>CM016617.1:83928715-85404845 GCA_005393395.2 Gossypium australe | reverse complement strand
ACTTAAATTTCTCAAAAGCACTTCTCAAAAGCACTTCTCAAAAGCATTGCCAAACTGGCCCTTAACCTTCTTGACTTCTTCAAGATAGACAGGATAGTTCCGTTTCCAATGTCCAGTCACACCACAATGAAAACAGTTTCCTTCCTTAGACACCCCACCTTTAGGTTTCAGTGCAGCCTTTCCCTTTCCAAATTTGGGCTTACCTTTGCCCTTGGGCTTTGTTTGAACTTTGGCCTTTCCCTTGCCCTTGTTATTACGGACCATCAGTATGGGCTTGGGTCCAACCTTTTTCAAGTTGCCTTCAGCAGTTCGTAACATACTGAGCAATTGTGGTAGAGTCTTGTCAATTTCATTCATATTGAAATTGAGGACAAACTGGCTGTAGCTATCCGGCAACGATTGTAAAATAACATCAGTGGCCAACTCTTGGCTCAATGGAAACCCAAGCTTAGACAGGCTTTCAATATAGCCAATCATCTTAAGGACATGAGGTCCTACTGGGCTTCCTTCAGCCAACTTACATTGGAATAGGGCCTTAGAGATATCAAACCTCTCTTGCCGTGCTTGCCCCTGATAAAGTTCTTTCAGGTGCTCGATCATATCATAAGCAACCATGTCCTCATGTTGCTTCTGAAGTTTAGGATTCATAGTGGCAAGCATAAGACATCCAACATCTATCATGTCATCGAGATACTTCTTGTAAGCATCTCTATCAGTCCTCGAGGCATTAGCGGGTGGTTCATTAGGAAGTGGTTGTTCAATGACATATAATTTCCGTTCTTGTTTAAGGACAATCCTCAAGTTACGGAACCAATCAAGAAAATTCAAACCATTTAATTTGTCCTTCTCAAGGACCGATCGCAATGAGAGTGTGCTAGTGTTTGCAGCCATAATATATCTACAACAATTAAATATGCATGTGAGTAAATTTACCAATTTTATATCAATCATTAAAAAGACTTTATTAAATGATATTCCCACTATTTTATTTCAAAATTAATAACCCTCGTATATTAATTTCAGAAAAACTTTCTCAAAAGTATTTCTAGTAGGTTAAGGATCCATATTTCACCACCTCTTAAGTCAGCTTTTGGCTTTACTCTTAAGATTATGGTTATTTAGGTAAGCAACATTTGCTAATTACATCATATGTAACTCCTAATATTTGGTGAACAACTCTTGTTCTAATCATCTTATGATTTATCCAATTTACTTGCCTCTAGGTTTCTAATCCTATTAGAGTAACCTAGTTAAGTCATTAACCAATTTTTGACCAGCGAATATCACTTGTTTATTCTTCGCGTTTAACCAAGATAAATACTAGTACTTCGCTTTGGCAGAACCTACATAGTATTGATCGAGGCCTTAACGAGGGTAAAATTGGAAGGCCATGTTGACTTAATATTTTAATAGAGGGATTTTATTAAGGTTGTTGCATCTCACCAATTATGGTCTACTTTAGCCCATTTAGTCTTCTAATCGATCTCATCAATTAATAGGGTTTATTATCATCAAGTTTCAATTATATATATATATATATATATAATTGGCATGCTTTAGACATCCATAACATCTCATACATGAATAAATAAAGCAATAAATAAATGCAATAGTTATAGCCCATAAACAAAGGTGGTTCAACCCAAGCCAATGGGAAAACCAAAAAGAAACCTAAAGGTGTAAGCCATTTCACAAGCTATCGATCCACAATAATAGTCCCACCTTGCTTCTCGTTTGGCCCACAGCAACTCTTGCAAATTACAATATGCAGAAACTCGTTTTACATATGAGGGAATAAGATGAGAAGAGAAATACAAGAGAATAGTAGTAAGGCACGACACGCAGGCCGTATTTATAAAAAAAATACAACCTTTTATCGAATGGGTCATTGGGCTATAACTATGCATTTTAAACACCGTGCATGTCAAAAATAGCATACATAATTCAATGTTTTTTTTTTTGTTTTTGCTAAGGTGAACTATAAAATATCCTTTCAACCTTTTGTGGCCCATCAAGTTTATAAATTTCTTTTATTAACAAAACTTACCATAATAAGAAGATCGGCCCGCTTCCTCCGACCACCTCAGACCTCATCCCCGGGGGTGCGGAGCCCCCGCGGTACGAATCGCATACCCTAGTTAAATGAAACCTCACGATTTGATAACTTTTATCAACAGAATCGTGTTTTTAGGATTTTAATCCTTGAGGTTTCATATCGGAACAACCCTTGTTCCACTAGCCAGATAACTCTTACTGGAAACTATAAATACCACTGTCGTATTATTACAGATTTGTTAATAATTAACAGTAATAGCATAAAATTGAATAGGACACAACACCATGATTAACATTTAATCAATTACCGAAAGGAACAGTTATTAGGTTATGCTTAAACGATTTAAACAATCGAAAATACAATAAGATCAAAACATGCATCTCATAGAATTGCATCACCCAAGTATTTAAACCCGAGTTCGTATCACACAAGTGGCTCTGATACCACTGTTGGAATGCCGGTACCCCATGGCGCAGCAAAATAAAATTAGATCTGGCGATCCAAACCATGAATCCATGTGTGAGGAACGAATCGGGGTGAAATAAAGGTTTCGAAATTACCAAAACTTCAATCTGAGTAGACAGCGATGCCTTGGCAACAAGAGTTTTGATCTATTGTCGAATCAAGCCACAACCTTTTCCGATGTCTGCCTCTACGTAATCCACCCGGTTTGACTATGAACGGAAGAAATCTCCAAAACTATTTTGGAGGTTTATTTGCTTGACGGCTGCTAGACCTAACAAGCAATCACTTAGGTTTTTTTTTTCAGCTTTGTCTCCTTTTAATACCTTTTATAATGGGCGTCCTTTTAATTGGGCCTTTTATAATTGGTATCTCTTGAATGTATTATAAGATTAAATAAATACAATAAAGTTTTTAACCGAAAATTATAATTACATTAATTATAATAAGGATTTCGGTAAACTATATTTATTTAAATTTATATATGAATCAAATTCATATATTAATAAAATTATGTTATCATTATGTGTACAACATCCTTGTACATATAATATGTTCAATATTTGATTGCCCAATTAAATTAATTCTTTAATTAATTTAATTCATGTGACAACCAAACACAATACCAACTATATTAATCACTATGAGTAATGTTGTGACAATTATATAATAATCCAAGAAACATACTCATAGCGGGTCAATCCAATATGTTGTTCTCTAATTCACATATTCATGCATTGATTTTGACACTCTATATCAATGACAACTCTTTATCATCAATCAACTACATGTTAGTCTTAATGCATTACTGTTGTCCTAGTCAACAATAATACTCAACTAAGGATCTTTTAAGAATAATCATATTATTCTCACGACATTATTATAAAACAGGCTAGGCTTAAAATACAAGGAAATGGAATAAAAATCATTTTACGAACCTAGGGGAAAAGTGTAAATATGACAAAGTTTAGGGGTAAAAATGTAAATTTTGCCAAAATGTGAATTTAGGCTAATTTGAGTAGCAGGATGAATAAATAAATTAATGTGTTATTATAGATCAAGGAAGATGAGATTCAGACTTAGAACGAGGGAAAAACAAAGAGTATGACGAATAAGTCATTTTCACCGATTGTGCTACCGAGGTTAGTTTGTATGTAAATAATGCATCGTTTTTACTTATGTTTTTATGTTTTGATATATTTTATGAGATGTAGCTGAATATTGAATGAAATTGACAAAGTATCGAAATGTGAGAAATTTCCCAGTTGAACCTTGGGAATAGAATAGGATACAAGTGGCATGTCACTGGGGACCTATGCGAAATCTATGTGAAATTGTGACTAAGTGAATCCGAGTGCTGGTCTTAAATTCTACCAATGGCTGGGTGATAAATCGTAATATGTTCATATTTTAATCCCACATTTAGCATACATTTGGATGATTTATCCCCTGACTTGTGGAATCTGATGCTCCTAATCCTTTGATTTCATGTTTTATACTTAGGAGAGCATTGGAGGATGAAAAGAACGAGAAATAGGCCATAAACGGAGAAAATGGGCCAAAGTAAGAAGTCCACACGGCCTGGAGTTCGCCACACGGCCATGCCACTTTAGCAGACTCGAACACGGCCTGGGCTCGATTCACACGGTCGTGCCACACAGGCGTGTCCCTGTCGTAAATCGTTTTAATTCCATCCAGATTAGGATACTTAGGGGCCAAGAATGTAACACCCCAAACCCGGCCCAAACACCATGACTAGATCTGGCATGGCACTAAGGAGATTTTAAAAGTTGTCGCAAATTCGGGAAATATTTTTTTTCTTGAGTATAGCCTTTTAATTGGGAAAACTAAATGGTTGAATAATTTGTAAAAGATATACATTTTATATTAATGCCCTAGTGAATTAGAAACCGAAGTTTGATAGATGCCTTAGCTTAATTAAAACGTAAAGTCCAAATGTTTGATAGTAATAAAAGCCAAAATAAAACCGGAAAATATAAAGCGAATGGCCCATTGCCTTATTACAATGAAATAAAAACCCAACTATACCAAAATATTAAATATAAATAAATAAAATAATGTCTGTGGCAGTATCCAAAATAATCTCATGCATGGCCACCTTGCGTTCCTCTCCAGCCCGGTCCGATGCTTTAAGTGTCTCCTGTAAAATGTTAAATAATAGGGTGAGTCATGAGATCAGTGTGCAACCCTCATGCACCATCAGATTGGGCCTTAGCCCCACAGAACAGATATCAATACATGAAATAACAGTCATACTGCAGTTATGAATGACAGAGATAACTACAATCAACCCACACCGCTACACACCATCGATGGCAGTCATGCTGTAGTTAGCTGCACATCGTCAGATCATGGCAATAGGCACTACAATAGATCATGGAAAAAAGCCACTACAACAGGTCATGGCAGAAGCCACTATAACATATCATGGCAAAAAGCCACTACAACAGAATACTTCCCCTTTCATCAATTACCAACCCTGTGCAATCACAAACACATATCATTAGCAGAAACATTCACTTATGAATGACAGAGATCACTAACCTGGTGATTCGCTTTTACCCTCCTCGGGTTTTCAAACGTTATGCCGGGATTTCGGCATTTAACAGAGTATAAGCAGATTTACTAACATATATTAGCAGACAATCTAAATGATGTGAGAAGTTACACACCTGATTAATGTGTAGTACTACTCTCTATGTCGATATCCTCACTAATCAGATCTAATGCCCTTTGTCTACAACTTTGCTCAAAAGCCGGAAGAACGCGAAGATAGGGCCTCTCCTTGAAATCCCGAAAGTGTTACGATCCAAGTGCTACTGAACTTTGGCGTAGAAATCTAAGCAATTGAATCCCCTTCAAATCCTGGAATGCCGCAAATGAGAGAAAACACGAGATTAGCCAACTATTTAGCCATTCGGCTATAGTCTCCAAAAGCCGAAAAAGATCAAAAGAAAACCCAAATCGATACTTACCTCTATAGAAGGTTTCGGCTATCCCTTGTAGAAAGATTCAGCAATCACAGAAGAGGATCGAAGCGTAAAAGATTAGAGATCTAGGAGTTTTGGCTTTTTAAAGAAATCCCGGAAAGATAACTAGATGTGTTTTTCGGCTTTTTAGAAGAATTGAATAGGGAGTTTCGGTTTTGGCTTAGGAAAAGTAGATAAAAGAGAGCCTTAGAAACTTCGGCTAGGAAGTAATTTCGACAGAAGAAGAAAAAGAAAAGAGAAGTTTCGGCAACAGAGAAAACTAAGAGAGAGCTTCAGAGAAAAGAAGAAGAAAGGGAAAAACTGACAAAATTCGGCTTTTTCCTTACTCTATCTAGCCGTCCCCCCTTTTCACATACAGTCCCTTATTCGGCCACCTCTATCCTCCTAGATAGCTCCTCATCCTTTCCTTATCTTTATCAAAACGCCTATCCAAAAGTGTCCTACATCACACCACTTCCTCCCTCCTTTATCAGCTTATTATCCACAAATTAAAAACATTAAAAATCCTTATATTTTAGCCTTGTGCTGCCCCCTTAGTCCTTTTATAAGTACCGAATTTGGCCCAAAAACATGAGCTCCAAGTGGCCAAAACTTGGGCCTCCTCCTTTGCCATTGACGCCAACTCCCTTCCCTCTTAGTGGCTCCATTTTGCCACTGGGCCACAAGCCCAACTTGATATTTTAAATTATGGATACAATATTTTAAGCCCTAAAGTGTCTAAACAAAATATTTAGTCAAGACCTCAGCCCATTCTCGAGCCCAATCTGGACCCCTAACCCTTAAATTAACAAATTAAACTTACAACACACAAAATACACAGGCCCACTAAATCAGGATGTTATAGTTCTACCCCATTTAAATAAATTTCGGCCTCGAAATTTACCTGATCAGAAGAGATGGGGGTACTATTGTCGCATAACATCCTCTGGCTCCCACGTTGTTTCCTCCACGCCATGGTTCCGCCACAAAACCTTGACCAAAGGGACAGATTTCCTCCTCAACACCTTTACGTCTCGATCCAAGATTTGCACTAGCTCCTCCTCAAAAGACAAATCTGGCCTTACTTCAATCTCTTCCACCGGCACCACGTACGATGGATCAGAACGATAACGTCTTAGCATCGAGACATGAAACACGTCATGTATCCGCTCCAACTCTGAAGGTAACTCCAACCGATACGCTACTGGCCCCACACGTTCTAGTACCCGGTAAGGTCCAATAAACCGAGGACTTAGCTTGCCCTTCCGACCAAACCTCATTACCTTCTTCCATGGTGATACTTTCAGAAAGACTTGGTCTCCCACTGCAAATTCCATCTCCTTTCGTTTTAAATCCGCATAAGATTTCTGTCGATCAGACGCTTCTTTCAACCGAGCCCGTATTAACTTAACCTTTTCTTCCGTCTCTGAAACTAGTTCTGGACCCAACACCTGACGTTCACCCAATTCTGTCCAACAAGTAGGAGTACGACATCTCCGTCCATATAATGCTTCATAAGGTGCCATCTGAATACTGGATTGATAGCTGTTATTGTACGCGAATTCTGCTAAAGGCAAATACTCCTCCTAACTACCCCTAAAATTGATGATGCAACCCCTTAGCATATCCTCTAAAATTTGGATTACCCTCTCAGACTGACCATCAGTCTGCGGATGAAAAGCGGTACTAAAGTCTAACCTTGTTCCCATTACCTGATGCAGAGCCTTCTAGAATCGTGACATGAATCTAGGGTCTCTATCTGATATGATCGACACAGGCACACCATGCAATCTCACCACCTCAGCCACATACATCTTGGCCAACCTTTGCAGGGAATAATCCACACGAGCCCGTATGAAGTGAGCAGACTTTGTCAATCGATCCACAATCACCCAAATCGAATCCTTTTTAGTGGGCGTAAGAGGTAACCCACTAACAAAATCCATCGTGATTCTTTTCCATTTCCACTGCGGAATCTTTACCGGCTGCAACAACCCTGAAGGCAACTGGTGTTCCGCCTTCACCTGCTGGCACGCCAAACATCTACCCACGAATTCTGTTACCTCTCGCTTCAAACCTGGCCACCAGAATTGCTCTTTCAAATCCTGATACATCTTAACCCCACCAGGATGCATAGCATATGGGCTACTATGCACCTCCTGTAGAATCATCTGCCTTAACTCCACATCCCTTGGCATACATATTCTCTTACGAAAACACAGAACCCCATCACCATTCACACTATAGTCCTCTTCTTCACCACTTTGCACTTGCCGGCGTCGAGCACTTAAAACATCGTCTAGAAGCTGCTTCTCTTTAATCTGACTTGTCCACGTTGGTCTCACTTGGAGCTTAGCTACCAAACTTCCATCCTCATACAGACTAAGATGAGCGAACATCGCCCTCAAATCTGCTATCGCCTTCCTACTCAGCGCATCTGCCACCACGTTAGCCTTACCCGGATGATATTTGATTGAGCAGTCATAGTCCTTCAAGAGCTCAATCCACCTATGTTGCCTCAGATTCAACTCCTCCTGGGTAAGGAGATACTTCAGGCTCTTATGGTCCGTGTAAATAACCGACTTCTCCCCATACAGGTAGTGCCTCCAAATCTTCAGAGCAAACACTACCGCCGCCAATTCTAAATCGTGCATAGGATAATTCAATTCATGCGGTCTCAACTGTCGAGACACATATGCAACAACTTTTCCATTTTGCATTAAGACACATCCTAAACCTGTGTGTGACGCATCACAATAGACGGTAAATTCTTTTCCCGCCTCTGGCTGAATTAACACTGGCGCTTCCGTCAAGATGCTCTTCAGCTTCTCAAAGCTCTCTTGCTGTTTGTCGGTCCATACAAACGATACTCCCTTCCTCAACAACTTAGTTAAAGGTGCCGCTATCAATGAGAACCCTTCAACAAACCTTCTGTAGTACCCGACCAATCCCAAGAAACTTCGAATCTCCGCCACAGACTTCGGCGGATTCCAATCCAATACAACTTCTATCTTCTGAGGGTCCACCCTAATTCCCTCTGTGGAAACTACATGCCCTAAGAAGTCACTTCCTTCAGCCAGAACTCACACTTACTGAACTTTACGTACAACTGCTTCTCCCTCAGAATTTGCAACACCACACGAAGATGTGCATCATGCTCCTTCTCGGACTTGGAGTAAACCAGAATATCTTCAATGAACACCACGACAAACTGATCAAGGTATGCTTGGAACACCCGATTCATCATATCCATAAATGCTGTTGGCGTATTCGTCAACCCGAACGGCATCACCAAGAACTCATAACGACCGTACTGAGTCCGAAATGCCATTTTATGAATGTCTCCTTCCTTTACCCTTAACTAATGATATCCCGACCTTAAGTCAATATTAGAAAAGATCGAAGCTCCTTTGAGCTGATTGAACAGGTCGTCAATTCTTGGCAGTGGGTACTTGTTCTTAACCGTTAACTTATTCAATTGACGGTAGTCCATGCACATATGCATGGATCCGTCCTCCTTCTTCACGAATAGGACCGACGCTCCCCACGGAGACACACTCGGTGGAATAAACCCTCGATCCAACAGCTCTTGGATCTGAGCTTTGAGTTCCACCAGCTCCTTTGGCGCCATTCGGTAAGGAGCAATGGACACCGGAGCCGTACTCGAAAGTAGCTCTATTCCAAACTCCACCTCGCGATCCGGGGGTAACCCTAGCAGCTCCTTAGGAAAGACATCTACAAAATCCTTTACTGTCCTTACCCCCTCGACAGTTACCTCCTTAGCGTCCAAAACACTGACAAGAGCTAAAAATGCATTGCATCCTTTCCGAATCATCTTAACAGCCTTCAATGCAGATACTACGTTGGACAAATAATTTCTTCCTTCTCCTAACACAATCACCTCCCCGCCTTCCGGGGTACTCAACACCATACGCTTAGCCTCACAATCCAACTGAGCATGATGTTTAGTCAACCAATCCATTCCTAGGATAAGATCAAACTCTCCAAATGGTAATTCCATTAAGTCTGCCGGAAATACTACCCCTTGAGTCTCTAAAGGTACATCCTTAAATAGTTTGTCCACTACCCTAGATTGTCCTAGGGGACTAACCACAGTCATCTTCCTAGTAGTTGTTTCAGAGTCTATACTTAGGGTCTCAGATACCGAACATGCAACATAGGAGTGGGTTGACCCAATATCAATCAAGGCAAGAAAAGGGTTATCAGCAATAAGAAACGTATCGGTTATGACGTCTGGTGTGTCACCATCCTCCCGTCGACGAGCTGCATAAACTAAACCCGGCTGCCTCGCGTCTACATTACCTGCACCCCTACCAGGTGCTCCACGACCTCGACCAGCCCCATTTCCTCCTCTACCTGGGCCACGACCCCTCGGTACTGGCTGACCACCTCTCCCAGCCTGATCAGAACCTCATCCAGTGGGCTGCACCTGATCCTTCTGTGGACAGTCCTTAATCATATGCTCCGTGGATCCACACCTAAAACATCCATCGGTTTTCCTTCTGCACTCCCCATAATGCACCTTCCTACACAAATGACATGATCGATTCTGACCCGTTGGAGCACGAGCTGGCCCATCAGACCTAGGCCTTTTCTGGAAATTTCCAGATGATCCCGACGACCCAAAATTCATCTTATTTCTATTCCTATCCTTATCCTTATTCTGTTTCTCAGTCCACTTAACCTCCTCAGATATCTTAGCTTTCTCAACCAAAACCGCAAAGTCCCTTTCCCGCTGCAGTGCTACTAATACCCTCAGCTCATCCCTTAGTCCATCCTCGAACCGTACGCAACGCTCATAATCAGTCGCCACAATCCCTTAGCGTAACGGCTCAATCGCAGAAACTCCGCCTCGTATTCAGATACAGACTTACTTCCCTGTACCAAGTTCAGAAATGCCTTCCTCTGGCCGTCCACATAGCTGGCCACAACATACTTTCCTTAAAACGTTTCCTTAAAGTAATCCCAGTCAATCTGATCTGCGGCAGTACCCTCCTTTACCGTGAGCCACCACTGATAAGCCTCGTCTCGAAGAAGAGACACGACCCCCTTCAACTTCTCCTCTACAGTGAGGTCAAGGTCATCCATTATACGCTCACTTGCCTCTAACCAATACTCAGCTGTGTTAGGGGCTACGCCAGAAACACCCCTAAACACCTCCGCTTCGTTGGCTCGGAGTCGTTCAGATACAGATTTCCGGGCTCCTGAACCCGTGCCTACCCCAGCAACTCTTTCAAGAACCCGCAACATTGCCTGAGATACCGCATCATCTCCGGCCGCCTGGTCCCGTAACTCTCCCTCCACAGCTGGCGGATCTGGCATCTCGTTTCCTGATCCGTGGCCAGACCCTACTGGCTCAGACAGGGTCATCCTACCCCTGCCGCGTCCACGCGACGGACGTCCTCGACCCCTTGTACTCTTTCTTTCGTTTGGCGTTTATCTGATTAAGAATTTTATGAATTATTAATTCTTTCCACTGATTAACCATTAACAGTCTTAGGAATAGTAATTTTAAGAGTAGTTCTTTCGAATTCGCAATTATTTCTACAATTCAGTCTCAAGTTCACATCTCCTAGTTCTAGGAACTACATACATTCAAAAATCAACATACAGACAACATCCGTACACCCACATTCAATACATAGGGGTATTTTCGTTATTCCACTACCAAGGGGTATTTTCGTAATTTTATCCTACAGGGGTATTTTCGTAATTTTTAAAATAGAGTTCCTTGTTGAATTCATGAAATAAGGGTATTTTGGTAATTTTGCAATCCAGGTGTATTTCGGTAATTTTACAAATCAATGATATTTTGGGAATTTTTTTTAAAACAGAGGTATCTTGGAGAATTTGATTTCAAAGGAATAATAGTAGTGTTCATGTGTTGGTGGGTTTTTGGTTGCTGTCGTGTGTTGTGTGTGTTTTTTTTCTAAGGAAAAATTTCGTTGACTTTGTAAATCGGGGTATATTTGCAAATCATGGGTATCTTGGTATTTTTTTTTCAAAATAAGGGTATTTCAGCAATTTTGTAAAAATAAGGTGGCTGGTCTCTTTCAGGTTTTAATTATAGATTTTGGCCCGTCAACAAATCCTCGTGGCTAGGGTGAACAGTCACTACGCACCAGGTAGGATTCCAGCGAAGAGGAGGTGAGTCACTAGGACTGCTTAAGTACCAAGCTCTTCCGGATCCAATCCTAGACATGCGCATGCCTGTTGCCACACCCTAGTCTTGTGACTCGTTCACGGGTTTGTTTAGTGAAATTAAGTCTTATGAGTTTTAGAAAGTTGTTTAAGCTAGGCCTAAAGTCCATCAAGTTCTAATTTAACTAGTCTACGTCTCATGGAGCCCATCAAGCCCACATATATTTCACACAATGGTTTAGAATACTTACATGGCGGACTTGGGCCAGAGACGCAGGTGCCATGCCGAGCTAACAGACCTGTATCATTTATAAATATGCATGTTTCGAAAACCCAACTTTAGAAAACGTTTTGAGTCTAAAAACCCCTAGAGCTGAGTTTTGAACCGGGCTCTGATGCCAATTTGTAACACCCCAAACTCGGCCCAAACACCATGACCGGATCTGGCATGCCACTAAGGAGATTTTAAAAGTTGTCGCAAATTCGGGAAATATTTTTTTCTTGAGTATAGCCTTTTAATCGGGAAAACTAAATGGTTGAATAATTTGTAAAAGATATACATTTTATATTAATGCCCCAGTGAATTAGAAACCGAAGTTTGATAGATGCCTTAGCTTAATTAAAATGTAAAGTCCAAATGTTTGATAGTAATAAAAGCCAAAATAAAACCGGAAAATATAAAGCGAATGGCCCATGGCCTTATTACAATGAAATAAAAACCCAACTATACCAAAATATTAAATATAAATAAATAAAATAATGTCTGTGGCAGTATCCAAAATAATCTCATGCATGGCCACCTTGCGTTCCTCTCCAGCCCGGTCCAATACTTTAAGTGTCTCCTGTAAAATGTTAAATAATAGGGTCAGTCACGAGACTCAGTGTGCAACCCTCATGCACCATCAGATTGGGCCTTAGCCCCACAAAACAGATATCAAAACATGAAATAATAGAAATTATGCAAAGCCCAACCCAATCCTAGGTTTCCATCCGCTACACGCCACCCTTACTTACCATTCACACCATTGGGGATTTCTACAATCAACCCACACTGCTACACACCATCGATGGCAGTCATGTTGCAGTTCGCTGCACATCGTCAGATCACGGCAATAGCCACTACAACAGATCAAGGAAAAAAGCCACTACAACAGATCATGGTAGAAGCCACTACAACAGATCATGGCAAAAAGCCACTACAACAGAATACTTCCCCTTTCATCAATTACCCAACCCCGTGCAATCACAAAAACATATCATTAGCAGAAACATTCACTTATGAATGACAGAGATCACTAACCTGGTGATTCGCTTTTACCCTCATCGGGTTTTCAAACGTTATGCCGGGATTTCGGCATTTAACAGAGTATAAGCAGATTTACTAACATATATTAGCAGACAATCTAAATGATGTGAGAAGTTACACACCTGATTAATGCACAGTACTACTCTCTATGTCGATATCCTCATTAATCAGATCTAATGCCCTTTGTCTACAACTTTGCTCAAAAGCCGGAAGAACGCGAAGATAAGGCCTCTCCTTGAAATCCCGAAAGTGTTACGATCCAAGTGCTACTGAACTTTGGCGTAGAAATCTAAGCAATTGAATCCCCTTCAAATCCCGGAATGCCGTAAATGAGAGAAAACACGAGATTAGCCAACTATTTAGCCATTCGGCTATAGTCTCTAAAAGCCGAAAAAGATCAAAAGAAAACCCAAATCGATACTTACCTCTATAGAAGGTTTCGGCTATCCCTTGTAGAAAGATTTGGCAATCACAGAAGAGGATCAAATTGTAAAAGATTAGAGATCTAGGAGTTTCGGCTTTTTAAAGAAATCCCAGAAAGATGAACTAGATGTGTTTTTCGGCTTTTTAGAAGAATTGAATAGGGAGTTTCGGTTTTGGCTTAGGAAAAGTAGACAAAAGAGAGCCTTAGAAACTTCGACTAGGAAGTAATTTCGACAGAAGAAGAAAAAGAAAAGAGAAGTTTTGGCAACAGAGAAAACTAAGAGGGAGCTTCTAAGAAAAGAAGAAGAAAGGGAAAAACTGACAAAATTCGGCTTTTTCCTTACTCTATCTAGCCGTCCCCCCTTTTCACATACAGTCCCTTATTCGGCCACCTCTATCCTCCTAGATAGCTCCTCATCCTTTCCTTATCTTTATCAAAACACCTATCCAAAAGTGTCCTGCAACACACCACTTCCTCCCTCATTTATCAGCTTATTATCCACAAATTAAAAACATGAAAATCCCTATATTTTAGCCTTGTGCCGCCCCTCTTAGTCCCTTTATAAGTGCCGAATTTGGCCTAAAAACAAGGGTTCCAAGTGGCCAAAACTTGGGCCTCCTCCTTTGCCATTGACGCCAACTCCCTTCCCTCTTAGTGGCACCATTTTGCCACTGGGCCACAAGCCCAACTTGATATTTTAAACTATGGATACAATATTTTAAACCCTAAAGTGTCTAAACAAAATATTTAGTCAAGACCTCAGCTCATTCTCGAGCCCAATCTGGACCCCTAACCCTTAAATTAACAAATTAAACTTACAACACACAAAATGCACAGGCCCACTAAATCAGGATGTTACAAAGAAAGACATTCTGAAAGCCTATATAAACACCCTAAGTGTAACCTAAAAGGGGGAGGCCAAGGAGCGAAGCCAGAGAGGGCCGAATTGTGGGATTTACTCAAAGACAGCCAGTTGATCCATCTTAAGAAGCCGGAATCATACTCAAGAAGAATGATCTTCCCTTCAATTTCCTTCAAGGGGTTTTAGGGTTTTCTTATGTTTTGTTTTATACTTTCTTCTGAGATGTATTCTTTTATAAATATGAACTAAACCCCTCAAATACCTGAGGGGGATGAAACCTAAGACGGATCTTGCTATTGTTTTCTGAACTATATGATAAATACTTGATTTGTTCTTAATTATGTGTTCTTAATTCTTGCTGTGATATTTCAGGATATTGATTCAAGTACTGATGTGCTTAGGCAGTGGAGCAAAAGTCCCTATTTAAAAGTAGATCTAGCATAGTTAAGCGGAGTTGATCGCACTCCTAGAGATAGGACGGCGAAAATCTACCGGATTAGGGTCAAACCTAATATGCGAGTCCATAGAACGAGTTAATGCAACACTAGGGGTTTTAATTAGAAAGAGATTTTAATTAATCAACCTAGGGTTAGACGTTAGTAGCCTCAAGAGAGGTATTAATATAAATTAGGGAATCCTACGGATCAAGTCAAGTGAATAAATCGTCTGGTTTAGAGTTATATAGCAAGTGAAGTCTAGGTGGATTCTGTAAGAGTATGCCCAAAGATCAATCATGAGATGGTTGTAATAACATACTTGATTTACCATGTTTATTAATATAAAGCGTTGTCATTATTATTTCAGTTTTTCTTTCTGTGTGTACAAATAAATTGTTTTATAATAATGCCCTGAGAATAATATGATTATTCTTAAAAGATCCTTCGTCAAGTATTATTGTTGACTAGGACAACAATAATGAATTAAGACAAACATGTAGTTGATTGATGATAAAGAGTTGTCATTAATATGGAGTGACAAAATCAATGCATGAATATGTGTGTTAGAGAATGATAAACCGTAAAAGTAACATATTTTAATCCCACATTTAGCTTACTTTTTGATGATTTATTCCTTGATTTGTATAAAAAGGTGCTTGTAATCCTTTCTTTTCATGTCTTGGGCCTAGGAAAGCACCCGAGGATGAAAAGAACACAAATTGGGCCTAAAAAAAGTAAATGGGCCTTAGCATGAAATTGACACGGCCTGGACCATAGCCCGCCCGGCCGTGCCTCGACGAATACTTAGAGCACGGCCCCAACTTTCCCTCACACGGCCGTGCCTCACTTTAGAAGTCCGAACACGGTCTGGTCTCGATCCACACGG
The DNA here is from genome assembly GCA_005393395.2 of Gossypium australe. Taxonomy (NCBI): domain Eukaryota; kingdom Viridiplantae; phylum Streptophyta; class Magnoliopsida; order Malvales; family Malvaceae; genus Gossypium; species Gossypium australe. Next base: position 85,389,260 of record CM016617.1, on the reverse strand, counting down.
GCGTGTGACATGGCCGTGCCTCTGTCGCTGGAAAAAGCAATTTCAGTCTGAAAAGGATACTTAGAGAGAAAGAATCGCATTCCAAGAGCCTATATATATCTCCCAAGTACCACCTTTGAAAGGCATTGAAAGCTAGGCCAATGAGCCAAGCCGAGAAGGTCAGAATTAGGGAAAAACACGAGGATTGCCAGTTGATCCATCCCAAGAAGCCGGAGTTATACTCAAGATGGTGGAATTCTCCTTCAATTCCTTCAGGGGGTTTTAGGAATTTCTTATGTTTTGTTTTATCTTTTCTCTTGCGGTGTTTTCTTTATTCGTTATGAACTAAGCCCCTTAGATACCTGAAGGGGATGAAATTAGATGAATCTTGTTATTTGATTTTTAAGTTATATGATGAATTACTTAGTTTGTTCTTAATTATGGTGCTTAATCCAAATCTAATGTGCTTAGGTGGAGGAGGAATAGACCCTGCCTAAGAGAAGATCTAACATAATTAAGCGGAGTTGATCGAACGCCTAGAGATAAGGTTACGAGATTTTACCGGATTAGGGTGAAACCTAATATGGGAGTCCATTGATCGATTTACTGCAATCCTGGGGGTTATTATAAGTGAACGAGAGTTCCACTAATTAACCTAAGGTTGGACGTTATTCGCCTCGAGAGAGGGTTTAATATAGGTTAGGGAGTCTCACGGATCAAGCTAAGTAAAAAAATCATATAATTTGGGGTTAGGTAATAAGTGAAGTCTAGGTGGATTCTTCCCGAAGGTATCGTCGCAATCAACTGAGTTTTTCTTCAAAGTTATTTTCCAATTCGTTCTTCTTGTCTTTGTGTTCTTAGCTTAAGTTGTTGACAATATAGTTTAAAAGCAACCTTCACTTTAATTTAGGTTAAATAATAAAAAAAAGTGAGTATTAATACTTTTAGTTCCTTTGGGTTCGATAATTCGGTCTTGCCTAAGCTATACTACTGTTCGATAGGTACACTTGCCTTTAATCGTTGTCAAAGTTAGTCTCCAGGTTCAATCATTCTTTTATAAATTTTTAAAGCTCTGATTGCAGCGATCAAGTTTTTGGCGCCGTTGCCGGGGAACTAAAATATTAAGAAAACTCTATTTTTATTACTTTAGCCCTAATTTTTATTTTTCGTAATTTATTTTTATTTTTATTTTTACTTTTAGATGAAATTTTCTTTCTTTCTTTTCTCCAGTAGGTACCTCTAGTTTATGACTAGAAGGAACCCAAGAGGACCCTTGATATTCGACAGTGAAATCAAAGCTACCGCTCGTAAGAATCGTCGGGAAACCAGGTGAGCCCTAGATTACACAGAAGGGGAGGAAGAAGGCAGATCCAATCCTACTGAAGGGATGGACGAAAACTACCCAACACCACGTGATGTGGGGGAAAATAATGCTCCACGCACAATGTTTGATTACTCGAAACCACATTTGACAGGAGCAGAATCAAGTATTGTTAGGCCTGTTATATCTGCTAACAATTTCGAATTAAAGCCTAACACAATACAAATGATTCAATAGTTTGTTCAATTTGATGGTTTGCAGGACGAAGATCGAAACACGCATATAGCTAACTTTTTAGAGTTCTGTGATACTTTTAAGATAAATGGCGTTTCTGATGATACCATACGTCTTCGGTTATTTCCTTTTTCATTAAGAAATAAAGCTAAGCAGTGGTTAAACTCGTTACAATGAGGGTCAATCACTACATGGGATCAGATGACCGAAAAGTTTTTAATGAAATATTTTCCACCGGCCAAAACAGCCAAATTACGGAATGATATATCTTCTTTTGTGTAGATGGATTTAGAGACACTGTACGATGCATGGGAGAGATTTAAGGATCTCTTGAGGAGGTGCCCACACCATGGCCTACCCTTGTGGCTACAAGTCCAAACTTTCTATAACGGTGTAAACCCTTCAACAAGGCAACTGATTGATTCAGCCGCCGGTGGAACCTTGAACAACAAAACTCCAGAAGCAGCCTACGAGTTCATTGAAGAGATGTCACTAAACAATTATCAATGGCAGGCTTCAAGGATTAAACCGATGAAATCAGCAGGAGTTTTCAACATCGATGCCATGACCATGTTATCAACGTAGATAGAGATGATGAACATAAAGCTTGACAGCTTATGTTCTTCACAAGCACATCCAGTCATGCAATGCGACACAGGTGGAAACGTGGCGAATCCTGAGTACCCACCTTACCAACCAGGAGCAGAGGACGAACTGATGAACTATATAGGTAATAATTTCCGATCCAATAATTCTTATAGTAACACTTACAATCCAGGTTGGAGGAACCACCCAAATTTTTCGTGGGGAGGCCAAGGCAATCAAGGAAATCAAAGGCAACAACCTCTTTAGAACTTCCAAAACTTTCCTTATCCACAAGAGAAGAAACCAACTTTCGAGGAGATGATGGCAAAATTCTCGGCAGGCACAGAGAAACGTATACAAGAAACTGATAGAGTAATTAAAAGCAACGAGAATCGGATCGATGAAATTGCTAAGTCAGTCAAGGAAGTGACTAACGCAGTAGAGCAAATCGCAAAGCTGATGTCAAAATGACCGCAAGGACGTCTACCAAGTAATACCGAGATTAACCCCAATGAGCAATTCAAGCCATCACAGCTCAGGATATTAAGGGGTTAGAAGATCCCAATCTAACGCCATAAAATAAGGTAGACAAAGGTAAAGTGGAGGTAACACAGGAAAAGCCAAAACCGATAATTAAAGAGTACCAACCTCGCATACCTTATCCCGAAGCAATAAAAAGAGACGACTCAGAGGAACAGTTCGGTAAGTTTCTTAAACTTCTAAAGAAATTACATATTAACTTACCTCTTCTTGAAGCTCTTTTTTAGATGCCAGACTCGAGGAAATTTTTAAAACAGCTCTTGACCAACAAACACAAAATAGATGAAGAGCACCACGTAGAACTAAACGCAACATGTTCGGTAATGCTATAGAATAGACTACCTATGAAACTAAAAGATCCAGGGAGTTTTACAATTCCATGTTCAATTGTAGTCTAAATATTGATAATGCATTAGCTGATCTAGGGGCAAACATAAATGTCATGCCTTATTCACTGTTTAAAAGACTAGGTCTAGGGAAACCCAAACAAACTAGGATGAGTATTCAATTAGCTGATAAAATTGTTAGAATTCCTAGGGGCATTATTGAAGATGTTCTTGTAAAAATTGATAAATTTGTTTTCCCAGTAGACTTTGTTGTCTTAGACATGGATGAGGATAATTCAATTCCCTTAATTTTAGGAAGGCCCTTTCTAGCAACTGCCAAGACAAAAATTGATGTTGCCACAGGCGAACTCATACTTCGTGTAGGAGATGAATCGATCAATCTTCAAGCTCTAGACTCGGCCAGGACAACAGTTGATGAAGGTAAAGAAGTCACTTCAATTGATAATCAAATTGTTCAATCTTCATCGCAGGAAACACCACAAGACCTAAAGCCTGGGCCCCAAGTCGAAAAAGAAGTCACACAAGGAACAAAGCATTAGGGTCGACAATTTAGAAGAGCAAAAGACACAGGTCAAAGAAAAGATGGAACCACACGAAGTAAAACCCGAGGAACCACCAGAAGAGTTCGTGGGGACATCAAATCACTTCAAAATAGGAGATCAGGTACTGTTAGACATAGCTGATCAGCACAACGCTTCAACAGAACCGAGGGCAAAGGGAGAAATAATTCTCAAGGTACACGATATCTTTCCACACGGAATAGTCGAGGTAAGCAATCCAATATACGGCAATTTCAAGGTAAACGCTTCTCAACTTTCTCATGAGGGAAGATATTCGAACCTTTAAACCTCCCTAAAATTTTCAAATACAAGGAAAGTCTAGGTTACGACTATAAACGAGCGCTTCTCGGGAGGCAACCCGAGCACTAACCTTATTCTTTTTCAAAATTTTTATTTTCCTTTTATTTTCCTTTTTCTTTTCTTTTTCCTTTTCTCTTAAAACTAACCAAGAGTGCAGAATTCCAGGCCACACGGCCTTACACACGACCGTGTCCATGGCCGTGTGGACCACCTGAACTGCCACACTGACAGACCAGAGGCTGTACAATTCAGTCTAAACACCCCCAACATCACGGATCCAACCACCCCCTCCACGGGCACCGACAGATAAGGTACGGCCGTGCCTACAAACCGTGTGAAGCTACTAACTTCCTCACCACGGACAGAACACGCCCGTGCCTACAAACCATGTGAAGCTACTGACTTGACAAACACAGGCGTGCAGATCCGAAGCACGGGCATGGGGTGACAAACACACACCACAACACGACCGTGCGAGGTGGCCGTGTAAATCGACACACCCTGGGACCACGACCATAGGGGAGCACCAAATTTGAACATCTATTTAAACCCCTCACCTTTTCCCCTTCCCTCCATCTGATTTCTTATTTATTTTCTTTCCTTTTCACTCTTCTCTATCTCAGACTCTCCAAAGACTCTAAGATCCTTGAGCAAATCAACACCATGTCGAAGAAGCGAAAGAAGCCAAGCATAAACTCCTTAACAAAGAACGATCAACATGAGTTCATGCCGGCAGCTTCGTCTCAACACCAAGCCAAGGGTCTTTGAGACCAATCTATTTTTCCTTTTTGTTTCTCCTCTTCTTTATTTCCCTTATCTAAGCTTTTCAATTGCTCTTTTCATTTACTCTTCTTTTAGTTTCTTAGTGTCAGGTTCATCAGGCTGCTTGGGAATCACGCCGACCACCACGAGAACCCCTTCACTTCCACCACCGCCATCACATCCCCAACCTTAGCATTGATTCCCACCTTGCGAACCATCCTTCAATAAGGACTCCATAGTCCATTAGTATTTTCTTTTCAGTTTTCTTCTTAGTCTCCTTCACTTTAGCTTGCTTTTCTTTAATTTTATTTTTAGTTTATTTATATTATGTTTCAATAACCCTTGGCTAATCCTTCATGAGTTCCCCAATTTCTTCATCTAGCGCAGAGCTCGGGAACCAACACCACCACCATACTGACGCCTTCGCCGTAGGTACAACATCCTCCACCAAACCTGCCGAAGAATACAGGGAGTACCTCTCATTCTCACTTTTGATTTCTATAAAAATATCTATCTTTGTACATTGAGGGCAATGTACATCTTAAGTGTGAGGGGTAAAATATGCCTAACTTTTGGCATTATTCTCAAATCCCTGAGGGTAAAAGTGGAATAAAAATGCCAAACTTTTTTCATTATTCTCAAATCCCTGATTTAGTCTTGTTTTTATGCAAAGTTGTCATATTATTAATTAGGATGAAAATTCTGATGATTTGTGATGATTACTAACATGTTTTAGAATAAGTCATAGTTAATTGTACATTGATATTTAATTTGAGGAATACTAGAGAATCGAGCATGATAAGTCTGTTTTTCAGAAATAAACATTTTGATAGGTTGTTGACCTAAATTTGAATACTACCTTGAAATTTAAAATTCATAAGGATGATGTCAAAACACCCATAATTTTTGTGAGTATTTGAACCTTTTAGAGCATACATTCTTTTTCGTGCTCATTTTTTGATTATGAGTGTGTCAACTATGAACTGTTATTCTAGAACTTGCCTCGTTTATACATGTCGAGACCACAGTTATGATTTAATATACAGAGATGATAAAGGCACCTAGGTTTTAACCCACTAACTCCACTAAATAGCCTACCTTCACAATTAACCCCTAGAGAACCCCGTTGATCCTAATAAACCCTTTTTATTGACTCACCCACTAATATTGTAACACCCCAAACCCGGTCAACACACCACGACCGAATCTGGCATGCCACAGAGGAAAAACGTTTTGAAGAAAATCAAGTTACCGATTAAATTTTAGTGAAAACTCTTTATGTAATTTTATGATTGTAGAAATCAGGTGCATGGTTAGTTAAAAACTGATAATTTACTTTGAAATCCCGGAAATAAATCTTTAAAACTTAGTTGCCGATCCATAGATTAGAAAACCTTTTTATAATTTTAAAAGAAACCCAAATGATTAATTTGAAAACCGTTTCTATTTGAGTTTGGAAACCTAAGTTTGGAAACCGTTTGAGTTGTTGAAAATAATTAAGTTGTTAAATATTATCAAGTGATTTATATTACCCGATGGTAAAGTTTTGAAAACCATTGCGTTTTGTAGTTTAGAAAACTTTGCTCTCATATTATTAAATTAACCATGTAGTTTATTTAGCCATGTTTAAAACAAGTCCAAAGCATATAAATAATCTAAAAACATAATTTGAAAGGCCTTATTACAAATCCAAATAAAGATGAAAAACCGAATTTAAATAAAATAAAGTACCCAAACCAAAGTCCGTGTAGAACCAAATTTTTATTGCATGACCACCTCGAGTCCATCCGGCTCCGCATTCGCGATCTATGTATCACCTAAAAAGATAAGGGAGAAGGTGAGTCACCAAGACTCAGCGCATAATCCCTCTCCCGGTTAATTCAACATGCTTACACAAATCATAACCAAGCAATATATATATATAATGCACCCAAACCTAGCCATCCATAACTCCATTTCTACCCCGTGTGGTACCAAACCACTGGTGGTGCCAAACCACTAGTGACCCAAAGTCACGATATCCAATAATGTGGTGCCAAACCACTGGTGACCCAAAGTCACGAATAATCAAGTTGTGGGGCCAACCCACGTTGTGATACCAAATCACTAGCGACAATCCCGTAATATCAAATGTGGGGCCAACCCACTATGGTGCGAAGCCACTGGGACGAGTCGCTATGAGGTGCCAAATCTCTGGTGACCCAAATTCACGAAATAACAATAATCCAAGTGTGGGGCCAACCCACGTGTGATACCAAATCACTGGCGGCGATCCCGATATGTCAACTGTGGGGCCAACCCACTATGGTACTAAGCCACTGGGACGAGTCGCTATGAGGTGCCAAACCTCTGGTGACCCAAAGTCACAAAATAATCTGTGGTACCAAACCACTGGTGGTGCCAAACCACTGGTGTCCCAAGGACACGGATATCAAATCTTCCCCCTCCTCTCATAAAACCCAAACCAATGTATTACGAGTGTAAATCATGCCATCATGCTTTGATATGAACATATAACAAAAATATATCGTAGATCATGATATTAAACAACATATAGCAACATCATATCGAAACGGACTTACCCGAATCCTTGCTCATACCCATCAAGGTATCATATCAAGATCTCACCGTTTTCGGCTTTAATAACATGATTAGTTTATTTATATATATATATTACCGAGTTATAAAGTGTGTAAGGTACACACCTGTCACTAGGGAAATCACTAAATCCCGAAGACCCGATCTACCGCACTAGATCTCCTTGTCCTACATTCGGCCAATACTTAGATTAATAACATAGACCATTCGGCCATACCACTAAATCCCGAAGGGTGAAATAACGTATAACTAACACAATCCTTACCCTTGACTTACCAAAATCGATTGTCAGAGAATTGAGGCTTAGATCGATTGCTTCCAAAGTCTCGAAGAGTCTAGAAGAAAAATCAGTTCCTATGAATAGTTAGAACCTTGATAACAAATGCCCAAAAATTCGGCCTTTGCCCTCATGAAAAACGACAGAGAGAAGAGAAAAGGAATAAGGAAATTCGGCCAAGACACTTACCTATCTTCAAAACTGATTAGAGAAGAACCCAAAGAGAATCTACCCTTGTTGATATTCGGCCAAGACAAAACAAAAGAAAGAAAGAAGATTCGGCTAGAGTGGAAAAGAGGAAGAAATAGAAAGTAAAATGGAAGAGAGGAAATTCGGCAAAGGAAAGTGGAGAGGATTTCGGCTCAAGAGTTTGAGAGAAGAAAAGAAAAAAATGAAAGGGAGGAGATAGATACTTTCGGCTTTGAGCAAAGAAATGGGAAAGAAAAAGAAAGATATGGGAGAGTATGGTTTCAGTTTCCAAGAAGAAAAAAAAAAGAAAAGAAACAAATGTAATTCGGCTTAAAGACTAAGTGAGTAAATCGACAATTCTACTTGAGTTATCGGGTTTGATTAAACCGAAAGCACTAGGGAGAAATCGGCAATGGAAAGAGAGATTTTGGCTTGACACAAAACAAAGAAAACACCTTCAAAGCTAGCCGAAAAAATGTCACCTAGCTACTAAGGAATTTCGGCACTTCTCCCCCCATACACAAATCAAAAATTCGGCAACCACACTCAAAATTCTTCTTGCCATCAATTCAAACTAATTTTGAATTAAACTCACTCCTAAATTTCTCCTTATTTCCTCCTAATCACATTCAAAATTAAGCCAACCCCCTAGCCCCCTAAACCATCTACATTCATGGTCAAATGGCCATAGAAGAGTTTCCAAAACAACACTCCATATTTCAAGCCTTTTGTCTCCTTATCATACTATAACTCCTTGATACCATACCATAAATAAGCACTTGCCTTATTCCTTAGTCTACTAACCATAAAAGACAATAGTCCAACCTTTCCTTAATTAGAGTTTGACCAATACATGCCATACACATGCAAAAATAAAAGTCACCTTATTGCCATCCTTGGGATTCGAACCTTTTCCCTCATACAATTACTCATGCGCCAATACCACTTTACTACTTACTCACTTATGCTAACATTAAACACTTAAATTAACTTAAGCATCATAATCACTTGATCCACTTCACTAAATTCTCCATACTAAAAATTATTCTAAATCCAATTTAAATCCAAGCCTTCACAAGACTATATTAGGCACACAATAAAATCATACCCGAACTAACACAAGCAACAAGATGATACTCAAATTTTTCCTAAAACCTAATTAATCCCGAGAATTCATAAAAACCTCGTAACCTTCCAAATCCACTTAACTAAAAAATCCAATTTGCAAAAACACCATTCTCATATTCTTGAAGATTTTAAACACTCCTAAGCCCAAGGCCCAATCAGCCCAATCCTCTTAGGCCCAATTTCGGGATGTTACAAATATTAACCCAAAGCCTTTGTAATTGTTATCACCTTTTCTTTTGACTACCCCTTAATCGAGACTTGATTTGATCAGTTACCGAATTTTATTATTCTGATAGTTAAATTTATTATGTATTACTTAGTTTGTTTAAAAAAAACATTTTCAAGTTATTCAATATTAGTAGTATGAAAAGAGAGTCAAAGACTGTTTTCAAAAGAAAAGCTCGTATTAGTAGGATTATTACTTTTCAGTTAATGAAATTTCGGAGAAGTTTTTAGGCAGGTACTTGTCCATTCAATCTCGATTCTAACCCTCTAATTTCAGCCTGTGACCACACCTTTTACCCTAGCCCGTTACAACCCTAACAAAGACTTTTTGATCTGTTTATCATCTCATATTACAGTGGTGGAGATTTGATTTTTAGGCAAGCCTATGGGACTAACTTTTCAGATTCGACTTATGAGCAATTTTTTCCTGAACCTTAAACACTTTAGAGTGATTTGAGTGAATCCTTACTGAGGACATCAATCCTTGTCGGTTTTGAATTGAAAAGGTAGCCATTTAAATAAAGGGAGACACCTATGTTTTCAAGGTACAAAACCATGGCTTATCTCGTTTAAATCTTTAGGACTCTTTGAATTGAATTATCCATGAATGAATTATCTATGAATTATGATATAGCATTGTTGATAAGAATTGCAGATCATGGAAAGTTCGTTTTAATTGTAAGTTGAGAATTTTACTTGAGGACAAGCAAAAGCTTAAGTGTGGGGGTATTTGATAAACCGTAAAAGTAACATATTTTAATCCCACATCTAGCTTACTTTTTGATGATTTATTCCTTGATTTGTATAAAAAGGTGCTTATAATCCTTTCTTTTCATGTCTTAGGCCTAGGAAAGCACCCGAGGATGAAAAGAATACAAATTGGGCCTAAAACGGAGTAAATGGGCCTTAGCAGACCCCATCTTCTTATTACAGTATGTTTTGTTGATAAAAGAAATTTATAAACTTGATGGGCCACAAAAGGTTGAAAGGATATTTTAATAATTCACCTTAGCAATTTGTTGAATTATGTATGCTATTCTTGACATGCATGGTGTTTGAAATGCATAGTTATAGCCCGATGACCCATTCGATAAAATATTGTATTTTTATATATAAATACGGTCTGCGTGTCGTGCCTTCCTACTATTCTCTTGTATTTCTCTTCTCATCTTACTCCCTCGTATGTAAAACGAGTTTCTGCATATTGTAATTTGCAAGAATTGATGTGGGCCAGACGAGAAGGAAGTTGAGACAACTATTGTGGATTGATAGCTTGTGAAACGGCTTACACCTTTAGGTTTCCTTATGGTTCTCCCATTGGCTTGGGTTGAACCACCTTTGTTTATGGGCTATAACTATTGCATTTATTTATTGCTTTATTTATTCATGAATGAGATGCTATGGATGTCTAAAGCATGCTAATTAAAACTTGATGATAATAAACCCTATTAATTGATGAGATCGATTAAAAGACTAAATGGGCCAAAGTAGACCATAATTGGTGAGATGCAACAACCTTAATAAAATCCCTCTATTAAAATATTAAGTCAACATGGCCTTCCAATTTTGCCCTTGTTAAGGCCTCGATCAATACTATGTAGGTTCTGCCAAAGCGAAGTACTAGTATTTATCTTGGTTAAACGCGAAGAATAAACAAGTGATATTCACTGGTTAAAAATTGGTTAATGACTTAACTAGGTTACTCTAATAGGATTAGAAACCTAGAGGCAAGTAAATTGGATAAATCATAAGATGATTAGAACAAGGTTTGTTCACCAAATATTAGGAGTTACATATGATGTAATTAGCAAATGTTGCTTACCTAAATAACTATAGTCTTAAGAGTAAAGCCAAAGCTGACTTAAGAGGTGGTGAAATATGGATCCTTAACCCACTAGAGATACTTTTGAGAAATTTTTTCTGAAATTAATATATGAGGGTTATTAATTTTGAAATAAAATAGTGGGAACATCATTTAATAAAGTCTTTTTAATGATTGATATAAAATTGGTAAATTTACTCACATGCATATTTAATTGTTGTAGATATATTATGGCTGTAAACACTAGCACACTCTCATTGTGGTCCTCCTTGAGAAGGACAAATTGAATGGTATGAATTTTCTTGACCGGTTCCGTAACTTGAGGATTGTCCTCAAACAAGAACGGAAATTATATGTCATTGAACAACCACTTCCTAATGAACCACCCGCTAATGCCTCGAAGACTGATGAAGATGCTTATAAGAAGTATTTCGATGACATGGTAGATGTTGGATGTCTTATGCTTGCCATTATGAATCCTGAGCTTCAGAAGCAACATGAGGACATGGTTGCTTATGATATGATCGAGCACCTGAAAGAACTTTATCAGGGGCAAGCACGGCAAGAGAGGTTCGATATCTCTAAGGCCCTATCCCAATGTAAGTTGGCTGAAAGAAGCCCAGTAGGACCTCATGTCCTTAAGATGATTGGCTATATTGAAAGTCTGTCTAAGCTTGGGTTTCCATTGAGCCAAGAGTTGGCCACTGATGTTATTTTATAATCGTTGCCGGATAGCTACAGCCAGTTTGTCCTCAATTTCAATATGAATGAAATTGACAAGACTCTACCACAGTTGCTCAGTATGTTACGAACTGCTGAAGGCAACATGAAAAAGGTTGGACCCAAGCCCATACTGATGGTCCGTAATAACAAGGGCAAGGGAAAGGCCAAAGTTCAAACAAAGCCCAAGGGCAAAGGTAAGCCCAAGCTTGGAAAAGGAAAGGCTGCACTGAAACCTAAAGGTGGGGTGTCTAAGGAAGGAAACTGCTTTCATTGTGGTGTGACTGGACATTGGAAACGGAACTGCCTTGTCTATCTTGAGGAAGTCAAGAAGGCTAAAGCAAGTGGAACGTCTGCTTCAGGTATTTATGTTATTGATATTAATTTATCAACTACTACTTCTTGGGTATTAGATACTGGTTATGGTTCTCATATTTGTACTTCTGTACAGGGACTACAAAAGACTAAGACTTTGGCTAGAGGAGATGTGGACCTGCGAGTTGGAAATGGAGCAAAAGTTGCTGCATTAGCTGTGGGAACATATACTTTATCTTTGCCTAGTGGACTTGATTTATGTTTAGAGGATTGTTATTTTGTGCCCAGTTTGACTAAAAACATTATTTCAATTTCTTGTTTAGACAAAATTGGTTTTGAGATAATTATTAAGAATAATTGTTGTTCCTTTTATCTCAATAATGTTTTCTATGGTTCGACACAATTGATTAATGGCCTCTATCTTTGGCATTGTCGTTTGGGCCACATAAGTGAGAAACGCATATCTAAACTCCATAAAGATGGTCTCCTGAATTCATTTGTTTTTGAACAATTTGAAGTATGTGAATCTTGCTTATTGGGAAAAATGACTAAATCTCCTTTTACTGGTAAAAGTGAACGAGCTAGTGATTTATTGGGCCTAATACATTTTGATGTATGTGGACCAATAAATACACAGGCCAGAGGTGGATTTCACTACTTCATTACTTTTATTGATGATTTCAGTAGATATGGGTATGTTTATCTCATTCGCCATAAGTCTGAGTCCCTTGAAAAGTTCAAGGAATTCAAAAATGAAGTACAAAATTAACTAGGCAAAACTATCAAGTCACTTCGATCTGATCGAGGTGGAGAGTATTTGAGCCTAGAGTTTGATGATCTTTTGAAGGAATGTGGGATTGTCTCACAACTTACTCCTCCTGGTACTCCTCAACGGAATGGAGTATCTGAGAGAAGAAATCGAACTTTGTTAGACATGGTTCGATCCATGATGAGTCATGCTAATCTACCGACTTCCTTTTGGGGACATGCACTTGAGACAGCTGCTTTCACACTAAATCGTGTTCCATCTAAATCGGTTCAAAAGACACCATATGAGTTGTGGACTGGGAAACGTCCTAGTATGTCTTTTATGAAAATTTGGGGTTGTGAAGATTATGTTAAACGTCAGACGTCTACTAAGCTTGAACCTAAATCTGAAAGGTGTATTTTGGTGGGGTATCCAAAAGAAACCAAAGGATATTATTTCTTTAATCCCACTGAGAACAAAAAGTTTGTTGCTCGGACTGGTGTCTTCCTAGAGAGAGAATTTACTTCTAGAAAAGGAAGTGGGAGAAAGATTGAACTTGAAGAAATTCGAGAATCGCAAGATACCACTGAATCAGAGATTGAACAACAACAAATTCCACAAGAAATTGAGGAACAAATAACTGCTGTAGAAACACAACCATCGTGCAGATGTTTAAGAGAACTCTGTGCACCTGAGAGATATTGATTTCTCATTACAACGCATGGTGACGTTCTTCTTATAGATCAAGATGAGCCTAGGACTTATCAAGAAGCGGTGACGAGCCTAGACTCTAAGAAATGGCTTGAGGCCATGAGATCTGAGATGGATTCCATGTATGAAAACCAAGTATGGACTTTGATTGACCCACCCGAAGGGGTTAAACGTATAGGGTGCAAATGGGTTTTCAAAAATAAAACAGACATGGATGGTAATGTACAAACATACGAAGGGCGATTAGTCGCTAAAGGTTTTCGCCAAATTCATGGTGTTGACTATGATGAAACCTTTTCCCCTGTAGCTATGTTTAAATCCATCAGGATCTTGCTCGCCATAGCTGTATTTCATGATTATGAAATCTGGCAGATGGATGTCAAAACAGCTTTCCTTAACGGGAAACTTGAAGAGGATGTGTACATGACACAACCTGAAGGTTTTGTCAATCCAAAGGATGCTAGAAAGATATGTAAGCTACAAAGATCCATTTATGGATTAAAGCAATCTTCTCGAAGTTGGAATCTTCATTTTAACGATGCAATCAAAGAGTTTGGGTTTTTAAAAAATGAAGATGAACCATGTGTTTACAAGAAAGTTAGTGGGAGCACTATCACATTCTTGGTACTGTATGTGGATGACATACTTATCATGAGAAATGACATACCTACCTTGCGGTCTATTAAAACTTGGTTAGGAAGTTGTTTTTCTATGAAGGACTTGGGCGAAGCCACTTACATCTTAGGAGTCAAGATCTATATAGATAGATCAAGACGACTACTAGGTTTAAGCCAAAGTACATACATAGATAAAGTACTGAAAAGGTTCAGTATGGAAGAATCTAAAAGAGGATTCCTACCTATGAGACATGGTATTTCACTCTCGAAGGAAATGTGTCCTTTAACTCCACAAGAGAGAGAATGCATGAGTAAAATTCCATATGCTTCCGCTATTGGATCTATCATGTATGCCCTTCTATGTACTCGTCCAGATGTCTCATATGCCTTAAGTATGACGAGCAGGTACCAAGTAGATCCCGATGAAGGTCACTAGACCATAGTCAAGAATATCCTTAAGTACTTAAGAAGAACTAAGGATACATTCCTAATATATGGAGGTGAGGAAGAGTTAAGTGTAAAAGGTTACACTGATGCTAGCTTCCAAACCGACAAGGACGATTCTTGATCGCAATCAGGTTTTGTGTTTTGCCTTACTGGTGGTGCTATGAGCTGGAAGAGTTCAAAGCAAAGTACAGTAGCCAATTCTACAACAGAGGCCGAGTATATTGCAGCCAGTGAGGCAGCAAAAGAAGCGGTTTGGATCAAGAAGTTCATTACCGGACTAGGGGTTGTGCCTAGAATATCAGATGCTATAGAACTCTGATGTGATAATAATGGAGCTATTGCACAAGCTAAAGAACCCAGATCTCACCAGTATCCAAACATATACTTAGGCGCTACCATCTTATTGAGAGATTATCAATCGAGGGGATGTTGAGATATGCAGAGTACATACAGATGATAACATTGCTGATCCCCTGACCAAGCCTCTAACACAACAGAAGCAAGATCGTCACACTAAGTCGCTTGGTATTAGATATATGAGTGATTGGTCTTAGTGCTAGTGGGAGATGGTAAGAAGTATGCCCAAAGATCAATCATGAGATGGTTGTAATAACATACTTGATTTACCATGTTTCTTAATATAAAGCGTTGTCATTATTATTTCAGTTTTTCTTTCTGTGTGTACAAATAAACTATTTTATAATAATGTCCTGAGAATAACATGATTATTCTTAAAAGATCCTTAGTCAAGTATTATTGTTGACTAGGACAACAATAATGCATTAAGACTAACATGTAATTGATTGATGATAAAGAGTTGTCATTGATATGGAGTGTCAAAATCAATGCATGAATATGTCTGTTAGAGAAAAACATATTGGATTGACCCGCTATGAGTATGTTTCTTGGATTATTATGTAATTTTCACAACATTACTCATAGTGATTATTATGTATATGATCCTCAGACTTAAGATCATCATTATCCCAACATCGTGAGTTGTATATTTTGATACAGTCAAATGTACACCGTAACAGGTTGTTCTATAAAGGCTGATGTTGGATATACCACAATCTATATAGAGGGATATGGTTGATCAATATAGGATAAGTCCCTCCTACATAATAGGAGTAATATCTTAGGCCACTTGATTGAGTGAGACTAGAAATGCATGGCCATGCTCAGATAAGTTGATATGAGATGTCATACTAATTTGTATATCATAGTCTACTCAAGATATCAAGAAACATGGGATGGACTATGCAAGTGTGACTATCCCATGACTTGTATCCGTTCCAGAGATAAAGGACTTAAGGATTAATGCATGAAAGGTTAATCACAAAAGGTTATGTCGAATCATGACTTCTTGTAGCTTAGGTAGCAATGATGCATTGCTAGATGCCACTCATTGTTTGTAACATTAGAATCGTTCTAGTATTACTGCTAACGTTGCAAGAACCTATACGGTCACACCCTATGGTTGAAATGAATGGAATAAAACATAATTGGTATTGTGTTTGGTTATCACATGAATTAAATTAATTAAAGAATTAATTTAATTAGGCAATCAAATATTGAACATATTATATGTACAAGGATGTTGTACATATAATGAGAACATAGTTTTATTAATATATGAATTTGGTTTGTATATAAATTTAAATAAATATAGTTTATCGAAATCCTTATTATAATTAATGTAATTATAATTTTCGGATATAATTAATGTAATTATAATTTTCGGTTAAAAACTTTATTGTATTTATTTAATTTTATGATACATTCAAGAGATACCAATTATAAAAGGTATTAAAAGATACAAAGTTTAAAAAAAAACCCTAAGTTTTTGTTTTGAGAGGTCCAGCAGCCGTCAAGCAAATAAAACCTCCAAAATAGTTTTGGAGATTTTTCTTCCGTTCATAGTCAAACCGGGTGGATTACGTAGAGGCCGACATCGGAGAAAGATTACGGCTTGGTTCGACAGTAGATCAAAATTCTTGTTGCCAAGGCGTCGCTGTCTACTCAGATTGAAGTTTCGATAATTTTGAAACCTTTATTTCACCCCGATTCATTCCTCACACATGGATTCATGGTCTGGATCGCCGGAATTGATTTTATTTTGCTGCGCCATGGGGTGCCGGCGTTCCAACAGATTCTTCCTCGGGTATTGTTTTAATCAATTGGTTTTCCCAAAAGTATTTCCCCAATTCATTCTCTATGTCTTAGCATCTTTAGCTTAGTGATTAGTTAGTTTTAGATTAAACAATAATTCCCCTTAATTCTTAGGCTAAATAATAGAAATATAGTAATTACTAGTACTCTTGGTCCTTGAGGATACGATATTTTCGGTCTTGCCATAACTATACTACCAAACGATAGGTGCGCTTGCCTTATTCGTTGTCATAGTTAGTTTGGACACGATACTGGGTATACCGGCATGTGTTGTGGATACCTAACAACTTGTGTGAGCAACACTGAGTAGTAACGAATGACTGACAGCTTGTGTGAGCAGACCCATGAATGTGATTAGCTCGAGAGCGAGCCTATTTGAAAAGTGTGATATGAAGTAGCTTTGGCTACAAGTGTGGCACTTATGTGCAAACTTCCGTTGTGTCCAATAATATTCCAATGTGTTCAACGGGAAAATGACTAAGTGTAATTGAATGTGATTATGTGATGAACAAGTGCAGGTACATGTGTATATATATTCATGAGCAATGTGCTCGATATGTGATCGAACTTTGGTAAGGTTGATATGGAGTAAGTGTTACAATGAATACTTTTAAATATTTGATGATGACTAGTTATTGGCATGGCTAACTATGGATATACTTTAGTGTTATATGTGTGTAAATGAGAATTAATACAAAGAAAACATGATAGAGTAAAATTAGCAATAAAACAGTTTGGACAGCAGCAGTTGTATCACTTTGAAAAATCACCAAAAATGGAGGAAATCAAATTATAGGTTGAATAAGATATGAAATTAAAACTCATTGAGTCTATTTTCACATAAAAGAAACGATGTAAGCGAAAGAGTTTCATATTCTAATATTTTTGAATCCCCTATTCTGACTTGGGAAAATCATTAAAAATTGTACAAAAATAATTATGGTTTATAATTTATATGCTTAAATTTCTTAATGAGTCTACCTTTAATAGAAACAAATGAAAACATCATCTGAATCCCGTACGAAGAGATAATTAATTTTTAGTGAAGAAGGGTCAAAACTGTCAGACAACGGAATAGGGGAGACTTTAAAGAATAAACTGTACTTATTGTCTAAACCAAAGATTTTTAAAATTTAATGGTAATAAATTATGTGAGTCTAGTTTCAAGGAAAATTAGAAGATATTAATTTGGAATTCCGTAGTTCAAGATATAAATAATTTAGTGACTGTGACTCGAGTAGACAGCTTGAGATGAACATGAATAAATAGTGGAACTATGTGCAATAATGATTGTATTATTTTGAGAACATATTGTGAAGATTTATAAAAGCATGTTAATAAATCACTTATTATTTACATACCTACGTACTAAGCTATAATGCTTACCCCTTTCCTTTCCTTTTTCCTATAGTGTCACAGATGCTAGCTCGAGTTGGAGGTCGTCGGAGATTCTATCAGACTAACAAGTTATTGATTGGTATTGTATCAACGATCTTCAAGTATTTTTTAAGTTTATGGCATGTATAGGGACTTGATTATGTGTGTATATGTTATTATGAGTTGGCCTAGAATGTTGGCCTATGCTATTTGATGGTCATTGTTGTATAAGGCCATTTGATGCGGCCAATATTTGTTATGTTATAAATCTATGATGAAGCATTACATGGATGTGCATGCTTGTTTGGGTTGGATGAGTGAATGTGTGATAATTATGTGTGGCAAATACTAAATGTGAATGGTTGAATAAGTTATATGCTATGATTAGTTAAGTGTGTGTGTGTTTGTGCATGATGAGTGTGATTTTTAAGTGGTGTGTGAATGCCATGATGTGGTTATTGGATGCCTAAAAAAAATGCCATGTGTGTGTTGATAAACTTGGTATAAATGTGCAAGAGTTTTTGGATGGAAAAAGGCTTGGTAAATAGCCTAACTTTCATCCATACGGATGGCCACACGGCCTAGCACATGGGCGTGTGACTTGGCCGTGTGACCCTAAATGGTTGATGTCATCATAAACAGAGAGTTACACGGGTCGAGGACACGAGTGTGTCCCAAGCCATACGGGCGTGTGGCCCTGTTTTATGGTAAAATTTTCCAAATATTTCAAAGTTCTAAGTTTAGTCCCGAACCACTCCCAATATATGTTTTGGGTCTCGTAGGCCTGTATAAGGGACAACATGATTATGAATGAAAAGTTTTAAATTTGAATGGAAATTTGTGACTTGAAAATGATCGGTTATATGTGAATAAGTCTGGTAATGCCTCGTATCCTATTCCGGCCAAGGATACGGGTAAGGGGTGTTACACCTTTAGTATTCCAAACGGTTCCACGGGTTATTTAAAGCTTATGATAAAGATATGAAATGATATAATCATGTTGTGAGTGGTACAGGTTCTTACTCGACACTCATAAGATATGAGCTTAGTTATGATGCCTTAATGGTAAGGATGAAATTAAGTTCTATCTATGAGAATGATTTCAGGACGATCTTGTAATCTTTGGCTTATACTTGTGATGTGTAAGTATGTAGTAAATCTACTATTGCTAAATCAAGAATGTTGTGCTGGTTTATAATATGCTATGTGTTTAAAGATGCATGGTTGATGTTGTTACTTATTTACATGCAACTTACTAAGCTTCATGCTTACTCTCTTTCCTTTCCATTTTCTTATAGTGCTGCCAAGCTAGCTCGGGAATCAAGGGACGCCAGAGGCATCGATCACACTATCACCTGAAGTTTTTGGTATTAAATGTTTTGAGCATGGCATGTATAGGAACTTAGTCTTTTCGTTATATGTCATATTGGTTTAGCCAAATGTGTTGGCTTATGATGATATTTGATTCATTTTGTATAAGGCCATGGGATGTCGCTCATAATGATTATTTGGTTGTAAACCTATTCATATATGCATGCATGTCCTAATGCCAATATGATATGGCCTATGGTTATTAATGGTCGAATGATAATGTGTTTCATGTGATTATGGATGTTTGATGATGATGAAGCACTTAGTTATGCCATGTTAAGTGCCTTGAAGTCATACATATGATTGGATTGGTGTGGTTTTGATGTTGTGTAGGTTGGTGCAAGTATGGGTGGTAAAAAGGCTTGGTAAATAGCCTTATTTTGTCCACACTGGTAGACACACGGCTAGCCCCAAGGGCGTGTGTTCTGGCCATGTGTCCCCTGCACCTTAGTTTTGAGAAACATAATGCCCAGTAGTAAACACACAGGCACGAGACAAGGCCGTGTGTCTCGGTCGTGTGAGAGACACGGCCATAGGACATGGTCATGTGCCGAGGCCGTGTGAAGTCTGCACTTAATTTTAAGAATTTAATCCGCCACACGGCCTAAGAACACAAGCGTGTGCTTTGGCCGTGTGACCTTATTTGGTTGATGATGTCATAAACAGAATGTCCCCTATTTTGGACACGGCCTGAAGCACAAGCGTGTGATATGCCACACAGGCGTGTCCCTTCACCCACATGGATGTGTGGACCTTTTTGATGAAAATTTTCTATGTTTTCCCAGAAGTTTCTAAAGTTCTCGATTTAGTCCCTAACCACTCCTAATGTATGTTTTGGGCCTCGTAGGCTCGTTTAAGGGATGATATGAATGTTTATGAAAAGTTTTATATTTGAGTGGAAATTCATGTCTCAGTTTTGTATGATTGCTTGCGTATAAGTCCGATAACGCCTCGTACCCTGTTTCGGCGTCAAATACGGGTAAGGGGTGTTACACAACCGATTAAACAAATTTTAATAAGAAAATGTGTTAATGCACATACATACATATGAAATTAAAATAATCTTTTGTACATATCTCTATGCCAATTCAAACAATTAATTCAATCTCATAAGCACATAAAAGATTACGTGAGGTAACAATGTATTTCTACCTTGAAACAGTTTAATAATAATAATCTTGCAAGTTATGCAAGGCTAATGTATCGTTAGATACCATTGCTAATTTAACCCTCAACTACCTTAGATGACTAAATATGCACTGATTAAGTATCATATCAATTAATTACAATTTTAGTCCGTTTAAATAATTAATTCATTAGTTACCTTACAATTGTAATGCAAGAATAACTTACTCATGGTTTTACTTAATCAAACATCTTACCGAGGCCTATAACAACACAAACACAATTTTAATAACTCAAGTAGACGAAAAGCAATCAACCTAACACGAATTAAATTTAAGCCATACTAATTAAATTAAACATATCAACATGACAAATATTCATAGACATGTTCATAACAACAACAATAAAATTAAAAGGGTACGAAACAAGAATCAAATCTAGTGTTTCTCCGAGGCTTGACTAGTTTGCTCCACTCCTCCTTCTCTGCTTGTTCTTGTTGAACTGAGGCTTCCATGAACACTTGAATGCTACTCCAAATGGTGGTTGAATGACTCTTTTTCAAGAGGTGAAATCGACAAGGGAATGGGGAAGAAAATGAAGAATAACGAAAGGGAATGGAGAGAGAAAAGTGAGAGAGAAGTGAATAAATGAATGGGTTTGAGATGTGTTTGAAGTGAGCAGCCAATGGGAATATTTATAGGTTGAGAAGGCTTCTAAAAATAGCCCAAATTATAACAACCCGTTTTTAGGTCAAATCTGAATAGTAGTTTCGAGACCACAAATTCGAAGTAGAAATATTTATTTTATTATTTCCTTAAAGTCTACAGCATGATAGAATGATTGTGTGAAAATTTCGTTAAGAAAATTTATCGATTGAGTACTCAATTTGTCTAGAAGGACTAAATTTCAATAGGTGCAAAACTTGAATTTTATAAGTTAAAGGTGTCTAATTGCTATGAAATTCTAAATTGGAGGTCCTTAAATGGTAATTAGACCATTATACTTTAGGATGGACAAAAATAGACACGGAGTAGGCAAATTTTCAAAGTTTAAGTGAAAGGCATTTTGGTAATCTAGTAAATAAAGACAAAATAAGTAAAATAAAAGTGTCAATCTTCTCAAATTAGTCCTCCCATAGGTAAATTTGAAGAAGAAGACATAGCTAGGGTTTTGGCCACTTTCAAGCTCGATTGTAAGTCCATTCTTGTCCCGTTTTTAATGATTTTTATGATTTTGAAGTTGTCTCAACCTAATCTAGCCTTTCCAAGGACTAATTTGAAAGAAAATCAAAGTCTAAAATTTTACCCATGTAGAATATGTATGTATTCTGATGTTTGATGGTAGAAAATGCATGTTTGATGTTAGGAAAACAACATTTACAAAGTGATTTTCGATGAAAATGTCAAAAAGGGACCTATTTGTAAAAAGTTATAAAATGTGTAGAAAGGTGTGATTAAATGAAAGTTGTGGGTAGTTATGAGTATGAATAAGTTTCAGTTAGGCTTAGGTTGCTATGAAATTGAATGTAATTCATTGTACGAGCCGAGGGACTAAAATGTAAAATGTCAAAAGTTTAGGGGTAAAAATGTAATTTTTGTCATAGTGTGTTTTTGAGTTGAATTGAATAATATAATGAGTAAATAAGCTAAATTTTATATCATAGATCAGGAAAAATAAAGTTCGAGTTTAGACCAGGGAAAGAACAAGGTCGAGGACTAAATCGAACTAATAGCCTTTTCTGTAACCGAGCTTATTTCTACCATACGAGCTTACTAAGCTATCTAGCTTAACCCGTTTATTTTCCATGTTTTTATAGTGTCGCCAAGCTAGCTCGGATTGGGCATTGTCGGAGATTCGCCTCACACTATCAAAACTATTATTTTGGGTATTGATGAAATTTAGCATTTTAAGTATATGGCATGTATAGGGACTTGGTCATTTTGGGTATATGTGTCATTATGATTTGGCCAAAAGTATTGGCTTGTAATTGATAAATGTTTTATTTTGTATAAGGCCTTGAAAGATGGCCTGTCTTGGTTAAATTGGATATGAGTTATGCATGGGCTAATGTTATTTGTGATATGCCTTTTTATTTGCTTGGTGGATGAATGATTGTGGCATAATAACTTAGGTGTTAAATGGGGAGAATTGGCTTGATGGTAAGTTAGTGAAATTGGGCTAGACTATACATATTGAAAGTAATCATATTGAATGCTTGTGGATGTACTTTGTGGTATGTTTGAGTTTGGCAAAGAATGATATTTTAAGCATGATAGATGTTGGCTTTTAAATAACATGTTTAGGCCTTATTTATGATAGTATTGGTTGCTTGTTTGTGCTATGAATTATGCCATTGAAGTTGTAGACAAGTGTGTGTAATTGAGGGTAGCAAATGGCTTGGTAAATAGCCTTATTTTTTCAACACGAGCGTGTATCCCATGGGCATGTGTTTTGGCCGTGTGTCCCTTGCACCTTAGTTTTGAGGAACAGAGTGCTCATAATTGAGCACACGGGCAGAGACATGGGCGAGTGTCATAGCCGTGTGGATGGCACGGCCTCAAACACGGGCATGTACCCTGGCTGTGTGAAGTTTGCACCTATTTTGTGAAAATTAATTTTCCACACGATCTAGCACATGGGCGTGTGATTTCAAATTTTCATGGGTTGCAAGACAGAGAGTTACACGGGGTTAGGTTACGGGTGTGTGTGATCACACGGCCTACTCACACGGGCGTGTGTGATCACACGGCCTGCTCAAACGGGCGTGTGACCCCTGTATAATGGAAAATTTTCTAAGGTTTGTAAAAATTTCTAAAGTTCTCGGTTTAGTCCCGAACCGCTTCCAAAGTACGATTTGGGCCTCGTAGGCTCATATTAGGGACTTTATGATTAAATTTAAATGGTTTTAATTTGGATGCAAATTATGAACCGGAATTGTATGATTATTGTGTTGTGAATCTAGTAATGCCTCGTACCCAGTTCCGACGTTGAAGACGGGTAAGGGGTGTTACATTTAGTGGTATCAGAGCTATAATTTAGTCGATTCTTAGACTAACGTAGTGTGAGTAAGAGTCTAGCTATACATGTCATATATAAATTGTGATAGTGTGACGACTCCTGACAATTTAAATTGTGTTTTCATATAGTAAATGGATCCCGACCGAGAAGTAGCTGATGATGTTGAAAGTAATGCACCGGCTCCCGCTCAAGGGACAGCGCCATCTAAAAGTATACCAGTGACGGTCAGTCAGGGAGGAGAGGCTAAGGAAGCCTTCTTTCAAAGGATGAATGAGTGGTTTGTCGAGTTTGTTCGAACAAATTCGGCTGCCCATCATCCTCCACCCCCACCTAACTCCCAACCGGTTCTCGTAGCTCCCCAAGGTGTGGAATTGGTAAGAATGAACAAGCCTCTAGTTGATAAGATCCAAAAACAAGGGGCTGGAGAATTTAGAGCTAATGTTGACGATGATCCCGAGAGAGCAAAGTTTTTGCTTGAGAACTCTATCAGAGTATTTGATGAACTTTCTTGCACATCAGAGGAGTGTTTGAAATGTGCTATATCACTCTTGAGAGACTCGGCATATTAGTGGTGGAATACTCTTATATCTGTGGTACCGAGAGAAAGAGTTACCTGGGATTTCTTCCAAGATGAGTTTAGAAAGAAATATATCAGTCAGCGGTTCATTGATCAGAAACGCAAAGAGTTCCTAGAGCTGAATATGAGCGAGAGTTTGTTAGGCTCAGTAAGTATGCTGGGAATGTGTTTCCATTGAGGCTATCATGTGCAAGAGATTCAAGGATGGGTTGAATGAGGATATCAGACTATTAGTTGGGATTTTAGAGCTGAAAGAATTTGTTGGCTAGTCGAACGAGCTTGTAAAGCCTTAGAGTTGAGCAAAGAAAAGAGAAAAGCTGAGTTTGAGACTAGAGATTTGAGAAAGAGACCGATGAATAAGTCGTTCCAATCTTCGTCAAAGAAATCGAGGGATTTGTATATTCGTTCAAATGCTTCAGTTGGGTATCCCAACAGAGATCGTGGGAAGCAATATTTGGGTTCTAAGGCCCAAGCTACGTCAATAGCGAGTGTTGGTAATGCCAGGTCTAATAGACCTGAATGTCAGCACTGTGGTAGACGACATCCCGGTGAATGTAGGATGAATAATCGAGTTTGTTTTAAATGTGGCTCCCAAGAACACTTCATTCGAGATTGCCCTGAAATGACTAAGAAAGATAATTTTCAGAATGCAAGGCTGAGTAACACTGCCATTCGAGGGAGGCCGCCGAGAAATACTAGAAGTGGGAACAGTAGTAGAGGTGTGACGAAAGGATTAACTGCGAGGTCAGAGGTCAAAGCACTTGCTAGAGCCTACGCTATTCGCGCTCGCAAAGATGCGCCATCTCCTGATGTGATCACTGGTACATTTTCTCTGTATAATTCTAACGTAGTTGCATTGATTGATCTTGGATCGACTCATTCTTACATTTGCATGAATTTGGTATTTAGTAAGAATTTACCCGTTGAGTCTATTGAGTTTTTGATTAAAGTGTTGAACCCTTTAGGCAAGTATGTTTTAGTTGATAAAGTTTGCAAGAGTTGTCCTTTAATGATTCGGGGTCACTGTTTTTCGGCTAACTTAATGCTTTTACCATTTGATGAGTTTGATGTAATTCTTGGAATGGATTGGTTGACTTTACATGATGTCGTAGTGAATTGTATACGAAAGATTATTGAATTGAAATGTTAAAATAATGAAATTCTTCGAATTGAACTGGATGAGTCAGGTGAGTTGCCTATTGTGATTTCGTCGATGTTGGCTAAGAGGTATGTAAGAAAAGGTTGTGAAGCATTTCTTGCGTATGTACTGAATACAAAGGTGTCTGAATTAAAGATTGAATTTGTGCCGGTAGTTTGTGAATATCCGGATGTGTTCCCAGAAGAGTTGCCGGGATTACCACCGATCAGAGAGGTGGAGTTTGCTATTGATTTGGTACCGAGAACTTCACAGATATCGATAGCTCCGTATAGAATGGCTCCGACCGAATCAAAAGAATTGAAGTGTCAGTTGCAAGAGTTGATAGATAAGGGTTTTGCGAGACCGAGTTTTTCTCCCTAGGGTGCACCAGTGTTATTCGTCAAGAAGAAATACGGATCCATGAGACTTTGTATCAACTATCGTTAACTCAGTAGCGTTATGATAAAGAACAAGTACCCTTTGCCAAGAATTGATGATTTGTTAGATCAGTTGAAAGGGGCGACAGTGTTCTCGAAGATAGATTTGAAATCCAGCTATTATTAGCTGGGAGTTAAGGACTCGGATGTGCCGAAAACCATGTTTAGAACGAGGTATGGGCATTACGAATTTCTCGTTATGCCTTTTGGATTAACTAATGCTCCTGCAATTTTTATGGACCTAATGAATCGGATCTTCAGACCGTGTTTGGACAAGTTTGTAGTCGTATTTATTGATGACATCCTGATTTATTCTCGAGATGAGTCTGAGCATGCCAAACATTTAATAATTGTATTGCAAACTTTGAGAGATAAGAAATTGTTTGCTAAGTTCAGTAAAAGTGAGTTTTGGCTTCGAGAAGTCAGATTTTTGGGACACATTGTTTCAGCAGAAGGCATTCGGGTTGATCCGAGTAAGATTTCAGCAGTTGTTGATTGGAAACCACTGAGAAATGTATCTGAAGTTAGAAGCTTTTTGGGTTTTGCTAGTTATTATCGACGTTTTGTCAAGGGATTCTCGATGATTGCTACACATATGACAAGATTGTTACAGAAAGATGTTAAGTTCGAATGGTTCAAGAAATGTCAAAAGAGTTTTGAACAGTTGAAAGCGTTGTTGACTGAAGCATCGGTATTAGTGCAACCTGAGTCGGTAAAAGGGTTTATAATTTTCAACGACTCGTCTTTGAATGGTATTGGTTGTGTGTTGATGCAAGAGGGCAAAGTGATAGCTTATGCCTCGAGACAGTTGAAACCGCATGAAAAGAACTATCCGATGCATGACTTAGAATTGGCTGCCATTGTGTTTGATTTAAAAATTTTGTGACACCATTTATTTGGTGAGAAGTGCCACATCTTTATCGATCATAAGAGTTTGAAGTATTTAATGACTTAAAAGGATTTGAATTTGTGACAACGGAGATGGCTCAAGTTGTTGAAAGATTATGAGTTGGTAATCGATTATCATCTGGGAAAGGCGAATGTAGTCGTTGATGCTTTAGGTAGGAAATCTTTGTTTATCTTGAAAGTAATGAATACGCGACTGACTTTATCCGATGATGGTTCGATTCTAAGCTGAGTTAAAAGCTAGATCGGTATTTCTTTAGCAAATTTGTGAAGCTCAGATAAGTGAAAAAAAACTTCAAGCTAAAAGAGTTTAGTGCGAATCGACTAGAGATTCAGACTATCAGTTTGGGACCAATGACTATTTGATGTTCCGAGGTAGGATTTTTGTACCGAAAGATACTGAGCTTATTCAGAAAATTCTTCACGAAGCACACAGTGGTTGTCTATATGTTCACCCAAAAAGTACGAAGATGTACAATGATTTGAAGAAATTGTATTGGTGGTCAGGTATGAAAAGAGATATTTCTGAATTCGTATCGAGATGTTTGATTTGTCAACAATTAAAGGCCGAACATCAAGTACCTTCAGGTTTACTTCAGCCTGTGATTATTCCCTAGTGAAAATAGGACAGGATTATGATGGATTCCGTAACTGGATTACCTCTGACTCCGAATAAGAAAGATGTTGTTTGGGTCGTTGTTGATAGATTGACGAAATCGACTCATTTTATTCCGATACGTACTGACTATTCACTTGATAAGCTAGCTAAATTGTACATTGTTGAGATTGTTAGATTGCACGGGGTGCCTATTTTTATTATTTTAGACAAAGATCTGAGGTTTACATCTCAATTTTGGAAGAAGTTGCAAGAAGCTTTGGGTACAAAGTTGAACTTTAGTACCGCATTTCATCCGCAAAACGACGGTCAATATGAATAAACGATTCAGGTTCTCGAACATATGCTTCACTGTTGTGTTTTAGATTTCGAAGGTAGTTTTGGAAAAATATCTACCTTTAGTCGATTTTGCTTATAACAACAGTTTTCAGTCGAGTATAAAGATGGCACCATATGAGGCATTGTATGGCCGCAAGTGTCGAACTCCGTTGTACTGGACCGAGCTCAATGAGAGACAAATTCACGGGGTTGATTTGGTTAGAGAAACTGAAGAAAAAGTGAAAGTAATTCGTGATTGTTTGAAAGAAGCTTCAAATAGACAGAATTCATATGCGAATCTAAAACGAAAAGAAATTGAATTTCAAAACGGTGATAAGGTATTTCTGAAAGTGTCTTCGTGGAAGAAAATCTTTAGATTCAGTCGCAAGGGTAAATTAAGTCTGCAATTTATTGGTTCGTATGAAGTTATTGAAAGGGGACTAAAATTAAAACATCAAAAGTTTAGGGGCAAAAATTTAATTTTTGCGATAGTGTGTTTTTGAGTTGAATTGAATAATGTGATGAGATATTATAGATCAAGAAAAATGAAGTTCGAGTTTAGACCAGGGAAAGAACAAGATTGAGGACTAAATCGAACTAATAGTCGTTTTTGTAACTAAGGTAAGTTTGTATGTTAAATAAGCTTTTCTATAATTGTAATTAAATGCTTTAATATTGCATGAACTGTATGATTGATTATGTGGACGAGTCTAATTCTATGGACGAGACCGATAAGGATTCGACAAATAAGAAATCCTGTTTGAACATTAGGAATAGGTTAGGATACAAGTGACATGTCACTAGGGTTACCATGTGTTATGTGATTATAAGATTCGGGTGCTGGTCCTGTACGTCCTACCGGTGGCTGAGTATACCGACATATGTTGCCGTTACATGACAGCTTGTGTGAGCAGCACCGTGTAGTTATGTCTTAACCGACAGCTTGTGTGAGCAGGCCCGTTGTTAGCTCGAGAGCGAGCAACTATGTAATATGAGATTTAGGTAGCATTAGCTACATATGTGACACTTTGTGTGCAAGATTCTCGAGTATCCGACATTATTATTCCGAGTGGTTCACAGGTAGGTCAAAGACGCGAATATGTGTAAATTCATTTTGAGATGGTACATGTATGTTCTCAAAGCTTATGATTATTAATGTAACACCCGAACCTGTAACCATCGCCGGTTTAGGGTTAAGAGGCATTACCAGACAATTGGAAACTTTTACGGACGTTTCATGATATAATTCATCAAATGCAATCAAAGAGTCCCTTTAATAGGTCAACGTGACCTTAAACATGCTTTAGAATAGGGCCGGGACTAAACTGAACACATACGGAAATTCTCAAAAATTTAAAAATTTTTCTAAGTTACAGAGGTCACACACCCATGTGGGTAGGCCGTGTGCCTCCCACGGCTTCAGACACGCCCATGTGTTTAAGCCGTGTCAAAATAGGGCATACTAACTTGTTCACACGGCCGTGGACACGCCCGTGTGCCTCACCTGTGGTCGCTACTGACTTGCACCACACGGTCAGTCACACACCTGTGTGTCTTGCTCGTGGTTGAGTCTGACTTGTTTTGAATTTTAACCACAAGGGACACGGTCGAGCCACACGCCCGTGTGTTCAGCCGTGTGGGCAATTATAGGCCAATTTCAAGGCCAAATTTCCACCCACACTATGGGCCATCCCTACAAACACAATTAATCATCTTTCCATGCATCATTTGAAACCAAAACATATCAAAATGTTCATCATATCATCATATTCAATCTCATATCTATGCATGCTAACTTATAAGCTATTTGGTTCCACCATTTCACAAGAATATCCAAACATAGTTCACTCATATCATACTACAATACTAAGGCATTATCTCATCAATGATATTTCAACATTGCATAAACAAACTTACCATTTCCTTGACCAATTCATTAACATGAGATCATATCAAAACCAAACATCATATAGCATGACTCTTCATTCATTACACATCCATTAAACTAGCCATATCACATGGCTATGTACACATGTCTCAAAAATACTCCAAAACAACTAGCCTATACATGCCATATTTAGTTATGTACACATTCAAAAGTACCAAAATAAGTTTGAGTAGTGTGATGACAATCCTCAACGATTCTCGAGCCTTCAGTAGCTTTGACGATCTATAAAACAGAGTAATCATACACAATGTAAGCTTTCAAAAGCTTAGTAAGCCATATACAAATAAATTTATCATAATACCATTCATAAACATAGAAATTTAAATTCATTAACATATCTTCATTTCAAGCTCATAGATATCTTTTTGGCTTAATTGGTTTGCCATTGCTTACCAACACATCATATCTCAAGCATCTCATTTGCTCATATCTCAAACATACATATATCTCAAATATTCATTTGCAACATTGCACATACTTACTCACCTTTCATGCTTATACAAAACATACATATCAACGTACCTGAATCGGATATACAACTCACATAGTCATTCATTTCTCAGACTTGCCCGTTGAATTGTTCGGAATCTAATAGGATACTCAGAATGCTCGGAATAGTCGTACAACGTCGACGTCCCAGATGTGGTCTTACCTGTAATCAGATATCGATGCCACTATCCCAGACAGGGTCTTACACGAATCAATACGATGCCAATGTCCCAGACATGGTCTTACATGTAATCTCGAATCAATGCCAATGTCCCAGACGTGGTCTTACATGATATCACATATCGGACACCGATGTCATGACATATACAATCCTATCTATCCCTAGGTTCAAACGGGACTTCTTGGACATTATCAGCTTGTCGACATAAATATATCCTCGGTTTTCATATACATTCCATCTCAATTGATATTCATAGCAATCCAAATTTCATATATGCACAAATAATTCAATTCAAATACATTTATTTGTATATCGACTTATCTTGGATTCGGATAAACAGAAACGAACTCTGCTACTCAATTACTTTCGATTTCCCGCGATCTAAATTCATTTTCTTCGGTTCTTCATCTATACATATTCAAATTTAACTCATTTATTCGCTATTTCATTTAATTCAATCCAAAAACACATATTTAGGGCAATTTACAAATTAACCCCCATATTTTCACATTTGGACATTTTAGTCCATATTTCACAAAATTAAAAAATACATCAAATTCCATATTACTCATGCTTGGCCGAATGTCACCCATGCTCATACTAGTCCACACATTTCTTTTATTTCACAATTTAGTCCCTCAAAATATTATTCTTTCAATTTAATCCAAATTATTCAAAATCATCAAAACTCCAAAGACAAACTATGTTATTCAAACACATATCTTTCATAATTCATCCTCAAACATCATAAAACTCATGAATTCATTAATGGCTCATATCAAAAGCATCATCAATTCAAAAAATTAAGGCATGGGTTTTTAAGTATACAAAGCAACGATTACAAAAGCGTAGAAATTATCAAAAACCGACCAAAAACACTTACTAGATTTTGCTTAGACCATGGCCGAATGTAACAAGCTCAAACCCCTTCTTTTTATTTCTTATTTTCGGCACAAAGATGATAACAATGGCTATTTTCATGCTTTTGTTTCGTTAAATTAAACATAATTATGAAATTCCCTTTTCTACCCTTAATGAATTAATAATAAAACCATATATACTATGTCCAAAACCGTCCATTAGCCATACACTATCTTATAAATGGCTTAATTTCCTCATAATACCTCCACATTTAAAAGCCACATCAATTCGGCCATTAATCAAATAGAAAGCTACTTTTACGATTTACGCGATTTAGTCTTTTGCTCAAATTAGGCACACAAACAGACAAATTAATTCACAGAAATTTCACACATACTAATTCACATGCTGAAGACTCAAAAAATAATATTAAAATATTTTTTTGATTCGGACTTGTGGTCTCGAAACCACTATTCTGACTAGGGTCTAAATCAGACTGTTACAATTAACTCGTGAAATGACGATTTCAAGGTAAGTTTGTGATAGGAGTGAAATATGATCATGAGATTATGATAAATTACATTATATTTTTTTTACATTACTTGCATGTTAATGTTTGGTAGGGTTTGCTTATTTCTTCCATACGAGCTTACTAAGCTATCTAGCTTACTCCATTTATTTTCCATGTTTTTTTAGTGTTGCCAAGCTAGCTCAGTTTGGGGATCGTCAGAGATGCACCTCACACTATCAAAACTATTATTTTGGGTATTGATGAAATTTAGCATTTTAAGTATATGGCATGTATAGGGACTTGGTGATTTTGGGTATATGTGTCATTATGATTTAACCAAAAGTATTGGCTTGTAATTGATAAATGTTTTATTTTGTATAAGGCCTTGAAAGATGGCCTGTCTTGGTTAAATTGGATATGAGTTATGCATGGGCTAATGTTATGTGTGATATGCCTTTTTATTTGCTTGGTGGATGAATGATTGTGGCATAATAACTTAGGTGTTAAATGGGGAGAATTTGCTTGATGGTAACTTAGTGAAATTGGGCTAGACTATACATATTGAAAGTAATCATATTGAATGCTTGTGGATGTGCTTGTCGTATGTTTGAGTTTGGAAAAGTATGATATTCTAAGCATGATAGATGTTGGCTTTTAAATGACATGTTTAGGCCTTATTTATGATAGTATTGGTTGCTTATTTGTGCTATGAATTATGCCATTGAAGTTGTATACAAGTGTATGTAATTGAGGGTGGCAAATGACTTGGTAAATTGCCTTATTTTGTCCACACGGGTAGACACACAGGCGTGTATCCCAGTCATGTGTGACACACGGGTATGTATCCAATGGGCATGTGTTTTGGCCGTGTGTCCCCTGTACCTTAGTTTTGAGGAACAGAATGCTTAGAATTGAGCACTCGAGCAGAGACACGGGCGTGTGTCTCAGCCATGTGGATGGCACGGCCTCGAACACGGGCGTGTACCCTAGCCGTGTGAAGTCTGCACCTATTTTGTGAAAATTAATTTTCCACAGGGTCTAGCACACGAGCGTGTGATTTGGCCGTGTGATTTCAATTTATTCATGGGTTTGAAGACAGAGAGTTACACGGGGTCGGGATACGGGCGTGTGTGATCACATGGCCTGCCCAGACGGGCGTGTCCCATATCCACGCGGACGTGTGACCCCTGTATAGTGGAAAATTTTCTAATTCTTGTAAAAAATTCTAAAGTTCTCGGTTGAGTCCCAAACCACTTCCAAAGTACGTTTTATGCCTCGTAGGCTCGTATTAGGGACTTTATGATTAAATGCAAATGGCTTTAATTTGGATGCAAATTATGACTCAGAATTGTATGATTACTATGTTGTGAGTCCAGTAATGCCTCGTACCCAGTTCTGATGTTGAATACTGGTAAGGGGCATTACATTCATGGCCGACCACACATGTGGCTTGTTTGAAGATTTCAAACATGCTATTTTTAGGTAGGGGCAAATTTTGAAAGGCATGAATAGTGGAGGGGTTTGAATGAAAATTGAAGGAGTCTTCAAGGGCCATTTTGAAAGCCAAATAATCAGCCAAACAAGCTAATTAGGTCTACATGTGGGACAGTTTTGGGCTGCCCAGTGCTCGGTTGGATCGATTTTCTCGATTAAGCTCAATTGGGCCTCTTTTCATAATTAATTAATAATAATTTATTTAACCCAAATTAAATTGGCTTAAAATTAAAATTAATTATATTATGAATTAATATACAAAATTTGAACCATCTTAGGCTGAAAAATTAATTTGCCTTTATGCTTCAAAATTGCTTCTCGGTTTTGTGCTTCTAGCAATGTTTGCAAAGTTGTTTTTCGCCCATTGTGCAAATCTTTCAAAATAATCAAAATTAATCAAAATTTGATATAAAATTAATTAAAATTTAACATGTTCATAATTTGAGTGCAATTTAATTATTTTATAATTATTATATATTTTTGACAAGAATTTTATCGAAACCACATGAATTTGAGTTAAAAAAGGCATGAAAAAGTGTATATATTTTCGTGTTTCCATAGCCCCAAACTTAATTCATTACTCGTCATGAGTAATGTACAAATTTGAAAAGAATTTCTCAAAAACACCTTTGAAAAATTTCTTTAGAACAACATTCATCCCAAAATTATGATTTTAGTGTACTTATGCTCAAAAACAAGAATTTTGAGATTTACGCTACTTAAGTATACATATCATTCAAATTAATCTATATCATTTTTATGATAGAAAAAATAGACTAAATGCTTCCAAATAAAGACATGTTAAATCCCTACCAATTTGATTTTATTCCCTTATTCAAGATTAAGCTGCAATTATTAAGTTTAACATAGCCTTCATATGTTGAACATAGCAAATTCTCTCCACTAATGTAGGCTATATAGTCTCAAAGTTGGGTTTCAAGGGATAAAATTTCATCAAGGTTTGCTCGAAAGGCTTAAATGGTCCAAACAGAAGTTGCCTAAATCATTTTCAACATTCCATGCTTCCTAGGATTTCGCCTCAAGAAACTACTAAGTCAATTTTAGAGACTTAAACTTTCATGCATGCCTAACTTTCTTAAGGAACTAAAAATTTTATGGTATGATTTGCATGCTTTATTAAGAGTACATTTATGTCATAATTCAACCAACATAGCAATTATTGAAATAATATAATTTTATTCATACTGAAGTTTAGCATACTTAAAAAAATTTCAAATTTTTGAACAAAATATATCCTAATCGTAATTACAATAAAATTTTATTCTGAGAGGAAATAAATTCAATTTTTCAGTCCCCCTTACTTAAGATGAACAATGTCCTCATTTTTAGAAGTGAATAGATACTATACACCAGGTAAACTCTAGAAAAGAGGAGGTGAGTCAATTTGACTACTTTACCAACCTCTCTCTAGATCCAATCCTAGACATGTATATATCTATTGCCACACTTTGTACTTTGCAACTTGTTCATTTTTATTTATGATTTCCACCTCTTGTTTTATTATGCAAAAAATAAAAATCCTACTAGAACCTAATCCTAAAACATTAAATAACCTAGGAAAGAAAATGAAATAAAGTAAAGATCAACCCTTTTTTATTTATTTGTAGATCCCTCAAAATCTGACTCATCTTTTTCCTTCCTTGACATTGGAGTCCATGGTTCGAGTATAAAGTCTAGAAATTCAAGAACAAAAACAAACATGTTATGAAATATATATTTTAAATGCATCTTTGTTGCTGGAACTACATGTGTTGCGGCGTAGCCATTATACCAAACTGTTCACTTCGTGGAATGGTGCTAGATAAAGGGACTCGCAGCGTCGAACTTAGAAAATCTATTAAGGGTGGTTTCAGTTTTGGGCAAGTGGGTGAGAAGCTGAGGGTAAGGTTTAGAACTGAAGAGGGTGGCCGTTTTAACGATAGTTTAGGTGCGGTAGTTTGTGACTTCGAATGAAGGTGTTTGAGGGTGGTGATTCAGGGAGTTAAGGGCTACAACATCAAGGGGTTAATTGAGATGCACTATTGGGCTACTTAGGAGTGCGGTGGAGCAAGGTAAGGCTTATAGGTTTGTGCAGAAAAGGGTTGAATATTTCCCTTCCTAGTAGTATCTTAAGCCCAATGGCAACTCCTTTTGGATCCTAAGCTCCTATACTGAAAGTAAACTAAAAAAAAACTCAAAGAAATTAGTGCTTGGGTTAAAAGTTGACCCTTTATTTAACAAAAAAAATACTTAAATTCTTCAGCCTATTTAGAAAAATATCTTTCAAAAGATTACATTAAATTAAACTCCTAGGAAAGATTAGAGGGGTCACAGATGGCCCCGCTTAAGTCCCAATCTCCTAGATAGAGTTTTAATTAATGTAATGAATTAAAGAAAATTTTATCTAAGTCTACCATTTTATTCAAATGAGAAAAAAAATTTAAAATGTAAAATAACGATAGAGAAAGTGAAGAGAACTCCCTCTATTTTATTCAAGATCGTCAATTGACTATGGTGGTGTCAAATGGCCATTTGTCATACCTACCATAACCATCTAGGAAGTAATCATTCTTTCCCATCAAATCTGTCCAACATCTTATTAGGGAAAGAAAACCCATAATGATCTTTCCTAGTGGCCTTGTTTAACTTCCTGTAATTCCTACAAATCCTCCAACTTGTGACTCAAATTTCAGCAATAATCCATTTGATACCCTTCTTGTGCTTTACCAAAACAACAAATGACTCTTCTTCTTGATTTTTGGTGAACTCAACCGAAATCATGATAGGTAAAAATGGAGATAAACCCAAATAATAATATTTCAAATCGAGAGGCAAAGTCTTCATTTCCAATTCGTATGGCTCTTCAATCAACACTTTTGGTTGTGTGTGCTCTCGAGAAAATAACTCTAATGATTCTAGTGGGACTTCCTGAGTGAATCCTTTTGTTTTAGCTTCTAACAAACCCAAACATTCCTCATCATCACTTGCCGAATTCGCTAGCAGAATACATTCTAACGAATCATCTACAGAATTGAGCTCCAGCTCTGTAGAAGCCATCAATTTCATCTTGGAAATAGCAAAATAGTCTTCAACTACATCTAGGGATTTAACAGCATTGAAGTCATTAAAAGTCACCTTGTCATAAAAAATTTCTTTCAACTGAGTATCTCATTACTGCTTCTAGAATCGTTGAGGATATGACAATGGTGGAATATTAGCTTTAACCGGACAACTCTTCTGTGGAAACTTTTCTGCATCTGACAAGGGTGCTAGATAATTAGAACTAACTGGTTTAGAGTTTACCTCATCAAAGATCACTAAATCTGACTTCTGTGATACAGGAGTTTCAACACTTTGTTGAACTTACTCTTTGTCTTGGGCTACAACAGGATCATCTTGAACCTCAACCACCTTGGGCTCCAATGTCTTTCCACTTGGCAAAGATACTGCTTTGCAATGTTCTTTGCCCAAAATTCTTGGATTTTCTGTGTCGCTCGGCCAAATACCTTGGGGTTTATTTCGAAGTTCATTAGTTAGCTGACCTATTTGATTCTTCAGATTTCTTAATGTGGTATCATTCTTCGCTATGTATGTCTTCAGTAGATTCTTAAGATCACTTGAAGATTTAGTTGGCGGGGGTTGTTGCACTTGTTGAGAATATTTCGACGGATAATTTGGCAGAGTCGATATGGTCCACCCATTGATTACTCCATGGAGAAATTGGATGATTCTGCCATGAGGAGTTGTAAAAATTTGATTGCAGACCATTCCAATTCTGATTTCCCATGTAATAATTTGGCTCTTGATTCGATGAGAAATTTTCAAAGAAATGGCCATCTCCACAGTATTCACAAGAAATATTCTCTAACTGGTTCGGCTGCTGACTTGACAGATTACCATTGAAACCACTAACAATTATGTTCTTAAGCATAAAAGACATAGAGGATACCTGGGCTGCCAAAGAAGCAAGTGTGTCTGCTTCATGTACTCCTACTACTCGTCTTTCTAAGGCTGCTCAGTTGGTTGGCCACTGATAATTATTGTTGGCAATTCTTTCAATAATCTTGTAAGCATCGTTATAAGACTTAGAAAGAAGGGCTCCATTTGCCAAAGCATCCACCATCATTCTAGTATGAATATTGAGACCAATATACAAAGTCTCGATTTGAACGCAGCAAGGAATAATGTGATGAGGGCACTTTCTGTAACAGTCTGATTTTGAGGCTAGTCAGAACAGTGGTTTCGAAACCACTAAATCGAGGTCAAAGAAAATTATTTTATTATTATTTTATGAGTTATAGTAAGATTATATGAGTGCATGAAAATTTTGGTGCATTAATTTTGGTAATTGTTTGCTTAATTGTGAAAAAGGACTAAATCGCATAAAGTGCGAAAATTTTATCCTACAAGCTAAAGGTGTCTGATAGCTATAGAATGTTAATTGGAGGTCATTAATGTATAATTAGACCTTTATGGATGAGTAGGCCGGCCATAGAGACAAGAAAATAAGATTTTTCAAGAGTTGGTAAAGTTTTGGTGATTTAATTGACTAGTAATAATAAAATAAAGATAAAATGATATCATCTTTTCATCTTCTTCCTACAACCACCGAAAATTTTAGCAAAGAAGGGCTTTGGGAAGCTTGAAAATTTTCAACCATTTAAACCCTTGCAAGTAAGTGATTTTGGTGGTCTTTGTTAATAATTTTTGTACTTTTGAAACCCTTGTAGCTTGAGCTAACTAATTAGTGGACTATTTTGAAAAATGGTTGAAAGTCTAGAGTTTTTCCATGAGAGCATTAGTGTTTTTTGCTGAAATCTTATGGAAGAAAATGAGTCTTGGTTGTTAAATAAACAACTTTTGTGAAAGGAGTTTCCATGAAAACATCTAAAAGGGACCTTTTTGTAAAGGTTGTAAAATAAGTGGTAAATGTGTGAAATAATTGATATTGTGAGTTTCTATAAAAGTAATAAATGTTCAGCTAGGCTTGTTAAATGAGGAAATTTAATTAGAATCAATTTACGAGCCTAGGGGCAAAACTATAATTTTATGGAAGTTTAAGGGCAAAATGGTAATTTTGCCAAAGTATGACTTTTGAAATGTCTTGATCAATGTAGTGATTAAATGAGTGACTTTGTTATTATAGATCAAGAAGGACGTGGAATTAACCTTGACCGATGAAAAGGCAAGGTTTCGGATTAGAATTGCAAATTGGCACATTTTGGTACCTAGGTAAGTTTGTGTGTAATAAATTCAACATCATGTTAGTATGTTTTAAAATGCTTGACGTTCATGAAAATGTATATTATTTCTATGAAATTGATCAATGATGTTTCAATGAGAAAATGATGAAAATTTATGATATTGAAGTCCCGATTGGACCTTAGGAAGTGAGAGGATACCATCATCAAGACATGAGATTTGTAAGGTCCCGTAGAAGACCATGTCTAGTATATGGCCTCAGCATCGAATTGAGATCCCGTATAAGATGATATCTGGGATATGGCCTCGGCATCAAAAATGGAAATCGTGTAATACCATGTTTCAGACATGGCATTGGTATATAATCTCGTATAAGACCATGTCTGGGATATGGCATCGACATCGATATGAGATCCCGTATAAGACCATATCTGGGATATGGCATCAGCATCGAGATGTGATCCCATGTAAGATCATATCTGGGATATGGAATTGGCATCGTATTATGTGTATGATGATTATTGTGTATCCTCAAGTATTCCAAATGGTTCAACGGGATAAAGAGTTAAGTTTATGTTGAAGATGAGACTAGTGCTAAAGCCATGTGATGAAGTGATACAGGTACATGTGAATAATTTACGAGAAATGTGTCCGATATGTGATATGTGATTGGTAAGAGTAAGCATGAGTAAGTTATGGCTATGTGCTTGAGAAATTGTGTTATTACTCGATTCAATGTATGAATGATATCATGAGCCTTTATGTTGCTATTTATTTCATGCAAGCTTACTAAGCTTTATGCTTACCCCTCTCTTTTCCATTCCCCTTGTAGTATGGCTAGGCTAGCTCGGGGATCATTGGACGTTGGAGCTTGGTTCAAACTATCAAGTTGTTCTTTTGGTATAGTAAAGTTTGATTAATTTGAGTATGGCATGTATAGGAACTTAGTCATTTTGTGATATGTCATATTGGTTAGACAAAGTGTTGGCTATTAAGGTTAATTATGCATTTTGTAAATTGTCATTGAACTCGACCAAAACTAGCCAAGCTATAATTATTCAATGATGATGAAATTCAGGAAGTGCAAGTTTATACAATTGAATGAGTAATGTGTGAAATTTATATATATGCATTATGAAGTAGTGAATATTAGAAGTGCTTTATGGTTATGCTATGTACTGCTTCAGGGTGGCAAAGGGGCTTGGTAAATAGCCTTGTATTTGTCCACATGGGTAGACACACAGGCGGGTGTCTAGGCCGTGTGTGACGCACGGTCTGCCCCATGGGCATGTGGTTTGGCCGTGTGTCCCCCTGCATTCTATGTTGGAAAAACAGAATGCCCAGTAGTAACGACGTGGGCTGAGACACGGCCGTGTGTCTCGACCGTGTGGATGACACGACCCTAGGACATGGGCATGTACTCAGGCTGTGTGAAGGCTGCACCTGAATTAGGAATTTAATTAGCCACGCGGTCTAAGGACACGGGCATGTGCCTTGGCCATGTGACCTTATGGGGGTGATGACGTAAGAAATAGAATGTCAAGGCTTACACACACGGGCTAAGACACGGGCGTGTCATGGCCGTGTGAAAGACAGGGGTTTTAGACACGGGCATGTGTTAGGCCGTGTGAAAACCCCTGTAGGTTCGGATGGAGAAATAAATCCACACAGACAAGGGACATGGGCGTGTGTGATAACACGGCCTGCCCACACGGGCAAGTTCCTTTTCACACGGGCGTGTGGCCCTATTTTTAATAACATTTTCTAATGTTTTCCAAGGAACTTGAAATGATTTTGAAATGTTTCTAAGATGTGTTTTGGGCCTTGTAGGCCTATATTAAGGATGTTAAGAGGAAGTTTGAAAAGTTTTAAATTTGAATAGACTTTTATGATCTGGAATTGTATGTGTGCATGAGTTTAAGTTGGGTAATGTCTCGTACCCTATTCCGGTGTCAGATGCGGGGTAAGGGGTGTTACATTTAGTGGTATCGAGCTACGATTTAGTCGATTCTCGGACTAACATAGTGTATGTATGAGTCTAGCTATACATGCCATACGTATGAGTATTTACATAATGATAGTGTGACGAATCCTGGCGATTTAAATTATGTTTTCATATAGTAAATGGATCCCGACCGAGCTGCTACTAACGATGCTGCTAGTAATGCGCCGGCTCCCGCCCAAGAGACTGCGCCAGTAGAAAGTAGACCCGAGACTTTGGGTCAGGGAGAGAAGGCTCGGGAAGGTTTTCTCCATATGATGAGTAATTGGTATAATGAGTTTGTTCGAGCAAATCCTAATGCTCAACCCCCTCCACCCCCACCTATTCCTCAGCCTACCCCTGTAGCTCCCCATGTTGTAGAAGTGGTAGAAGGGAAAAGCCCGTTGTTGATAAAATTCAGAAGCAAGGAGCTGAGCAATTTCAAGTACTAAAGATGATGACCCGGAGAGAGCAGAGTTCTGGTTAGAAAATACCATTAGGGTATTCGATGAGTTGTCTTGCACACATGAGGAATGCATAAAATGTGTCGTGTCTCTCTTAAGAGATTCAGCCTATCAGTGGTGGAACATCCTTGTGTCAGTTGTACCAAGGGAGAAAGTTAATTGGGAATTTTTCCAAAAAGAGTTCCGTAAGAAGTTCATTAGCCAAAGGTTCATCCATTAGAAAAGAAAGGAATTCCTTGAGTTAAAATAAGGTAGAATGACGGTGACTGAATATGAGCGTGAGTTCGTAAGGCTTAGTAAATACGCCCGGGAGTGCGTATCCACTAAAGCCATTATGTGCAAAAGGTTTGAGGGCGGGTTAAATGAGGATATCCGATTGTTTGTTGGTGTCCTAGAATTAAAAAAGTTTGTTGTGTTAGTAGATAGAGCTTGCAAGGCCGAGGAGTTGGCCAAAGAGAAAAGAAAGGCTAAAATCAAGTCCCGTGGCTCGAGGAAGAGACAATTGGGCAAGTGATTTCAATCCTCGTCTAAGAAATCAAGAGAATTTACTACTCGATCAACCACTTCAGCTGGATTTTCAAACATAAGTAAGGGTAAACAATACTCGGGGTCTAAAGCTTAGACCACTTCAGTTGCTAGTGTTGGCAACGCTCGACCAAGTAGACCGGAATGTCCTCAATGTGGCAGACGTCATCCCGGTGAGTGTCGACCAAATGAGAGAGCTTGTTTCAAGTATGGATCCCCAGATCATTTTATTAGAGATTGCCCCGAGATGGGCGAGAAAGAGAAATCTCAGAGATCAAGATCGGGAAGTACTGCTAAGGGAAGGTCACAGAGAAATCCCGGAAGTGGAACAAGTAGCAAGAATACATCTAGGGAGCAGACTGCAAGATCTGAGGGTAGAGCGCTTGCGAGGACTTACACCATTTGCGCTTGCGAAGAGGCGTCCTCCCTTGACGTGATCACGGGTACATTTTCTCTCTATGATACTCATGTTGTAGCTTTAATTGACTCGGGATCCACCCACTCATATGTTTGCATGAAATTAGTATCTAGTTTGAACATGCCTATAGAGTCTACAGAATTTATGATAAGAGTGTCGAATCCCCTAGGCAAATGTATGTTAGTTGATAAAGTATGCAAAGATTGCCCTTTGAGGATTATAGGTCATTACTTTTCGGCTAATCTCATGTTATTGCCATTCGATGAATTTGATGTAATCCTTGGTACGGATTCATTAACTACTCATGATGTGATAGTAAATTGTAGAAAGAAATTTATTGAGTTAAAATGTGAAGATAGGGATATTCTTCCTGTTGAATCAGATGAACATGACAGCTTACCTGTAGTGATTTCTCATATGTCTGCTCAAAAGTATGTAAGAAAGGGATATAAAGCTTATATTGCCTTTGTGATGAATGCCAAAGAGACTGAGTTAAGAATTGAACCAGTACTGATAGTATGTGAGCACCCAGATGTGTTTCCAGAAGAATTGCCCGGGATACCTCCGGTTAGAGAGGTTGAATTTGGGATTGAGTTAGCTCCTGGTACTGCGCCTATTTCAATTGCTTTATATAGGATGGCTCCAACCGAGTTGAAAGAATTGAAGGCGCAGTTGCAAGAGTTAACAGATAAAGGCTTCGCAAGACTGAGTTATTCTCCGTGGGGTGCTCCCATTTTATTTGTGAAAAAGAAAGATGGTTCCATGAGGTTATGCATAGATTAGCGGCAACTTAATAAGGTAACCATACAGAACAAGTACCCCTTGCCAAGGATCAATGATTTGTTTAATCAATTGAAGGGAGCCACTATGTTTTCCAAGATAGAATTGAGGTCTGAATATTATCAGTTGAGAGTTAAAGATGCAGATGTGCCAAAAATCGCATTTCGAACAAGGTTTGGTCACTATGAATTTTTAGTCATGCCTTTCGGTTTAATAAATGTCCATGCAGTTTTCATGGAATTAATAAACCGCATCTTTCGGGCATACTTGGATAAATTTGTTGTTGTTTTTATTGATGACATACCGATTTACTCTCATGATGAGAATGAGCATGCTGAGCACTTGAGGACGATTTTACAAATTTTACGAGATAATCAGTTATATGCAAGTTTAGTAAAAGTGAATTTTGGCTTCAGGAAGTCAGATTTCTAGGGCACATTGTCTCGGAAGATGGAATTAGAGTTGACCCAAGTAAGATTTCAGCAATTGTGGATTGGAAGTTGCCAATGAACGTATCCGATGTTAGAAGTTTTCTAGGCCCAGCTAGTTATTACAGACGGTTTGTCAAGGTATTTTCCATGATAGCTACTCCGATGACGAGGCTATCGCAAAAATATGTGAAGTTTGAGTGGACAGAAAAGTACCAGCATAGTTTTGAGAAACTAAAGGGATTATTGACTGAGGCTCCAGTTTTAGTACAACCTGAGCCGGGAAAGGAATTTGTGGTCTACGGTGATGCATCCTTGAATGGATTGGGTTGTGTACTTATGCAAGAAGGCAAGGTGATAGCATATGCCTCTAGACAGTTAAAGCTGCATGAGAAGAATTACCCGACATATGATTTGGAATTAGCTGCCATTGTATTTGCATTGAAGATATGGAGACACCATTTGTAAGGTGAGAAATGTCGGATATTCACTGATTATAAGAGCCTAAAGTACTTAATGACTCAAAAGGAATTGAATCTAAGGCAGAAAAGATGGTTAGAGTTGATAAAGGATTATGAGCTAGTGATTGACTACGATCCAGGAAAGGCAAACATGATCCCTGATGCCTTGAGCAGGAAATCCTTGTTTGCACTAAGATCCATGAATACACGGATGGCTTTGTGAAATGATGGTTCTATTTTAGCTGAGTTGAGAGCTAGACCGATGTTTCTCTAAGAGATTGGTGAAGCTTAGAAAAGCGACAACGATTTACAGGCCAAAAGGGTTCACTGTGAGTTGGGTGTTGAGTCAGACTTTTGGATTAATTTTGAAAGATGTTTATCATTTCGAGACAGATTCTGTGTACTGAGAGATGATGAATTTATTCAAAAAATTTTACTCGAAGCACATAGTGGATGTTTACCTATACATCCAGGCAACACAAAGATGTATAATGACTTGAAGAAATGGTATTGGTGGCCGAGTATGAAGAAAGATATTTATGATTTTGTATCGAGATGCTTAATTTGTCAACAATTGAAGGCTGAATACCGAGTACCTTCGGGTCTACTTTAGCCTATTATGGTTCCTGAGTGGAAATGAGACTGTATTACCATGGACTTTGTGACGAGTTTGCCTTTGACACCAAAAAAGAAAGATGCTGTATGGGTTGTGGTTGATAGACTCACAACGTCGGCTCATTTTACACCGGTACGCATTGACTATTCGCTTGCCAAGCTAGCAGAATTGTATGTTGCAAAAATTGTGCGACTTCATGGGGTACCGTTGTCGATTATTTCGGATAGAGATCCGAGATTTACGTCATGGTTTTGGAAGAAGTTGGGTAATGCCTCGTACCCTGTTCCGATGTCGGATACGGGTAAGGGGTGTTACACTTTCATAATAACTCCTTGAACCGCTCCAATGCCTCATATAAAGATTTTTCATCAAGTTGCTGAAATGAAGTGATTTCATTCCAGATCTTGGCGGTTAAAGATGGACGGAAATATTTCACTAAGAAACGTTCAACCAACTCTTGCCCTGTTGTTATGGAACCAAACGGTAGGGACTTCAACCATGCTCGTGCTCTATCTCTTAAGGAGTATGGAAATAATCTCAGTCTCAAGGCGTCCTCAGTCACCCCGACTAGTTTAAATAAGTCACTCACTTGCATGAATAGTCGAAGATGAAGATGTGGATCTTCAACAGGAATCCCAATAAATTGACCCATATTTTCCAACATTTAGAACATGATCGACTTCAGCTTGAATTGTTGTGCCTCAATTTCAGGTCTCCTAATACTCAGATTGAGCTTGATGAATAGAGAAATGACATATTTTTAAGTGGCACAATTTCTATCATCGACAACAATGATCGGATTGTGAGTATTATAAGCGAATGTT
Source organism: Gossypium australe (assembly GCA_005393395.2). Classification (NCBI taxonomy): domain Eukaryota; kingdom Viridiplantae; phylum Streptophyta; class Magnoliopsida; order Malvales; family Malvaceae; genus Gossypium; species Gossypium australe. The sequence goes on along the minus strand of CM016617.1, from coordinate 85,344,597 downwards.
CCTCCTGGATTTTGGTTTTGATTTTTGAAATTCATATCTTCGGTCTTTCTTTGGTTCACTTATCTTCTCCTTTGTCAGAAAGTCCTTTCAATTTCAGGGTCTACGGGGAGTAAGTCAATAATTTGATCAATACTCATAAACACCTGAAACAGACACACACAAAAAATAAAATTAAAATTTAGCAGAAAAAATAGACCAAAATGCAAAATTAACAATTTCTCAGATAATGTCTTTTAAAACAGTCCCCAGCAACAGTGCCAAAAACTCGAAACAACAGAAATGTACAAGTTTACACAATTGCAACAAGTAATAAAGTGACAAGTAAATGCTTAGTTATCGTACCCACAGGGACTGTGCAAAGAATTATTTATAAATGCAATTTAAAAACACTTTGGTGAAGAAAAATATTTTGATTTGAGGAGGTTATTAAAAACTAGGATTTTAAATAAGTAAAATAAAAAATGAAATAGAAGTTTCAATACACGATTTCAAAAGATGATTTTAATCAAGATGACATAATTGTGCTAAATTATTTACATTTCTTAACTTAGAATTATTACGCTCATGTTTATGTTGTTACGAATAAATTCACGGTAACTCGGTAATTTGCTAACTTATGAACATGCTTACCTACAAAACTCCATTTATCTCTTGACTATATATCTACATCAATTCAACCCGTTAAACAAATTTTAATAAGCAAATGTGTTAATGCACATACATACTTATGAAATTAAAATAATCTCTTGTACATATTTCTATGCCAATTCAAACAATTAATTTAATCTCATAAGCACATAAAAGATTACGTGAGGTAACAATGTATTTCTACCTTGAAACAGTTTAATCACAATAATCTTGTAACACTCATAACCCGTATCCGTCGCCGAAACAGGGTTACGGAGCATTACCAGAACATTCAGAAACATTTACAGATAAATCATGTAAATTACTATTCATTTTCCGAGATCATTCATTACGTCCTTTAAATGAACCTTCAAGGCCCAATACAAGCATTAGAATCGAGTCAAGACTTAATCAAAAACTCTAAGAATTTTTTGTGAAATTACAAAATTTTTCCAAGGTATAGGGTTCACACACCCATGTGGTCCGAAGGACACGCCCGTGTGACCTTGGGACACGCCCATGCTACAGGCCGTGTTCGACCTCGTGCAACTCTCTGACTTGTGCACACGGGCATGCGACATGCCCGTGTGCTAGGCCATGTGGTCAATTAATTCATTAAGGAATTAGGTGCAGGTTTCACACGGCCAAGACAGATGCCCGTGTTCTAGGCCGTGTAGCACACACGGTTCAGACACACGCCCGTGTCTCTGCCCGTTTGCTCAATTCTAAGCATTCTATTTTCTCAAAATTAAGGTGCAGGTGACACATGACCTAGCCACACATCTGTGTACCAGGCCGTGTGTCACACAAGGTCTAGACACACGCCCGTGTGTCTGTCCGTGTGGACAAAATGAAGCCATTTCTAGCTTCATTTCTCACCCAAAATCACACCATTGACCTGCACTTAAAACTTATATCCAAATACCAACCATTACAAGCATTCAAATTAAGCAAACTCCATCATTCAACATGGCATATAGTTACATGCATTCATGTTTATAATCTTAACTTGGTTTAGTCCATATGTTAGACACGATTTGATCAACTACTTAACACATATGTAGCTACCATAGTATGACATTACAAGTATATCAAAACAAACCATTACAAGTGTAACAGCCCGATTTAGACCCTAGTCGGAATAGTGGTTTCGGGACCACAAATTCGAGGTCATAAAAATATTTTAATGATATTTTCTGTGTGAATAGTATGTGACATAGCCTATGTGAAAATTCTGTGTGGTAATTTGATTGTTTGTGTGTCGAAATAAGAAAAATGACTTAATCGCGTATAGAGTAAAAGCTATGTGCTGAATTATAAGTACTTAAATGTTGATGGCTTTTTAAGGAGGAGGCCTTATGTTGTTAATAAACCATTGTTAATATAGTGGGTGGCTAAATGACTTATTAGCCTTAAAATATATTTGTTTTATATGATTTATAAAAAGGACAAAGTTGGTATTTGTTTAATAAGTTTATATTAATTAAAACAAAACAAATTTGATGGCCATTTTCTCATCTTTCTTCCACCGAAAAATAGAAAAGAGAATAGCCATTGAAGCTTTTGAAATTTTGGCACTTGCTAAGCTTGATTGAGGTAAGTTTTGAGCTCGATTTTTGTTAATTTCTACGTTTTCGTAATCATTGCTTCGTGCTCTAGCTAACTCATGCTTAAATTTTGTGAATTGATTATGTTTATGGAATGTGCCATTGATGAAAGGGTAAGCTTTGTGATGAGTGTTGGTGTTAAATGAAAGATATGTGTTTAATGAACATATGTTGTTCTTGAATTTTTGATGAATTTAGCTAATTAGGGCTAAATTGTGAAAATAGCATTTTGAAGGACTAAAATGTGAAATAAATGAAATGCATGGATTTGTATAAGCATGGTGAGAATTCGACTAGGCTTGAACCAAGTGAAATTATGTGAATTTGATGATTTGGTGAAATAGGGACTAAAGTGTCGAAATGTGAAAATGTGAGGGGTTATTGTGTAAAATGCTTTAAATATGTGTGGTTGGACTAAAATGAATGATTTGGTGATTGAATGGACTAAATATGAATGTGTATAGACCAAGAGAGGAGAGGTTCGGATCGAGATCGAGGCAAAGATAAAGTGCTCGATTAATCGACCGTATCGATAGTTCGACGTCCGAGGTAAGTTCGGATATAATACATACTATTAAGATATGTTTTAGAATTATGAAATGAATATGTATATATATATATGCATGAAAGTGAGTTGCTATGTGTAAGATTTTAATTGATTGCACTAAGTGTGCGAAAGTGAAATCAAAACAGAAATGGGTAGCACTGTGTGTGCGATGATATGAAAGCTTCGGCTCATTGATTTGGCACTATGTGTGCGATTCCGAGTCAAGTTGGTTAAAAGAATAGGCACTAAGTGTGCGATGATGAATATGCTTCGATTAAGTATGTGGCATAGAGTATGCGAATAAATCAGACGAATAGCAGAGAATGTTCGACATATAATATCGAGTATTGAATAGTTGGGACGTTGAATAGCTATGTGGTAGCTAAGGTATGTATTGAACCTTTGTGGTTGAGTAATTTATTGATAAAGCTATGAATAGGTGAGTGAGTATTTTAGCTATAATTGATATGGAATGAATATGAGAGAATTTATCTATGTGATGGTTTATTATATACCTTAGTTTGAAGTGATGAGATAATTGTATTATATTTTCGGACTTACTAAGCTTTAGGAAGCTTACTGTGTGAATTGTTTCTCTGCCTTGCAGTGTCAGTAAAGCTAGCTCGGATCTAGGATCATCAGCTTCTCGATCACACTATCGGCACTCTATTTTGGTATTTTTGGAAGGATGTACATAGTTGAAATATTGCATTTATAGACTAGTTATTTGAATCATGTTTGGGATTTGTAAGTAGCCATGAGATGTGGCTAGATATGTGCTAGTTTTAGCATGAATGACTTTGGTATATATGATACACCTTTTGGTATGAATTGTGAGTTGAGAAATTGACTTATGAATGGAAATCTTTGTGATGGTAAAATGCATATATGATTTAGTGAAATTGGGAAAGAATGATGTTTAGTATTGAATGTGTTTAAGTTGTATATGTTACCTTATAAGTTGATATGTTTGGAAATGAGATTATATGAATTGATAGATAGATCATATGTTAGGAAATGGTTGCCAAATTGTATGTATAAAGATGCTCATATGTGCTTGTAGGATTTACCCTAAGTGGGTGGCATTTTGGCCTTGCAAATGGCCTATTAATGTCACGCGGTCATGGCACACAGGTGTGCCTAGTGACCGTGTGAGCAAGTCAGTATATGGCCTAGTAGTACACGGCCTTAGCACGGGGGTGCTGGATAACCGTGTTGGTTTTGGCAGGATCGACCACGGTCAGGGTACATGGGCGTGCTTTGTGACCGTGGGGGCCAAGTCAGGATAGTCCACGGCAAGGGCACACGGGCGTGCTTGGTGGCCGTGGGAGTATAGTCAGGATAGACCAGGGGAAGGACACACGGGTTTGTCTATTAGCCGTGGAAGGCACACGGCCTGCCCGCACGGGCGTGTAAGCCCTGTAATTTATAAAAGTTTTGAAATTTTCATGAAATTTTGTATGTGTTTTGGTTTAGTCCCGACTCGATTTATAAGCATGTTTAAGGTCTCGTTGACCTATTTAAGGGACATTGCGCATATGATTGATGAATGAAATGTATGAAATTTTTTGAATCTTTGAAAATGCTTTTTGATCTGTTCAGTAACGCTCCTAACCCTAATTCGGCAATGATACGGGATAGGGGTGTTACATTTGGTTGGTATCAGAGCTACGATTTAGTTGATTCTCAGACTAAAGTAGCACGTGTGAGTCTAGCTATACATGCCATATTATGAAATTACGATAGTGTGATGAATTTTGACAGTTAAAAAGGTGTTTTCATATAGTAATGGATCCCGATTGAGTTGTTGCTGACGATGTAGAAAGCAATGCGCCTGCTCCCGCTCAAGGGACAGCGCCGGCCACATCTAGACCGAATGATAGTGGTGAGGGAGGAGAGGCTAAGCAAGCCTTCTTCCGAAATGATGAGTGAATGGTTTACGGAGTTTGTTCGAACGAATCCGGCTGCTCCACAACCTCCACCCCCACAAGTACCTGTTGTGCCACAAGTTGTAGATCCGATTAGATTGAATAAACCACCAGTAGACAAAATTTGAAAATACGGGGCCGAGGAGTTTAGGGCCACATCTAATGACGATGCTGAGCGAGCCAAGTTTTGGCTCGAGAATGTAATTCAAGTATTTGATGAGATGTCGTTGAATCCTAATGAGTGCATTAAGTGTGCAGTTTCCTTATTGAGAGACACGGCTTATAACTGGTGGAAAACATTGATATCTGTGGTTTTGAGAGAGAGAATCACCTGGGACTTCTTTCAAGTTGAGTTCAGAAAGAAGTATATCAGTCAGCGTTTCATTGATCAGAAACGTAAAGAGTTTCTAGAGTTGAAACAGTGCTGTTTGTCTGTTACTGAGTACGAGCGAGAATTCATAAGATTGAGTCAATACGCGAGAGAATGTGTTTCGAGCAAAGCTACTATGTGCAAATGTTTCACAGAGGGCTTGAATGAAGACATTAATTTGTTGGTTGGGATACTTGATATAAATGAATTTGTTGTATTAGTCGAAAGAGCATGCAAAGCTGAGGAACTCAGTAAAGAAAAGAAGAAAGCCGATTCTGAGGCTCGTCATGAAAGGAAGAGATCGATGAATAAGTTCTCTCAACCTTCAGTGAAGAGATATAGAGATGAAAACAACCATTCAAATATTTCGTTTGGATATCCAAGTAGAGATCGTTCGAGACAAAATATTAGTTCACGAATTCAAGCTACGATTGAATCAAGTATTGGTAGCGTTAAGAGTAACAAACCTGAGTGCATGCAGTGTGGAAGACGACATGTGGGAGAGTGCTGGGGCAAGTATAACAATAGAGTTTGTTATAGATGTGGATCCCGAGATCATTTTATTCGAGATTGCCCGAAGATGGTGGAAGAAAAAAATGTTCAAAATGAAAGACCGAGTAATGTGACAACTAGAGGTAGACCATCCAGAAACACAAGAAATGTGAGCGAAAGTCAGCGAGGGACAACTGATATAGCTGTAAGGTCAGAAGCGAGAGCACCTACTTGAGCCTATGCTATACGTGCACGAGAGGAAGCATCATCACCAAACGTCATCACCGGTACTTTCACTTTATTTGATACTGATGTCATTGCATTGATAGATCCAGGATTAACTCATTCCTATGTGTGTATGAATTTAGTATTGAATAAGACTCTACCTGTTGAGTCTACTGAATTTGTGATTAGAGTATTGAACCCCTTAGGCAAGTGTGTTTTGGTAGATAAGGTGTGCAAGAATTGCCCATTGATGTTTCGTGATATATGTTTTCCGGTCAATTTGATGTTGCTACCATTTGATGAATTTGACATAATTTTGGGTATGGATTGGCTTACTTTGCATAATGCCATCGTGAATTGTAAGAGAAAGAGTATCGAGTTGAAGAGTCTGAATGGTGAGTTAGTTCGAATTGAGTCCAGTGATATGAAAGGATTACCAGTTGTTGTATCTGCGATGAAAGCTATGAAATATGTGAGAAAAGGGTGTGAAGCTTATTTGGCATATGTGATTGATATAAAAGTGTCGGAAAAGAAAGTTGAATCCGTGCCTGTAGTATGTGAGTTTCCAGATGTGTTTCCTGAAGAGCTGTTGGGATTACCTCCGATTTGAGAAGTTGAATTTGGTATTGAATTAGTGCCGGGTACCACTCCCATTTCGATTGTTCCGTATAGAATGGTGCCCATAGAATTAAAGGAGTTAAAATCTCAGTTGCAAAAATTGACTGACAGAGGATTTGCACGACCGAGTTTCTCACCCTGGGGAGCTCCTGTATTATTTGTGAAAAAGAAAGACGGAACTATGAGAATGTGTACTGATTATCGACAGTTGAACAAAGTGACAATAAAGAACAAATATTCGTTGCCTCGTATCGATGATTTGTTTGATCAGCTGAAGGGAGCTACAATGTATTCTAAGATAGATTTGAGATCAGGCTACTATCAATTAAGAGTTAAAGAATCCGATGTGCCGAAAACTGCTTTCAGAACGAGGTACGGACATTACGAATTCTTAGTAATGCCTTTTGGTCTAACAAATGCTCCTGCAGTGTTTATGGATCTGATGAATCAGATTTTTAGACCGTATTTGGATCGCTTTGTAGTAGTGTTCATTGATGATATTTTGATTTATTCGTGTGATGAGAATCATTTATATGCAAGATTAGTTATTTCGGTATTTTTGGAAGGATGTACATAGTTGAAATATGGCATGTATAGACTAGTTATTTGAATCATGTTTGGGATTTGTAAGTAGCCATGATATGTGGCTAGATATGTGCTAGTTTTAGCATGAATGACTTTGGTATATATGATACACCTTTTGGTATGAATTGTGAGTTGAGAAATTGACTTATGAATGGAAATCTTTGTGATGGTAAAATGCATATATGATTTAGTGAAATTGGGAAAGAATGATGTTTAGTATTGAATGTGTTTAAGTTGTATATGTTAGCTTATAAGTTGATATGTTTGGAAATGAGATTGTATGAATTGATAGATAAATCATATGTTAGGAAATGGTTGCCAAATTGTGTATATAAAGATGCTCATATGTGCTTGTAGGATTGACCCTAAGTGGGTGGCATTTTGGCCTTGCAAATGGCCTATTAATGTCACACGGCCATGGCACACGGGCGTGCCTAGTGACCGTGTGAGCAAGTCAGTATATGGCCTAGTATACACTGCCTTAGCACGAGAATGCTGGATAATCGTGTTGGTTTTGGCAGGATCGACCACGGTCAGGGTACACGGGCGTGCTTTGTGACCGTGGGGGCCAAGTCAGGATAGTCCATGGCCAGGGCACACGGGCGTGCTTGGTGGCCGTGGGAGTATAGTTAGGATAGACCACGGGAAGGACACACGGGTGTGTCTATTATTCGTGGAAGGAACACGGGCTGCCTACACGGGCGTGTAAGCCCTGTAATTTATAAAAGTTTTAAATTTTCCATGAAATTTTGTATGTGTTTCGGTTTAGTCCCGACTCGGTTTATAAGCATGTTTAAGGTCTCGTTGACCTATTTAAGGGACATTGCGCATATGATTGATGAATGAAATGTATGAAATGTTTTGAATTTTTGAAAATGCTTTCCGATCTGTTTGGTAACGCTCCTAACCCTAATCAGACGATGGATACGGGATAGGGGTGTTACAACTGGCCATTCCAATGGCTAGATTACAAGTATTATTTACATTTACATGCCAATATGGCCAATATAACCTATACATGCCATTATAACCATAATTGATTTACCGTACTATACTATTGCAACACTCCTAGCCCGTAACCATCGCTGGTCTAGGGTTAAGAAGTGTTACCAGACATAACGGAACTTTTACGATCACTTCTCAAACATAAATACATCATCATCATATCATAGCAAATCATATACATAGAGTCCCTTTAAAAGATCTACGATACCTTAAACATGCTTTAGGAAGGGGACGGGACTAAATCAAGCACATACAAAATTTTTCCGAAACTTTAGCATTTTTCAAAGTTACAGAGGTCACACGCCCCTGTGGACAGGCCGTGTGCCTTACACGGCATCAAACACACCCATGTGTCTAAGCCGTGGCGAAACAGGGCATACATACTGAATTGTCCACACGGCTAGAAGACACGCCCGTGTGTCAGGCCGTGTGAAATTTAGTAGGGTTACTAACTTGCTCACACGGCCAGTCGAACGCCCGTGTGTCCAGCTCGTGTGCGAGTCTAACTTATATTGAAATGCAACCTCAAGAGGCACAATCGAGACACACGCCTGTATGCTCAACTGTGTGGGCAAATATAGGTCATTTGCAAGGCTAATTTGCCATCCAAACTTTGGGTCACACTTACAAGCATCAAGCCATTCTAAATTCATATATCAAATGCATCCAAAACATGTACCATTTAACCTTTTAACTATGTCATTTATTTCTACATTCAATTCCAACCCAAGCATTTCAATCTGTAACGCCCCGAATTTGGGCCTAGTAGAATTGGGCCTATTGGGCCTTAGGCATAGGAGCGTTTAAAATTTTTGAGAACAAGAGAACGACACTAACCAAGTTGTAACGCCCCAAAAATCCCGAAGCTCTAAATTTTCGTGCACTGAAGTTGGTATGTAGGAGTAGCACTTAGAATATTAATTTTAAGGTATTATCGGGATTATTTGAAGCCTTAGAGATAGGGAAGACCATAGGGAAATTTGTTTTTCTTGCTTCAGTGGACCCTAGTCTAAGGCGTTAGGCCTCTGATGCAGATTAAGAGAAAATAGGACACAAATGGGCTTGTGGTCCAATGGCAAGTGGCGTTACTTGGGGAGCTATAAGGTGGCGTGTTGTCAGCTGGGGAGGTCCAAGGTTCGAGCATTAGGAGAAGTATTTTTAGAGTGTTTTATTTTGCATTGGCGGATGGCCAGAGTTGTGTTGAATATGAACTCTTGCGTTGGAGTGTTTGAGTGGTAAGGGGAACTGATAATAGAGGAAAATTCGGATAAGGCTAAGGTGTTATTAGGAGAAAAGTTAGGAGATGAGGAGAGGGAGGAACTGGTGTCGAATTGGACTGTGGGGAAAGGAGTATTCGGTTGGTGGCTATAAAAGGAGAGGGTCGAATGTCTTTGGAGGGTTCTTTGAGTTCCAATAGTTTTTTCCTCGCTTCTCAATCGGTTTCTTTTGTGCCGAATCACCATCATCTCTTTGTGCCGAATTCTTTTGAAGGGCTCTTTCGGTTTTCAATACTTTTCTCTTCTCTCCCATTCTATTTTTCCATAGCCGAATTCTCTCATTTCCAAGTTACCACCATCTTTTCCTTGCTAATAGTGCCGAATCTTTATAGTTGTTCCTCCATCACAAACCGATTGTTACCCACTCTCAGTCAAGTGTTAAAAGCCGGATCTAGTCAATACCTGTCTAGGCCGCTGGATCAAAAAGGGATTTGGTAAGTACTCAGTTAACCTCTTTTGTACGTTTTGTTAAAAGCCGAAGGGCTATATAACTTTTCATTGTTGTTAATCATGTATTAACAAGGGTAAGGTTCAGAGATCGCAACTGTGGTAAGGATCATTAGCAAAGTGTAAGTGTACTCAACTCGATTATGGTTTAAGTAAGTGGCCGAATGTGTATGATCTATAGGGGTGACTTGTGTGGATCATGAGTCACTCGAATTATTGATGGTGTATGTGTGAGTACAAATCTAGGGGATACTCCTAATTAGTAGCTAAGGAAAGGCTATTAGAACCCGGTGGCACACGGTAAGGTTACAGTAAGGCTTCGGCTTTTGGTAAATGTCTTGATTTAGTCATTGATTGAAGGTTGGTTGGTTGTAGGTTTAGGGCTAAGGATAGTATAGCACGTCGTAGTAACCAGGTGTGTACAATCACTATACACACACAATATCGGCAATGCCGGAAAGCCGAAAAGTCGAAAGTGGCTAAATGGGCCCGATTGGCCTTGAGGCTAAGTTTGATGAAATTGTTTGGTTGATTATACTAATTGAGTTAGTCATGCATGTTACATGATCTGGAATTATTTTGGGCCTAATAGGCCATATGGATGAGATTTGGGCCTAATGGGCCGTAAGGATGTGATTTGGGCTTTATGGGCTTTATGGGGACGTAGACAAGTATGGTAGGGTTTAATGGACTTTAGGCCTAGTTCTGAACAAATCTTAAACCGCATAAGACTTAATCTAACAATTAAACATGTCCGTGGACAAGTCGCTAGGTTAGAGTGTGGCTACGGACATATGCATGTCTAGGATTGGATCTAGGGAGAGCATGGTACTTAAGCGGTCCTAGTGGCCCACCTCCTCTACTCTGGAATCCTACATGGTGCATAGTGTTTGTTCACTTTAGCCACAAGGACTTGTTAATGGGCCAAAGTTCATAACTAAAACCCGAGAGGGACCAAATACCCCCAGTTTATGAAATTACCAAAATACCCCCGATTTGCAAAATTACCGAAATAACCTCGATTTGCCAAATTACTAAAATACCCCTGATTTGGAAACCTTAAATTTGCAAAATTACTAAAATACCCCCAAATTGTAAAATTACCAGAATACCCTTGATTTGCAGAAATATCCCCGATTTACAAAATTTCCAAATTACTTCTGTTTTGCAAAATTATCTAAATACCCCTGTAGGGTAGAATTACGAAAATACCCATGGGAAGTGAAATGACTAAAATACCCCTAAGTGTTTAATATGTGAAAATGTGTGTTGCATTCACGAAATATATGTTGCACTTGGGTGGGTTTTGATGATATAGAGGAAGATAGTGAGGAATGCTTATTCGCTTGACGACCGTGGATCCACCGATGGCTTCAAGCCCATAATAGCAGCTTTGCTACAACGTTTGAGTAGTGCCGCTGTTGGTGCTACCTTTGGTGTGTATGGATGAATGGGTTGATATTTATATCCCCACAAGTGTGTAGGGTTGGAAGGGAAATGGTGTCCAGGGTTGGATTTGGGATGGGTGCATTGCATTCATGTGATTCTGATGTGGTATGAGGTCATTGTGGGCTAAGGCCCAAGACCACTGGTTTTGATAGGGCTTAAGCCCAATGTAATATTTGTATTTTGATTTGATTGCCAAGGGTCGTGCATATTGAGTTTCAAAACTCACACCCTTTTTATTAAATGTTTCAAGTGATCCTCAGTAGACAGCTCGACGTGGGAGAGGACTCGGAGATGGCCACACTACAAGTTACTTAGAAGTTTTTGCTTATTTGATTTCGAATGACTTATTGTCAATTATTTCGTTTGAAATAAGGCATTGTATCTCCAATTTGATTTTACGTTTGAGTTTCCTTATGTTTTCAACTGTTTAATTGTTAGACTTGAATAAATTTCTAAAAGTTTTAACACGATTTTCAAAATACTTAAAAGCATGGGCTTTTGTCAGTACTTAACAAGATGTCAAGGATTTTTGGGCTTTTAGGCCTTAAATTTTAACTTAGCAAAAATTGTTTTGAGTTGTGCCTTTGATGTGACATTCCCAGATTCGGCCATAACGTTTGGGCTGGGTTTGGGGGTGTGACACAATCCTTACCAATTCTTATCATCTCTCATCATATCAATATCCCAAATCAACCCATTCAAGCATGAAACATACCACTTACATATCACCAAAACATATCAATATGATCATTCACACAACATCACATATACACCTTATAACTATCATTTTCACATATTCAAAACACATACCAAAGTGATTCAACTATCAAGCCATATCACATGGCAAGAACTATACATCTCAAAACATTCCATAATCACTAGCCTATACATGCCATATACCAAATATATAACTTCCATAAGTACCAAAATAGATAGCTGATAGTGGTCACTGACGATCCCCAGATCCGAGCTAGCTTTAATGACACTATAAAACAGAGATAGACTTCACATAGTAAGCTTTAAAGCTTAGTAAGTTCGTAATATAATACAAGTAGCTCAACCTTTTAAATTTAATATGCAAAATTTAACTAACACATAGATCATTTCTCATCACTATTCAATTTCATCCAAGGCCATTACTAACATTCATACCACATCCCAAGATTTATATACAAGTAATTATAAATGCTTCATAATCTAATCCTCCTTAACTTTTCATTCACATACTCAACCATCTATTTCATACACGAAGTAACCAACCACATAGGTTCTGTACATACCTGTCCCATCATATATTTAGTTATCACATATATCACATAATACTCGATGCCATAAATCGTTCGACCTTCTTTAACCATACGGATTACTCGCACAATTGGTGCCTTTACATTAAACCAAATTTGAATCGATATCGCACACACAGTGCCAACTAATATAGTTGATGCTTTCTTTATCTCGCACACAGTGCCATTCACCACTGTATCAATTCTATTAAAGCACACTTAGTGCCACATCTTTTCAAACTCATATTTAGCATTACTAACTCATCAACCACATTTTCATTCATTACATAACATGTGAACATAATTAAAACAATTCGTATTATACACGAACTTACCTCGGACGTAGCAACACGATATAAGTCGATCAATCGAGCACCTTGTTCTTGCCTCGATCTAAGTCCGAATTTCTCTGTACTTGATCTATACATATTAAAATTTAACTCATTCATTTTCCAAATCATTCAATTTAATCCACAACACAGTTAAAGCATTTTACATTTTAGCCTTCAAATTTGCACATTTTGACATTTTAGTACCTATTTCATCAAATCATAAAATACTAATAATTTCATTGCCCACATGCCGAGCCGAATTATTCCCTAGCTCATATAAGCCAACATATTTCATTTATTTCACATTTTAGTACCTCAATTTCTCATTTTCACAATTTAGCCCAAAATAGTCAAATTCATCAAAAATTCAAAGACAAAATATGTTAAACTTTCATATTTCACCAACTATCAACACAAAGCTCACATATTCATCAATGGCATATCTCAAAATCGTCCTCAAATTCTAAAATTAAGGCAAGGGTTTGATAGTATGCTAAGTAACGATCACAAAAACATAAAAATAACTAAAAACTGAGCTCAAAACATACCTTGATTGAGCTAAGAATGTGCCAAAATAATGGAAGCTTCAAACCCTTATTTTCTTTCTCAATTTCAGTGGAAGATGAACACTAATGCCACTAATTCATGTTTGTTTTATTAATATTAACTTAATTATCATTTTACCATTTTATCCTTTACTTAAAACATTATATATTCATTCATTTAATGGCCATTTATGTCAAAATCCACTATCAATGGTCTAATATCAACATAAGGATCTTTCATTTAATAAACCATGGCAATTAAGCACTTTAACAATTAGCACACAGCTTTTGCATTTTTTGCGATTAAGTCCTTTTTCACAAATCGACACACAAACGATAGAATTTTTACACAGAATTTTCACACATGCTTAATCACATACTATAAACACTAAAAATAATATTAAAATATTTTTTGACCTCGGATTTGGGGTCCTGAAATTACTATTCTGACTAGGTTCTAAACCAGGCTGTTTCAACTTTCATGAGCCGATGGACAGTGTGAGTGATCTCCGCCAAGCTTCCAATCCAACGAGCTTCCAATTTACTATAAAACAGGGAAATAGAACTAAGCATAAAATGCTTAGTAAGTTCGGATAACATGGTACTTAACTTAACATTCATTCTATTTTGAGGTAACTATGTAAGGCATATTCAATCAATTTACCCTTAAGCCCTACACATATCCTCATTGCCCTTGTTAGTAATATAATCCATAATAACATCACAAACATATATGGGCTCAACAACAATCAAGTTTCCATGCACATATGCTTCCCACAACATGTATTCACTTATCATGTATAAATCATCTCTTTATATTACAAGTATCATTTCATAATAGTTCATCTCGAGTTCAGATCATTTCATATCAGAACTTTACCCATATTACTCGGAATATCAAGGTCACAATTAGTACACTCAAGGTGTACAAGTCTATATTCAAGGATGAACATACTCATCAAATAAATTCCATGTACAATATCATCATTTCATATTTCCATATATCAATTGTCACGTATTGTTGTGTTCATGTATTTCAGGCCGATTTGTGTAATAACTCATTCCTTATTCACATATTCTCATGTCAAGAACTTTTACCCGTTGAATTTATTTGAAATATCGATGGATACACAGGTAGTACACTTGCAGTGTACTAATCCGAATTTGTCAATTCATATTTAATGGTACTCATAGGGTACTATTTCAGAGAGTACATTCTCAAGCCACATATATATAAACAACAGGAGTACCAGTCCAGGCTAAATCCTTTTTATGACATGTGCTCTAAGGAGCTTGATTTGGATTACCCGTCCGGGCTAAATACAATCCATAACATATGCTCAAGAGGACTTATATCAGAATTACCTATCTGGGATAAATCCTTTCTGTAATGAGATTAATAGGATTACTCGTCCGAGACCACGTTCATTTCGGGAAATCACATATCCATTGGTTTTCCATTTTATTCAATTGGAATTTAAACATTTTTCTCAAGCATTATCGAGCATGTGGTTATTTCATACATCCACAACATTCATATAATTCAAATAAACACATTCCATATTCATTTCAAGCATATAAGTAACATTTTTATCGTTTATCCTTTATCGAGCATTATCATTTAATTTAAGCATTTTCATTTATCGGGCTTGATCGGATATGTAATCATTTCACATACTTATGACATTTATACAATTTACATAAACACAATCAATGCAAGCATGTAAATAAACACAATTTAGTTACACGAACTTACCTCGACAATGTTCGTGTATGTAAAATCTACTAATCCGATATTTTCCTCTTTCCTCGTTCTAACTTCGAATTTGGTCTATCCAGATCTATATAAGTAAATTTAACATCAATTTATCATATTTCACATTCATGTGGACCCAATTTTCATCCTAGACAAAATTACTATTTTGCCCCTAACTTTTCCATAAATTCCCATTTCGTCCCTAGGCTCGGAAAATGAAATTTGTGCAATTTACTCTCTATTCCAAGCCTAACCAAAATTTCATCTCAAAATTTACAGCACATGTATTCATAAAAATTTAGAATTTTTCATCAAATTTTACAACTTTGCATTTTAGTCCCTAAATCATGTTTTCATCAAAAATCACTTTGTAAAAGTTGTTTATCTATCATCAACCTTTCATTTTCTACCATAAATTTCTAATTTTTAGCATATTCATCAATGACCCAAATTTCATACCTTGGTAACTTTGCAAATTAATCCCCCAAATAGATAGATTAAGCTATCCCGGTTTCAAAAATATCTAAATTACTAAAAATGGGACAAGAAAACTTACCCAATTTGGCCAAGAAAGTTTCTTCTCTCTCTCCTAGGGTTTGCATGGAATATTTTGGGGAAGAAGATGATAAAAATGATTTTTATTTCTATTTAACTAATTTATCATCTAATTTTGATTTCCAATTTAGTCCTTAGCCTTTTTCTAATTTTCCATGGATGAATCATCCAAAAATATCTACTAACTTTTTGTTAATGGTCTAATTACCATATTAGGACCTCAAGCTTTGAATTCCATAGCTATTTAATCCTTATAGCTACTAGAATTCAACTTTTTCATTTTATGTGATTTAGTCCTCGTAATTAAGCACATAATTGGTAAAATTTTCTTATCAAAATTTTCACATGACATTTCTAATATAATACGGATCATATAATAAAATAAAAATAAATTTTACATTCGATTTGGATTTGTGGTCTCGAAACCACTATTCTGATTTCACCGAAATTGGGCTGTTACAACTCTCCCCCTTAAGGAACTTTCGTCCTCAAAAATTTTACCAGTATTCAGATATTACTTTCTCATAGTTTCCTCCAATTCCTAGGTAGCTCCTTCTATATCAAGCCATTGTTAGAAACTTTTACTAAAGCTACCTTTTTATTTCTCAGTTTTTCTCTTCAAGTGCCAGAATTTCAATCAGTCTCTCACTATAAGTTATGTCAAGTTGAATTTCAATATCTATCAAAGAAATAACATGTGACGAATCTAGCCGATCCGTTGTAACATAGACATATGAAAAACATTGTGAATTCTGTCAAGCTCTGAAAATAATGCAAATCGGTACACAACAAGTCCGATTCTTTTCATTAATCTTATATGACCCAATAAACCACAGACTTAATTTTCCTTTACGGCCAAACCGGAGCACTTTCTTCCATGGCAAAACTTTCAAAAATATTTTTTTGCCAATCTGAAACTATATTTCTTTTCGTCTTAAATTCACATCGGATTTCTAACGATCAAATACTGCTTAAACTATCTTAGATTACTTTGAACTTTCCTCGGTTTCAAAGAATCAAACCAACTACATGTATCTTTTCTCACTGAACTCAGTCCAAAACACCGGAGTTTTACACTTGTGACCATATAAAACCTCATACGGTACAATTTTATACTTGACTGTTAACTGTTATAATAGCAAATTCAACCAATGGCAAATATTTCCTTTTCAATTGCCTTTGAATTCTAAAATACAGTACTAAAACATATCTTAAAAAATCTGAATCATGTGTTCAAATTGTTCATCCGTCTAAGAATGAAATACGGTGCTAAAATGCAACTGTATACCCAGAGTTTCTTGTAACTTGTTTCAGAATTAGAATATAAACTATAGATCTTTATCATAAATAACAGAAGCTAACACATCATATAATCTGACAATATAAAAAACATATAATTCAAGCAATCTATCAAGCGAGCCAGAATAAAATGTATAGGCTTTGTCAGACAATCAACAATTACTCAAATAGTATTTTTCTTTTTCATAATCAGGGAGAATGCTGATATAAAATTCATAGTAACTTTGTCCCATTTCCATTTCAGTATTTTCATTGACAATAACCATCTTGAAAGTATCATCTCTATCTTGCTGATACATCCAGCATTTAAATATAATTTTAGAAATACCTCATATTATTCCGAGCTACTAATACATCTTTTTCAAATCATTTCCCAGATAAACAGACATAATACCACTGTGATCATTCATGTAAAATTTTCTGTACAAGCTCCAAATTCTTCAATACACAGGCTCTGTCTTAGAATAACAGACAATCATCAGATGCAAATTTGCTATCCTGATTCAATAATTATTTCATTCTGTCCCCGTTTAACTTACAACTCATTATCACTTTCTTAGGCTTCATAGATCTATTGTAGAAAGATCAGCTTAACTTTGAGCTCAACTAAAATTATTCTTTCATCAAACAATAGCAATCGAGTATTTAATACTCATAAAGCAAACAAATAATTTTCTACTCAAAATATCAGCAACTATATTTACTTTTCCTAAATGATAATCAATTACCAAATCAGGGTCCTTCAATAATTCAAACCATCTACTCTGTGTCATATTCAAATATTTCTATACCATCGGGTGTTTTAAAATTTTATGATCAGTACTTATATGATATTTTCACCATACAGATACTATTACCAAATTCTCAGTGCAAACACAATAATTGTCAATTCTAAGATCATATTTCGAGTAATTATTTTCCTGTAGTTTTATCTGGTTGGAAGTATAGACCATTACTTTACCTTTCTTCATCAAAATACAATCTAATCCATTCAATGATGTATCACTTTGATAATAAATTCCTTCCTCGATTCAGACTAAACCAGAACTAATGCTTCAATCATTAGGGCTTCCAACTGATCAAAACTTTACTAACATATGTCAGTCCATTCAAATCTTACATCTTTATGTAATATCCATATCATTGATGTAGCTATCATAGAAAATACTTTCACAAAAATTAAAAAGGATATCGAAGCTTTGAATTATTCCGAGGTCACAATCGTCAGATAGGTTAAAACTATAATACTATAATAGATCTGACGTTTCCACAATATAAATGGAGCAATACCTCAACTTCAATAATATGTTTCAGATAAAAGAGGAAAACAAAGGGTGGCTCCATTATCAACCAGTGTAATAATACAGTTTCTATAATCCGTGTTCCATATTACCAAATTCCTATGATCAAGTCAGAATTCATAACAATACTAAGTATAATTACCATTGACCAATGAATATCTTTCACATATAAACCATGTTTAAATAATAAAGAGATTGATGATATCTCAGAGAAAATTCAGAAGGGTAATATCACGCATACTCAATAGAAACAACTGTGACAAAGACAATAGAATTTTGCATATTCGCAATTCAGGGCTTCAATCAGTAGAAGTAGAAAATAGTATCATATGAACCTTATCATCCAATCTTATACCAATCATGATGAATTAGAAACCCAAATAAGATATAGCAATACCGCTCATGAATCAACCTGACTTACAGTAATTCCATCTATCATGATTTACTAGCCTTTCAATACGGCAAATATTGCATCTGACCATGAACAATTTCATATGCCTCTGAGAATAACAGAACTTATAGAGTACCCAGGAGATGTTGCTGTAATATACTAAATTATAACAACTGCCTTCAAATATCCTTGCAATTTCATCACTATTCTACTAACTAATTAAGTCATCAATAATCTTACATTATTCAGTTCACTGAAAGAGTCAATTCAGAAGAATTTTCGGATCATCCATTCTGTAAATATCATATCTGGATAAGTCGTTTACTCATGAATAACTTCTTCCTTAACAATGACATCACATATTATGAATAATCTTCAGAAAAATCTGATATCTCTTTTAATACCGTCTTTACTTACTATCCCATTCTCATTTTGACTACATCATTAACCATTCAGCCTTTGGACTCTTTAGTTCCACATTCATGTGCTTAATCCATATAAATCTTGGGAATTTCATTGTATAACATTATACTGGTAAGGGATTGGAGATCGTAAGCCTCAAAATTTAGCTTTCATAATTACACACATATCACTTAACATTTATCATTAACATGTTCACTATAAAACATTTATTTCATACCTTTATGAGTCTCATTTCATCATAAGTAACATTCTTCCTCAGGCACGTGAGTATCACTTTCAGCAGTATCAGAATTAGCTCGGTTGGAAAACACCTGTCTACTTGTAAAATAATTTTCATCAGAGTCGGGAGATATCACACTATCACATGTTATATAATGGCATGTATTTCTAGACTCCACATATGCTACGTTCAGTCCGAGAACCGACTAAACTGTAGCTTTCATACCACTAAATGTAACACCCCTAACTCGTATCCGTCGTCGAAATAGGGCTACGGAGCATTACCAGGACATTCAGAAACATTTACAGATAAATCATGTAAATTACTATTCATTTTATGAGATCATTCATAACATTCTTTAAATAGACCTTCGAGGCCCAATACAAGCATTAGAATCGAGTCGGGACTTAATCAAAAACTCAAAGAAATTTTTACGAAATTACAATTTTTTTCCAAGGTACAGGGCTCACACGCCCGTGTGACCCTGGGACACACCCGTGCTACAGGTCGTGTTCGACCCCGTGTAAATCTCTGACTTGTGCAACGGCCATGCCACACGCCCGTATAGCAGCCAGATTTAGGGGCTAGTCAGAATAGTGGTTTTGAAACCACTAATCTGAGGTCAGAGGAAATTATTTTAATGTTATTTTATGAGTTATAACATGATTATATAGCTTCATGAAAATTTTGGTGCTTTAATTTTAGCGATTGCATGCTTAATTGCGAAAAAGGACTAAATCACATAAAGTGCAAAAGTTCTATTTTACATGCTAAAGGTGTTTAAAAGCCATAGAATATTAATTGGAGGCCCTTAATGTGCAATTAAACCCTTAGTAATAGGGTGGCCGACCATAGGGGACAAACCATGTCAAAATTTTGTCAAAGTTGTTGAAATTAGGTGGACTAAATTGATATTTTATAATAGAATAAAGAAAGGAAAGATATCATCTTTTCTTCTCTTCTTCACCACCGAAAATTAGCAGCAAAATAAGGGGTTTGAGAACTCAAAAATTTCAGCAAGCTTTTCTTGTTGCAAGTAAGTGCTTTAATGGCCATTATTTGTTAATTTTCGTACTTTTGGAACCCATAAAGCTTAAGCTAGCTAAAGTGGGGACTATTTTGCAAAGAGGTAGAAAGTTTAGGGTTTTGCCATGTGAGCATTTATGTTTTTTGCTGCATTTTTATGGAAGAAAATGAGTATTAGTTGTTAGATAAACAACTTTTGTGAAAGGTGTTTCCATGAAAACACCTAAGAGGACCTCTTTGAAAAGGTTGTAAAATAGGTGTTAAATGTGTGAAATAATGAGTATTGAGAGTTGCTGTAAGAGAAATAAATGTTCACATAGGCTCGTTAAAGGAAAAAATTTGATTAGAATTGATTTACGAGCCTATGGGTAAAATAGTCATTTTGTGAAAGTCTAAGGGCAAAATGGTAACTTTGCCAAAGTATGATTGCTGAAATGCATTGATTAATGTGGTAATTAAAATGAGTGAATTTGTTATTATAGATCAAGAAACACAAAGCCTGGACCAAAACCGAGGCAAGAACAAGGTGGTGGACTAATTTGAAAGATTCCACATATATTTTGGTACTGAGGTAAGTTTGTGTGTAATAAGTTCAACATCATACTAGTATGTTTTAAAATGTTTGATATTTGTGAAGATGTATAATATTTCTATGAATTTGAGTAATGATGTTGAATGAGAAAATAATTAGAATTGTGATGTTGAAGTCCCGGTTGGACTTTAATAAATGAGAGAATAATATCATTGAGACTTGAGATGGGTAAGGTCCCGTATAAGACCATGTCTATGACATTGCCTCGGCACCAAATTGAGATCCCGTATAAGACCATATCTAGGATATGGGATCGACATCGAATATGGAAATTGTATAAGACCATATCCGGGATATGGCATCGACATGAGATCTCGTACAAGACCATATCTGGGATATGGCATTGACATCTAGAGGTGACCCCATGTAAGGCCACATCTAGGATGTGGCATTGGCGTCGCATTTATGTGAATAATGATAATTATGTATTTTTGAGTATCCCAACTAATTCAATGGGTAAATATCTAAGCTTATAATAGAGATGAGATTAGTGCTAAAGCTATGTGATGTAGTGATACAGGTACATGTGAGTAATTCACGAGAAATGTTTACGATATGAGACATGATATGGAATTGGTAAGAGTAAGCATGAGTAAGTTATGGCAATGTTCTTAAGACTTTTTGTTTTATTCAACGCAATGGATGGATGACATTATGAGCCATTATGTTGCTATTTATTTCATGCAAACTTACTAAGCTTTATGCTTACCCCTCTCATTTCCCTTGTCCTTGTAGTATCGCCTAGCTTACTCGGGGATCGTAGGATGTCGGAGTTTGGAATCACACTATCAACTTCTCTTTGGTATAGCAAAGTTAGATTTATTTTGAGTATGGCATGTATAGGATATGGTCATTTAGTTATGTCATATTTGTGAGCCAAATGTGATGGCTATTAATGTTGTTCAATTCATTTTGGAAGTGGTAATTGGAAATGGGCCAATACTTGACAAGTTTATATATTCAATGATGCTGAAATTCATGAAGTGTATGCTTGTGTGGATGTCTTGATGATGAGTTCTTAGAAGTGCCTTATGTTCATGATGTATGTTAAATTGAAATGGTATAAGTGTGGTCGCTTTGTAGGGTGGCAATTGGCTTGGTAGATAGCCTTATAATTGTCCATACGGGTAGACACACGGGCATGTGTCTAGGCTGCGTGTGACACATGGTTAGCCCTATGGGCGTGTTGAGAGGTCGTGTGTACCCCTGCATGCTAAGTGGGCAAGTCAGAATACCCAGTAGTAAACACACAGGCTGAGACACGGCCGTGCATCTCAACCGTGTGGGAGACACGGCCTAAGACACGGGTATTTGCCCAGGCCGTGTAAAGTCTGCACCTGAAATTAGGAATTTAATTCAACACACGGTCTAAGGACACAAGCGTGTGCCTTGGCCATGTGACCATATTGAGATGATGATGTCATAAACAGAATGTCAAGGTTTTCACACACGGGCGAAGACACGGGCGTGTCATGGCTGTGTGACGGACATGAGCTATGGACACGGGCGTGTGTTAGGCCGTGTGAAAACCCCTGTAGGTTCAAAATAGAAAATAAATCCACACGGGTGTGGAATACGGGCATGTGATATGCCACACGGGCGTGTGGCCCTATTTTGAGTCAAATTTTCCTAAGTGTTCAAAAGTTTCTGTTTGGTCCCGAATCATTCTGAGTGCAAGATTAGGGTATCGTAGGCCTATAATAAGGACATTATGGTCTCGAAAGAAAAGTTTTAATTTGAAATGAAGTTTTTATGGATCGATATTATATGATTGAGCAAGTTAAGTACGGCAATGCCTCGTACCTGGTTCAGGAGTCGAATACGGGTAAGGGGTGTTACATTTTGTGGTATCAGATCTACAGTTTAGTCGATTCTTGAATTAACGTAGTGTAAGTACGAGTCTAGCTATACATGCCATACGAATGAGTATTCATGTAATGATAGTGTGTCTACTCTTGATGATTTGAATTGTGTTTTTATATAGTAAATGGATCCCGAACGAGCTGCAGTTGATGATGCTGCAAGTAATGCGCGACTCCAGCGCAAGGGACCACACCAGTAGAAAGTATGTAACACCCCTATCCCGTGTCCGTCGTTAGATTAGGGTTAAGAATGTTACCTGACAGATTGGAAACTAAATTAGACACTTCATCAAGTATCTCATCAATTAGCATCATAGTGTCCCTTCGGTAGGTCATCAAGACCTAAAGTATGCTCAGAAATAGGGCCGGGACTAAACCAGAACACATACAGAAATTCTCAAAAATTTAAAACTTTTCTAAGTTTCAGGGCTTACACGCCCGTGTGGGTAGGCTGTGTAACACCCCAAACCCGACCCACGAGCCACGGCCGAATTTAGAATGCCACTGCGGAAAACGTTTGAAAAATATTTTGACTTAGAGTGAAACATAAAAATTTATTGTCTTTAGTAAAACATTGGGTATTTAAAATTCTAATTAGAAACTTTGTTGTTATGAAATTTCCGAATTGAAAACTTTAATATATATTTTAGAAATATAAGTGGCCGAAAGTAAAACATTTCTAAACATTAGTTTAGTCGTCGATCCAACTTAAAACATAATAAAAATCCTTAAATACATTAGGAGGCCCTTATTACAATAAATAAATACTTAAAATGCTGAAACATAAATTATAAAAAGAAAATCCTCTTCTGCATGGGCCACCTCGTATCCACTCCAACCCGGTCCAAGCTTTATGCATCACCTGCGATATTGGTAAAAATGTGGGTGAGTCACACAGACTCAGTGTATAATTAGTCCACTGAATTCCACCCACATATCACATCACATATTAACGCACATATCAGATATCAATGCAACTTATTCACATGTTTTCACTTATTGGGCTTGGCCCATTTCCACATCACATATCATATAATAATGTAATTAACCACATGTTTCCACATACTGGGCGTGGCCCATTACCACATTAATCCACATGACAGATAATAAGTTCATGTAACATGCACCCAACCCAGCCTAGGGTCCATCCTCTACACACCCCGTACCCAGCCACCACACACCAGGGGATTACTAAATCGCCCTCCAACCTCTACACACCAATTTGGCAATTAATGCCGTCCACGCGAACTAAATCGCAAATAATCCACAACGCGACCTCAGTCAACGCCAATCCACGATGTAGCCCGTAGCTATCATCAAAACCACGATGAGCACAAAGCCATCATTAACCACGATATGGCACATAGCCTATATAAACCACGTACTCGAAGTACACCCTGTCCTTCTTTCATATTCATTTCCCATCCCATGCACATGCAACATACGATAGTGACATGCTAACAATAATGCATGAGCATGTTCATCAAGCATACCATCACATATACACATTACTAACCACATTTATCAGACTTGGTACTTACCTGATTATCGACATACCCCTTAAGGGTATCCATATCACAAATTCCACTGCACCAATTAGCACACACATAACACATACGAATTTCACATACATAACCAATACCCGATAAACGGTGGGTTAATCACACACCACACATGCAATTATAACATATATCCCGGAAAACAGTAGGCTAACTACACACTTGATAACTTGAAGTACTACGCTCTCGATCCCGATGCTATCACTAAGCGAGACTGCGGCTATCTGCCTACTTTCCTGCTCTGACGCTGGCCCACACCCCGGTGGCCAATCCTGAACTGCAGAGACTGCTCTCCTCTTAAACTTAGGGATAGGGACTACCCCTTGTCCTCCTTGACTGGTATTCGCCTCCATCAACGATACTTAATCAGATCAAACGGTTAATCAGCAAAGTCATACTCTAAATATTGAATCTTACTAAATATCCCTTACCGAAACGAACTTGAATCCCGGAGGCTCCTATTTACTTCTGTCGATTTGCCCCTAAACCATTATAGACAAATTCGATCAACACTTAATAACCAAAATATGGCCTATGGCCGAATGTCAACACTTCCTTACCTTGCTTACCAAATCCCGAAATACTTGCTGGCTCCTTGAGACTGTCGAAATCCTATATGCCATTGTTAGAAACGGCTTTAGGCATTTAATCCATAAAAATGGCCCTTGGCCGAATGCTATACTTACTTACCTTGGTTACTCAAATATTTCTTCCAACGTTGGCTACAAGAATCCCGAAAGACCTCCTTTAATGCTCCCTGTCGTTGGCACAAACAAAAGAAACACTAGATCATGGATTATGAATATTCGGCTAACCTTAGGTCAAGGCCCTATTAAGGTTCGGCCAACCCAAATACCAAAGCCAACCATTGGTTTCGACATACTAAATGAAGAAGAGGAGAATCCGATTGCTAAGGAAGAACATACTTACCACTTCACGTTGCTTACCACTAACGCTTGCTTGAAAAGACCAAAAGAGACGGGCTTTCGGCTTCCAAAACTTGCGACAGAGATGAGAGAATATGGCCACAGAAGATTCGGCTAAGCCCTTCAAAAGGTGATAGAATATTCGGCTATCTCAAGAATAGGTATCGGTTTTAAGACTATCAAAGTAATAAAAGAAAGGTAGGAAGAGAAAGGTAGATTTGGCCAAGAAGTAGAGAGGTTTCGGCTTATCAAAAGAAAAGAAGAAGTTTGGGAAGAAGTTATAGGTTCGGCCAAGAAACAAATAGGAAGAAAAGAATAAAATGCAAATGGCCCTAATGCACCTTGAAGTTTCAGTCACAAACAAAAGAGAATGGAACCCGAAACTAGATAGCTTTTTCTCAAAAAGAAAACGGCACAAATGGGAAAAGAGAAAACTAAATTTCGGCACACTTTCCTTATTAAGCTTCAAAACCGAAAATGCACACCAAGAGAGTCCCTTGGCCGGCCACCATATCTTCACTTATCATATCCCTTATTAATCTCCTCATTTATCTCTTATCTATCCATTTGAAACAAAATAAAATAAACCAACATTTATCCCTTACCTTATAGCCGAATTTTCAAAAGATAAACAAGCCTTTATCTCATCCTTTTGAAGTCCCATTGCCGTCCAACACTCCCCCTCTCTACCTTGAAGCAAAAGCAAAATAAAAGCCACACCTTAGGCTGCCATCAAGACTCGAACCTCCTCCCTTCCCCCTTGCTTGAGGCGTCATTCACCAAGGCCTTAAGTGGCGCCTTGCAGCCACTTTACCAATCCAATCTTCGTGTCATAACCTTCACTACTTAATCCCTTAAGGCCTTACACCCTTAGCTCCCCTTTTAGAACCTAAAATCCAATAATTTCTTAAGGCATTCCCCTACATCCTAGGGTTCTCAAAACCCCTAAAACACACCCAACCATGCACATAGCCTACCATCACTTGAATTATGCACCAAACGCATAACCCCTAAATCTAGGATATTACAGGCCGTGTGCCTCCCACGGCCGCTAGACACACCCGTGTGTCCTCTCCGTGGTCGAAACTGACTTTACTCCATGGCCACCAAACACGACCGTGTACCTTGGACGTGGTCGATCCTGTTGAAAACCACACGGCTACTAGGCACGTCCGTGTGCCAAGCTCGTGTACTCTTATGCTAGCTACTAACTTTGTCCCACAGTCACTAGGCACGCTCGTGTGCCAAAATAGGCCATTTGCAAGGCCAAAATGCCACCAACATGGGTCTTACCTACAAGCAAAATCATCAAGACATCTCTTGCCTATTTGGCAACCAATAACATACCAAAATAACCATCCAAATTACAAGACTAAAACTCAACTCATCACAAGCATAATTCATTCATTTGCTTAATCAAAACTTGACTATTTCATGAATCAACTAACCATGCCAAAAACATACTTCACATATTACATTCATTTAAGCAAATTCTCAACTCATAACTAGCTAAATCACATGGCGAAATTCATATAACAAACTTATATCAAATACTAGCCTATACATGCCATATCTAGCTACATACATTTCCAAAGTGTACCAAAATGAGTTTAGTAGTGTAACGACGATCCTTGACGGTCTTGAGCCTTCAGTAGCTATGAAGACCTATAAAACAGAGAAAAAAACACACACAGTGTAAGCTTTCCAAAAGCTTAGTAAGTCATAATACAAACAAACTTAGCATGGATGGCTTATGTGCACATAGGTACATTGGAACATCATAATTACTTAACAAACTATCACATATATGCTTTGATCCATGTACTTGGCCATATTTGCCACATTCATCAATTCAAAAGTCTTATATATACAAAGCTCTTTCATGCCTACTTTCACATATCATACCGTTATCCCAATATACATAATCATCATAGTAAGATCACATAGGTACTTACCTTATATACACACTTAGTGTATAAATCAACGTACCTGAAACAGATTCACTATTTACATAGCCATTTCGTATCATAGACTTGCCCGTTGAACCGTAAGGAACCTAGTAGGATACTTAGAAAGCTCGAAATAGCCGTACAATGCCAAGGTCCCAGACGAGGTCTTATATGCACTCAGATATCGATGCCACTGTCCTAGACAGGGTCTTACACGAATCAATACGATGCCGATGTCCCAGACATGGTCTTACACATAAAGATAATATCGATGCCAATGTCCTAGACGTGGTCTTACATGATAAAATAGAACAGATACCTATGTCATGACATAGCTAATCCTATCTATTCCTAGGTTCATATGGGACTTCTCGGACATTGTGACTAAGTAATCCTTATCTTGGAAATCATGACCAGATCATATCATAAGTATTCATCGATAACAATAGTCATAAGAACATACATAATTCAATACGAATACGTTTATTTGCATAATGACTTACCTCGAGTTCTGTTTAACAGAAACGAAAATGGCTACTCGGTTACTTTCGCTTTCCAGCGATCTAAGTCTGGTTTCCTCTGTTCTTGATCTAAACATATTCAGAATTAACCCTTTTATTCACTAATTCATTCAATTCAATCCAAGGACACACAATTAGGGCTATTTACAAATTAACCCTCACATTTGCACAATTTTTCAATTTAGTCCATTTTTCTCAAAACACAAATTCAGAAAATCATCACACATCCAAGCTTAGCCAAATGCATATATATGTATCATACAAGCCCATATTTTCCATCAAATTTGTAATTTAGTCCTTCAAAATACTATTTTCTCAATTTAGCCCTAATTAGCTAAATTCATCAAAAATTCAAGAACAAAGTATGTTCATCTAGCTCAAATCTTTCATTTAACCATTAAACTCATCACAAAGTTTAACATATCATCCATGGCATATCTCACAAATATCATCAATACACAAAATTGAAGCATGGGTTTTGTAGCTCTCATAGCAACAATTGCAAAAAACGTAGAAATTATCAAAAATTGACTAAAACATACATTGAATTTGTGCCTCAATCTAGCCAAATGTAACAAGCTATTCTTATTTCTTTTCTTTCATGCATTCGGTGGAAAAACATAACATTCAAGTTTATTTTAAGCTTTTGATTACTTAATATTATGATATAAACTAATTTACCATAATAACCTTTCATAATAATATATATATTACACATAGTTACATGGTCATTTATGACCTTTAACAAACCACCAACTTATGAAAGGATTAATTGCCAAATAAGACCTTCACATTTTCAAAGCTACAACATATAAGTGCTTTAACAAATAACATGCAAATTTCACTTTTAATGCAATTCAATCCTTTTCATCAAATTAAACACACAAACGAGCAATTTAACTTACGAAACTTTAGTACATGCATAATCACTTATCAGAGACACAGAAAATAATATTAAAAAAATTATACGGACTCGGATTTGCAGTCCCAAAACCACTATTCCGACTAGGGTATAAACTAGACTGTTACAATTCTCCCCCTTAGGGATTTTCGTCTCCGAAAATCTTATCGTTAAACAGACTCTAATATTACTGTCTCATTGAATCTTCAGGCTCCCATGTAGCCTTTTCTATTTCGTGTTGATTCCACAGTATTTTCCCTAATGGAATTTTCTTGTTTCTCAACTTTTTTACTTCATGAGCTAATATATGGATTGGTTCTTCTTCATAAGACATATCAGATCGAATTTCAATTTCAGACGGGGCAATTACATGTGACGAATCAGATCGATATCTACGAAGCATCGAGACATGGAATACATTATGTATCTTTTCTAGCTCAGAAGGTAACCTTAATCTATATGCAACGGGTCCAACACATTCAATAACTTCATACGGCCCGATGAACCTCGGACTCAACTTGCCTTTATGACCGAATCGAAGCACTTTTTTCCACGGAGATACTTTCAAAAATACTCTATCACCGATCTCAACTTCTATATCTTTTCGTTTCAAGTCTGCATAAGACTTCTGACGGTCAGGTGCTGCTTTCAGACAATCTCGGATCAGTTTCACTTTCTATTTTGAATCTTTTATCAAATTGACTCCGTGAAGCTTATTTTCACTAAGCTCGGTCCAATATAGAGGCGTACGAAATTTACGTCTATACAAAGCTTCATGAGGTGCCATTTTGATGCTTGACTGAAAACTATTATTGTATGCAAATTCAGTCAATGGCAGATACTATTCCCACATACCATTAAACTCAAGTATACAACATCTTAACATATCTTCGAGAATCTGAATGATCCGCTCGGATTGATCATCTGTTTGCGGATGAAAAGCTGTACTGAAATGCAGTTTCGTGCATAAAGCTTCTTGCAATTTCTTCAAGAACCTCGATGTAAACCTTGGATCCCTATCTGACACAATGGATAGTGGCACCTCGTGTAATCTAACAATCTCAGAAATATAAAGCTCGGCTAATCTATCAAGTGAATAGTCAAATCTTACCGAAATAAAATGGGCAGATTTTGTCAATTGGTCAAATATGACCCAAATCACATCTTTCTTTCTCGGAGTCTGAGGTAAACCAGAAACAAAATCCATTGTCACTCTATCCCATTTCCACTCGGGAATCAGAATAGGTTGTAGCAACCCAGACGGAACTTGATGTTCAGCTTTGACTTGCTAACAGATTAAACATTTTGAAACAAAGTCAGAGATATCATGCTTCATACCAGACCACCAATAATGTCGCTTCAAATCATGGTACATTTTAGTACTTCCCGGGTGAACAAATAGACAACTATTATGTGCTTCACTCAGAATTAGCTGAATCAACTCCGGATTTCTCGGAACACAGAACGATCTCAGAATCTCAACAATCATTAACAACTCAAAATTCAGATTCAGAATTCGAATTAAATTGAGCTCGTTTCGCTAATAACTCATTATCAGATATCTGAGCATCACATATCTGCTGTAAAAACAACGGTTTTGCTTTTAACTCAGCTAACACAGAACTATCATCAGACAAATCTAACTGAGCATTCAAAGCACGTAGTGCAAACAATGATTTTCTACTCAACGCATCAGCAACAACATTCGCTTTACCCGGATGATAATCTATCACAAGCTCATAATATTTTAACAACTCTAACCATCTTCTTTGACGCAAGTTCAAATCTTTCTGAGTCATCAGATATTTCAGACTTTTATGATCTGAAAACACATGACATTTCTTACCGTACAGATAATGGCGCCAAATCTTAAGTGCAAACACAATCGCAGCTAGCTCATGGTCGTGTGTCGGATAATTCTTTTCATGAGGCTTCAATTGTCTCGAGGCATAAGCTACAACTTTGCCTTCCTGCATCAAAACACATCCCAGACCATTTAACGAAGCATCACTGTATATAACAAATTCTTTACCCGATTCTGGCTGTACTAACACTGGAGCTTCTGTTAACAGAGTTTTCAACTGATCAAAACTTTTCTGGCATTTATCCGACCATTCAAATCTAACATCTTTCTGAAGTAATCTAGTCAACAGAGTAGCTATCACTGAAAATCCTTTTACAAATCGATGATAATAACCAGCTAAACGCAGAAAACTATGGACTTCAAATACATTTCTCGGATGTTTCCAATTCAGAATAGTAGAAATCTTATTCGGATCCACGCGGATTCCAGAAGCTAACACAATATGTCCCAGAAAACTAACCTCGTGTAACCAGAATTCACATTTGCTGAGTTTCGCGTACAATTTCTTTTCTCTTAAAGTTTGTAACACAATTCTCAAATGATCGGTATGTTCGGCCTCATCATGTGAATAAATTAAAATGTCATCTATGAACACCACTACAAATTGATCTAGGTACGGTCTGAAAATTCTGTTAATCAGATCCATAAAAACAGCAGGAGCATTGGTTAGTCCAAATGGCATAACTAAAAACTCATAATGCTCGTACCTCGTTCTGAAAGTAGTTTTCGGTATATCTCAATCCTTCACTCTCAACTGGTAGTATCCCGATCTCAGATCAATATTGGAAAATACCTTAGCCCCTTTAAGCTGATCAAATAAGCCATCAATTCTGGGCAATAGATATTTATTCATTATGGTCACCTTATTCAACTGACGATAATTGATGCACATTCGCATCGTGCCATCTTTCTTTTTCACAAACAGAACAGGAGCACCCCAAGGCTAGAAACTCGATCTAGCAAACCCTCTCTCTGTCAATTCTTGCAACTGTGACTTTAACTCTTTCAACTCTGTTGGTGCCATTCTATATGGAGCTATCGATATAGGTGTAGTACCAGGCAGTAAATCAATACCAAATTCGACTTCACGAATCGGAGGTAAACCCAATAACTCTTCAGGGAACACATCAGAATACTCACAAATAATAGGCACTGATTCTCAGACACTTTCGAATCAATCACATAAGAAAAATATGCCTCATAACCCTTTTTCACATAACTTTGAGTTTTCAAAATAGATATCACAGCAGGCAATCCATTCAAATCATTAGACTCAACTCGTACAATCTCATCATTCAGACATATCAAATCAATAGTCTTTCTTTCACAATTTACAACAGCATCATGCAAAGTCAACCAGTCCATACCTAGAATGATATCGAACTCATCAAATGGCAAAAGCAGCAGATCAGCAGGGAAACAAATATCTCGAAACATTAATGGACAGTTCTTGCATACTTTGTCAACCAGGACACTTTACCTAAGGGGTTCGATACTTTTATAGCGAACTCAGTAGACTCTACAGGCAAAGTCTTACTGAATACTAAATTCATGCATATATACGAATGCGTAGAACCAGGGTCTATCAATGCAATCACAGAAGTATCATAAAGAGTAAAAGTACCCGTTATAACATCTGGTGATGAAGCTTTCTCACGAGCTCGAATAGCATACGCTCTGGCAGGCGCTCTGGCTTCAGATTGTGCAACAGTGTCTCTCGTAGATCTCTGACTACCATTGATGTTTCTTACATTCTTCGAAGGTCTTTCTCTCATAGGTGCGTTATCCGATCTCAGATTCTGAACAGTTTCTGGCTCAACAGACTCAGGGCAATCACGGATAAAATGATAAAGCAATCCTCATCTGACGCAAGCTCTGTCATTTAATCTACAGCTTCGCGGATGTTTTTTTCCCACAATGTTTACATTCAGGTCTCTCGGATCGAACATTACCAACGCTGGCCATTGAAGTTACTGGAGTTTTGGAACTCATTTGCGATCTAGCTCAATTTCTGTTCAAATGTCCCACATTATCTCTGGAACGACTTTGATCATCTCTGAATCTTTTCTGAACAGACTGAAATGATTTTCTCGGAAATCTCTTCCTTGTATCTCAGGCTTCAAACTCAGCTGTTCTTTTATCTTTCCCGAGTGCCTCAGCTTTGCACGCTCGATCAACGAGTATAACAAACTCTTTTATTTCTAATATCCCGACTAATAGGCGAATATCTTCATTAAGACCATCTTCGAATCTTTTGCACATTATAGCTTCAGATGATACACATTCTCGAGCATACTGACTCAGTCTCATGAACTCTCGTTCATATTCCGAAATAGTCATATGGCCTTGTCTCAATTCCAGAAATTCCTTTCGTTTCTGATCAACGAATCTCTCACTGATATAGTTCTTCCGGAACTCGATCTGAAAGAAGTCCCATGTGACTCGCTCTTTCGGAACAACAGAAATCAAAGTTTTCCACCATTGATACGCTGCATCTCGGAGTAATAATACAACACATTTTATGCATTCTCCGGAGTAAAAGACATTTCATCGAATACCTGAATAGTATTTTCTAACCAAAGCTCAGCTTTTTCAGCATCATCATCATTAGTAGCTCGGAACTCTTCAGCCCCATACTTGCGGATCTTGTCAACCGGAGGCTTATTCCACGGATTCAGATTTATAGTCAGAGGTATATCGGATGTCTGAGGGGGATTAACCGGGGGCGATGGGTTGCGAAATAGTCGGGTTATTCTTTACGAACTGAGTGAACCACTCACTCATCATCTGGAAGAAAGCTTGTTTAGCTTCTCCCTCATGACCGCTCATAGCTGGTCCTGATTCAGATGGCGCTGTCCCTTCCACGAGAGCAAACGTATTACTTTCTAGGTCGTCAGCTACGGCTCTTTCGGGATCCATTGCTATACAAAAATCACATTTTATGCATCAGGATTCATCACACTATCACAATTCATATATATGGCATGTATAGTTAGACTCTGGCACGCTACGTTAGTCCGAGAACCGACTAAATCGTAGCTCTGACACCAATCAATTGTAAGACCCCTATCCAGTGTCCGTCGTCAGATTAGGGTTAAGAATGTTACCTGACAGATCGAAAACTAAATCAGACATTTCATCAAGTATCTAACCAATTACGATCATAGTGTCCCTTCGCTAGGTTATTGAGACCTAAAGTATGCTCAGAAATAGTGTCGGGACTAAACCGGAACACATAAAAAAATTCTCAAAAATTTAAAACTTTTCTAAGTTTCAGGGCTTACACACCCGTGTGGGTAGGCCGTGTGCCTCCCACGGCCGCAAGACACACCCGTGTGTCCTCCCTGTGGTCGAAACTGACTTTGCTTCACGGCCACCAAACACGACCGTGTACTTGGACGTGGTCTATCCTGTTGAAAACCACACGGCTACTAGGCACGTCCGTGTGCCAAGGCCGTGTACTCTTATGCTAGCTACTAACTTTGTCCCACGGTCACTAGGCA
The DNA here is from genome assembly GCA_005393395.2 of Gossypium australe. Lineage (NCBI taxonomy): Eukaryota > Viridiplantae > Streptophyta > Magnoliopsida > Malvales > Malvaceae > Gossypium > Gossypium australe. The sequence goes on along the minus strand of CM016617.1, from coordinate 85,310,612 downwards.
CGCCCGTGTGCCACAACCGTATGGCAAAATAGGCCATTTGCAAGGCCAAAATGCCACCCACATGGGTCTTACCTACAAGCAAAATCATCAAGACATCTCATGCCTATTTGGCAACCAATAACATACCAAAATAACCATCCAAATTACAAGACTAAAACTCAACTCATCACAAGCATAATTCATTCATTTGCTTAATCAAAACTTCACCATTTCATGAATCAACTAACCATGCCAAAAACATGGCGAAGTTCATTCAAGCAAATTCTTAACTCATAACTAGCCAAATCACATGGCGAAGTTCATATAACAAACTTATATCAAATACTAGCTTATACATGCCATATATAGCTATATACATTTCCAAAGTGTACCAAAATGAGTTTAGTAGTGTGATGATGATCCTTGACGGTCCCGAGCCTTCAGTAGCTTTGACAACCTATAAAATAGAGAAAAACACACACACAGAGTAAGCTTTCCAAAAGCTTAGTAAGTCATAATACAAACAAACTTAGCATGGAAGACATATGTGCACATAGGTACATTGGCACATCTTAATTATTTAACAAACTATCACATATATGCTTTGATCCATGTACTTGGCTATATTTGCCACATTCATCAATTCAAAAGTCTTATATATACCAAACTCTTTCATGCTTACTTTCACATATCATACTGTTATCCCAATATACATAATTATCATAGTAAGATCACATAGGTACTTACCTTATATACACACTTAGTGTATAAATCAACGTACCTGAAACAGATTCACTATTTATATAGCCATTTCGTATCACAAACTTTCCCGTTGAACCATAAGGAACCCAGTAGGATACTCAGAAAGGTCGGAATAGTCATACAATGCCAACGTCCCAGACGAGGTCTTATATGCACTCAGATATCGATGCCATTATCCCAGACAGGGTTTTACACGAATCAATATGATGCCGTTGTGCCAGACATGGTCTTACACGTAAAGATCATATCGATGCCAACGTCCCAAACAAGGTCTTACACAAAAAGATCATATCGATGCCAACGTCCCAGACGAGGTCTTACACAAAATCTCGAATCAATGCTAACATCCCAGACGTGGTCTTACATGATAAAACAGAATAGATACCTATGTCATGACATAGCTAATCCTATCTGTTCCTAGGTTCGTACGGGACTTCTCGGACATTGTCACTAAGTAATCCTTAGCTCGAAATTCATGAACAGATCATATCATAAGTGTTCATCGGTAACAATAGTCATAAGAACATACATAATTCAATACGAATACATTTATTTGTATAATGACTTACCTCGAGTTCGGTTTAATAGAAACGAAAACGGCTACTCGGTTACTTTCGCTTTCCCGCGATCTAAGTCCGTTTTCCTCTTTTCTTGATCTAAACATATTCAGAATTAACCCTTTTATTCACTAATTCATTCAATTCAATCCAAGGACACACATTTTGGGCTATTTACAAATTAACCCTCACATTTGCACAATTTTTCAATTTAGTCCATTTTTCTCAAAACATCAATTTCACAAAATCATCACACATCCAAGCTTAGCCGAATGCATATATATATCATACAAGCCTATATTTTCAAACAAATTTGTAATTTAGTCCTTCAAATTACTATTTTCTCAATTTAGCCCTAATTAGCTAAATTCATGAAAAATTCAAGAACAAAGTATGTTCATCTAGCTCAAATCTTTCATTTAACCATTAAACTAATCACAAAGCTTAACATATCATCCATGGCATATCTCACAAATATCATCAATACACAAAATTAAAGCATGGGTTTTGTAGCTCTCAAAGCAACGATTGCAAAAACGTAGAAATTATAAAAAAAAACTGACTAAAACATACCTTGAATTTGTGCCTCAATCTAGCCGAATGTAACAAGCTATTCTTATTTCTTTTCTTTCATGCATTCGATGGAAAAACATAACATTTAAGCTTATTTTAAGATTTTGATTACTTAATATTATGATATAAACTAATTTACCATAATAACCTTTCATTATAATATATATTACACATAGTTACATGGTCATTTATGACCTTTAACAAACCACCAACTTATGAAAGGCTGAATTTCCAAATAAGACCTTCACATTTTCAAAGCCACAACATATAAGTGCTTTAACAAATAACATGCAAATTTCACTTTTAATGCAATTCAATCCTTTTCATCAAATTAAACACACAAACGAGCAATTTAACTTACGAAACTTTAGTATATGCATAATCACTTATCAGAGACACAGAAAATAATATTGAAAAATTATACGAGCTCAGATTTGTGGTCCCAAAACCACTGTTCTGACTAGGGTATAAACCAAACTGTTACAAAGTAGACCCGAGACTTTGGATCAAAGAGAAGAGGCTCAAGAAGCCTCTCTCCATATGATGAGCAATTGCTATATTGATTTTATTCGAGCAAACCCTAATGCTCAACCCCCTCCACCCCTACCTATTACTCAGCCCACTCCTATAGCTCCCCAAGTGGTAGAGGTAGTAAGAAGAGAAAGGCCTCCGGTCGATAAGATCTGGAAACAAGAAGTTGAGGAATTTTGAGCTAGTAAAGATGTTGATCTGGAGAGGGCAGAATTCTGGCTTGAGAATACCATCAGGGTATTCGATGAGTTGACATGCATGCCTGAAGAGTGCATGAAGTGTGTGGTATCTCTCTTGAGAGATTCGGCCTATCAGTGGTGGAACACCCTTGTGTCAGTGGTACCAAGGGAGAGAGTTAACTAGGAATTCTTCCAAGAGGAGTTTCAGAAAAAATATATTAGTCAAAGGTTTGTTGACCAGGAAAGAAAAGAATTCTTGGAGCTAAAGCAAGGTCGAATGATGGTGACTGAATATGAGCGTGAGTTTGTAAGACTTAGTAAATACGCTCGGGAGTGCGTATCAACAGAAGCCATTATGTGCAAAAGGTTCGAGGATGGGTTAAATGAGGATGTCCATTTATTTGTTGGTGTCCTAGAACTAAAGGAATTTGTGGTGCTAGTAGAGTGAGCCTGTAAAGACGAGAAACTGGTCAAAGAGAAAAGGAAGGCTGAAACCGAGTCTCGCGACTCGAAGAAGAGGCAGTTAGGTAAGTCATTCCAATCCTCATCCAAGAAGTCAAGAGATTTTTCTACTTGATCAGCCACCTTAGCTGGATTTTTGAGTAGAAGTAAGGGTAAACAGTACTCGGGGTCTAAAGCTCAGACCACTTCGGTTGCTAGTGTTGGTAACACTCGACCAAGTAGACCGGAATGTCCACAGTGTGGCTGACGTCATTTCAGCGAATGTTGAGCAAACCAGAAAGGTTGTTTCAAGTGTGGATCCCTAGAACATTTTATCAGAGATTGCCTCAAAGCGGGTGAAAAAGAGAAACCTCAGAATGCAAGACCGAGAAGTACTGCTAGAGGAAGACCACAGAGAAACCCGAAAAATAAAATGAGTAGTAAGAATACATGTAGAGAACAGACTGCAAGAGCTGAGGGTAGAGCACCGGAAAGAACATATGCCATTCGCGCTTGCGAAGAGGGTCCTCCCCGACGTAATTATGGGTACATTTTCTCTTTATTATACTCATGTTATAGATTTAATTGATCTGAGGTCCACCCACTCGTATATTTGCATGAAATTAGTCTCTAGCATGAACATGCCTGTAGAGTCTACTGAATTTGTGGTGAGAGTGTCGAATCCCCTAGGCAAATGTGTGCTAGTTGATAGTGTATGCAAAGGTTGCCCTTTGATGATTAGGGGCCATTATTTTCTGGCTAATCTCATGTTATTGTCGTTTATTGAATTCGATGTCATCCTTGGGATGGATTGGTTAACTACTCATGATGTGATAGTGAATTGTGGAAGGAAATTTATTGAGTTAAAATGTGAAAATGGGGATATTCTTCGTGATGAATCAGATGAACAAGACAAGTTTCATGTATTGATTTCTTATATGTCTGCTCAGAAATACGTAAGAAAAGGGTACGAAGCTTACCTTGCCTTTATGATGAATGCTAGAGAGACTGAGTTAAGAATTGAATCAGTGCCCATAGTATGTGAGTATCCAAATGTTTTCCTAGAGGAATTGTCAAGGTTACCTTCGGTTAGAGAGATTGAATGTGGGATTGGGTTAGCTCTTTGTACTGCCCCTATTTTTATTGCTCCATACAAAATGGCTCCAACTGAGCTAAAAGAACTGAAGGCACAGTTACAAGAGTTAACAGATAAAGGCTTCACAAGACCGGGTTTTTCTTTGTGGGGTACTCCTGTAGTATTTGTGAAGAAGAAAGATGGTTTCATGAGGTTATGTATAGATTATCGGTAGCTCAATAAGGTAACTATGAAGAACAAGTACCCGTTGCCAAGAATCGATTATTTGTTTGATCAATTGAAGAGAGCCACGATGTTTTCCAAGATATACTTGAGGTCTGGATATTATCAGTTGAGAGTCAAGGACTCGGATGTGCCGAAAACCGCATTCCGGACAAGGTATGGCCACTATGAATTTTTGGTCATGCCTTTAAGTTTAACCAATGCCCCTACAATTTTCATGGATTTGATGAATCGTATATTTCGGCCATATTTGGATAAATTTTTTGTACTCTTTATCGATGAAATATTGATATACTCTCAGGATGAGAACGAGCACCCGAGCATTTGAGAACGGCTCTGCAAATTTTGAGAGATAAACAATTATATGCCAAGTTAGTAAAAGTGAATTTTGGCTTAAGGAAGTTGGATTTTTGGGACACATTGTCTCGGGAGATGGAATTAGAGTCGACGCGAGTAAGATCTCTGCAATTGTGGAATGGATTTTCTAGGCCTAGCTGGCTACTATAGACGTTAGGTCAAGGGATTTTCCATGATAGCTACTCCGATGACAAGGTTGCTACAAAAAGATGTAAAGTTTGAATGGAAAGAAAAATGCCAATAGAGTTTTGAAAGATTGAATGCATTGTTGACCGAGGCCCTAGTTTTAGTACAACCTGAGCCGGGAAAGGAATTTGTAGTTTACAGCGATGCATCCTTGAATGGATTGGGTTGTGTACTCATGCAAGAGGGCAAGGTGATAGCATATGCCTCTAGACAATTAAAGCCGCACGAGAAGAATTACCCGACCCACGATTTGGAGTTAGCTGCACTTGTTTTTGCACTAAAGATTTGGAGACACCATTTATATGGTGAGAAATGTCGGGTGTTCACGGATCATAAGATCTTAAAATACTTGATGACTCAAAAGGAGTTGAACCTTAGGCAACGGAGATGGTTGGAGTTAATAAAGGATTACAAGTTAGTAATAGACTACCATCCGGGAAAGGCAAACATGGTCGTCGATGCCTTAAGTAGGAAATCCTTGTTTGCGTTGAGATCCATGAATACACGGATGGCTATGTCAGGTGGTGGTTTTGTTTTAGCTGAGTTGAGGGCTAGACCAATGTTTCTCCAAGAGATTTGTGAGGCTCAGAAGGGCGATAATAATTTACAAGCTAAAAAAGTTCTATGTGAGTCAAATGTTGAGTTGGACTTTCGGATAAGTCCTGATGGATGTTTTATGTTCCGAGATAGGGTTTGTGTACCCAGAAATGAACTTATCCAGAAGATTCTGCATGAAGCACATCGTGGATGTTTGTCTGTACATCCAGGCAGCACGAAGATGTATAATGACTTGAAGAAATGGTATTGGTGGCCGAGTATGAAGAATGACATTTCTGAGTTACTATCAAAATGCTTGATTTGTTAGCACGTGAAGGCTGAACACCAAGTACCTTTGGGTTTACTTCAGCCTATTATGGTTCCTGAGTGGAAATGGGACCGTATTACTATGGACTTCGTGACGGGCTTGCCATTGTCACCGAAAAAGAAGGGTGTCATATGGGTCATGGTCGATAGACTTACAAAGTCATCCCATTTCATACCAGTACAGGTTGATTATTCGCTTGACAAGTTAGCGGATTTTTATGTGTCAGAAATAGTAAGACTTTACGGTGTACCGTTGTCGATTATTTCGGATAAAAATTTGAGATTTACGTCACAGTTTTGGAAAAAGTTACAAGAGTCCTTAGGCACAAAATTAAGCTTTAGTACAGCTTTCCATCCGCAGACCGATGGGCAGTTGGAGAGAGTAATTTAGATACTTGAAGACATGCTTCGATGTTGTGTTTTGGAATTCCAAGGTAATTGGGAGAAATACTTACCATTGGTGAAATTTGCCTACAATAACAGCTTTCAGTCGAGTTTGAACATGTCGCCTTATGAGGCATTGTATGGGCGTAAGTATCGAACGCTCTTGTATTGGACTGAACTCAAATAGAATCAGATTCATGGGGTAGATTTGGTCAGAGAAGCTGAAGAGAAAGTAAAGGTGATACATGAATGTCTAAAAGTTGCCTCAGATAGACAAAAGTCCTATTCGGATTTGAAACAGAAAGAGATTGAGTTTCAAGTAGGTGATAAAGTGTTTCTAAAAGTATTGCCATGGAGAAAAGTCCTTAGATTTGGCCGGAAAGGTAAATTGAGTCCGCGCTTTATCGGACCATATGAGATTACTGAGAAGATAGGGCCGGTAACTTATCGTTTGGCTTTGCCACCTGAGTTGGAAAACATTAATGATGTCTTCCACGTGCCTATGTTACGCCGATACTGTTCAGACCCTTCGCATGTGATTGTACTATAAGAGGTAGAAATTCGACCGGGCATGACTTATGGCGAAGAGCCGGTTAAGATTCTGGCACGAGAAGTCAAACAGTTGAGAAAGAAAAGCATAGCCCTTGTGAAGGTACTATGGCAAAGACATGGGGTAGAAGAGGCTACATGGGAGCCCGAGGAGACTATGAGAAACCAGTATCCCAACCTTTTTACCGGTAAGATTTTTGGGGACGAAAATCCTTAAGGGGGAGAATTGTAACAACCCAATTTAGGGGCTAGTTAGAACAGTGGTTTTGGAATGACTAATCCAAGGTTAGAGAAAATTATTTTAATGTTATTTTATGAGTTATAGCATGATTATATAGGTGCATGAAAATTTTGGTGCTTTAATTTTAGCGATTGCATGCTTAATTGCGAAAAAGGACTAAATCGCATAAAGTGAAAAAGTTCTATTTTACAAGCTAAAGGTGTTTCAAAGCCATAGAATATTAATTGGAGGCTCTTAATGTGAAATTAAACCCTTAGAAATAGGGTGGCCTACCATAGGGGACAAACCATGTTAAAATTTGGTCAAAGTTGTTGAAATTAGGTGGACTAAATTGATATTTTATAATAAAATAAAGAAAGGAAAGATATCATCTTTTCTTCTCTTCTTCTCCACTGAAAATTAGCAGCAAAATAAGGGTTTGAGAGCTCAAAAATTTCAGCAAGCTTTTCTTGTTGCAAGTAAGTGCTTTAATGGCCATTATTTGTTAATTTTAGTACTTTTAGAACCCCTAAAGCTTAAGCTAGCTAAAGTGCGGACTATTTTGCAAAGAGGTAGAAAGTTTAGGGTTTTGCCATGTGAGCATTTATGTTGTTTGCTGCATTTTTATGGAAGAAAATGAGTATTAGTTGTTAGATAAACAACTTTTGTGAAAGGTGTTTCCATGAAAACACCTAAGAGGACCTCTTTGAAAAGGTTGTAAAATAGGTGTTAAATGTGTGAAATAATGAGTATTGAGAGTTGCTGTAAGAGAAATAAATGTTCACATAGGCTCGTTAAAGGAAGAAATTTGATTAGAATTGATTTACGAGCCTAGGGGTAAAATAGTCATTTTGTGAAAGTATAAGGGCAAAATGGTAACTTTGCCAAAGTATGATTGCTGAAATGCATTGATTAATGTGGTAATTAAGATGAGTGAATTTTTTATTATAGATCAAGAAACACAAAGCCTGGACCAAAACCGAGGCAAGAACAAGGTGGTGGACTAATTTGAAAGATTCCACATATATTTTGGTACTGAGGTAAGTTTGTGTGTAATAAGTTCAACATCATACTAGTATGTTTTAAAATGTTTGATATTTGTGAAGATGTATAATATTTCTATGAATTTGAGTAATGATGTTGAATGAGAAAATAATTAGAATTGTGATGTTGAAGTCCCGGTTGGACTTTAATAAATGAGAGAATAATATCATTGAGACTCGAGATGGGTAAGGTCCCGTATAAGACCGTGTCTATGACATTGCCTCGGCACCAAATTGAGATCCCATATAAGACCATATCTAGGATATGGGATCGACATCGAATATGGAAAATGTATAAGACCATATCCGGGATATGGCATCGACCTGAGATCTCGTACAAGACCATATCTGAGATATGGCATCGACATCTAGAGGTGACCCCATGTAAGGCCACATCTAGGATGTGGCATTGGCGTCGCATTTATGTGAATAATGATAATTATGTATTTTTGAGTATCCCAACTGATTCAATGGGTAAATAGCTAAGCTTATAATAGAGATGAGATTAGTGCTAAAGCTATGTGATGTAGTGATACAGGTACATGTGAGTAATTCACGAGAAATGTTTACGATATGAGACATGATATGGAATTGGTAAGAGTAAGCATGAGTAAGTTATGGCAATGTGCTTAAGACTTTGTGTTTTATTCAATGCAATGGATGGATGACATTATGAGCCATTATGTTGCTATTTATTTCATGCAAACTTACTAAGCTTTATGCTTACCCCTCTCATTTCCCTTATCCTTGTAGTATCGCCTAGCTTACTCGGGGATCGTAGGATGTCGGAGTTTGGAATCACACTATCAACTTCTCTTTGGTATAGCAAAGTTAGATTTATTTTGAGTATGACATGTATAGGACATGGTCATTTAGTTATGTCACATTTGTGAGCCAAATGTGATGGCTATTAATGTTGTTCAATTCATTTTGGAAGTGGTCATTGGAAATGGGCCAATACTTACAAGTTTATATATTCAATGATGATGAAATTCATGAAGTGTATGCTTGTGTGGATGTCTTGATTATGGGTTCTTAGAAGTGCCTTATGTTCATGATGTATGTTAAATTGAAATGGTTTAAGTGTGGTTGCTTTGTAGGGTGGCAATTAGCTTGGTAGATAGCCTTATAATTGTCCACACGGGTAGACACACGAGCGTGTGTCTAGGCCGCGTGTGACACACGGTTAGCCCCATGGGCGTGTTAAGAGGCCGTGTGTACCCCTGCATGCTAAGTGGGCAAGCCAGAATACCCACTAGTAAACACACGGGCTGAGACACGACCATGTGTCTCAACCATGTGAGAGACACGGCCTAAGACACGGGTATGTGCCCAGGCCGTGTGAAGTCTGCACCTGAAATTAGGAATTTAATTCGACACACAGTCTAAGGACACAGGCGTGTGCCTTGGCCGTGTGACCATATTGAGATGATGACTTCATAAACAGAGTGTCAAGGTTTTCACACACGGGCGAAGACATGGACGTGTCATGGCCGTGTGAGGGACACGGGCTATGGACACGGGCCTGTGTCAGGCCGTGTGAAAGCCCCTGTAGGTTTGAAATGGAAAATAAATCCACATGAGTGTGGAACACAGGCGTGTGATATGCCACACGGGCGTGTCCCATCCTTCACACGGGCATGTGGCCCTATTTTGAGTCAAACTTTTCTAAGTGTTCAAAAGTTTCCGATTTGGTCCCGAATCATTCCAAGTGCAAGATTAGGGTCTCGTAGGCCTATAATAAGGACATTATGGTCTCAGAAGAAAAGTTTTAATTTGAAAAGAAGTTCTTATGGATCGATATTGTATGATTGAGCAAGTTAAGTACGGTAATACCTCGTACTCGGTTCAAGAGTCGAATACGGGTAAGGGGTGTTACAGCCCGTGTGCTAGGCCGTGTGGTCAATTAATTCATTTTGAAATTAGGTGCAGGTTTCACACAGCTAAGACACACGCCCGTGTTCTAGGCCGTGTAGCACACACGATTGAGACACATGCCCGTGTCTCTGCCAGTGTGCTTAATTCTGAGCATTCTGTTTTCTCGAAATTAAGGTGTAGGGGACACAGCCCTAACCACATGTCCGTGTATCAGGCTGTGTGGACAAAATGAATCCATTTCTAGCTTCATATCTCACCTAAAATCACACTATTGACCTGCACTTAAAACTTACACCCAAATACCAACCATTACAAGCATTCAAATTAAGCAAACTCCATCATTAACAAGGCATATCATTACATGCATTCATGTTATAATCTTACCTTGGTTTAGTCCATATGTTAGACATGATTTGATCAACTAGTTAACACATATGTAGCTACCATAGTATGACATTACAAGTATATCAAAACAAACCATTACTAGCCATTGTAATGGCTAGATTACCAGCATCATTTACATTTACATGCCAATATGGCCAATATAACCTATACTTGCCATTATAACCATAATTGATTTACCATACTGTACTGTAATGAGCCGATGGATAGTGTGAGTGATCTCCGCCAAGCTTCCAATCCAACGAGCTTTCGATTTACTATAAAACAGGGTAATAAAACTAAGTAAGCATAAAATGCTTAGTAAGCTCATATAACATGGTACTTAACTTACCATTCATTCTATTTTGAGGTAACTATGTAAGGCATATTCAATCAATTTGCCCTTAAGCCCTACACATATCATCATTGCCCTTGTTAGTAATATAATCCATAATAACATCACAAACATATATGGGCTCAACAACTATAACGCCTTAAATTTTGGGGCTAGAAGTTTTGACTTTTGTGGTTAGGGTTAGCGAGAAGGTTGCGCTATTATGTTTGGTTGTGAGTGTAAGTGTCAGAATGGGCCTTCTGGTCTGGTGGTGCAATGAGTTTTAATGAACCTCTAGGTTCCGGGTTCGATAGTTGAAAATGTAAGGAAATGGATTGATACTAGAATATAGTGCTGAAGTGAATTTTGTGAAATTGGTATGAATTTATGAATTGATAATAATATATGGAATGAATTCATGATATAGAATTATATGTGTTCATATATGTGGTTTGTGATAAACAGAATAAACAAAAGACATTATGCAAAATAATTGGAAACAATACCTGGGCTGACTTGAATCCAAATGAGTTAATAGACTTTATAAAATGAATTGAGTAATAATTAGAATGGTTAAATAGTATTTGTTGATTATGGAATTTGAATCGCCTACTATAAAAGGTATAAATGTTAGAAACTTATATGGTATTGAATGTTTTAAATGCTGCCTAAGTTGATACTTAATGAATGGTATGTATTGCTGAAACCTATTGCTAATCATAGATGTATTGATGTGTAACACCCCTCACCCATATTCAATGCTGGAATAGGGTTACGGAGCATTACCGTACTTTTAACATATATAACAGTACTTTTCTCATACATTCAACCATTTCATGCAATCATCATTCAATTTGTCCCTTACAATAGCCTGCGAGGCCTTAAACATGCTTTAGGAGCGGTTCGAGACTAAACCAAAAACTTATAAACTTCCACAAAAATTTGAAAATTTTTCTTAATACAAAGGACACATGCCCGTGTGACCAGGCCGTGTGTCTTACACAGCCACCAGACACGCCCGTGTCTCCAGCCATGTGAAAACAGAAGGTACATACTAACTTGGGTCACACGGCCAACCAGATGCTCGTGTGCCCTTCGAAGTGGCCACACACGCCCGTATGCCAGGTCGAGTGCTAGGCCATGCCAAAATTGTAGGGTACACTGACTTATGCAACACGTCCAAGTCACACGCCCGTATGCTAGGCCGTGTGCCAATTAGGGGGTATATTGACTTGTACGACACGGCCAGTCACACGCCCGTGTGTGAGACCGTGTGGAGCATACTGACATGGTTCTAATATCAACACTAGGGAACACATGGCCATGTATCATAACCGTGTGTCGCACACGATTGAGACAAACGCCCGTGTCTCTGCCCTTGTGGACAAAAATAGGCTATTTGCAAAGCCATCTTGCCACCCTATTTATACATGCATGCACAAACATAGATTGCAACATTTAATAACCCAATAGGCAGCCAATCCGCAACATTTCATACACATTTTATACCAAATCAACATAGTATTCAAATACCTAATTTATGTTATGCATTTTCCATTCACATGCCTACTACTTATCAAGACATCATTTGCATATTTCCATTCCATCTCCTACTTGCCAAAAGATACCATATTTGAACACTTATACACAACCAAAACATTACACCAAGTTAAGCCAAATCACATGGCTTTAACTTATACAACAATATGTACCAAAATCACTATCTCAAGTAACCATAACAATCATCTTTATAACTAGCTTATACATGCCATATTTACAAATATCCAAGAGTTCAAAAGTACCAAACAACAACTGGATAGTGTGATGTGTAACTCCGACTTTATCCGGATCGAGCGAGCTATCAAACCTCTATAAAACATGGAAAAGAAACATAGTAAGCTTTAAAGCTTAGTAAGCCTATATAATTCAAAATTATACTTACCATTTATAAATAATCAAGACAATAAATAAGGTATACTCAATTCAATTTCCAAATGCCTAAACACAAGCATTCATCAACAAGTTAGTCACATAAGTACATGAAATCATCCATTATCCCAATTTAATACTTAATACATTGTATCATATCAAATTCATATATATCATGTACATCATTTATAATTTTTCATTCTCAATCATATAAACAGTAATTCATTCGATAACAGTAATAGTAACTCATTCGTATAAGCAGTACTTCATCCATATAACACATATCTTTTTCATATAACCAATAACAGAATTTATGCCCGTTGAACCTATTAGAATATCGAGGGATACTCGGGTGATATATATAACATATAAATCAGTAATTCATCAATTCATTATCATTTTTGCTCTTTCAAGCTATGATCAGTAAGCTCATCCTGAGCTGATGGACAGTAAGCTCTATTGAGCTGAAACGGTAAGCTCTGACGAGCTGAAAATAGTAAGCTCTTACGAGTTGATACATCGGTAAGCTCATATGAGCTGTGGTGAGTTGGCAACACATGCAGGATCTCAACCTAAACAGTAACCTTAGTGACATGTCACTAGTATCCTACAAACTCTTACAATTCAAATGGGGCTCGGTAACCATCATACTATATCAATAAGGCATTTGAATTTCAAGTAAATCATTTACTCAATTGCATACATTCATTTCAAATAATTACATTTATTTAAAAGTTCGATTCTAATTATACGAACTTACCTCGTATCGCTCGGATAGCAAATATCGGCTATTCGTCCACTTTTATTTTTCACCTATCTAATTCTGATCTCAGCTTATCTTGATCTACATATTATCAAATTTAGCACATTCAGTAATCAATTTATTTAATTTAGCCTTTAATACATATTTTGGCAAATTTACATATTTTCCCCTAATGTTTCACATTTTTACAATTTAGTCCCTATTACACAAAATTGCAAATTCATCCAATTTATCACCAACCCATGTTTAGCCAAATTTTTTATTTGTTACTAGCAGCCCATATTTTCAATTTATTCACACTTTTAGCCACATAATTTTATATTTTCTAAATTTAATCCCTTTTTGACATTTTTGTCAAAAACCACTTTACAAAAACTATTAATCTAACATAAAACCTTCCAAATCTATCATAATTCATCAAATTACTCAAGCATTCAACAATGGTAACATGATAAATCTTTAACAATTTCAAAATCTAAGGTATGGACTAGCTAGAATACGAAGCAACGATCTCAAAAACGTAAAAATCATTAAAAAAACAAGCAAAAATGGACATACATGCTTAAAGATTGATGGCCGAACCTTTGAAACTCTTTTAATGGTGTTTTTGTTTCCTAAATTCGGCTAGATGAAGAAGAAACAAGATGGTTTCTTGTTTTTCTTTAATTTATTCATCATTTAATACCAAATTACATTGATAACCTTATTATAAACCATTTAAACACCTAATAATATGTCCATATAAGTCCACTCATACTAATAATGGTCTAATTACAACATAAGGACCTTCACTTCAAGGTTCTATAGCTATTAGATACTTTTAGCTAATAGAACTCCACTTTTACACTTTACGCGATTTAGCCCTTTTTACCGAACTAACCATTCAAACAGTAAAATTTCTTTACTAAACTTTCACACAATAATTCTATCATGCTGCAAACTTTAATAAAATAATAAAATAAATATTTTGACCTCGGATTTGTGGTCTCGAAACCACTGTTTCGATTTGTCCAGAAACGGGCTGTTACATGATTTGCAATTGCTATGTATATATGTATATATATAACAATGTGTGATAATGGAATTACTTTGTATAATAGCATGCTTGATCACATTGTAATGATTTGCTAGTATTAATGTTGTATTATCTTTAATCGTAGAAGTACCACTGAGCGTTATCGCTCATCGTACAATTTGTTTATTCCGTGCAGAAGTATAGGTGGAACTCGAAGTTTCAGGAAGTGATTTCAGCATCCAACCCATGGTCCTCGACTCGGCAATGCTTGTATAGTCCTTTTTTATTTAATATATGGCATGTACTTAGGTTTGAGTTAGTTTTGTACTCCATAAATGCATAGGTTCATACTTAAGTAGAAATGGTTAATTTGATATGGTCAAATGGTATTATAAATGTCATTTGAGATGGTTGAATCTGCGGATAAAGTTGAATTTGCATGATAGATTGATATGTGACCTATATGAGGTATAGTTTTGGTCATGTTTAATGGCATTTGGTTTGATGATTTCCAACTTGCGTAAGTTATATATGTTAAGGTTTGTATAGTGAAATAAATTGGTAAGTTAAGTTAGTAAATGACTTAAATATAATATGTTTTGAAGATGAGTTGTATGGCATTTGAATGTTGTTCTCACAGATGTTACAAGCTTGAGTTTGCAAAGGATTAACATGATTTAGTAATGATGAAATTGGTATATGCATAGGTGAAATGAAGTATGTTTGGTTTGAAGCATTGAATATGTACCAACGTGGTTTTTGTCAAAACACAGGTGATGTCGCGACCACAAATCCCTAACGTCGTGAATAGATCGATAGTGAGTGGTGTCGCGATGTTGAGATTTTTGAAGACACAACGTAACTCATTGACTGGTGAAGTCGTGATGCAAAAATCATGATGTCACGACTTCAACTTGTAGATTTTGAAAACTTTACAATTTAGTCCTAATTTGACCTCGGGTTAGCAAAAAATCTTGGGTAAACTCGTACAAGACTCAGGAATGATAGAAAATAATATTGAAATTAATTAATATTTTTAATAGTATATAAAAAGGGTAAACTGCATTGTAATTACTCCGGCAATCGATGTGACATCTCGTAGCTCGAATCTGGTGATCGGTTCAGATATGGTGTGTTACATCTATCATCTAAGAGTTTTTCGCTCCGATACCCAAGACAAGTTATCTCCCTAATTGGATTTGATAGATGACATGCTAGTTTTTTTATTGGCTTGCTCAATTTCGATGAGACTATGAATGATTATCTACTAATATAAGTTGTTTTCTCGCATTATGATTCAACCACATAATGTAACTTAATATTAGTTAAACGTTAAATATTTACTGAGCTAATATTTATTTTCAGTTTGTTTTACAAAAACCATTGAGAACATTTTATAGAATATATTAACAAGAATGATGAAATATTATTAAACCAATTTATTCAAAATATTATAAGTACATTGACAAAATTACTATACTAAAGACACAAGTAACCTTCAGCTGAGCTAAAATTTCGCACCTGCTCAAACTTCCCAATAAGTAAAACTTAAATATGTTTAAGACTAAAATACGGCTGTGATTATCTTACACACATTTACAGTGAAAGTGAATTATTCATGGAGATCTAACTTCATGTTTAATACTAAACTAAAAATCTGTTTAAGACTAAAATACGGCTGTGATTCAAGAAATATTTGGTGTGATACATATGGAATTAACCATTTTCCTTTTCTTTTTGTGTGACGATCTTTGGAAGTCTAATACTGCTATACTTTCAAGTTTCAAGCAAGTGGCATCATTTCATCATTATGACAAGCGTAACTGAAGTGAAGTGCAGCGAGTCTAATCCAATTGTATCGTTGCGAATTGAATTTGGATCACACAAAGTGTCTGCCTTTTAGGTTACGGAATTTCTGATTAACGCTGGTCAATGACCAGACTTTTTGGTGCCATTGTGACTGGTTGGTGAATGCGTTTTGGATTTAGGACTGCTCCATGAAATGCCCAAAGAAATTACAGTCTAGAAAAGTTGATATGTTTCTTTAAAAGATACAATACCAGTTAAGTTTTACTTTACTTTTTCACTTGGGAAAATGTCCTAAGGTCTATTTGGATGAGTGGTGAAATTAATTTCAACGAAATTAAAAATAGTAGTGATGCTACAACGTGTTATTTTAGTAGTGAGATTGTGTATTGTAATAGTGAAATTGGATATCATAGTAATGGTGAAATATATAGTTAGACTCAATCCCAACGATGAAATGAATTACAATGATGAGAAGATGATCATTAAGAACATTATATTAATGTCTGTATGTATTACAATTTATAACATATTTAAAATTTTAATAAAAAATTAAAAATATTTAAATAACCATATGGCTACATTATTTTATATATTTATCTAAATATTTTGATTAGTTAATATATTGTTTTGTAAATTTATTTATTATATTAAATGAAATAAAAAATTGAAAACCTTTATATTAACATTTAAAATAATATCCTTAAAAAAATTAAAATAATAAAGAACTAAAAATTTTTAATTGTAAAAAGAATAAAATACATATTTTATATAACAATAAGATATTATATATTAAATTAATAAATGGCTATTGGCATTAAAATTGTGGTTTTAAGCTAAAACTTTTAACCGTTGAATATTAGTTAAGCATGTGTTCATCATATTCGTTGAACAATTTTTTTGTTAGGAACTTTTATTTTATTTATTTATTTTTCTTGTTGAATGTTTGTTTTATTTTTTTTTAAATAATAAAACATTTCTATTTTGAATGTTCGTTGAGGTGCGCACCATAACCCGTTTCGTTAGAATTGATGATAGCCATCAAAAATTAAAAGTGTGAAACTGTTTTTATTTTTTAAAATATTAAATAATAGATTGCATACTTAATTATTATTTTTTATATAATCACAAGTATTCTCGTAATTTTATTATTTGAGTGTGATCCTTTTCAAGTCACGATAATATTTAAATAAAATCATTTTAATAATATTAACTATAAAATTTGATCGAACAAAAAATTCGGTTTCATTGCTTCAAATTATTTGGTGGTAGATAAATATTTATATCCATCTCCATCGATAACATAATCATAAGAGTAATTCCACATAAGGCTGGTCGTAGAGTTGTATTAACCAAATCAAGAGAAACCTTGCATTGAAAGCTGACATTAATGTCTATAATCAGAAATTCATGCATACAAACTGCTAGATAATTTCATATGTTTTCGTAATACATATAATGTAATTTCCCTATAAAAAGCTAGTTTCTACGTGGAGCAAAGCATCTTATTTTTCAGGTTTATAAACAGCGTAAATTGTGAAGAAGGTCTGTGCGATGGTAAGTAAAAGGAGGATCAAGGCAGCTAATGCCGATATAAACGACCATGGTGTTTCAAAGTAAGTATGTTTGAAGCTCGCCCACTGAACATACCAACTATTCCTGTAATGCTGATGAACATCTCTAAAGAGCTTAGATAAGTAACAGTTGTTAATATCAAATGCAGTATCTTTACCTATATTGTTGATGAACCGTGCGATTTCGCCTTCTGTTCCGAAATAGTTTTCCACGATGTTGCACTCGCATAGGTATTCGACATCCTTGTAGGTGTTCACCAGGCAGTCCAGCATCGTAGCGTAATCCGTGAAGTGCTTGATGCGGCTCTGATGGCATTGCTCGAACGCCACACAGTTGAGCAAAAGAGAGCTCATGAAATCGTCTATGGTTATTGGAGGCATTTCGATCACGCCGTGCCGGAATTTCATTACCAAGAAGCTATCGGATTTCCCGGGAAGGAACTTGATTCCTGCGCGGCGGAGCTTGGAAATTGGATGGATTAACCGTGTCGGGGCAGAAACCTTGGACGGTTCGTGATCTTGTTCGGAAGTAATGAAGCTTGCACGGACCAAATCGAGCAAATGCTGGCCTTTCAGATCGTGAAACTTTGCAATAACTTCGTCTGGCCTTAACATTGCATTGTTGAAGAATTCCAAAGCGAGCATGGATAAGGACCGGCCAGGTTTCTCGTCAGGCATCTTTGTTAAATCGAATAGACATTGAAGAATAAAGAAGGGAATCTGATTTTCCAATCGAAGGAAATCCCTGTAGAAAAAGGGTAAGATCCATAACATGGAGATTATAGGATCGTCAGGCTCAAATGAGACTATGTTTCCAACTTTACGAAACAATTCAACAATGAAGCAACCATCAAGAACCATTATCTCCAGGAATTCATCGCTGCCAAGTTGAATAGTTTCTGAATAGCAATCTCTTGCTTTCGCCTCCAGGGGCTGTAAAACCTTCAAAAGGTCATCCAATACTAAGCCTTTTTCTTCTATCCTTTTGACCAAGAAGCCCAAATAGCGCCACTTGTGCTCCTCAATCATCCTAAGCTGAGGCTTCCCATGGTGATATGGCCCTATCGAGACAATACGAGGTTGATAGGCCTGGCCGTTGACCTCAACCAGGCTTTCTGGGACTCTGAAGATGCAGCATGAGGGCCTTCCGGCACTGGTGGTCAGCAAACGCGGCGGCTCGGAGATTTTCCGGTGCATGGAAGCTAAGCGGTCCTCGTTTCCTTCCATAATATGTATGATACGATTGCCTTCTCCTTCTGCTGCTGCACTTCTCATCCTTGTTATTTTAAAGTTGTATCCAATTTCTCTAGAGTTATGAGAAGAATCTGGTGATGATGATTCCATTATCAATCTCTGGTTGTGGGGAGGGATATAAGAGAAGACGAGATCGGCTTACATGACCTTGCCTTCGGCTTTGGGTTAGGCTTAAGGCAATATTAAATGAATTATCTGGCTCTTTTACGTGTATAATACAAATAAAAATTTTAAATGTTGAAATGACATGTGAATATTATTATTTATTAAAATGGTATTTTTGAAACAGTATCAAGGTGGGAAGGGGGAGAAATATGGGTTGTACCCATTTGATTTGATTTGATTTAATTATTTTTTAAAGGTGAGAGGGAGGGATGCGCAACACTAGTATAACAAAAATTAATATACTATATTATACGAATTCGTATATGCATCGAGACTTGGAGGGCTATAGAGGGGTACCTATAGGCGGCACCAGTCTGATGGAGGTTTGACAGTAGGTGGCATCAGTCTGCTAAGGTGACTGCATAGTCACGGGGCCCTAAGCCCAAATCAAGGTTTTTTTTAGGGTAATTTACACCAACAGTCACCCAACTTTGGGGTAGATGACAAAACAATCACCTAGGTTTCATTTCAGTCATTCAATTTTCGAAAAGTTACAAAACAGTCACTAACGTTATAAAAAAGTGACAAATCAGTCACTGATTAAACAGTTTTCATTAGGGTGTTAACGGGACTACTGACATGGC
Source organism: Gossypium australe (assembly GCA_005393395.2). NCBI lineage: Eukaryota > Viridiplantae > Streptophyta > Magnoliopsida > Malvales > Malvaceae > Gossypium > Gossypium australe. Next base: position 85,290,986 of record CM016617.1, on the reverse strand, counting down.
ATGTTTCCTGTTAGGATATAAAGGAATAAATCACTATGAACGACTTTGTGAAGGTGGCCTCTCAGATCCAAGCCTCTGGCGGAAGCTGCATCCGGGATCTGAACCACTGGTGGCAGCCTCATGGAATGCACCCCAACCTGGATCTCTCTCAACCTGGCTTAGTGAAAATGGCGATAAATGGTCTCTTTCCCAAGCATGGAACTGAGATGACATAGGGTTTTCGAGATCTTGAAAGTTCCTGCGACCTGAAGTACCTGATGGAATGAAATAGAAGCCACCCATATGGTCAGATGAAGAGGCCACTGGTCTAACATGACTATGACCATGACTTCTATGGCTGCCCAGCCTTCGAGAGCCAGAAACAATGGGTGTCCGTAATGCTGGCAAGGTGCTAGGGTGGTGGTGTTGATAGTATGCCTGGAGGACTTGAACTCTATCATGAGCCTGGGCATTGCTACCAGGGTAAGGAAGGATAAATGAGGAAGCAACCGCACTTGCTGTTCTAGTACCAGAACTGTGGAAATGCAGCATTTGAAATTATCAGCAGAGAAATAACAAAACCATTCTGTTTGATGTCTATATCATTAGAAAATGTAACCCTCTAACTAAATGTTCCTATATTTTGGAATGATATTTTTGTTTAACAAACGAAGAAACATTCCAAAAAATCAAGCTCTATGTTTTCTCAAATGAAAAAATTCCATTACTTTGGGCTATACCTGTGGCCAGCAACAAATAGATGCGTAAAAGTTCCCAGTCTTGGCATATTTGAACTGTTCCTAGCAAACCTTTGACTGACAGGTGGAATTGAAGGTTGACCGAAACCACCAATTCGACGGTTAGATGTAGAGAATGGAGGGGAATGGTGGTCCCAACTTTGATAATGGAGATTCATTGCAGGAAAAGCATAAGATGGAGGTACCTCACTAGGCATAGATGGACCATTCTAGTGACCGTTGAAGCTAGAACTATCTGAAATACTTCCACTGGAATTTGAGGAAGAGGGATGAATCGTTGGCCCAAAATAAACTATATATTGGCATTGATGAGTAGTAGAAGAAGAATGTTCAGCAAAGATAGGGCTGGTCTGGCTGTTAAATTGAGAGTAACCGACCAGCTGGGCGGTTTTTTAACACCAAGGATGCCATCACATGCTATGTCATTTTGCCGTGACATCTGTGACGGAAAACTGCAAAAAGGATTGCTTTGTAACTTTTCGAAAGTTGAGTGATTGAAATGAAACCTAGGTGACTGTTTTGTCAGCTACCCCAAAGTTGGGTGACTGTTGGTGCAATTTACCCTTTTTTTTTTATGCATGCATATATATGACTTGTATGGACCACCATTTGTGGTTGTATTGAAAGAAGAAAAAAAGTTTAGTTTTGCTTGGTAGAACCATGAAGAAGAAGAAGGTTTGCATGTGAATTTTATTTTATTTTTGTTTTTCATTTGTTTATTTTATAAATGGTTGTGTTAATTTTTTTTGGTTTTTTATTTTGTAAAAGGGTGTGTTCGAAAGAAAGACAAGTATGTTTCTGATCTTTTTCTTAATTTTTTTATTTTTAAATTTAAATGAAAATAACAACAACAAAAATGTAGTAGTTTAATTTTTGTTGATAGTTTATTGTGTAGAGAAGATGTTTTCAAGAAACGGAGCAGGTATAAAGACATTAATTTTGTGTATAGTTCTTTTTAAATCTAAATAACAATAACTTGTTTTGTTAATACTTTTTTTTCACATTAATTTTTTTTGTTTTTTGTACTTAATAATGGTTTCGTTGTGTTGAAATTTTTGAAAGTTTTATTCTGTTATTTACTTAACTAGTATAAAGACGATTATTATGTCCAAGAATGTGATCTTTTCAAATATTTATTTGTAATTTATATGTATTTATTTGTTGGCTTTGTTATCCCAAAAATACAAAAAAAAAAACTCAAATGGTAAGTTCAACAAATTATTTATTAAAATGGTATGTTTGGTACGAATGAAATACCAAAATGGGTCATTTGCTACAAAATTAAATACCGAAGTGGGTTATTTGCTTGAAATTTTTACGGTGATCTATTTTGGTATATAATTTTTATTTTTGGATTATTGTGATAAAATAACTACATTTTAAAAATGTTGATATATGTTATGCAATAAAATAATTATTATTGGGACAAAAAATGAAAAAAACTGAGATTATTTTGAAAAAATGTGTACAAGTATTAGTAATTCGTCAAAAATTAAAAAACGGTACAAAATTCATTTTCGATATTTGTTAAAGCGATGATTAAATTTTTTGCGTCAAACTGCAAATATCGGAATGGCTTCTTTGATCACAGAAATGGATTACACATCAAATACGATTGATTTATCGGTAATAAAATTGTTATTTGTTATTCAGTGGTCACCTTATAAGCTTGCACGTAATTTTTTTATGTAATTGGAATACATTAACTATTACGGTTGAATATGTGGTCAAGGTGAGCTTTCTTACCACGTACTGAAGGGTTGTGTCAACGGTGTGGGTTTTTTGTCGGATGAACATATTATGTCATACTTGGAGGCATTTGGATTCGGATCAGGGGCATTGATCCGTATGTTTGATTCGAAGTATGACTTGATCTCCGCGTTGGTCCAGTGGTGGCGCTTGAAGACCCACACCTTTCATTTGTTGTGTGGGGAGTGCACCATCACTCTAGAAAATGTTGCACTACAATTGGAGCTCCCATCAATAGTTTTACAGTCACGGGTTTTAGTACATTGTTCGATCAGGAGACCTTTTATTATGACTTACTGGGGCGCTTGCCCTATGCTGGTGAGGATAAATTAACGACTTTGAGATTTTCATGGTTGAAGGCAAATTTTGAGTATTTACCAAATAATGCCATTGAGCGAGATTTGATGCGCCCCACTCGAGCGTATGTAATGCATATCATAGGGGGTGTACTCATGCTAGATGCAAATAACAACATGGTCCACTTGATGTACTTGCCCCTGTTGCAGGATTTATTCATTAACCGTTTGTATAGTTGGGGCTCAACAGTACTAGCTCTATTGTATCGTGAGCTTTGTCGAATGACAAAGCACTGTGTCATGGACATAGGCGGTTGCCTGGCATTGCTGTAGTCCTGGGCAATATACAGGATGCCATACTTGGCATCAGTTAAGTGCCAGACATATGTTTTCCCACTCCTCAATAGGTGATAAAATTTAACCATCACAATAAGAATTTTGCTTTGTCCAATATGTAAATTTGTTCTAACAAGTTTAAAATTTTCGTAGATGGAGTACTTCTCCGGGTATCCGGAGGCCATATATGCTTCCCATTTACCGACAGATGATTGAGACATACGTCAGGGCCAGGGTAATTTTTTTTAATATTCAATACATGTTATTAATCGAGTTCTTACCTCCATGTTATTTTAATCGTGTTACTACCTCCATGTTATTAATTGTGCAGTTCACTTGGTTGCCATACTCATTACCAAACATTGCGCAAGTCATTCCCCCATTTGCTCACATCCATTCACACTTTTGGTGCATTAATGTACCATTGCTAAATTTCCAAATGATCGAGTGGTATAATGGGGATCGAGTACTGTGACAATTCGGGTGCGTCCAACATATTCCAGATCCTCCATGGAGTTTGGGGGTTGTACACAAAATTAACAAAAAGGGAAAACATGATAAGAATTGGGCATTAGAGCATGAATAATTTAATATATTGTGAAACAATCGGATAGGGCGGAGACTTCGGATGGATTATGCATTTTATTTGTGCCCCTCACAGAATTATATTATATGGTATATGGCATGTTGGAAACCCTTTTTATTTGGTGGACAAACGATGCTAGTCCCTCCACACATGGAAAGACTAAGGCACCTCTCCCACCATGTGCCACAAGATCTTTCTACACTTGAGCCGGAGCCTGCACCCTAACCAGAGCCCAAACCGGACCTTATCCATGATCGGTCTTATTCACATTCTGGGGGTAATTCTTATCATCCAGACTTGGGGGGTGGTAATTATTTTTCGGGCTCGTCAGGCTACGCATATTAAACGAAGATTCCCCATTCCAGTTCAAACCATTCGTACCCAAGATCATCGATGATGTTTGATACTTTCAGTCCAAACCCACCCTAGTACTCAACCCCTTCATGGCAAAGCTTTGGGACATACAATTTCTCGAGTATGTTTAGAACACCCCAATGTTTACCGATGGATGCCCTAAACAATTACATCCGTAAGCACCCTCAACGTGTACGTCGACCGCCACAACGGTATACCACTAGGACGATACCTTCCGATCATCAATTTTAGAACTTTTAATTATATTTATTGCACGTAATTTGTAATTTGTAATTTAAATTTTTAAAATTGAATTAATTTTGTTTGAATGAATTTATTAAACTATAACAATTTTTTGACTTAATTAAAACAACTTTTCCCTCAATGTTTTTAACAAACTGGTGTTTTTTTTTTTGAAAAAAATATACATGCCAAAAGAAACATATGAATATGTCATCATAATAATAGAACTTTTATTACAAGCCCGAACAGGGAGAAAACAGTCTCGTCATATTCCACTCGATCATGACGGTTGTCCAATAAAGTAGGATAGATGTGGGCATTTACACCGGTTATGACCAGTTACTATGCACATGCCACAACGTTCACCGTCGGTTTTCTCCCTCATGTCCATTTCATTATGGATCTTAATAACTTGTGGGCGACCTTTCGACTTCCTACGTAACCCTTTGTTTGGGACAAGCTCGAAAGTCGGCAAAGGCACTTCCCATGTAGACAGATCACGCAGGACAGGGAACTAGTTTTCCCAGACATACAATATGTGCTTGAGAGTGTACACCTCATCGATATATTGTTCAACATTGATCGAGGTACGAGTGTCACAAACTTAGACTTTTCTCATTCAATCCGTGCGGCCTTAGGCAGTTTCTTCGCTCCAAAAATGCCTAAGCTAGCCTGACTCCCAAAAATTGAGGATTCAACAGAATTCCTCTATGGCATCCACGAAGAACAAGTGGAAGAACAAAAATTGAAAGAACTCGAAAGATGAACAAAGCCACAGAAAAGCAAGAAAACTAGAGAGAAAGTTTTGAATGAATGCTCTCAAGAATTCTATTACTCAATGAATGATTTAAAATGAGGGGGAAGGACCTCTATTTATAGTTGAGGCTCCCCAAAATCAACAGTACAGATCAAAGTACATTAATGGCTAAGATTAAAAGCTATCTACAAATCAAATCTCTAAGATTACAGAATCGTATCTTCTAAATCAAATCTCTAAGATTACAGAATCATATCTTCTAAAGACTACATATCATATCTAAGATTGCATATCTTTGAAGATCAGTTCCATATTTGCCAAGCTTTGTAGATGGGCCTTCAATCTCTCCAAGCAACGGGCCAATTCGGTTGGGCCAAATGATTTCCTTTGAACATGATGGATCATAGAAGTGTGTTATGGTTGCAGGCTCCCATGTGCAACTCATGACATTCTCCCCCAACTGTTCTAGCGACGCCCTCGTCACGTCCTTCTCATGGAACTGGTTGGAATTGCCACAAATGCTTCGCTAGTATCCCAACTCACTTCACTGTCAGGAAGTCCCTTCTATCGAACTAAGTATTCATGCCGCGGCCAATAGTACTTTCATCTGATCACACGGTTTGCCTTGATGCTTTCAACTTCACGATCGTAGAGGACTTTTACCCCCATCGATGCTCGTTCACACTTGCCTTGATTTAGATCCTCTTGATCCTCATGAAATGGCTTAAACATGCTTACATGAAACACTGGGTGAACTTTGAGTTGCTCTGGCAACTCAAGCTTGTAGACCACCTTGCCTATTCTCTTCATAACTCGAAAAGGTCCCTTATACTGTCTCACAAGCCCCTTGTGCAAACCATTATGTCACAAAATCAAGTGTAGTTTAGCAAGGATCGAATCACAACCTAAAATTCCACTTCCCTTTGATTTTGATCCGCCCACTTCTTATTGCATTTGCTTCCCTTGTGTAGACAAGCTCTAGCCAAGTCATTTTTCTCTTGCCAATCCTTTGCAAATCAATAAGTTAGTTGATTCGGTCCTGTATAACGGTCACAATAGCATTGGGTGTGAGTGGTTGCTAGCTCATCATTATCTCGAATGGACTTTGATTCGTGGCCCCACTTCGCTACGAGTTGTATGAAACTTGGGCCACATCCAACAACTTTGGCCAATCCTTTTGTGTGGCACTCACATAGTGCCAAAGATGTCTCCAACAACGCATTCATTCGTTCGATTTTCCCACTGATTTACGGAAACATGCTAGTGGAAAAGTTCAAGTTTAAGCCCATCAACTTGAACAAGTCCATCCAAAATTGGCCCGTGAATCACCCGTCTCGATCACTGATGATAGATGGTGGCACTCCCGAATACTTCACCACATGTCTAAGGAACAAATGAGCTTCCTCCTCAGTAGGGCACTCTTGGTAGCTGGAATGAACATTTCATACTTCGAAAACATGTCCACCACAACAAGAATACTTGCAAACCCATTAGACTTAGGTAATCCAATAATAAAATCCATGGATACACTCTCCCGTGGCCTTTTTGGAATGGGAAAGGGATGTAGCAAACCAGTCGAAGACTTTAACTCAACATTGTCTTGTTAACATACTAAACAAGTTTTCACATCATCACCATTGTGAGGCCAATAGTAACGATCATCTAAAAGGGCCAAGGAGTGGTGAATTCTTGGATGGCTCGTCCATCTCGAGTCATGACACTCCTTCATTACTTCCTTGTGCAATTTCCCAAAATAAGGCACAAAAAGATGGTGCCCATGAGTGTATAACAACTCCCCTTCAAGCCAAAATCTCCTCGTTTTCCCCTCCTTGGCAAGCTCGATCAAGTTTTTGGCTGTGGGATCATAGGACAATCCCACTAGAATGTGCTCCAATATGGAACCATCAGGTTGGTTGATTACCGCAAACTCTATTTTAGGCTAAGTGCATCAACCACAGTATTGGCACTCCCCAGCTTATACTCCATTATGAAATCAAACTCTATTAGGAAAACTTGCCAACGAGCCTGTTTGGGAGACAACTTTTTCTGGGTTTGAAAAAAACTATTGGCAACATTATCGATAAAGACCATGAACCTAAAACACAATAAATAATGCCTCTATGTGCGCAAGCAATGCACTATAGTGGTCATCTCCTTTTCTTGGACCATGTATCTCTGCTCCGTCTCATTAAGTTGTCGACTGTTGAAAGCAATTGGATGCCCATCTTGCATCAGTACTCCCCCAATGGCATAATCTGATGCATCCGTGTGTACCTCATATGGCTTCAAATAATTCAACAAATCAAGTACAGGCTCCCTCGTCATCATTTGCTTCAATTGGTTAAAGGCCTTCTCACATTAACGATCCCAATCCCATACCTTACCTTTTTTAGATATATTTGTCAAGGGTACGGTAGTTTTAGAGTAGCCTTCGATGAAGTGTCAATAATAATTAGCCAACCAAGGAAAGATATCAACTCCGTGACCTTGGTTGGTAGCTCCCACTCAATAATGGCCCGAATTTTGCTCTCATCCATCCGGATCTTGCCACCTCCCCTAATGTGGCCTAGAAAAGACACATCTCGTTGGGCAAATAAGCACTTCTCCTTTTTGACTAACAACTCATTTTCCCTCAAAGTTTGGAACACCTCCCTCAAATGTTCCACATGCTCCTCAAGCGACTTACTGTACACAACAATATGATCAAGGTAGACAACCACACAAAAAATCTAGGAAAGGTTGAAGTACATTATTAATTAGGGTGCAAAATGTAGTTGGGGCATTCGTTAGTCTGAAGGGCATCACAAGAAACTCATATGAACCATATCGCATCACACAAGCTGTCTTTGGCTTGTCCCTCTCGGCTATTTGAAATTGATGGTACCACGATCTCAAGTCCAACTTGGTGAACTATCTTGCACTCCTAAGCTGATCAAACAAGTCCGCAAATAAAGGGAATAGGGTAACTATTATTCACAGTGATCTTGTTTAAGGTTTGATAATCGATGCACATCCTCAACGACCCATCATGTTTCTTTTGGAACAACACTAGTGCATCGGATGGAGATTTAGATGTCCTATTGAATCCCGCATCTAAAAGCTCCTTCAATTGTTTCTACAATTCGTCTAATTCCAGTGGAGACATATGATATGGGGTCCTTGCTAGCGGTTTCATGCTGGGTACTAACTCAATCTTGTGGTCCATCTCCCTCTTTGGTGTCAAATTCTTGGGCAACTCGGTAGGCATCAGATCTTGAAAGGACTGTAATAATTGGCCCACTTCCTTTGGGATCTCACCAGCGGACTTAACTACTTCCTCGACCTTCAACGTGGCTAAATAGGAGACTTCATCTCTTTGTACTCCTTTAGCTAATTGGATTGCTGACAATGTTTTCCCCTCCGTGCTTCCTTTCCTTTTCACTCTCACCATGCATTGATGGTTCGAATCCAAAATCACACAACAACCCAGATCGCATCTTTCTTTTTTGGAGATAACGAAAAACACGGTAAGAAATCCATTGTTACTCTATCCCACTTCCACTCAGGAATCATAATAGGCTGTAATAAACCTGACGGTACTTGATTCTTAGCTTTGACTTGCTGACAAATCAAACATTTCAAAACAAATTTTGAGATATCACGTTTCATGTCATGCCACCAATAAAGCTGTTTTAAATCATTATACATTTTTGTGCTTCTCGGATGTACTGATAAACAACTACTGTGTGCTTCGTTTAAAATCTTCTAAATAAGCTTGGGATTTCTCGGTACGCAAATTTTACCTAGGAACACCAAACATTCATCAGGCCCTATTTGAAATTCTGAATCAGAAGTCGACTCACACTGAGTTCGTTTTGCTTACAATTCATTATCAAATTTTTGAGCCTCACAAATCAGTTATAGAAATAATGGTCTCGCTTTCAATCCGGCTACTATTGAACCATCGTCAGACAAAGCTACTTGTGTATTCATCGCCCGCAAAGCAAATAAAGACATTCTGCTTAAAGCATCGGCAACTACATTCGCTTTCCCAGGATGATAATCAATCACTAACTCATAATCTTTCAAAAACTCAGGCCATCTCTGTTGTCAAAAATTCAAATATTTCTGAGTCATAATATACTTTAGGCTTTTATGATCGGTAAAGATGTGGCATTTTTCACCGTACAAATGATGTCGCCATATTTTCAATCCGAAAACTGTAGCGGCCAGCACTAAATCATGCATCGGATAATTCTTTTCGTGCGGTTTCAACTGTCTAGAAGCATAAGCTATAACTTTTCCCTCTTACATTAATACGCAACCCAAATCGTTCAATGATGCATCACTGTAAATCGCAAATTTTTTACCCGACTTAGGTTGAACTAACACTGGTGCCTCAGTTAACAATGCTTTTAGTTTATCAAAGCTTTGTTGACATTTTTCAGACCATTCAAACTTTACATCTTTCTATAGCAGTTTGGTCATCAGTGTAGCAATCATTGAAAATCCTTTAACAAAACGTCGATAGTAACCAGCCAATCCCAGAAAGCTTCTAACCTCGGATACATTTCTAGGTGGTTTCCAATCAATAACAGCTGAAATCTTGCTTGGATCAACTCGAATGCCATCCATCGAGACTATATGTCCCAAGAATCCAATTTCTCGGAGCCAGAACTCACATTTGCTGAATTTAGCATACAGTGACTTATCTCTTAATGTTTGCAACACAATCTTAAAATGCTTGGCATGCTCAGATTCATCCCGTGAATAGATCAGAATATTATCAATGAACATCACAACAAATCTGTCTAAATACAGTCTAAAGATCTGATTCATCAAATCCATAAAAATGGCAAGAGCATTAGTAAAACCAAAAGGCATAACAAGGAATTCATAATGTTCGTACCTCATTCTGAACGCAGTTTTCAGCACATTTGAGTCTTTAACTCACAACTGATAATACCCCGATCTCAAATCTATCTTTGAAAACACTGTTGCACCTTTCAACTGGCCAAACAAATCATCTACTCTAGACAACGGATACTTATTCCCTATCGTAACTTTGTTGAGCTGATGATAGTCTATACACATTCTCCTTGACCCGTCTTTCTTCTTTACGAACTGTAATAGCACGATTTTGGGGCTAGTCGAAAAAGTGGCTTCGAGACCACTAAACTGAGGATAGGGAAAATTATTTTGATGTTATTTTATGTGTTATGGTATTAATATATGGCTATGTGGAAATTTTGGTGCTTTAATTTTAGCAATAGCATGCTTAATTGTGAAAAAGGACTAAATCGTATAAGGTGCGAAAGTTCTATTTTATAAGATAGGGATACCTAATAGCTATAGAATCTGATTTGGAGGTTTATAAAGTGCAATTAGGCCATTTTGGAGTGTAATGGCTGACCATAGGATGCATAGGGGACAAGAGCATTAATTTTAGTCAAATTAGGTGATAGTTGGTGACTAATTGACTAAAATATGATAAAATAAGAAAAGGCTACCATCTTTTTCTCTTATCTTTTTCTTCCACTGATTTTTACATTCAAAGAAGGGTTTTGAAAGCTTTGAAATTTCGGCAACTTTTCCTCACCCAAGTAAGTGATTTTTGGTGGTGTTAATTAATAATTTTTATGTTTTTGGGGCCCCCAAAGCTTAAGCTAGCTAATGAGGACCAATTTGCAATATGGTTGAAAGTCTAGGAACATGCCATGAGAGTATTTATGTTGTTAGCTGAGTTTTTATGGAAGAAAATGAATGTTGGGGAGATGAGAAACAACTTTTGTGAAAGGTGTTAGCATGAAAACACCTAAATAGAACTTGAATGCAAAGATTAAGTTTGTCTCATAAATGCATGAAATAGGTGGAATTGTGAATAGTTGTACGAGAAATAAATATTCAGCTAGGCTTGTTTATTGATAAAAAAATGTGTTGAAAAATTATTTACGAGCTAGGGGCAAAATTGTAATTTTACCATAGTGCAAGGGCAGAATGGTCATTTTTGCCTAAGTATAGAAATTGATGCATTATAATCATGGAATGATCTAAATGAGTAAATTTTATTGTTATAGATCAAGAAGAGCGCGGAATTAACCTTGACTGGGGAAAAGGCAAGGTTTCGGATTAAACCGCGAATTAACACATTTTGCACCGAGGTAAGTTTATGTGTAAACGGTACATCTTGAATACTTACATTGTTACTTATTGGTGTATTGTATGAATGAGATCATTTATGATTGAGATGGATTGAATTCGATAAAAAATGTGTAATTCTCGTATGAACCTTGAAATGGTTAGGTAAGTGTGGAATATTATTCGTAATAATCATTGGTGGGCTATGTGCGATATAGTCATTCATGGAAGTTCAGATTGCAAAATATAAGTTGTTTGATGGAAGTTTAGATTGCAAAATATGAGTTGTTTGATGATATGTTGAATGGATCCATGTTGTGTGAGCTAGAGGGGTGAAAGGAGCTTGGCAAATAGCCTTGTTCTTGTCCACATAGGGAGGCACACGGGCATGTGTCTAGGCCGTGCGTGACACACGATTAGCCCCATGGGCATGTGACTTGGCCGTGTGTCCTCTGCATGTTGGTGTTGTAAGTTAGTGTCGACCACAGGCTAGCCACATGGGCGTGTGCCTAAGCCGTGTGACACATATAAGGTTGTTGACGTCACAAACAGAATACCCAAGTTTTTACACACGGACAGGAAACAGGCGTGTCTAGGCCGTGTGGAGCACACGGGCATATGTCCGACCGTGTGAAAACTCCTGTAGGCTCGAAATGAAAATAAATCCCACACGGGGTAGGGATATGGGCGTGTGTGACCACACAGCCTGCCCACACGGGCGTGTCCCGTTTCATACGGGCGTGTGGCCCCTGTTTAGGTGAAAATTGTTAAGATCGCAAAAGTTTCCAGTTGGGTTCCGAAACCTCTCGTAGGTATGTTTAATGCCTTGTAGGTCCTTAATGAGGTGTGTTGTGATGATGAAAGAGAAATGTCAAGTTGGGACTAAAGTTGTATGTTTAAGTAGATTAAGTCCGGTAATGCCTCGTGCCTGGTTTCGGCATAGAATACGGGTAAGGGGTGTTACATTTAATGGTATCAAAGCTATGGTTTAGTCAGTTCTCGGACTATAATAACGTGTATGGGAGTTTAGCTATACATGCCATAAGCGTATAATGATAGTGTGGTGGCTTCTGACAATTTGATACTTTGTTTTATATAGTAAATGGATCTTGATCAAGCAGCTGCTGATGACACAGCTAGTAATGAGTCGGCTCCTATGCAAAGGATTGCGCCTGTGTAGAGTGGACCCGAGACTAGAGGTCAAGGAGAAGAAGCTCAGGAAGCCTTTCTCTAAATGATGAGTAACTGGTACACGGAATATGTACGAGCAAACCCCAATGCTCAACCTCCTTCACCCCCTCCTATACCTCAGCCAGTTCCTGTGGCTCCCTAAGGTATATAATTAATGGGGACAACTAAGCCCTCGGTAGACAAAATTTGGAAGCAAGGGGCTGAGGACTTTCGAGCTAATATAGCTGATGACCCTGAGAGGGCAAAATTTTGGCTTGAGAACTCGATGAGAGTATTTGATGAATTCTCCTGTAAACCTGAGGAGAGCTTAAAATGTGTTGTGTCCTTGCTGAGGGACTCAACATACCATTGGTGGAAAACAATGACATCAGTGGTTCCGAAGGAGAGAGTGACGTGAGACTTCTTTTTGGAAGAGTTCCGAAAGAAGTATATAAGTCAGATTTTTGTGGACCAGAAACGGAAAGAATTCCTTGAGTTAAAACAAGGAAAGATGACTGTGGCGGAATATGAGCGCGAATTTGTTAGGCTCAGCAAGTACGCGCAAGAGTGCGTGTCTACAGAAGCCATTTTATGCAAGAGGTTTGAAGATGGGCTGAATGAAGATGTTAGACTTTTAGTCGGGATTTTAGAACTAAAAAAGTTTGTGGTATTGGTGGAAAGGGCTAGTAAGGCCGAAGAATTGAGTAAGGAAAAGAGGAAAGCCATGAGTGAGGCCCAGGATGCAAGAAAAAAGCCGATGAGTAAATCCTACCAAGCTCAATCGAAGAGGTCCAAGGAAGTGAACCCTCGGATGACTACATCAATTGGGTATTCGGAAAGAGAGCCAGGCAACACGTACTAGGGTTCAAGAGTTTAAGCCACTTCAATGGCAAGTGTGGGCAATCCAAAGTCCAAACCGGAGTGCCCAAGTTGTGGCAGACATCACACTGGGGAGTGTTGGGGAAACAAACAGAATTGTTATAAGTGTGGTTCCCCTGACTATTTCATCCGAAACTGACTCGAAAGGGATGACAAGGAGAAGATGCAGGAAATAAGATCAAGCAATGTATCTTCTAGGGGTAGGCCGCAAAAGAACCCAGGAGGTAGGGCTAGTAGTAGAGGTGCGTCACGAGACTCTGCTGTGAGGCCAGAGGGTCAGGCACCTGCAAGGACTTAAGCCATTCACGCTCGCAAAGAGGCATCATCGCCTGATGTAATAACGGGTACTTTCTCTCTTCAAGACACCTTTGTTATTGCTTTGATTGATCCGGGGTCTACCCATTCTTATATTTGTATGAGATTGGCATCTAGTTTGAGTATGATTGTTGGGTCTATGAAATTTTTGGTAAAGGTTTCAAACCTGTTAGGTAAACATGTATTAGTTAACAAGGTGTGTAGGAATTAACCTTTGACAATTAGAGGTCATTGTTTTCCGGCAAAACTTATGTTGTTGCCGTTTGATGAATTTGATTTGATTCTTGGTATGGATTGGTTGACTACCCATAGTGTTTTAGTGAATTCTGGTAGTAAATTTATTGAATTTAAATGTGAAAATAGAGATGTTATTCGGGTTGAATCAGGTGGGTCAGATAGTTTACCGGTGATAATCTCTTCCTTGGTGGTTGAGAAATATTTGAGAAAAGGATGTGAATCCTGTCACGCTTTTATACTGAATACTCAAGAGTCTGAAGCAAAGATTGAAATAGTGCCAGTTGTATTTGAGTATCCGGATGTATTCCTGGAAGAGTTACCAGGATTGCCTCCAATTAGAAAGGTCGAGTTTGGGATTGAGTTAGTTCCGAGAACGGCACCTATTTTGGTTGGTCCGTATAGGATGACACCATTAGAGTTGAAGGAACTGAAGGTTCAGTTGCAAGAGTTGACAGATAAGGGTTTTGCAAGACCGAGCTATTCACCGTGAGGTGCTCTGGTACTATTTGTGAAGAAGAAAGATGGGTCGATGAGATTGAGCATAGACTACAGACAACTCAACAAGGTGACGGTGACAAATAAGTATCCTTTACCAAGGATAGAGCATTTAATTGATCAACTGAAGGGAGCTACGGTGTTCTCCAAGATAGACATGAGGTCTGGTTATTACCAGTTGAGGGTTAAGGAGCAAGATGTGCCGAAAACTGCATTTTGGACAAGGTACAGCCATTATGAGATTCTGGTCATGTCGTTTGGTTTAACGAATGTTCCTACGATTTTTATGGATTTAATGAACCGTGTCTTCCGACCGTATTTGGACAAGTTTGTGGTTGTCTTCATTGATGACATATTGATTTATTCTCTGGATGAGAGTGAACATGCGGAGCATCTGAGATTTTTCTTAAAGACTTTAAGAGACAAGCAGTTATATGCTAAGTTTAGTAAGAGTGAGTTTTGGCTCAGAGAGGTCAGATTCCTAGGACACATTGTGTCGGGCGAGGGTATTAGAGTTGATCCGGGAAAGATCTCTGCTATTGTGGAGTGGAACCATCGAGAAATGTGTCGAAAGTCAGAAGCTTTTTGGGTTTAATGAGGTAGTATAGACAGTTTGTGAAGGGATTTTCCATGATTGCTACCCCGATGACGAAACTGTTGCACAAAGCTGTGAAGTTTGAATGGAGTAAGAAATGTCAACAGAGTTTTGAGATATTGAAAACATTGTTGACTGAGGCGCCGATTTTGGTTCAACCTGAGTCGGGGAAAGAGTTTGTGGTCTACAGTGACGCGTCGTTTAATGGTCTTTGGTTATGTGTTGATGCAAGAGGGTAAGGTAGTCGATTACGCCTCGGGGCAGCTAAAACCGCATTAGAAGAATTATTTGACTCATGACTTGGAGTTGGTCGCGATTATTTTCGCGTTAAAAATTTGGCGACATTATTTATATGGTGAGAAGTGTCGAATCTTCATAGACCATAAGAGCTTGAAGTAATTGATGGATCAAATGGATTTGAATTTGCGTCAACGGCGGTGGCTCGAGTTATTGAAGGACTATGAGCTAGTAATCAATTATCATCCGGGGAAAGCAAATGTGGTTGCGGATGCCCTGAGTAGGAAATCCCTATATTCTTTGAAAACTATGAGCACGAGCTTAGCATTGTCTGATGATGGTACTATATTGGCTGAGTTGAAGGCTAGGCCGCTATTTATTCAACATATATGTGAGGCTCAGAAGAATGACGATGAGATGCAAGCTAAGAAAGCTGAGTGTGAATCGAGAAATGTTTCTGAATTACGGATGAGTTCGGATGGTTGTTTAATGTTCCATGATAGAATTTGTATACCTAAGGATGGTGAGTTGATTCAAAAGATATTGAATTAAGCATATAGTGGTTATTTGTCAGTACATCCGGGCAGTACAAAAATGTAAAATGATCTGAAGAAATTTTATTGGTGGCCGAGTATGAAAAGAGACATCTCGGAGTTTGTAACAAGATGTCTGATTTTCCAGCAAGTGAAAGCTGAGCATCAAGTACCTTCCGGGTTGCTTCAGCCAGTGATGGTTCCCTAGTGGAAGTGGGATCGGATCACCATGGATTTTGTGACGGGGTTGCCTATGACTACGAAAAAGAAAGATGCTGTGTAGGTTGTCGTTGATAGATTAACGAAGTCGGCTCACTTTATACCGGTGCATGTTGATTATTCGCTGGATAAGTTAGCCAGGTCGTATATTGTGGAAGTGGTAAGATTACATGGAGTGTCTGTATCCATTATCTCGGATAGAGATTCAAGATTTACTTCGAGGTTTTGGAAGAAGTTGTAGGAGGCCTTGGGTACAAGGTTAAATTTTAGTACTGCATTCCATCCGCAAACTGATAGTCAGTCCGAGAGAGTAATTCAAGTTTTAGAGTATATGCTCCGAAGCTGTGTACTAGAGTTCGAAGGTAGTTGGGAAAGATATCTACCCTTGGTCGAATTTGCTTACAACAACAGTTATCAGTCGAGGATACGGATGGCACCGTATGAAGCCTTGTATGGTCGTAAGTGTCGGACTCTTTTGTATTGGACCGAGCTTAGTGAGAAGCAAATTCATGGGGTCGACCTGGTTAAAGAGACTGAAGAAAAGGTGAAAGTGATCCAGGATAGTCTTAAAGTTGCTTCAGACCGACAAAAGTCGTATGCAGATTTGAAAAGAAAGGAAATCGAGTTTAAAGTGGGCAACAAGGTATTTTTGAAAGTGTCCCCGTGGAAGAAAATTTTAAGATTTGGTAGAAAAGGGAAACTGAGTCCGCGATTCATAGGACCGTATGAGATTACCAATAAAATTGGGCCAGTAGCATACCGGTTGGCTTTGCCGGTAGAGTTAGAGAAGATACACAATGTGTTTCATGTATCGATTTTAAGGCGTTATCGCTCTGATCCTTCGCATGTGATTCCTCCAACAGGAATTTAGATACGACTGGATATGACATAAGAAGAGGAACCGATTAAAATCTTGGCCTGAGAGGTGAAATAGTTGAGGAATAAAAACCTAGCCTTAGTAAAAGAGTTATGGCAAAAACATGGTGTAGAAGAAGCTACGTGGGAACTGGAAGAAGCCATGAGAGGGCAATTCCCAAACCTCTTTATCGGTAAGATTTTCGAGGGCGAAAATCTCTAAAGGGGGGAGAGTTGTAACAGCCCGATTTTGGTGCTAGTCGGAACAGTGGTTTTGAGACCACTAAACCGAGGAAGGGAAAATTATTTCGATGTTATTTTATGTGTTATGGTAATAATATATGGCTATGTGAAAATTTTGTTGCTTTAGTTTTAGCAATAGCATGCTTAATTGTGAAAAAGGACTAAATCGCATAAGATACGAAAGTTCTATTTTATAAGGTAGGGGTACCTAATAGCTATAAAATGTGATTTGGAGGTTTTTAAAGTGCAATTAGGCCATTTTGGAGTGTAATGGCAGGCCATAGGATGCATAGGGGACAAGAGCATTAATTTTAGTCAAATTAGGTGATAGTTTGTGACTAATTGGCTGAAATATGATAAAATAAGGAAAGGCTATCATATTTTTCTCTTCTCTTCTTCTTCCACCGATTTTTACATTCGATGAAGGGTTTTGAAAATCTTTGAAATTTCAGCAACTTGTCTACACCCAAGTAAGTGATTTTTGGTGGTGTTAATTAATATTTTTTATGTTTTTGGGGTCCCCAAAAGCTTAAGCTAGCTATTGTGGGGACCAATTTGCAATATGGTTGAAAGTATAGGGACTTTCCATGAGAGTATTTATGTTGTTAGCTGAGTTTTTATTGAAGTAAATGAATGTTAAGGAGATGAGAAACAACTTTTGTGAAATGTGTTAGCATGAAAACACCTAAATCGGACTTGAATGCAAAGATTAAGTTTGTGTCATAAATGCATGAAATAGGTGGAATTGTGAATAGTTGTAAGAGAAATAAATGTTCAGCTAGGCTTGTTTATTGATAAAACAATGTGTTGAAAAATGATTTACGAGCCTAGGGGCAAAATTGTAATTTTGCCATAATGTAAGGGCAAAATGGTCATTTTTGCCTAAGTGTAGAAATTGATGCATTATGATCATGGAATGATCTAAATGGGTGAATTTTATTGTTATAGATCCAGAAGAGCATGGAATTAACCTTGACCAGGGAAAAGGCAAGGTTTTGGATTAAACCGTGAATTAACATATTTTGCACTGAGGTAAGTTTATGTGTAAACGGTACATCTTGAATACTTACGTTGTTACTTATTGGTGTATTGTATGAATGAGATCATTTATGATTGAGATGGATTGAATTCGGTAGAAAATAAGTAATTCTCGTATGAACCTTGAAATGGCTAGGTAAGTGTGGAATATTATTCGTAATAATCATTGGTGGGCTATGTGCGATACCACCGTAATTATTCTTGTTGGTGGGCTGTGTGCGATACCACCTTATTACTTATTCACGATGGGCTGTGTGCGATACCATCGTTTATATTATCATTTGGTGGGCTAAGTGCGATACCACCATAAATATTCTTGTTGGTGGGCTATGTGCGATACTTTTCTCTCATAGCTTCTTCCGGTTCCCACGTAGCTTCTTCCACACCGTGCTTTTGCCATAACACTTTTACTAAAGCTATGCTCTTATTCCTCAACTGTTTAACCTCCCGAGCCAATATCTTAATTGGCTCCTCTTCATAAGTCATGTCCGATCGTATCTCAATTTCCGATGGAAGGATCATATGCGAAGGATTGAAACGATATCGCCACAACATCGATACATGAAACACGTTGTGTATTTTCTCTAACCTACCGGCAAAGCCAACCGATATGCCATTGGCCAAATCCTTTCGGTAACCTTATACGGTCCTATGAATCGCGAACTCAATTTGCCCTTTTTACCAAATCTCAATATTTTCTTCCACGGGGATACTTTTAGAAATACTTTGTCACCCACTTGAAACTCGATTTCTTTCCTTTTTATGTCTGTGTACAACTTTTGTCGGTCCGAAGCAACTTTCAGACTATCACGTATCACTTTCACTTTCTCCTTAGTCTCTTTAACTAGATCGACCCCATGAATTTTCTTCTCACTAAGCTCGGTCCAAGACAAAGGAGTTCGACACGTGCAACCGTATAAAGCTTCGTACAGTGCCATCCGTATACTCGACTGATAAATGTTGTTATAAGCAAACACAACCAAAGGTAGATATTTTTCCCAACTACCTCCGAACTCTAACACACAGCATTGGAGCATATCCTCAAGAACTTGAATTACTATTTCAGATTGGCCATTAGTTTGGGGATGGAACGCAGTACTAAAATTCAACCTTGTACCTAAGGCTTCCTGTAACTTCCTCTAAAATCTCGAAGTAAATCTAGGATCTCTATCCGAGATAATAGATATAGGCATTTCATGTAATCTCACCACCTCAACAATATACAACTCGGCCAACTTATCAAGTGAATCATCAACACGCACCGATATAAAGTGAGCTGACTTCGTTAGCCTATCAACAATAACCCACACAACATCTTTCTTTCTCGGAGTCATAGGCAATCCCATTACAAAATTCATGGTGATCCGGTCCCACTTCCACTCAGGAACCATCACCAACTGAAGTAATCTCGAAGGTACTTGATGCTCGGCTTTCACTTGTTGACAGATCCAACATATTGTCACAAACTCAGAGATGTCTCTTTTCATACCCGGCCACCAATAAAATTTCTTCAAATTATTATACATTTTTGTGCTACCAAGATGTACTAGAAAGTAACCACTGTGTTCTTCATGTAAAATTTTCCGGATCAACTCATCATCTTTAGGTACACAAATCCTGTCGTGAAACATCAAACAACCATCCGAACTCACCCGAAAATCAGAATCATTTCCCGATTCACACTTAGCTCTCTTAGCTTGCATCTCATTATCATTCTTTTGAGCCTCACGTATCTGTTGAATAAATAAGGGTCTAGCCTTCAACTCGGCTAATATAGCACCATCCTCAGACAACGCTACGCTCGTACTCATAGCTCTCAAAGCATACAGAGATTTTCTGCTTAAGGCATCCGCAACTACATTCGCTTTCCCCGGGTGATAATCAATTACTAGCTCATAGTCTTTCAATAATTCGAGCCACTGCCATTGTCACAAATTCAAATCCTTTTGGTCCATTAAGTACTTCAAGCTCTAATGATTGGTGAAGATTCGGCACTTCTCATCATATAAATAATGACGCCAGATCTTTAATGCGAAAACAATCGCAACCAACTCCAAATCATGAGTAGGATAATTCTTCTCATGCGGTTTTAACTGTCTCGAGGCATAAGCTACTACCTTACCCTCTTGCATCAACACACAATCGAGACCATTTAATGACGCATCGCTGTAGACTACGAACTCTTTCCCCGACCCAGGTTGTACTAGAACCGGCGCCTCAATCAACAATGTTTTCAATCTCTCAAAACTCTGTTGATATTTCTCAATCCATTCAAACTTGACATCCTTATGCAACAGTTTCGTCATCGGGGTAGCAATCATGGAAAACCCCTTTACAAACCTCTGTAGTACCCTGCTAAACCCATAAAACTTCTGACTTTCGAAACATTTCTTGGCAGTTTCCACCCCACAATAGCTGAGATCTTACTCGGATCAACTCTAATACCATCACCCGACACAGTGTGTCCTAGGAATCCAACCTCTCAGAGCCAAAGCTCACTCTTGCTAAATTTAGCATACAACTACTTGTCTCTTAAAGTCTGCAAAACAATTCTCAAATGCTCTGCATGGTCACTCTCATCGCGAGAATAAATTAATATGTCGTCAATAAAAACAACCACAAATTTATCCAAATACGGTCGGAAGACACGGTTCATTAAATCCATAAAAATCGCAGAAGCATTCGTTAAATCGAACGGCATGACAAGAAACTCATAATGGCCATACATCGTCCGAAATGCATGTAATAGCCCAAATATACGACCATGGTCGGAACGGTGGTTTCAGAACCACGAATCCTAATCGGAAAAATTTTATTTTTGTTTATTTAATATTTATGTTATGTGTTTGATTGTGTCTTAAATTATGGCAGGTTAATTCGGTTGTTGGGATGTTTAATTTTAGTTAAGGGACTAAATTAGGAAGGTAGTAAAAGAAGCTTCTATCTAAAGGGAGGGATTAAATTAATTTGTTTCCTTTAATTTGTGGCCTTGGATTGCAAAATGCTCATTTTAGTTGATAGTGGAAGACAACATGCACCCATTAAGCATATTATAATAGTTAAATACATAGAATAATATTATTAAAGATAATGGTGTGTTAAATTAGTATAATTTAATAAAACAAAAAAAAAATTGCATGCTCATTTTTTTGTGTTGTTGGCCGAAACTAAGAGAGAAAAGGGAGGGGAGAAAATTTCCTAAGGGTTTCGGCAAGGAGCAAGCTTGAATTGGTAAGTTCAAGCTTTAAAATTTCATTAATTTATGCATTTTTTGGTTAATTATTCATTCTATTTTCAAACCCACTTTTTAATTTTGTACAAAAGTCATTTATGTGGAAAAAGCCATGGAATATGAGTTGAGTTATATGGTGAATTCCTTTGAATTAAATTAAGATTAGAGCTAGAAGAACAGCTTTCATTTTTAGTCTTGAAGAGAGTATCAAATTTGGGGTATTATTGGCGAAATTATTTAGTGAAGGGTTAAAATTGAAAATTTTATTGAATTTACGGACTTATAAAGTCCTTGTTAGCATTCAGTTTAGAGAGTAGCAAATTAAATTTTGAGCATTTGTTGGGTTCGGCATTAGGGAATAAATTGCGCATATTATAAAGGTTGGGGATAAATTCGTAAATTGATAAATTGTGTGTTTGTAGATCAAATTGAATGGAGTGTTTTTAAGAGATCTTTAATTGAAATTGATTAGATCACGATTCAAAGGAAAAAGGGGAGGATAAGGGAAAAGCTTAGTTGATCAATTAATCGAGAAGCATTAGCCGTTGTTATCCGAGGTAAGGTTTAGGTAAAATAATTTAAGCTTATGCTTATTATAATTATATGCATTAATTTGAATTTTTGGCATGTATGAATTGTCCTTGGGCTGAATGTGAAGGGAAAATTAATTGATGCAAGGTCCTAGTTAGTTGAATGTTTATGTGGGGAAACTTTAGTTCGAAATGTGTATGAAGGAATTCTAGTTGAATTACTAATGTGAGTTGTGATTGAGAAATGTCAATTTTCAGCTTGGTGATATGTATATTTTAATGTTAATGCATGATATATATATATATATATATATAGATTGGCCGAATGCTAGGTGCCAAATTGAAGTGTGAATTTATTTTCTTTCAATATAATTACATGCTCGTTGATTAAATTTACTTGTTCGGAAAAATCATAATGTGAGGTAAGATGATTTATGTGTTTAATAATCGGCATTGGACGTATGAGTACATATCCGGGCACTAAGTGTGCGATACCGGCTAATGTGCACTAAGTGTGCGGAGAATTAATGAGTAACGGCACTGAGTGTGCGAGACGTTACTAGAGAATTTGGCACTAAGTGTGCGAAGAATTAACAAGTAACAGCACTGAGTGTGCGAGACGTTACTGGAGAATTTGGCACTAAGTGTGCAGAGAATTAATGAGTAACGGCACTGAGTGTGCGAGACGTTACCGGAGAATTTAGCACTAAGTGTGCGAAAGAATGAGTAACGGCACTTAGTGTGCGCTACGTTACTGAATTTATCCTGTAAATGAATGTACAGGTAAGAGGCTCGCTAATTGTATTTAGTTGAAAATATTTGGTAAATCTCGGAAAAGAAAAAAAAAATCGAATATGATATTATAAGGTACATGGAAGGTAGGTAATTAAAGGTAAGTATTATGTACTTGCAAGCATTTCGGAAATTGTTTTTAAAGCTAAAATTTGGAAGCATGAGTTTTGATTTGTGAATTATTGTATGTGAATCAGCTATCAGGGAAGGGTACTATATACATATGGTTATATTAGAAATTATTGTATAAAGGTTGGCTATGATTTTATTTTGTACTCCTAGTCATTCGGCTAGAGTATAATAAGATTGTTAAATTGAGAAATTTTAATTTAGTCTAATTGCTTATGAATTGCTTAAGCCTTACTAAGCTATGAAAGCTTACTTCTTTTCGTATGTGTGTGTATTGTAGATCTCTTTGGCAAAGTTCAGCTCGTGCTCGAGGATCGCTTTGGAAACTCATCACACTATCAACGATACTTCGGTACTTATTTTTGTACGTAGCTAATAGTATGGCATGTATAGGTTAAACCCTTTTGTGAGGATCCACTCTTTAGCTAAAAGAATGTAATGTCGCCATACTAAAATGGCTATATGTTTGGGTTGAAATTTTAGATTAGCTTGGGATATGGTTTTGATGTTTATTGTCGATTATGCTGTATGTTTGTTTGGTAAATGTGATTTCATAAGATCAATTCGGCATGGTGGCGTGTATGTTATAAATGTATGAATTTAGTTACTATTGATGTTAGTTGTAAAATCTCTCTTGATTGATTTGTAGGGAAACCATAATATGTCGGCCTAATGTATTAAGAGGGAGGGAATTATTCAGCCTTTGAATTTGGTTTTCATGTAGGATTATTGAAAAGTGTTTGGATTGTTCTTGTAAGCCCTCAGTCATGTGAATTTAATGGTAAGGTTTTTTTTTTAGTTGAAGGACTTGCTTAGTTGAAACGCATCCATGAAACTCTTGCTATACCTATTAATTACCTAATGTAGTATGTGATATATCCCAAATTGAATGTTGGTTGAAGTTATGGCTGTATTATGTTTAAATCATTATTGGTAGATAAATGGCTATATGATTAGAAAATTTGCTTATTAATCGAAGATAGGTATTTGGTAATGCGAGTAACGTTGTGTTTATAATTCAAATTGATAATTTAATATCTTTGATGGAAATGTTTATCTCTGTTATGATGTTATGAATTGATATTCGGTAGACGTAGTTTTTGCTCGGGCAAGGCTTAACGCATGTTGTAAGGTTTAGTAATACCGCCAACCCTAATCCGGCGACGGATGTGGGTTAAGGCTGTTACATTTTATTGGCATCAGAGCTAGGTTTAGTCGATTTTAGGATTAAAGTAGTACGTGTGAGTTTAGCTATACATGCCATATGTTATATCGTGGTAGTGTGATGAATTCTAGCAATGAGATGTGTTTATTTCTTTGGTATAGTAATGGATCCCGATCCCGACCGAGCAGTAGCTGATGACGTCGAGAGTGTGGCACCCATTCCCACGCAAGGGACCGTACCAAAAGAATCTCGACCGGCTACGAGCAATCCGGATGAGGGGGCTCGGCAAGCCTTCTATTCCATGATGAATGATTGGTTCAACCAATATATACGAACCAATCCAGCAGTTCAGCCGCCCATAAACCCGAATATTCCCCTTGTGGTACCGATGGCACCTCCTATGGTCAACCCTGAAAGAGTAATTAAACCTCCGGTTGACCGTATCAGAAAACATGGGGCTCAAGAATTTAGAGCCGAGGATGATGATGATGCGGAGCGGGCTGAATTTTGGCTCGACAACACCGTTCGTGTTTTTGATGAGGTGTCTTGCACCTCTGATGAATGTTTAAAGTGTGCCATCTCACTATTGCGGGATTCTGCCTACTACTGGTGGAATACACTCGTGTCAGTTGTTCCAAAGGAAAGGGTTACGTGGGACTTCTTTCAGACGGAATTTCGTAAGAAATACATAAGCCAGCGTTTCATCGATTCTAAACGTAAAGAATTTCTTGAGCTCAAGCAGGGTTGTATGACCGTATCTGAGTATGAGCGTAAGTTTGTGTGGCTTAGCCGCTATGCTCGCGAGTGTGTTTCGTCAGAGGCCGCTATGTGTCGACGGTTTGAAGATGGGTTAAATGAAGACGTAAAGCTTTTGGTTGGTATTCTGGAAATTAATGAATTTGTTATGTTGGTCGAAAAAGCTTGTAAAGTTGAAGAACTGGGGAAGGAAAAACGAAAGGCCGAGCTCGAGATTAAGGATTTCCGAAAAAGATCCGCGAGTAAATTCTCGCAACTGGCTACGAAGAAGTTCAAGAATGAGGGTAGCCGCTCCAAACCAAATACCGGGATTTCTATTCAAGAATGACCACTAGTGAGTTCTCGGGCTACATCGGTAGCTAGTGTGGAAAATGCTTGATCGAGCAAACTTGAGTGCCAGCAGTGTGGGAGACGGCATTTCGGAGAATGTTAGGGTAAATCTGTTAATCGCACCTGCTATAGATGCGGTTCCCAGGATCATTTCATTCGGGACTGCCCTAAGACTGTTGAGAAAGGTGTTGTTCAGAGCGCGAGACCGGGTGGCACTACATGTAGAGGTAGACCATCTCGGGTTGGGGGAGGTAGGAGTGGCACACAGAGGGGGGCTACGGACGTAGCTATTCGATCAGAGGCTCGCGTACCGACTAGGGCGTATGCCATTCGTGTTAGAGAGGAGGCCTCATCTCCAGACGTCATTACCGATAATTTCACTCTCTTTGATACTAATGTAACTGCCTTAATTGAACCCAGTTCAACTCATTCATATGTATGCGAGACATTAGTATCCAGTAAGACTCTACCTGTTGAGTCTACTGAATATATGATTCGGGTTTCGAACCCCCTGGGTAGGTGTGTACTTGTTGATAGGATATGCAAGAATTGTCCTTTAATGGTTCGAGACTCATGTTTTCCGGCTAACTTGATGTTGTTACCATTTGATGAGTTCGATATCATCCTCGGTATGGATTGGTTAACTGTACATGATGCAGTAGTAAATTACAGACGAAATACTATCGATTTGAGGTGTCAGAATAACGAGATACTTCGGATTGAATCTACAGATTTAAATGGGTTGCCGGCTATGATATCATCAATTTTGGCTCGGTAGTATTTGAGAAAGGGCTGTGAAGCTTATCTGGCGTATATGATTGACAGCAAAGTAACAGAAAAGAAGATTGAATCCGTGCCAGTTGTTTGTGAGTATTCAGATGTGTTTCTGGAGGAATTGCCAGGATTACCACCTGTCCGAGAAGTAAAGTTTGGGATCGAGCTAGTGCCAGGAACCGCCCCAATTTCGATAGCTCCATACAGAATGGCGCCGACTGAATTAAAAGAATTAAAGACTCAGTTGCAAGAATTGACTGATAGGGGTTTCACTAGACCGAGTTTCTCCCCCTGGGGTGCACCTGTTCTGTTTGTAAAGAAAAAGGACAAAACTCTGAGAATGTGTATCGATTATCGACAACTTAATAAGGTAACAGTAAAGAACAAGTACCCGTTGCCTCGCATCGATGATTTATTTGATCAGCTTAAAGGAGCCTCGGTGTTTTCCAAAATCGATTTGAGATCAGGATATTATCAGCTGCGAGTTAGAGAATCGGATATATCAAATGCTGCATTTCGAACGAGGTATGGTCACTACAGATTCTTGGTGATGCTGTTTGGGCTCACTAATGCCCCTGCTGTTTTTGTGGACTTGATGAATCGGGTGTTCAGACCGTATTTGGATCGGTTCGTGGTTGTATTCATAGATGACATACTGGTCTATTCCCGAGATGAAATCGAGCATGCTGAACATTTGAGGCTTGTACTACAAGTTTTGCGTGAAAAGTAATTATACGCGAAATTCAGCAAATGTGCGTTTTGGTTGGATGAAGTTAGCTTCCTAGGACATGTTATTTCAGCATCGAGCATTCAGGTTGATCCGAGTAAAGTATCGTCCATACTTGATTGGAAGCCTCCACAGAATATTTCAGAGATTCGTAGCTTTCTGGGACTTTCCGGATATTATAGACGTTTTGTGAAAGGGTTTTCTATGATAGCGGCTCCGATGACAAATGCAAAAAGACGTTAAATTCGAGTGGTCAGAAAAGTGTCAGAAGAGTTTTGATCAGCTAAAAACCTTGTTAACAGAAGCTCCGGTACTTGTTCAGCCTGAGTCGGGTAAAAAATTTATCATTTTCAGTGATACATCTTTAAATGGGTTGGGTTGTGTATTGATACAGGAGGGTAAAGTTGTAGCCTACGCGTCGAGACAGTTGAAACCGCACGAGAGGAATTATCCGACACACGACCTCGAGTTGGCCGCTGTAGTCTTTGCTTTGAAGATATGGCATCATTATCTTTTCGGTGAGAAATGCCACGTCTATTCGGATCATAAGAGCTTAAAGTACTTGATGACACAAAAAGATCTAAATTTGAGACAGCGAAGATGGTTGGAGCTGTTGAAAGATTACGAGCTTGTGATTGATTATCACCTGGGAAAGCCTAATGTAGTTGCAGATGCACTTAGCCAGAACTCGCTATTTGCTCTTCGCGCAATGAATGCAAATATAACCATGACTAAGGATGGTGCAATCCTTGCTGAGTTGAAAGTGAGACCGTTGTTTGAGCAGCAGATTCGAGAAGCCCAAGAGGTTGATGATGATTTAAAAACAAAGAAAAGTTATTGTGGCTCGTGTGTGGATTCAGACTTTCAGATAGATGCTAAAGGATGTCTATGGTTCAAGAATCGGATTTGTGTATCGAAGAATCCTGAATTGATTCGAATGATTTGTGATGAAGCTCATAATAGTAAATACTCGATCCATCCGGGTAGTACGAAAATGTATAACGACCTGAAATAGCATTACTGGTGGCATGGTATGAAGCGAGACATTTCCGATTTTGTGTCGAAGTGCTTAGTATGTCAACAAGTGAAAGCTGAGCATCAAGTACCGTCGGGACTACTTCAGCCGATTATGATACCGGAGTGGAAATGGGATCGAGTCACTATGGATTTCGTATCGGGTTTGCCTTTGACGCCAATTAAGAAAGACTCAATCTGGGTCATTGTTGATAGATTGACGAAATCGGCTAATTTTATTCCGGTACGTACGGATTTCTCACTTGATAAGTTGGCGGAGTTATACATATCACAGATCATACGGTTGCATAGAGTACCTATCTCTATTATATCGGATAGATACCCGAGATTCACATCGCAGTTTTGAAAGAAACTGTAGGATGCTTTAGGTACCAAATTACACTTTAGTACGGCCTTTCACCCTCAGTCGGATGGTCAATCTGAATGTATTATTCAGATACTCGAGGATATATTGAGATGCTGCGTTCTTGAGTTTGAGGGTACGTGGGAACTATACTTACCTTTGATTGAATTTGCATACAACAACAGCTTTCAATCAAGTATCAAAATGGCGCCATATGAAGCTTTGTACGGTTGTAAATGTCGTACATCCCTTTATTGGACAGAACTAAGTGAAGGCAAGATACACGGGGTTGACTTGATTAGAGAGACAGAGCAAAAAGTTAAAGTAATTCGGGAAAATTTAAAAGATGCATCAGATCGACAGAAGTCGTACGCGGACTTAAAACGAAAAGATATAGAGTTTCAAGTGGGTGATCGAGTGTTCTTGAAAGTATCGCCGTGGAAAAAGATACTTAGGTTTGGTCATAAAGGAAAGCTGAGTCCAAGATTTATTGGGCCGTATGAGGTTATCGAGCGTATTGGGTCGGTTGCGTATAGGTTGAAGTTACCATCTGAATTAGATAAGATTCATAATGTCTTCCATGTGTCAATGCTTAGGCGATACCGGTCTGACCTTCGCATGTGATCGAATCATCAAAGGTTGAGATTCAACCCGGTTTGACCTATGAAGAAGAACCGATATGCGTCTTAGCTCGGGAAGTAAAAGAGTTGCGTAATAAAAAGATATAGTTGATAAAAGTAATGTGGCATAAGCATGGTATTGAAGAGGCAACTTGGGAAACCGAAGAATCGATGAAAGAACGCTACCCACAGTTATTCTCTGGTAAGAAATTTTCGGGGACGAAAATTTAATAAGGGGGAGAGTTGTAATAGCCCAAAAATACGACCCTGGTCAGAACGGTGGTTTCGGAACCACGAATCCGAATCGAAAAAATTTTATTTTTGTTTATTTAATATTTATGTTATGTGTTTGATTGTGTCTTAAATTATGGTAGGTTAATTCGGTTGTTGGGATGTTTAATTTTAGTTAAGGGACTAAATTAGGAAGGTGGTAAAAGAAGCTTCTATCTAAAGGGAGGGATTAAATGAATTTGTTTCCTTTAATTTGTGGCCATGGATTCCAAAATGCTCATTTTAGTTGATAGTGGAAGACAACATGCAACCATTAAGCATATTATAATAGTTAAATACATAGAATAATATTATTAATGATAATGGAGTGTTAAATTAGTATAATTTAATAAAACAAAAAAAAATTGCATGCTCATTTTTTTGTGTTATTGGCTGAAACTAAGAGAGAAAAGGGAGGGTAGAAAATTTCCTAAGGGTTTCGGCAAGGAGCAAGCTTGAATTGGTAAGTTCAAGCTTTAAAATTTCATTAATTTATGCATTTTGTGGTTAATTATTCATTCTATTTTCAAACCCACTTGTTAATTTTGTACAAAAGTCATTTATGTGGAAAAAGCCATGGAAGATGAGTTGAGTTATATGATGAATTTCTTTGAATTAAATTAAGATTAGAGCTAGAAGAACATCTTTCAGTTTTAGTCTTGAAGAGAGTATCAAATTTGGGGTATTATTGGCGAAATTAATTAGTGAAGGGTTAAATTGAAAATTTTATTGAATTTATGGACTTATAAAGTCCTTGTGAGCATTCGGTTTATAGAGTAGCAAATTAAATTTTGAGCATTTGTTGGGTTCGGCATTAGGGACTAAATTACGCATGTTATAAAGGTTGGGGATAAATTTGTAAATTGATAAATTGTGTGTTTGTATATCAAATTGAATGGAATGTTTTTAAGAGATCTTTAATTGAAATTGATTAGATCACGATTCAAAGGAAAAAGGGGAGGATAAGGGAAAAGCTTAGTTGATCAATTAATCGAGAAGCATTAGCCGTTGTTATCCTAGGTAAGGTTTAGGTAAAATAATTTAAGCTTATGCTTATTATAATTATATGCATTAATTTGAATTTTTGGCATGTATGAATTGTCCTTGGGCCAAATGTGAAGGGAAAATTAATTGATGCAAGGTCCTAGTTAGTTGAATGTTGATGTGGGGAAACTTTAGTTCGAAATGTGTATGAATGAATTCTAGTTGAATTACTAATGTGAGTTGTGATTGAGAAATGTCAATTTTCAGCTTGGTGATATGTAAATTTTAATGTTAATGCATGATATATATATATATATATATAGATTGGCCGAATGCTAGGTGCCAAATTGAAGTGTGAATTTATTTTCTTTCAATATAATTACATGCTCGTTGATTAAATTTACTTGTTCGGAAAAATCATAATGTGAGGTAAGATGATTTATGTGTTTAATAATCGGCATTGGACGTATGAGTACATATCCGAGCACTAAGTGTGCGATACCGGCTAATGTACACTAAGTGTACGGAGAATTAACGAGTAACGGCACTGAGTGTACGAGATATTACCGGAGAATTTGGCACTAAGTGTGCGGAGAATTAACGAGTAACGACACTGAGTGTGCGAGACGTTACAGGAGAATTTGGCACTAAGTGTGCGAAAGAATGAGTAACGGCACTTAGTGTGCGCTACGTTACTAAATTTATCCTGTAAATGAATGTACAGGTAAGAGGCTCGCTAATTGTATTTAGTTGAAAATTTTTGGTAAATCTCAGAAAAGAAAAAAAAAATCAAATATGATATTATAGGGTACATGGAAGGTAGGTAATTAAAGGTAAGTATTATGTACTTGCAAGCATTTCGGAAATTTTTTTTAAAGCTAAAATTTGGAAGCATGAGTTTTGATTTGTGAATTATTGTACGTGAATTAGCTATCAGGGAAGGGTACTATATATATGGTTATATTAGAAATTATTGTATAAAGGTTGGCTATGATTTTATTTTGTACTCCTAGTCATTCGGCTAGAGTATAATAAGATTGTTAAATTGAGAAATTTTAATCTAGTCTAATTGCTTATGAATTGCTTAAACCTTACTAAGCTATAAAAGCTTACTTCTTTTCGTATGTGTGTGTATTGTAGATCTCTTTGGCAAAGTTCAGCTCGTGCTCGAGGATCGCTTTGAAAACTCATCACACTATCAACGATACTTCGGTACTTATTTTTGTACGTAGCTAATAGTATGGCATGTATAGGTTAAACCCTTTTGTGAGGATCCACTCTTTAGCTAAAAGAATGTAATGTCGCCATACAAAAATGGCTATATGTTTGGGTTGAAATTTTAGATTAGCTTGGGATATGGTTTTGATGTTTATTGCTGATTATGCTGTATGTTTGTTTGGTAAATGTGATTTCATAAGATCAATTCGGCATGGTGGCGTGTATGTTATAAATGTATGAATTTAGTTACTATTGATGTTAGTTGTAAAATCTCTCTTGATTGATTTGTAGGGACACCATAATATGTTGGCCTAATGTATTAAGAGGGAGGGAATTATTTTGCCTTTGAATTTGGTTTTCATGTAGGATTATTGAAAAGTGTTTGGATTGTTCTTGTAAGCCCTCAGTCATGTGAATTTAATGGTAAGGTTTGTTATAGTTGAAGGACATGCTTAGTTGAAACGCATCCATGAAACTCTTGCTATACATATTAATTAGCTAATGTAGTATGTGATATATCCCAAATTGAATGTTGGTTGAACTCATGGCTGTATTATGTTTAAAGCATTATAGGTAGATAAATGGCTATGTGATTAGAAAATTTGCTAATTAATCGAAGATAGGTATTTGGTAATGCGAGTAACGTTGTGTTTATAATTCAAATTGATAATTTAATATCTTTGATGTAAATCTTTATCTCTGTTATGATGTTATGAATTGATATTCGGTAGACGTAGTTTTTGGTCGGGCAAGGCTTAACGCATGTTGTAAGGTTTAGTAATACCGCCAACCCTAATCCCGTGACGGATGTGGGTTAAGTGTGTTACAATGCAGTTTTTGACACATCTTGCTCCTTAACTCTCAACTGGTAATAGCCAGACCTTAGGTCTATCTTAGAGAACACCGTAGCTCCCTTCAATTGGTCAAATAAATCATCTATCCTTGGCAAGGGATACTTATTCTTTACAGTCACTTTGTTGAGCTGTCTGTAGCCTATGCACAATCTCATCGACCAATCTTTCTTCTTCACAAAAAGTACCGGAGCACCCCACGGTGAATAGCTCGGTCTTATAAAACCCTTGTCCGTTAACTCTTGCAACTGAACTTTCAATTCTTTTAGTTCTAATGGTGCTATCCTATATAGAGCGACCAAAATAGGTGTCGCTCCTGGAACTAACTCAATCCCAAACTCGACCTCTCTAACTGGAGGTAATTCGGGTAACTCTTCCAGAAACACATCTGGATATTCGCACACCACTGGCACTAATTCAATCTTTACCTTTGACTCTTGGGCATTCAACACAAAGTCGAGATAGGACACATATCCTTTTCTCAAATATTTCTCAGCTACCATTGAAGAAATTATCACCGGCAAACTATCTGACTTACTTGATTCAACCCGAATGACATCTCTATTTTCACATTTCAATTCAATAAAATTGCTACCACAGTTCACTAAAACATTAAGAGCCTTCAGCCAATCCATACCAAGAATCAAGTAAAATTCATCAAATGGTAACAGCATAAGATTTGCCGGAAAATAATAACCTCTAATTGTCAAAGGACAATTTCTACACACCTTGTCAACTAGCACATGTTTACCTAACGAGTTTGACACCTTCATTACAAATTCCATAGACTCAACAATCATACTCATATTAGATGTCAATTTCATGCAAATGTAAGAATGGGTAGACCACGGATCAATCAAAGCAGTAACTGAGGTGTCATGAAGAGAAAAAGTACACGTTATCACATCTGGAGATAATGCCTCTTCACGAGCTTGAATGGCATAAGTCCTTGCAGGTGCCAGACCCTCCGGTCTCACAGCAGATTCTCTAGGCGTACCTCTACTACTGGTCCCACCTCCCAGGTTTTTTTGTGATCTACCCCTCGAAGATACATTGCTTGATCTCACTTCTTGCTTTCTTTCTTTCTCCTCCCTCTCTGGACAATACCGGATAAAATGGTTGGGTGAACCGCACTTGTAACAATTTTGATTGTTCCCCCAACTCTTCCAATGTGTTGTCTACCACAATTTGGACACTCTAGTTTGGGCCTTGGATTGCCCACACTTGCCATCGAGGTGGCTTGAACTCTCGAGCCCGAACATGTATTACCTCGATCTCGACGTGAATACCCAACTGATGCAGTCGTCCGAGGGTTCAACTCCTTGGACCTCTTTGATTGAGCTTGGTGTGATTTACTCATTGACCTTTTTCTTGCATCTCGAGCCTCACTCACGGCTTTCCTCTTTTCCTTATTTAGTTCTTCGGCCTTACACGCCCTATCAACCAACACCACGAACTCTTTTAACTCCAAAATCCCAACTAGAAGTCTGATATCCTCATTCAGCCCATCTTTAAACCTCTTGCACAAGATAGCTTCTGTAGACACGCACTCTTGTGCATACTTGCTGAGCCTAACAAACTCGCGCTCATATTCTGCCACAGGCATTTTTCCTTGCTTTAACTCAAGGATTTCTTTCTATTTCTGGTCCACAAATCTTTGGCTTATATACTTCTTTCGGAACTCTTCTAAAAAGAAGTCCCACGTCACTCTCTCTTGGAACCACTGACTTCAACGTTTTCCACCAATGGTATGCCGAGTCCCTCAGCAAGGACATGGCGCATTTTAAACTCTCCTCAGGTGTGCAGGAAAGTTCATCAAATACCGTCATTGAGTTCTTAAGCCAGAACTCCGCCCTCTCAGGGTCATCATCTATATTAGCTCTAACTTCCTCGGCCCCTTGCTTCCGAATCTTATCTACCGGGGGCTCGATTATTCTCACTAAATCTATACCTTGCGGAGCCACAAGAACTGGCTGAGGTATAGGAGGGGGTGGAGGAGGTTGAGCATTAGGGTTCGCTCGTACATACTCCGTGTACTAATTACACACCATTTGGAGAAAGGCTTCCCAGTCCTCTTCTTCTTGACTCCTAGTCTCGGGTCCACTCTCTACAGGCGCGGTCCCTTGCGCGGGAGTTGGCACGTTACTAGCTGCGTCATCAGCAGTCGCTTGTTCGGGATCCATTTACTATATAAAAAACAAAGTTTAGAATTGTCAGAAGCCACCATACTATCATTATACGCTTATGGCATGTATAGCTAGACTCTTACACACGCTACGGTAGTCTGAGAACCGACTAAACCATAGCTCTGAACCACTAAATGTAAAACCCCTTACCCGTATCTTACGCCAGAACAAGGCACGAGGCATTACCGGACTTAACTCACTTGGTCATACAGCTTTAGTCTATGAACTTTCATTCCAACTTAAAATATCTCTTTCACCATCAAAACATTCTCATTAAGGACATACGAGGCCTTAAATATGCATACGGAGGGTTTCGAAACCCAAAACCTTTTTACCTAAACAGGGGCCACACGCCCGTGTGAAATGGGACACGCTCGTGTGGGCAAGCCGTGTGATCACACATGCCCATGTCCCTAACCTGTGTGGGATTTATTTTCATTTCGAACGTACAGGGGCTTTCACACGGCTAGACACACGCCCGTGTTCTTGGCCCGTGTGCTCTACATGGACTAGACACACCCGTGTCCTCGCTCGTGTGTAAAAACCTGGGTATATTGTTTGTGACGTCAGCAACATCATATAGGACACACGGCCTAGGCACACGTCCGTGTGGCTAGCCCGTGGTCGACACTGACTTGCAACACTATTATGCAGGGGACACACGGCCTGGTCACACACCTATGGGACTGACCGTGTGTGTCACACGGCCTAGACACACGCACGTGTGCCTACCTGTGTGGACAATAACAAGGCTGTTTGCTAAGCTCTTTTCACCACCCTAGTTCACACAACATAATTCCATTAAACAAATCACTAAGCAACTTGGATTTGCAACATACACTTCCATGAATAACTTCATCTTTTCATAAATTAGTAATAATGAGCCATCATTTATGGCTATATACAAAAGAGTTCATCTTTAAAGGAGACAATACACTCTTGGCCAAAATAACAAAAATTCACCTAGTCTAGCCCCTATACATGCCATACTCAAAACACTAAATCTAGATATACCGAGATGAGCTGATAGTGTGGGTGATCTTCCAATTATCTTCATATCCCGACCCGACTTTTTGACACTATAAAACAAGGGAAAAGAAAGGGAGTAAGCTTTAAGCTTAGTAAGTTTACATGTAAACAATAAACATCATAATATGTGCTAATCAATAAATAGCATGTCATACTAAGCAAGAACAAACCACATTTGATGACCATGCTTACTCATTTCATCTCTTACCACATTCCATCCATATCACAAGCCAAATGCTCACATTATTTAACATACATCCCTGCACTTATCACCACATGATTACATGAAACAACACTTAGCAATTTCACACTAAGCCATTCCTAGTAATACCAGACACTCGGTGGTTTCGCACTTAGCCCACCATTAATCTTTAACAGGGAGGTATTGCTCATAGCCCACCATCGAGAATGTTTACGGTGGTATTGCACATAGCCCACCAAATGATATTGTAAACGATGGTATCGAACACAGCCCATCGTGAATAAGTAATAAGGTGGTATCGCACATAGCCCACCAACAAGAATTATTAAGGTGGTATCGCACACAGCCCACCATTAATTACTACGGGTAATATTCCACACTTACATATCTATTCCAATGTTCATACGAAAATTATTCATTATCTACCAAATTCAATCCACTTGAATCATATATGTTCTCAATCATACAATGCACCAATAAGTAACAACATGTGTATTTAAGATGCATCGTTTACACATAAACTTACCTCGGTGCAAAATGTCTTAACTTGCGGTTTAATTCGAAACCTTGCCTTTCGCCCGGTTAAGGTTAATTCCGCACTCTTCTTTATCTATAATAACAAAATTCACTCATTCAATCATTTTATAATTATAATACATCATAATCCCTACTTAGGAAAAATGACCATTTTACCCTTGTACTATGGCAAAATTAAGATTTTGCCCCTAGGCTCGTAAATCATTTTTCATCACATTTTCTCATTAAACAAGCCTAGCTGAACATTTATTCCTCTTACAACTACTCACAAATCCAACTATTTCATACATTTATTACTAAATCACAACATTTACAACTTGGTCTCATTTAGGTGTTTTCATGATAACACCTTTCACAATGGTTGTTTCTCATCTCATTAACATTCATTTTCTTCCATAAAAACTCAAAAAACAACATAAACACTCTCATGGCAAGTCCCTAAACTTTCAACTATATTACAAATTAGTTCTCTCATTAGCTAGCTTAAGCTTTGGGGGTCCCAAAAATACAAAAAAATCATCAAGAAAGACCTCTAAAATCACTTACTTGCAAGGAGATAGCTTGGATAAAAGTTTGAACTCCAAAAACCTCTATTTTCTCTTCAATTTTTGGTGGAAGAAGAAGGGTGAATAGTGATGATATCTTTTCTTTTTATCTTATTTTATTCATCTTTTCATCACCTAATTTCGCAAAATTTGACCAAAAACTTAATGCCCTTATCTCCTTGTCTCTATGGCAGGCCAACACACTTATAATGGCCTAATTGCACTTTAAGGACCTCCAATTTAATATTCTATGGCTATTAGACACCTCAACCTTGAAAAATAGAACTTTCGCACTTTATGTGATTTAGTCATTTTTCACAATTAAGCATACAATCGCTAAAATTAAAGCACCAAAATTTTCATATAGCCATATATTAATGCCATAACACATAAAATAATATCAAAATAATTTTCCTCAACCTCGGATTAGCTGTCTCAAAACTACTGTTCCGACTAGCCCCGAAATCGGGCTATTACACAAACAAGGGCACGCATGTGCAATTCATCAATAATCTTCTAAAAAAACTATAATTAAAACGTTATAATGTAATCACACAAATTGAAATTCATTTACATATCAAAACACTACAAACTTACCTCGACAACTAGGGTGTAGAAACGTAATTGACTAATCAAAGGCTTTAGCTTTTTCTCGATCTAGATCCGTACATGATCTATCTTGATCTAAATAGACAAATTTAATCCATTTAATATCCCTAGCATTCAATTTAGTCCACATTTCATATTTTTGCAAAAATTACTATTTTCCCCTAATATTTTAACTTTTCACATTTTAGTCCTTAAGCCCATAAAATGAAATTTAAACATTTTAATCCTCTTCTCAAGCTAGCTGAAAACTCTAGGACTTAAACCAATCCATACAAACCATCATTTCATAAATTCAACATGAACTTTTACTGTTTTTACAACCAAGTCCCTAAATACAATTTCCATTAAAAATCACTTTACAAAACTTGTTTATTTATCAACAAGGACTCATAATCTATCACTAAACATCAAGAATCATACAAAAGCATTCATGGCATAACCCTCAATCTTTAACAGTTTTACAAAATGATCCCCGGGCTAACTAGATTAAGCTACAACAATCTTAAAAACATTAAAAACATTAAAAATAGGACTCAAAACCATACCATGCAAGTGAATTAACCCTAGCTGAATTCAAAGCTTCCTCTCCCATGGTAATTTCTGTTGAAACAAGAAAAAAATAAGGAAGATGATATCTTTTCTTAGTTTAATTTTAACTTTAATAACAAAATTACCATTTTACCCTTTAAAAACTATCAAAATTTGAATAAACCCTTGCCATGAATATCCACTAACTATTCCAATGGTCTAATTACCATCTAAGTCCATTCACTTTAAAGTTTCATTGTAACAGCCCGTTTTTGGTCAAATCAGAATAGTGATTTTGGGACCACAAAATTGAAGTTGAAATGATTATTTTATTTTTATTTTATTATCTACAACATGATAATATGATTGTGTGAAAATTTTGTTAAGAAATTTTATCTTTTAATTGCTTAATGTTTACAGTATGATTGAGTGATTGCGTGAAAATTTCGTCAAGAAATTTTATTGTTTAAATGGTCAAATTGAGAAAAAGGACTAAATCGTGTAAAATGCAAAAGTGTTGTTCTATTAGTTAAAGGTGTCAAATAACTTTGGTTTTTAAATATGGTGGCCTTAAATGGTAATGTAACAGCCCGTTTTTAGTCAAATCGGAATAGTGGTTTCGGAACCACAAATTTAAGGTCAAAATATTTATTTTATTAATATTGTAATGTTTACAGTATGATTGAGTGATTGCGTGAAAATTTTGTCAAGAAATTTTATCGTTTAAATGGCCAATTTGAGTAAAAGGACTAAATCGCGTAAAATGCTAAAGTGCCGTTCTATTAGCTAAAGGTGTCTAATAGCTATAGAAACTTAAATTTATGGTTTTTAAGTGATAATTAGACCATTAATTAGATAGTGGATGTTAATGGCTTGGTGTTATTGAAAATTTGAAATAATTTTAACGTTAGTTTGGTAAATTGGTTATCAAGTGATAATTTAGTAAAATAAAAACCATTTTTATCCATTATCATCTTCATCTAGCCGATTTTACCAAGGGAAGAAGCCATTTCTTAGTTCCAATATTCGTCCATGCTATCTATGCTCGATTAGGTACGATTTTTGTCTCGTTTTTAATGATTTCTATGTTTTTGAGATCGTTGCAGCTAGTACTAACTAGCCTAGGGACTAATTTGAAAATTTCTTAAAGATTTTGAATGATGCCATTGATGAATATGTATGAGTTTTGATGTTTGATGATAGATTATGAATATTTGTTATGAGTATTACAAGTTCTGTTAAGTGATTTTTAATGAAAATGCAAATTATGGATTAAATTAAGAAATGAGTAAAGTTAGTGGTTAAAATGTGAAATAAATGAAAAATATCGGCTGATAGGGGCATAATAGTAATTTTTCTAGCGTGGGTATATTTAGAATTTAATTAATTTTTTTATTTTATGAAATAATGACTAAATTGTGAAAAAAGTGAAAGTTTAGGGGTAAAAGTGTAAATGTGTCTTTAAGAGTGTTTTGGACTAAATTGAAGGAATAGATTATTAAATAAGTTAATTTTGAATATATTTAGATCAAGAAAAGCGAAATACAAACTTGGATCGGGGAAAAGATAAAGTTATCGACTAATCGACTCGATTCGTCGTTTTAACATTCGAGGTAAGTTCGTATGTTATAAATTCATTTCAAATGTATTTATATGCTTCGATAAAGCATGAATTATGTTTATGTGATTACATACGGGTTCGGAAATGATTCAATGAAGATTCGACAGTTGGAAACCTAATTGAACCTTAAGAATAGTTTAGGATGCTAGTGACATGTCATTAGGTATACTTAAGTTGGCTTCGGGCCATGATTTAGCACTATGTGTGTGAGATAAACTGATTTAGCTTTGGGCCATGCATATCGACTGATATGGGTTTGGGCCATGATACTAGAATTTCGGATAAGTTACCTTGATTTGGCTACGGGCCATGGTATAGGTACTTATCGAGTAAAACCTTGAGTATCCGACTTCTATTCTGAATGGTTCAATGGGTATAAGAAGAATGCGGTTGATTATGAGATTAGTATGAGACAACACAGGTACGTACAAAAATGAATTGAGTATTGAAAACTATGAACTTGATGAGCTACTTGGTAAGTTATATGAATGATCATTTGATAGCTTGATATTTAATAGAATTGTTGTACATTGTTTTCCATTATATGAATGTTTAATGAATAATGATAGTTGCTTATTGTTAACATACGAACTTACTAAGCTATATAGCTTACTTTACTGCTTTTCCATGTTTTATAGTGATTTCAAAACTAGCTCAGATTCGGGAATTGTTGGAGACTTCATCACACTATCCACTGACTCTTTGGTACTTTTAAAACTATGTTTTAAGTATATGGCATGTATAGGTATTTGAGTCATTTTGGTTATGTCTTGGTAATGACTTTGGCCAAATGAATTGGGTTGTAAATGTCTACATTTTGAGTTGTAAATATAGCCATGAGATTTGGCTTAATTTGGTGAATTTGGTTATGTGCTTATATGTACATATATATTCATTTTTGAGTTCTTTGGATGGATATGTGAATGACCATATTGTGAAATTTGTGGAATTGGTATCTTGCTAGTGAATTGGTACAAAAGTGGGGTATGTTAGGTAATGGTTAAAATAGTTGATTGGCATATGTATTTGAGTAGGTTTTGGTTGCGTTAAACTTGAGTTATAAGCATGTTGAATGTTGGTATTGAAACTGGTATGTATTAGTCTTGAATGTGGCTAAATATAATGTTATTTATGCTATGATTTGGCACCATTTGGGTTGGTTTAGGTATGTGCAAAATGGGTGGCAAAATGGCTGGGTAAATAGCC
Organism: Gossypium australe; assembly: GCA_005393395.2. Lineage (NCBI taxonomy): Eukaryota > Viridiplantae > Streptophyta > Magnoliopsida > Malvales > Malvaceae > Gossypium > Gossypium australe. Next base: position 85,250,776 of record CM016617.1, on the reverse strand, counting down.
TATTTTTGTCCACACGGGTAGAGACACAGGCGTGTGTCTCAGCCGTGTGTGACATACGGTCATGATACACGACCGTGTGTCCCCTGGTGTTGAAATTGAAATGAAGTCAGTATGCTCCACACGGTCTCACACACGGGCGTGTGATAAGATGTGTGGTACAAGTCAATATACCCCCTAATTAGCACAAGGCCTAGAACACGGGCGTCTGACTTGGCCGTGTTGCATAAGTCAGTATACCCTACAGGTTTGGCACGACTTAACACACGGCTTAGCCCACAGGCCTGTGTGGCCACTTCGAAGGGCACACGGGCTAGACAATCGGGTGTGTGGTTGGCCGTGTGACCCAAGTCAGTATGTACCCCCTGTTTTCACACGGCTTGTGACACTGGCGTGTTTGGTGGCCGTATGAGACACATGGCCTGGCCACACGGGTGTGTGTCCTCTATTTAAAGCAAAAATTTTCTAAGTTTCACGAAAATTTCTCGAGTTATCGGTTTAGTCCCGAACCACTCTCAAAGCATGTTTAAGGCCTCATAGGCTCTTAATAGGGACAAATTGATTGAGATTGAACGATGAATGATTGAATTGAACATGAAACATCTCGGTTTTAGCTAAATCAAAATAGTGGTTTTGGAACCACAAATTCGATGTCAAAAAATTATTTTAATATTATTTTCGGTATTTAGATCATGTTATTTGATATGTGTGAAACTTTCATAAGCTAATTTTATCGATTGGTTGGTTAATTTGATAAAAAAAAAGATTAAATCGCTTAAAATGCAAAAGTTGCATTCTACTTGTTAAAGGTGTTTAATTTCTATGATTTAATAAATCAAAGGTCCTTATAATGTTATTAGTCCATGATTAGTGTAAGTGGACAATTATGGCCATCCATTATATGTTTTTCTATGTTTATAACAAAGGTTATTATGGTAAATTAGTAATAAATTATAATTCAATAAAACAAACCAAAATTCATTTCATTCATCTTTTTAGCAACCGAAAATAGAAAAGAAAAAGAGGGTTTGAAGCTTTCTAAGGTTCGACACACTACTAGCTTGATTAAGGTACGATTTTAGCTCGATTTTTGATGATTTATATGTTTTTGTAATTGTTACAGCTTAATCTAGCTAGCCCATACCTTTAATTTCAAAACTGTTAAAGATTTTGAGAGTTTCCATTGTTGAATCTATGTGTTCTTTGATGTTTAATGTTGAAATATGAAAGCTTGATGATAGTTTTACATGTTTTGTTAAGTGATTTTTGATGAAAATACATAATAGGGATTAAATTTTGAAATGTGCAAATTGTGTGGTTGAAATGTGAAATAAATGAAAGTTTTGGACTGCTAGGGACCTATATATAATTCGGCCAAGCATGGGTTTGGTTGAATTGTGTGAATTTTGTGTATTTGTGAAATAGGGACTAAATTAATTAAATGCGAAAGTTTAGGGGCTAATGTGTAAAAATGCCCAACTGTGTATTTTTGGATTAATTGAATGAGTAGATGAATAAGTAAGTTAATTTTGAATTCATATAGATCAAGAAAGAAAGAATTCAGATTTAGATTGGGGAAAAGCAAGGTTATCGAGTAGTCAACCCGATCTGTCAATTCCGAATACGATTTAAGTTTGTATGTAATGATTACATTATAAATGTATGTCAAAATGCTTTAATATTGCATAAATTGTTAAAACGGGATTATGAATAATGTATGAATTGTGAAAAATGACTTTACGGATGTATTCGATGATAGAAACGAAAAGTGTGAAAGCCCATTTGAACCATAAGAATAGTTTTGGATTCTATTGACATGTCAGTAAGTGATACGTTGTGTTGGCTTTGGGCCATGATATTAGCACTTCAGGTACGTATTTTACCGATTTGGCTTCGGGCCATGCATATCGGATGATTTGGCTTCGGGCCATGATAATAGTTCTTCGGATAAGTTACCTTGATTTGGCTACGGGCCATGGTATAGGTACTTATCGTACGAGACTCCTGAGTATCCGATTTCTATTCTGAATGGTTCAACGGGTAAATGAATGATGTGGTTGAGAAAGAGGTTAGTATGAGGCGATACAGGAACGTACAGAACCTATTCGAGTATCAAATAGTGAAAGTTCGATGAGTTTGTATTTGATCATGTTTTGAGACATGAGAAAGGTTTGTAGTTAATGTGTATATGGTTTTGTCATGTGTAATTGGTTGATTTGCATTTATTCGATGAAATAAGTTATTCACATACGAGCTTTCTAAGCTATGAAGCTTACTTTGTAACGACTCAAATTTGGGCCTAGTAGAATTGGGCTTATTAGGCCTTGACCAGGGGAGCGTTTAAAACTTTTGAGAACAAGAGAACGGCACAAATGCAAGTTGGTCCTATTAGGTGAGTGATTTTGGAAGGTTAGAGGCCTTCTATGAAGTCCCGGGATCAAACTTAGGCTTTAGGAAAATTTTGCTTTTAGGTGAATAAAACCCTAGGAATTAGTAAGTAGGCTTTAAGAATAAAATGTGGAGAAAAATGACACAAAAGGAGTTGTGGTCTAGTGGCAAATGGTGCCACATGGGAGACAAGGAAGTGACGCCACACAACGAAGCAAGGGGTCCAAGGTTCAAGTCTTGGCACATGCATTTCATTTTGATTTATTTTTAGGTGAACTTAGACTTTGGCTCATAGACTTATATTTAGTTGCGCATGATTTTAGACACAAGAGGAGCTTGTGGCCTAGTGGCTAGCGGCGTGGATTAAGTTACAGGGGAGCCTGAGTTCGAATTCCATCGCAAGCAAAAAGGGATATTTATTTTGCTAAGTTGGGACGGCCAGAGTTTGTGTTGGAATTAAACTCTCCTGAAGGAGGGATCCCACATCGGGAAGCTAGCAAGAGGGAAGTGTTGGTACGCCGGTACCCCATGGCGCAGCAGAATAAAATTAGATCCGGCGATCCAAATCATGGATCCATGTGTGAGGAACGAATCGGGGTGAAATAAAGGTTTCGAAATTACCAAAACTTCAATCTGAGTAGACAGCGACGCCTTGGCAACAAGAGTTTTGATCTACTGTCGAATCAAGCCTCAACCTTTTCCGATGTCGGCCTCTACGTAATCCACCCGGTTTGACTATGAACGGAAGAAATCTCCAAAACTGTTTTGGAGGCTTATTTGCTTGACGGCTGCTAGACCAAACAAGCAATCACTTAGGGTTTTCATCTTTAGTTTTGTCTCCTTTTAATACCTTTTATAATGGGTGCCTTTCTCATTGGGCCTTTTATAATAGGTATCCTCTTAATTGGGCCTTTTATAATTGGTATGTCTTGAATGTATTACAAGATTAAATAAATACAATAAAGTTTTTAACCGAAAATTATAATTACATTAATTATATCTGAAAATTACAATTACATTAATTATAATAAGGATTCCGGTAAACTATATTTATTTAAATTTATATATGAATCAAATTCATATATTAATAAAATTATGTTATCATTATGTGTACAACATCCTTGTACATATAATATGTTCAATATTTGATTGCCCAATTAAATTAATTCTTTAATTAATTTAATTTATGTGACAACCAAGCACAATACCAACTATATTTTATTCCGTTCATTTCAACCATAGGGTGTGGCCCTGTAGGTTCTTGCAACGTTAGCAATAATACTAGAACGATTCTATTGTCACAGACAATGAGTGGCATCTAGCAATGCATCATTGCTACCTAAGTTACAAGAAGTCATGATTCGACATAACCTTTCGTGATTAACCTTTCATGCATTAATCCTTAAGTCCTTTATCTCTGGAACGGATACAAGTCATGGGATAGTCACACTTGCATAATCCATCCCATGTTTCTTGATATCTTGAGTAGACTATGATATACAAATTAGTATGACATCTCATATCAACTTATTTGAGCATGGCCATGCATTTCTAGTCTCACTCAATCAAGTGGCCTAAGATATTACTCCTATTATGTAGGAGGGACTTATCCTTTATTGATCAACCATATCCCTCTACATAGATTGTGGTATATCCAACATCAGCCTTTATAGAACAACCTATTACGGTGTACGTTTGACTGTATCAAAATATAAACTCACGATGCTGGGATAATAATGATCTCAAGTCTGAGGATCATATACATATTAATCACTATGAGTAATGTTGTGACAATTACATAATAATCCAAGAAACATACTCATAGCGGGTTAATCCAATATGTTGTTCTCTAACACACATATTCATGCATTGATTTTGACACTCCATATCAATGACAACTCTTTATCATCAATCAACTACATGTTAGTCTTAATGCATTATTATTGTCCTAGTCAACAATAATACTCGACTAAGGATCTTTTAATAATAATCATATTATTCTCAGGACATTATTATAAAACAGTTTATCTATACACACAGAAAGAAAAACTGAAATAATAATGACAACGCTTTATATTAATAAACATGGTAAATTAAGTATGTTATTACAACCATCTCATGATTGATCTTTGGGCATACTCTTACAATCTCCCACTAGCACTAAGACCAATCACTCATATATCTAATACCAAGTGACTTAGTGTGACGATCATGCTTCTGCTGTGTCAGAGGCTTGGTCAGGGGATCAGCGATGTTATCATCTGAAGGTACTCTGCATATCTCTACATCCCCTCGATCGATAATCTCTCGAATAAGATGGTAGCGTCTAAGTATATGTTTGGATCGCTGGTGAGATCTGGGTTCTTTAGCTTGTGCAATAACTCCATTGTTATCACATTGGAGTTCTATAGCATCTGATATGCTAGGCACAACCCCTAGTCCAGTAATGAACTTCTTGATCCAAACTGCTTCTTTTGCTGCCTCACTGGCTGCAATATACTCGGCCTCTGTTGTAGAATCGGCTACTGTACTTTGTTTTGAACTCTTCCAGCTCACAGCACCACCATTAAGGCAAAACACAAAACCTGATTGCGGTCGAGAATCATCCTTGTCAGTTTGGAAGCTGGCATCAGTGTAACCTTTTACACTTAACTCTTCCTCACCTCCATATAATAGGAACGTATCCTTAGTTCTTCTTAAGTACTTAAGGATACTCTTGACTGTAGTCCAGTGACCTTCACCGGGATCTACTTGATACCTGCTCGTTATACTTAAGGCATACGAGACATCTGGACGGGTACATAACATAGTATACATGATAGATCCAATAGCGGAAGCATATGGAATTTTACTCATACATTCTCTCTCTTGTGGAGTTGAAGGACACATTTCCTTCGAGAGTGAAATACCATGTCTCATAGGTAGGAATCCTCTTTTAGATTCTTCCATACTAAACCTTTTCAGTACTTTATCTATGTATGTACTTTGGCTTAGACCTAGTAGTCGTCTTGATCTATCTCTATAGATCTTGACTCCTAAGATATAAGTGGCTTCGCCCAAGTCCTTCATAGAAAAACAACTTCTTAACCAAGTCTTAATAGACTGCAAGGTAGGTATGTCATTTCCCATGATAAGTATGTCATCCACATATAGTACCAAGAATGTGATAGTGCTCCCACTAACTTTCTTGTAAACACATGGTTCATCTTCATTTTTGATAAAACCAAACTCTTTGATTGCATCGTTAAAACGAATATTCCAACTTCAAGAAGCTTGCTTTAATCCATAAATGGATCTTTGTAGCTTACATATCTTTCTAGCATCCTTTGGATTTACAAAACCTTCAGTTTGTGTCATATACACATCCTCTTCAAGTTTCCCGTTAAGGAAAACTGTTTTGACATCCATCTGCCAGATTTCATAATCATGAAATGCAGCTATGGCGAGCAAGATCCTGATGGATTTAAACATAGCTACAGGAGAAAAGGTTTCATCATAGTCAACACCATGAATTTGGCGAAAACCTTTAGCGACTAATCGCCCTTTGTATGTTTGTACATTACCATCCATGTCTATTTTCTTTTTGAAAACCCATTTGCACCCTATAGGTTTAACCCCTTCAGGTGGGTCAATCAAAGTCCATACTTGGTTTTCATACATGGAATCCATCTCAGATCTCATGGCCTCAAGCCATTTCTCAGAGTCTGGGCTCGTCACCGCTTCTTGATAAGTCCTAGGCTCATCTTGATCTATAAGAAGAACGTCACCATGCGTTGTAATGAGAAATCCATATCTCTCAGGTGCACGGCGTTCTCTTAAAGATCTGCGCGGTGGTTGTGTTTCTATAGCAGTTGTTTGTTCCTCAATTTCTTGTGGAATTTGGTTTTGTTCAATCTCTGGTTCAGTGGTATCTTGTGATTCTTGAATTTCTTCAAGTTCAATCTTTATCCCACTTCCTTTTCTAGAAGTAAATTCTTTCTCTAGGAAGACACCAGTCCGAGCAACAAAAATTTTGTTCTCAGTGGGATTAAAAAAATAATATCCTTTGGTTTCTTTTGGATACCCCACAAAAATACACCTTTCAGATTTGGGTTCAAGCTTAGTAGACGTCTGACATTTAACATAAGCTTCACAACCCCAAATTTTCATAAAGGACATACTAGGACGTTTCCCAGTCCACATCTCATATGGCGTCTTTTGAACCGATTTAGATGGAACACGATTTAGTGTGAAGGCAGCAGTCTCAAGTGCATGTCCCCAAAAAGAAGTCGGTAGATCAGCATGACTCATCATGGATCGAACCATGTCTAACAAAGTTTGATTTCTTCTCTCAGATACTCCATTCCATTGAGGAGTCCTAGGAGGAGTAAGTTGTGAGACAATCCCACATTCTTTCAAAAGATCATCAAACTCTAGGCTCAAATACTCTCCACCTCGATCAGATCGAAGTGACTTGATAGTTTTGCCTAGTTGATTTTGTACTTCATTTTTAAATTCCTTGAACTTTTCAAGGGACTCAGACTTATGGCGCATGAGATAAACATACCCATATCTACTGAAATCATCAGTGAAAGTAATGAAGTAGTGAAATCCACCTCTGGCCTGTGTATTTATTGGTCCACATACATCAGAATGTATTAGGCCCAATAAATCACTAGCTCGTTCACCTTTTCCAGAAAAAGGAGATTTAGTCATTTTTCCCAATAAGCAAGATTCACATACTTCAAATTGTTCAAAAACAAATGAATTCAAGAGACCATCTCTATGGAGTTTGGATATGCGTTTCTCACTTATGTGGCCCAAACGACAATGCCAAAGATAAGTTTGATTTGAGTCATTTATTTTAGATCTTTTAGTATTTATGTTGTAAATGGGATTCGTTTGATCTAAAATATAGAGGCCATTAATCAATTGCGCCGAACCATAGAAAACATTATTGAGATAAAATGAACAACAATTATTCTTAATAATTATCTCAAAACCAATTTTGTCTAAACAAGAAATTGAAATAATGTTTTTAGTCAAACTGGGCAAAATAACAATCCTCTAAACATAAATCAAGTCCACTAGGTAAAGATAAGTATATGTTCCCACAGCTAATGCAGCAACTTTTGCTCCATTTCCAACTCGTAGGTCCACATCTCCTCTAGCCAAAGTCCTACTCCTTTGTAGTCCCTGTACAGAAGTACAAATATGAGAACCACAACCAGTATCTAATACCCAAGAAGTAGTAGTTGATAAATTAATATCAATAACATAAATACCTGAAGCAGACATTCCGCTTGCTTTAGCCTTCTTGACTTCTTCAAGATAGGCAGCGCAGTTCCGTTTCCAATGTCCAGTCACACCACAATGAAAACAGTTTCCTTCCTTAGACACCCCACCTTTAGGTTTCAGTGCAGCCTTTCCTTTTCCAAATTTGGGCTTACCTTTGCCCTTGGGCTTTGTTTGAACTTTGGCCTTTCCCTTGCCCTTGTTATTACGGACCATCAGTATGGGCTTGGGTCCAACCTTTTTCAAGTTGCCTTCAGCAGTTCGTAACATACTGAGCAATTGTGGTAGAGTCTTGTCAATTTCATTCATATTGAAATTGAGGACAAACTGGCTGTAGCTATCCGGCAACGATTGTAAAATAACATCAGTGGCCAACTCTTGGCTCTTTGGAAACCCAAGCTTAGACAGGCTTTCAATATAGCCAATCATCTTAAGGACATGAGGTCCTACTGGGCTTCCTTCAGCCAACTTACATTGGAATAAGGCCTTAGAGATATCAAACCTCTCTTGCCGTGCTTGTCCCTGATAAAGTTCTTTCAGATGCTCGATCATATCATAAGCAACCATGTCCTCATGTTGCTTCTGAAGTTCAGGATACATAGTGGCAAGCATAAGACATCCAACATCTATCATGTCATCGAGATACTTCTTGTAAACATCTCTATCAGTCCTCGAGGCATTAGCGGGTGGTTCATTAGGAAGTGGTTGTTCAATGACATATAATTTCCGTTCTTGTTTAAGGACAATCCTCAAGTTACGAAACCAATCAAGAAAATTCAAACCATTCAATTTGTCCTTCTCAAGGACCGATCGCAATGAGAGTGTGCTAGTGTTTGCAGCCATAATATATCTACAACAATTAAATATGCATGTGAGTAAATTTACCAATTTTATATTAATCATTAAAAAGACTTTATTAAATGATATTCCCACTATTTTATTTCAAAATTAATAACCCTCGTATATTAATTTCGGAAAAACTTTCTCAAAAGTATTTCTAGTAGGTTAAGGATCCATATTTCACCACCACTTAAGTCAGCTTTGGCTTTACTCTTAAGATTATGGTTATTTAGGTAAGCAACATTTGCTAATTACATCATATGTAACTCCTAATATTTGGTGAACAACTCTTGTTCTAATCAACTTATGATTTATCCAATTTACTTGCCTCTAGGTTTCTAATCCTATTAGAGTAACCTAGTTAAGTCATTAACCAATTTTTAACCAGCGAATATCACTTGTTTATTCTTCGCGTTTAACCAAGATAAATACTAGTACTTCGCTTTGGCAGAACCTACATAGTATTGATCGAGGCCTTAACGAGGGCAAAATTGGAAGGCCATGTTGACTTAATATTTTAATAGAGGGATTTTATTAAGGTTGTTGCATCTCACCAATTATGGTCTACTTTAGCCCATTTAGTCTTCTATTCGATCTCATCAATTAATAGGGTTTATTATCAACAAGGTTTATTATCATCCATAGCATCTCATATGTAACATCCCCAAACCCGGCCCATTCACTACGACCGAATCTGGTTATGTCACTGGAAAGAAGACGATTGAAAATCTTTGCCTTTAGAATAAAACTTGATAGTTTGTTGACTTTAAAAAAAACATATCCATTAAGACTTATGAGTAAAACTTTGTTATTGAAAACTTATTCATTTTTAAAACTTTAATATATAAACTAATTTGAATAAATAGGTTGCAAACCATAAATCATTTTCACATAGCAACTTAATTTAAATAAACCATAGTCAAAGTAATATCAAAATAATAAAATGGCCTTTGTTACAACCCAACAATTCAAATAAAGTACTTATCAAAATCAAGCATGAAATAATTAAACTTGATCTTCGGCATGGGCCATCTTGTCCTCTCCGATCCCGGTCCAGCTTTATGCACTACCTGAAATGGTTAAAGGAAAAAGGTGAGTCACCAAGACTCAGTGTGCAACCCTTTTCCCCGGATTAGCAAAATATCATATACAAATATAATCATGCTCATCATGCATCCAATCAATATGCACCCAACCTAGCCATCCACAACACCTTTCTCTACCCCGTGTGGTACCAAACCACTGGTGGTGCCAAACCACTGGTGACATATAGTCACAATGTGTTACCAAAACACTGGTGTCCCAAAGACACGATATCCGTCAATGTGGTGCCAAACCACTGGTGTCCCAAAGACACATTTGTGATACCAAATCACTGGTGACCGAGGTCACAAATCCGATGATGGGGCCAACCCATCGTGTGATACCAAATCACTAGCAGACGATCCCATATCTCAAAAGTGGGGCCAACCCACGGTGGTGTCAAACCACAGGGACGAGTCGCAATGAGGTGCCAAACCTCTGGTGTCCCAAAGACACAAATGTGGTACCAAACCACTGGTGACCGTAGTCACAATAATCAGGTGATGGGGCCAACCCATCGTGTGATACCAAATCACTGGCGTCAATCCCTCAATACCGCCTTGTGGGGCCAACCCACTGTGGTGCGAAACCACGGGGACGAGACGCTGAGGTGCCAAACCTCTGGAGGTGCCAAACCTCTGGTGACCCAAAGTCACAAAGTTGTGTTACCAAAACACTGGTGCTCGTCAGCACAAAATATCACTGCCCCCTCCACTCGTACAACCCACATCAATCATGCACATGTGTCAAAATATATCATCATGAATGTTTAGTAACGCACATAGGTTTAATCATCAACCAATCAATATATCACAAGCCAGATACATTATGCTTAACAAAAGCATCACAACAGGGACTTACCTGACCCTTTGCCTCATACCTCAATGGTATCTCATCCACCTTACCATGGATCCAAACACACATACAATATATATAAAGATACAATAACAGCGAAGTGTGAATAGGTACACAATTTCACAACCACATATATTACTAAAAGTGTGTGCGAGAACACACCTGCAAGCCTTAACCAAAGAATCGATCTAAGACCCTCGATCCTCTCGCTCCTTGCTAAAGGTTTGGTTTCCTACCAAAACCGGAACCAACAATGGTTCTCTGCCAATCGGCCTTCCCTTAAAACATAAACCATTAGTCTCAGTCTTAGGCTTAACAAAACTAAAGAAAGAACCATCAACCAACTTCTTACCATCACTTACCCAAAGATCGACCAAAGAACCGAGGCTACGCTTGACTGCTTCGAATCCTGGATGTCCCAACTCCAAACGATTGAGAACACCAACCCCAACACAACAATATTCGGCCAACCAAACCACTAGGAGAGAAGGAATAGATTCGCTCAAAGCTTCACAAGAAAGAAAGGCATTCGGCTTTAAGTGTTTATCACCCTTGGGTTCGGTTTTGAGTGAGAAAAGAGTGAAAGAAAATGTGAATAGGTAGAGTTTCAGCTAGAAGGTTTTGAGGAAGAAAAATGAGGGTTTGAGGAGACAAGATAATATGGTTTCGGCTAAGAAAGAAATGTGAATTCGGCACAAAGGTTGTAACATGAAAATATGAGAAACGAGTGTATTAGGTTACGGCTTACACAAATGAACAAAAGAGAAGAAATGAAGAGAAGAACATTCGGCTACCAAGAAAACAAAGCAAGATTCGACAATAGGCTACTTGAACTTTTGGTTCCAAAAAGAAAATGAGATAAAGCTCTTTAGAATTTCGGCCAACTATGGGAGTTTGGTATTTTGGTTTCAAAAAGAATGAAGAAAATGAGAGAACATTCTCTTGAAGTTTCGGCTACCAAAAGACAAAAAGAGAGAGCTTTAGCTTGTTAACTCTTGACCGAAAATACCCAAAATGTCAAAATGACATTCGGCACACCCAAAATCCCATACCAAGCCGTCCACACTCCCCCCCAAAACTCCTAAAATTCGGCCACCACTCCTCAAAACACTCCAAGCCACTAATTCAAAAGCATTTGAATTAGTCCCCTTCCAGAATTTGCTCTCCACCCACCATTCCACCATTTGACTAGGTCATCAACAGAGTTCGAATTGCCACCAACTCCTCCCTCCATGTCGTCCAAAAAGAATGCAAAATAGGAGCACTCCGCAGCTTGAACTCAAGACCTTCCCCTCCTGCACAAGACACCATACACACCAGGCCTTAGTGGCGTCCCACCTGCCACTTTGCTAGCCCATCTTATGTGACAAAAACCACCTAAATATTCTTTTAAGACCCCCAAAAGCCAAGCTCCCTTTTTACACCCTAAAAAATCAAAAATTCCCTAAAGCTTTTCCTACCATCCAGGGTTCTCCAAACCCCCTAAAAACTTGACTAAGCACACAAAAAGCCTGCTAACACCTGAGACATGCACTAGGTGCATAACCCCTAAAACCGGGGTGTTAGAATGCTACCCTCCTTAAAATAATTTCGTCCTCGAAATTACTTGGCTAGACTAACAATCCATAACCTAACTCCCCACGCTACGCTATCGCTGCGCACTCTGATCCCCAAGAGCTAACATCTTTCTAAACGTACTTTCTAAGTCTATACCATAAGTTCTTAAATACTTACTAGCAACAACAAACAAGCAGCCACCAAAACGAACAAAACAACAAGGAATACTCCAACCAAGAGGAACTTACCCACCGACACATCCGGCACATCACTATCCTCCTTCCGACGAACCAAAACCTCACGACCTCGACCGAAACCATTTCCTTAATGGCTCGGACCATGACCTCTCGTCGCTTGCTGACCACCTCTGCCAGGCTGCACAGAACCTTGACCCACTGTCCGAGTCCTTTTCGGATCCAGGGGACAATGCTTAACCAGATGAAAATTGGACTGGCATCTGAAACATTCACGAACACGATTCCAACACTCGCCCATGTGATACCTTCCGCACTGAGCACACGGACAATCTGGATTCCCAGCAGTTGACTTAGAAACACAAGCAGATGCCTCGACCCTCGGTCTCTTTTGAGACCTCTCAAATGATTCTGACAATCCCGAGCTCCTCTTGTTACGGTTCCTTCCTCTAACTCCATTCTGCCTCTCAGCCCTTTTGACATCCTCAGCTATCGGAGCTTCTTCCACGAAGATATCGATACCACTGATCACATTGGCTCCTGCCACTTGCTCAAACACCCGCAGCATAGCCCGCGATACTACGTCGTCTCCTCCTGTCTGATCCGGCTGCTCAGCCTCAACAGCTGGTGATGGCACAACGCTCTCTGACCCAACCCGTTCCGATACTACCATCCTGCCTCTACCGCGTCCACGAGAAATACGACCACGCCCCCTAGAACTCATATCTAGCACCTCGATTTAATCTGATTAAAATTTTATGCATTAGAAATTTCGTTCCACTGTTTATCCACGAGAAATTTTATGCAATGAAGTTTCCGAGAGTAGTTCTTTCGAGCAATCAAGTTTCATTCCCTACCCAGGGGTAATTTCGTCATTTTTCCTAAAGAGGGGTATTTCGGTAATAACTCAGGGTCAATTTTGAAAATAGTTTTCCAACTTAAAGATATCTCAAAATTTACAAAGTCACAGGGGTTATCTTGAAAAAAAAAATTTATTTTTCGAACAAAATGTGTTGCACAAATTTTAGAAGTCGGGGTTATTTCAGTAATTTTGGAAATCAAGGGCACTTTCATAAATTCTCCAAAATCGGAATATCACAACATTTTACAAAATAGGATTTTCTGATATTTGGCAAAATAGGAATATTTCAGTAAAAGTCGAAAGAAATCTGAAAATTTAGAAACCAGGGGCATTTTGGTAAATTTATCAACCAAGGGTATTTTCGTAAATTTTCACAAACCAGAGTAACTTAATATTTCGAAACCTCAAAATTTTGGTGTTTTGTAACGTAAAAATCATTTTATCAAAAGGTGAGGATAGTACGGAAATTTTATAACACAAGGGTATTTTTGTAATTTTGCCACTAGGGCACTTTGGTAATTTTGTAAATCGAAAACGTCCTTCAAAACTAGATTTAGGGTTTACAGACCAAAAGGGTAATGTTGAAATTTTAAAACAGGAGGTTTTAAAAAAAACAGCAAGGTTAATTCCCTTTCGGGTTTTAATAACTGGTTTAGCCTATGAGCAAGTCCTCTTGGTTAAGGTGAACCGTAGCTACGCACCAGATAGGATTCCTGCGAAGAGGAGGTGAGTCTCGAGGACTGCTTAAGTACCTAGCTCTTCCGGATCCAAGCCTCGACATGCGTACAGTGGTTGCCACACCTTAACTCGGCGACTTACTTCATAGGTTTGTTTAGGAACTTTAAGTTTTATGCAAATGTTTGAGTAAACTGATCCTAGGGTCCAATAGCCTGAATATTCTAATCTACGAGCCCAAACTAAGCCCAAATCAATTCATGTAAACAATTCACTTCAAGAAAGTCCGAAGTACTTACCTGGTGGACTTCGGGCCGGAGACACAGGTGCCATGCCAGAATAACCTGAAAACTTTTTATAAAAGCCCACATTTCAAAAAGCCCATTTTGAAAATTGTTTCGGGCCCAAAACCCTCAAAGCCGAGTTTTGAACCGGGCTCTGATACCAAACTGTAACATCCCCAAACCCGACCCATTCACTACGACCGAATCTGGTTATGTCACTGGAAAGAAGACGATTGAAAATCTTTGCCTTTAGAATAAAACTTGATAGTTTGTTGACTTTAAAAAAAACATATCCATTAAGACTTATGAGTAAAACTTTGTTATTGAAAACTTATTCATTTTTAAAACTTTAATATATAAACTAATTTGAATAAATAGGTTGCAAACCATAAATCATTTTCACATAGCAACTTAATTTAAATAAACCATAGTCAAAGTAATATCAAAATAGTAAAATGGCCTTTGTTACAACCCAACAATTCAAATAAAGTACTTATCAAAATCAAGCATGAAATAATTAAACTTGATCTTCGGCATGGGCCACCTTGTCCTCTCCGATCCCGGTCCAGCTTTATGCACTACCTGAAATGGTTAAAGGAAAAAGGTGAGTCACCAAGACTCAGTGTGCAACCCTTTTTCCCGGATTAGCAAAATATCATATACAAATATAATCATGCTCATCATGCATCCAATCAATATGCACCCAACCTAGCCATCCACAACACCTTTCTCTACCCCGTGTGGTACCAAACCACTGGTGGTGCCAAACCACTGGTGACATATAGCCACAATGTGTTACCAAAACACTGGTGTCCCAAAGACACGATATCCGTCAATGTGGTGCCAAACCACTGGTGTCCCAAAGACACATTTGTGATACCAAATCACAGGTGACCGAGGTCACAAATCCGATGATGGGGCCAACCCATCGTGTGATACCAAATCACTAGCGGACGATCCCATATCTCAAAAGTGGGGCCAACCCACGGTGGTGTCAAACCACAGGGACGAGTCACAATGAGGTGCCAAACCTCTGGTGTCCCAAAGACACAAATGTGGTACCAAACCACTGGTGACCATAGTCACAATAATCAGGTGATGGGGCCAACCCATCGTGTGATACCAAATCACTGGCGTCAATCCCTCAATACCGCCTTGTGGGGCCAACCCACTGTGGTGCGAAACCACGGGGACGAGACGCTGAGGTGCCAAACCTCTGGAGGTGCCAAACCTCTGGTGACCCAAAGTCACAAAGTTGTGTTACCAAAACACTGGTGCTCGTCAGCACAAAATCACTGCCCCCTCCACTCGTACAACCCACATCAATCATGCACATGTGTCAAAATATATCATCATGAATGTTTAGTAACGCACATAGGTTTAATCATCAACCAATCAATATATCACAAGCCAGATACATTATGCTTACCAAAAGCATCACAATAGGGACTTACCTGACCCTTTGCCTCATACCTCAATGGTATCTCATCCACCTTACCATGGATCCAAACACACATATCATATATATAAAGATACAATAACAGCGAAGTGTGAATAGGTACACAATTTCACAACCACATATATTACTAAAAGTGTGTGCGAGAACACACCTGCAAGCCTTAACCAAAGAATCGATCTAAGACCCTCGATCCTCTCGCTCCTTGCTAAAGGTTTGGTTTCCTACCAAAACCGGAACCAACAATGGTTCTCTGCCAATCTGCCTTCCCTTAAAACATAAACCATTAGTCTCAGTCTTAGGCTTAACAAAACTAAAGAAAGAACCATCAACCAACTTCTTACCATCACTTACCCAAAGATCGACCAAAGAACCGAGGCTACGCTTGACTGCTTCGAATCCTGGATGTCCCAACTCCAAACGATTGAGAACACCAACCCCAACACAACAATATTCGGCCAACCAAACCACTAGGAGAGAAGGAATAGATTCGCTCAAAGCTTCACAAGAAAGAAAGGCATTCGGCTTTAAGTGTTTATCACCCTTGGGTTCGGTTTTGAGTGAGAAAAGAGTGAAAGAAAATGTGAATAGGTAGAGTTTCAGCTAGAAGGTTTTGAGGAAGAAAAATGAGAGTTTGAGGAGACAAGATAATATGGTTTCGGCTAAGAAAGAAATGTGAATTCGGCACAAGGGTTGTAACATGAAAATATGAGAAACGAGTGTATTAGGTTACGGCTTACACAAATGAACAAAAGAGAAGAAATGAAGAGAAGAACATTCGGCTACCAAGAAAACAAAGCAAGATTCGGCAATAGGCTACTTGAACTTTTGGTTCCAAAAAGAAAATGAGATAAAGCTCTTTAGAATTTCGGCCAACTATGGGAGTTTGGTATTTTGGTTTCAAAAAGAATGAAGAAAATGAGAGAACATTCTCTTGAAGTTTCGGCTACCAAAAGACAAAAAGAGAGAGCTTTAGCTTGTTAACTCTTGACCGAAAATACCCAAAATGTCAAAATGACATTCGGCACACCCAAAATCCCATACCAAGCCGTCCCCACTCCCCCCCAAAACTCCTAAAATTCGGCCACCACTCCTCAAAACACTCCAAGCCACTAATTCAAAAGCATTTGAATTAGTCCCCTTCCACAATTTGCTCTCCACCCACCATTCCACCATTTGACTAGGTCATCAACAGAGTTCGAATTGCCACCAACTCCTCCCTCCATGCCGTCCAAAAAGAATGCAAAATGGGAGCACTCCGCAGCTTGAACTCAAGACCTTCCCCTCCTGCACAAGACACCATACACACCAGGCCTTAGTGGCGTCCCACCTGCCACTTTGCTAGCCCATCTTATGTGACAAAAACCACCTAAATATTCTTTTAAGACCCCCAAAAGCCAAGCTCCCTTTTTACACCCTAAAAATAAAAAATTCCCTAAAGCTTTTCCTACCATCCAGGGTTCTCCAAACCCCCTAAAAACTTGACTAAGCACACAAAAAGCCTGCTAACACCTGAGACATGCACTAGGTGCATAACCCCTAAAACCGGGGTGTTACATCATACATGAATAAATAAAGCAATAAATAAATGCAATAGTTATAGCCCATAAACTAAAGTGGTTCAACCCAAGCCAATGGGAAAACCAAAAGGAAACCTAAAGGTGTAAGCCCTTTCACAAGCTATCATTCACAATCATTGTCCCACCTTTCTTCTTGTTTGGCCCACAGCAACTCTTGCAAATTACAATATGCAGAAACTCGTTTTACATACGAGGGAATAAGATGAGAAGAGAAATACAAGAGAATAGTAGCAAGGCACGACACGCAGGCCGTATTTTAAAAAAAAATACAACCTTTTATCGAATGGGTCATTAGGCTATAACTATGCATTTCAAACACCGTGCATGTCAAAAATAGCATACATAATTCAATGCTTTTTTTTTTTTTTGCTAAGGTGAATTATAAAATATCCTTTCAACCTTTTGTGGCCCATCAAGTTTATAAATTTCTTTTATTAACAAATTTTTTGCGGGGGTCTGAGGATGTCGGAGGAAGCGGGCCGAAGCCTCACGATTTGATAAATTTTTATCAACAGAATCGTGTTTTTAGGATTTTAATCCTTGAGGTTTCATATCCCTTGTTCCACTAGCCAGTTAACACTTACTGGAAACTATAAATACCACCGCCGCTACAGATTTGTTAATAGTTAACAGTAATAACATAAAATCGAATAGGCCACAACACCATGATTAACATTTAATCAATTACCGAAAGGAACAATTATCAGATTATGCTTAAACGATTTAAACAATCGTAAATATAATAAGATCAAAACATGTATCTCATACAATTGCATCACCCAAGTATTTAAACCCGAGTCGTATCACACAAGTGGCTCTGATACCACTGTTGGAACGCCGGTACCCCATGGCGCAGCAGAATAAAATTAGATCCGGCGATCCAAATCATGGATCCATGTGTGAGGAACGAATCGGGGTGAAATAAAGGTTTCGAAATTACCAAAACTTCAATCTGAGTAGACAGCGACGCCTTGGCAATAAGAGTTTTGATCTACTGTCGAATCAAGCCTCAACCTTTTCCGATGTCGGCCTCTACGTAATCCACCCGGTTTGACTATGAACGGAAGAAATCTCCAAAACTGTTTTGGAGGCTTATTTTCTTGACGGCTGCTAGACCAAACAAGCAATCACTTAGGGTTTTCATCTTTAGTTTTGTCTCCTTTTAATACCTTTTATAATGGGTGCCTTTCTCATTGGGCCTTTTATAATAGGTATCCTCTTAATTGGGCCTTTTATAATTGGTATGTCTTGAATGTATTACAAGATTAAATAAATACAATAAAGTTTTTAACCGAAAATTATAATTACATTAATTATATCTGAAAATTACAATTACATTAATTATAATAAGGATTCCGGTAAACTATATTTATTTAAATTTATATATGAATCAAATTCATATATTAATAAAATTATGTTATCATTATGTGTACAACATCCTTGTACATATAATATGTTCAATATTTGATTGCCCAATTAAATTAATTCTTTAATTAATTTAATTTATGTGACAACCAAGCACAATACCAACTATATTTTATTCCGTTCATTTCAACCATAGGGTGTGACCCTGTAGGTTCTTGCAACGTTAGCAGTAATACTAGAACGATTCTATTGTCACAGACAATGAGTGGCATCTAGCAATGCATCATTGCTACCTAAGTTACAAGAAGTCATGATTCGACATAACCTTTCGTGATTAACCTTTCATGCATTAATCCTTAAGTCCTTTATCTCTGGAACGGATACAAGTCATGGGATAGTCACACTTGCATAATCCATCCCATGTTTCTTGATATCTTGAGTAGACTATGATATACAAATTAGTATGACATCTCATATCAACTTATTTGAGCATGGCCATGCATTTCTAGTCTCACTCAATCAAGTGGCCTAAGATATTACTCCTATTATGTAGGAGGGACTTATCCTTTATTGATCAACCATATCCCTCTACATAGATTGTGGTATATCCAACATCAGCCTTTATAGAACAACCTATTACGGTGTACGTTTGACTGTATCAAAATATATAACTCACGATGCTGGGATAATAATGATCTCAAGTCTGAGGATCATATACATATTAATCACTATGAGTAATGTTGTGACAATTACATAATAATCCAAGAAACATACTCATAGCGGGTCAATCCAATATGTTGTTCTCTAACACACATATTCATGCATTGATTTTGACACTCCATATCAATGACAACTCTTTATCATCAATCAACTACATGTTAGTCTTAATGCATTATTATTGTCCTAGTCAACAATAATACTCGACTAAGGATCTTTTAAGAATAATCATATTATTCTCAGGACATTATTATAAAACAGTTTATCTATACACACAGAAAGAAAAACTGAAATAATAATGACAACGCTTTATATTAATAAACATGGTAAATTAAGTATGTTATTACAACCATCTCATGATTGATCTTTGGGCATACTCTTACAGGAAGGTGAGAAGCTAGCTTTAAATAGAGCAATCTATGAGGAGAGTAAGCATACCTGGGTTGGCGTTTGGGCTTAGGAGTGTTTGGAGCGCGGATCAACTCCAAAATCCTATTAGGTGTGTATTTCGCCCTACACTAGCTGTAGAGCGGCAAATGCCAAAATGTCGGTCACATAGCGATAGTAGCCGCACGAGCGTGCGAGCGCACGTGTGGGAGCTTCGACGCGATAATTGAGGCCCTCATGAGTGTTATCATGAGTCTAGGCTGCCGTGGGCCAAGTGGGCCCATATGAATAAATTGTATGATCGTGTAGTAGATATTGGACTGATCTATGTGAATCTCATATCTGTGGCTAGATTTGGGCTAAATGGGCCACACGAGCGTGTGGGCCCATTTGGGCCGAGAATGAGCACTAGGCCCATTTGCATCGTTATCTCTATTTAGAATACCTTGATGCACGAAATTACTGAAATACCCCTAATTTGGAAAATTACTGGAATACCCCCGATTTATGAAATTACCAAAATAGCCTAAATTTGTGAAATTACTGAAATACCCTTAACTTATAAAATTACCGAAATACCCTTGGTTTGCAAAATTACTGAAATACCCTTGGTTTACAAAATTACGGAAATACCATTGATTTGCAAAATTACCAAAATACCCCTAGTTTGCCAAATTACCGAAATACCCCTGGTTTGCAAAATTACCAAAGTACCCCTAATTTGCAAAATTATCGAAATACCCTCAGTTTGAAAAATTACCAAAAGACCCCCAGTTTGCGAAATTATCGAAATACCCCTGATTTGTGAAATTATCGAAATACCCTCAGTTTGCAAAATTATCAAAATACCCTTGGTTTGTAAAATTACTAAAATACCCTCAGATTGCAAAACTACCGAAATACCCTTGATTTGTGAAAGTATCGAAATACTCTCAGTTTACGAAATTACCAAAATACCCCTGTAGGGTAGAATTACTAAGTTACCATTGTATGGTAGAATTGCTGAATTAACCCTGTAGGGTAGAGTTACCGAAATACCCCTGTAGGGTAGGATTACCGGAATACCCTTATAGGGTAAAATGACTGATTTACCCTTGTGGGTAAATAATTGACTTGTGCTATGATTTGACTGATTTGATTGTGATTGTATGACTGTGTTTTAACCGACTTGACTGTGGGCGTGTGTCTGATTGGCTGTTAATATGTGTTGAAATGACTGTTACTAAGCATGGCCATTTTGCATACACGTGTAATGATTGAGCATGACATACACGACATGTTGCATGGGTTGGGTTTGATGATAGGAGGAAGTACCGTTTTAGTGGCTTTGCCACATACCCTTCGAGTGGCATCGCCACATACCGTTTTATGGCTCAGCCACATATAACGTTATTAGCAACAAGGCTGTATTATTGGAGAGCTTGGCTCTATGCCATCTTGATTATGGCTTTGTGCCAATCGTATTTACCCGTGGCTATGTGCCTAACAGATATCGATGACTTTGTGTCGATTATATTTACCCAAGGCTGTGTGCCGATTATATTATCGCCGCTGATGGCTATGTGCCAAACATAATACAGTTACTGATGGCTCTGTACCAATTATAATACCGTTATTGAAGGCTTAAGAGCTGCATATATACCGTAATTAGTAGCTTGACTGCAATATTGGTGTGGATTAGCGGGGTGGGTTGACATGATCCCCACATGGTGCGACTAGTTAGTACGGGTGGAGAGTTAGTCGTCTGGTAGGATTGGGGTGGGTTTATATCCATTGCATTGTTTTGATTTGGGGCTTTGGCCCAGACTGTTACCGAATTGAGCTTAGGCCCAGACCGATACCGTAAGGGCTCAGGCCCAAACCGTGACTGTATAGGGGATTACACATTGAGTTCTCTTAACTCACCTTTCTTTTAACTGTGCAGGTAATCCCCAGCCTCAGAGGATTTGGAGCTGCGAAGGACTCGGAGGTGGCCACATGTAAGATATGGTTTAAAGATTAAACTTAGCAATTTTAGTTTAATTTGGTTATATTAAATTATTGGGTTAATAATTTTGTAATAAGGCCATTGGTTTTTTTTCGTTTTAACTCTTATTTGGTGTTTCTTTATATTACAAACTGCTAGTCTATTAAGCTCAGGTTTTTCCAAAGTAACTACTATTTTTCAAAATATCACGCTTCCGCAACTGTTTTAAATTAAGCTTCTGCATCAAACAAGGTTTTAAAGGTAATAATGTTTTACAAGAGAATGGCTTTAATAAACTATGTTTTGAATATAATAGTGTGTTCGCAAGGGAAATAACTTTAAGCAAATTTTATTTGTTAAGCGACGAAACTCGAGGCTTTTCATTGATAAAAGCTTTTAAATTGAGGAAAGGTTTTTAAAGATCGTATGGTTTTATACAACCTTTTGATGTGACATGCCAGATTCGGGCCTAACTTCTAGGCCGGGTTTGGGATGTTACATACTTCGTGTTATTTTTCTATGTTTTATAGTGAATCAAGGCTATCTTAGATCTGGGAGTCGTCGGAAACATCATCGCACTATCAAACATCTAAGTTGGTACTTTTGAATTATACAATTATGGTATATGGCATGTATAGGTTAGATGTGGGATTTTGGTTGTGATTATAGCCATGATATATGGCTTATAAATGTATATGTTTTGGTTTGTATATATAGCCATGAGTGATGGCTTATTTTGGTATGTTTGGTATGAATGTGGCTATGGTTTTATAGTTGCTCAAATGGTTAATTGATTTGTGGAGTATAAATGCTTGAGAAACTCCTTGATGAGGTACGATTTTAGATGTTGTGTTGGTGATTTATAGGGTAAGTTATGTATGTGTGAATTATGGTAAATGAACCATATTGTTTGATATTGTTTTGGGATGTATTTGGCTAAGTAAATGGTAGTGATTTGAGAATTGGAATAGGTGAAATTATAATGGTATGAATTGTGCATTTGATTGATGATTTTGGCTGCGTAGTCGTATGATGAAATGGTACCATTTTTCCTTGTGTAGGTACATTGAAGTTGGGGTGGCAAATTGGCCTTACAAATGGCTTATTTTTGCCCACACGTGTGTGTGTCTCAGCCGTGTGTGACACACGGTCGTGTTACATGACTATGTGTCCCTTGGTGGTGAAATTGAATTAAAGTCAGTATGCTCCACACGGTCTCACACACGGGCGTGTGACTGGCCGTGTGGTACAAGTTAGTATACCCCTTAATAGGAACACGGCCTAGCACACGGGCATGTGACTTGGCCGTGTTGCATAAGTTAGTATACCCTACAGGTTTGGCACGGCCTAGCACACGGCCTGGCACGCGGGCATGTGTCGCCACTTCGAAGGGCACACGAGCTAGACACACGTGTATGTGGTTGGCCTTGTGACCCAAGTCAGTATGTATGCCTAGTTTCTACACGGCCTGAGAGACGGGCGTGTCTGGAGCCATGTGAGGCACACGGTCTGTTCACATGGGCGTGTGACCCCTGTATGTTTGAAATTTTTCTAATTTTCCAAAATTTTTTTGTATGTTATCGGTTTAGTCCCGAACCACTTCTAAAGCATGTTAAGGCCTCGTAGGCCCTTATAAGGGACAATGTAATTGTGTTGAATGATTTATGAGAATGAATGCTTTATGTTTGATAAATGTATGCTATATGTTGTGAATTGATCGGTAATACCTCGTAACCCTACTCTGGCGACGGATATAGGTTAGGGATGTTACAGAACAATTGTATGTTAAATAGCTGTTTATTTGTTTCATAAGTCCGGTAATGCTCTGTAACCCTATTCTGACGTTGAATACGGGTGACGGGTGTTACATTTATTGTATCAGAGCTACGATTAGTCGATTCTAAGACTAACATAACGTGTGTGAAGTCTAGCTATACATGCCATATATAAACTGTGATAGCGTGATGACTCTTGACATTTGAAAATGTGTTTTTATATAGCAAATGGATCTCAATCGAGCAATAGCTAATAAGGTTGAAAGTAATGCGCCTGCTCCCATTCAAGGGACAACGCCGTCTGATTCGAGACCTATGACGGGTAACCAGGGAGGAGAGGCTAAAGAAGCCTTCTTCCAAATGATGAACGAATGTTTCACTTAATATATTTGAACGAACTCGGCTGCTCAACAACCTCCACCTCCTCCTGTTCCCCAACATGTACCCGTAGCTCCTTAAGGAGTTGAGCTTTTAAGATTAAACAAGCCTCCAGTTGATAAAACCTGTAAACACGGGGTTGAAGAGTTTAGAGCTAATGTTGATGATGATCCTGAGAGAGGTGAGTTTTGGCTTGAAAATACTATCTGAGTGTTTGATGAACTTTCATGTACGCCAGCTAAATTGATGGTGGAATACCTTCTTGTCTGTAGTGCCGAGAGAGCGAGTGACCTGGGAATTCTTTTAGACGAAGTTCTGAAAGAAATTTATAAGTCAGCGGTTCCTTGATCAAAAGCATAAATAGTTTCTAGAGTTAAAGCTGGGCCGAATGACTGTGACAAAATATGAAAGAGAATTTTTACGTTTAAGCAAGTATGCTCAAAAGTATGTTTCTACTGAAGAAATAATGTGTAAGCGGTTTGTTGATGGGTTGAAGGAAGGCATTAAACTTCTGGCCGGGATTCTAGATTTGAAAGAATTCATTGTGTTAGTTGAACGGGCTTGTAAAGCCGAAGACTTTAGCCAAGAAAAGAAGAAAGCTGATTTAGAGGCTAGAGATTCGAGGAAAAGACCGATGAATAAAACTTCTCATTCTTCATCAAATAAATTTCGAGCTTCGTTTAGTCGATCGAATGCATCAGTGAGATATCAGAATAGAGATCGTGGAAATTTACATGTGAATCCTAAAGCTCAAGTTACATCCGTATCAAGTGTTGGTAGTGTGAGAAATAACAAACCCGAGTGTCAACAGTACGGGAAAAGACATTTTGGTGAATGCTGGAACAAGAGTACTAAAGCTTGCTTCAAATGTGGTTTGCCAAATCACTTTATCCAAGATTGCCAGAGTTATTTTAGAAAGAAAAATTTCAAAATGTAAGATCGAGCAATATGACTGCGAAAGGCAGACCACCGAGAAATACGGGAAATGTATCAAGTGGTAGAGGTATAACTAGGGATTCAGCTGTGAGATCCGAGGCCAGATCACCTACTAGAGCCTACGCTATTCGCGAAGCATCGTCCCTAGATGTTATTACCAATACATTCTCTCTTTATGATACTAATGTGATTGCTTTAATTGACCCTGGATCGACACATTTGTATATATGTATGAATTTGGTGTTCAATAAGAGTTTGCCTGTCGAGTCTATTGAGTTTGTGATTTAAGTATCGAACCCCTTAGGCAAATATGTTTTAGTTGATAAAGTTTGCAAGAATTGTCCTTTAATGACTCTGGGTTATTGTTTTCCGACTGACTTGATGCTTTTACCATTTGATGAGTTCGATGTGATTCTGGGAATGGATTGGTTAACTCTACATGATGTTGTTGTGAACTATAGACGAAAGATTATAGAATTAAAGTGTAAGAATAATGAAATTCTTCGGATTGAATCAAATGAATCGAATGAATTGCTTGTTTCGATTTCGTCTATGTCAGCTCAGAGATGTGTGAGAAAAGGTTGTGAAGCTTATCTTGCTTATGTTTTGGATACAAAAGTGTCTGAATCAAAGATTGAATCAGTGCCAGTTCTCTGTGAATATCTGGATGTGTTTCCTGAAGAAGTACCAGGGTTGCCACCTATTAGAGAGGTTGAATTTGCTATTGAACTAATACCAGGAACTTCACCGATATCTATAGCTCTATATAGAATGGCTCCGATAGAATTGAAAGAGTTGAAAGCTCAGTTGCAAGAGTTAACAAATAGAGGTTTTGCATGACCTAGTTTTTCGCCCTGGGGTGCGCCAGTATTGTTTGTTAAGAAGAAAGACGGGTTACGATAAAGAAGAAATATTCATTGCCAAGAATAGACGATTTGTTTGATCAGTTCAAAGGTGCAACAATGTTTTCAAAGATTGATTTGAGATTTGGTTATTATTAGTTGCGAGTTAAAGATTTAGATGCGCCAAAAACTGCGTTCAGAACGAGGTACGGACACTATGAATTCCTTGTTATGCCTTTTGGACTAACTAATGCTCCTGCCATTTTTATGGATTTGATGAATCAGATTTTTAGACCATATTTAGACAGATTTGTTGTTGTGTTTATTGACGGCATTCTGATCTATTCACGAGATGAGTTTGAGCATGCTGAGCATTTGAGGATTGTGTTGCAAACCTTGAGAGAAAAGCAACTATATGCTAAATTTAGCAAATACGAGTTTTGGCTCTGGGAAGTTGGATTTTTGGGACATATAGTTTCAGCGGATGGCATTCGAGTTGATCCGAGCAAGATATCTACAGTTGTTGACTAGAAACCACCTAGAAATGTATCCGACGTCAGAAGTTTTCTGGGATTGGCCGATTACTATCAACGCTTCGTTAAAGGATTTTCGATGATTGCTACACCGATGACCAGACTGCTACAGAAAGATGTAAAGTTTGAATGGCCCGAGAAATGTCAACAAAGATTTGATCAATTAAAAGTGTTATTAACTGAGGCACCAGTGTTGGTTCAACCTAAGTTGAATAAAGAATTCGTGATTTACAGCGACACATCACTAAATAGTTTGGGTTGCGTATTGATGCAAGAGGGAAAAGTTGTAGCTTATGCCTTCAGACAGTTGAAACCGCATGAAAAGAATTATTCGACTCATGATTTAGAGTTGGCTGCTATAGTTTCTATATTGAAAATCTAGCGTCATTATTTGTACGGTGAAAAATGCCACATCTTTAATGATCATAATAGTTTAAAGTATATTATGACTCAGAAAGATTTGAATTTGTGACAACGGAGATGGCTCGAGCTACTAAAAGATTATGAATTGTTGATTGATTATCATCTGGGGAAATCGAATGTGGTCGCGGATGCTTTGAGTAGAAATTTGTTGTTTTCCCTGAGAGCAATGAATACATAGTTGACATTGTCTGACGATGGTTCGATTTTAGCTGAGTTAAAAGCTAAACCAGTATTTCTTCAGCAAATTTGTGAAGCTCAAAAATGTGATAGTGAATTGAAAGCCAAACGAGTTCAGTGTGAGTCGACTAGTGATTTAGAGTACCAAATCGGATCCGATGATTGTTTGATGTTCTGAGATAGAATCTGTGTACCAAAGAATCCGGAGTTGATTCAGAAAATTTTACACGAAACACATAGTGGTTGTTTATCCGTTCATCCTGGAAGTACTAAAATGTACAATGATTTGAAACAATTGTATTGGTGGTCGAGTATGAAACGAGACATTTCTGAATTTGTAGCGAGATGTTTAGTGTGTCAACAAGTGAAAGCCGAATGTCAAGTGCCTTCAGGTTTGCTTCATCCTGTGATGATACCAGAGTGGAAATGGGATAGAGTGACTGGATTTTGTATCGGGATTACCCCTGTCTCCGAAAAAGAGAGATACAATTTGGGTTATTGTTGATCGATTGATGAAATCAGCACATTTTATTCCGATACGTATTGACTATTCACTCGATAAATTAACTGAATTGTATATTGCTGATATTGTTATACTACACGGGGTGCCAGTTTCAATTATTTCAGATAGAGATCTGAGATTCACATCGTGGTTTTGGATGAAATTGCAAGAAGCTCTGGGTACGCAATTGAATTTCAGTACAACTTTTCATCTGCAAACTAACAGTCAATCTGAACGAGTAATTCAGTTCTCGAATATATGCTTCGATGTTGTGTTTTGGAATTCGAAGGCAATTGGGAGAAATATTTTCCACTGGTTGAATTTGCGTATAATAACAGCTTTCAATCGAGTATTAAGATGGCACCGTATGAAGCTTTGTATGGTCGTAAATGTTGAACTCCATTGTACTGGATCGAGTTTAGCGAGAAACAGATTCACGGAGTTGATTTGGTTAGAGAAAGTAAAAGTAATTCACGATTGTTTGAAAGCAGCTTCAGGTCGTCAGAAATCGTATGCAGATTTGAAATGAAAAGATATTGAATATCAGATCAGTGATAAAGTGTTTTTGAAAATATCTCCGTGGAAGAAAATCCTTAGATTTGATCGAAAAGGGAAGCTGAGTCCGTGTTTCATCGGGCTGTACGAGATCATTGAAAGAATAGGACCAGTGGCATATCGACTAGCTTTACCGTCAGAGTTAGAAAAGATCCATAAAGTGTTTCACGTGTCGATGTTGTGATGTTATCGATTGGATCCCTTACATGTGATTTCTCCGTCAGAGTTTGAGATTTAGCCTAATATGATGTACAATTAAGAACCGATCAGAATTTTGGCTCGAGAAATCAAAAAATTGAGAAATAAACACATAGCTTTAGTGAAAGTCTTCTTGAAACGTCACGAAGTTGAAGAGGTTAAGTGGGAGCCCGAGGAAGCTATGAGAAAACAGTACCCTAATCTATTCACTGGTAAGATTTTCAGGGACGAAAATCCCTAACATAAGAGAGTTATAACAACCTGTTTTTAGTCAAATCAGAACATTGGTTTTGGAACCACAAATTCAAGGTCAAAATATTTATTTTATTAATATTTTAATGTTTACAGTATGATTGAGTAATTGCGTGAAAATTTCGTCAAGAAATTTTATCGTTTAAATGGTCAATTTGAGAAAAAGGACTAAACTGCATAAAATGCAAAAGTGTCGTTCTATTAGCTAAAGGTGTCTAATAGTTATAGAACCATAAAGTTAAGGTCCTTAAGTGATAATTAGACCATTAATTTGATAGTGGATGTTAATGGCTTGGTGTTATTGAAATATTGAAATAATTTTAAGGCTGGTTTAGTAAATTTGTTATTAAATGATAATTTAATAAAATAAAAACCATTTTTATCCATTATCATCTTCATCTAGCCAATTTTACCAAGGGAAGAAGCCATTTTCTTAGCTCTAATATTTGGCCATGCTATCTATGCTAAATTAGGTACGATTTTTGTCCCATTTTTAATGATTTCTATGTTTTTGAGATCGTTGCAGCTAGTACTAACTAGGCCAAGGACTAATTTGCAAAACTTTTAAAGATTTTAAATGATTCCATTGATGAATATGTATGAGTTTTGATGTTTGATTATAGATTATGAATATTTTTTATGAGTATTACAAGTTTTGTTAGGTGATTTTTAATGAAAATGCAAAGTAGGGATTAAATTGAGAAATGAGTAAAGTTCGTGGTTAAAATGTGAAATAAATGAAAAATATGGGCTGATAGGGGCAGAATAGTAATTCGGCTAGCATGGGTATATTTAGAATTTCATTAATTTGTGATTTTATGAAATAATGACTAAATTGTGAAAATGTGAAAGTTTAGGATAAAAGTGAAAATGTGCCTTAAAGAGTGTTTTGGACTAAATTGAATGAATAGATGGTTAGATAAGTTAATTTTGAATATATTTAGATAAAAAAAGTGAAATACAGACTTGGATCGGGGAGAAGATAAAGGTATCGACTAAACGACTCGATTAGCCATTTTAACATCAGAGGTAAGTTCGTATGTCATAAATTCATTTCAAATGTATTTATATGCTTCGACAAAGCATGAATTGTGTTTATATGATTACGTACGAGATTGGAAATGATTCAATGAAGATTCAACAGTTGGAAACCTAATTGAACCTTATGAATAGTTTAGGATGCTAGTGACATGTCATTAGGTATACTTAAGTTGGCTTCGTGCCATGATTTAGCACTATGTGTACGAGATAAACCGATTTGGCTTCGAGCCATGCATATCAGCTGATTTGGCTTCGGGCCATGATATCAGAATTTTGGATAAGTTACATTGATTTGGCTATGGGCCATGGTATAGGTACTTATCGAGTGAAACCTTGAGTATCCGACTTCTATTCCGAATGGTTCAACGGGTAAAAGAAGAATCTGGTTGTGACACCCCTTACCCATATTCAACGCCGGAACCGAGTGCGAGGCATTACCAGACTTAACTCCCTTGAACATGCAACTTTGGGCTATAAAGTTTCATTCCAACTTAATACTTCGTAATCACATTCATATCATCTTTATTATGGGCATATGAAATCTTAAACATGTAAACGGAGGGTTTCAGAACCAAACCGAGAACTTTTGTATACTTAGAAAAATTTTGCCTTAACAGGACCACATGCCCGTGTGAAACGGGACACACCTGTGTGGGCAGGCCGTATGGTCACACACGCCCATGTCCCTAGCTCGTGTGGGATTTATTTTTCATTTCGAACCTACAGGGGTTTTCACACTGCCGTACACACGCTCGTATCCTTGGCCTATGTCCTCCACACAGCCTAGACACGCCCGTGTCCTCACCCGTGTGTGAAAACCTAGGTATTCTATTTATGACGTCAACAACCTCGTAAGGGGCAGACGGCCTAGGCACACGCCTGTGTGTCTAGCCCGTGATCGACACTGAATTGCAATACTAACATGCAGGGGACACACGGCCCATTCACACGCCCATGAGACTAACCGTGTGTCACACACAGCCTAGACACATGCCCGTGTGCCTACCCGTATGGACAAGAACAAGGTTATTTTCCAAGCTCTTTTTATCACCAAAACTCCTACAACATAAATCATATTCAACATGCATGATACCCATTCATGAATAACCTCATATTTTCATATATTAATAATAATGAGCCATCAACTATGGCTATATACAATAAGTTCATTGAAGGGGCCAACTCACTTGGCCAAAATAACAAGACATTTCACTAAGTCTAGCCCCTATACATCCCATACTCAAAAAGCTAAGTCTAAATATACCGAGATGAGCTGAGAGTGTGGGTGATCTCCAAATTATCTTCGTATCTCGAGTCGGCTCTTTGACTCTATAAAATAGGGGAAAAGAAAGGGAGTAAGCTTTAAGCTTAGTAAGTTCACATGTAAACAATAAGCATCATAACATATGCTAATCAATCAATAACATTACATGCTAAGCAAGAACAATTCACATCTCCATAATCATGCTTACTCATTTCATTTCTTACCACATCCCAACCATATAACAATTACATTGCTCACATTTACTAGTACACATTCCCTGCACTCATCACTACAAAGTAACATGAAACATTTACATGTATAATTTCTTGATGAATCCCTCGAAATAATACTAAGTACCTGGTGGTTTCGCACACAGCCCACTATTAATCAATAATAGGGTGGTATCGCACATAGCCCACCAACAAGAATATTTACGGTGGTTTTGCACATAGCCACCAAATGATAATATAAACAATGGTATCGCAAACAGACCATCGTGAATAAGTAATAAGGTGGTATCGCACGCATCCCACCAAAAAGGAAAAATTACGGTGGTATAGCACACAACCCACCAAATAATTATTACAAACATTTTTCCGCACTTACATATCTATTCCGATGTTCATACGAGCATTACTCGCTATCTATCAAATTCAATCAATCTCAATCATAATTGATCTCATTCATACAATGCATCAATAAGTAATAACATATGTATTAAAGATGAATCATTTAAACATAAACTTACCTCGGTGCAAAATGTATTAGTCGACCACTTAGTCCGTAACCTTGCCTTTTCCTTAGTCAAGGTTGTTTCCGTGCTCTTCTTGATCTATAATAATAAAATATACTCATTCAATCACCATATAACTCATGATACATCAAAGTTTCTACTTAGGCAAAAAAAGACCATTTTGCCCTTATATTTTGGCAAAATTATAATTTTGCCCCTAGGCTTATAAATCGTTTTTCATCACATTTTCTCATTAAACAAGCCTAGATGAACATTTATTTCTTTTACAAAAACTCACAAAAACCATTATTTCATGCTTTTATTACACAATTTCAACCTTTACAAATAAACCCTATTTAGGTGTTTTCATGATAACACCTTTCACAAAAGTTGTTTCTTAACTCACTAACATTCATTTTCTTCCATAAAAACTCAGCAAACAACATGAACTCTCTCATGAAGGACCCTAAACTTTCAACCATTTTTCAAAATAGTCCCTGATTGTCGATTTCAGAGTTTTAAATTTATAATGAGAATGATCGAACTTGGAAACTAACTCTGACAACGATTTGAGGCAAGCACACCTAACGAACAGTAGTATAGTTAAGGAAAGACCGGAATGTCGAACCCAAAGGAACCAAAGTACTAATACTAACTCTCTTTCTATTATCTAGCCTAAAATAAGTGAAGTTGTTATTTAATCTAAATTTAACTAACTACTAAGCTAAAGACGCAAAGACAAAAAGAATGAGTTGGGGAAATACTGTTGGAAAAACTCAGTTGATTAAGACGATACCCCTTAGGAAGAATCCATATAGACTTCACTTGTTATCTAACACTGAACCAGACGATTTATTCACTTGACTTGATCCATAAGATTCCCTAAGTTATATTAAACCCTCTTTCGAGGCGAATAACGTCTAACCCTAGGTTGATTAATTGAAATCTCTTTCTAATTAAAACCCCTAGAATCGCATTAACTCGATCTATGGACTCCCATATTAGATTTCACCCTAATCCGGCAAAATCTCGTCACCCTATTTCTAGGCTTGCGATCAACCTCGCTTAATTATGCTAGATCTACCCTTAAGCATGGACTTTTGATCCTCCACCTAAGCACATCACACATGAATCAATATCCCGGAAATATCAACACAAGAGTTAAGAACACATAATTAAGAACAAGTCAAATATTTATCATATAGTTCAGAAAACGATAACAAGATCCGTCTTAGGTTTCATCCCCTTCAGGTATCTGAAGGGTTTAGTTTATAACAATAAAAGAAAACATCTTAAAAGAAAAGATAAAACAAAACATAAGAAATCCCTAAAACCCCCTGAAGGAATTGAAGGAGAGATCTGCCGTCTTGAGTATAATTCTGACTTCTTGATATGGATCAACTGGCTATCTTCGAGTGTTCCCCACAAATCTGACCTTTTTGGCTTGGCTCATTGGCGTAGCTAACTGCCCTCTTTTAGGTAATACTTAGGGGGTTTATATAGGCTTTCGAAATAGGTTTCTTTGCCCCTAAGTATCCTTTTCCGAGTGAAACTCTTCTTTCCAGCGACAGGGACACAGCCATGGTACACCCCTGTGTAAGTCGTGGCCAGGTTGTGTTCAAGCCTGTTGAATGAGGCACGACTGTGTGGATTTTGGCCAGGCCATGTGGATTTCGTGATATGGCCTATTTACTCTGTTTTGGGCCCATTTTCCGTTCTTTCCGTCCTTGGGTGCTCTCTTGAGTATAAAACTTGAAAAGAAAGGATTAAGAGCACCATTTTACATAAATCAAGGGATAAATCATCCAAAAGTATGCTAAATATGGGATTAAGAGCACCATTTGTCCTCAAGCAAAATTCTCAATTTACAATTAAGACGAACTTTCCATGATTCAGTATTCCTATTAGCAATGTCTCATCATAATTCATAGATAATTTATACGTGGATAATTTAACTCAAAGAGTCCTAAAGATTCAAACAATATAAGTCATACATTTGTATCACGAAAATGTAGGTGTCTCCCCTTATCTAAATAATTACCTTTAATTCAAAACTGACAAGGATTGACATCCTCACAAAAGATTCACTCAAACCACTCAAAAAGTGTTTAAGGTTCAGGGAAAGAGCACTCATAAGTCGAACCTGAAAAGTTAATCCCATAGGCTTGCCTAAAATTCAAATCTCCACCACTGTAAAATGAGATGATAAACAGATCAAAAGGTCTTTAACAGGGTTGTAACGGGGCTAGGGTTAAAGGTATGGATAAAGGATGAAATAGAAGGTTAGAATCGAGATTGAATTGACAAGTTACCTATCTAGAAATACTGAGACGATAATATCAACTGAAAAGTAATAACCATAATAATACGAGCTTTTCTTTTGATAAATAGACTTTAACTGTATAAGCTCACTTTTCATAATACTAATACTGAATATACTTTGATTTTTTTTAAGAACAAATCAAATAATAAAGGATAAATTTAGCTACTGAAATAATATAATTAGGTAATTAATCAAATCAAATCTCGATATAAGGGTAGTAAAAAAAGGAATGGTGATAACAAATACAAAGGGTTTTGGGTTAATATTAATGGGTGAGTCAATAAAAAGGGTTGTTAGGATTAAACGAGGTTCACTAGGGGTTAATTATGAAGGTAGGTTTTTAGTGGAGTGAGTGGGTTAAAACCTAGGTGTCTTTATCATCTCTATATATCAAATCAAAGGTGTAGTCTTGACATGTATAATCGAAGCAAGTTCTAGAATAACAGCTCAATGTTGACACACTCATAATCAATAAAGTGAGCACGAAAAAGAATATATGCTCTATAAGGTTCAAAATCTCACAGAAAAGTATGGGTGTTTGATATCAACCTTGTAAATTTCAAATTCCAAAATAATATTCAAATTTAGGTTAACAACCTAGCAAAAAATTTAATTTTTGAAAAATAGACTTATCTTGCTTGATTCTCTAGTATTTTTCAATTTTAATCATCAATGCACAATTAACTATGGCTTACTTAAAAAACATATCAATAAAAATCATAAATCATAAGAAATTTCATCCTAATTAGTAATATGAGGAAATTACTTAAGAACAAGATATAATTGAGGGATTTGAGAATAATGAAAAAGTTAGGCACTTTTACCCCCCACACTTAAGATACATTGCCCTCAATGTACAAACATAGATATGTAATTTAAGAGAGAGGGAGAGGTGAAACTTCTTGAGTTTGGATGGTTTCCCAGAGTTGGAAGTCGATAAGGGTGGTTGCTGCTACCGAGCTCTGCGCTAGATGAAGAAATTGGGGAGCTCGTAGAGAATTAGCCAGGGATTATTAAGACACATTTAAAATAAACTAAATATATAATTAAAAACATGAAAGATAAAGAGAAAGAAGATAAAAATGTAAATAAACTAAGGCTAAAAGATAAAGGGGCTTGAGAATCCTTATTGGTAGATGGTTCGCGAGGTGGGTGTGACTTCTAAGGCTGCGGAGGTGCTGGCGGTGGCGGAAGTGGCGTGATTCCCAAGCAGCCTTTAGAACCTGACACTAAGAACTAAAGTAAAATAAATTAAATTAAGCATAAGATTGTCAAAGAGAAGGAAAATAAAGGAGAAGATAAAAGTAAAATAAAAGATAAATGGTCTCAAAGACCCTTGGCTTGTCGCATGGATGAAGCGGCCGACATGAACTTATGTAGTTCGGTCTCCATGAGGGAGACTGTGCTTTGATTTCGTTGTTTCTTCGAAATTGAGCTTTTGAGGATCAGGAATTAGGGAAGGATTGAAGAAGAGAAATATGGAGGGGGAAAATTATGAAGGATGGAATGGGAGAAAGTGGTTGAGAAAAGGGAGGGAGGGGTGGTTTATATAAATTTTTAAGTTATACATTCACACGCCCGTGTCTCGTGGGTGTGGCAACTTACACGACAATGTCGCACGGCCGTGGTGGGCTTCGTTCATTTCTCTCACGCCCATGATTAGGTCACCATGGCCGTGTATAATTTAACAGTGTCGACCCCGGCTGCATCGCACTACCATGGGGTTTTGTCGGTGCCCGTGGGGTGGTGGTTTGAGTCTGTGACTCTAAAAATTTATTTGTTCTGACTCGTACCATCCCTGCCATGTCAGTATAGAGATTCTTGAGGTCCACATGGCCATGGCCACGGCCGTGTGTAAGGCCGTATGGCCTGGGAATTTGCACTTTTGGTTAGTTTAAAGCTAGGTGTTTAAGACTAAGAGAAGAAAAGAAAACAAAATGAAAACAATTGCGAAAGTAAATAGGGTTAGTGCTCGGGTTGCCTCCCGAGAAGCGCTCGTTTAAAGTCTTAAGCTAGACTTTCCTCGTATTTGCAAAAATCAGGGTGGTTTAAAAGTTTGAATATCTTTCCTCATGCTATCAGTTCTATTCTCACTATAAAGTTTAAGTCGAGAAGTGTTTACCTTAAAAGTGCTAAATGTTGAATTGCTTACCTCGACTATTTCGTATGGGAAGATATTTCGTACCTCAAGAGGAATTTCTTCGTTCGTGTTCAGGTCTGGTGTGATGATGTGAGGATCTGCTTTATCGAACAGTACCAGGTCTCCTATTTTGAAGTGGTTTATTGTTCCTATGAGCTCTTCTAGGGGCTCCTTCGGTTTTACTTCGTGTGGTTTCGGTTCCTCTTTAAAGTGTGTCTTCCACTCTTCTAATTTATCGACCTTAAGGCTTCGTTCCTCATATAATTCTTCCTTGTTGGCACGAGGTCCATGATTCGGCTCAGGTTTGTAACCTTGTGGTGTTTCCTGAAAAGAAGTGTTAACCGAATGGTTATTAATAGAATTTACATTCTCACCTTGGTTACTTGATGTTCTAGCTGAGTCGAGGGCTTGAAGAGTGACTGCCTCCTCGCCTACACAAAGTATAAGTTTGTCTGCATCAACATCGATTTTAGTTCTAGCAGTTGCTAAGAATGGTCTTCCTAGAATTAGGGGGATCGTGTTGTCCTCATCCATGTCTAAAATGACGAAGTCTACTGGGAATACAAACTTATCAATTTTTACAAGAACATCTTCGATAATACCCCTAGGAGTTCTGACAGTTTTATCAGCTAATTGAATGCTCATCCTAGTTTGTTTGGGTTTCCCTAGACCTAGCTATTTAAACAATTTATAAGGCATGACATTTATGCTTGCCCCTAAATCAGCTAAGGCATTATCAACAGTTAAACTACCAATTAAATATGGAATTGTAAAACTCCCTGGATCTTTTAGCTTTCGCGGTAATCTATTCTGTAACATTGCTGAGCATACTGCGTTTAATTCCACATGTGGCTCCTCGTCTAACTTACGCTTGTTCGTCAAGAGTTGTTTTAAAAATTTCCTTGAATCTGGCATCTGTGAAAGAGCTTCAAGAAGAGGTAAGTTGATATGTAATTTCTTTAAAAGTTAAAGAAACTTACCGAACTATTCCTCTGTATCATCTCTTTTCATCGCTTCGGGATAAGGAATGCGAGGTTGGTACTTCTTGATTACCAGTTTTGGCTTTTCTTGTGTTACCTCAACTTTACTTTTCTTTACCTCATTTTCTTGTATTGGATTGGGGTCATCTAACCCTATACTATCATGAGCTGTGATGGCTTGGATTTGCTCCTTTTGGTTTATTTCAGTGTTGCTTGGTAGACGCCCTTGCAGTCGTTCGGAAATCTCTGATCAAATTTCAGAAACTATCTTAGTAAGTTGTCCAACTGACTTAGTAAGTTCCCCAACTTGGCTCTTGATCCCTTTGATTGACGCCTGCTGATTGTCAAGTGTCGTCTCAGTTTGTTGGAGATGGGTATCTGTGGCTGCCATGAATTTTTTCAGTATCTCTTCAAGGTTCGGCCTCTTTTCTTGTGGATAGGGCTGATTTTGGAAATTTTGAGGAGGTTGTTGTCTTTGATTTCCTTGACCTCCCCATGAAAATTTTGGGTGGTTCCTCCAAACTGGATTATAAGTATTACTATACGGGTTATTATTAGATCTGAAATTATTACCTATATAGTTCATCTGTTCGCTTTTTTGTGTCCGGTTGGTAGGGTGGGTACTCAAGATTCACCACAGTTCCACTTGCGTCGCACTGCATTACTGGATGTACCTCCAAAGAACACAAACTATCAAGCTTTTTATTCATCATCTCTACATGTGTTGATAGCATGGTTACTGCGTCGAGGTTGAAAGCTCCGGTTGATTTTGTTGGTTTTGTCCTTGTAACCTGCCACTGATAGTTATTCAGTGACATCTCTTCAATAAACTCGTACGCTGCTTCAGGAGTTCTGTTGTTCAGGGTTCCATCGGTGACTGAATCAATTAGTTGTCTCGTTGAGGGGTTCACATCGTTATAGAAAGCTTGGACTTGGAGCCACAAGGGTAAACCATGGTGTGGACACCTTCTCAAGAGATCCTTGTATCTCTCTCATGCGTCGTATAATGTCTCTAAATCCATCTGCACAAAAGAAGAGATATCATTCCGTAATTTGGCCGTTTTGGCCTGTAACATCCTAAAATAGGGGTTATTCGTGATTGAATTATTTTGCTTGTGTTTAAATCTCTGTGATATTATTTGTGGTGTTATAAGACTTAATTAGGGGTCTTGAGTAAGTTCGGTTTAGTAGGATAATTCTTATTATGGCTTATTTAATGAAGAGGATTAAATGAGCTTAGCACTTAAGTTAATTTAAGTGTATATTAAAGCACAAGAGGAGTTAGTGGCATAGTGGATAAGGAGTTTGAAGAGTTGCATGAGGTTAATGGTTCGAGTAGTAGGCATAGCATTTTTAAAGTTTATTTTTGTATGATAGCTTTAATGGACGGTCAAACATAATTATGATAGGTGGACTAATAATTTTGGTAAGTTGAATTGTTGTTTAAGGAAAGCATGGAATAAGGGATAAGATTCCTAAGGTTTTGGTAAGATATCTTGAAGTTTTGGTAAATTGAGGGGACAAAGGCTTGGTTTATGGGAAATGTTTTGGAAACAAAATCATGGCCTTTATGCCATGAACTTGGACGGCATTGTGGCTAAGGGAGGGGTTTTTGGCCGAATATGCTAGTGTTGGTAAGGCTTAGGAATTGTTTTGGTCATTTGGTTCATTTGGTGCAAAAGTTGCAAAACAATTTTCTCTCAAATACTTTTCTTTTTGGCCGAATTCTACATTGTGGTAAGCCTAATACTTTTTGACCATTTGGTCATATTTGTTCAATATCTATTTCTCCTTTTCATTCTCTCAAAAACCGAAACTTGCATTAACCTTTTGTTCTCCCATTCGTTTTGCTTAAACACCAAAACTCTCTAATACACTCTTCTTTGCCGAAACTCTATTTCTCTTCCCATTATTTTCTTTTTGTCATAAAGCCGAATATACCTCTTTGTTGTGCCAAAAATATTCTTCTTCTATCTTGAATCTCTTTGGCCGAATATTGAAGGCAACATAGTTTTCTTTGGGACTCCTCTAGCAATCGGTTTTTGGTAAGGTGGTAAGGGTTTATTTTAAAGGATCATTCTTTTAAGTTTTCGTTTAATCTGAAGGCTAATAAACTTTAATGATGATGGTTGATTGTAGGGAAGTGAGGCCGATTCTTTTAGGAGTGTGTTGGATAGTGTTCGAAGGCTTTTGGGGACAAGAATACTTGTGTGGCCGATTTGTTTGTTCGAGATTTAGGACACTTGTTGGTATCAGGTGTGTGTACATACACATCTTATAACTTTTTAATATGCTAAGTGCTATGTTATGTCTAATCGATTCATGTAGACACGGATGTAATACCATCATGGTATTAACAAGGATTCTGGTAAGTCTTTCTGACTATGAGATTATTATTTGATGCTTTTGGGAAGCATGACACATTTGGTATGTGTATTATTGATTTATGGCATTGATAAAATATACAAATGATGTTAAATGAAATTTTTAGCATGATTTCTGTAAAAGCATGTATTTGATTGATATGGGTTGATGAGTGGAGGGGGCAGTGATATTCGTGTCGACGGACACCAGTGTTTTGGTAACACATCGTGACTACGGTCACCAGAGGTTTGGTACCTCCAGAGGTTTGGCACCTCAGAGCGACTTGTCCCTGTGGTTAATTCCACCGTGGGTTGGCCCCACTTTGAGATATGGGATCGTCTGCCAGTGATTTGGTATCACACGATGGGTTGGCCCCATCACTTGATTTGTGACTTCGGTCACCAGTGTTTTGATAACACAATTGTGTCTTCGGACACCAGAGATTTGGTATCTCCAGTGATTTGGTATCACATTTGTGACTATATGTCACCAGTGGTTTGGCACCACCAGTGGTTTGGTACCACACGGGGTAGAGAAAGGCGTTTGGATGGTTAGGTTGGGTGCATTTAAACTTATGCATGTTAATTGGTTATGATTTGTGTATGTAATTGCACTAAACCGGGGAAGGGTTACACATTGAGTCTTGGTGACTCACCTTCTCCTTTAATTTTTCAGGTGATTCGTAGATCGCGGGTGAGGAGCCGGATGGACTCAAGGTGGCCATGCAGTGGAGACTTTTTAATAAATGAATTTTGGATTTTATCTATTTTTCTTTTGGGTTTATGTTTGTAATAAGGCCTCCTAGAATTATTTTATTATTGCTGCGTGTTTTGAATGTTTGGTTTAAACTACTTGATGATGTTAAAATGGATGCACATGTTTTTCTCAAATTAAACGCAAAATGTTTTAAAGTACCATCGGGTACCTCTGAAATTTTTAAACAACCTGACTCAACAAATTTCTTTTGAGTGTGATTTCTAACAAATAAAATTTTAATTGAAAGGCAATTTGACTAAGTTTTAAATGGTTTTCAAAAATGTTTTTCTCTGTAGCAAACCAAATTCGGTCTTATGGTTTGGGCCGGGTTTGGGGTGTTACATGGCCGGTGGGAAATATTTTAATAAAAAGTTTTCGGTCATTTGATCCCATGTAGTGATTGACCCTCGTGGTAACGAGTTTAACCACTGTTTGGCTTTATTCCTTAATGAAAAGGGAAATAACCGAAGACGTATGGCATCATCAAAAACGCTATTTATTTTGAAGGTATCACAGAACTCTAAAAAATTAGCTATATGAGTATTTGGGTCTTCGTCCTGTAAACCATCAAATTGAACAAATTGTTGAATCATCTGTATAGTGTTAGGCTTTAATTCAAAATTATTAGCAATTATAGCAGACCCAACAATACTCGATTCTGCTCCTGTTAAATGAGGTTTAGCATAATCATACATAGTACGTGGAGCATTATTTTCTGCCATATCTTGTGGTGGTGGATTATTCTCGTCCATCCCTTCAGTAGGATTGGATCTGCCTTCTCGCTCTTCTTCTGTGTAATTTAGGGCTCGCCAAATTTCTCTGCGATTCTTGCGAGCGGTAGCTTCAATATCACTTTCGTATACTAATGGTCCTTTTGAGTTCCTTCTAGTCATAAACTAGAGGTACCTGCTAGGGAAAAGAAAGAAAGAAAATTTAGCAAAATCAAAATTTAACCTAAAATAAAAGTAAATTGCGGAAAAAAATAAAAATAATGGCTAAAGTAATAAAAATAGAGCTTTCTTAATATTTTAGTTCCCCGGCAACGGCGCCAAAAACTTGATCGTCGATTTTAGAGTTTTAAATTTATAATGAGAATGATCGAACTTGGAAACTAACTCTGACAATGATTTGAGGCAAGCGCACCTATCGAACAGTAGTATAGTTAAGGCAAGACCGAAATGTCGAACCCAAAGGAACCAAAAGTACTAATACTAACTCTCTTTCTATTATCTAGCCTAAAATAAGTGAAGTTGTTATTTAAACTAAATTTAACTAACTACTAAGCTAAAGACGCAAAGACAAAAAGAATGAATTGGGGAAATACTGTTGGAAAAACTCAGTTGATTAAGACGATACCCTTAGGAAGAATCCACCTAGACTTCACTTGTTATCTAACACTGAACCAGAAGATTTATTCACTTGACTTGATCCGTAAGATTCCCTAAGTTATATTAAACCCTCTCTCAAGGCGAATAACGTCTAACCCTAGGTTGATTAATTGAAATCTCTTTCTAATTAAAACCCCTAGAGTCGCATTAACTCGATCTATGGACTCCCATATTAAGTTTCACCCTAATCCGGCAAAATCTCGTCACCCTATCTCTAGGCGTGCGATCATATCCGCTTAATTATGCTAGATCTACTATTAAGCAGGGACTTTTGCTCCTCCACCTAAGCACATCACACTTGAATCAATATCCTGGAAATATCAACACAAGAATTAAGAACACATAATTAAGAATAAGTCAAATATTTATCATATATTTAGAAAACGATAACAAGATCCGTCTTAGGTTTCATCCCCTTCAGGTATCTGAAGGGTTTAGTTCATAACAATAAAAGAAAACATCTCAAAAGGAAAGATAAAACAAAACATAAGAAATCCCTAAAACCCCCTGAAGGAATTGAAGGAGAGATCTGTCGTCTTGAGTATAATTCTGACTTCTTGAGATGGATCAACTGGCTATCTTCGAGTGTTTCCCACAAATCTGACCTTTTAGGCTTGGCTCCTTGGCCTAGCTAACCGCCCTCTTTTAGGTAATACTTATGGGGTTTATATAGGCTTCCGAAATAGGTTTCTTTGCCCCTATGTAACACCCCAAACCCGGCCCATGCGTTTCGACCGGATCTGGCATGTCACGGCTTGTACTTTGAAAACTTTTGCTTTGATGGTTTTTGAAATATGTGAGTTAATTAGACATTATTTAAGTGAGTAAGTGGCATTTTTTTTAAAAATAAAATAAAACCTTGTATTAAATATTATTATTGTATGAATAAATCTTATCATAAAATTCGTCAATTTCTTAACATTGAAAATGACCTAGTTGAATGAAAACTAGGGCCTTATTATATATATTCTCGAAATATCAATGAAATAAATTAAACTTAAAGAAATATCAAAAGAAAATAACTTGTAGGAAAAAGAACTTGATGGCCCCTCGAGTCCGTCTCGGCTCCCATGTCCACGATCTACTGTTCATCTGGAAGAGTAGAGAAAAGGAAAGCGTGAGTCACAAAGACTCAGTGTATTAACCTCAAAACACACATCGACCTGAGCTTACAAACACATTATGGGCCCTGGCCCATACAGGAAGGCATCAATCATAATCACATAATAAGCAATAAAGAATGAATAGCCCAACCCATCCTAGGTTTCCATCCTCTACACACCAACCCGTACCAACCATCACACATTGGGGATTTTTACAATCAACCCTCCATCTGCTACACACCAAAACGACAGCCGTACTGCCTATTCCTATTAAGTAGGAATCATTAAACGTGGCATAGCCACCGATCACTATGTGACCTTACATTTAAATTATGTGGGATTTCTACCACCGATCACTGAGTGACTTATCATACACTTCCCCTTCAATATCATCAATCCCACCCCATGCATACATACATAAAGAAAACATCATGCAGACTTATATATTTTTCGATACACATAGGGAGTTCTATGTTTACGTACCTGGTATCCTTGCCTAACCCTTTTAGGGTTCCATTCGACTGTCTATACAGCCTCATTCCGGCTTTTAGCCCATAACATACATAAATAGAAATACATACAGGTTTATTAGTAGTGTGTTAGAGATCTACACACCTGATTAATGTTGATACCCTTGCTAAACCGATCTACAACCTTGCTCAAAAAGTCGGAAGGATGTGAAACTAGGGCCTCTCCTATATTCGGCCATGGTTAGTGTTTTACCCAATTTTATGTATTTAAATAAACAATTCTTCTTACCTTAAAATCCCGAAATTGAAGACTAATGATTTTTGGCCTTTAGATCTAGTCGACCAAGCTTCCTTCAAATCCCGAAAACCATTAAACTATTAGCTTTCGGCTTTTGCTTTTCAAAAACCGGGAATAGATTATGAGAACTAAACAAAAATCGACCCTTACCTTTGCTTAGGAGATTCGGCTAGCACTAAGGAGAGAATTCGACAATGCCAATGGAAGATTTAAATGCTGGAGGTATAAAACAATTCTTCAAATATGATGAATATAAGAAAAAGCGATGGATGCTTCGGCTTTTTAGAGAAATCGGCACAAGGGAAAAGAAAGTGGGGAGAAGTTTCGGCTTTTGAAGTAATTGAAGAAGAAATTTGGAGAAAGAAATTGGAAAGGGAGAGGCTAAAGAATTCGACACAAAGAATAGAGAAAACTAGGGTTTTTAAATGTCAGAATCAAGGAGCTAGCCCCCCTATTTATAGATTTTTTACACCTATTGTTAAATACCAAAAACGCCCTTAAAATTTAAGCTAAAAGAGAGGAGAATTTCGGCACCTTTTTTGCCATGCAGCAGCCGAATTTTACACTCCTCTAGGTGGTGGATTTTCGGCCAACTCTTCCCTTGGAGATAAGCTACTAATTTTTCTCCCTTTTTATCTATGATATTATCACTTAAAAATCCATATATATCTTCCTATTTTTAAGCCTTGTAGTCGTCCACCTCATTAATTCTAAATGCCGAAATTTAACTCATTTAAATTAAAAGATTTGGGCTTCATTAAACTTACATTTTTGGGCCCCTAAATCCCTTGTGTGTGGCGTCACCATATCTTCATTTAAAGTGCGAAAATTGGCCTAAAAACATGGGCTCCTTGCGACCCAAAACTTGTTCCTTTTTAATTGTTAATGATGCCACCTTAAATAATTTAATCTGGGCCTTTGCCTAATTCTAAGCCCAAATTTAGACCCCTTTCACCTAAGTTAACATATTAAACATATTCCTACACCAAATGCATAGGCCCATAAATTTCGGATGTTACAGTTCTACCCCCTTAAAGAAATTTGGTCCTCGAAATTACCTAATCAGAAAAGATGAGGGTATTGCTGCCTTATTGCTTCCTCGGGTTCCCACGTAGCCTCCTCGGAACCATGATTCTGCCATAGTACTTTAACCAATGGAACCGTTTTCCTTCTCAACACCTTGACATCACGATCCAAAATTTCTACTGGTTCCTCTTCGAAGGATAAATCAGGTCTTACCTCGATTTCCTCCACTGGCACAACATGGGACGGGTCTGAACGGTATCGTCTTAACATAGAGACGAGAAATACATCGTGAATTTGACTAAGTTCCGGAGGTAACTCTAATTGATAGGCTACTGGTCCTACTCCCTTCAACACCCGATATGGTCCGATAAATCTAGGACTTAATTTACCCTTTCGACCAAACCTTAGAACCTTCTTCCACGGTGACACCTTTAAAAATACTTTATCACCCACTGCGAACTCTATGTCCTTAC
This sequence comes from Gossypium australe, assembly GCA_005393395.2. Taxonomy (NCBI): domain Eukaryota; kingdom Viridiplantae; phylum Streptophyta; class Magnoliopsida; order Malvales; family Malvaceae; genus Gossypium; species Gossypium australe. The sequence continues at coordinate 85,206,366 of CM016617.1, read as the reverse complement.
GCTTTAAATCAGCATAAGACTTCTGTCTGTCCAATGCCTCCTTTAGTCAAACCCGGATCAATTCGACCTTTTCTTCGGTCTCGGTCACAAACTTCGGACCCAAGATCCGTCATTCTCCTAGTTCTGTCCAGCATGTAGGAGTACGACACTTCTGCCCATACAAAGCTTCATAGGGCGCCATCTGAAGACTTGATTGGTAGCTATTGTTGTAAGCAAATTTTGCTAACGGTAAAAACTCTTCCCAACTACCTTTGAAATCTATGACACATCCTCTCAACATGTCCTCTAAGATCTGGATCACTCGCTCAGATTGTCCATCGGTCTGAGGATGAAACACTGTACTGAAGTCCAACTTCGTACCCAACGCTTGATGCAACGCCTTCCAAAATCGTGAGCTGAACCTAGGGTCCCTATCTGATATAATCGAGACCGGTACTCCATGCAACCTTACCACCTCTGCTATGTATAACTTGGTTAACTTCTGCAAGGAGTAGTCAACACGTACTGGGATGAAGTGTGCAGACTTCGTCAAGCGATCAACAACTACCCAAATCGCATCTTTCTTAGTGGGCGTGAGGGGAAGCCCACTAACAAAATCCATGGTGATTCTTTCCCACTTCCATTGTGGAATATTCACTGGCTGTAATAATCCTGATGGTAACTGATGTTCCGCCTTGACCTGCTGACAGGTCAAACACTTACCCACCAATTCAGTTACCTCTTGCTTCAAACCCGGCCACCAAAACTGATCTCTCAGATCCCGAAACATCTTACTTCCTCCAGGGTGCATAGCGTATACACTACCATGCGCCTCAATCAAAATCCTTTGCCTTAACTCCGGATCTTTTGGCATGCAAACCTTCCCTCGGAAGCATAACAATCCTTCCTCATTCATACTAAATTCTGCTGGCCCATCCTTTGAGATTAGCTGCAATTTCCCCTTTAGCAACTCATCGGTCTGTTGCCTCTCCTTCACTTGACTAATCCAAGTAGGTTTCACTTGAAGTTCGGCTAATAAGCTTCCATCCTCATACAGACTAAGGTGAGCAAACATTGCCCTTAGGTCAGAGACTACTTTACGACTTAGAGCATCCGCTACTACATTAGCCTTACTCGGATGATATTCGATCGAGCAATCATAATCCTTTAGTAACTCGATCCACCTTCTCTGCCTTAGGTTCAACTCCTTCTGAGTCAAAAGATACTTCAAGCTCTTATGATCTGTGTAGATGACAGATTTCTCCCCGTACAGATAATGCCTCCAAATTTTTAAGGCAAACACCACTGCCGCCAATTCCAAATCATGGGTGGGGTAATTCAATTCATGCGGTCTTAACTGCCGAGATGCATATGCAACCACCTTTCCATCTTGCATCAACACACACCCTAATCCTGCGTGTGACGCATCACAGTAAATTACGAACTCCTTCCCCACCTCCTGCTGAATCAACACTCGAGCCTCCGTCAAAAACCTTTTCAACTTTTCAAAACTCTCCTGCTGTTTATCAGACCAAACAAACGAAACTCCTTTCCGTAGTAACTTGGTCAACGGTGCCGCGACCGAAGAAAATCCTTCAACAAACCTTCGGTAATACCCTGCTAGACCAAGGAAACTCCTAATCTCAGCCACGGACCTAGGTGGCTTCCAATCCAACACTGCTTCAATCTTTCGAGGGTCAACCCTAATCCCTTCTGCCGACACAACGTGCCCTAGAAACGTTACTTCCCTCAGCCAAAATTCACACTTACTGAATTTGGCATATAACTGCTTCTCCCTTAGGATCTGCAAAGCTATTCGCAGATGAGCGTCATGCTCCTCCTCTGACTTCGAATAAACTAAGATATCATCGATAAACACCACGACACACCAATCTATGTAAGGTTGGAATACTCGGTTCATCATGTCCATGAACGCTGCTGGCGTGTTGGTTAATCCAAACGGCATCACCATAAACTCATAATGACCGTAGCGAGTCCTAAAAGCTGTCTTATGTATATCTGCCTCCTTAACCCTGAGCTAATGGTACCCTAATCTCAAATCTATCTTAGAAAAGATTGAGGCTCCCTTCAACTGATCGAACAAGTCATCAATCCTTGGCAACGGGTACTTGTTCTTGATTGTTAGCTTGTTCAACTGGCGATAATCAATGCACATACGCATTGATCCATCCTTCTTCTTAACAAATAACACCGGCGCTCCCTACGGCAACACACTCGGTCGAATAAATCCTCTATACAACAACTCCTGTATCTGCACTTTCAACTCTACCAACTCCTTCGGTGCCATCCTATATGGAGCGATAGATACCGGTGCTATTCTCGGAAAAAGATTGATACTAAACTCCACTTCACGATCTGGGGGTAATCTCGGAAGCTCTTCAGGGAAAACATCAGGAAATTCCTTTACCGTCCTGACGTCCCCAACAGTCATATCCTTGGCTTCTAGAGCCCGAACAAACAATAAAACTGCCTCGCACCCTTTCCTCACCATCCTTTCTGCTCTTAGGGCAGTCACCACATTCGACAAGCAGTTCCCCCTTTCTCCTATCACCAACACTTCCTCACCCTCGGGGGTTCTTAATACCATACGCTTGGCTACACAATCTAAATTAGCTTGATACTTCACAAGCCAATCCATGCCTAAAATTAAATCAAATTCTCCGAATGGTAATTCCATCAAATTCGTTCGGAAAACTGTCCCCTGAACTTCTAGAGGTACTTCCCGATAAAGTTTATCCACTACTACCGATTGTCCTAATGGGCTAACTACAGTCATTGCCTTAGGGGTAATTTCAGATTCTAGCCTTAAAGTTCCCGATACGCTACTAGCTACGTACGAATGCGTCGACCCAATGTCAATCAATGCAGTGTAAGGCAAACCAAAAATTAAGAACGTACCGGTTATGACATCCGGTGCATCAGCCTCTTCACGACGTTTGACAGCATAGACCAACCCCGGCTGTCTCGCCTCAGTGTTTCTTGCCCTTTGGCCTGGTGCTCCACGACCCCGACCAACACCATTACCACCTCGGCCTGCACCCCGACCTCTTTGTGGTTGTTGACCTCCTCTGCCAGGCTGAGCATTCTCTCGACCCATGGTCCCTTCACCGTCTCTTTGCTGCGGACAGTTCCTAACTTGGTGGTCCGTAGATCCACACCTAAAACACTTTCCACTGCCTACCCAACACTCACCGGCATGAAGTTTGCCACATCGAGCACACTTAGGTGTCTGGTTAGTAGCAGCAGGTTTCTCTTCTCGTTTTGGTCCATCAGGCCTGGACCTTTTCTAAGTACGCCCGTTTGACGATCCAAGATTCCTCTTATTTCCACCTCTATCCCTATCTCGATTTAACTTCTCAGTTCGCTTTACCTCCTCGGCTATCTTAGCCTTTTCCACTAGCACAGCAAATTCCCTTTCCCGCTGCGGGGCTATCAAAACACGCAAGTCATCCCTCAGGCCATCTTCAAACCTAACACAATGTTCATGCTCTGTGGCTACCATCCCACGAGCATAGCAGCTAAGACGTAAGAACTCAGCTTCATACGCAGCCACTGACCTACTCCCTTGCACCAGATTCAGAAATGCTCTACGTTGCGCATCCACATAACTTGATCCAATGTACTTATTCTAAAACACTGTTTTAAAGAAATCCCAGGTGATACGGTCAGCCATAGCACCATCCTTTACCGTAAGCCACCATTGATAGGCTTCATCCCGCAAGAGGGATACAACTCCCTTCAACTTTTCCTCCTCCGTGAAATCCAAATCATCCATTATGCGTTCTACCGCCTCCAACCAATACTCAGCTGAACTTGGGGCTACATTAGAAATTCCCCTAAACACTTCTGCCCCATTGGCTCTAAGCCGTTCTGACACAGATTTCTAGGCTCCTGTGCCCATACCAGCCCCAGCAACCCTTTCTAAAACCCTTAGCATTGCCTAAGATACCGCGTCATCTCCAGCAGTCTGATCCTGAAATTCCTCTTCCGCGGCTGGCATCTCATTTCCAGAACCATGACCAGATCCTACTGGTTTCGACACCATCCTCTTACCCCTACCACGACCACGTGGCGGACGTCCTCGACCCCTTGTACTCATTCTACCGATTCGCGTTTATCTGATTAGAAATTTTATGCACTATTAGTTTTCTTCCACTGTTTTAACCACGGATAGTTTTATGAATAATAGCTTTAACAGTAATTCTTTTGAATTCGCATTCACCACGCAGTCTCAAGTTCATATCCTCTAAGAAACACATACATCCAATCATGAACTCACGTCCATTACAGAAAAGTGTTGTTGTTGTTGTTGTTTCCACTACCCAGGGGTATTTCTGTAATTTTATCCTACAGGGGTATTTTTATAATTTTTCAAAATAAGGTTCCTTGGTGATTTTGTCAAATAGGGGTATTTTGGTAATTTTGCATTCCCGAGGGTATTTTGGTAATTTTGAAAATCAGGGGTATTTCAGTAATTTTGAAATTCGGAGGTATTTCGGTAATTTTGAAATCCGGGGGTATTTCGGTAATTTTGAAATCCGGGGGTATTTCGGTAATTTTGATATCCGGGGGTATTTCGATAATTTTGATATCCGGGGGTATTTCGATAATTTTGATATCCGAGAGTATTTTGGTAATTTTAAAATCTGGGGGTATTTCGGTAATTTTACCAAATAAGGGTAATTTGGTAATTTTACAAAGCAAGGGTAATTTGGTAGTTTTCTTCATAGCTGTGAACATTTTCAAATCAAGTTTTTTTTTTTTGAAGTATACAAACTTAGGGGTTTTTGTTTGTAAAATAGGGTGGTTGGTCCCTTCCGGGTTTTAATTATGGGTTCAGCCCATGAACAAGTCCTTATCACTAGAGTAAACAGTCACTACGCACCAGGTAAGATTTCATCGAAGAGGAGGTGAGTCACTAGGACTGCTTAAATACCAAGCTCTACCTGAATCCACTCCTAGGCATGCGTATGCCTATTGCCACACCCTGTCATGCCTAAAGTGAACAGTCACTATGCACCAGGTAACATTCCAGCGAAGAGGAGGTGAGTCACTTGGACTGCTTAAATACCAAGCTCTTCCGGATCTACTCCTAGACATGCATATGCCTGTTGCCACACCTTAGTCTTGCGACTTGTTTACAGGTTTTGTTTAGTGAAAATTAAGTCTTATGGATTTGAAGAGTTGTTTGTCTAAGCTTAGAGTCCATCAAGTTCTAATCTAGATAGTTTACGTCCCATAAGCCCACTAAGCCCACATTTATATCACAATCAGGAGTTCAGAATACTTACCTGGGTGGATTGGGTGCCGGTAGACTCGGAGGCCATGTCTTCAAACCAAAATCTTAAATTCAAATTTTTTTCTAAAACATTTCTAGACCCATTTCACAGCCCGAGTTTTGAACTGGGCTCTGATACCAAAATGTAACAACCCAAACCCGGCCCATGCGTTTCGACCGGATCTGGCATGTCACGGCTTGTACTTTGAAAACTTTTGTTTGATGGTTTTTGAAATATGTGAGTTAATTAGACAATATTTAAGTGAGTAAGCGGCATTTTTTTAAAAAATAAAATAAAACCTTGTATTAAATATTATTATTGTATGAATAAATCTTATCATAGAATTCGTCAATTTCTTAACATTGAAAACGACCTAATTGAATGAAAACTAGGGCCTTATTATATATATTCTCGAAATATCAATGAAATAAATTAAACTTAAAGAAATCTCAAAAGAAAATAACTTGTAGGAAAAAGAACTTGATGGCCCCTCGAGTCCGTCTCGGCTCCCATGTCCACGATCTACTGTTCATCTGGAAGAGTAGAGAAAATGAAAAGCGTGAGTCACAAAGACTCAGTGTATAAACCTCAAAACACACATCGACCTGAGCCCACAAACACATTATGGGCCCTGGCCCATACAGGAAGGCATCAATCATAATCACATAATAAGCAATAAAGAATGAATAGCCCAACCCATCCTAGGTTTCCATCCTCTACACACCAACCCGTACCAACCATCACACCTTGGGGATTTTTACAATTAACCCTCCATCCGCTACACACCAAAACGACAGTCGTACTGCCTATTCCTATTAAGTAGGAATCATTAAACGTGGCATAGCTACCGATCACTATGTGACCTTACATTTAAATTATGTGGGATTTCTACCACCGATCATTGAGTGACCTATCTTACACTTCCCCTTCAGTATCATCAATCCCACCCCATGCATACATACATAAAGAAAACATCATGCAGACTTATATATTTTTCGATACACATAGGGAGTTCTAAGTTTACGTACCTGGTATCCTTGCCTAACCCTTTTAGGGTTCCATTCGACTGTTTATACAGCCTCATTCCGGCTTTTAGCCCATAACATACATAAGTAGAAATACATACAGGTTTATTAGTAGTGTGTTAGAGATCTACACACCTGATTAATGTTGATACCCTTGCTAAACCGATCTACAACCTTGCTCAAAAAGCCGGAAGGATGTGAAACTAGGGCCTCTCCTATATTCGGCCATGGTTAGTGTTCTACCCAATTTTATGTATTTAAATAAACAATTCTTCTTACCTTAAAATCCCGAAATTGAAGACTAATGATTTTTGGCCTTTAGATCTAGTCGACCAAGCTTCCTTCAAATCCCGAAAACCATTAAACTATTAGCTTTCGGCTTTTGCTTTTCAAAAACCGGGAATAGATTATGAGAACTAAACAAAAATCGACCCTTACCTTAGCTTAGGAGATTCGGCTAGCACTAAGGAGAGAATTCGGCAATGCCAATAGAAGATTTAAATGCCGGAGGTATAAAACAATTCTTCAAATATGATGAATAAAAGAAAAAGCGATGGATGCTTCGACTTTTTAGTGAAATCGGCACAAGGGAAAAGAAAGTGGGGAGAAGTTTCGGCTTTTGAAGTAATTGAAGAAGAAATTTGGAGAAAGAAATTGGAGAGGGAGAGGCTAAAGAATTCGACACAAAGAATAGAGAAAACTAGGGTTTTTAAATGTCAGAATCAAGGACCTAGCCCCCCCTATTTATAGATTTTTGACACCTATTGTTAAATACCAAAAACGCCCTTAAAATTTAAGCTAAAAGAGAGGAGAATTTCGGCATCTTCTTTGCCATGCAGTAGCCGAATTTTAAGTCCTCTAGGTGGTGGATTTTCGGCCAACTCTTCCCTTGGAAATAAGCTCCTAATTTTTCTCCCTTTTTATCTATGATATTATCACTTAAAAATCCATATATATCTTCCTATTTTTAAGCCTTGTAGTCGTCCACCTCATTAATTCTAAATGCCGAAATTTAACTCATTTAAATTAAAAGATTTGGGCTTCATTAAACTTACATTTTTGGGCCCCTAAATCCCTTGTGTGTGGCGTCACCCTATCTTCATTTAAAGTACGAAAATTGGCCTAAAAACATGGGCTCCTTGCGACCCAAAACTTGTTCCTTTTTAATTGTTAATGATGCCACCTTAAATAATTTAATCTGGGCCTTTGCCTAATTCTAAGCCCAAATTTAGACCCCTTTCACCTAAGTTAACATATTAAACATATTCCTACACCAAATGCATAGGCCCGTAAATTTAGGATGTTACACCCTAAGTATCCTTTTTCGAGTGAAACTCTTATTTCCAGCGATAGGGACACGGCCATGGTACACGCCCGTGCATGTCATGGCCAGGCCGTGTTCGAGCCTGTTGAATGAGGCACGACCGTGTAGATTTGGGCCAGGCCGTGTGGATTTCGTGATATGGCCCATTTACTCCGTTTTGGGCCCGTTTTCCGTTCTTTCCGTCCTTTGGTGCTCTCCTGAGTATAAAACATGAAAAGAAAGGATTAAGAGCACCTTTTTACATAAATCAAGGGATAAATTATCCAAAAGTATGCTAAATGTGGGATTAAAATATGTTACTTCTACGGTTTATTAGTCCCCTCATTAGCTAGCTTAAGCTTTGGGGTTCCAAATGTTCAAAAATAATAAAGAAAGACCCCTAGAATCACTTACTTGTAAAAGAATGACTTGGATGGAAGTTTGAACTCCAAAAACATCTATTTTCCCTTCAATTTTTGGTGGAGAAGAAGCATGATTATTTAAAGATGATATCTCTTTTATTCATCTTATTTTATTCATTTTTTTTATCACCTAATTTCACCAAAATTTTTACCAAAATTTAATGCCATTGTCTCATTGTCTCTATGGCCGGCCAACGCACTCTTAATGGCCTAATTGCGCTTTAAGGACCTCCAATTTAATATTTTATGGCTATTAGACACCTCCACCTTGTATAATAGAACTTTCGCACTTTATGCGCTATTGCCCTTTCTCACAATTAAGCATACAATTGTTAAAATTAAAGCACCAAAATTTCCATGCATCCATATAATTATGCCATAGCATATAAAATAATATCAAAATAATTTTCTTCAACCTCGGATTAGCGGTCCTAAAACCACTATTCTGACTAGCCCCAAAATCGGGTTGTAACAGTGGTTGATTATGAGATTAGCATGAGACGATACAGGTACGTACGGAAATGAACTGAGTATTGGAAACTATGAAATTGATGAGCTACTTGGTAAGTTATATGAATGATATTTGATAGCTTGATATTTAATGGAATTGTTGTACATTGTTTTCCATTAAATGAATGTTTAATGAATGATGATAGTTGCTTATTGTTAACATACGAGCTTATTAAGCTATATAGCGTACTTTGTTGCTTTTCCATGTTTTATAGTGATATCAAAGCTAGCTCAAATTCTGGTATCGTCGGAGACTTCACCACACTATCTACTGACTCTTTGGTACTTTTGAAACTATGTTTTAAGTATATGGCATGTATAGGTATTTGAGTCATTTTGGTTATGTTTTGGTAATGACTTTGGCCAAATGAACTGCGCTGTAAATGTCTATATTTTGAGTTGTAAATATAGCTATGAGATTTGGCTTAATTTGGTGAATTTGTTTATGTGCATATATGTTGATATTTGAGTTTTTTTGGATGGATATGTTAATGACCATATTGTGAAGTTTGTGGATTTAGTATCTTGCTAGTGAATTGGTACAAAAATGGGGTATGTTAGGTAATGGTTAAACTAGTTGATTGGTATATGTATTTGAGTATGTCTTGGTTGAGTTAAACTTGAGTTATAAGCATGTTGAATGTTGGTATTGAAAATAGTATGGATTAGTCTTGAATGTGGCTGAATTGAATGTTATTTATGCTATAATTTGGCAGTATTTGGGTTGGTTTAGGTATGTGCAAAATGGGTGGCAAAATGGCTTGGTAAATAGCCTATTTTTGTCCACAGGGCAGAGACATGGACGTGTGTCTCAGCCGTGTGTGACACATAGTCATGATACACGGCCGTGTGTCCCCTGGTGTTGAAATTAAAATGAATTTAGTATGCTCTACACAGTCTAACACACGGGCGTGTGATCAGCCGTGTGGTACAAGTCAGTATACCCTCTAATTGGCTCACGGCTTAGCACACGGGCGTGTGACTTGGCCATGTTGCATAAGTTAGTATACCCTACAGGCTTGGCACGGCCTAACACATGACTTAGCACATGGGCGTGTGTTGCCACTTCAAAGAGCACACGGGCTAGACACACTCTGTTTAAAGCAAAAATTTTCTAAGTTTCACGAAAATTTCCTAAGTTATCGATTTAGTCCCGAACCACTCTAAAAGCTGTTGAAGGCCTCATAGGCTCTTAATAGGGACAAATTGATTGAGATTGAATGATTGAATTTAACAATTTTATGTTAAATAGTTGTTTATTTGTTTCATAAGCCTGGTAATGCTTCGTAACCCCATTCCAGCGTTGAATATGGGTGAGGAGTGTTATAGGTAATTAAACCATTTGGAATGTGAGTGGACATTTATTGGCATTTTTATGCATGTTTTGATGTTTTAATAAAGGGTAAATAGGTAATTGTAAAATAAATTAAGTAAAATAACTAAAAACAAAGCTATCATCCTTATTGTTTTCATCTTCTACCGAAAATTAAGTAAGGAAACAGACATGGGAGGAGATTAATATTCGGCCAACTTAATCTAGTGTATGTAAGTTCAATTTTGTCCCATTTTTAATGACTTCTATGTTTTTTGAGATTATTGCAACTAGGTTTAGCTAGCCCAGGGATTATTTTGCAAAATTGTTAAAGATTTATCATGTTGCCATTGTTGAATGCTTGAGTAATTTGATGATTTATGATAGATTTGGAAGGTTTAATGTTAGATTAATAGCTTTTATAAAGTTATTTTTGACAAAAATGTCAAAAAGGGATTAAATTGAGAAAATGAGAAATGTAGTGGTTAAAAGTGTAAATAAATTGAAAATATGGGTTGCTAGTAACATGTATTAAATTCGACTAAGCATGGGTTTGTACTAAATTGAATGAATTTGCAATTTTATGTGTAAGGACTAAATTGTGAAAATGTGAAACATTAGGGGCATATGTGTAAATTTGCCAAATTGTAAATTATAGGCTAAATTGAATAGACCGAATGTTGAATGTGCTAAATTTGATAAAATATAGATCAAGATAAGCCAAGATCGGATTAGATCCGGGAACAGAAAAAGTGGACGAATAGTTGATAACTTCCATCCGAGTTACTCAAGGTAAGTTCGTATAATTAGAATCAAACTTTTAAATACTTGTAAATTATTTGAAATGAAAGCATAATTGAGTAAATGGTATTAATGAGTTCGAATGCCTAATGGATGAGAATTATTTAATACAGAGTCCCGTTTGAACCGTAGAAAGTCGTAGGATACGAGTGACATGTCACCGGGGTTACCGTTTTGGTCAAGATCCTGCATGTGTTGCAGACTCACCACAGCTCGTATGAGCTTACTGATATATCAGCTCGTAAAAGCTTACAGTCCATCAGCTCAGGAGGAGCTTACTGATCATAGCTCAAAAGAGCAGAAATGATAATGAATTGACGGATTACAGATTTATACACGTAATGTATATCACCCAAGTATCCCTCGATATTCTAATAGATTCAACAGGCATAAATTCTGTTATTGGTTATGTGAAAAATCTATATGTTTATACGGATAAATTACTGTCTATATGAATTTGATATGATACAATGCATTGAGTATTAAATTGAGATAATGGATGATTATATGCACTTACGTGACTAACTTGTTGATGAATGCTTGTGTTTAGGCATTTGGTAATTGAATTGAGTATACCTTATTTATTGTCTTGATTATGTATAAATGGTAAGTTTAATTTTGAATTATACGGGCTTACTAAGCTTTATAGCTTACTTTATTTATTTTCTTCTATGTTTTATAGTATATCGAAGCTAGCTTGGTACCAAGGATCGTCAGAGACTTCATCGCACTATCGGACATCTATTTTGGTACTTTTGAACTATGTATATATGGTATATGGCATGTATAGGCTTGAGTCATTTTGGTATGCCATTTGATTTGGCTTTGTGATGGTGAATTTGATGTTGTTTATAAATGTGCAAATGATATTATTTTGAGTTAGGTAATTGACATATAATGAGCGATTGAGGTTGAATGAATATTGCATGTTTGGAATGGTTTAGTTAATTGAATGGTATATGTGAATTAGGTATGAAATTATATGGCAATTTGTGGTATACTTGTGATTTATATTAACGGTAAAGAATTGGCATGATTTGAACTTTGGTTGATGGTATTTGGTTGCATATTGTATCTTGAATTGGTACCATTTGAGTTTATTTATGTATGTGCAACATAGGTGGCAAAATGGCTTGGTAAATATCCTATTTTTGTCCACACAGAGAGAGACACAGGCGTGTGTCTCAGCCATGTGTGACACAGTCAAATTACACGGTCGTGTGTCCCCTGGTGTTGAAATTGAAATGAAGTCAGTATACTCCACACGGTCTCACACACGGGCGTGTGATCGGCCGTGAGGCACAAGTTAGTATACCCTCCTAATTAGCACACGGCCTAGCACATGGGCATGTGACTTGGCCATGTTGCATAAGTCAGTATACCCTACAGGTTTGACACGGCCAAGCACACGGCCTGGCACATAGGTGTGTGTAGCCACTTCGAAGGGCACACGGGCTAGACATACGGGAGTGTGGTTAGCCGTGTGACCCAAGTTAGTAACCTCACTTGTTTGGACACGGGGTAGGACACGGGCTGGGACACGACCTTGTGCTCCCATTTTGAATGTCCTCATGGCCTGTGACACGGGCATGTCTGGTGGCTGTGTGAGACACACAGCCTGGTCACACGGGGGTGTGTCCCTTATTTTAGAGAAAAATTTTATAAGTGTTGAAAAAAATTTCCTGAGTTATCGGTTTAGTCTCGAACCACACCCAAAGCATGTTTAGGGCATCGTAGGCTCATTATAGGGACCATGTGGTTGAAATTGATTGATAATTGTATGTATTGATTAAATGTATGAGAAAAGTTTGTTTATGTGTGTTGTAAGTCCGGTAATGCTCCGTAACCCTATTCAGGCATTGAATACTGGTGAGGGGTGTTATATTCATAGCCATTTGACCCCTTTTACTAATAGAACTCTACTTTTGTACTTTTTACGATTTAGTCATTTTCACTTAAGTAATCATCTAAACATCAAAATTTCTTAGTGGAATTTTAATACGACCTTACTGACATCTCATAGAGATTAAATTAATAATAAAATAATAATTTATTCGTCAGATTTGTGGTCCCAAAACTACTGTTCTAATTTCACTACAAACGGGTTGTTACCTATACTCATGCATAACGACTGTAGCTCATTGTACGACATGTGCCAATCTTCGTACAATTGCTCCATGGCCATCTGTTTAGCTATCCATGTTTTCTGATATGACACTTGGTACTGAAATCGTTCTTGTATTTCAGCAATCAATACATAAACTAGAATGGTTGGCATGTCTTTCACCATTGGCATGATGCATGTGCAGATAGTTTTGGAATGAAGTTTGTGGTGATCTTGCGTCATATGTGTTAAAGTGCATGTGTGAGGCCCAAGAAATTTTTTAATCTCCTGCATTTGTGACCTTTGGATAAAAGTGGCTCGTACCTTCCAATTGCAGCCTTCTGTTGACCTCAAACACTTCCCAATATAAAATGTCGGTTTAGACATAACGAATTTGTAGTCAACTGGTATATTCATGATATACCACCTAATGGAAAATACAGACTCTTCCTTGGTTGCGAATTTTTGGCCCACGAATAACTCCTCACGTTCAGAATCTATAGCCAACTGGTGAGCAGGTAGTATATCAGAGTACTCCGGGAACTCGAATGTGTGCACCACATCGAGATCTATGACTGACATCTGTACCCCAAGATCATTACGTATCATAATGACTCGATTCGGGTTCCTAACTAAAGACTTGTTAACATTTCCATCTTCATTCGCACCTTCATCATCAATGTCATTCGGAACCTCATCTTGATCAGGATCACCATCATCTTCAACCTCGTGACCAGAAGAACCATTATTATCATTTACTCATCACCATTTGCATCATTCTCAATCACCACCAGATGTATTTGTAGACGGGGACCCGGGTTAAGGTTCTCATATGCAAGTGGAGCATTAAGATCGATGTCGATACCGTGTACAGTCGATCGCCTATCAACGTACACTATCAGAACCATCGTACATGGATCTTGAGCTACATATTTTTCACCTAATCGAGTGGAATCGTCAGTTGTCTCCACATCAATTAATTCAACAAACAAATGATTCGAATCTGTTTACTGACTCTGATCCCGATAATAAAGTATGACTATTGTGTCCATGTCATCATCATCTACAAGTTCCATCTCGGTGAATTTTATAGGATCCGTCGAAACTAGAAATTTGTAGAATAGTCTCGAGATCCTCCTCTCACAACGTCCAATATTTTTTGCACTAATCCTCTCTTTCATATCATCAACCGAGACAATTTGTAACAGCCCTATAGTCAAGGGTGTCGAAAAGTGCATTCTAGAGACTCCGTTCCCGTAAATCGGACTCATAAATATTTATTAAAAATATTTACGAAGTTAGTTGTGTAGTTAACTAGGTTTTGATTAAGTGAATTTGCATGAATTAAAAGTTATTCAGTATAAGGACTAAATCGTGTATAGAGTGAAAGTTGAATTATTGATTAAAAATCAATTGACCGATTAAAGTGGTAATTATACCTTTATATTGGGTAGTGGACGGCATTAATGGGGTAATTGTATATATTATATATCATCTATATATGATATATATTATGAATTATAAAATGGAATTAATATGTATAAAGATTAAAATAATAATAAAAGAAAGAACAAAGAAAAAGAATTAGAAAGACATGCAAACTAAGATAAAAAAAGAAAGAAAAAGAAAGAAATGTAGAAAGGAGAGAATGCACGGCTAGGGACTTCTAAGTTTCCAAACATCAATTGGTTAGTCAATTTAGTCCATTTTCTTGTATTCTTTATATTTTTGGAATCTCGGTGCCTAGGGCTACCCAACCCATGTTGTAATTTTGGGATTGATTAAGATTTTAAATGTTGTTATTATTAAATAGTTTTAGTGTTAGATTGTAGAACAAATTGTAAATTTTGAGAAATAGGAACAACATTGTCAAAATTTAAAAATTTAGGGGTTCAATTGAAAATAGGGAGCTAAATTTTGCTTAAAGTGAAATTAGTATAAAAATATAAGATTAAATATGAAAAATAAAAATTAGTCTCGGTTTAAGGATAATTGATTGAAATGGATTGAATTGGTACATACATTATGAATGTATTGATTATTTGAATTGAAATGAATATATGTACAAATATGAGAATTGGATATTGGTTGTATTTGAAATGTGAAATTAAACCCTATTAACGGTATCAGGCTGAGCTAGATATAGATGGCATGCCATAGGATAGGAAGAGTTCATGGATTTCTTTCACTTCGAGTTAATGAGGCACTGGGTGTCAATTTACTCTGGTTTAATTGATGAGACACTGGGTGTCAATTTATATAGTGCTGGGCATAGTTATTACTTCTGATTTATCTGATGAGGCATTGGGTGCCAAATTGGTGTGTTGGTTGGATTCGTGTATCCGTCCGAGTCCGAGTCATGTTCATAGGGGTAAATAAATAAAAAAGTTATAAAATTGATCTTGAAATGGCATAGTATAAGAAATGGAAGTGATATAGTGAATTGAAAATAGAATGTGAAATATGTTGTAAATACATGGAATATATGAGTTATATACTCATGAATTGAATATGGAATGGATAATGCCATTGTTTAAATGAGATGAGGATTGATATGTGAAAAACTATTTATATAGTTAGAAATGTGTATTGAGATATTTGTTAAACAAAACAAATATGATAGCATGTGAAATTATAATAATGGTATATGGCAAATATAAGCTTGGACAAGATTATGCATTTTTGTATCATTATATTCTTAATTGTTCAGATTATAGAAATATCACTGAGTTTTACTTAGCGTACAGTTTTTTTTTCCGTGCGTAGGTTAGGTACTTCACTTTTGATCACCGATTCAGCATCTAACAATGATCCCGATCTCAAATGTGGTGATGTTGATCTTTTTTGTTGGCATGTACCTAGGATGTTTAGTTGATAGTTATTTTGTGGATGGATTGTAAATAAAGCTATAGGTGTAATGTTGGTTGGTGTATATGTAATCATGTGTTTATGTTTGATGCCATAATATGGTATGTTGAATTGAACCAAGATAGGTTAGGTATTTGTAAATTTTAGTTGATGCTTAGGTGGTTATGAACTAGGCTAAATGGAGTGATTTTGGTATGTTTATGATTTGGATTTGAATGATGCATTAACAATATGTTTCGATGATATAAATGGGGTACCAATGAGGGTACATTGGTTAGGCACTTAGGATTATTGTTTTGGCATGTTTTGAGTGTGTTTAATCGTGTTTTGAATATGTTAAACAAATGGTTTTTGAGTTGCTTAATACCCAAGCAAGTAGGAATGACAAACTTGTGGTTTAACGCACAATTTAGGTCCACACGGCCAAACACATGGGCGTGTGACTTGGCTATGTCAGACACACAACTAGCACATGGGCGTGCGAGGCCATTTCGAAGGGTACACGGCCTGGCACGTGGGCGTGTGGCTTGGCCGTGTGACTCAAGTTAATGAGTTACACCAGCACAGACACAAGCTGAGACACGGTCGTGTGTCCCTACTTCAAATGCCCACACGGCCAGACACACGGGCATGTGACTTGGCCGTGTGACCCCTACAGTTAAAATTTTTGTAATTATTTTCTAAACTTCCACAATTGTTTCAAATTAGTCCCTGCCTATTTTTAAACTATTTGTAGGGTCTCGTAGACTCAAAATAGGGGTTGTAAGAGTAACTTTTACTCTTAATTGGGGTGGATTAGAAAACCTAAATTAAGTGCATTCCACTAACATCATCAAAGATAAATTAAAAAGATATTAGTAGATAGAGTATGGACTAATATTCTGATTATAATAATTGGAATAGTCTTATATGTATCTGAATTCTAACATTCTAGAAGGGATAAATAGTGATAAGAGTGTAGACAGTGGAAGACCAAGTTTAGAAATGCATAGCGTAATTTATTATTCAAATGTATAAGAATCTAGCTTGAAAGTATTATATTTCCGTGACCTACCCCTACATATTATAATATTATTAGTTAGTTTATATGTTGATTATGATTGACTTAATTGTTTGATTCATTAGTAATGCTTGTGACCCATATCCGACGACGGAGAGCGCTTAGGGGTGTTACATTTAGTGGTATTATAGCTTGCAGGTTTAGCCGATTCTCGGACCAAATCGAGCTCGGAATTGAGTCTAGAGGTACATGCTATAATTGAGTTGAAATTAGTTGGGATTTGGATGCTGATACATTTGTTTTTGTTTTATAGTTGAAAATGTCGGATGATTATAATAACAATGTTGATCAAGAGATGTATACCGAAGATGATGTCTCCAATGAGTTCAATGGAACCGAATCGATAACACCGAGTGTTAATCCAGTTAGTACTCAACAACCTTACGTTGAGCAAGGTAATATTGAGGGAGGAGGTGACTCGCAATTACTTCAAGCTATCGCTGATTCTCTTCAGCATGTTACGGGAACTACATTCGCTACGGCATCTGCACCTCCTGTTCGTCGAGCTCTGATCAACAAGTTGCGTAGATATAATGCGACTAAATTTTTATGATTGAAATGAGTTAATCCTTCTGTAGTTGAAGTTTGGATTGAATCCATTAAGCGCATCTTGCAACAACTTGAATGCAACCCGCGTGAAAGCGTAATATGTGTTTTTTCTCTACTACAAGGAGAAGCATATACCTGGTTGCAGTCAGTAACACACCATGTATCTGTAAATCAGGCTAATTGGGAATTCTTCCAAAAGTAATTCTAAAAGAAATATGTGGGCGAATTGTATATTGAAGATAGAAGATAAGAGTTTTTGATGCTAAAACAAGGTAGGATGTTTGTGGTTGATTATGAACGAGAGTTTTTGTGACCTAGTAGGTATGCCGTTGAGTTTGTGCCGACTAAAATTGATAGTTGCAAGCGATTTCTGCGTGGTTTACGGGATGACTTACGGGTACAGTTAGTATCAAACAGAATTACTGAGTTTTTAGATTTAGTTGAACGAGCGGGAATGGTAGAACAAGTTTTGGGTTTTGATAGAAAGACTGAGAATACTCGTATTATTGAAAAGCATCCTGGAGCTGCAAGTTCAAATTTACAACTAAAGAGATCAAAAGAATTTCATGGTAGCTGGAGGTCAAACTTTAAGTCAGATAGAGATGATAGAAACCGTGATCGACAACCGAACGTGTCCAATCAAGGATACTGATATTTTAATTTGTGAGCACTGCATGAA
This sequence comes from Gossypium australe, assembly GCA_005393395.2. NCBI lineage: Eukaryota > Viridiplantae > Streptophyta > Magnoliopsida > Malvales > Malvaceae > Gossypium > Gossypium australe. The sequence goes on along the minus strand of CM016617.1, from coordinate 85,188,454 downwards.
AAAAGTAATATGGTGAATGCTGGAAGTTAACTCGAGGTTGTTTTTGTTGTGGATTCACAAATATTTTGCTAGAGAGTGTCTGAAGAATAAGAATGCTACACCTATTACTTCTTAAAGATCTGTGCGTACACCTAGGGGTCGCGGGTCAAGTTGAGGTGGCTCATTTTCTAGAGGTGGTGCTAGAAAGGAAAATGATGTTGTTACTCATCAGTCGGAGGTCAAAGCACCAGCCCGAGCTTATGTTGTGCAGACACGTGAGGATGGTGATGCTAATGACATTGTGACATGTATCTTACATTCAGAACCTGTTTATGTTTTGATAGATCCGGGATCTTCACATTCGTATGTTACTACTAAATTGGTTAAGTCGGGAAGTTTAAGATCTGAGACGTCTAGAGTATCGATAGTGGTGTCTAGTCCATTGGGACAATTTGTGTTAGTGGATCTGGTGTGTAGGAGATGTCCGTTAGTGATACAGAATATAACCTTTCCTATTGATTTGTTCATAATGTCGTTTGTCGATTTCGATATGATTTTGGGCATGGATTGGCTAAGGGGCGATTTTGGATTTTCATAAAAAGAAGTTTGTTCTTCAGAGTGAAGGCGGTGGTATGATGAAGGTGAAGGTGTTCAAACGAGTGGTTCAAATCGTATCATTTCAGCAACTCGAGCTGATAAACTTCTCAACCAAGGTTGTGAAGCTTTTCTAGCTTATGTTATCAATTCGAATTCTGGTGATAGTGTGCAGTAAAATTTAAACTATTTGCGAATTCCCTGATATGTTTCTCGATGAATTACAGGGATTACCACGAGATCGGGAGGTTGAGTTTGCAATTGAAGTGTTTTCTGGTACGACTCCGGTGTCAATGTCCCCCTATCATATGGCACCCACGGAGTTGAAAGAATTAAAAGTACAATTGCAAGACTTGTTGGATCGTAACTTTACATGCCCTAGTATATCACCTTGGGGAGCTCCAGTGCTTTTCGTCAAAAAGGAAGATGGTTCGATGTGGCTTTGTATTGACTATCGGAAATTGGATAAGTTGACGATTAAGAATCGATACCCTCTACCTCGTATTGATGACTTATTGGATCAACAAAAAGGAGCTTCTGTCTTTTGGAAGATCGATTTGAGATCGGGTTACTATTAGTTGAAACTGGAAGATAGTGGCGTACCGAAGTACTTGTTATGGCCATTATGAATTCTTAGTGATGCCTTTGGGTTGACGAACGCTCCAGAAACATTCAAGGATCTCATAAACTGTATTTTTCAACCATATTTAAATCAATTTATGGTATTTTTATTGAGGATATTCTAATCTATTCAAAATCTAAATCCGAGCATGAACAACACCTCAAAATTGTTTTACAAGTGTTACGAGAGAACAGTTATATAACACCCCTCACCCGTATTCAACGCCAGAATAGGGTTATAGAGCATTACCAGACTTATGAAACAATTAAACAACTATTTAACATACAATTATTCAATTCAATCATTGTTCATTCAATTTCAATCAATTTGTCCCTATTAAGAGCCTACAATGCTTTAAACATGCCTTGGGAGTGGTTCGGGACTAAACCGATAACTCAAGAAATTTTTCAGTACTTAGCAATTTATTCTTCAAACAAGGGACACACGCCTGTGCAACCAGGCCGTGTGTCTCGCATGGTCACCAGACACGTCCGTGTCACAGACCGTGAGAAAATAGGGGGTACATATTGACTTGGGTCACACAGCCAACCACACACCCGTGTGTCTAGCCGTGTGCCCTTCGAAGTGGCCACACACGCCAATGCGCCAGATCATGTGTTAGGCCATGCCAAACCTATAAGGTATACTGACTTATGCAACACAGCCAAGTCACACGCTCGTGGGCTAGGCCCTGTGCCAATTAGGGGGTATACTGAATTGTACCACACGGCTAATCACACGCCCGTGTGTGAGACCATGTGGAGCATACTGACTTCATTTCAATTTCAACACCAGGGGACACACGACCGTCTAACTTGATCGTGTGTCACACACGGCTGAGACACACACCCGTGTCTCTGGCTGCTGGACAAAAATAGGCTATTTACCAAGCCAATTCCCCACCCAAAATATACCTAAACAACCCAAATGGCACCAATTCGTAACACAATAGAACACCTATTCTAACAACATTCAAGACAATTTCATACCATTTCAAATACTAATAACTAGCATGCTTATAACTTATGTTTTATTCAACCAAAACCTACAAAAATACATATACCAATCAACTATTTAAACCATTACCAATCATACTTTATTTTGTACCATTTCATATACAAGGTACCAATTCCACAAACTTCATAATATGGTCATTTACATATCCATCCAAGAACTCAATAACAACCATATATGCACACATAAACACATAACCAAATCCACCAAATGAAGCCAAATCTCATGGCTATATTTACAACTGAAAACATATACATTTACCAGTAAATTCATTTGGCCAATGTTATTACCAAATTTAACCAACATGACTCAAATACTTGTACATGCCATATACTTAAAACATAGTTTCAAAAGTATCAAAAAGTTAGTGGATAGTGTGGTGAAGTCTCGGACGATCCCCGAATCTGAGCTAGCTTTAAAATCACTATAAAACATGGAAAAGCAACAAAGTAAGTTATATAGCTTAGTAAGCTCGTATGTTAACAATTAGCAATTATCATCATTCATTGATCATTAATATAATGGAAAACAATGTGCAACAATTCTATTATATCTCAAGCTACCAAATGATCGTTCATATAACTTACCAAAGAACTCATCTATTTCATAGATTTCAATACTCAATTCATTTCTGTACGTACCTGTACCACCTTGTACTAATCTCATAACCAACCACATCCTTCATTTACCCGTTGAACCATTCAGAGTAGAAGTCGGATAATCAAGGTCTCACTCGATAAGTACCTATACCATGGCCCGTAGCCAAATCAAGGTAACTTATACGAAATTCTAATATAATGGCCCGGAGCCAAATCAGCCGATATGCATGGCCCAAAGCCAACTTGGTTTATCTCGTACACATAGTGCTAAATCATGTCTTGAAGCCAACTTAAGTATTCCTAATGACATGTCACTAGCATCCTAAACTATTCCTAAGATTCAATCGGGTTTCCAACTATTGAATCTTCATCGAATCATTTTTGAATTTGTATGTAATCACATAAACACAATTCATACTATATCAAAGCATATAAAATACATTTGAAATGAATTTACAGCATACGAACTTACCTCGGATGTTAAAACAGCGAATCGAGTCGATTGGTCGACAACTTTATCTTTTCCCCAGTCCAAATCCGTATTTCGCTTTTCTTAATCTAATTGAAGAGGTTAGGGTTGCCAAAATTTAAACATGAAAATAACTTTCTCCCTTATGAATTTCGGTTGAAGATGATAACATTAAGTGAGGATTTTATTTTGTTTTACTTAATAAACCATTAATAATCAATTTACCAATTTAACCTTACTAATAAACCTTTTAAAACACATATTATAAGCCATAATTGTCCACCCATCATTATAATGGTCTATTACAACATAAGAACCTTCACTTAAGTAAACCATAGCTATTAGACACGTTTAACTAATAGTACCCAAAGTTTACACTTTACGCGATAAAGTCCTTTTTATCAAATTGACCATTTAAACGATAAAATTTCTTAACAAAAATTTCACAGAAGCATATTATCATGTTGTAAAGATTAAAATAATAATAAAAAAAATATTTTATCATTGGATTTGTGGTCTCAAAACCACTATTCCGATTTGACCAAAAATGGGTTGTTATAACTCTCCCCCCTTAGGGATTTTCATCCCCGAAAATCTTACCAGTGAAAAGGTTAGGGTACTATTTTCTCATAGCTTCCCTAGGTTCCCACATAGTTTCCTTGATCCCATGTTTATGCCACTGGTCCTATTCTTTCGATGATCTTGTACGGCCCGATGAAACGCGGACTCAAGTTGCCTTTCCGACCAAATCTAAGGATTTTCTTCCACAGGAATACTTCCAAAAACACTTTTTCACCGATCTGGAATTCAATGTCTTTTCGTTTCAAATCCACGTACGATTTCTGACGATCTGAAGCTTCTTTTAAACTGTCGCGAATCGTTTTCACTATTTCTTTAATTTCTCTGATGAACTCAACCCTGTGAATCTTTTTCTCACTTAGTTCAATCCAGTATAAAGGAGTTCGACATTTGCAACCATATAAAGCTTCGTACAGTGCCATCTTTATACATTTCTGAAAACTATTGTTATACACGAACTCAATCAACGATAAGTATTTTTCCCAACTGCCCTCAAACTCTAAAATAAAACATCTCAAGATATCTTTGAGAATCTGAATAACTCTCTCAGTTTGACCATCAGTTTAAAGATGAAAAGAAGTACTGAAACTCAACCGTGTTCCCAGAGCTTCTTGCAGTTTCATCCAGAATCAAGAAGTAAATCTCGGATCTTTATCAGAACTAATAGATAGTGTCACCCAGTGCAATCGAACAATCTCAGAAATGTACAATTCAGCTAGTCTATCAAGTGAGTAATCTGTACGTATTGGTATGAAATGAACAAATTTCGTTAGTCGATCAACAACAACCCAAATATCATCTTTCTTTTTTGGAGTTAGGGGCAATCCCGATACAAAATCCATTGTAACTATATCCCATTTCCACTCGAGAATCACCATAGGCTGCAATAAACCCGATGGTACTTGATGTTCAGCTTTGACTTGCTGACAAATCAAACATTTAGAAACAAACTCTAAGATATCTCGTTTCATGCCTTGCCACCAATAAAACTATTTCAAATCATTGTACATTTTGGTACTCCCCAAATGAACAGATAAATAGCTATTGTGTGCTTCGTGCAAAATCTTCTAAACGAGCTATGAATTTCTCGGTATGCAAATTCTATTTCGAAACCTTAAACAATCATGTGCTCCAGACTGAAACTCTGAATTAGGGATAGTCTCACATTGAGTCCATTTAACTTGCAATTCACGTTCATCTTTCTGAGCTTCGTAGATTTGTTGAAGAAATACCGGATTATCTTTTAATTCAGCTAAAATAGACCCATCATCACAAATCATCAACTGGGTATTCATTGCTCGTAATGCAAACAAATATTTTTGGCTCAGGGCATCAACAACAACATTAACTTTTCCCAGGTGATAATCAATAACAAATTCATAATCTTTCAATAACTCGAGCCATCTTACTTGTCGCAGATTCAAATCTTTCTATGACATCAGATATTTTAAGCTTTTGTGATTCGTATAAATTTGGCATTTTTCACCATATAAATAGTGTCACGAAATTTTCAATGCGGACACAATTGCGGCCAACTCTAAATCGTGCATCTGATAGTTCTTTTCATGCAGCTTCAATTGTCGGGAAGCATAGGCTATGACTTTTCCTCCTTGCATTAGAACACATCCTAAACCGTTTAATGACGCGTCATTATAAATCAGAAACTCTTTCCCAGATTCAGGTTGAACCAGAACTGATGCTTCAGTTAACAGTATTTTCAACTGTTCGAAACTCTACTGACATTTTTCTGACCATTCAAATTTCACATCTTTTTGAAGCAGTCGAGTCATCGGTGTCCCAATCATCGAAAATCCTTTCATGAATATTCGGTAATAGCCTATTAAGCCTAGAAAACTATGGACTTCAGACACATTTCTCGGAGGTTTCCAGTCAACAATAGTAGAAATCTTACTCGGGTCAACTCTAATACCTTCAACTGAAACAATATGCCCTAGAAATCCAACCTCTCGGAGCGAAAACTCACATTTACTGAACTTTGCAAACAATTGCTTATCACGTAGAGTTTGTAACACAATTCTCAAGTGCTCAGTATGTTCAGATTCATCTCGCGAATAGATCAGAATGTCGTCAATGAATACAACAACGAATCTGTCTAAATACGGTTTGAATATCCGGTTCATCAAGTCCATAAAAATTGTAAGAGCATTAGTTAATCCGAAAGGCATAACAAGGAATTCATAATGTCCGTACCTCGTTCTGAACGTTGTCTCCGGTACATCTGAGTCTTTAACTCGCAACTGATAATAACTAGATCTCAAGTCAATCTTTGAAAACATTGTTGCACATTTCAATTGATCAAATAATTTATCAATCTGCGGTAGAGGGTATTTGTTCTTTATAGTCACTTTATTCAACTGTCTGTAATCGATACACAATCTCATCGTGCCATCTTTCTTCTTTACAAACAATACCGGTGCACCCCAGAGCGAATAGCTCGGTTGTGCAAAACCTCTGTCTATCAATTCTTGCAACTAAGCTTTCAACTCTTTCAACTTTATTAGAGCCATTCTATACGGAGCTATGGATATCAATGAAGTTACTGGTACTAATTCAATAGCAAATTCAACCTCTCTGATAGGTGGAAACCCCAGTAATTCTTCTGGAAATACATCTGAAAACTCACAAACAAAAAGTACAAATTCAATCTTTGATTCAGACACCTTTGTATCCAGTACATGCAAGATATGCATCATAGCCCTTTTTCATACATTCCTAAGCTAACATAAATAATATCGCAGTAGGTAATTCACTCGAATCATCAAACTCAATCCGAAGAATTTCACCATTCTGACATTTTAATTTGATAGTCTTTCATCTACAATTCACAACCGCATCATGCATAGCCAGCCAATCCATACCCAAAATCACATCAAACTCATCGAACGGTAGAAGCATCAAGTCAGCCAGAAAACAAAGTCATCAAAGGACAATTCTTACAAATCTTATCAACTAAAACAAACTTGCCTAAGGGGTTCGACACTTTAATTACAAACTTTGTAGACTCGACATGTAAACTCTTTTTAAACACTAAATTCATACAGATATATGAATGGGTTAATCCAGGATCTATCAATGCAATTATATTAGTATCAAAAATAGAAAAAGTGCTGGTAATAACATCTGGGGACAATGCTTCTTCACGAGCGCGAATAGTATAGGCTCTAGCAGGTGCTCTGGCCTCGGATCTCACAGCTGAGTCCCTAGTTATACCTCTACCACTGGATACATTTCCCATATTTCTCGGTGGTCTCTTTCTCGCAGTCGTATTGCTCGATCTTACATTCTGAACTATTTCTTTCTTTCATAACTCTGGGCAGTCTCGAATAAAGTGATCTGGCGAACCACATTTGAAGCAAGCTTTAGTACTCTTATTCCAGCATTCACCAAAATGTCTTCTCCCGCACTATTGGCACTCGGGTTTGTTATTTCTTATATTGCCAACACTTGAGACGGATGTAGCTTGGGCTTTAGAATTCATAGGTTCATTTCCACGATCTCTATTCTGATATCCCGTTGATGCATTAGATCAACTGTACGAATCTCGAAATTTCTTTGATGAAGAATGAGAAGGTTTATTCATTAGTCTTTTCCTCGAATCTCTAGCCTCTGAATCAGATTTCTTCTTTTCTCGGCTAAAGTCTTCGGCTTTGCAAGCTCGGTCAACTAACAAAACAAATTCTTTTAAATCTAAAATCCCAACCAGAAGTTTAATGCCTTCGTTCAGCCCATCAACAAACCGCTTGCATATTATCTCTTTAGTAAAAACATACTCTCGAGCATATTTACTTAACTGTACGAATTCTCTTTCATATTTTGTCACGGTCATTCGGCCCTGTTTCAACTCTAGGAACTCTTTATGCTTTTGATCCAGGAACCATTGACTTATATATTTCTTTCGGAACTCCGTCTGAAAGAATACCCAGGTCACTCGCTCTCTCGGCACTACAGGCACCAAGGTATTCCACCATTGAAACGCAAAGTCTCTCAGAAGAGAAATAGCACACTTTAAGCATTCAGCCGATGTACAAGAAAGTTTATCAAACACTCGGATTGTATTTTCAAGCCAAAACTCGACTCTCTCAAGATCATCGTCAACATTAGCCCTGAACTCTTCAGCCCCGTGTTTACGAATCTTATCAACTGGAGGCTTGTTCAATCTTAAAAGCTTAACTCCTTGAGGAGCTACGGGTACAGGTTGGGGATTAGGAAGTGGTGGAGGTTGTTGAGTAGCTGGGTTCGTTCGAATATATTGAGTGAACCACTCGTTTATCATTTGGAATAAGGCTACTTTAGCCTCTCCTCCCTGGCTACCCGTCATGGGTCTAGAATCAAATGGAGCTGCCCCTTGAGTAGGAGCAGGCACATTACTTTCAACCTCATCAGCTATTGCTCGATTGCGATCCATTTGCTATATAAAAACACATTTTCAAATATCAAGAGCCATCACACTATCACAGTTTATATATGGCATGCATAGCCAGACTCACACACACGCTACGTTAGTCCTAGAATCAATTAAACCATAGTTCTGATACCAATAAATGTAACACCCCTCACCCGTATTCAATGTCAAAATAGGCTTACGGAGCATTACCAGACTTATGAAACAATTAAACAACTATTTAACATACAATTATTCAATTCAATCATTCATCATTCAATCTCAATCAATTTGTCCCTATTAAGAGCCTACGAGGCTTTAAACATGCTTTGGGAGTGATTCAGGACTGAACCAGTAACTCATGAATTTTTTTAATACTTAGTAAATTTTTCTTCAAACAAGAGACACGCGCCTTTTTGAGTAGGTCGTTTGTCTCACACGGTCAAAAGACACGCCCGTGTCACAGGCCGAGTGAAAATAGGGGGTACATACTGACTTGGGTAACACGGCCAACCACACGCCCATATGTCTAGCCCGTGTGCCCTTCGAAGTGGCCACACACGCCCGTGTACCAGGCCATGTGTTAGGCCATGCCAAACCTGTAGGGTATACTGACTTATGCAACATGACCAAGTCACACGCCCGTGTGCTAGGCCGTGTGCCAATTAGGGGGTATACTGACTTGTACCAGACGGTCGATCACACGCCCGTGTGTGAGACCATGTGAAACATACTGACTTTATTTCAATTTTAGCACCAGGGGACACACGATCGTCTAACTTGACCATATGTCACACACAACTGAGACACACGCCCGTATCTCTGTCCGTGTGGACAAAAATAGGCTATTTACCAAGCCAATTTGCCACCCAAAATCTCATATGCCCAAAATCTCATAATCTCTAATCGAGATCCGCGGTTCACTTCGAGATTTTGGAAGCATTTGCATGAATCTTTCAGTATGCGACTTAAATTTAGCATAGTTTTTCACCCACAGACGGATGGACAATCTGAGCGTGTTATTTAGATTTTGGAAGACATGCTTTGCACTTGTGTTGTTGATTTTGAATCGGGTTGGGAGCGTTACTTACTTTTGGCTGAATTTGTATACAATAATAGCTTTCAATTGAGTATTCAAATGGATCCGTATAAAGCCTTATACGGTCATAGGTGTGGAACACCTATTTACTAGGGAATTAGGTGAAAGGAGAATGATCAGGCCAAAATTAATTCAAAAAACGGAAGATATTGTTAAGAAAATTCAAGATAGATTGAAGACAACTTTTGATAGACAAAAATCGTGTGCAGATTTGAAATGTCGAGATTTCGAATATTCTGTTGGTGATAAAGTATTTCTTAAAGTTTCACCTTAGAAGAAAATTTTGAGATTTGATCGAAAAGAGAAGCTGAGTTATCGTTTTATCAGACAGTATGAGATCACGGAAAGAGTAGGACCAGTTGTGTAATGCCCTGAATAATTTATTTTTATTTCTGTAAATATCTGACACAATTGTGTATCTGCTGCAGTGGTTAAGTGTTCTGGGTGTGTGTGTGAGGTCTTGGGTTCAAGTCCCACATTTGATAATTTTGTTATTTTTTATCCAAGTCTTACCCTTGTGGAGTGGGCTTAAATAAAATTCTCTATTAATTCATATCAGAATGAGCCTGCTGGTTCGAGTGGTAAGGGGTTGTTGTGTTGGAGGTCTTGTGTTCGAATCCTTGTGTGAGTAAGGGTGTTAATTTTTGCTCGGGGGTTTGATAGTATTTCGGTTGACCAAAAAGTCTGAGGAAGTTATGACTTAGTGGATTAATGGGAGAAAATCTAGAGATATGTTATCATATCTATTTTTTATTTTTATTTTTATTTTTATTTTTCCCCGAAATACTATTTGACGTTTCTTCTCCAAAATTTCCTCCTCCAAACATTTCTTTTTGATTTCTTCCTTCTTTGATTTTTGTTCGTTATTCTGTCTTTCATTCACTACATTAAGGTGCTGTAGACTCTGTTCAGTCTATAGTAGGTAAGTCTTCTTGAAGTTTTGAGCATTTGGGAATCGTTTTTAGATGTGCTAATGTGATGAATTCTTGTGTAGGTGTTAACCAAGGGGACCGGAATCGGCTTCTATTGTGTAGTGTGTTGGAGATTTTGAAACAGTTTTGGTAAGTGATCGAGTATGTCGATTGAGTAAAATTATCAAGTGTATTGATTGGGGGTTTGATAGTTTGGTGTTTCGATACTTGGTTTTAATCGATGTAACGATATTTTTAGTTTTGGAGGGCTCACGATTGCTTACGCATAAAAAATCGAACAAGGTGTGTACCCCTTACACAAAAAATTGAGCTTCGGCGAAAGCCAAAAAAACCACACTGTCGATGCCACATGGGCGTGTGCCTGGTCGTGTGGTTGACGAGAGCATGGCCGTGCGCAAGACACGGCCCTGTAGTGGTGTGAGTGTGGTTGTGTGGGCCACACGGGCTAGGACCAGTTGGGCATGTAGGCCACACAGGCGTGTGGGTTTTGGGCCAAGCCGTGTGGGCCACACAGGCAAAGCCAATTTGGGCGTGTGGCCCCACACGGGCATATGGGCCCATAATTCTGAAATTTTTCCTAGGGTCACACGGGTCATTTCGATTGACTGTGGGCCTACCGTAGGGTCTGTAAGGGCTAACCAAACCCAAAAACTATGTGATCTGATAATCTGATATTCTGCTCTGAGTATGACACTGTTTATGCATGTCTGATTAGTCTGATGTATATATATGTGTGTTTTATATCTGTAGATGAGCATGTAAACATGTTAATTCTGATTATATATATTTGTTTGGGGTGGGATTTGAATAAGTGGAGGAAGTGTTCTGTATGGCGATCATTGCCTAGATTCTAGCAGCTTGGCTGCACATTATCTGATATGTGTTGTAATGGCACGATATGGTGTGTAGGGATGGGTGGGTGTTTTTAACCCCACATGGTGTAATGGGATGGTCAGAGTTGGTGTGTAGAGAATAAGGGTAGGATTCAATATATCTATTTCTGTTATCTGAATTTGTAAAGGACTTATGTTCGAATCTAAATCTGAATCTAACTATGTATGTGATTTCTATATGTACAGCATGTCTATTTCTATTGGGTTACACATTGAGTTTACGTAAACTTACTTCTGTTGTGTGTTCTGTTTAGGTAATCCACAGACTTAGGCGGATCGGTACAGCGGAGTCTCGCGGTGACCACTAGTCTGTGAACTGACTTTCAATAAAAGTTTTATTTATTTAAGAATTATTTCTGGGAGTTTTGTATTAACTGGACTCTCAAGACTGTTTGGTTTAGTTTTTGGGATTTGGATTTTTCGCTTATACTTTATTTGCAACGGTTATCTAAAAACATGGTTTTTACTAAAACAAAGGTTTTCCAAACTTGTGAATGAGATTTTAAGAAAATAACGATTACTATAACTTCCACTGTAAATTATGTTTTGGCAAATAAATTAATTGAATAACATTTTCGACAATATATATAAGCAAATATGGATTTGAAAACTAGAATGATTTAATGTAATGACACCGTTTTCAAAACCCTTATTTGTGACATCTCTGGATTCGGCCATAATGTCTAGACCGAGTTTGGGGTGTTACTGTCAAAACCATTTTTTTTTTGAAAAACGGGGTTGACTTTTAAAACGAAAATGGAGTCGCCACCAATCTTTTTTTTTTTTGAGGTATGATCGGGTCACCTTGATATTGTTTGTTAAAACATTTTGATTTAATAAAACGATGATTTTGGCCTACAAAATTCGAGAAAACGGGTTCGGGAGTTGGTTACGCACGAGGAAGGATTAGCACCCTCATAACGCCAAAAATTGGTACCGAATTGATTTATTAACGTCTTAATGTCGAAAATTTTGAAAAGATTTTAAAATACGATCCTCTTCGTTTTAAAAAACTTGAATAAATTAAACTGGATGTCGATACTCGCTTATTTCGAAGGAATAAAATATCATACCCAGTGAGTTAGGATATGACATCTCGAATCCTCGAAACTACGCTTGTCTTTTTTCTATTCAAAACATGTACATTTAAATTTAAGAAGGATATTCGGTTATTTGGGTCAAATGAAAAATCGAAACCCAGTAAGTTAGCGCATAATTTCTCAAAATTCCAAATATAGAATATTGCCTTTATTTTTAAAAATCCTTACCTCGAGATAACAAAATGTCACATCCAGTGAGTTAGGACACTACACATTTGAATTCCCGAGAATAAGTTTTTATTTAACCTATGTACTTTGATTTTAAAAGGAAAATAATAGGTTCCTTAGATTCGATGAGAAAAATCGAAATCCAGTAAGTTAGGGTACGTTTTCTTTCGAGCCTTAGAACGCGAAGTGTTTACTTATTTCAAAACGAAAATTTTAATGCATCGAATAAAATGTGATATGATCATAGTAAAATGGAAGATGAATTATCGTACACATGCATAATAGAATAAAAACAAGGGTAACAATGTAAATAACAAAAATAAAGGCAAAAATAAAATACAATAAAGTAAAATTTAAAACCAACAATTTATATGAAATAATAGGAAAAAGAAAAAAGTAAATAAAAGAAAATAATAGCAAAAGTAAAAGCTAATGGTAAATCAATAAATAAATAAATACTATATACAATAATTTAAAATTAATAAAATAATAATAATAGTAACAAAAATACAGTAATAATAAATTATAATGAAAATATGTTAATAAACAAATAATAATAGTAAAAATAAATAAATAAAAGTAGTAACAATAATCATAAGAATAATAATAATAGTAGTTTAAATAATAATAATAGTAGTAGTAGTAAAAATAAAAAATACAATTATAGTAATAATAATAGTGGTAGTAACAATAATAATAATAACAATAATAAATATAAAACTAATAATAATAGTAACAATAATTAATTTTAATAGCAAAAATAATCAGAGGGAATAAAAAGGGACTAAATCGAATTTAAAACAAATGTTTGGGGCAAAAATAAAAAAATAAGAAAATATGGCCAATTAGGGACTAAAATAAAGCAGCATAAAAATGCGAGGACGAAAATGGGGAAATTCCCATGCCATTTAAACGTCACCGTTCCTTCGGGACTAAAATGGAATACAAATAAAAATGTGTGACAAAATTAAAAGGAAAGGAAAAAATAATAAGGACTAAATCAAAATAGATAGAAAATGCGGAAGGACTATCCGCGCAAATAGCCCATCCACACAAAACACGCGGATCCCTCTTGCAGGTCGGGTCGCGAGCGCGGGTTGAGGTTAAACGGCGTCGTTTTGGCGCCTAGGTTTTAACCCAAAACGACGCCGTTTTGATGTTTTATAAAAACCCAATATTTTTAAAAAACTTTCATTTTAACTCTTTCCCTTTAAAAAAAAAACTAAACTCTCTCTCAAAATTCTCTCTGCTGGCCCATCCCCTCCTGCCAGGATCCGGCGAGAATTCCGGCACTGTTGCCGCCGTCGCCGCCGCTGTTCACGACGGTCGGAGTTCGAAACAGGTAATTTTTTTCTCTCTTTTTTATGTATTATATTTTAAAACTTCCGTATATTAAAAAAAAGGAAAAACCTTTCAAATAGAAGAACAGATTCGGAAAAAAAATAACAAAGGTAAAAATGAAAACCCTTTTTTTTGTTCTACTTTTGATTTTTGTATTGATATTGTGTGTACTCGTAAAAATTGTAGAGGAAGCTTTACATCATTTTCGGCCTCTTTTATAGCTGATTTAAAGGATAAAAGAAAAATACAAAAATCCATTTATTTTTCTGTTACATCTTTGCTGGCCATTCTTGCTACTGTTTTGCTTATTTGTTTGCAGGTGAAAACCGTCGTACGGAGGCGCGCGTGTGGGGGGTGGTAGCCCAAACGTCTGGCTAGGGGTTGTGGCTCTAGGAGATTCCAGAAACCCCTAGGGTTTCTGGAAAGGCTGAAACTTTTGGGCCCTTTAGGCCTCGTAATGTATTGGGTTGAAATTTGGGCCAAAAATTGGATTGTTTTAATGGATTTTATATATGTATTTTATATTTGTTTCTTTTCTATTTTGTATTTGGGTTTTATATGGGCCCGGGTAAAATTGGGCTCTTACAACTGCCCCTCTTTACTCGTTGTCGTGTAACGAGAATGGAGCAAAGACTTAAAAAGGGCCAATTTTGCCCAGTCTCATTGAATCCTGACTTCTTTTGGTGCTTTTCTTCTTCTGGTAGCTTCATTCCATCCCACTGCATCTTCAGGGGCATAAGAACTAATGCTTCAATCCAATTCAAGGAAATTAGGCTTGTAGCTTCAATCTGCTCCGCCGCAACTTCAGGGAGATAAGATTTGCTATCTTCAGTCTGCTCCGCTGCAACTTCAGGGAAATAAGGTTTGGTAAATTTGATCCGACCTACTGCAACTTCAGAGGTATAAGATTTGTAACTTTAATCTTTTCCACTACAACTTCAGGGAAATAAGACTTGTGGCTTCAATATGTTCCACTGCAACTTCAGAAAGATAAGATCCGCCGTAGTCTGTAGCTCTAATCTGTCCCACTGCAATGCCAGGGAAATAAGATTTGCTATCTGCAGTTTGCTCCGCTGCAACTTCAAGGAGATAAGGCTAGTGGCATCAATTTGCTTCACTGCAACTTCAGAAAGATAAGATCTGCCGTAATCTGTAGCTTTAATCTGTTCCACTGTAACGTTAGGGAAATGAGATTTGTTGTCTTCAGTGTGCCCCGCTACAACTTCAAGGAGATAAGACTGGTGGCTTCAATCTGCTTCACTGTAACTTCAGGAAGATAAGATCTGCTATCTTCAGTCTGCTCCACTGCAACTTTAGGGAGATAAGGCTGGTGACTTCAATCTGCTTCACTGCAACTTTAGAAAGATAAGATCCGTCGTAATCTGTAGCTTTAATCTTTTCCACTGCAACGCTCGAGAAATAAAATTCGCTTTCTTCAGTCTATTCCGCTGCAACTTTAGGGAGATAAGGCTGGTGGCTTCAATTTACTCCACTGCAACGTCAGGAAATATGATCCGTTGTCTTCAGTCTACTCCGCTGCAACTTCAGGGAGATAAGGTTGGTGGCTTCAATCTGCTTCACTGCAACTTCAGGAAGATAAGATTCGCCGTAATCTATAGCTTTAATCTATTCCACTGCAACGCCCGGGAAATAAGATTTCCTATCTTTAGTCTGCTCTGCTGCAACTTCAGGGAAATAAGGCTATGGCTTTAATCTGCTCCACTGCAACTTCAGGAAGATAAGATCTGTCGTAGCTTTAATCTGCTCCACTACGTCTTTAGGGAAATAAGATTCATTATCTTCAATTTGCTCCACTACAACTTCAGAGAGATAAGGGTAATGGCTTTAATCTGTTCCACTGCAACTTTAGGAAAATGAGATTTGCCATGATGGATTTAATCCGACCTACTGCAACTTCAAAGGTATAAGACTTGTGGATTCGTTGATCTTGTTACACCGTCCTCTGCGGAACATAACCCGTAGAATCGATTTATGGACTTATGCTTATGCATAATGATTAGGATGCCATGATCAGAATGAATCAAATGCTCCTAACTAAATGTATAATGGATGACATTTGCATGAATGCAAAATGTCATGAGAATGATCCTTTTTAAATGTATAATGATTAGGATGCAATGATCAGAATGAACCGAATGCTCCTAACTAAATTTGTTTTGCATGAATGCAGAATTTCATGAGAATGATCCATTTTTTAATGTCTGGGTTGTCATTGCTCGTTATTCTTCAAGGCTGTATCACTGACGTAATATCCTATCTTCTTGTTCAACCGACATTTTTGATAGAAAGTCCGAAGAAATGGTCACTATTCAGAGTTTCCTTCTCAAATATTTCCAACCCTTAGGCTTGGTGAGTACTAAATAATAGTCCTATTTCAGGTTCTCGTACTATTTAGAAGTTTCCAGAGTAATATACAAAACTCCTTTTGTGAAAGTATTATTAGTCCTTAATCATTACTTCAATACAGAATGCTTGAAAATGATCATAATGATGGACAAAAATGAAATTTATCAGGAATGAAATCTGAAAAGAATAGGTTAATTAAAGAAAGCAAATATTGCTAGAATACAAAATGATGAGGGGAAAAGATAGGTGCCCCGAATATCACAGCCTGAGCTTCTCTGTACAGACTTTTTGAAGACCATTTTAAGCTCAATATGTGTTTAGGAGATCAGGAGTACTCTGCTGATGCCCCAAGACGTAACATCTCTCCTTCCTCCTAATTCAGGTATAGCAAGATCAATGCATGCCCCATCACAATTTGATCACAATTTGAGCCGCCCTTTTTGGGTTTTCAACTCAAAACCCTTTTGGTCTCAAGGTGCCCTTTGCGGGTTTTCACCTTGGCCTCTCCGTTTTTCTTTTTTTTTTTAAAGAAAATCTCATAGTGCCCTTTGTGGGTTTTCACGTTGGCCCCTTTTCCTCTTTAAGAATAGTACTTCTTGACTGAGTCCAAATTTACAGGATTGGGCAAGCTTTTCCCATCCATTTCGGCCAAGATCAGTGCTCCTCCGGAGAAAGCCTTTTTTACCACATAAGGTCCTTCCCAATTTGGCATTCATTTCCCTCTGAAATCCTTTTGTATGGGGAGGATCTTTTTCAATACCATGTCCCCCTCGTGAAATTCTCTTGGGCGAACCTTTTTGTCATAAGCTCGTATCATTCGCTTTTGGTACATTTGACCATGACGAATAGCCCTTAGCCTCTTTCCCTCAATCAAGTTCAACTGATAATATCAAGACTGTATCCATTTTGCTTCATCTAACTTTAGCTCTGACAAAACTCGAAGGGAAGGTATCTCAACTTCAATAGGTAAAACTGCCTCCATTCCATAAAACAATGTGAAAGAAGTTGCCCCGGTAGAGGTCCTGACTGATGTTTGATAAGCATAAAGAGCAAATGGTAATTTATAATGCCAATCTTTATAAGTTTCAACCATTTTCCCCACGATCTTCTTAATGTTTTTATTGGCTACTTCCACTACACTATTCATTTTTGGACGGTACAGGGATGAATTGTGGTATCTGGTCTTGAATTGACTGCAAACCTCCGCGATCGTGATGTTGTTCAAGTTTAATGCATTGTCAGATATGATCCTCTCAGGCATTCTATATCGACATATGATTTCCTTTTTTAAGAATCTACTGACTGCCAATTTAGCAACACTGGCATATGAAGCAGCCTCTACCCACTTAGTGAAATAATCGATGACTACAAAGATGAACCGATGCCCATTTGAAGCTTTTGGAGAGATCGGCCCGATGACATCCATGCCCCACATAGAGAAAGGCCATGGGAAGTCATAACATGCAAAGGCGAATGAGGTACATGAATTTTATCTCCATAAATTTGGCATTTGTGACATCTCATAGCATAATTGATGCAGTCTCCTTCTATGGTAGACCAATAGTACCCGAATCTCAAAATTTGTTTAGCCATTGTGAAACCATTGGCATGCATTCCACAAACATCCTCATGGACTTCTTCCAGAATTTTCTTAGCTTAAACAGTGTCCACACATCTCAATAGTACCTGATCCTTTCTTCTTTTGTACAAGATCTGTTCGTCTAAGACATAGTCATAAGCTAGTCTTCTCAACATCTTTTTATCATTCTCGGTTGCCTGATCAGGGTATTCACGGTTTCTTACATACCGTAATATATCATGGTACCAGGGGTGATCATCTCTTTCTTCTTCTTCTTCCATGTTGTAACAATGAGTTGGGGGCTCGTAAATACTCATTTGAATGGGTTTTACCTCTTGTTGTTTGCTCACTTTGATCATGGAAGCTAAGGTAGCCAAAACATCTACCATTTGGTTTTTGTCTCGCGAGAGGTAATTGAAAGTAATGTCGTCAAACTCTTCAATTAACCCCATAGTTATCCTTCGATAGCTGATCAATTTGAGGTTTTCAGTTGGTAGATCACCAGTGCAGAATCTCCATATACTTCCAACGCTTTAATTTTGTGTTCTATGGCAGCACGGAGTCCCATGATACATGCTTCATATTCTGCCATATTATTTGTACAATCAAAGTCCAATTTGTAGGTGAATGGATAATGATCTCCATCTGGGGATACAAAACTGCCCTAATTCCATTATCTACAACATTTGATGCTCCATCAAAATTCAATTTCCAAAGGTGATCTTTTGTAGCATCTTCTTCAATAACTACCACGTACATTAGTTCTTCATTGGGGAAGTCAAAGTTCAGATGCTCATACTCTTCTAGAGCTCTGCTGGCCAGAAAATCTGCTATTGCGCTTCCTTATACGGCTTTTTGGCTCACATAAACTACGTCGAATTCAGATAGGAGAATTTGCCATCTAGCCATCCTTCCGTTCAAAGCAGTTGACTCTATCATATATTTTAGAGGGTCCAACTTCGAGATTAGTCAGGTCGTATGATACAGCATGTATTGCCTCAACCTCCGAGTTGTCCAAATCAAGGCACAACACAAATTTTCAATTGGCGAATATCTCATTTCACACTCAGTGAATTTCTTATGAAGGTAGTATATCGCTTTTTCTCTTCTTCCTGAATCATCGTGTTGACCCAGCACACACCCCCTAGAGTTGTTAAACACTGTCAAATACAGGATTAATGGCCTATCTGGGCAGGGAGGTGACAATATTGGAGGACATGACAAGTATTGTTTAACCTTATCAGAAGCTTTCTGGCATTCATCATCCCACACACTTGGATTGTGTTTCTTGAGAAGACGAAATATGGGATCACATTTCTCAGTTAATTGTGAGATGAATCGAGCAATGTAATTTAACCTTCCAAGGAAACCTCGAACTTCTTTTTGAGTGCGCGGCGGAGGCAATTCTTGTATAGCTCGAACCTTGTTTGAGTCAATCTCTATTCCCTTCTCGCTGACTATAAAGCCCAACAATTTTCCCGATCTAGCTCCAACAGTACATTTTGTTCGATTGAGTTTTAATTGGAATTTCAGTCTCAAGAATAACTTCCTCAAAACTTGGATATGCTCCGTTTTCGTTCTGGACTTTGCGATCATATCATCGACATAAACTTCGATCATATCGTGGAACAAGGTCACCATGGCCTTTTGATATGTCGCTCCTTCCCATCTTTCTTATGGACCACAACAATGTTGGCTACCCATTCTAAGTATTTGACTTCCTACAAAAATCTAGCGTCAAATTGCGTTTTAACTTCCTCTTTTATTTTTAGGACAATGGCAGCCCTTATTCTCCGGAGCTTCTGCTGAATCGGCTTGCAATCCTCTTTTATGGGGAGGCGGTGTACAACAATGTCAGTGCTTAACCCTGGCATGTCTTGGTATTACTATGCGAAGATATCTTTGAATACCTGAAGTAACTCTACGAGGTCTCACTTCGTTTCTTCAGTTATGCACGCTCCAATTTCCATTTCCTTTCCCTCTTCCAAGGTCACAATCTTCACTGTCTCTTCATGAGGCAGAATTTACTATTCCTCTTGTTTTACCATTCTTAACAATTTCGGAGATAAGCCACAGTCTATGTCATCTTCAAAGTCCTAGGATCCCTCTAAACACATGTCTTTCTCAAAAGGAGATTCTAAAACCATAGTAGTGTTACTCATGTCATTGATATCCGGGGACCTGTTGTAGGTACAAAAAAATATGCAAAGAACGAATGAATTTAAGAATAATTATTTGTATGGTATGATTATGAATGTGATGAAAGAATGGTTTGGAAAAAGATCCAAGGAATGAAAGAATCTAACATAATTATTTGGATAGAAAGAATGAAAGAATCTTAAAAGAATGAGAGGATATTTATCCAAAATGATCTCAAATATGTATTTCATAATGATGTTTGGACATAAGCCTAGTTCACAAAGGAATTCTTATTGCTTCTAGGCTAAAAACAACAAGTGTGTTTTGAACATTACTCTGTGTGAGCTCTAAAAACTACAGGAATTTCTTCTGCGGTCCAGTTATTCAAAACACTCCCAGGTTCATAAGGGCGGATATCTGACAAAGTCTTCCTTTCAATGATTTCTTCATATATGGTATTGATGTGAACCTTTCCAAACATTTATTCTGGGCTTGTGACCTCTTCAAAGAATTCCAACTCTTTTTAGGGTTTTTTATTTTTATTTTTATTTTTTGAATTTTATTGTACATGATGCAATGCAATGCTAATGAATGAATGCAAAAAGAGGCATCGATCCTGATTCAATTTCATTTAGAAAACTTTACTAGAGGAGAAAATTCTTTACATAAAACAGATTACAAATATACGTACTGCCGTATTGTCTTCCATTTTATCAAGAAATACGTTCTCCATGACAAGCTCTTTAATTTAGTAATCGAACATGAATCGACACTTTTTCAAATGTGGAATGACATGTAATGCAATCATAGCCAAAACAAAATGAA
Organism: Gossypium australe; assembly: GCA_005393395.2. Lineage (NCBI taxonomy): Eukaryota > Viridiplantae > Streptophyta > Magnoliopsida > Malvales > Malvaceae > Gossypium > Gossypium australe. The sequence continues at coordinate 85,167,753 of CM016617.1, read as the reverse complement.
ACACATTAGTACAAAGTAAAAGCAAACAAGAAAGAAACAAATAGAGCACTTATTCGGGTGACCACTATGGTTTATCGCGGTACTATCTAGGGTGTGCTCATAGGGTCTTTTAAATGCGGTTTGGTTCTAAAGTCGAGGTACATGAACCAACAGATTCCTTAATCCTCACCCATTATAGGCTCATACGGATTGAGTTCAGTTCAGGGGAATACATTTCCTTATGGCTACACGGAGATGAAAATCTCACGAAGACATAGGTACGAATGTATCCCGAAAGCGGTCCACTATCCTGGACAGAGGTAAAAACCTAACGAATGAGTAGCTTCTCACTCCCACTTAAAAAGGGTAAGACCAAACGGTCCTTCTGCAATATGATGCGAAAATATTCTACGAGACTCAACCTACAACAATCATATAACACAAACAAATGCAATCGAAGGATCGTAATTTTCCAAATCAGATTTTCAATTCCCAACAATAAGACAGTAAAAAATCAATTTTACGGCTTGAATCTCTTAATGTTCCCCAGCAGAGTCGCCAAGTTGTCGAAACCATTTTTTGTTTGAAAAACTGTGTAACACCCTGAATTTGGGCTTAGAATAAATGGGTTTCGTGTGTCGAGAGAATGGATTTTGGCTTCGGAAAAAAAATTTATGATTTCATGTTTAGTTTAATTTTTAGGTGATTTAGGAAGGGTTGGTGGTGTTGGAAAAGTCCTAGGCTCGATCTAAGGCTTTAGTAAAAATTTATTTTTTTTTACCCTTAAGAGAGGTTGGCGTTTATAGTAAAAAGGCTTTTAAAATATTTTTTTGGGTTAAAAGATAGCACAAGGAAGTAGGTGATATCGTGGCTAGGAACGTTTTGAATAAGCTGGTGGTCAAAGGTTCAAGTCTTGGACTTGGCAATAATTTTTATTGTGCATACGTTAGTATGAAGGCTAGAGTTTAGGCCTTATAATTAGTTGTTGTTGATTTACAACATAAAGAAACGGCTGGCCATGTGGCAAAGGCGTTAGGAGCAGGAGGGGGAGCAAGGTTCTAGTCGCGGCGATGTTGGTTTTTTTTAAGTAAACCTAGAGCGTGGAAGAAAGGGTTATAACTAATTAAGGAGGAAATATATCTCAAATAAAATAAGCGGTGCAGTGGCAAGGGACGTGTGTCATAATGAAGTGGTTGGAGGTTCGAAGCTGGGTGTTGGCTAATGTTTTTTTTAGATTTCTTTGGTGATTCGGTTGCTGGTAAATAGGCTTTAAAAGAACTTGAGAATGGAACATGTCACAAGCAGAGTTGTGGTGCAGTGGCAAGAAGCGTGTTGTGGTTCCTGCAGGTCTCAGGTTCGAATTGCCTTGTGCACATATACTTGCTATTTTGCTACTAGCGTGGGGAAGGTGTTTGGAGTGGGCTGAAACACCAAAGGATGGCTGCTGTTCGGGGAAAGCAATTTGAATGTAATTCAAATTGGATTTTTGGATAAATAACGGAATTTTTGGATGGGGATGTAGATAAAATTTAGAGATAATAAAGGAATTTAATTGGTGATAAGTTTGAGTCGATTAGGGAGTGTAGGTTTATTTTATTTATTTATTTATTTATTTATTTATTTTAGTATATATATGGGTGCCGAATTAAGTTCCTAGAGTAATGCCAAAATCTTGTCTTCCTTCTGGCCGAATTTCTTCACTTGTGAGATGCCAAAACACCTTTTTTCTCTCTAAGTATTCAAAAGCCGAATCCTCCATACTCTTCCTTCTCAAATTCTTTTTTTTTTGGTTCACCACTTGGTTCTAGCCAAATCACCTCTTTTCTTATTCTCTCCAGTGCTGTCGAATTGCCTCTGTCACCTTTATAGTCTCAAAAGCCGAACTTAAGCCGCAGGATCAAAGGAGGATTTCGGTAAGAGTTTAGTTGAATTTTTTGTGGGTTTTATTAAAATTCGAAGGGCTATCTATCCCCTCTTTGCCGTTACCATGTACTAACAAGGGTGAGGTTTAGCAATCGCAAGCGCGGTAGGTAAGGATTGTTATCAAGGCAGTAAGTATTCTCGATTCAGTTAGAATTTTAATAAGTGGCTGAATCTATTGTGGCTTATAAAGGTGACTTATGATCAATATGGGTCACTTGGTTTTGACTATATAGGTATTTAGGTGCAGATCTAGAGGATAATCTCCAATAGTGGCAATTGAAAGGCTACTAGAACGTGAGGTACACGATAAGGTTATGGTGAGGTTTTGGTTTTTAGTTAGTGTATGTTAAAGCTTTGGTTAATCACGAGTAATATCAATTGTAGGTTCGTGACTAAGGGTTGTGCAACACGCGAGGTTACCAGGTGTGTACAAACATTACACACACGATATCGACAATGCCGAAAGCCGAAAGTGGCTAAATGGGCCCGGTGGGCTCTGAGGCTAAGTTTGATGAAATGGTTTGGTTGGTTATACGAATTGAGTTAGTCATGCATTATACATGATCTAGATTTGTTTTGGGCCTAATAGGCCATATGATGAGATTTGGGTCTAATGGGCCGTAAGGATGTGATTTGGGTTTGATGGGCTTTTGGGGACGTAGACATGTATGTTAGGGTTTATGAACCTTAGGCCTAGTTTGAACAACTCTTAAATTCCATAAGACTTAATCTAATTAAACATGTCTGTGAACAAGTCGCTGGGTTAGGGTGTGGCAATGGATATACGCATGTCTAGGATTGGATCTAGGGAGAGCTTGGTACTTAAGCGACCCTAGTGGTCCACCTCCTCTTTTCTAGAATCCTACCTGGTGCGTAGTGTCTGTTCACTTTAGCCACGAGGACTTGTTGACGGGCCAAAATTTATAACTAAAACCCGAAAGGGACCAGCCACCCTATTTTGTAAAATTACCAAAATACCCCTGTTTAGCAAAATTACCAAGATACCCTTATTTTACTAAATTACCAAAATACCACTGTTTTGAAAAATTACCAAGATACCACTATTTTGAAAAATTACCAAAATACCCCTGTAGGGTAGAATTACGAAAATACCCCTGGGTAGTGAAATGACGAAAATACCCCTACATGACGGATATGAGTTTATGGATGTTACTTGTGTGTTTGTTGCATTCATATGATATTTTGCTTAGGATGCATATGGGTGGGAATTATGGTACGGAGGAAGATTTGAGGATCGCATGGCCGTATGGTATGGATCCGAGGAAGGCTTTAAGCCCAATATATGTGATTAAGCAGTTATGCTGCAATGTTCGGTAGTACCGCAACCGGGCTACCCTTGGTGTGTAGCGGAGGGGTGGGTTGAGCTAGAATTCCCCACAGGAGTCATAAGGTTGGAAGGGAAATGGTGTGTAGCGGATGGACTTTTGGGGTGGGTTTTGCATTATCTGGTTGTATATGATATGATATGATATGAGATGAGGTCATTGTGGGCTAAGCCCAAGACCACCGATTTTGATAGGGCTTAGGCCCAATGTGAATATTTGAATGTTGATCTGCTTGCCAAGGGTTGTACACACTGAGTTTCGAAACTCACACCCTTAATTTTAATGTTTCAGGTGATCCTGAATAGATGGCTCAATGTGGGAGAGGACTCAGAGATGGCCACACTACAAGATGTCTGAATTTTCATTTATTTGTTTCTAAATACCTGTTTTTCTTTACTTAATTTTCGGTGGATGTAATAAGGCCTTGTACTCTGTTTTGACTTTATATTTATGTTTTAGGTTTTGAGATTAATTGTTTATTTAAATATTAAACCTATGTAAGCTCTTATGTTCAAACTTGGTTTTCGAAATACTTAAAATAATAAAATGGTTTTTTTTCACTTAATAAGACTCATTGAATTTTGGGCTTTTGGGCCTTAAACTTTTAATTAGCAAGACTGCTTTGAGTTGTGCCTTTAATGTGACATTCTAAATTCGGGCCTAACTTCTAGGCCGGGTTTGGGCTGTTACAATTAGTGGTATCAGAGCCTAGGTTGCAAAGTTCAGGCTGTGAAATGGGCCTTATGTTTTGGGTTTTAAAACAAGTAAATTAAAAAGTTTTTACAGGATTCTTGAAGTGTGGTTCACTGAGCCTCGACGTTGAGCCAAGTAAGTTCTCCGAACTATAACTGTTTAATTACTAAACTAGATAGATAATGGGCTACTTAAAATAGGCTTTTAGATACTAAAGCCCGTAGGAAACCTAAGCTTATAGTGAATTCTCGATCGCAGAATAACTTTAAGAAAATTGTTATTACTTACATAAGACATGTGTTCTAAACCAGTAGCTGAAAGAGGAGCAAATGAAAGGGCTGCCGCTACGGAAAATGCCGTATCGCAGGCCATGTTGAGAATCTTGGAAAGGGTCGTTGGGCCCAATAATGGTACGGGGAGTCGTGGGTCGATTGTAGAGCGACTCCGAGCTAATGGGGCTGAGATTTTCAAAGGAGTAGCGGGTGTGGCCCCGAATGTGGCAGAGTATTGGTTGGAAGCTACTGAAAGAATAATGGATGACCTGGTTTGCACAGCTGAACAAAAGTTGAAAGGAGCAATATCCCTGCTCAGAGAGGAAGCCTATCAGTGGTGGTTGACCGTTAAGGAGGGCAACCAACCGGAGCAGATAACTCAGGAATTATTCAAGTCGGAATTTCAGGGAAAATACATTGGGGCGCTTATGTGGATGCCCGAAGAAAGGAGTTTTTGAATCTGACTCAAGGAGATAAGTCAGTAGTAGAGTATGAGGCTGAGTTTTTGCGCCTCAGTCGATACGCCAAAGGGATAATATCAACTGAGTATGAAAGGTGCGTACGATTCGAAGATGGATTAAGGGATAGCCTTAGGGTGCTGATAGCTCCACAAAGGGAGCGAGATTTTGCGGTCTTGGTGAAGAAAGCAAAAATAGCAGAGGAGGTAAAGAGCACGGAACGCCGCAACCGAGGGAAGGAGAATGGCAAGAACAAGCAGAATATGGAACCTATAGGAGCCAAACAGAGGCCCATGAGGAGGGCCAGAGTGAATGGGCCAATTAGAGATATGGCCCCTACTGCCGCTGCTAGTAACGGAGTACCGCGTTGTACAGAATGTGGGAGAAGGCATCCGGTCCAATGTTGGAGGAGGACGGGAGCATGTTTGGGCTGTGGATCAATGGAGCATAGGGTTAGGCAGTGCCCGAGAAGGCTAGATCGGGAGCGAACCGATGGCAGAGATAATTTTTAGCCTCAGAGGGGTGATCAACATCCACCAAGGGGCTGCGGACAAGCCAGGGGCGATAATGGTAATGAACGCGATCGTGGAGCACCAGGTAGAGGTGCAGGTTATGCTGAGGCGAGGCAGCCAGCTTTGGTCTATGCAGCACATCGCCAAGGGGACAGAGACGCTCCAGATGCGAATAATGGTGCGTACCCTACCATAGTATACTAAGTGTTTATTTTGGCTTTAGAATTAAAGTGCGCAGCGAAAGCACAATGGTGAGACTTAGGTAGTACGATTACTAGTTAGTTGGAAATTTCGAGGACAAAATTTCTTTAAGGAGGGTAGAATTATAACACCCTGAATTTGGGCTTAGAATAACTGGGTTTCGTGTGTCGAGAGAATGGAATTTGGCTTCGGAAAAAAAATTATGATTTCATGTTTAGTTTAATTTTTAGGTGATTTAGGAAGGGTTGGTGGTGTTGGAAAAGTCCTAGGCTCGATCTAAGGCTTTAGCAAAAAAATTTTTTTTTTACCCTTAAGAGAGGTTGGCATTTTTAGTAAAAAGGCTTTTATAATATTTTTTTGGGTTAAAAGATAGCACAAGGAAGTAGGTGATATGGTGGCTTGGAACATTTTGAATAAGCTGGTGGTCAAAGGTTCAAGTCTTGGACATGGCAATAATTTTTATTACGCATAAGTTAGTATGAAGGCTAGAGTTTAGGCCTTATAATTAGTTGTTGCTGATTTACAACACAAAGAAATGGCTGGCCTAGCGGCAAAGGCGTTAGGAGCAGGAGGGGGAGCAAGGTTTTAATCGCGGCGATGTTGGTTTTTTTTTTACGTAAACCTAGAGCGTGGAAGAAAGGGTTACAACTAATTAGGGAGGAAATATGACTCAAATAAAATAAGCGGCGCAGTGGCAAGGGACGTGTGTCATAATGAAGTGGTTGGAGGTTCGAAGCTGGGTGTTGGCTAATGTTTTTTTAGATTTCTTTGGTGATTCGGTTGCTGGTAAATAGGCTTTAAAAGAAGTTGAGAATGGAACATGTCACAAGCAGAGTTGTGGTGTAGTGGCAAGAAGCGTGTTGTGGTTCCTGCAGGTCTCAGGTTCGAATTGCCTTGTGCACATATACTTGCTATTTTGCTGCTGGCGTGGGGAAGGTGTTTGGAGTGGGCTGAAACACCAAAGGAAGGCTGCTGTTCGGGGAAAGCAATTTGAATGTAATTCAAATTGGATTTTTGGATAAATAAAGGAATTTTTGGATGGGGATGTAGATAAAATTTAGAGATAATAAAGGAATTTAATTGGTGATAAGTTTGAGTCGATTAGGGAGTGTAGGTTTATTTTATTTATTTATTTATTTATTTATTTTAGTATATATATATAGGTGCCGAATTAAGTTCCTAGAGTAATGCCGAAATCTTGTCTTCCTTCTGGCCGAATTTCTTGCCCAAACACCTTTTTTCTCTCTAATTGTTCAGAAGCCGAATCCTCCATAATCTTCCTTCTCAAATTATTTTTTTTGGTTCACCACTTGGTTCTAGCCAAATCACCTCTTTTCTTATTCTCTCCAGTGTTGCCGAATTGCCTCTGTCACCTTTCTAGTCTGAAAAGCCGAACTTAAGCCGTAGGATCAAAGGAGGATTTCGGTAAGAGCTTAGTTGAATTTTTAGTGGGTTTTATTAAAAGTCGAAGGGCTATCTAACCCCTCTTTGCCGTTACCATGTACTAACAAGGGTGAGGTTCAGCAATCGCAAGCGCGGTAGGTAAGGATTGTTATTAAGACAGTAAGTATTCTCGATTCAGTTAGAATTTTAATAAGTGACCGAATCTATTGTGGCTCATATTGGTGACTTATGATCAATATGGGTCACTTGGTTTTGACTATATAGGTATTTGGGTACAGATCTAGAGGATAATCGCCAATAGTAGCAAAGGAAAGGCTACTAGAACGTGAGGTACACGGTAAGGTTATGGCGAGGTTTCAGTTTTTAGTTGGTATATGTTAAAGCTTTGGTTAATCGCGAGTAATGTCGATTGTAGGTTCGTGACTAAGGGTTGTGCAACACGCGAGGTTACCAGGTGTGTACAAACACTACACACACGATATCGACAATGCTGAAAAGCCGAAAGTGGCTAAATGGGCCCGGTGGGCCCTGAGGCTAAGTTTGATGTAATGGTTTGGTTGGTTATACGAATTGAGTTAGTCATGCATGATACATGATCTAGATTTGTTTTGGGCCTAATAGGCCATATGATAAGATCTGGGTCTAATGGGCCGTAAGGATGTGATTTGGATTTGATGGGCTTTTGGGGACGTAGACATGTATGTTAGGGTTTATGAACCTTAGGCCTAGTTTGAACAACTCTTAAATTCCATAAGAATTAATCTAATTAAACATGTCTGTGAACAAGTCGCTGGGTTAGGGTGTGGCAATGGACATAAGCATGTCTAGGATTGGATCTAGGGAGAGCTTGGTACTTAAGCGGCCCTAGTGGCCCACTTCCTCTTTTCTGGAATCCTACCTGCTGCGTAGTGTCTGTTCACTTTAGCCACGAGGACTTGTTGACGGGCCAAAATTTATAACTAAAACCCGAAAGGGACCAGCCACCCTATTTCGCAAAATTACCAAAATACCCCTGTTTAGCAAAATTACCAAGATACCCTTATTTTACTAAATTACCAAAATACCCCTGTTTTGCAAAATTACCAAGATACCACTATTTTGAAAATTACCAAAATACCCAGTAGGGTAGAATTACGAAAATACCCCTGGGTAGTGAAATGACGAAAATACCCCTACATGACGGATATGAGTTTATGGATGTTACTTGTGTGTTTGTTGCATTCATATGATATTCTGCTTAGGATGCATACGGGTTGGAATTATGGTACGGAGGAAGATTTGAGGATCGCATGGCCGTATGGTATGGATCCGAGGAAGGCTTTAAGCCCAATATATGTGATTAAGCAGCTATGCTGCATTGTTCGGTAGTACCGCAACCGGGCTACCCTTGGTGTGTAGCGGAGGGGTGGGTTGAGCTAGAATTCCCCACATGAGTCATAAGGTTGGAAGGGAAATGGTGTGTAGCGGATGGACTTTTGGGGTGGGTTTTGCATTATCTGGTTGTATATGATACGATATGATATGATATGAGGTCATTGTGGGCTAAGCCCAAGACCACCGATTTTGATAGGGCTTAGGCCCAATGTGAATATTTGAATGTTGATCTGCTTGCCAAGGGTTGTACACACTGAGTTTCGAAACTCACACCCTTAATTTTAATGTTTCAGGTGATCATGAATAGACGGCTCGACGTGGGAGAGGACTCGGTGATGGCTACACTACAAGATGTCTGAATTTTCATTTATTTGTTTCTAAATACCTGTTTTTCTTTACTTAATTTTCGGTGGATGTAATAAGGCCTTGTACTCTGTTTTGACTTGAGATTTATGTTTTGGTTTTTTGTTTATTTAAATATTAAACCTAAGTAAGCTCTTATGTTCAAACTTGGTTTCCGAAATACTTAAAATAATAAAATGGTTTTTTTTTTCACTTAATAAGACTCTTTGAATTTTGGGCTTTTGGGCCTTAAACTTTTAATTAGCAAGATTGTTTTGAGTTGTGCCTTTAATGTGACATTCCAGATTCGGGCCTAACTTCTAGGCCGGGTTTGGGCTGTTACATTTAGTGGTATCAGAGCCTAGGTTGCAAAGCTCGGGCTGTGAAATGGGCCTTATGTTTTGGGTTTTAAAACAAGTAAATTAAGAAGTTTTTAAAGGATTCTTGAAGTGTGGTTCACTGAGCCTCGACATTGAGCCAAGTAAGTTCTCTGAACTATAACTATTTAATTACTGAACTGGATAGATAATGGGATACTTAAAATAGGCTTTTAGATACTAAAGCCCGTAGGAAACCTAAGCCTGTAGTGAATTCTCGATCGCAGAATAACTTTAAGAAAATTGTTATTACTTACATAAGACAGGTGTTCTAAACAAGTGGAACTAAGTACTAATTACATAAAATTCTTAATTCAGAACTACGCAACGATGAGCACTAGGCGAGGGGGAAGAGGCCGCGACAAAGGTCGTGGAGGTGTTAGGGCAGGATCGTCTGAGTCCGGCCATTTGCCCAGTGTAGTAGTAGGGGAGGCTCCGGTCTCACCAGTAGCTGAAAGATGAGCAAATGAAAGGGCTGCCGCTACAGAAAATGCCGTATCGCAGGCCATGTTGAGAATCTTAGAAAGGGTCGTTGGGCCCAATAATGGTACGGGGAGTCGTGGGTCCATTATAGAGCGACTCCGAGCTAATGGGGCTGAGATTTTCAAAGGAGTAGCGGGTGTGGCCCCGAATGTGGCAGAGTATTGGTTGGAAGCTACTGAAAGAATAATGGATGACCTGGATTGCACAGCTGAACAAAAGTTGAAAGGAGCAATATCCCTGCTCAGAGAGGAAGCCTACCAGTGGTGGTTGACCGTTAAGGAGGGCAACCAACCGGAGCAGATCACTTGGGAATTATTCAAATCAGCATTTCACGGAAAATACATTGGGACGGCTTATGTGGATGCCCGAAGAAAGGAGTTTTTGAACCTGACTCAAGGAGATAAGTCCGTAGCAGAGTATGAGGCTGAGTTTTTGCGCCTCAGTCGATACGCCAAAGGGATAATATCAACTGAGTATGAAAGGTGCGTACGATTCGAAGATGGATTAAGGGATAGCCTTAGGGTGCTGATAGCTCCACAAAGGGAGCAAGATTTTGCGATCTTGGTGGAGAAAGCAAAAATAGCAGAGGAGGTAAAGAGCACGGAACGCCGCAATCGAGAGAAAGAGAATGGCAAGAACAAGCGGAATATGGAACCTATGGGAGCCGAACAGAGGCCTATGAGGAGGGCCAGAGTGAATGGGCCAATTAGAGATATGGCCCCTATTTCTGCTGCTAATAACAGATTACCGCGTTGTACAGAATGTGGGAGAAAGCATCTGGGCGAATGTTGGAGGGGGACGGGAGCATGTTTGGGCTGTGGATCGATGGAGCATAGGGTTAGGCAGTGCCCGAGAAGGCTAGATCGGGAGCGAACCGATGGCAGAGATAATTTTCAGCCTCAGAGGGGTGATCAACAACCACCAAGGGGCTGCGGACAAGCCAAGGGCGATAATGGTAATGAACGCGGTCATGGAGCACCAGGTAGAGGTGCAGGTTATGCTGAGGCGAGGCAGCCAGCTTTGGTCTATGCAGCACATCGCCAAGGGGACGAAGACGCTCTAGATCCGAATAATGGTGCGTACCCTACCATAGTATACTAAGTGTTTATTTTGGCTTTAGAATTAGAGTGTGCAGCGAAAGCACAGTGGTGAGACTTAGGTAGTACGATTACTAGTTAGTTGGAAAGTTTGAGGACGAAATTACTTTAAGGAGGGTAGAATTGTAACACCCTGAATTTGGGCTTAGAATAAATGGGTTTTGTGTGTCGAGAGAATTGATTTTGGCTTCGAAAAAAAAATTATGATTTCATTTTAGTTTAATTTTTAGGTGATTTAGGAAGGGATGGTGGTGTTGGGAAAGTCCTAGGCTCGATCTAAGGCTTTAGCAAAAATTTGTTTTTTTACCCTTAAGAGAGGTTGGCGTTTTTAGTAAAAAGGCTTTTATAATATTTTTTGGGGTTAAAAGATAGCACAAGGAAGTAGGTGATATGGTGGCTTGGAACGTTTTGAATAAGATGGTGGTCAAAGGTTCAAGTCTTGGACTTGGCAATAATTTTTATTGGGCATAAGTTAGTATGAAGGCTAGAGTTTTGGCCTTATAATTAGTTGTTGCTGATTTATAACACAAAGAAACGGCTGGCCCAGTGGCAAAGGCGTTAGGAGCAGGAGGGGGAGCAAGGTTCTAGTCGCGGTGATGTTGGTTTTTTTAAGTAAACCTAGAGCGTGGAAGAAAGGGTGATAACTAATTAGGGAGAAAATATGACTCAAATAAAATAAGCGGCGCAGTGGCAAGGAACGTGTGTCACAATGAAGTGGTTGGAGGTTCGAAGCTGGGTGTTGGCTAATGTTTTTTTCGATTTCTTTGGTGATTCGGTTGCTGGTAAATAGGCTTTAAAAGAAGTTGAGAATGGAACATGTCACAAGCAGAGTTGTGGTGCAGTGGCAAGAAGCGTGTTGTGGTTCCTGCAGGTCTCAGGTTCGAATTGCCTTGTGCACATATACTTGCTATTTTACTGCTGGCGTGGGGAAGGTGTTTGGAGTGGGCTGAAACACCAAAGGAAGGCTGCTGTTCGGGGAAAGCAATTTGAATGTAATTCAAATTGGATTTTTGGATAAATAAAGGGATTTTTGGATGGGGATGTAGATAAAATTTAGAGATAATAAAGGAATTTAATTGGTGATAAGTTTGAGTCGATTAGGGAGTGTAGGTTTATTTTATTTTATTTTATTTATTTATTTATTTATTTTAGTATATATATGGGTACCGAATTAAGTTCCTAGAGTAATGCCGAAATCTTGTCTTCCTTCTGGCCAAATTTCTTCACTTGTGAGATGCCCAAGCACCTTTTTTCTCTCTAAGTGTTCAGAAGCCGAATCCTCCATACTCTTCCTTCTCAAATTCTTTTTTTTGGTTCACCACTTGGTTCTAGCCGAATCACCTCTTTTCTTATTCTCTCCAGTGTTGTCGAATTACCTCTGTCACCTTTCTAGTCTCAAAAGCCGAACTTAAGCCGCAGGATCAAAGGAGGATTTCGGTAAGAGCTCAGTTGAATTTTTAGTGGGTTTTATTAAAAGTCGAAGGGCTATCTAACCCCTCTTTGCCGTTACCATGTACTAACAAGGGTGAGGTTCAACAATCGCAAGCGCGGTAGGTAAGGATTGTTATCAAGGCAGTAAGTATTCTCGATTCAGTTAGAATTTTAATAAGTGGCCGAATCTATTGTGGCTCATAAAGGTGACTTATGATCAATATGGGTCACTTGGTTTTGACTATATAGGTATTTGGGTGCAGATCTAGAGGATAATCGCCAATAGTAGCAAAGGAAAGGCTACTAGAACGTGAGGTACACGGTAAGGTTATGGCGAGGTTTCAGTTTTTAGTTAGTGTATGTTAAAGCTTTGGCTAATCGCGAGTAATGTCGATTGTAGGTTCGTGACTAAGGGTTGTACAACACGCGAGGTTACCAGGTGTGTACAAACACTACACACACGATATCGACAATGCCGAAAAGCCGAAAGTGGCTAAATGGGCCTGGTGGGCCCTGAGGCTAAGTTTGATGAAATGGTTTGGTTGGTTATACGAATTGAGTTAGTCATGCATGATACATGATCTGGATTTGTTTTGGGCCTAATAGGCCATATGATGAGATTTGGGTCTAATGGTCCGTAAGGATGTGATTTGGGTTTGATAGGCTTTTGGGGACGTAGACATGTATGTTAGGGTTTATGAACCTTAGGCCTAGTTTGAACAACTCTTAAATTCCATAAGACTTAATCTAATTAAACATGTCTGTGAACAAGTCGCTGGGTTAGGGTGTGGCAACGGACATACGCATGTCTAGGATTGGATCTAGGGAGAGCTTGGTACTTAAGCGGCCCTAGTGGCCCACCTCCTCTTTTCTGGAATCCTACCTGGTGCGTAGTGTCTATTCACTTTAGTCACGAGGACTTGTTGACGGGCCAAAATTTATTACTAAAACCCGAAAGAGACCAGCCACCCTATTTCGCAAAATAACCAAAATACCCCTGTTTAGCAAAATTACCAAGATACCTTTATTTTACTAAATTACCAAAATACCACTGTTTTGCAAAATTACCAAGATACCACTATTTTGAAAAATTACCAAAATACCCCTGTAGGGTAGAATTACGAAAATACCCCTGGGTAGTGAAATGACGAAAATACCCCTGCATGACGAATGTGAGTTTATGGATGTTACTTGTGTGTTTGTTGCATTCATATGATATTCTGCTTAGGATGCATATGGGTGGGAATTATGGTACGAAGGAAGATTTGAGGATTGCATGGTCGTATGGTATGGATCCAGGATCGCATGGCCGTATGGTATGGATCCGAGGAAGGCTTTAAGCCCAATATATGTGATTAAGCAACTATGCTGCAATGTTCGGTAGTACCGTAACCGGGCTACCCTTGGTGTGTAGCGGAGGGGTGGGTTGAGCTAGAATTCCCCACAAGAGTCATAAGGTTGGAAGGGAAATGGTGTGTAGCGGATGGACTTTTGGGGTGGGTTTTGTATTATCTGGATGTATATGATACGATATGATATGATATGAGGTCATTGTGGGCTCAGCCCAAGACCACCGATTTTGATAGGGCTTAGGCCCAATGTGAATATTTGAATGTTGATCTGCTTGCCAAGGGTTGTACACACTGAGTTTCGAAACTCACACCCTTAATTTTAATGTTTCAGGTGATCCTGAATAGACGACTCGTTGTGGGAGAGGACTCGGAGATGGCCACACTACAAGATGTCTGAATTTTCATTTATTTGTTTCTAAATACCTGTTTTTCTTTACTTAATTTCGGTGGATGTAATAAGGCCTTGTACTCCGTTTTGACTTCAGATTTATGTTTTGGGTTTTGAGATTAATTGTTTCTTTAAATATTAAACCTAAGTAAGCTTTTATGTTCAAACTTGGTTTTCGAAATACTTAAAATAAGAAAATGGTTTTTTTTAACTTAATAAGACTCATTGAATTTTGGGCTTTTGGGCCTTAAACTTTTAATTAGCAAGACTGTTTTCAGTTTTGCCTTCAATGTGACATTCCAGATTCAGGCCTAACTTCTAGGCCGGGTTTGGGGTGTTACAAACGGGGTCGACTTTTAAAACGAAAATGGAGTCGCCACCAATCTTTTTTTTTTTTTTGAGGTGTGGTCGGGTCACTTTGAGATTGTTCGTTAAAACATTTTAATTTATTAAAACGATGATTTTGGCCTACAAAATTTGAGAAAACAGGTTCGGGAGTCGGTTACGCACGAGGAAGGATTAGCACCCTCGTAACGCCAGAAATTGGTACCAAATTGATTTATTAACGTCTTAATGTCAAAAATTTGAAAAGATTTTAAAATACGATCCTCTTCGTTTTAAAAAAAAAACTTGAATAAATTAAACTGGATGCCGAGACCCCCTTATTTCGAAGGAATAAAATATCATACCCAGTGAGTTAGGATATGACATCTCGAATCCTCGAAATTACTCTTGTCTTTTTCTATTCAAAACTTGTACATTTAAATTTAAGAAGGATATTCGGTTATTTGGGTCAAATGAAAAATCGAAACCCAGTAAGTTAGCGCATAATTTCTCAAAATTCCAAATATAGAATATTGCCTTTATTTTTAAAAATCCTTACCTCGAGATAACAAAATGTCACATCCAGTGAGTTAGGACACTACACATTTGAATTCCCGAGAATAAGTTTTTATTTAACCTATGTACTTTGATTTTAAAAGGAAAATAATAGGTTCTTTAGATTCGATGAGAAAAATCGAAATCCAGTAAGTTAGGGTACGATTTCTTTAGAACCTAAGAACGCGAAGTGTTTACTTATTTCAAAACGAAAATTTTAATGCATCGAATAAAATGGGATATGATCGTAGTCAAATGGAAGATGAATTATAGTACACATGCATAATAGAATAAAAACAAGGGTAACAATGTAAATAACAAAAATAAAGGCAAAAATAAAATACAATAAAATAAAATTTAAAACCAACAATTTATATGAAATAATAGGAAAAAGAACAAATAAATAAAAGAAAATAATAACAAAAATAAAAGCTAATGATAAATAAATAAATACTATATACAATAATTTAAAACATAATAAAATAATAATAATAGTAACAAAATACAATAATAATAATAATAATAATAATAATAATAATAATAATAATAATAGTAAAAATAAATAAATACAATTATAGTAATAATAATATCAAAATAATAAATAATAGTGGTAGTAAAATAATAATAATAATAATAATAATAATAATAAATATAAAACTAATAATAATAGTAACAATAATTAATTTTAATAGCAAAAATAATCAGAGGGAATAAAAAGGGACTAAATCGAATTTAAAACAAATGATTGGGGTAAAAATAAAAAAATAAGAAAATATGGCCAATTAGGGACTAAAACAAAACACGCGTAAAAATACGAGGACCAAAATGGGAAAATTCCCATGCCATTTAAACGTCATCGTTCCTTCGAGACTAAAATGAAATACGGATAAAAATGTGTGACAAAATTAAAAGGACAGGAAAAAATCAATAAGGACTAACTCAAAATAGATAGAAAATGCGGAAGGACTATCCGCGCAAATAGTCCATCCATACAAAATACGTGGATCCCCCGTGCGAGTTGGGTTGCGAGCGTGGGTTAAGGTTAAACGGCGTCGTTTTGGCGTCTGGGTTTTTAACCCAAAACGGCGTCGTTTTGAGGCCTAAGAAACGAGCCAGACCTGATGGACCGGTTAGAGTGGGGGTTTCTGTTGCTCTTACTAGGATTCAACCTTGTAAGGATTGTGGTTGGTGCCATCCGGGCGAGTGTTGAAGGAGGTTAGGGGATTGTCTGAGGTGTGGGTCTTTGGAGCATCGGATTAGAGAGTGTCCACAGCGGGCTGATCAGATGCAAGATTCGAGACCGGGTTCTGTACAACCTCAGAGGGCGATTCAGTAGCCACCTAGGGGCTGTGGACCGACTAGGGGTGGTAATGGTTTGGGCAAAGGACAGAGATCACCGGGCAAAGGTGCTAGTCAAACAGAGGTAAGGTAGCCTGCATTGGTCTTTGCTGCTCGACGTCGAAAGGATAGAGATGCTCTTAATCTTATCATCGGTACGTTCTTTATTTTTGATGTACCTCATACTGCTATGATAGACATAGGTTCTACACACTCTTATGTAGCTAGTTCTGTTTCTGGAAAGCTGGGGATTTTTGTTGAGAGCACTTCTAGTGAGATCACTGTATTAAGCCCATTGGGGCAGTCTGTTCGGGTTAATAAACTTTATAAGAATGTTCCGTTAACACTGCAAGGGGCCGTATTTCTGGCTAACCTGATGAAGTTATCATTTGTGGAGTTCGACTTGATCTAGGTATGGGTTGGTTGGTTGAGCACCGAGTCAGTTTAGATTGCGCGACTAAGAGGGTCATTTTGAGGACCAAGGATGGTAAGGAAGTGGTTGTGATTGGTGAGCGTCGAGATTATATGTCTGATGTGATCTCCACTCTTGTGGCTGAGAAATTGGTTCGAAAAGGGTGTAAGGCATTTATGGCCTACGTCAATGTCTCAGTTTCTGGGGACTTTTCTGTCGGAGATATCAGAACGGTGAGGGATTTTTTTGATGTCTTTCATGAGGAGTTACCGGGTTTACCTCCAAATTGGGAAATTGAGTTCGGTATTGAGCTTTTACCGATTATAGCTCGGGTGTCCATCGCTCCATACCGTATGGCACCGAAGGAGCTTACAGAGCTTAAGGCTCAACTTTAAGAACATATGGATCATGGTTTCATCCACCCTAGTGTGTCTCCGTGGGGGGCACCGGTTCTGTTTGTAAAGAAGAAGGATGGGACCATGAGGATGTGTATTGATTATTGGTAATTGAATAAACTGATGGTGAAGAATAAGCATCCACTTTCAAGGATCGACGATTTGTTTGATCAATTCCGAGGGGCTTCTATGTTTTCAAAAATTGACCTCCGATCTGGGTATCATCAGCTGAGAATTAAGGAAGTGGATGTTCATAAGACTGCATTTAGGACTCGTTATGGACATTATAAGTTCCTAGTTATGCCAATTAGTTTGACGAATGCTCCGGCTGCATTCATGGATTTGATGAATCTAGTCTTTCAGGCGTATCTAGATCAGTTCATTGTAATTTTCATTGACGATATTTTGGTTTACTCTAAGACTGAGGATGAACATGATAAGCAGCTTAGAGTGGTGCTGCAAATACTCTGAGTGAAACAGCTCTACGCTAAGTTGAACAAGTGTGAGTTCTGGTTGCATGCGGTAACTATTCTAGGGCATGTGGTTTCTACTGAGGGGATCTGTGTTGATTCGAGGAAGATTGAGGATGTGCTTGAGTGGAAACAGCCTAAGAATGTATCTGAAATCCACAGTTTTCTGGGTCTTGCAAGATATTATCAGCGATTTGTCTAAGGGTTCTCTCTGATTGCAACTCCTTTGACTAAGCTTTTGTGTAAGGGAGTTCCTTTTGTCTTGATTGATGCACAACAATCAAGCTTTGTGAAGCTCAAGTCTATTTTGATTCAGGCTCCTGTTCTAACACAACCTGATTCTGGTAAAGAGTTTGTGGTCTATAGTGATGCATCGTACGTCAGTTTGGGATGTGTACTGATGCAAGATGGTAAGGTTGTAGCTTATGCATCCCGTCACCTTAAGACACACGAAGGGAATTATCCAATGCATGATCTGAAGTTGGTTGCTGTGGTTTATGCGTTGAAGGTTTTGAGGCGCTATCTATACGATGAGAGGTGTATCATCTACACTGATCATAAGAGCCTCAAGTACCTCCTTACTCAAAAGAAGTTGAATCTTAGATAGCAACTATGGATTGAACTGCTCAAAGATTATGACTACACAATAGAGTATCATCCTGGTAAGGCCAATGTGGTGGTCGATGCTCTCATTCGTAGAGCAATGACTGATTTGAGGGCGATGTTAGCTCGTCTTAGTTTGTTTGATGATGGAGGTCTGTTAGCCGAGTTGCAAGTTAAGCTGACTTGGATTGATCAGATTCGGGATAAGCAGTTAGGGGATGAGTCTCTTGGTTTGTGATTTTGTCAGATTAAAAATGGCAATACTTCTTATTTTGGACTGAATAAGGATGGGGTTCTGTGTTTTCATGGTCGGATTTTTATGCCGAATGATTTTGATATAAGATAGTCGATTCTGAAGGAGGGGCATAGTAGCCCTTATGCTATGCATCCCAGTGGTAATAATATGTATCGGGATCTTCGTGAGTTCTACTGACGGTCGGGGTTGAAGCATGAGGTTACTAATTTTGTTGCTCGTTGTCTGACGTGCTAGCAAGTTAAGGCTAAGCATCAGTTGCCTTCGGGATCGCTACATCATGTTAAGATTCCATTGTGGAAATGGAAGCGAGTGACGGTGGACTTCATTAGTGAGTTGCCCTTAACACCCATTAAGAAGGATTCTGTTTGGGTCATCGTGGATCGATTGACCAAGTCCGCTCATTTTATTTCGGTTCGGACGGACTACTCTCTGCAGATGCTAGCGAATCTCTATATCTCTGAGATTGTAAGACTGCATGGGGTTCCTGTTTCAATAATTTCTGATAGAGATCCTCGCTTCACTTCTCAGTTCTGGAAGAAATTGCACAAGGTTCTGGGTTTGAGATTGGACTTCAGTACTGCATTCCATCCTTAGATCGATGGTCAATCTGAGAGGGTGATTCAGATACTAGAGGATATGCTTCGGAGTTGTGTGATAGATTTCTGAGGTAGTTGGGAGGATTATCTGCCGCTAGCTGAGTTTGCCTACAATAATAGTTTTCAGTCTAGCATCCAGATGGCACCTTACGAGGCTTTGTATGGTCGTAAGTTTCGTACTCTGCTATGTTGGACTTAGTTGGGTGAGCACCGAATTTTGGGTTCTGAGTTTGTTTCTGAGACCGAAGATAAGGTTAGACTGATTTAGGATCGTATGAAGGCAACTTCTAATAGACAGAAGTCCTATGTGGATCTGAAGAAGAGAGATATTGAGTACTCTGTGGGTGACTTCGTTTTTCTTAAGGTTTCTCCATGGAAAAAGGTTCTAAGATTCGGTTGTAAGGGCAAGTTGAGCCCTAGCTTTATTGAGCTGTATCAGATTCTGAAGCATGTAGGACCGGTTGCTTATCAGTTGGAGTTACCTCCGAAGTTGGACCGTATCCACGATGTGTTTCATGTCTCGATGTTGAGGCGGTATTGGTCTGACCCATCTCACGTTGTCTCTGTTGAGAAGTTCAAGGTCAGACCAGATTTGACTTTTGAGGAGGAGTCGGTTCAAATTTTAGATCGTGATATTAAGGTTCTGAGGAGGAAGTCTATACCGTTAGTGATAATTTTGTGGCAGAATCACAGCACTGAGTAAGCCACGTGGGAACCTGAGTACTCGATGCGTCAGCAGTATCCTCATCTGTTCTGATCAAGTAAATTTCAAGGTCAAAAATTCTTTTAGGGGGTAGAGTGGTAACACCCTAAATAATTTATTTTTATTTCTGTAAATATCTGACACAATTTTGTATCTGCTGCAGTGGTTAAGTGTTCTGGGTGTACGAGTGAAGTCTTGGGTTCAAGTCTCACATTTGATAATTTTGTTATTTTTGATCCAATTCTTACCCTTGTGGAATGGGCTTACATAAAATTCTCTATTAATTCATATAAGAATGAGACTGCTGGTTCGAGTGGTAAGGAGTTGTTGTATTAGAGGTCCTGTATTTGAATCCTTGTATGAGCGAGGGTGTTAATTTTTTCTCAGGGGTCTGATAGAATTTTGGATGAGATAAAAGTCTGAGAAAGTTATGAGTTAGTTGGAGAAAATCTGGGGATATGTTATCATATCTATTTTTCCCCAAAATACTTTTTGAAGTTTCTTCTCCAAAATTTCCCTCTTCCAAACATTTATTTTTGATTTCTTCCTTCTTTGATTTCTGTTCACTATTCTGTCTTTCAATCACTGAGTTTGGGTGCTGTAGACTCTGTTCGATCTATACTAGGTAAGTTTTCTTGAAGTTTTGAGCATTTGGGGATCGTTTTTGAATGTGTTAATGTGATGAATTCTTGTGTAGGTGTTAACCAAGGGGATCGGAATTTGGCTTCTATTGTGTAGTGTGTTGGAGTTTTTGAAACTGTTTTGGTAAGTGATCGAGTATGTCGATTGAATAAAATTATCAACTATGTTGATTGGGGGTTCGATAGTTTGGTGTTTTGGTACTTGGTTTTAATCGATTGAATGATATTTTTAGGTTCGAAGGGCTTGGGATTGCTTACGCATAAAAAACTGAACCAGGTATGTACCTCTTACACCAAAAATCGAGCTTCAGCGAAAGCTAAAAAAACCACACTGTCGTATGCCTAGCCATGTGGTTGGCCGTGTGCGAGACACGACCATGTGGTTGACGAGGGCATGGCCATGCGCAAGACAGGACCGTGAGGTGGTGTGAGTGTGGTCGTGTGAGCCACACGGGCTAGGCCAAGTTGGGCGTGTAGACCCACACGGGCATGCCACACGGACATGTGGGTTTTGGGCCAGGTCGTGTGGACTACACTGACAAGGCCAATTTGAGCGTGTAGGCCACACGGACGTGTGGGTCACACGGGTACTTGGGTCCAAAATTCTAAAAATTTCCCTAGGGTAGCACGGGTCGTTTCGATCGACTGTAGGCTTACTGTAAGGTCGGTAAGGGCTAACCCAACCCTAAAACTATGTGATCTGATAGTCTGATATTCTGCTCTGAGTATGAAACTGTTTATGCAAGTCTGATTAGTCTGATGTATATATATATATATATATATGTTTTATATTTGTAGATGAGCATGTAAACATGTTAATTCTGATTATATATATCTGTTTAGGGTGGGATTTGTATATGTGGAGGAAGTGTTCTGTATGGCGATCATCGCCTACATTCTGGCAGCTTTGCTGCATATTATCTGATATGTGTCATAATGGCACGATATGGTGTGTAGGGATGGGTAGGTGTTTTTAACCCCAGATGGTGTGATTGGATTGTCGGAGTTGGTGTGTAGAGGATGGGGGTAGGATTCCGTATATCTATTTTGTATATCTGTTTCTGTTATCTGAATCTATAAAGGACTTAAGTTCGAATCTGAATCTGAATTTGACTGTGTATGTGATTTCTGTATGTACAACATGTCTGTTTCTAATGGGTTACACATTGAGTTTACGTAAACTCACTTCTGTTGTCTGTTCTGTTCAGGTAATCCATAGACTTAGGCGGATTAGAGCAGCGGAGTCTCGCTGTGACCACTAGTCTATGAACTGACTTTAAATAAATGTTTTATTCATTTAAGAATTATTTCTGGGAGTTTTGTATTAATTGGACTCTCTGTACTGTTTGGGTTAGTTTTTTGGATTTGGATTTTTCATTTATACTTTATTTGTGGCGGTTATCTAAAAACATGGTTTTTACTAAAACAAAGATTTTCCAAACATACGAATGGGATTTCAAGAAAATAACGATTACTATAACTTCAGATGTAAATTACGTTTTGGAAAATAAATTAATTGAATAACATTTTCGACAATAGATATAAACGAATATGGATTTAAAAACTAGAATGATTTAATGTAACGACACCGTTTTCAAAACCCTTCTTTGTGACATCTCTGGATTTGGCCATAACGTCTAGGTCGGGTTTACGGTGTTACAAGTTGCATATCGTTTAGCTCTACCTGTGGAATTATAGAAAATGCATGACGTTTTTCACGTTTTAGAGCTTAGAAGATATTAATTGGATCTGTCTCACGTTATTTCGATGGAAGACATTGAAATTCAACCTGATTAGTCATATGAAGAAGAACCAGTTGAAATTTCGGCTTGCGATATTAAAGAGTTGCATAATAAGCGGGTACCGTTAGTGAAAGTGCTATGGAGTAGTCGTAGTGTCGAGGAAGCAATTTGGGAACCGGAATAGACGATGAGATCTGAATACCCCTATCTCTTTTCAAGTAAATTTCGGGGACGAAATTTCATTAGGGGAGAATTGTAATGTAACAGCTCGTTTTTAGTCAAATTGAAACACTGGTTTCGGGACCACAAATCCGAAGTCAGAATAATTATTTTATTATTATTCTAATATCTATGGCTTGATTGTAACAACCCGATTTCAGGGCTAGTCGAAATAGGATTCAGAACTACTAATCTGAGGTCGGAGAAAATTATTTTAATGTTATTTTATGAGTTATAGCATGATTATATAGGTGCATGAGAATTTTGGTGCTTTAATTTTAGCAATTGCATGCTTAATTGCAAAAATGGACTTAATCGCATAAAGTGCGAAAGTTCCATTTTATAAGCTAAAGGTGTCTAAAAGCCATAAGATATTAATTGGAGGCCCTTAAAGTGCAATTAGACCCTTAGAAATAGGGTGGCCGGCCATAGGGGACAAGGAGTTGAAAAATAAGTCAAAGTTGGTAGGAATTTGGTGGACAAAATTGATGTTTTATAATAAAATAAAAAAAAGAAAAATATCTTCTTTTCTTCTCTTCTCCTCCACCAAAAATTAGCAAACTAAGGGGTTTGAGAGCTCAAAAATTTCAGCAAGCTTTTCTCCTTGCAAGTAAGTGATTTTGGTGTCCTTCCTTGCTAATTTTTGTACTTTTGGAACCCCTAAAGCTTAAGCTAGCTAAAGAGAGGACTATTTTGCAAAATGATGGAAAGTTTTGGGAATTGCCATGTGAGCATCTATGTTGTTTGCTGCACTTTTATGGAAGAAAATGAGTCTTAGTTGTTAGATAAACAACTTTTGTGAAAGGTGTTTCCATGAAAACACCTAAAAGGACCATTTTGCAAAGGTTATAAAATAGGTGTTAAATGTGTGAAATAATGAGTATTAAGGGTTGCTATAAGAGAAATAAATGTTCACCTAGGCTCGTTAAAGGAAGAAATTTGATTAGAATTGATTTACGAGCCTAGGGGTAAAATAGTCATTTTGTGAAAGCTTAAGGGCAAAATGGTAATTTTGCCAAAATATGGTTATTGGGATGTATTGATTAATGTGGCAATTAAATGAGCTAATTTGTTATTATAGATTAAGAAGAACGAGGGACTAACCTTGACCGAGGAAAAGGCAAGGTATCGGACTAAATCGGCAATTTGGCCTATTTTGAAATCGAGGTAAGTTTGTGTGCAATAAATTCAACATCATGTTATTAAGTTTCTAAATGTTTGATATTAGTGATGTTGTGTAATATGTCTATGAATTTGAGTAATGATGTTGAATGAGAAAATGATGTGAATTGTGATGTGGAAGTCCCGGTTGGACTTTAATAAATGAGAGAATAATATCATCGTGACTTGAAATGGGTAAGGTCCCGTATAAGACCATGTCGGGGACATGGCCTCAACACCAAATTGAGATCCCGTATAAGACCATATCTGGGATATGGCATCAGCATCGAATATGAGAATCGTATAAGACCATATCCGGGATATGGCATCAAAAACCAATATGAGATCTCATATAAGACCATATCTGGGATATGGCATCGGCATCTAAAGATGACCCCATGTAAGACCACATCTTGGATGTGGCATTGGCGTCGCATTTATGTGAATGATGACAATTATGTATTTTCAAGTATCCCCAAGTGATTCAATGGGTAAATAGCTAAGCTTATAATAGAGATGAGATCAGTGCTAAAGCTATGTGATGAAGTGATACAGGTACATGGAGTAATTCACGAGAAATGTTTACGATGTGAGACATGATATGAAATTGGTAAGAGTAAGCATGATAAGTTATGGCAATGTGTTTAAGACTTTGTGTTTTATTCAATGCAATGGATGGATGCCATTATGAGCCTTTATGTTTGTTATTTATTTCATGCAAACTTACTAAGATTTATGCTTACCCCTCTCATTTCCCTTTTCCTTGTAGCATTGCCTAGCTAGCTCGGGAATTCGTGGAACGTCAGAGTTCGGAAATCACACTATCAACTTCTCTTGGTATAGAAAAGTTAGATTTATTTTGAGTATGGCATGTATAAGATTTGGTTATTTTGTTATGTCATATTTGTTAGCGAAGATGTTGGCTATTAATTTTGTTCAATTCATTTTGTAAATGGTCATTGGAAATTGGCCAATACTTGACAAGTTCATCTATTCAATGTTGATAAAATTCATGAAATGTATGTTTGTGTGGATGTCTGGATTTGAGTTCTCAGAAGTGCCTTATGGTCATGATATATGTTGAATTGAATTGGTATAAGTATGGTTGCTTTGTAGGGTGGCATTTGGCTTGGTAGATTGCCTTACAAATGTCCACACGGGTAGACACAAGGGTGTGTGTCTAGGCCGTGTTGACACACTGTCAACCCCATGGACGTGTTGATAGGTCGTGTGTCCCCATGCATGCCAGGTTGGCAAGTCAATATGCTCAATAGTAAACACACGGGCTGAGACACAGCCGTGTGTCTCTACCGTGTGGAGACACTGTCGTGTGTCTCTACCTTGTGGGAGACACAGCCTAAGACACAGGCATGTGCTCAGGCCATGTGAAGTCTGCACCTGAAAATAAGAATTTAATTCAACACACGGTCTAAGG
This sequence comes from Gossypium australe, assembly GCA_005393395.2. Taxonomy (NCBI): domain Eukaryota; kingdom Viridiplantae; phylum Streptophyta; class Magnoliopsida; order Malvales; family Malvaceae; genus Gossypium; species Gossypium australe. The sequence goes on along the minus strand of CM016617.1, from coordinate 85,143,271 downwards.
ACACGGGCGTGTGCCTTGGCCGTGTGAGGGACACGGGTTATGGACACGAGCGTGTGTCAAGCCATGTGAAAACCCCTGTAGGTTCAAATTGAAAAATAAATCCACACGGGTGTGGAACACGGGCATGTGATATGCCACACGGGCGTGTTCCATTCTTCATACGGGCGTGTGGCCCTGTTTTGTGTCAAATTTTTCAAAGTGTTCAAAAGTTTCCAGTTTGGTCCCGAATCATTCCGGGTGTAAGTTTAGGGTCTCATAGACCTATAATAAGGACATTATGGTCTCGAATGAAAAGTTTTAATTTGGATTGAAGTTCTTAAGGATTGATATTGTATTATTGAACAAGCTAAGTACAGTAATACCTCGTACCCGGTTCAAGTGTCAAATATGGGTAAGGGGTGTTACAATGATAGTATGTTTGTGTGAAATTTTCGTTCAGAAATTTTATTGTTTCAATGCTTAATTTGATAAAAAGGACTAAATTACGTAAAGTGCAAAAGTGATGTTTTAATAGCTAAAGGTATTAAATGGCTATGAAATTAAATAGTGGAGTTCCTTATGTGGTAAATATTCCATTGTTAATATGAGTGGACATTTTTAGACTTATATTAAGTGATTTTAATGAATTATATTAAAGGTTAAAAAGGTAAGTTATTAAATTAAATAAGTAAAATAATAAAACAACAAAGTTATCATCTTTGTTTAGTTTCTTCCACCGAAATAACAACCTAAATTAGCCATGGGAGAAGGTTGATATTCGGCCAAGCTAATTTTCATGCATGTAAGCCCAATTTTGTCCCGTTTTTAATGATTTCTTTGCTTTTTGATATCATTGTAGCTTAATCTAGCTAGCCCAGAGACTAATTTGCAAAACTGTTAAAGGTTTAGAGATTTTCCATTGATGAATACATGAGTGTTTTGATGCTTAATGATAGAAAATGCATGATTGTTGTTAGATAAACAACATTTGTTAAGTGATTTTTGACAAAATTGTCATTTAGGGATTAAATTGCGAAATGTGTAAATTTTGTGGTTAAATTGTGAAGTAAATCAAAAATTTGGACTGCTAGGGACCTAATTGAAATTCGGCTAACATGGGTTTTGGTTGAATTGCATGAATTTGTGATTTTATGAAATAAGGATTAAATTGTAAAAATGTGAAATATTAGGTGCAAATGTGTAAAATTGCCTTAATGTATAATTTGGACTAAATTGAATAGAGAGATTATTAAATAAGTTAATTTTGATTATATTTAGATCAAGAAAGGCGAAATACGGATTTAGATCGGGGAAAGAACGAAGTTTCGAATTAATCGACTTAATTTGTCTCTTTTGCATCCGAGGTAAGTTCGTATGTGTTAAACATTATTATACTTGTGTTTTAATGCTTTGATATTGCATAAATTGTGAATACGACGCTGCGGACATGTTCAACGATGATTCGACAAGTGAGAAAGTCTCGGTTGAACCTCAGGAATAGATTAGGATACGAATGACATGTCATTATGGGTTATGTGATTTGGGTGCTGGTTCGTACGTCCTACTGGTGGCTGAGTTATCCAGCATGTGTTGCGGATACTCGTCAGCTTGTGTGAGCAACACCGTGTAGCTTCGTCATGACCATCAGCTTGTGTGAGCAGACCTGTTGATAGCTCTAGTGTGAGCATTATATGTGATACGAGATTGAGATAGCTTCAGCTATGTATGTGGCACTTAGGGTGCGAGATTCCCGGGAATTCAATAGTATTCTGAATGGTTCAACGGGTATGTCAAAGATGTAGATAAGTATGAGTTTGATACGGGATGATACAAGTATGTACATGAACCGAGCAATACGTTGAAATAAGGAAAATTATGAAAGATACATCTAACTTTGTGAATGCAATGAGATAGGTTGGTGATTCATTATAAGCAATGTTATGTTATGTTTTATTTGCTTATTTTGAGCATATACGATGAGTTGATTTAAATGCTATACAAACTTACTAAGCTTTATATCTTACTTTGTTTAATTTTTCGTGTTTTATAGTGAAATCAAAGCTAGCTCAGATTCGGGATTGTCGGAGACTTCGTCACAATAACCAACTATCACCTTGGTATTTTTGAACTTAAGTATTTTGAGTATATGGCATGTATAGGGACTTTGGTCATGTTGGTATATGTGTTTTTAATGAATTTAGTCATTTGAAATGGCTTGTAAATATTAATGTAACACCCCTAACCCGTATCTGACGTCGGATTTGGGTTACAAGACATTACCGGACATAGCATTGATCATGATAGATATTTACTACATTTTTTTAGTACATATAATTCACTTAACTAACTAAAACTCAATCATGCTATACTACTTAAAGTATATAAACAAGTTATGCTTTTAAAATTTAAACACATCAATAATAATAAATTTTCGTATTCTATCACAAATAGGCAAATAATATTGCAACCAACTCACATGCCTATCAAAATGAACCATTTACTAAGGCCCAATTTACTATCACATTTTAATCACATTATGAAATCAATCATTCAACATTTAAATAACAAATCGCCATTAAACATGTCATAGGTATATCTATTTGTTTTACTCATCACTAGTCAAATATAATTACATATCATGCACCACTTTCAAACCTATCCATAAATCAAATTATACATTATAATTGAATCCATAATAAACTATAATCGTATCATGTTCATTACATATATCTTCATACTAAAATACATCATACTTATATAAATACTTACTAGTATTTTCCGAATGAACTTAAACCATATTCAATTTCATTGACTAATCGGACATATCAATTTGTTCCATTTATATGCTATAACCGTACCTATATATATACATATATATATCAAAACATTTACTACAATATTCACTAAACATAGCAACCCTACTTCACATACAAATGTGCCATAGCAAAATTTCTAAAACCAACACATATATGACGTACATATTACTTATTTCATATATTAAAATTATAAATGTCATTTCATTCATAATATACTTAGCATTTTACCCATTTATTCAATCTACATATCTTAAGACTTTATTACCTAGTATAAACCAAGTTTACCACATACACGTAACTTAAATATCTCATCCTAATGCAACTAAAATCATGATCCAATATAGTCAAATTCGAGCATAAAAATTAAACACATCAAGCACCCATTCCAAACACATAAAATCCTACTTAAGCAAGATAATCATGAATAAACCAATTTTAAACCAAACCGAACACAAGCATGGAAATTAAGCCATTTTCGCATGGCTATTTTTATATACATGACCAAAAATCAACCTAAAGATTCCATCTATGCTATACATGCTATAAGCCCAAATTTAACTTAGTAAAATACCGAAAAACTGTCGATAGTGTGATAGGCTTCGTTGACGATCCCCGAGCTCGTAACGTAAATCCAAAATCTATAAAACAGTGGTAAACAAAACACACACAGAGTAAGCTATTTAAGCTTAGTAAGTCATAAGCAATTTAACGTTTAATTATATACAAAATTTATCTATTCAAACTAAATAAGCTATTATTAATCAAATACTCTTTTAATAAAATTTCATATAACAAAACATATAAATTATGCATAATTTCTACTTTGATTTAAGACACTCTTAATCATTAGTATAATATACCATTTCTTTCCACAATACATACAAATCAATAGGCTGAATACTCACATAATCAAATATACCATCACGTAAATCATATTACATGTAACTTTATAATATCATTTTAAGTACACTACTTACCTTAATTTCATATCTTAGTATGAATACATACCTGAGCATTTATATCTTGATTTACATTCAATCTTAACTTATCATTGCCCGTTGAATCTCTTAAACATCATCAAAAGCACATTATTTCAAATCAATATCAATAAGTTTTACTATTCAATTCTTCCTCATAAATCACTATTTTTTTTACCACTTTTCAAACTCATACACAAAAGTCAACAACCATATAGGTTTCGTACATACCTGTACCTCATCATACCTATCTATTACATTTCCCACGTCACCTTATTGATTGATACGTATTATACTATATGATAATCTTTTATATTCAATGGATTCGCACACTTAGTGCCAAATGGATATTGCACACACAGTGCCATATGAATAGCCGAAGCTATATATAGATATCGCACACACAGTGCCAAAACCTTGTAACGTTTCGCACACTTAGTGCCGTCACATTAACATCTCGTACACTTAGTGCCAAATCCTTGTAACATATCGCACACTTAGTGCCGTCACATTATAGTTCCAAATCCTTGTTACGTATCGCACACTTAGTGCCGTCACATTAACATCTCGCACACTTAGTGCTATGTTTCATACTATCATTTCCATACATTTATTTCACATATTACAAATTAGCATATAAATATCATATTTATATATAATTAACAACACATATATGCTTATAAACTTACCTCGGACGTCGACGAACAGTAAAATCGACTAATCGACTACTTTCGTTTTTCCCCGATCTAAATCTGATTTCTTTAGTTCTTGATCTTGAATCAAGCTTCTTCAATGGCCGAATATAACTTTCTTTTTCTTTTTTCTTGTTCCAGTCAAAGGTTAAAAAGATGGTATAAAAATGGCTTTCACTTTATGTTTTCTTTATTATATTATAACATTAATTTATATTATTATTAATTTTACTTTATAAAATTAACATATAAAAACATATACTAATATCATGTTGCCGTCCACTATGTATTAAAATGGCCTAATTGCAATATAAATCCTCCATATTAAAAAGACAACAACAATTAGGCACTTTCACAACAAACCATCAAATTTTCATTTTACGCGATTAAGCCCTTTTATTAAATTAGACACTCAAATGACAAAATTAAAACACGGAAATTTTACACAGGCAAATTCACACATAATAAACACAGAAAATAATTTTAAAACATTTTTTGGACTCAGATTTGTGGTTCCGAAACCACTATTTCGATTAGGGTCAAAATCGGGCTGTTACAACTCTCTCCCCCTTAGGGATTTTCGTCCCTGAAAATCTTACCGATGAATAGGTTAGGATAACGCTCTTTCATTGTATCCTTTGACTCCCAAGTTGCTTCTTCAACTCTGTGCTTATGCCACAGTACCTTAACTAATGGAATTTTCTTATTTCGCAATTATTTAATCTCGCTAGCCAGAATATGAATCGGTTCTTCTTCATATGTCATATTGGACTTAATCTCAACTTCTGTCGGACTAATCACATGCGAGGATTGGATCGGTATCTACGGAGCATCGAAACATGGAATACATTGTGAATCTTTTCTAGTTCAGGTGGCAACAGCAATTAATAAGCAACTGGCCCGATACACTCTGTAATCTCATATGGTCCAATGAATCTCGAACTCAATTTATATTTACGACCAAAATCTGAATATTTTCTTCCATGATGAAACTTCCAAAAACACTTTATTTTCATTCTGTAACACTATATCTTTTTGTTTCAAGTCTGCATACAATTTCTGACAATTCAATATTGTTTTCAGACTATCGTGAATCACTTTCACATCATATATTTCAAATTCACACATAGCTTCGAATTTCAAATCTCTTTAATCTCACAACTAAAATTCTGATTTGACTTTCACTATACATCATCCCTAGTTGAAATTGCTTATAACTGTATTAAATTGTTTCCATTTTCTACTCATATTCTCTGACAATTTTAATCCTGTGAATCATTTTCTCAAAAAACTTGATCATGAAGTAACGAAATTCGATAACTGCTTATAATAGCAACAGTCTTTCTTAGTTACTTTGCAATTTTAAAACATAGTGACAAATAAATATTTCGAGAATTTGGTTTACGTTTCCCGATTTCAATACAATTTCATACTCACAGATTACTGTAATCTCCCTTAGAATTACCATATAAATTTCATATCTCAATCCATAACAATAGTAACTGACACCATAGACAGATTTACCAACACAAAAACGAATAACTTAACTATTTTATCAAAAGAGAAAATCTATACTTACAGAGAGATTTCTTCAGACAGTTAACCATATTTCATATAACTCCACCTTTTTCAATGATTAAGATAATCCTGATACAAAATTCATCAACCCTCCATTTCTAAAATCAACAAAGTCAGAAATATCTCAGACTGTTGTACATCTTGTTAGTCCCATGTGAACACCATTGAGAGTTTCTTGTAGTAGTTGTTGTATATTCGCAGAACTTTTTCAGTATGCACACTCTATCTCGAAATAACAAATAATCATCGATACCAAATCTAAGGTTTTGAATCAGAAATCAATTTATGCTGAACTCCTTTTTAACTTATAATTCACTGACACATTTCTGAATTTCACAACTTCACTCTGTAAACATTTATTTAGCCTCTAGTTCAACTAATAACTATTTATTACCTGATATGATCAATCACGTATTCATCACCCAATCAAAACATTCGAAACTATAATCATTTTTCTAGGATAAGAATCACTTACAGACTTAAAAGTTTTTCTATGATTGGAGCTAAGCTTGCTGTGTCAAATTCAGATCTTTCTCTAACATTAAACATTTTAAACTCTTATAATCATCAAATATACATCATAACTCTTTTTATGCAGCTTTAACTGTATAAAATCATAAGATATCTATGCACATTCTTCTATTAGAACACATTTCGAACTATTCATTAACATAAGGAATCGTAATCTCTTTATTGAACTCAGACTGAACCAGAACTGATATTTCGATCGAAATTATCTTCATGCAAAAGAAAACTTCAAGAATTGAACTAATTTTAATTTATCACAACATTTCCCAGATAGAATCATTCCGCTAGATATAATTCGGTATCAAGTCTTCAAGAATACGAGTTCTTCTTCCAGACTATCCCTCAATTCACACATATACATTCAAAGTTTATTTCCAATCAGGTGGATAAATTCAAACACATATAAACCAACTATCTTTTCAATCAAATAATTCAAATCAGACTAAACCACTGAATCAGTCTTTTTGAAGAAATATTTTCTTCTCGTTAGAAAAAATAACCCAGACATATCGTTTCACAGGTTGATCTTAATCTTCAATCATTTTTACTTTTATCAATGTTGAACTTTCACGAGAACTAGAAAAGAGTTTATAATAAAGCTGTCTCATCTATTAATCATTGAAGTTCTGAATTATACTGTAGTCACCTTATGAGATAGAAATCATTAGGCCTTAATAAGAACGATATCTCAACCCTATAAATAGATACTATCCCGACTGTTAATGAAGCATTTGAACACAGAGAAGAATCAAATGTGATTTTAATAGTAACCTCTGCAGAAACACAACTTCTATAACTCTGAGAACGGTACCACTGTACTCTCACATTTCAGACCAAAAATTATAATTATAAACAATATAGCCATTTCTGTCAAATAGATATCTCTTACAGAGAATCACATAGATTCACAAGAAAACCAGAATAGCGAAATTTCAAACACAGGATATCTGAAAATTACAACCCAAATAGAATGATATCAATTCCGATGATATCTCAGAAAATGTCCAGAAAGAGCAATGTCACTCATAAATATTGAAATCCGCAGTAACAGAAGCAATACAATCTTCACATATAGAGTATTAGTATCGTTCAGATTTTACCGTCGATTTTCATATCCACACAAGGGAATAAATACCAGAGAAAGACATAGCAATATCGAACGTAACCCAAATAGATCAACCATGCTTTCTTCTATCAGTATATTTAACTAGCATTCTCATACGATAAAAATCTTCTTTCTGAAATTAAACAGTCACATATGCTTCTGAAGATAAATGTACTCATAGAATACCCAGAAGGAATCATAATAATTGCTCGACTATAACTACTGCACTCAGCCATCAATACAATTCACTCATTATTCAACTACCAAATTCTGTCATTAGAAATTTTCACATTATCCCATCGCTAACAAGAGTAAATTCAGAAAAGCTTCCAGTTAATACTTTCTTTAAATAACATACCTGGATAGGTCATTTGATCGGAGTTATCTTCTTCTTTAACAGTGAAGTTGCATAATCTGAATAGTCTTTAAAGCTATCCAATATCTCTTTTAATACTGTCTTCATTTCCTGATTCATTCTCTTTTCTGATCAAATTAATAATCTTTCAAACACTAATCTCTGTATTTCCACTCTCATGAACTTATTCATTCCAAACTCTTACGAATTTCATTTTAACATTTCACTGATAAGGGGGTGAGGGTAGTAAAGCCTCAAGTTTAACTTACACATAAATGCACATAACACTTACTATCACAAATAGCCAGTTCATTACTAATTTCACATTCTCAAAACATTCAATAAACTTTTGCTTCTAATCACTTTTATTCTTAACACATTGTTCAAAATTGAGGTGTTTTTCGAAAACCGCGTTTTCTATAGAAACCCTTCTTGACATTAAAAAAATGTCCCAGTTTGCGTTTGTTATTATTATTTTTCAAAAACTTTCCACTGTTCAAAATCTTCAATTTTATGTGCTTATTTTCAAAATGTGGTTTATTAGAAATCATTCTTGGAAAAATATTATCATTTCTAAAACCTTGTTTATTTGCAGAAGCTTAACTTAAAACAAGTGACTTATGAAAACTTGATATTTACAACTTAGCTATGAAAGCGTAGTGTTTTGAAAATAGATATTGTTTTAGAAAACCGTGATTCAATGTTGAGTAGATTTAAAACATAATAAACTAAAAATCCAAAACTAAAAACCGAAATTTAAGAGAGGCCTTATTACAATAATATTAACCCAAATTAGAGAAAAGTAAAATACTAAAATCCAAAACTACTCTTAGTGTGGCCACCTCTGAGTCCTCCAGTACGTCGAACCGCCAACTAAGGGTTACTTGAAATATTTAAAAAGAGGGGGTGAGTTTATGAAAACTCAGTGTGTACACCCTCATCAATAAGAACATGCATCAAAACAATCCGGGCCCAAGCCCATTAAAGTAACGGTGGCAATTATGCCTTAGCCCAAAATAGCCTCGGTTGGGCCTTAATCTATATATGCAATGCATTAATACCCATACCAGCCGAACACTCCGTCTCCTGTCCAAACGTGCACTCCTGTTGGGATTTAATTGACCCACCCATCCGAACACTCCTTATGTAACACCGATTGCGGCATTACCTTAACGGTGCAGCATAGCTCCTCGGTGGCTAAAAAGCCTTCGGTGGATCCACAGTCTTCAAGCAACCATGCGATCCTATTTGCACTTCCCCTTTCAAATAATCCCATCCCCATGCAACATAATATCACATGAATGCAACGATTCAAAATTAAACATATGATAACAATTATAAATCGCATACAAAAATAACCATATAACATATAGGGGCATTTTCGTCAATTTTGCCCTTCAGGGGCATATCTGTCATTTTACCCATCGAGGGTATTTCCGTAATTTCGTAACTCAGGGGTACTCCAGTAATTTACCCTCTAAGGGTATTTCGATAAGTTCGCAAACCAGGGGTATTTCAGTAATTTTACAAACCAGGGGTATTTTAGTAATTTTACAAACCAGGGGTGTTTCGGTAATTTTGCAAACGAGGGGTATTTTGGTAATTTTGCAAATGAGGGATATTTAGTAATTTAGCAAACCATGGGTATTTCAATAATTTTACAAACTAGGGGTATTTCGCTAATTTTGCAAACCAGGGGTATTTCAGTAATTTTACAATCTGGGGGTATTTCGGTAATTTTACAAACCAAGGTTTGCTAAACAGAGATAATGATGCGAATAGGCCTAAGGCCCATTCTCGGCCCAAATGAGCCCACTCGCTCGTGTGGCCCATTTAGCCCAAATCCAGCCACAAATATGAGATTCACCTAGTCCAGTCTAATATATACTACACAATCATACAGTCTACTCATATGGGGTCACGGGCCTATTGGGCCCACTTCGGCCCATCCTGGCCCAAGCAGCCTCAACTTACAAGAATACTACTGATGGCCTCAATTATCGCGTCGAAGCCCCCACACGCGTGCTCGCACGCTCATGTGGCTACCATCGCCGGGTGACCGGCATTTCAGCATTTGCCGCTCTACATATAGAGTAGAGAGAATACAAACTTGATAGGAATCGGAAGGCTGCTAATCCACGCTTCGAGCACTCCTATGCCCAACGCCCACCAAGGTATGTTCTCTCTCCAATCATAGATAGCTTTATATATAGCCAGCTTTTCACCTTCCCTCTTTGTATCTTTTCGATGTGGGATCCCTCCGCTAGCAGAGTTTAAATCCAACTCAAACTCTGGCCGTCCAATCCGCAAAATAAATACTCCCTTGCTTGTCATAAGATTCGAACCCTTGCTTCCTTTAATAGCTCAACACGCCACTTGCCACCAATCCACAAGCTACTAACTCCCAGAGTTTTATTCACCTAAAACCAAATTTTTTCCTAAGCCCAGGTTTGATCCCAGAACTTCATAAAAGCCCCCTAACCTTCCAAAATCACTCACCTAATAGGTCCAACTTGCATTAATGTCGTTCTCATGTTCTCAAAAATTCTAAACGCTCCCACGCCTAAGGCCCAATGGGCCCAATTCTACTAGGCCCAAATTCGGGGCGTTACAAATCTACCTCCCTTAAAGAAATTTCGTCCTCGAAATTTCCAACCATCTAATAGCCGCACACTATCGGTTATACCACTACGCTTCTGTGTGCACATTATCACTTTGTGTATTATCTGAATTATAAATTTTATGAATAAGCCCATAGTTCCAATAATTAAACAAATGTTTTATGGAAGTAGTAGTTAAGAGTTGTTTTTGAAACCGCAAACTCACTACAGTTTTAGTGTCCTACAGGCCTCAGTATAGTCTATCATCTAAAGTAAGACCAGTAACTATCTACAATATAACAGTTTAAAATAGATAGGAGAACTTACTTGGTCCAACGCCGGAGACTCGGTGTGCCACACAAAATCTTCCAAAGCCACTTCAAAATCATTTGTAAACATATTTAAAATAGAAACTAAAGCCCATCTCACAGCCAGAGTTTTGCAACTGGGCTCTGATACCACTAAATGTAACACCCTAAACCCGGCCTAGAAGTTAGGCCCAAATCTGGCATGTCACATTGAGGTGTTTTTCAAAAACCGCGTTTTCTATAGAAACCCTTCTTGACATTAAAAAAAAATCCCAATTTACGTTTGTTATTATTATTTTTCAAAAACTTTCCACTGTTCAAAATCTCCGATTTCATGTGCTTATTTTCAAAATGTGATTTACTAGAAATCATTCTTGGAAAAACATTATCATTTTTAAAACCTTGTTTATTTGCGGAAGCTTAACTTAAAACAACTGACTTATGAAAACGTGATATTTACAACTTAGGTACGAAAGCGTAGTGTTTTGAAAAGGATATTGTTTTGGAAAACCGCGATTCAATGTTGAGCAGATTTAAAACATAATAAACTAAAAATCCAAAACTAAAATCCAGAATTTAAGAGAGGCCTTATTACAATAATATTAACCCAAATTAGAGAAAAGTAAAATACTAAAATCCAAAACTACTCTTAGTGTGGCCACCTCCGAGTCCTCCAGTACGTCGAACTGCCAACTAAGGGTTACCTGAAATATTTAAAAAGAGGGGGTGAGTTTACGAAAACTCAGTGTGTACACCCCCATCAGTAAGAACATGTATCAAAATAATCCGGGCCCAAGCCCATTAAAGTAACAGTGACAATTGGGCCTTAGCCCAAAATAGCCTCGGTTGGGCCTTAACCCATATCAAATGTCACATATCATTTATATAAATCTGGGCCTAAGCCCATCTCAGTAATATAATCCATATATGCAATGCATTAATGCCCATATTAGCCGAACACTCCGTCTCCTGTCCAACCATGCACTCCTGTGGGGATTTAATCGACCCACCCATCCGAACACTTCTTATGTAACACCGGTTGCGGCATTACCTTAACGGTGCAGCATAGCTGCTCGGTGACTAAAAAGCCTTCGGTGGATCCACAGTCGTCAAGCGACCATGCGATCCTATTTGCACTTCCCCTTTCAAATAATCCCATCCCCATGCAACATAATATCACATGAATGCAACGCTTCAAAATTAAACATATGATAAAAATTATAAATCGCATACAAAAATAACCATATAACATATAGGGGCATTTTCGTCAATTTTGCCCTTTAAGGGCATATCTGCCATTTTACCCATCGAGGGTATTGCAGTAATTTCTCAACTCGGGGGTACTCCAGTAATTTACCCTCTAAGGGTATTTCAGTAATTTCGCAAACCAGGGGTATTTCAATAATTTTACAAACCAGGGGTATTTTGGTAATTTTGCAAACCAGGGGTATTTCAGTAATTTTACAAACCAGGGGTATTTTGATAATTTTAAAAACGAGGGGTATTTTGGTAATTTTGCAAACGAGGGGTATTTCAGTAATTTTGCAAACCAAGGGTATTTCGGTAATTTTACAAACCAGGGGTATTTCTGTAATCTTACAATTCGAGGGTATTTCGATAATTTCACAAATTAAGGGTATTTCGGTAATTTTACAAACCAAGGTTTGCTAAACAGAGATAACGATGTAAATGGGCCTAAGGCCCATTCTCGGCCCAAATGAGCCCACACGCTCGTGTGGCCCATTTAGCCCAAATCCAGCCACAGATTTGATATTCACCTAGTCCAGTCTAATATATACTACACAATCATATAGCTACTCATATGAGCCCACGGGCCCATTGGGCCCACTTCGGCCTGTCGTGGCCCAAGCAGCCTCAACCCACAAGAATACTACTGATGGCCTCAACTATCGCGTCGAAGCGCCCACATGTGCGCTCGCATGCTCGTGTGGCTACCATCGCCGGGTGACCGGCATTTCGGCATTTGCCGCTCTACATCTAGAGTAGAGAGAATACACACCTGATAGGAATCGAAAGGCTGCTAATCCATGCTTCGAGCACTCCTATGCCCAACGCCCACCAAGGTATGTTTTCTCTCCAATCATAGATAGTTCTATATATAGCCAGCTTCTCACCTTCCCTCTTTGTATCTTTTCGATGTGGGATCCCTCCCCACCGCTAGCAGAGTTTAAATCCAACTCAAACTCTAGCCATCCAATCCGCAAAATAAATACTCCCTTGCTTGTCATGAGATTCGAACCCTTGCTCCCTTAAATAGCTCAACACGCCACTTGCCACCAAGCCACAAGCTCCCTTTGTGACTAAAATCATGCGCAACTAAATATAACCCTATGGCCAAAGTCTGAATTCACTAAAAAAAATAAAACAAAAAGAAATGCAAGTGCCAAGACTTGAACCTTGGACCTCCTTCCTTCCTTGTGGTATCACCCCATTGTCTCTTATGTGGCGTCACTTTGCCACTACACCACACACTCCACTTGTGTCATTTTTCTTCACATTTTATTCTTAAAGCCTACCTACTAACTCCCATGCTTTTATTCACCTAAAACCAAAATTTTTTCTAAGCCCAAGTTTGATCCCGAAACTTCATAGAAGCCCCCTAACCTTCCAAAATCACTCACCTAATAGGTCCAACTTGCATTAATGTCGTTCTTATGTTCTCAAAAATTCTAAACGCTCCCACGCCTAAGGCCCAATGGGCCCAATTCTACTAGGCCCAAATTCGAGGCGTTACAATATGTCAATTTAAAATCACTAATTCACAACCAGAGCATTTCATTTAGCAATCATAACTTAAATATCATATCTCATATGCTCATATAATTTTAACATTTATCAATAACATGTCGTACAATTTTAATCCTTACCTTTATGAGTCTCAACTCATCATCAACACATTTCCTCTCAAATATATGAGTATTTACTTCAGTACTATCAGAATTAGCTCGATTGAAAAACTTATCTATCTTATCAAAACAATTTTCGTTAGACTTGGGAGATATCACACTATCGCAGATTAATTATGGCATGTATAGCTAGACTCACATACACTATGGTAGTCCTAGAATCGACTAAACCATAGCTGTAACATCCTAGATTATGGGTTATGCGTTCGTGCGTAATTCATGAGATAGTGGGCTCAGTGGGTGTGTTGGATGTGATCTGAGGAGTTTTAGGAACCCTAAGATGTAAGGAAATGTATGGAAAAGTAAGGAAATGTATGGAAATGTAAGGAAATGTAAGGAAATGTAAGGAAATGTAAGGAAATGTCTTGTCTTGGAAATGTGAGGAAATGTCCTGAAAATGTAAGGAAATGCCTTGTCTTGGAAATGTAGGGAAATATCCTGGAAATGTAAGGAAATGATTTAGAAATGTTGAGTTTAAAGGAGGCAAACGAACATTTTTGGAAACTTGGAAATGTAAGGAAATGATAAGTTTTAAAGTTTAGAAAGAGGAAATTAAGGCAAGGTGGCCTTAAGAAAATTAATAGAGGGAATTTGACACAAGAACGGGCTTGGAAAAGTGGCCTGGAGATGCCACTTAGGGCCTCTGGAAATGGCGCCACATACAGGAGTATTGGGCCAAGGTTCGAGCTGCATGGGAAGCAAATAAAAGAAATTTTATTTTGCTGCAAGGAGCAAGGGAGTTGGACGGCACATGGCTAAATTCTAGGAGCTTTTATTCTTTTATTTTTAAGAGATAAAAGGTGGATAAATAAGGGATAAATAATAGATTTATTTATCATTATTTTCAAGAGATAATTGTTGGATTAATTCTTTTAAAAGTGATAATTCAAGGGATAAAGCTATCAAATAGAAGAGTGGTGGCCAAGTAAGGGACTCTAGCCTAGTACTTTTGGCTATAAAAGGAAGAGTAAGGCTATTCTTCATTCATTCTTTTCTCTTCAAGAAAACCTCTGCCGAAATTCTCTAAAGTTTCTTCTCTTCTCTCTGCCGAATTCTCTCTGCCATTATTCTCTTTTTCTCTTTTCTTTCTATTCCCTCCAAAAGCCGGAAGTAAGCCTTTTAAGGCCATAGCCGAATATCTTAAGTGGCTTCAAGCTTAGGTGCTGTCGATTTCTTCAAAGGTAAGAACAAGTTTGATTTCTATGCTTTTCTTTTAGATTTGTCGAAATCTAGGACTAATCCCATCAATATTCTTGTTGCCGAAACCTTGAAAAGATCTTTTGGGATTTACTAAGTGTCAACTACAAGGAAGGAGAAGTTCTTTTCCCGAAGGTACACCATAGGCCGCGTGTTCCCTAGTTATTCGGTGAATTTCGGGATTTAAAATCCACAAGGTAAGTCATATTTAACATTCGGCTAAGGGTTATTTGTTATGAATAAATGTTAGAAATTGATCTAACATGAAGTTATAGGGATTTCGACAGACATATAAGGCAAGGAATACTTTCGGGATTTGGAAATTGCAAGGTAAGTTTTAGTGTACTAATCCTACTAGGATTTGGATTTATGGCCGAATGGCTCTTTACTAAGTATTAAATGATTGATTAAATGTAGAGATCTAAGATCTAAGGCATTAGATCAAGCTTTTCGGGATTTGGATTAGAAACCCTAAGCGAATCAAGTGTGTACCCCACACTAATTCTTAATATGTTTTATGGCATGTTTAATAAATATATGTATGTGATATTAAGAATATGAAAGTGTAAGAATGTGGCTAAGGTACCATGTTATGGTACAAAGTACTCAGGTACGTTTCCTACTCCTACTAGGATTATGAAATATGTTAATTGTAACATGAGAATAAGAATAAGAATGTGAACTCTGGCATATTTATGCATATTACTATTATATAGGGCATATGGGTTTTATTTTAAAGGGGAAGTGAATGTGGTGACCTAAGACCACGAACACGGTGACCTAAGACCGTGATATCTGAATGTGGTGACCTAAGACCACAGTAATCTGAATGTGGTGACCTAAGACCATAGTAATCTGAACGTGGTGACCTAAGACCACGAATGCGGTGACCTAAGACCGCGATATGGAGTGTAGCGGAAGGAGGGTCGACTTAGTAGTCCCCAGGGTGTACAGGTTGGTACGGGGGAGTGTAGCGGATGGCTTAATAGGTTTGGGTTTGGGTTGCATCATTATTTTTACTTGTTATATGAATATGTATGTGATATGATAATGCATGCCTAAAATGTTGATTCTTAGTGTTGGTTACACATTGAGTCTGTTGACTCACCCCGTTGTGGGACTATTTTCAGGTGACGAACAGTAATGGACCGGGCTCGGCAGAAGCTTAGGGATGGCCATGCACAGCAAGAAATTTACGATTTGGACTTTTATTTTATTTCAAGCATTTTGAATTTTAATTTTGGGATTATTTGATGTAATAAGGCCATAGTTGAATTTCTTTACTTCACTTTGATTTATTATGTTACAAATATTTATTAATTGAAAGATTAAGTAAAATTATTATCAAAACCAACCCTAAACGTTTTGTCACCTAAAGCTAAGGGATTTTTAATCAAATAAACTCGTTTTCAACTCAAGCCCAACCCAAAACAAATTTTCTTTCAAAACACACAAGTTTTTCCTAAGTCACAAAAGAATTTGAAACGGTTTACACCAGGGAACATACCAGATCCGGTCAAGGCTCGTGGGCCGGGTGTGGGGTGTTTCAATAGCTCTGATACCAATCAAATTCAACACCCCTAACCCGTATCCGACGTCGGATTAGGGTTACAAGGCATTACCGGACATAGCATTGATCATGATAGATATTTACTACATTTTTTTAGTACATATAATTCACTTAACCAACTAAAACTCAATCATGCTATACTACTTAAAGTATATAAACAAGTTATGCTTTTAAAATTTAAACACATCAATAATAATAAATTTTCGTATTCGATCACAAATAGGCAAATAATATTGCAACCAACTCACATGCCTATCACAATGAACCATTTACTAAGGCCCAATTTACTATCACATTTTAATCACATTATGAAATAAATCATTCAACATTTAAATAACAAACCGCCATTAAACATGTCAAAGGTATATCTATTTGTTTTACTCATTACTAGTCAAATATAATTACATATCATGCACCACTTTCAAACCTATCCATAAATCAAATTATACATTATAATTGAATCTATAATAAACCATAATTGAATCATGTTCATTACATATATCTTTATACTAAAATACATCATACTTATATAAATACTTACTAGTATTTCCCGAATGAACTTAAACCATATTCAATTTCATTAACTAATCGGACATATCAATTTGTTCCATTTATATTCTATAGATATACATACATATATATATATATATCAAAACATTTACTACAATATTCACTAAACATAGCAACCCTACTTCACATACAAATGAGCCATAGAAAAATTTCTAAAACCAACACATATATGACGTACATATTACTTAATTCATATATTAAAATTATAAATGTCATTTCATTCATAATATACTTAGCATTTTACCCATTTATTCAATCCATATATCTTAAGACTTTATTAACTAGTATATACCAAGTTTACCACATACACGTAACTTATATATCTCATCCTAATGCAAGCTCCAATCATGATCCAATATAGTCAAATTTGAGCATAAAATTAAACACATCAAGCACCTATTCCAAACACATAAAATCCTACTTAAGCAAGATAATCATGAATAAACCAACTTTGTAACACCCGGGTTCTAGGGGTTATGCATTTAGTGTATAACTCAAGTGATCGTAGGCTTGTGGTGTGTTTGGATGAGTTTTTAGGGGTTTGGAGAACCCTAGAAGGTAAGAGATGCCTTAGGAAATTTTTGAGTTTTTAGTGCTAAGAAGGGGAGCTTGGCTTTAGAGGTCTTAAGAGAATTATTGCGGAGGTTTAGACCCAAGAATGGCTTTGGTAGAGTGGCAAGGGAGGCGCTACTTTGAGCATGGGACGGTGACGCCTCAAGGTGCTAAGGGGTCTCTTGTTCGAGCTGCAAAGGCAGCATTTTGGTCTTGTTTTTGGCGTCAAGTCAAGGGGGGAAGTGATGGACAGCTAGAAGGCTTTTAATTAGATGAGGATAATGTTTTTATTTATCTAGTTATTTATTTTAGAAGTGTAGGATAATTAGTGTTTTATTTTTTTTATTTTGAATAAGTTAGGAGATTTATAGAAGGGGGATAAGTGTGGACTTATTCAACTTATTTTGACTAAGTGTTGGAGAGAAAATTTGGGTGTTGGACTAATTCAAATCGGTTTGAATTAGTGGCTAGGAGGGACTTTGGGTGTTGGCCGAATTTTGGTTTCTTCTGGGGGGGGAGCTATAGCCGAATGCTATATAAGGGGTGGTGAGCTCTCTTGTGCCGAATTTTAGCCTTTCTCCTTCATCTTCTACTCTCTTCTTCTCATACTCTAACCACACCAAAAACACCTCTTTCCCTTCACTTGCTCACCTTTTGGCCTTTTTCTTCATTTTCTCTCCTTGCCGAAATTGCTTTGTTTTCTCTTCAGTGGTGGCTCACGGTTAAGGAAGGTACCCCTGCCGATCGAGTGGACTGGGGTTACTTTAAGATCAAGTTCGAAGGGAAGTATGTCGGAGCGAGCTATGTGGACGCTCAGAGGAAGGCGTTCCTCAATTTGGTGCAAGGAGGCAAGTCAATAGCAGAGTACGAGGCTGAGTTTCTACGTTTGAGCTGGTATGCTCGGGGCATTATGGCTACCGATTATAAGAGATGCGTCAGATTTGAGGATGGGCTGCGGGATGAGCTGCGGGTTTTGATTGCTCCGCAACGTGAAAGAGATTTCGCCATCTTAGTGGAGAAAGCTCGGATAGCTGAGGAGGTCAAGAGGATTGAGTGGCAGAATAGAGAAAGAGAAAGAAACCGAGATAAGAGGAGTTTTGGTTCGCCAGAATCGTTTGAGAGATTTCAGAAAAGACCGAGGGTTGAGACTTCTGCTCGTATTGCTAAGCCAGCTACTGGGAATCTAGATAGTCTGTGTGCTCGGTGTGGAAGGTATCATGTTGGCGAATGCTGGAATCGGGATCGAGAATGCTTCAGATGCAAGTCCAAGTCTCATCTGATTAAAGATTGTCCCCAGGATCCGAATAGGACTCGGACTTTAGGTCAAGGTTATGTGGAGCCGGGCAGAGTTGGTCAGCAGGCGACAAGGGGTCATGGTCCGAACCATGGAGGGAATGGTTCCGGCCGAGGTCGTGGAGCATTAGGCCGCGGTAATGGTGGCACTGAGGCAAGACAGCCAGGTCTGGTTTATGCAGTCCGTCGGAGGGAGGATAGTGATGCACCAGATGTGTAAGCTGGTAAGTTTCTTATGCCTGGAATATTCCTTTATTGTTTTGTTCGCTATAGTTGCAGTTTGTTTTGTTGCTAGTGAAGTATCTAGAATCTTGAGTGTGGACTTAGATACTGTGCCTAGAAATATGTTAGCTCTTTAAGATCAGAGTGCGCAGCTATAGCGTGGTGTGGTGAATTAGAAAGTACGACCGTTAGTCAGCCAAGTAATTTCGAGGACGAAATTATTTTTAAGGAGGGTAGAATTGTAACACCCGGGTTCTAGGGGTTATGCATTTAGTGCATAACTCAAGTGATCGTAGGCTTGTGGTGTGTTTGGATGAGTTTTGAGGGGTTTGGAGAACCCTAGAAGGTAAGATATGCCTTAGGAAATTTTTGAGTTTTTAGTGCTAAGAAGGGGAGCTTGGCTTTAAAGGTCCTAAGAGAATTATTGGGGAGGTTTAGACCCAAGAATGGCTTTGGTAGTGTGGCAAGGGAGGCGCTACTTTGAGCATGGGAAGGTGACGCCTCAAGGTGCTAAGGGGTCTCTTGTTCGAGCTGCAAAGGCAGCATTTTGGTCTTGTTTTTGGCGTCAAGTCAAGGGGGGAAGTGATGGACGGCTAGAAGGCTTTTAATTAGATGAGGATAATGTTTTTATTTATCTAGTTATTTATTTTAGAAGTGTAGGATAATTAGTGTTTTATTTTTTTTATTTTGAATAAGTTAGGAGATTTATAGAAGGGGGATAAGTGTGGACTTGTTCAACTTATTTTGAATAAGTGTTGGAGAGAAAATTTGGGTGTTGGACTAATTCAAATCGGTTTGAATTAGTGGCTAGGAGGGACTTTGGGTGTTGGCCGAATTTTGGTTTCTTCTGGGGGGGAGCTATAGCCGAATGCTATATAAGGGGTGGTGAGCTCTTTTGTGCCGAATTTTATCCTTTCTCCTTCATCTTCTACTCTCTTCTTCTCATACTCTAACCTCACCAAAAACACCTCTTTCCCTTCACTTGCTCACCTTTTGGCCTTTTTCTTCATTTTCTCTCCTTGCCGAAATTGCTTTGTTTTCTCTTCAGTTGCTTTGGTAGCCGAAACTTTACCCTCCTTAACATCCCATCTTCTTTTCGTTTCCCATTTTTGTTGGTGGCCGAATATCAACCTTCACCCTCCAATTTCTTTTGTTTTCTTCCATCATTGTGCAAGTCGAATCTTTCCTTTTCACTTCAAATCTCCCATTGCCGATTTCTCCTTTCTTTTTGAACCATATTTCTTTTGTTTCAACCCTCTAAGGCTCTAGCCGAACCCTCTTCTTTCTTTTGTTTAGAGTTGGCCGAAAGTCTCAAGCAAGGGTGGTCTCTTCTCTTTTTCTCCAATCGGATTTTTAGAGGAAGTTTAGTGCTAGGCCGAATGCCTATTTCTTCCCCTCTCTGTTCTCTGTCGATTTTGATATAGGTAAGAGCCAATTTAGGCATTTGATTGCAAGTATGCTAATCACATGTTGGAACCGATTTTATGGTAGGGTCTCCGGGATTTTGAGGTACTCAATCCAAGTCTCTCATCTTTAGCAATCAGTTGGTAGGTGGTGGTAAGAAGCTATTCTGATAGTCTATTTCTTTTAGTATTTGTTAAGCCGAAGGCTTGGAGGTTTAACCGGTTTATCTGATTAAGCGTTTTGATGGAGGCAACTACCAGTCAAGGTGGGCAAGGGAAATTCCCTATCCTGAAGTTCAAGAAAAGATCGGTCTCCACGGTTCGAGATTGGCCACTGGGGTGTGGGCCAACAGCAGGAGAAAGCTATAGGCAGATAGCCGTAGCCTCGCTTAGCGATAGCGTTGGGATCGAGAGTTTAGAACTTCAAGTGATTAGGTGCGTAATCATCGCACTGTTTCTTCGGTTATTTGCTTGCTAACGTTTATACATATGTATGATGTGTGGTAGCCGATCATAATGGCTTAAATGGTGAATACTCATGTTTTGGGTAATCGGATATCAGGTGAGTAAGTTGTGGTATTAAGTTATTATGATGTATATATATATATAATGTGGTAATGATATGAGATGTATACTCATTTTATATGACGTTTTGACATGAGGCATTTACATATATGCATGGGAGTTGGATTTGATCGAGGAAGGAAGGGTGTACACATTGATGTACATGGTCTAATGTTAGCCTCGTGCTACATTAACGCTTGATGAGTTGCTGTGTGCATCATCAAGGGAGATGTTGGCTAGGTGCCCATCTCGGCGGTTGATAGCTGAGTGCATCACCGTAGACAGATTACTGTTGGGATCACTTTTGTGATCGGTGGATTAGCCACGGCCTTGAGCAGGGAGTCTGCTAAGGTTGGTGTAATGGATGGACCTAGGTTGGGCTGTGATGCATAATGGCATGAATGGTTCGTGGTTTGTACGGTTATGGGCTAAGCCCATACGTGTGGAACATGTGTTATGGTTATGCACTGAGTCTGTGGACTCATCCTATTTTTCTTAACTATTTCAGGTGATGCGTAAAGTTGGACCGGGTTAGGAGAGGATGCAAGGTGGCCCATGCATTAGAAGATGTTCTATTACTTTAAAGCCAATTTATTTTAAGCATGTTGTTTAGACATTGGGTTGTAATAAGGGCCTTAATATTCTTTTTGGTATTATTTATTTTTATTTTTATTTTAAGTATGACTTGATTATTAAATCACTACATGAGGAATATTTTTAGTGCCAGCAAACTATTTATTCAATATGTATGCATAATAAAGGCTTTAACTCAAATATTTTATAACAGCAAAGTTTACTTATAATCTCAAATGGACATGGTTTTCAAAAGTAGTCAACGAATTTTCGTGTTTTATCGTAAGTCAAAAAGATTTTTAACCGTCTTTCCGTAGTGACATAACCAGATCCGGTCAGGGCTTGTGGGCCGGGTTTGGGGGTGTTACAAACTGGTATCAGAGCTCGGTTCAAAACTCGGCTTTAAGGTTTTGGGCCCACAAACAGTTTTCAAAAATTCGCTTTTCAAAGTATGGACTTTTAAGAAATTTTTCAGGTTATTCTTGCATGGCACCTATACCTCCGGCCCGAAGTCCACCAGACTAAATCGAGGCGCTAGATATGAGTTCTAGGGGGCGTGGTCGCAATACTCGTGGACATGGTAGAGGTAGGATGGCAGTATCGGTACCAGTTGGGTCTGGCCATGGGTCAGGAAGCGATGTGCCGCCACCACCAGCTGTTGAGGGTGAACATCAGGATCAGACAGGAGGAGACGACGCAGTATCACAGGCTATGCTGCGGGTGCTTGAGCTAGTGGCAGGAGCCAATGTGGGCAGTGGGACTCGGAAGTCAGTGGCCGAAAGACTTAGGTCGAATGGAGCTGAGGTTTTCAGAGGAGTGTCTGGGGTAGCTCCGAACGTGGCAGAGTACTGGCTAGAGGCAGTCGAAAGGATTATGGACGACTTAGACTTAACTGCTGAGGAGAAGCTTAAGGGTGCTGTTTCGTTGCTACGGGATGAGGCTTACCAGTGGTGGCTCACGGTTAAGGAAGGTACCCCTGCCGATCGAGTGGACTGGGGTTACTTTAAGATCAAGTTCGAAGGGAAGTATGTCGGAGCGAGCTATGTGGACGCTCAGAGGAAGGCGTTCCTCAATTTGGTGCAAGGAGGCAAGTCAATAGCAGAGTACGAGGCTGAGTTTCTACGTTTGAGCTGGTATGCTCGGGGCATTATGGCTACCGATTATAAGAGATGCGTCAGATTTGAGGATGGGCTGCGGGATGAGCTGCGGGTTTTGATTGCTCCGCAACGAGAAAGAGATTTCACCATCTTAGTGGAGAAAGCTCGGATAGCTGAGAAGGTCAAGAGGACTGAGAGGCAGAATAGAGAAAGAGAAAGAAACCGAGTTAAGAGGAGTTTTGGTTCGCCAGAATCGTTTGAGAGATTTCAGAAAAGACCGAGGGTTGAGACTTCTGCTCGTATTGCTAAGCCAGCTACTGGGAATCCAGATCGTCCGTGTGATCGGTGTGGAAGGTATCATGTTGGCGAATGCTGGAATCGGGATCGAGAATGCTTCAGATGCAAGTCCAAGTCTCATCTGATTAAAGATTGTCCCCAGGATCCGAATAGGACTCGAACTTTAGGTCAAGGTTATGTGCAGCCGGGCAGAGTTGGTCAGCAAGCGACAAGGGGTCGTGGTCCGAACCATGGAGGGAATGGTTCCGGCCGAGGTCGTGGAGCATTAGGCCGCGGTAATGGTGGCACTGAGGCAAGACAGCCAGGTCTGGTTTATGCTGTGCGTCGGAGGGAGGATAGTGATGCACCAGATGTGTAAGCTGGTAAGTTTCTTATGCCTGGAATATTCCTTTATTGTTTTGTTCGCTATAGTGGCAGTTTGTTTTGTTGCTAGTGAAGTATCTAGAATCTTGAGTGTGGACTTAGATACTGTGCCTAGAAATATGTTAGCTCTTTAAGATCAGAGTGCGCAGCTATAGCGTGGTGTGGTGAATTAGAAAGTACGACCGTTAGTCAGCCAAGTAATTTCGAGGACGAAATTATTTTTAAGGAGGATAGAATTGTAACACCCGGGTTCTAGGGGTTATGCATTTAGTGCATAACTCAAGTGATCGTAGGCTTGTGGTGTGTTTGGATGAGTTTTGAGGGGTTTGGAGAACCCTAGAAGGTAAGAGATGCCTTAGGAAATTTTTGAGTTTTTAGTGCTAAGAAGGGGAGCTTAGCTTTAGAGGTCTTAAGAGAATTATTGGGGAGGTTTAGACCCAAGAATGGCTTTGGTAGAGTGGCAAGGGAGGCGCTACTTTGAGCATGGGAAGGTGACGCCTCAAGGTGCTAAGGGGTCTCTTGTTCGAGCTGCAAAGGCAGCATTTTGGTCTTGTTTTTGGCGTCAAGTCAAGGGGGGGAAGTGATGGAGGGCTAGAAGGCTTTTAATTAGATGAGGATAATGTTTTTATTTATCTAGTTATTTATTTTAGAAGTGTAGGATAATTAGTGTTTTATTTTTTTTATTTTGAATAAGTTAGGAGATTTATAGAAGGGGGATAAGTGTGGTCTTGTTCAACTTATTTTGAATAAGTGTTGGAGAGAAAATTTGGGTGTTGGACTAATTCAAATCGGTTTGAATTAGTGGCTAGGAGGGACTTTGGGTGTTGGCCGAATTTTGGTTTCTTCTGGGGGGGAGCTATAGCCGAATGCTATATAAGGGGTGGTGAGCTCTCTTGTGCCGAAATTTATCCTCTCCTTCATCTTCTACTCTCTTCTTCTCATACTCTAACCTCACCAAAAACACCTCTTTCCCTTCACTTGCTCACCTTTTGGCCTTTTTCTTCATTTTCTCTCCTTGCCGAAATTGCTTTGTTTTCTCTTCAGTTGCTTTGGTAGCCGAAACTTTACCCTCCTTAACATCCCATCTTCTTTTCGTTTCCCATTTTTGTTGGTGGCCGAATATCAACCTTCACCCTCCCATTTCTTTTGTTTTCTTCCATCATTGTGCAAGTCGAATCTTTCCTTTTCACTTCAAATCTCCCATTGCCGATTTCTCCTTTCTTTTTGAACCATATTTCTTTTGTTTCAACCCTCTAAGGCTCTAGCCGAACCCTCTTCTTTCTTTTATTTAGAGTTGGCCGAAAGTCTCAAGCAAGGGTGGTCTCTTCTCTTTTTCTCCAATCGGATTTTTAGAGGAAGGTTAGTGCTAGGCCTAATGCCTATTTCTTCTCCTCTCTGTTCTCTGTCGATTTTCATATAGGTAAGAGCCAATTTCGGCATTTGATTGCAAGTATGCTAATCACATGTTGGAACCGATTTTATGGTAGGGTCTCCGGGATTTTGAGGTACTCAATCCAAGTCTCTCATCTTTAGCAATCAGTTGGTAAGTGGTGGTAAGAAGCTATTCTGATAGTCTATTTCTTTTAGTATTTGTTAAGCCGAAGGCTTGGAGGTTTAACCGGTTTATCTGATTAAGCGTTTTGATGGAGGCAACTACCAGTCAAGGTGGGCAAGGGAAATTCCCTATCCCGAAGTTCAAGAAAAGATCGGTCTCGGCGGTTCGAGATTGGCCACCGGGGTGTGGGCCAGCAGCAGGAGAAAGCTATAGGCAGATAGCCGTAGTCTCGCTTAGCGATAGCGTTGGGATCGAGAGTTTTGAACTTCAAGTGATTAGGTGCGTAATCATCGCACTGTTTCTTCGGTTATTTGCTTGCTAACATTTATACATATGTATGATGTGTGGTAACCGATCATAATGGCTTAAATGGTGAATACTCATGTTTTGGGTAATCGGATATCAGGTGAGTAAGTTGTGGTATTAAGTTAATATGATGTATATATCTATATATAATGTGGTAATGATATGAGATGTATACTCATTTTATATGACGTTTTGACATGAGGCATTTACATATATGCATGGGAGTTGGATTTGATCGAGGAAGGAAGGGTGTACACATTGATGTACGTGGTCTAATGTTAGCCTCGGGCTACATTAGCGCTTGATGAGTTGCTGTGTGCATCATCAAGGGAGATGTTGGCTAGGTGCCCATCTCGGCGGTTGATAGCTGAGTGCATCACCGTAGACAGATTACTGTTGGGATCACTTTTGTGATCGGTGGATTAGCCACGGCCTTGAGCAGGGAGTCTGCTAAGGTTGGTGTAATGGATGGACCTAGGTTGGGCTGTGATGCATAATGGCATGAATGGTTCGTGGTTTGTACGGTTATGGGCTAAGCCCATACGTGTGGAACATGTGTTATGGTTATGCACTGAGTCTGTGGACTCATCCTATTTTTCTTAACTATTTCAGGTGATGCGTAAAGTTGGACCGGGTTAGGAGAGGATGCAAGGTGGCCCATGCATTAGAAGATGTTCAATTACTTTAAAGCCAATTTATTTTAAGCATGTTGTTTAGACATTGGGTTGTAATAAGGGCCTTAATATTCTTTTTGGTATTATTTATTTTTATTTTTATTTTAAGTATGACTTGATTATTAAATCACTGCATGAGGAATATTTTTAGTGCCAGCAAACTATTTATTCAATATGTATGCATAATAAAGGCTTTAACTCAAATATTTTATAACAGCAAAGTTTACTTATAATCTCAAATGGACATGGTTTTCAAAAGTAGTCAACGAATTTTCGTGTTTTATCGCAAGTCAAAAAGATTTTTAACCGTCTTTCCGCAGTGACATAACCAGATCCGGTCAGGGCTTGTGGGCCGGGTTTGGGGGTGTTACAAACTTTAAACCAAACCGAACACAAGCATGGAAATTAAGCCATTTTCGCATGGCTATTTTTATATACATGACAAAAAATCAACCTAAAGATTCCGTCTATGCTATATATGCCATAAGCCCAAATTTAACTTAGTAAAATACCGAAAAACTGTCGATAGTGTGATAGGCTTCGTTGACGATCCCCGAGCTCGTAACGTAAATCCAAAATCCAAAATCTATAAAACAGAGGTAAACAAAACACACACACAGTAAGTTATTTAAGCTTAGTAAGTTATAAGCAATTTAACATTTAATTATATACAAAATTTATCTATTCAAACTAAATAAGCTATTATCAATTAAATACCCTTTTAATAAAATTTCATATAACAAAACATAAAAATTATGCATAATTTCTACTGTAATCAAATACACTCTTAATCATTAGTATTATATACCATATCTTTCCACAATACATACAAATCCATAGGCCGAATACTCACATAATCAAATATACCATCACGTAAATCATATTACATGTAACTTTATAATATCATTTTAAGTACACTACTTACCTTAATTTCATATCTTAGTATGAATACATACCTGAGCATTTATATCTTGATTTACATTCGATCTTAACTTATCATTGCCCGTTGAATCTCTTAAACATCATCAAAAGCACATTATTTCAAATCAATATTAATAAGTTTTACTATTCAATTCTTACTCATAAATCACTATTTTTTTTACCACTTTCCAAACTCATACACAAAAGTCAACAACCACATAGGTTTCGTACATACCTGTACCTCATCATACCTATCTATTACATTTCCATCGTCACCTTATTGATTGATACGTATTATATCATACGATAATCTTTTATATTCAATGGATTTGCACACTTAGTGCCAAATGGATAACTGAAGCTATATATAGATATTGCACACACAGTGCCATATGAATAGCCGAAGCTATATATAGATATCGCACACACAGTGCCAAAACCTTGTAACGTATCGCACACTTAGTGACGTCACATTAACATCTCACACACTTAGTGCCAAATCCTTGTAACGTATCGCACACTTAGTGCCGTCACATTAACATCTCGCACACTTAGTGCCAAATCCTTGTTACGTATCGCACACTTAGTGCCGTCACATTAACATCTCGCACACTTAGTGTTATATTTCATACTATCATTTCCATACATTTATTTCACATATTATAAATCAGCATATAAATCTCATGTTTATATATAATTAACAGCACATATATGCTTATAAACTTACCTCGGACGTCGACGGACAGTAAAATCAACTAATCGACTACTTTCGTTTTTTCCAGGTCTAAATCCGATTTCTTTGGTTCTTGATCTTGAATCAAGCTTCTTCAATGGCCGAATATAACTTTCTTTTTCTTTTTTCTTGTTTCGGTCAAAGGTTAAAAAGATGGTATAAAAATGGCTTTCACTTTATGTTTTATTTATTATATTATAACATTAATTTATATTATTATTAATTTTACTTTATAAAATTAACATATAAAAACATATACTAATATCATGTTGCCGTCCACTATGTATTAAAATGGCCTAATTGCAATATAAATCCTCCATATTAAAAAGACAACAACAATTAGGCACTTTCACAACTAACCATCAAATTTTCATTTTACGCGATTAAGCCCTTTTATTAAATTAGACACTCAAATGACAAAATTAAAACACGGAAATTTCACACAGGCAAATTCACACATAATAAACACATAAAATAATTTTAAAATATTTTTTGAACTCAGATTTGCGGTCCCGAAACCACTATTTCGACTAGGGTCAAAATCGGGCTGTTACAATTAAGAGTTTCATTTTGTATATAGCCATGAGAGTTGGCTTAATTTGGTTGGTTTGGTTGTGCACATATATGTGCATATGGCTTGTGTTGTGAGTTTGTTGATGGATGTATGATGCTTGTTGAATATAGGTATTGTGGATGTCAAGTGGTTGGTATTTGAGAATTAGTATGCTTAATTGTTTAGGCAAAATGATGCATAATTGTAATATGCCATTTATGTGATTTGTGAAATGGTCAAATTTGATACTTATGTATATTGTGGTTAATGGTTTGAGATTATCATGAATTGAGCTTGATTGGAGTTGATTTGGAATATCTATTATATGATATGTTTTGGGTGCCAATTGGGTTGATGTAGGTATATGCAAATTTGGGTGGAAAAATGGCTTGGTAAACAGCCTATTTTTGTCCACACGGGCGTGTGTCTCAGCCGTGCGTGACACAAGGTCAGGTTACATAGCTGTGTGTCCCCTGGTGTTGAATTAAAAATCAAGTCAGTATGCTCTACACAGCCTAGCAGACAGGCGTGTGATTGGCCGTGTGGCCTAAGTCAGTATACCCTACAAGTTTGGCACGGCCTACTACACTGCTTGGCACATGAGCGTGTGTGGCCATTTTTAGGGCACACAGGCTACCGCCACGGGCGTGTGTGTTGGTCGTGTGACCCAAGTCAAAGAGTTACGCGGGGTCGGACACGGGCTGGGACACGGCCATGTGATCCCATTTCGAATGTCCACACGGCCTGTGACATGGGCGTGTCTTTGGCCATGTGAGACACACGGCTAGGCTACACAGGCGTGTGTCCCCTGTATTTTGCAGAAATTATCTAAGTGTTCCAAAAGTTTCCTAAGTTATCGGTTTAGTCCTGAATCACCCCGAATGCATGTTTTAGGCCTCGTAGGCTTATACTAGGGACGATATGCATGTTATTGAATAATGACTATATGAATTGGAGAAATGACTATATTGAATAATGCTTTGTAACCCTATTTCAGCATTGAATACGGGTGAGGGGTATTACATTTATTGGTATCAAAGCTACGATTTAGTCGATTCTCGGACTAACGTAACATATGTGAGAGTCTAGCTATACATGCCATATATAACCTATGATAGTGTGATATCTCTTAACAGTTTTAAATCGTGTTTTCCTATAGTAAATGGATCCCAATCGAGCTATAGCTGATGATGTTAAAAGTAATGCGCCAACCTCCGTCCACGGAGTAGCGCAATTGGAATTGCGACCCGTATCAGGTAGTCAAGGAGGAGAGGCTAAAGAAGACTTCTTCCAGATGATGAATGACTGGTTTACGAAACGAGATTCGTATAACCGATCGATAGCTTCAGTGGGCTATTCAAATAGAGATCGTGGAAAGCAATATAAAAGTCCTAAAGCTCAAACCACTTCAGTATCGAGTATGGGTAGTGTGAGAAACAATAAACCCGAGTGTCAACAATGTGGAATGTGACATTTTCGAGACAGTTGGATGAATAATAAATGTTGTTTTAAATGTGGCTCACAAGATCATTTGATTCGATATTGTCCCGAGTTACCCGAGAAAGATAGATATCAGAATGCAAGATCAAGTAATACAGCTGCTAGAGAAAGACCACCTAGAAATGTAGAAAATGTGTCCTGTAGCAAAGGAATGACAAAGGACTCTACTGTGAGATTTGAAGCTAGAGCACTAGCTAGAGCTTACGCTATTCGCGCTCGCAAAGATGCGTCGTCACCTGTTGTTATCACCGGTACCTTTTTTTCTCTATGATACTAATGTAATTGCATTGATTGGTCCTGGATCGACTCATTCATATGTTTTGTGAGAATTTGGTGTTTAGTGAGAGTTTGCTTATTGAGTCTATTGAGTTTGTGATTAAAGTGTCGAACCACTTAGGCAAGTATGTTTTAGTTGATAAAGTTTGAAAGAATTGTCTTTTGTTGACTCGAGGTTACTATTTTCCAGCTAATTTGATGCTACTACCATTGGATGAGTTTGATGTAATTATGGGTATGGATTGGTTGACGTTGCATGATGCTGTTGTGAATTGTAGACAAAAAACTATTGAATTAAAATGTCAAATCCTTCGAATTGAATTAGATGAGTCGAGTGGGTTGCCTGTTGTGATTTCATCGATGTCAGCCCAGAGATATGTGAGAAAAGGTTATGATGCGTATCTGGAATATGTACTAGATACAAAAGTATCTCAATCAAAGATTGACTTAGTACCACTGGTACGTGAATATTCGGATGTGTTTCTAGAAGAGTTGACTGGGTTACCACCTATCAGAGAGGTCGAGTTTGCTATTGAATTAGTACCGGGAACATCACCGATATCGATAGCTCCATACAGAATGGCTCCGACAGAATTGAAAGAATTGAAAGAATTGAAAGCTCAATTGCAAGGGTAAAACAGATAAAGGTTTTGCACGACCTAGTTTTTCACCCTAGGGTGCACCAGTTTTGTTCGTAAAGAAGAAACACGAATCGATGAGAATGTGTATTGATTATCATCAATTCAACAAGGTTATGATTAAGAATAGGTATCTTTTATCAAGAATCGATGATTTATTTGATCAGTTGAAAGGAGCAACAATATTTTCACAGATTGATTTGAGATCTAGCTATTACCAGTTGCGAGTTAAAGATTCAGATGTGCCGAAAACTGCGTTCAGAACAAGGTACGGGCATTATGAATTTTTTGTTATGCCTTTCGGATTAACTAATGCTCCTGTATTTTTTATGGATTTGATGAATCAAATCTTTAGACTATATTTAGATAGATTTGTGGTAGTATTCATTAACGACATTCTGATCTATTCACGAGATGAGTCTGAGCATGCCAAGCATTTGAGGATTGTGCTACAAACCTTGAGAGATAAGCAATTGTTCGCTAAATTCAGCAAATGCAAGTTTTGGCTCCGAGAGGTTGGATTTCTGGGACATATTGTTTCAGCGGAAGGTTTACGAGTTAATCCGAGCAAGATTTCAGCAGTTGTTGTTTGGAAACCACCAAGAAATGTATCTGAAGTTAAAAGCTTTCTGGGGTTAGTTGGCTATTATCGGTGTTTTGTTAAAGGATTCTCGATGATTGCTACACCGATGACTAGATTGTTACAGAAATATGTGAAATTCGAGTGGTCCGGGAAATGTCAATAGAGTTTTGAACAGTTGAAAGCATTACTAACTGAGGCACCAGTTTTGGTTCAACCTGAGCTGGGTAAAGAGTTTGTGATTTTTAGCGATGTGTCATTGAATGATTTAGGTTGCGTTTTGATGCAAGAGGGAAAAGTGATAGCTTATGCTTCCAGACAGTTGAAACCACATGAAAAGAATTAGCTACTATGCTATTTGCATTGAAATTTTGGCGACATCATTTATACAGTGAAAAATGCCATATCTTTACTGATCATAAGAGCTTAAAGCATATAATGACTTAAAAATATTTGAATTTGCGACAACGAAGATGGCTCGAGTTGCTGAAAGACTATGAGTTAGTGATTGATTACCATTCGAGGAAAGTAAATGTAGTCGCAGATGCTTTGAGTAGAAAACCTTTATTTTCTTTGAGAGCGATGAATACTCAGATAACCTTGTCTGATGATGGTTCGATTCTAGTAGAATTAAAAGCTAAACCGTTATTTCTTCAACAAATTTGTGAAGCTCAAAAGTGTGATAACGAGTTGCAAGCTAAAAGAGTGCAATGCGAGTCGACTGGTGATTCAAATTATTAGATTAGATCCGATGATTTTTAATGTTCCGAGATAGAATTTGCGTACCAAAGAATTCTGAGCTTATTCAGAAAATTCTACAAGAAGCACATAGTGGTTGTTTATCTGTTCATCCGGGAAGTACAAAAATGTACAATGATTTGAAACAATTGTATTGGTGGTCGGGCATCAAACAAGACATTTCAGAGTTTCTGTCAAGATGTTTGGTTTGTCAACAAGTTAAAGCTGAAAATCAGGTGCCTTCAGGATTGCTACAACCGGTGATGATACTAGAATGGAAATGGGATAGAGTTACAATGGATTTCATATCGAGTTTGCCCCTGTCTCCAAAAAAGAAAGATGCTATTTGGGTTGTCATTGATCGACTGACGAAATCAGCACATTTGATTCTGGTACGTATCGACTATTTGCTTGATAAATTGGCTGAATTGTACACTTCTGAAATCATTAGATTGCACGGGGTGCCAGCTTCGATTATTTCAGATAGAGATCCGAGGTTTACGTCACAATTTTTGAGGAAATTGCAAGAAGCTTTAGGTACGCAGTTGCACTTTAGTACCACATTTCATCCCCAAACCGGCGGTTAGTCTGAGAAAGTAATTCAAATTCTTGAAGATATGCTTCATTGTTGTGTTTTTGAATATGAAGGCAACTGGGAAAAATATTTGCCATTGGTTGAATTCTCGTATAACAACAGTTTTCAATCGAGCATTAAAATGGCACCTTATGAAACATTGTGTGGTCATAAATTCTGAACTCCATTGTATTGGACCGAGCTGAGTGAGAAAAAGATTCACAGGCTTGATTTGATTAGAGAGACTGAAGTTAAAGGGAAAGTAATTCGCGATAGTTTGAATGCAGCTTCAGATCGACAGAAATCGTTTGTGGATTTGAAACATAAAGACACTGAATTTTAGATCGGTGACAAAGTGTTTCTGAAAGTATCTTCGTGGAAGAAAATTCTTCGCTTTGGTCGTAAAGGCAAACTGAGCTCGCGATTCATCGAGCCGTATGAAATCATAGAAAGAATAGGGCCGGTAGCATATCGGCTAGCTTTACCGTCAGAATTAGAAAAGATTCACAATGTGTTTCATGTGTCGATATTGTGCCGATATAGATCATACACATCGCATATCATTTCTCCGACTGAGATAGAAATTCAACCTGATATGACATGTAACCAAGAACAATCAGAATTTTAGTTCGAGAGGTTAAAGATTTAAGAAATAAATGCATAGCTTTAGTAAAGGTTTTGTGGAAATGACATGGTATTGAAGAGGCTACGTGGGAACCCGAGGAAGCTATGAGAAAACAGTACCCTAACCTCTTATCTGGTAAGATTTTCGAGGATGAAAATTCCTAAGGGGGAGAGTTGTAATAGCCCATTTTTAGTCAAATCGGAACAATGGTTTCGGGACCACAAATTCGAAGTCAGAATAATTATTTTATTATTATTCTATGGCATGAAAGTATGTTTGTGTGAAATTTTTGTTAAGAAATGTTTTCGTCTGAATGTTTAATTTGACAAAAAGGACTAAATCGCGTAAAGTGAAAAAGTAATGTTTTAATAGCTAAAGGTATTAAATGGCTATGAAATTAAATAGTGGAGGTCCTTATGTGGTAAATATACCACTGTTAATATGAGTGGACATTTTTGGACTTATCTTAGGTGATTTTAATGAATTATATTAAAGGTTAAAAAGGTAATTTAGTAAATTAAATAAGTAAAATAATAAAACAACAAAGTTATCATCTTTGTTTAGTTTCCTCCACCGAAATTTCAACCTAAATTAGCCATGGGAGAAGCTTAATATTCGGCCAAACTAATTTTCATGCATGTAAGTCCAATTTTGCCCCGTTTTTAATGATTTTTATGTTTTTGAAATCGTTGTAGCTTAATCTAGCTAGCCCAGAGACTAATTTGCAAAACTGTTAAAGGTTTAGAGATTTACCATTGATGAATACATGAGTATTTTGATGTTTAATGATAGAAAATGCATGCTTGTTGTTAGATAAACAACATTTGTTAAGTGATTTTTGACAAATTTGTCATTTAAGGATTAAATTGTGAAATGTATAAATTTTGTGGTTAAATTGTGAAGTAAATGAAAAATTTGGGCTGCTAGGGGCCTAATTGAAATTTGGTTGAATTGCTTGAATTTTTTATTTTATGAAATAAGGACTAAATTGTAAAAATGTGAAATATTAGGGGCAAATGTGTAAAATTGCCTTAATGTATAATTTGGACTAAATTTAATAGAGAGATTATTAAATAAATTAGTTTTGATTATATTTAGATCAAGAAAGGCGAAATACGGATTTAGATCAGGGAAAGAACAAAGTTTCATATTAATCGACTTAATTCGTCGTTTATGCATCCGAGGTAAGTTCGTATGTGTTAAACATTATTGTACTTGTGTTTTAATGCTTTGATATTGCATAAATTGTGAATACGACACTGCGGACATGTTCAACAATGATTCGACAAGTGAGAAAGTCCCGGTTGAACCTAAGGAATAGATTAAGATACGAATGACATGTCATTAGGGGTTATGTGATTTGGGTGCTGGTCCGTAAGTCCTACCAGTGGCTGAGTTATCTGGCATGTGTTACGCGTACTCGTCAGTGTAGCACCCCTTACCCGTATTCTACGCCAGAACCGGATACGAGGCGTTATCGTACTTAACTCACATGGTCATACAACTTTGGGCGATCAAATTCCATTGCAAATTAAAAACTTTTCCATACCCACCTCTAATATCCTTATAATGGGCCTACGAGGCCCTAAACGTGCTTCCAAAAAGTTTCGAAGATAAATCGGAAACTTTTACGCACTTAGGAAAACTTTAACTAAATAGGGGCCACATGCCCTTGTTGATCAAGGGACATGCCCGTGTGCCCTTGAGACATGCCCGTGCCTCTAACCCGTGGTCGACACTGATTTATTTCACACAGCCAGACACACGCCCGTGTCCCTGGCCCGTGCCTCTCACACGGCCTTGACACGCTCGTGTCTTAGCCCGTGTACCAAAACCTTGGCATTCTGTTGATGACATCATCATCTCACTAAGGTCACACGGCCAAGGCACATACCCGTGTCCTTAGACTGTGTGTCGAATTAAATTCCAGTTTCAAGATGCAGACTTCACACGGCTCGGGCACACACCCATGTTCGTGGTCGTGCCTACCACATGGCTGAGACACACGGTCGTGTCTCTGCCCGTGTGTTTACTACAAAGCTTACTGACTTGCAAAACCAACATGCAGGGGACACACGGCCTGGTCACACACCCATGGGACTAACCGTGTGTCACACACGGCCTAGACACACGCCCGTGTGCCTACCCATGTGGACAAGAACAAGGCTATTTGTCAAGCTCTTTCATCCTTCTAATTCATTCAAGCATAAATTCATAACCAAACAACCCAATCATAAACCCTACACAAACATGAATAACCTTATTCTTTCATTGATTAATAGGACTGAGCCATTAACTATCGCCATGTACAAAAGAATTCACCTTTAAGGGGCCAATACACACTTGGCCAAAATAACAAACATTTCACCTAGTCTAGCCCCAATACACGCCATACTCAAAATGCTAATTCAAAATATACCAAGATGAGCTGATAGTGTGGGTGATCTTCCGATTATCTTCGTATTCCAACCCGGCTCTTTGACTCTATAAAACAAGGGAAAAAGAAATGAGAGTAAGCTTTAAAGCTTAGTAAGTTTACATGTAAACAATAAACATCATAACATGTGCTAAACAATAAATAGCATTTCACAATCCAAGATCATGCCTACTCATTCATCTCTTACCACAATCTAACCATATCACAACCAAATGTTCTTCTTATTTAACATATATCCCTGCACTTGATCACCACATGATCACATGAAACAACACATCACAATTACATGATAAATCATTCTTAGTAATATCAACCACTAGGTGGTATCGCACTTAACCCACCATTTATTGTTAACAGGGTTGTATCACACATAGCCCACCCACAAAAATATTTACAGTGGTATCGCACTTAGCCCACTAAATAACACTAACGATGGTATCGCACACAACCCATCGTGAATAAGTGGTAAGGTGGTATCACACATAGCCCGCCAACAAAATAATTAAGGTGGTCGGTATCGCACATAGCCCACCATTTATTTACTACGGATGATATTCCACATCTACAAATCTATTTCAACATTCATCCAGAATTTATTCATTGTCTACCCCATCCAATCCATTTAAATCATAGGTGCTCTCAAACATACAATGCACCAATAAACAACAGCATATGAATTTAAGATACATCATTTACACATAAACTTACCTCGGTGCAAAATGTGTTAATGTGCGGTTTAATCTGAAACCTTGCCTTTTCCCCGGTCAAGGTTAATTCCACACTCTTCTTGATCTATAATAACAAAGTTCACTCATTTAATACATTTCATGATCATAATGTGTCATAATCTCTACTTAGGCAAAATGACCATTTTGCCCTTATATTACGGGAAAATTATGATTTTGCCCCTAGGCTTGCAAGTCATTTTTCAACACATATTCTCATTAAACAAGCCTAGCTGAACATTTATTCCTCTTACAACAATCCACAAATCTAACTATTTCATGCATGTATTACCAATTTACAACATTTACAACTTAGTCCCATTTAGGTGTTTTCATGACGACACCTTTCACAAAAGTTGTTTCTCATCTCCCCAACATTCATTTTCTTCCATAAAAACTCAGCTATCAACATAACCCCTCTCATGGCCAGTCCCTAAACTTTTAACCATTTCACAAATTAGTCCCCTCATTAGCAAGCTTAAGCTTGGGGGACTCCAAAGTTACAAAAATTATCAAATAAAACCACCAAAATCACTTACTTGCAAGGAGATAGCTTAGCTGAAAGTTTGAACCCCAAAAACTCTATTTTTCTCTTCAATTTTCGGTGGAAGAAGGAGGGTGAATAGTGAAAGATGATAACATCTTTTATTCATCTTATTTTATTCATTTTTATCACCTAATTTCCACCAAATTTGACCAACATTTAATATCTTGTCTCCCTAGCCTCTATATGGCCGGCCATCACTCATTCAATGGCCTAATTTCACTTTAAGGACCTCCAATTTGATATTCTTTGGCTATTAGACACCCCTCCACCTTATAATGGAACTTTCACACTTTATGCGATTTAGTCCTTTTTAACAATTTCACATACAATTGCTAAAATTAAAGCACCAAAATTTTGATATAGCCATATATTAATGCCATAACACATAAAATAATACTAAAATAATTTTCCTCAACCTCGAATTAGAGGTCCCGAGACCACTGTTCTGACTAGCCCTAAAATTGGGCTGTTACAATCAGCTTGTGTGAGCAGCACCGTGTAGCTTTGTCATGACCGTCAGATTGTGTGAGCAGACCCGTTGATAGCTCTAGTGTGAGCACTATATGTTATACGAGATTGAGATAGCTTCGGCTATGTATGTGGCACTTAGGGTGTGAGATTCTCAGGTATCCGATAGTATTTCGAATGATTCAATGGGTATGTCAAAGATGTGGATAAGTATGTATAACAGTCTGATTTTGGGCCTAGTCGGAACAGTTGTTTTGGGACCACAAATTCAACATAAGAAAATTTATTTTTATTATATTTTTATGGTCTATGATTTTACAAAACAATTTCGTGAAAATTTCGTTCGAAAATTTTGACGTTTGGGCACTCAATTTAGTCAAAATGACTAAATTGTAAAAAGTGCAAAAGTTGAGTTCTATATGTTAGAGGTGTTCAATTATTACGAAATTTTAAATTGGAGGTCCTTAAATGGTAATTAGACCATTGGTTAATTTCTTTCAACAAAAATGGACATGAAATAAGTGAAATAGAATATTTTTAAGTTAGGGGCATTTTGGTCATTTAGTGATTAAATGATTAAATAAACAAAATTAAAGGCCAATTTTTGTCCATCTTCAATCCCATGGTCGAATTTCACAAGGGGAAACCATGGCTATGGTTTTTCAAGCTTCTAAGCTCGATTGTAAGTCCATTCTAGCCTCGTTTTTACTTTTTTGAAATCCTTGTAACAAGATCTATCTATTTCTACCACTAATTTGAGATATGGTTAAAGTCTAGGGTTTTGACCCATGATGAATATGTGTGTATTTTTGTGTTTAATGGTATAAAATGCATGTTTATAGTTAGAGAAATGACTTTTACTAAGTGATTTTCGGTGAAAATGCCTAAAAGGACTAATTTGTAAAAAGTTGTTAAATGTGTGTAAGTATGTGAATAAATGGAAATTGTAGACTGCTATAGTTATGAAAATGGTTCATCTAGGCTTAAAATACAAGGAAATTTAATAACAATCATTTTACGAGCCTAGGGGCAAAAGTGTAAATGTGAGAAAGTTTAGGGGCAAAAATGTAATTTTGCCAAAATGTGAATTTAGGCTAATTTGAGTAGCAGGATGAATAAATGAGTTAAATGTGTTGTTATATTTCAAGGAAAACGAGATTCAGACTTAGAACGGGGGAAAATAAAAAATATAACGAATAAGCCCTTTTTACTGATTGTGCTACCGAGGTAAGTTTGTATGTAAATAATACAGCATTTTTATTGATGTTTTAATATTTTGTTATATTATATGAGATATGGTTGAATATGGAGTAATTATTTGATGTAAATTATGAATTGTGATTAATTATGGATGAATTGGTAAAATATTGAAAAGTGAGAATTCCCGGTTGAACCTTCGTAATAGAAAAGATACGAATGAGGTAGCTAGGTCACATGTGTGGTACTAAGTGAGGCCACTATGTGTACAAGACAGCTATGAGATGGTTTTAGTTCATGTATGTAGTACTAAGTGCAAGCTACTACGTGTACCAAACGGATAGGTCACATGTGTAGTACTAAGTGCATGCTACTATGTGTACCCGATAGCTTCGATCACATGTGTGGTACCAAGTGCAGGCCACCATGTGTAAGTGATGGTTTTGGTCACATGTGTAGTACTAAGTGCAGGATACTATGTAACACCCCTTGACCCGAGTCCATCGCCGGATAAGGGTTTACAGGTGTTACCATGCAATCTAACACTTAAGCTAAAACAATTGAATCATGGATGATCATCTTTATTAAAGAATTATCTATAAACAAATAATGAACACATGTGTAACACATAACCTATATATTAGATCCAAATCATTCACAAAAGAAACATCGATGAACATAATTCATCATACTGTGTATATTACATCAATATCACATAAACAAGTAGATTTCATGAAAATTCATAAGTGTCTAAGCTTCTTATAGCATAAAGTCCCTGTTACAAATAAACTAATGCGTGCAACCATTACACATCAATTGTACCCCCACTTAATAGGTCGAATATGCATGGTTCCATTATTGGCATTTCATGTACATTACCTAGCATAAACCGAGTTTAACGATTTCATGCACTCAATAAAAACAAGTAATTCAACAAACTGAATACATATATAAATATATAAATAAAAATGCATACATCTCAATTATGCACTCTTTCCCATACTCGACTATGCCTAAACTATTTTAAACATTTTAACCACATTTGCAATGGTCACCTAGATTTGGCCGAATGCACATACTCATTTTATTCAATATAATTCACCCTATTTAAAACAACCGAATTTGATACATATCTAAATACATACTTCACAAGCATATAACTCAATTTCATATTCATATCAATTTCATGAAATTCAAATGCCTAACATCTCTCTCTATTAACCTATCACATATACACATGATTAAAATTCTACCTTAATCTATCAAAGTGACCATCAAAGATCAAAATACATATACATGTCATGGCATATATCTATTAAACCATTTCATATAATGTCTAAACCACATCCAAACATAAATGATAATTCACGGCATGAGAAAACTATATCATCAAAACACGAAACAAGTTATCCAAAATAGATAGCCATTTTCGCATGGCTAGCATATTTACACGATTACAAAACATTAGTTATACTGTTTAGTCTAACCTATACATGCCCTTTTTAGTACAAAACTAAAATTATTCAATACCAAAAGAAAGTCGATAGTGCGGTTGACTTCTTCCCAGATCCTTCGAGTCCGTAGCTTGAACCTAAAATCTATAAAACAAGGGTAAACAAGAATACACACAGTAAGCTTGCTAGCTTAGTAAGTCTCAAGCAATATTTGTGACATATACACACATACTTAACAATTTAACTTCCATTCTTACGGCAATTAGCATAGATAATTCAATACGAGTTTCACCTAGCCAAATATTAGTCATATCATTAATCTAATCAATAGTAGTTTATCACATGAATTTATACAATAACATTTCATATATACAACCTATGCATTTGAATATTTCAAGTTACAGAAACATAACATAATTTCGATATCATTGCACATCATATTCATAACCGAAGTTTTAAGTATCACAATTATATGTCTATACCTCAACTTCTCGTATATATATATATATAAATCATACCAATCAAAGATAAGCCTAATATCCTGAGATAAAATTCAATTCGAGTCATTAATTTCGTCACATCACAATTAGCTCATATAAAGTAAACTAACTTACCTTATCACTTACCAATATAATAAGCTAATTTCTTTTTTCTTTTTAGAGCTTATAGATCAATCTACTATGTATATACATCTCAAACTCTCTGTTTTGACGTATCACCTGCAAAAAGCCTGCTAGGCATTAAAGCCCGAAATAAATCACCGGCACGAGGCCTGCTAGGCAGTAAGCCTGAAATGAATCACCGGCACAAGGCCTGCTAGGCACAAAGCCTGACAGATATCACCGGCACAAAGCCTGCTAGGCATAAAGCCTGAAATAAGTCACCGGCACTAGGCCTGCTGGGTAATAAGCTCGAATATGTTTATCAAATCAATTCATTAACTCACATTTCTTATCATATACATCACTATCAATTCATATACACAAAACCAATTCACTTGTCATATTGAAAACATATACTTGTTCACATCACATTAACAAAATATATTTAATCCAATTTAACACCTTTACATTCAGCTAACACATAATTCTATAGTCAACATTAATAAATTTCATCCTTTAACATGTTTATAATTTACTTTTGAACATATAAGTGCTTAAGGACTTACCTCGGCTGTCGATAGACCGTGCAAATCGGCTATTCGAGAACCTTCGTCTTTCCCCGATCTAAATCCGTTTTTCTTTGCTCTTGATCTAAAACACATTAAAATTTAGCTCATTCAAGTACATTTCCTCTCAATTTAGTCCCTAAGCACATAAATAGGTAATTTACCATTTTACCCCTACTATTTCAAATTTTTACAATTTAGTCCTATTTGCCTAAAACACAAAATACACCAAATTTCTCAATACCCCTTAAGGGCTGAATATGTATAGGGACTATACAAGTCCTTTTCTTTCACTTATTTTGCAAATAAGCCCCTCTAAAATTTCATTTTTACAATTTGGCCCTAAAAACAAAAATTCATCAAAATTTCCAATACATAATATACTAATTTTTAACTTATCTTTTATCTAACATCATCAAACATCAAAAACCATATAAACCTATCAATAGCCGAACCTCAAACATGCTTAGATTCAAAAATTTTAACATGGGTCAGTTACGGTTTGAAGCAACGATCTCAAAAACGTAAAAATTAACAAAAACCAAATTCAAAGTAACCTTGAAATCAAGCTTCCAAGTGCCGAAAATCAAAGAACATAAACCCCCCTTTTCTTTCTCAATATTCGGCCATGAGAAAGTGAGAAAGATGATGCTTTTGTTTATGTTATTTTAACATATTATAAAAGTAATTATTCAATTACTAATTTAACCTTTAATATAAAATAAAATCTAACATATATCTTAAGGTTATTCTTGACATAAGCCACCCACTAACTCAAAAATGGGTTATGTACCCTTTTAATCTCCACTTTAAAAAGCCATCATCAAATAGGCACTTTACACTATAGTTTGAGACTTTTAAAATTTACGCGATTAAGTCCTTTTTGTCAAATTAAGCACCCAAACGATGAAATTTTTTTACGAAACTTTCACACATTTTAATTCACACATAATTAACACAAAATAAAGTATTAAAATATTTCTCAGACTCGGATTCGTGGTCCCGAAACCACCATTCCGATTAGGGTCAAATTCGGTCTGTTACAACTCTCTCCCTTAAGGATTTTCGTCCCCGAAAATCTTACCGTTAAACAACGTCGGATATTGTTGCCTCATTGAATCTTCAGGCTCCCACGTAGCCTCTTCAACTCCGTGCCTTTTCCACAGTACTTTCACTAATGGAATTTTCTTGTTTCTTAACTCTTTCTTTTCCCGAGCTAAAATACGGATCGGTTCTTCCTCATACGTCATATCGGGTCGGATTTCAATCTCAGACGGTGTGATCACATGAGACGGATCTGATCTGTACTTACGAAGCATTGAAACGTGAAATACGTCATGTATCTTTTCTAACTCAGAGGGCAACTTCAATCTATAAGCAACAGGCCCAATACGTTCAGTAATTTCATAAGGTCCGATGAATCTCGGACTAAGTTTGCCTTTCCGACCAAATCGGAGTACTTTTTTCCACGGAGAAACTTTCAAGAATACTCGATCTCCAACTTGAAATTCGATGTCTGTACGTTTCAAATCAGCATAGGACTTTTGACGAACCGAAGCAGATTTCAAATTGCCTCTAATAATAGCTACCTTCTGTTCTGTTTCTTTAATCAAATCAACCCCGAGTATCTTATTCTCGCTGAGCTCAGTCCAGTATAACGGTGTTCGACATTTTCGCCCGTAC
Organism: Gossypium australe; assembly: GCA_005393395.2. Taxonomy (NCBI): domain Eukaryota; kingdom Viridiplantae; phylum Streptophyta; class Magnoliopsida; order Malvales; family Malvaceae; genus Gossypium; species Gossypium australe. Next base: position 85,100,353 of record CM016617.1, on the reverse strand, counting down.
AAGGCTTCATAAGGCGCCATTTTGATACTAGATTGAAAGCTATTATTGTAAGAAAATTCAATCAAAGGTAGGTATCATTCCCACGTACCTTCAAATTCAAGAACGCAACATCTCAACATGTCCTCAAGTATCTGAATAGTTCGCTCAGACTGACCGTCTGTCTGCGGATGAAAGGCTATACTAAAATGAAGTTTAGTACCTAAAGCATCTTGCAACTTCTTCCAAAACCGCGATGTGAATCTCGGTTCTCTGTCTGAAACAATGGAACTCGGTACACCATGCAACCTTACAATCTGTGATACATATAATTCAGCAAGTTTCTCAAGTGAATAGCTTGTACGTACTGGTACAAAATGAGCTGATTTAGTCAGTCTATCAACTATAACCCAGACGGCATCTTTCTTACTCGGTGTCATAGGAAGACCCGATACAAAATCCATTATAATTCTATCCCATTTCCATTCAGGTATCATGATTGGCTGAAGTAGTCCGGATGGCACTTGATGCTCAGCTTTTACTTGCTGACAAACTAAGCATTTCGAAACAAATTCAGATATATCCCGCTTCATGCCCGGCCACCAATAGAACTGTTTCAAATCATTGTACATCTTTGTGCTACCCGGATGTATCGACATTTGACTATTATGAGCTTCATCCAATACCATTTGAATCAAGTCAGCATTTCTCGGTACATACAATCGGCCTTTATAGATAAAACAGTCATTTTTATCAATTCGAAATTCTAACTTTGTATCATTTTCACATTGTGCTCGTCTAGAAGTTATATATTTGTCAACTTCCTGTGCGTCACTAATTTGCTGAATAAACAACGGTCTAGCCTTCATCTCAGCTATGATCGAACCATCTCTGGACATAACCATATGTGCGTTCAATGCACGAAGAGCAAACAATGATTTTCGACTTAGGGCATCCGCAACAACGTTAGCTTTTCCCGGATGATAGTCAATTACCAATTCGTAATCTTTTAACAATTCCAACCACCTGCGTTGTCTTAAATTCAGGTCTTTTTGAGTCATCAAATACTTCAGACTTTTGTGATCCGAATAAACATGACATTTCTCGCCGAATAAGTAATGACGCCAAATCTTCAGTGCGAATACAATGGCTGCAAGTTCCAAATCATGCGTCGGGTAATTTCTTTCATGCGGCTTCAATTGTCTCGATGCGTAGGCTGCTACTCTGCCTTCCTGCATCAATACACAGCCCAAACCACTTAAGGAAGCATCAGAATACACAACAAATTCCTTACCCGATTCAGGCTGAGCTAATACTGGAGCTTCTGTCAAAAGGGTTTTCAACTGATCGAAACTCTTCTGACAATTTTCCGACCACTCGAACTTTACATCTTTCTGAAGTAGTCTTGTCAAAGGTGTAGCTATCACAGAAAAACCTTTCACAAACCGTCTGTAGTAGCCCGCAAGTCCCAGAAAACTTCGAATCTCAAAAACATTCCTCGCTGGCTTCTAATCAAGTATAGCTGAAATTTTGTTCGGATCGACTCTAATACCTGATGCTGAAACAACATGTCCCAAAAAGCTGACCTCTTTCATCCAGAACTCACACTTACTAAACTTCGCATACAACTGTTGATCTCTCAAAGTTTGTAGCACTAATCTCAGATGCTCGGCATGCTCGGTTTCATTTTTGGAGTAGATCAGTATATCATCAATAAACACTACTACAAACCGATCCAAAAACTATCTGAAGACTCGATTCATTAGATCCATAAAAACAGCTGGTGCATTAGTGAGTCCAAAAGGCATAACCAGAAACTCAAAATGTCCGTATCTCGTCCGGAATGCAGTCTTTGGCACATCTGTATCTCTGACTCGCAACTGATAATAGCCCGATCTCAAATCTATCTTCGAAAATACTGAAGCCCCTTTCAACTGATCAAACAAGTCATCAATCCGAGGTAACGGGTACTTATTCTTTATAGTTACCTTATTCAGTTGCCGATAATCAATACACATTTGCATCGTTCCATCTTTCTTTTTCACAAAAAGAACTGGTGCACCCCAAGGAGAGAAGCTCGGTCGCGCAAAACCCCCATCTGTTAACTCTTGAAACTGTGCTTTCAACTCTTTTAACTCAGTAGGTGCCATCCGATACGGAGCTATCGAAATCGGAGTCGTTCCCGGTACTAATTCAATGCCGAACTCAATCTCTCATACTGGTGGTAAACCCGGTAGTTCTTCAGGAAACACATCTGGGTATTCACATACAACCGGTACAGATTCAATCTGTTTCTCAGACAATTTATTATCCAGCACATAAGCCAAATAAGCTTCGCACCCTTTTCTCACATACTTCCGAGCTAACATCGAGGATACAACTGTAGGAAACCCACTTAAATCACTGGATTCAATTCTAATGATCTCACCGTTCTGATGTCTCAAATCAATAAGCTTTCTTTTGCAATTCACCACTGCATCATGCGAAGTTAACCAGTCCATTCCCAATATTATATCAAACTCATCGAAGGGCAACAGCATTAAATCGGCTGGGAAGCAAAAGTCCCGAATCATCAACGGGCAACCTTTACACACTTTATTAACAAACACACATCTACCCAAAGGGTTGGACACACGAATCACAAACTCAGTAGACTCAACTGGCAGAGTCTTACCGATTACTAGAGTTTCACACACATATGAATGAGTTGAACCAGGATCAATCAATGCAATCACAGTAGTATCATAAAGGGTGAAAGTACCGGTAATGACATCTAGAGAAGAAGCATCCTCTCTAGCTCGAGTAGCATAAGCTCTAGTTGGAGCTCTAGCCTCAGATTGAACTGCAGTGTTCTTCGTCCCTCTCTGACTGCCACCTACATTGCCAGAATGTCTGGGTGGTCTGCCCCGTGCTGGTGCGCTGCTCGGTCTAGTGTTCTGTGCCGTATTCTGCTCAGCTAACATCAGGCACTCTCGAATAAAATGGTCCGATGATCCACATTTAAAGCAGGACCGATCACGAACTCTACAACTCCCAGAATGCCATTTCCCACAATGTTTGCATTCAACTCGATTCTGTGGAACGTTACCAACACTGGCCATCGAGGTAGCTCGGGAGCCCACTGGAGGTCGATCACGTCTAGGTAAATCTGAAGTAACTTTATGTCGGCTGAAGTCATCTCTGAACTTCTTAGATGTGGAATGGAAAGTCTTACCCGACAACCTCTTACGAATATCTCTAGCTTCTGTCTCAGCCTTTCTTTTCTCTTTCCCGAGCTCTTCAGCTTTGCAAGCTCGCTCAACTAGAGTCACAAATTCTTGAATTTCAAGAATGCCAACAAGCAACTTTATCTCTTCATTCAGACCGTCTTCAAACCTTCTGCACATAATGGCTTCAGTTGATACACACTCTCTAGCATATCTGCTAAGCCTGACAAATTTCCGTTCATATTCTGTCACAGTCATCCTTCCCTGTTTCAGTTCAAGAAATTCTTTTCGTTTTTGATCAATGAATCTTTGACTGATATATTTCTTCCGGAATTCATTCCGGAAGAAATCCCACGTCACTTTTTCTTTCGGAACCACTGATACTAGTGTATTCCACCAGTGATATGCAGTGTCCCGAAGTAAAGATATAGCACACTTCAGGCATTCGTCTGGAGTGCAAGATAGCTCATCTAGTACCCGAATAGTGTTATCAAGCCACATTTCGGCTCGCTCTGCGTCATCATCATCATTGGCCTTGAATTCTTCGGCCTCAAATTTCCTGATTTTATCAACTGGAGGCCTACTAGATCTCATCGGATCTATCATCGGGGGTGCTGAAGGTATCGGAGTTGGATTATTCGGAGGTGGAGGTTGGTGTACAGCCGGGTTAGTCTGGATAAACTGGGTAAACCACTCGTTCATCATCTGATAGAAGGCTTGTTTAGCCTCCCCCTTGTGGCTACTCGAAACTGGTCGAGAGTCTACTGGCACTGATCCGTGTGCACGGTCAGGCGCTACACTCTCTACATCATCCGCTACGGCTCTTTCAGGATCAGTGTCCATTTACTATATAAAACACAGTTCAAAATATCAGAAGTCACCACACTATCGATATATGATAAAGGCATGTAGAGCTAAACTCACACGCTACGGTAGTCCTAGAATCGACTAAACCGTAAGCTCTAATATCAATCAAATGTAACACCCCTTGACCCGAGTCCATCGCCGGATAAGGGTTTACAGGTGTTACAATGCAATCTAACACTTAAGCTAAAACAATTGAATCATGGATGATCACCTTTATTAAAGAATTATCTATAAACAAATAATAAACACATGTGTAACACATAACCTATATATTAGATCCAAATCATTCACAATAGAAACATCGATGAACATAATTCATCATACCGTGTATATTACATCAATATCACATAAACAAGTAGATTTCATGAAAATTCATAAGTGTCTAAGCTTCTTATAGCATAAAGTCCCTGTTACAAATAAACTAATGCGTGCAACCATTACACATCAATTGTACCCCCACTTAATAGGCCGAATATGCATGGTTCCATTATTGGCATTTCATGTACATTACCTAGCATAAACTGAGTTTCACGATTTCATGCACTCAATAAAAACAAGTAATTCAACAAACCTAATACATATATAAATATATAAATAAAAATGCATACATCTCAATTATGCACTCTTTTCCATACTCGACTATGCCTAAACTATTTTAAACATTTTAACCACATTTGCAATGGTCACCTAGATTTGGCCGAATACACATACTCATTTTATTCAATAAAATTCACCCTATTTAAAACAACCGAATTTGATACATATCTAAATACATACTTCACAAGCATATAACTCAATTTCATATTCATATCAATTTCATGAAATTCAAATGCCTAACATCTCTCTCTATTAACCTATCACATATACACATGATTAAAATTCTACCTTAATCTATCAAAGTGACCATCAAAGATCAAAATACATATACATGTCATGGCATATATCTATTAAACCATTTCATATAATGTCTAAACCACATCCAAACATAAATGATAATTCATGGCATGAGAAAACTATATCATCAAAACACGAAACAAGTTATCCAAAATAGATAGCCATTTTCGCGTGGCTAGCATATTTACACGATTACAAAACATTAGTTATACTGTTTAGTCTAACCTATACATGCCCTTTTTAGTACAAAACTAAAATTATTCAATACCAAAAGAAAGTCGATAGTGCGGTTGACTTCTTCCCAGATCCTTCGAGTCCGTAGCTTGAACCTAAAATCTATAAAACAAGGGTAAACAAGAATACACATAGTAAGCTTGCTAGCTTAGTAAGTCTCAAGCAATATTTGTGACATATACACACATACTTAACAATTTAACTTCCATTCTTACGGCAATTAGCATAGGTAATTCAATACGAGTTTCACCTAGCCAAATATTAGTCATATCCTTAATCTAATCAATAGTAGTTTATCACATGAATTTATACAATAACATTTCATATATACAACCTATGCATTTGAATATTTCAAGTTACAGAAACATAACATAATTTCGATCTCATTGCACATCATATTCATAACCGAAGTTTTAAGTATCATAATTATATGTCTATACCTCAACTTCTCGTATATATATATATATATATATATATATAATCATACCAATCAATGATAAGCCTAATATCCTGAGATAAAATTCAATTTGAGTCATTAATTTCATCACATCACAATTAGCTCATATAAAGTAAACTAACTTACCTTATCACTTACCAATATAATAAGCTAATTTCTTTTTTCTTTTTAGAGCTTATAGATCAATCTACTATGTATATACATCTCAAACTCTCTGTTTTGACGTATCACCGGCAAAAAGCCTGCTAGGCATTAAAGCCCGAAATAAATCACCGGCACGAGGCCTGCTAGGCAGTAAGCCTGAAATGAATCACCGCCACAAGGCCTGCTAGGCACAAAGCCTGACATATATCACCGGCACAAAGCCTGCTAGGCATAAAGCCTGAAATAAGTCACCGGCACTAGGCCTGCTGGGTAATAAGCCCGAATATGTTTACCAAATCAATTCATTAACTCACATTTCTTATCATATACATCACTATCAATTCATATACACAAAACCAATTCACTTGTCATATTGAAAACATATACTTGTTCACATCACATTAACAGAATATATTTAATCCAATTTAACACCTTTACATTCAGCTAACACGTAATTCTATAGTCAATATTATTAAATTTCATCCTTTAACATGTTTATAATTTACTTCAGAAAGTTGATGGTTTTGTTTATGTTATTTTAACATATTATAAAAGTAATTATTCAATTACTAATTTAACCTTTAATATAAAATAAAATCTAACATATATCTTAAGGTTATTCTTGACATAAGCCACCCACTAACTCAAAAATGGGTTATTTACCCTTTTAATGCTCCACTTTAAAAAGCCATCATCAAATAGGCACTTTACACTATAGTTTGAGACTTTTAAAATTTACGCGATTAAGTCCTTTTTGTCAAATTAAGCACCCAAACGATGAAATTTTTTTACGAAACTTTCACACATTTTAATTCACACATAATAAACACAAAATAAAATATTAAAATATTTCTCAGACTCGGATTCGTGGTCCCGAAACCACCGTTCCGATTAGGGTCAAATTTGGTCTGCTACATACTATGTGCACCAGATAGCTTCGGCTACAAGGGTGGTACTATGTGCAGGCCACCGTGTATCTATTATTATTTCGATGAGTTCAACGGGAAATTGACTAAGTGAAAATACATGTGATCATGTAACGACTAAGTGTAATTAAATATGACTATGTGATGAATAAGTGCAGGTATAAGTGTGAAAATTTATGAACAATGTGCTCGATATATGTTTATATGTTAATATGAGTTGGTCTAGAATGTTGGACAATGTTATTAGAAGGCTAATATTGTATAAGGCCGTTTGATGTGGCTAATAATTGTTATGTTATAAGTCTATGATGATGCATTTCAAGAATGTGTATGCTAGCATGTGTTGGATGAGTAAATGTGTAATAATTATGAGTGGTAAATGTGATTGGTTGTGTAAGCTGCATTATGTGAATGGTTAAGTGTGTGTGTGTGTGTGTGTGTGTGTGTGTGATTATGCATGATGAATGTGGTTTGTAAATGGTACGTGGATGTCTTAGTGTGGATGTTTGAATGCTTAATAATACCATGTTGTGTGATGATAAATTTGTATAATGTATAAGTGTTTTGGGGTGGCAAAGGGCTTGGTAAATAGCCTTACTTGTGGCCACACAGGCAGCCACACAGCCATGTGCCCAGGATGTGTGAAGTCTGCATTTGATTTAAAAAAATTCAGAATGCGACACGGCCTAACACATGGGCGTGTATCTCGGCTGTGTGAAGGACATGGCCTTTGACATGGGCATGTGCCCCTATTTTTCACGAAATTTTTTAGTGCTTTCAAAAGTTCTCAGTTTAGTCGCAGACTACTTTCAAGGTATGTATTGGGCCTCGTAGGACGTATTTAGGGACTCAAAGATAAAATTTTGAAAAGTTTTAATTTGGATGAAATTTTATGACTCGATTTAATACGTTTACAAGTGTATGTGTTCCGATAATGCCTCGTACCCTATTCCGGCGTTGAATACGGGTAAGGGGTGTTACAGTATGAGTTTGATACGGGATGGTACAAGTATATACATGAACCGAGCAATACATTGAAATAAGGAAAATTATGAAAGTTAAATCTAACTTTGTGAATGCAAATGTGATATGTTGGTGATTCATTATAAGCTATGTTATGTTATGTTTTATTTGCTTAGTTTGAACATATACGATGAGTTGATTTAAATGCTATATGAACTTAATAAGCTTTATAGCTTACTTTGTTTAATTTTCCGTGTTTTATAGTGAAATCAAAGCTAACTCGGATTCAGGATTGTTGGAGACTTCATAACACTAACCAACTATCAACTTGGTACTTTTGAACTTAAGTATTTTGAGTATATGGCATGTATAAGGACTTTGCTCATGTTGGTATATGTGTTGTTAATGAATTTAGTCATTTGAAATGGCTTGTAAATATTAAGAGTTTCATTTTGTATATAGCCATGAGAGTTGGCTTAATTTGGTTGGTTTGGTTGTGTACATATATGTGCATATGGCTTGTGTTGTAAGTTTGTTGATGGATGTATGATGCTTGTTGATTATAGGTATTATGGATGACAAATGGTTGATATTTGAGAATTAATATGCTTAATTGTTTAGGCAAAATGATGCATAATTGTAATATGCCATTTAGGTGATTTGTGAATATGAGTTAGCATGAATGAAATGGTCAAATTTGATACTTATGTATATTGTGGTTAATGGTATGAGATTATCATGAATTGAGCTTGATTGGAGTTGATTTGGAATATCTATTATATGACATGTTTTGGGTGCAAATTGGGTTGCTGTAGGTATATGCAAATTTGGGTGGCAAATGGTAATAGCCTATTTTTGTCCACATGGGCAGAGACACGGGCGTGCGTCTCAACTGTGTTTGACACATGGTCAGGTAACACGACTGTGTGTCCCCTGGTGTTGAATTAAAAATCAAGCCAGTATGCTCCACACGGCCTAGCACACAGGCGTGTGATTGGCCGTGTGACCTAAGTTAGTATACCTTATAGGTTTGGCATGGCCTAGTACACGGCCTAGCACACGGGTGTGTGTAGCCATTTTTAGGGCACATGGGCTAGCCCCACGGGCGTGTGTGTTGATCGTGTGACCCAAGTTAGAGAGTTACATAGGGTCAGACACGAGCTGGGACATGGCCATGTGATCCCATTTTGAATGTCCACACAGCCTGTGACACGGGCGTGTGTCGGGCCACATGGGCATGTGTCCCCTGTATTTTGCAAAAATTTTCTAAGTGTTCCAAAAGTTTCCTAAGTTATCAGTTTAGTCCCGAAGCACCGAATGCATGTTTAGGCCTCGTAGGCTTATAATAGGGACGATATGCATGTTGCTGAATAATGATTATATGAATTGGAGAAATGTCTGTGAAATGTATGATAAATTTTGTTATAAGACCGGTAATGCTTCGTAACCCTATTCCGGCATTGAATACAAGTGAGGGTTGTTACATGTAACGACCCTATAGTCAGGGGTGTCAGAAAGTGCATTCTTGGGACTTTGTTCCTATAAATCAGACTCGTAAAGTTAGTTGTGTAGTTAATTAGGTTTCGATTAAGTGAATTTGCATGAATTAAAAGTTATTCAGTAGAAGGACTAAATTGCGTATAGGATGAAAGGGGAATTATTCATTAAAATATAAGGAAACAAAATGGTTTTCTTCTCCAATCTGCTTTCTTCATCACCGAATGCTCCATGGAAGCCAAGCTAGATTTCGGCCAAAGTTTTCTTCATGCATGGTAGGTAATTTCTACCTGTTTTTCATGAATTTTATGTTTTTGAAATCGTTGCAACTAGGTCCAACTAGCGTTTTCGAAACTGTTAAAAATTTTGAATTTTTCTATTGATAAATATTTGTGATTTTCGATGTTAAATGATGAATTTAAAGTATTAGTTGTTATTTATAAGTATTTTGTTTAGTGATTTTTGATGAATTTACCGATTATTGACTAAATTGTTGAAATAGTAAAAGTACAAGGATTTGATATGAAATTGTTACAACTGTGGGCTGTAATGATGCTATTAACATTCAGCTAGTATGGATTTTCAATAAAATTGGTTTATTTGCATGATTAGGACATAGAGACTAAATTGAATAAAAATAGAAAGTTGAGGGTAATTTTGTAAAAAATGTCAAAAAGGACTAAATTGCATAAAATAAATTGGTTTTACTGTCTAAATTAATGAATTGAATGAAATTATTCATTTAGATCGAGAACGAGTGGAAAACCAAGGAGAAGAGAAAATTGTCAAATAGCCCTTATACTTAGACATTGCTATAATTTAGTCAAGTAAGTTCGTATGAACTGTACTCAGTATAATGTTGTTTAAATTGAATGCTTATTGTGTTTTTTTAATGTAAACCAATTAATATACTAATGTAATGAGGCAATGATGAATTGATGGATGTAGAGTCTCGATTGAACCTTAGGAATACGTAGGATACAAATGACATGTCATAAGGGTTACCATGTTTCGGGTGCTAGTCTTGAATGCCCTACTGGTGGCTGAGGTCCTGCATTTGTTGCGGGTACTAAAAAACTTGTATGTGCATCATCACGTAGCTTACGTTCCAATCGTCAACTTGTGTGAGTAGACCCATTTCATAGCTCAAATGAGCAACGATGTATAGGAAAAGGAAAGGAAAGGAACGGTAAGTATTCGAATGACTTATGTCATGAATCTATGAAAGGGTTTGAAAAGGAAATGTTCAATGAAAGTATGTCTTGTATCAAGCTTGCACTAACTTGTGTATTGATGATGATATTTAGGCTTGTGTCAAGCTTGCATAATTGGTTGATATTTATGCTTATGTTTTGTATTATGCAAATGATACAGGTAAGAAAAGGTAATGATGTAACACCCCAAACCCGGTCAACACACCACGACTGAATCTGGCATGCTACGAAGTGAAAACATTTTTGAAAACACAAGTTACCGGTTAAATTTTATAAAACTCTTTTATCGTATACAGGTTTAGAAAACGTAGTAATAGGTGATGTTTAAGATTGTCTCATAGGTGTTAAGAAATTTGGGAAAACACATGTTTGGAAACCCATTTGTTAATACCAAGTTTAGAAAAAAACATTTGATTTGATTAAAATGGTTGTGTGAAGAGTTTATCCATATGCCTTTGAAGTTGTTTGAAAGATTTAGAGTTTGTAAAATCATCCAGGTTACCTCTGATTATGTTATGATCTTTGTTACCCGATGGTAACGTTTGAAAACCCGAAGAGATATAGTTTAGAAAACCTTGCTTTTTACCGGTTAATTTTTATCATATCCATAAGTCCAACATGTAAATTATAAGCAGAATAAAATCAAGTAATAATAAAACCAAAATAAACTTAGCGGCCTTATTACAAAACCAAAACCAAATTTTAGTAAAATCAAATAAACCCAAAATAATAAGTTAAAGTCGAAAACCCGAAAATAAATCTGCATGGCCACCTCGAGTCCTCCCCGGCTCCATATCCGCGATCTAAGCCTCATCTGCAAAATGTAAGGGAAGGGATGAGTCACCGAGACTCAGTGTATAAATCCCCAACCCGATAATTCAACCACTTACACAGATCATTAGCAAAACATGCAAATCATGCAACCCCATAACCAAACCATCCAATCTCCTGTAACTACCCCGTGTGGTCAAAACCACTGGTGACCGAAGTCACAAATATATCGGTGTGGTCAAAACCACTGGTGACCGTAGTCACAAATCAGGTGATGGGGCAACCCATCGTGTGGTCAAAACCACTGATGACAATCCCGTAATAATCATGTGGGGCCAACCCACTGTGGTACCAAACCACTGGGACGAGTCACAATATCCATATGTGGTCAAAACCACTGGTGACCGTAGTCACAAATATCAATAGTGTGGTCAAAACCACTGGTGACAGTCCAAAATGAATCATCCCCCCTCCTCTCATCAAGCCATCATCATGTTCATAACGTACGTGTCATAATATCGAATGATCATGCAAATAACATATAACATAGCATTTAACAAATCATGATGATGTATACCAAGAATCACATAACAGGGAACTTACCCGGTTTCCAAGCTTATGCCCACAAGGCAAAGTCTCTAATGCCAATGGTTATAACAGTAACATAATAAGCATAATTATACTAATAAAGTGTGTAAGCGTTTACACACCTGACTAATCGCAGATCTAAGTAAGAATCCCGAAACTACTCGACACTTAGTGAAATCCCGAAGCGTAGCTTTCCCTTTCCTTAATGACGATTTGGTTTCCAACCAAATCCCGAGACTATGTGATGATCTACCCTGCAATCGGCCACACACTATCACATGGAAACAGTTATCCTTCGGCTTTTGAACGATTAAGAACTGGATCTTTAAACATTAAGACCTTACCTAGATCGACCACCAAATCCCGAAGGTTCACTGTATTTGGCTATAGCCCTCCCTGCAATCAATTACCACCTCATTTGAGTCTAAAGGCCATTCAGCCATAATCATAAATCCCGAAAACCACATGAGTTAGTTGCTCCTTACCCTAATGATAGATTCGGCTATTCAACACCAATGATCGGCACCCCCCTGTTGGTGCTAGGAGTTTCGGCTACCACAGAGGACAAAAGTGAAGTTTAAAACCCGATTAACCATGATTGAAGAAAGTATCAACAGAGAAGCAAGAAGAGATTCGGCATAACCAAATCAGTCAAGAAGAAAAGAAGAGATCCCTTACCAGAAGATTCGACTATCACCCAAAAGAAGAATAGCTTTCAGCACTTCAAATAAATCAGAACCCGAGAGAAGAGAAGAAAATGAGGCTAAGGGTATTCGGCCAAGAAGAAAACACAAAAAGAGACAAAATTTTGAAGATGGTAAAAATTAGAAGAAGAAAATAAAAAAGAAAGAAAAGATTCAGTCAAAGGGAAAGGGAGAGTTTTCGGCACAAGAGACTTGAGAGCAAAAAAGATGGAATAGAAAGAATTGGAGAAGAAGATGCAATGGTTTCGACTAACAATGGGTAAACTGAAAAAGAAGAGGAGAAAATGGTTATAGAGTTTCGGCACTAGGAGATTAAAAGAAGAAGAAAGAAATTGCAAGAGAGGTAATAAGATGATTTCGGCTTGGCACCAAAACAAAAGAAAAGAGCCTAAAGAGGATTCGGCTATGACCTTCTTGAGAGGAGAGAAAAAAAAAAGAAACTAATCGAATGCAAGCCCTCTAATGCTTCTTACCTAGCCGAATGCTTATTCCTCTCCAAAACCAACACACCCAAAATCGGCACACCAATCCCCACACACCAACCGAATACTCCAAGCTCCCATAGCCACTTCAACCATTCAACTAAGCCACCTCCCAGCTCAATCCCTTCTTTTACTCCTTGAAATTCTCCTGACCACCAATTCAAATGAGTTTGAATTCATCAAACTCCTCGAATTTCTCTCAACCACACCTTTCAAATGTGTTGACTCCTTCAACACTTATCCAAGAGAGTCCATCCTGAGCACTCCACTCCCTCAGCTTTGGTGTCAAAAAGGAATAAGCAGAGAGGGATTTCTGCAGCTCGAACCCAAGCTCCCTTGCTCCCCCTTGTGGCGTCACTTACCTAACACCTTAGCAGCGCCTCCTTGACCACTTTACTAGGGTAATCCTTGTGTCTAAATCCTCCGATAATTACTTTTAACACCTAACTTACCTAGCTCCATTTCCCTAAATGCCAAAACAAAATTCTTAGCCCTAGCTCAGGCCTAACCTAGGGTTATAACTAGACCCCAAAACATGACAAATCAACATTATAAACAATTCATCACATGCAACACAAGCAAAATGCAGAAACCCCGATTTAAGGATGTTACAGCTCTACCCCCTTAAAATAATTTCAGCCTCGAAATTACCTGGTCAGAAGAGTTGAGGGTACTGCTACCGCATCACATCCTCCGGTTCCCACGTAGCCTCCTCCGTGCCATGGTTCTGCCATAACACTTTTACCAAGGGTACTGACTTCCTACGCAGAACTTTGACATCTCGATCCAAAATCCGTACCAGTTCCTCCTCAAAAGACAAATCAGGACTCACCTCTATCTCCTCAACGGGTACAACATGTGACGGATCTGATCGATAGCGCCTAAGTATTGAAACATGAAAGACATCATGAATCTGACTTAACTCTACTGGTAACTCAAGCTGATAAGCTACCGGTCCTATTCGCCTCAATACCGTATATGGCCCGATGAACCTAGGGCTTAGCTTGCCCTTCCGACCAAATCTCAACACTTTCTTCCAAGGCGATACCTTCAGAAAGACCTTATCACCCACTGTAAACTCAATATCCCTGCGCTTAAGATCGGCGTAAGATTTCTGCCTGTCCGACGCTTCCTTAAGTCGAGCCCGAATTACCTTAACCTTATCTTCTATTTTTACCACTAACTCTGGACCCAACATCTGTCATTCACCCAGTTCTGTCCAACACGTAGGAGTACGACATTTCCGTCCATAAAGCACCTCATATGGTGCCATCTGAATACTCGCTTGATAACTATTGTTATAAGCGAACTCTGCCAATGGGAGATACTCCTCCCAACTACCACTGAAATTCAGAACACAGCCCCTTAACATATCCTCTAGAATCTGAATTACCCTCTCAAACTGTTCGTCAGATTGCAGATGAAAAGCCGTGCTGAAATCCAACTTCGTACCCAACGCCTAATGCAAAGCCTTCCAGAACCTCAACGTGAGCCTGGGATCCCTATCCGAGATAATTGACACTGGCACTCCATGCAACCTTACTATCTCTGCCACATACAACTTGGCTAACTTCTGGAGTGAATAATCAACCCTTACCGGTATGAAATGAGCCGATTTAGTCAAACGATCTACAATTACCCAAACTGAGTCCTTCTTGCTAGGCGTAAGGGGAAGCCCACTGACGAAATCCATCGTAATCCTTTCCCACTTCCACTGTGGGATCTTAACTGGCTGCAACAGTCCCGACGGCAACTGATGCTCAACTTTGACCTGCTGGCATGTCAGACACTTGCCCACAAACTTTGTTACTTCCCGCTTAAGACCTGGCCACCAGAACTGTTCCCTTAAATCACGATACATCTTACTGCCTCCAGGATGCATAGCGTACGGGCTGCTATGAGCTTCCTGAAGAATCTGCTGTCTCAATTCCACATCCTTAGGCATGCATACCTTCCCCTGAGAACACAATACTCCATCACTGCTCAAGCTGAAGCCTTCCGACTCACCATTCTGCGCTTGCAACCTCCGAGCACCTAAAACCTCATCTGTCAGCTGTTTCTCCTTAACCCGATCAATCCAAGACGGCTTTACTTGTAATTCTGCCAAAAGACTCCCATCATCATAAAGACTTAGGTGAGCAAACATCGCTCGCAGGTCCGCTACCACCTTACGGTTCAACGCATCAGCTACTATGTTAGCCTTACCCGGATGGTACTCAATTGAACAGTCGTAGTCTTTCAACAATTCGACCCACCTTCGCTGCCTCAAATTTAAATCCTTCTGAGTCAAGAGGTACTTCAGACTCTTATGATCCGTGTAGACTATTGACTGTTCCCCATACAAGTAATGCCTCCAAATCTTCAAGGCAAAAACCACTGCACCTAACTCCAAATCATGTGTCGGGTAGTTACCTTCATGAGGCCTCAACTGCCGAGATACATACGCGACTACCTTTCCACCTTGCATCAGCACACACCCTAAGCCCGTATGTGATGCATCACAATAAACTGTGAATTCCTTCCCTGCCTCTGGCTGAATCAAAACTGAAGCTTCAGTCAGAATCTTCTTCAACTTGTCAAAACTCTCTTGCTGTTTCTCAGTCCACACAAACGGAACCCCTTTTCTCAACAGCTTCGTCAACGGCGCTGCGATTAAAGAGAAACCCTCTACAAACCTTTTGTAGTATCCTGCCAAACCCAGAAAACTCCGAATCTCTGCAACTGACTTGCGTGGTTTCCAATCCAATACTGCCTCAATCTTAGGAGGATCCACCCTAATTCCCTCAGCTGATACAACATGACCCAAGAAAGTTACCTCCTTAAGCCAGAACTCACATTTACTAAACTTGGCGTACAACTGCTCCTCCCTTAGAACCTGCAGAACCACTCGAAGATGCGCGTCATGTTCCTCCTCAGATCTCGAGTACACCAAGATGTCGTCTATAAATACTACGACAAACCGGTCCAGATACGGTTGAAACACCCGATTCATCATGTCCATAAACGCTGCCGGTGCGTTGGTTAAACCAAAAGGCATTACCAGAAACTCGTAGTGCCCATACCGAGTACGGAATGCCGTCTTATGAATATCAGCCTCCTTCACTTTGAGCTGATGATACCCCGACCTAAGGTCGATCTTAGTGAAAACCGATGCACCCTTGAGTTGATCAAACAAGTCGTCAATCCTAGGCAACGGATATTTGTTCTTGATTGTCAACTTGTTCAGCTGGCGGTAGTCGATACACATCCGCATCGTACCATCCTTCTTCTTAACAAAAAGCACTGGAGCTCCCCAAGGCGATACACTCGGCCGGATGAAACCTCTATCCAACAATTCCTGAATCTGAGCCTTTAACTCCACTAATTCTTTCGGCGCCATCCTATATGGAGCAATAGATACTGGCGCGATTCCGGATAACAAGTCTATACCGAACTCAACCTCGCGATCAGGAGGTAGACCCGGAAGTTCTTCTGGAAATACATCAGCGAATTCCCCTACAGTTCGGGCATTCTTCACAGCTGCATCCTTTGCTTCCAAGGCACAAACATGCACCAGAAATGCTTCACAACCCTTCCTAACCAATTTTTCAGCCTTCAGTGCAGAAACCACATTAGATAAGTAATCTCTCCTATTACCTATCATCACCACCTCCTCACCTTCCATGGTCTTTAACACCATGCGCTTAGCTGCACAGTCCAAGCTAGCTTGATACTTAACTAGCCAATCCATCCCGAGAATCAGATCGAACTCCCCAAACGGCAGTTCCATCAAGTCAGCCAAAAACACGACCCCTTGAAGTTCTAGGGGTACATCCCTATACAGTTTACTTACTTCTACAGAGTGACCTAGAGGGCCTATCACAGTCATCTTCCTAGAAGTAATCTCAGAGTCTAAATTCATAGTTTCCACTATGCTACTAGCAACATACGAGTGCGTCGAACCAACATCAATTAAAGCATTATAAGGTACTCCAAAAATTAAGAACGTACCAGTTATGACGTCCGGTGCGTCGTCCTCCTCTCGACGCCTCGCAGCGTAGACCAACCCTGGCTGTCTCGCCTCTGTACCACCTGCACCTCTGCTCGGCCGACCTCTACCAGAGCCATTACTTCCCCTGCCTGAACCACGGCCCCTCTGTGGCTGCTGATTATCCCTCCTAAACTTTGCGCGATTCTGATCCTCAGACTACAGCCTAGCTGATCTCTATGGACAATCCCTGACTCGATGCCCCATCGAGCCACACTCAAAGCATCCCTTGTTACTACTCCAACATTCCCCCGTGTGAGACTTTCCACACCGAGCACATCGTGGCGGCCACTGAGTGTTAGCAGCAGCAGGCCTAGCAGCTTGATTCGGCGCACTATACCTCACCCTTTTCTGCTGATTCACAGAAAACCCAGATGATCCAGAACTCCTTTTGTTCCAGCCCCTATCCTGATTCCGCATTATAGACTGTTTTACCCCTTCAGCAACCTTAGATTTCTCCACTAGAACGGCAAACTCTCGTTCCTGCTGTGGGGCAATTATCATCCACAGCTCGTCTCTCAGTCCATCCTCAAATCTGACACAGCGCTCATGCTCTGTGCCCACAATTTCCCGTGCATACCGACTCAACCGAAGGAATTCCGCCTCATATTCCGCTACAGTCTTACTGCCCTGGACCAAGTTCAAGAAAGCTCTGCGCTGCGCATCAACATAACTAGCCCCTATGTATTTCCTCTGATAGGCGGTTCTAAAGAATTCCCAAGTGAGATCGTCTGCCATCGCTTCGTCCCTAACTGTGAGCCACCACTGATATGACTCATCCCGCAGCAGAGATACTATGCCCTTCAGCTTTTCCTCAGCTGAAAAGTCCAGGTCATCCATAATGCGTTCCGTCGCCTCCAACCAATACTCTGCCGTACTAGGTGCCACACCAGATACACCTCTAAATACCTCTGCACCATTAGCCTTGAGTTGCTCGGTCACAGATTTTTGAGCTCCAGTTCCAACGCCTGCACTCGCAACCCTTTCTAGTACCCGCAGTACAGCCTGTGACACTGCGTCATTACCACCCGTCTAATCCTGATATTCCGCGCCCACAACTGGCGGCGGTGGTACCTTATTTTTCGATCCATGACAAGACCCTGCCGGTTCCGAGACCGTCATCCTACCCCTACCTCGTCCACGAATATTTCGCCCACGTCCACGTGCACTCATGACTACCGATATATGAGCTGATTAAAAGTTTTATGCGTTAGACTTTTATTCCACTGTCTATTAAAACACAGTTTTATGAAAAGTTTTTAATAAAGGATTGTTTTCGCGAGTACACATCATCCTATAGTTCATGTCTCTACAGTAGTTCCTACTACTATTCAATCATGCCATAACCATCACAATCATATCACAAAAAGCAATAGTTTGGGGTACTTACCTGGGCGGATTGGTGCCGAAGACTCGGTGCCATACTTTCACCACTACACTTTTCCCATAAAAGCCTTTCATAACCCTTTTTAAAACATTTTTGGGCCTCAAGCCCACAGCCGAGCTGTTGAAACTGGCTCTGATACCACAATTGTAACACCCCAAACTCGGTCAACACACTACGACCGAATCTGGCATGCTACGGAGTGAAAACATTTTTGAAAACACAAGTTACCGGTTAAATTTTATAAAACTCTTTTATCGTATACAAGTTTAGAAAACGTAGTAATAGGTGATGTTTAAGATTGTCTCATAGGTGTTAAGAAATTTGGGAAAACACATGTTTGGAAACCCATTTGTTAATACCAAGTTTAGAAAAAAACATTTGATTTGATTAAAATGGTTGTGTGAAGAGTTTATCCATATGCCTTTGAAGTTGTTTGAAAGATTTAGAGTTTGTAAAATCATCCAGGTTACCTCTGATTATGTTATGATCTTTGTTACCCGATGGTAACATTTGAAAACCCGAAGAGATATAGTTCAGAAAACCTTGCTTTTTACCGGTTAATTTTTATCATATCCATAAGTCCAACATGTAAATTATAAGCAGAATAAAATCAAGTAATAATAAAACCAAAATAAACTTAGCGGCCTTATTACAAAAACAAAACCAAATTTTAGCAAAATCAAATAAACCCAAAATAATAAGTTAAAGTCGAAAACCCGAAAACAAATCTGCATGGCCACCTCGAGTCCTCCCCGGCTCCATATCCACGATCTAAGCCTCATCTGCAAAATGTAAGGGAAGGGGTGAGTCACCGAGACTCAGTGTATAAATCCCCAACCCGATAATTCAACCACTTACACAGATCATTAGCAAAACATGCAAATCATGCAACCCCATAACCTAACCATCCAATCTCCTGTAACTACCCCGTGTGGTCAAAACCACTGGTGACCGAAGTCAGAAATATATCGGTGTGGTCAAAACCACTGGTGACCGTAGTCACAAATCAGGTGCTAGGGCCAACCATCGTGTGGTCAAAACCACTGATGACAATCCCGTAATAATCATGTGGGGCCAACCAACTGTGGTACCAAACCACTGGGACGAGTCACAAAATCTATATGTGGTCAAAACCACTGGTGACCGTAGTCACAAATATCAATAGTGTGGTCAAAACCACTGGTGGTCAAAACCACTGGGACTTAGTCACAAATAATAATAATGTGGTCAAAACCACTGGTGACCGTAGTCACAAATCAAATAATGGGGCCAACCCATCTTGTGGTCAAAACCACTGGTGACAATCCAAAATGAATCATCCCCCTCCTCTCATCAAGCCCATCATCATGTTCATAACGTACATGTCATAATATCGAATGATCATGCAAATAACATATAACATAGCATTTAACTAATCATGATGATGTATACCAAGAATCACATAACAGGGAACTTACCCGGTTTCCAAGCTTATGCCCACAAGGCAAAGTCTCTAATGCCAATGGTTATAACAGTAACATAATAAGCATAATTATACTAATAAAGTGTGTAAGCATTTACACACCTGACTAATCGCAGATCTAAGTAAAAATCCCGAAACTACTCAACACTTAGTGAAATCTCGAAGCGTAGCTTTCCCTTTCCTTAATGCCGATTTGGTTTCCAACCAAATCCCGAGACTATGTGATGATCTACCCTGCAATCGGCCACACATTATCACATGGAAACAGTTATCCTTCGGCTTTTGAACGATTAAGAACTGGATCTTTAAACATTAAGACCTTACCTAGATCGACCACCAAATCTCGAAGGTTCACTGTATTCGGCTATAGCCCTCCCTGCAATCGATTACCACCTCATTTGAGTCTAAAGGCCATTCAGCCATAATCATAAATCCCGAAAACCACATGAGTTAGTTGCCCCTTACCCTAATGATAGATTCGGCTATTCAACACCAATGATCGGCACCCCCTGTTGGTGCTAGGAGTTTCGGCTACCACATAGGACAAAAGTGAAGTTTAAAACCCGATTAACCATGATTGAAGAAAGTATCAACAGAGAAGCAAGAAGAGATTCGGCCTAACCAAATCAGTCAAGAACAAAAGAAGAGATCCCTTACCAGAAGATTCGACTATCACCCAAAAGAAGAATAGCTTTCGGCACTTCAAATAAATCAGAACCCGAGAGAAGAGAAGAAAATGAGGCTAAGGGTATTCGGCCAAGAAGAAAACACAAAAAGAGACAAACTTTTGAAGATGGTAAAAATTAGAAGAAGAAAATGAAAAAGAAAGAAAAGATTCGGTCAAAGGGAAAGGGAGAGTTTTCGGCACAAGAGACTTGAGAGCAAAAAAGATGGAATAAAAAGAATTGGAGAAGAAGATGCAATGGTTTTGGCTAACCATGGGTAAATCGAAAAAGAAGAGGAGAAAATGGTTATAGAGCTTCGGCACTAGGAGATTAAAAGAAGAAGAAAGAAATTGCAAGAGAGGTAATAAGATGATTTCGGCTTGGCACCAAAACAAAAGAAAAGAGCCTAAAGAGGATTCGGCTATGACCTTCTTGAGAGGAGAGAAAAAAAAAGAAACTAATCGAATGCAAGCCCTCTAATGCTTCTTACCTAGCCGAATGCTTATTCCTCTCCAAAACCGACACACCTAAAATCGGCACACCAATCCCCACACACCAACCGAATACTCCAAGCTCCCATAGCCACTTCAACCATTTGGCTCAATCCCTTCTTTTACTCCTTGAAATTCTCCTGACCACCAATTCAAATGAGTTTGAATTCATCAAACTCCTCCAATTTCTCTCAACCACACCTTTCAAATGTGTTGACTCCTTCAACACTTATCCAAGAGAGTCCATCCTGAGCACTCCACTCCCTCAGCTTTGGCGTCAAAAAGGAATAAGCAGAGAGGGATTTCTGTAGCTCGAACCCAAGCTCCCTTGCTCCCCCTTGTGGCGTCACTTACCTGACACCTTAGTAGCACCTCCTTGACCACTTTACTAGGGTAATCCTTGTGTCTAAATCCTCCGATAATTACCTTTAACACTTAACTTACCTAGCTCCATTTCCCTAAATGCCAAAAAAAAATTCTTAGCCCTAGCTCAGGCCTAACCTAGGGTTATAACTAGACCCCAAAACATGGCAAATCAACATTATAAACAATTCATCACATGCAACACAAGCAAAATGCAGAGACCCTGATTTAAGGATGTTACAAATGAAAATGGTAAGTTCATAATTCAGATGTAATGTGATGATATAAAAGGATTAAAGAGTTAAAGGACTTACTTATATGTGAGAAATTTACTTATGCTATGGTTGAATTTACCTATTTCATGAATAAACACACTAATTCGTGAAATTGATAATGTTATTTCAGCTTATGCTAAGTAAATGGAATGGAAAGTAAGTAAATGAAGTGTAAAGTAAGTAAATGGAATGGTTCATTGTCTTAAGAAAAGGTTGATGATTATGTAATACAACTTATAAAATCTTATTATGTTATGAATGAAAAGTATACGTGATGTTGAAGGATTTACTCATTTGTGAGTTGATGGTTATGTGGTTTTATAAATCTTATGGCATTGGTATAGGTTTATAGTTATCCTATAAAGTTCATCATTGAAATGTAATATTATGTTTAAAGCTTATATGAGCTTACTAACCATTCATTACTTACGTATTTATTTTCCTTTACTTTACAGATTATCTGTAACACCCCTTACCCGTATTCAACGTCGGAACCGGGTATGAGGCATTACCGGACTTATCTCGCTTGAACATACAACTTTGGGCTATCAAATTTCATTCCAATATAAAATCTTTCATTCATATTCATAACATTCTTATTATAGGCCTACGAGGCCGTAAACGTGCAAACGGAGGGCCCCGGAATCAAATCGGGAACTTTTGTAAACCTAAAAAAAATTTTGCCTTAACAGGGCCACACGCCCGTGTGGGCAGGCCATGTGGTCACACACGCCCATGTCCCTAGCCTGTGTGGAATTTATTTTTCAATTCGAACCTACAGGGGTTTTCACACGGCTGGACACACGCCAGTGTCCTTGGCCCGTGTCCTTCACACATCCTAGACACGCCCGTGTCCTCACCCGTGTGTGAAAACCTGGGTACTCTGTTTGTGACATCAGCAACCATATAAGGGGCACACGGCCTAGGCACACGCCCGTGTGCCTAGCCCGTGGTCGATACTGGCTTACAACATTAACGTGCAGGGGACAACAGTCTAGTCACACACCCATGGGACTAACCGTGCGTCATACACGGCCTAGACACACGCCCGCGTGCCTACCTGTGTGGACAGGAACAAGGCTATTTGCCAAGCTCTTTTTATCACCCTAACTCATACAACATCAATCACATTCAATCATTTACCAAGCAACTCAATTGTGTATCATACACATTCATGAATAACCTCTTCTTTTCACATATATAATGATAATGAGCCATTAAATATGGCCATTTACAAAAGTTTTCATCTTTAAAGGAGCCAACACACTTGGCCAAAACAACAAAACATTCACTAAGTCTAGACCCTATACATGTCATACTCAAAACGCTAAAACTAATATACCGAGATGAGCTGATAATATGAGTGATCTTCCAATTATCTTCGTATCCTGAACCGGCTCTTTGACACTATAAAACAAGGGAAAAAGAAAGGGAGTAAGCTTTAAGCTTAGTAAGTTTACATGTAAACAATAAGCACCATCACATATGCTAATCAATCAACAACCTCACATACTAAGCAAGAACAATTCACATTTCTATAATCATGCTTACTCATCTCATCTCTTACCACATTCCAATCACATAACAATTATATTACTCACAATTGCTCATACACATTCCCTGCACTCATCACCACATGGCAACATGAAACATATACCTATACCATTTCTCGATAAACCCCTCAGAATAATACTATGTACCCGGTGGTTTCGCACACAGCCCACCGTTAATCGATAATAGGGTGGTATCGCACATAGCCCACCAACAAGAATATTTACAGTGGTTTCGAACATACCCACAAAATGATAATATAAAAGATGGTATCACACACAGCCCATCGTGAATAAGTAATAAGGTGGTATCACACACAGCCCACCAAAAAGGATGATTACGGTGGTATTGCACACAGCCCACCAATTAATCATTATGGATATTTTTCCGTACTTACATATTTATTTCGAGGTTCATATGAGATCTACTTATCATCTATCAATTTCAATCAATCTCAATCATAATTTATATCATTCATACAATGCACCAATAAGTAATAACATGTATTAAAGATGTATCATTTACACATAAACTTACCTCGATGCAAAATGTAATAGTCGACAGTTTAGTCTGTAACCTTGCCTTTTCCTCGGTCAAGGTTGTTTCCGCGCTCTTCTTGATCTGTAATAATAAAATTTACTCATTCAATCACTTTATAATTCATGATATATCAAAATTTCTACTTAGGCAAAAATGACCATTTTGCCCTTCTACTTTGGCAAAATTATGACTTTGCCCCTATGCTCGTAAATCATTTTTCATCACATTTTCTCATTAAACAAGCCTAGTTGAACATTTGTTTCTCTAACAACAACTCACAAAACCAATTATTTCATGCATTTATTACACAAATTCAATTTTTACTAATAGGTCCCATTTAGGTGCTTTCATGGTAACACCTTTCACAAAAGTTGTTCCTTAACTCACTAACATTCATTTCCTTCCATAAAAACTCAGAAAAAAACATGAACACTCTCATGGTAAGTCCCTAAACTTTCAACCATTTTTCAAAATAGTCCCCTCATTAGCTAGCTTAAGCTTTGGGGTTCCAAAAGTACAAAAATTATCAAGAAAAGCCCCTAAAATCACTTACTTGCAAGAGATTTGTGTTGCTGAAAATTTGAACTCCAAGAACCCTTATTTCCTCTCAATTTTTAGTGGAGAAGAAGCATGAATAGTGAAAGATGACACCTTTTTCATTTAGCTTATTTTATTCATTTTTTATCACCTAATTTCACCAAATTTTGACCAAAATTTAATGCTCTTGTCTCCCTTGTTTCCTATGGCCGACCAACACACCTTTAATGGCGTAATTGTACTTTAAGGACCTCCAATTTAATATTCTATGGCTATTAGGCACCTCTACCTTGTATAATAGAACTTTCGCACTTTATGCGATTTAGTCCTTTTTCACAATTAAGCATACAATTGCTAAAATTAAAGCACCAAATTTTTCATGCATCCTTATAAACATGTTATAACACATAAAATAATATCCAAAATAATTTTCATCAACCTCAGTTTAGCGGTCCCGAAACCACTATTCCAACTAGCCCCAAAATTGGGCTATTACAACTCTCCCCCTTTAGATATTTTCGTCCCCAAAAATCTTACCGGTAAAAAGGTTTGGGTATTGTTCCCTCATGGCTTCTTCAGGTTCCCATGTAGCCTCTTCCACACCGTGTTTTTTCCATAACACTTTTACTAAGGCTATGCTCTTATTCCTCAACTGTTTAACCTCTCGAGCCAATATCATAATTGGTTTCTCTTCATAAGTCATGTCCGGTCGTATCTCAATTTCTGTTGGAAGGATCACATGCGAAGGATCAGAACGATATCGCCATAACATCGACACATGGAACACGTTATGTATTCTCTCTAACTCTACCGGCAAAGCCAACCAATATGCTACTGGCCCAATCCTTTCAATAACCTCATACGGCCCTATGAATCGTGGACTCAATTTGCCCTTTCAACCAAATCTCAATATTTTCTTCCATGGTGATACTTTCAGAAATACTTTTTCGCCCACCTAAAACTCGATTTCTTTTCTTTTTAAATTCGTGTATGACTTCTGCCGATCCGAAGTAGCTTTTAGACTATCACGGATCACTTTCATTTTCTCTTCGGTCTCTTTAACTAGGTCGATCCCGTGTATTTTCTTCTCACTAAGCTCGGTCCAATACAAGGGAGTCTGTCACTTGCGACCATATAAAGCTTCGTACGGTGCCATCTGTATACTCGACTGATAACTGTTGTTATAGGCAAACTCGACCAAAGGTAGATATTTTTCCCAACTACCTTCGAACTCTAACACACAACATCAGAGCATATCATTAAGAACTTGAATCACTCTTTCAGATTGGCCATCGGTTAAGGATGGAACGCAGTACTAAATTCAACCTTGTACCTAAGGCTTCCTGCAATTTCTTCCAAAACCTCAAAGTAAATCTCGGATCTCTATCCAAGATAATAGATATAGGCACCCCATGCAATCTCACCACCTCAGCAATATACAACTCGGCCAACTTATCAAGTGAATAATCCACACGCACCGGTATAAAGTGAGCCTACTTCGTTAATCTGTCCACAATAACCCATACAGCATCTTTCTTTCTCGGAGTCATGGGTAACCGCAAAACAAAATCCGTGGTGATTCGATCCCATTTCCACTCGGGAACCATCACTAGTTGAAGCAATCTCGAAGGTACTTGATGCTCAGCTTTCACTTATTGACAGATCAAACATTTTACAACAAACTCAGAGATGTCTCTTTTCATACCCGGCCATCGATACAATTTCTTCAAATCATTGTACATTTTCGTACTACCCGGATGTATTGACAAGCAACCACTGTGTGCTTCATGGAAAATTCTCCAGATCAACTCATCATCCTTAGGTACACAAACCCTGTAATGAAACATCAGACAACCATCTGAACTCATCCGAAAATCAGAGTCATTTCTCAACTCACACTAATCTCTCTTAGCTTGCATCTCACTATCATTTTTTTGAGCTTCACATATCTACTGAATAAATAACGGTCTAGCCCTCAACTCAGCCAATACAGCACCATCATCAGACAACGCTAAGTTCGTACCCATAGCTCTCAAAGCGTACAGGGATTTTCTGCTCAAGGCATCTGCAACCACATTCGCTTTCCCCGGATGGTAATCGATTACTAACTCATAATCCTTTAATAATTCGAGCCATTGTTGTAACGCCCCGAATTTGGGCCTAGAAGGAATGGGCCTTGAGCGTGAGATCAGCTAGGAGACTGCAAATAAATATTTATGTGTGCAAGAAAATGAAACAAATTGCTTGTTTACTTTAGTGGCTAAGTGATTTACGAATAGTTGGGAGTGTTGGAGAAGTCCTGGGTTCAAACCTGGGCTTTAGCAAAAATTTTTATTTTTTCTCTTAAGTGAACCTTGGCCTTAGCTTGAAGGCCTTATAAATATTTTTGGTGAAATCATGACACAAGGAGTCTACTGGTAAAGGTGGAAAGTGGCGTGTGGAGTGTACTAGTGGTCTGAGGTTCGAGTGTTGGCGCAGCATATAGGGCTTTCATTTTGCAGCTAGGACAGCTAGAGTTTGTGTTGCAGTGGAAGTCTGATGGATGAGAGGAGTTTGAATTGGTCATTGAGGGATTTTAGGAACAAATCATGGAGAGGATTATGGAAAGATTTGTAGAGATGATCAAGGAATTCAAAACTTAGAGAGTTGTAGCCGATTGGGGAAGCTTGTGTGTGCAAATTCGGTTAGGGGTCTCCTTTGTGTGCATTTTCGGCAATTTGAGAGCATTTTGGGATATTATTGTTGTGCCAATTTCGAGTTTTGGGTGTTGTGACAACTAGTCTTGGTTTTCCTGAGTGCCAAATTTTCCTACTTTCTCTTCTTTTGCGATTTTGTGCTCTACCTTGGTGATCAATTTGCTTTTGGGCATTTTCTTTGCTTATTTCTTTCAGCCGAACCTTGTCTCTCTACTCTCGATCTTAATCCTTCATTTGGCCGAACCCTTGTTCTTCTTCTCTCATAATCAAAGTCGACTACACTATTATTCTTTCCCTCTTTATTCACCTTTCTTCTCCTCTCAATATCTCTTGGTATTGGCCGAACTTAGCATCTCTCTTGTTCCTTGAACTCCTTTTCCCCTCTTTAATACTAAGCCGACTACTCCTTGGTATTTTGGTTTTGGTTTTACAAGACTTCAGAGAAATCAGTTGGCATTTGTATGTTCCTTCTCTAGTTCGCTATTATTCCAGGTATTACTGAGGAGTGAAAGGTGCAAGTGTTCTCGAGTTGTCGGAACCCTGTCTCCCAATATTTGATTAAGGTATTTTCGACACCTTGTTTTTGGGTATAGGCCAATTACTCATACTTTCTGGAAATGTTATGTATAAGGTTTTGGGCTACATTATAATCAATTTTATCTATCTATCTATCGTGTGTGAGTTAAGCTCCAGGATACGTGTGGTTGATTCTAGCCATGATCTAAGTATATTTGGCCATACTCCATTCAGCCAAGGTAAGTAGGAGTATTGTTTGGGGATTAGATGACTATGATCACTGTTAAGTAAGAGACTAACTGAAAGTTCGAATCAATGTAGGTTGGTGCCAAGAGGAGTTTCGCTAGCTCTCGTGAAAAAGGTGTGTAATCGTACCGTGCAAACAGTAATAAGCATAAAAGTCGGTAAAGTGTGTAATCACACTATCGTTTCTATGACTCGGCAAAAGCCGAAAAACCAAAAAGCTAAAACTACGGCATTTGAGGCCTCACGAGCGTGCGATCGCTCGTGTGGTAAACCGAGCCACAACCATGGGCGATAGACTATAGAGGCCACCATGAGCGTTCTCGTGTTCTTGAGCCGTCATGGGCCTCGTTGGGCCGAAATGGACCGTGTGGGCCCAATGGGCTCGTGGGCCCCGCACAGAATAAATCCACGATAAGTGGTAGTTACTGAAATGGGCTATAACGTTCACATAGTCGTGACTGAATTTGGGCCAAATGGGCCGCACAAGCGTGTGGGCCCACGTGGGTCGAATAATGGGCCTTGGGCCCATTTACACTGTTATGACCATTTAGGTTTTCTGTGTCGCTCGAGGCGACTGTAGACCTTCGGAGAGGTCGTTATCTGCACCAAAACCCCAAAATAGGTAAAGTGACCGAAATACCCTCATAGGGTAAAATGATCGAAATGCCCCCATATGGTAAAATGACCAAAATACCCCTATAGGGTAAGATGACTGCAATACCCCCATAGGGTAAGATGACTGAAATACCCCCATAAGGTAAAATGACCGAAATACCCCCATATGGTAAAATGACCGTAATACCCCCATATGGTAAAAAGACCGTAATGCCCCTGGAGGGTAAAATGACCGTAATGCCCCTGTAGGGTAAAATGGCCGTAATGCCCCTGTAAGGTAAAATGGTCGTAATGCCCCTGTAGGGTAAAATGACCGTACTACCCCTATTAAGGTAAAATGACTGTAATGCCCCTATAGGGTAAAATGACTGTAATAGCCCTGTAGGGTAAAATGACCATAATGCCGCTGTAGGGACAAATGGCTATAATGCCCTTGTAGGGTAAAATGATCGCAATGCCCCTGTAGTGTAAATGACTATTTTGCCCCTCGAGGGTGAATGACTGATTTGTGCTACGATTTGACTGATTTGACTGTGATTGTATGACTATGATTTGATTGACTTAACTATGAATGACATGACTGATTCTGAGCATGGCATACTGCATACACGACATATTGCATGGGGTTGGGATCTTGTATTGGAGGAAGTGATTGATATGTGAGGGTCGCACGGGTCGCATGAGACAACTGTGAACCCATCGATAGCTTTAAGCCGATTATGTGATTGGCAGCTCTGCTCTGATATTAGTTAGTGCCGCAACTGATGCTACATAAGGAGTGATGGGATCGGTGGGTCGATTTAATCCCCACAGGAGTGCAGGGTTGGACAGGAGACGGAATGCAGGGTTGGTATGGGTATTTATGCATTGCATATACTGATTTTGCTATTAAGATGGGCTTAGGCCCAGATAGATGTGTTATGTGACATTTGATATGGGTTAAGGCCTTGCCGAGGCTGATAGGGGCTAAGGCCCAATTGCCACCGTTACTGTAATTGGCTAAGGCCCACATTGTACTTTTACTGTTAAAGGGCTCAGGCCCAGACTGATTTTGTTTCTGTATATTGACTGTTTCTTTAGTAAGGGGATTACACACTAAGTTTTCGTAAACTCGCCCTGTTTTTAACCTTTCAGGTAATCCCCAGCATTAGACTGTTCGGAGTTGCGAGGGACTCGGAGAGGGCCATACAACTGCACAAGATTTATTCTATTTAGCTCATTTACTTAAGAACGAGCTTGTTGGTTCAGGTTGTAATAAGGCCTTTATAATTTCTGGATTTTAAATTTGGGATTTATATCCGCTAGAAGTAGAACACGGTTTTCCAAAACAATAACTATTTTCTAACACTACATTTCCGCAACTCAATTTTTAAATATCACGTTTTCATAATTCATTTGCTTTAAATTAAGCTTCCGCAACAATAAGGTTTTAAAGGCAATAAATTTTTCATAAACCTCGATTGAAAATAAACAAATGCAAACTGAGGTTTTGTACAAGCTTTAAATGGCAAGAAATTTGAATTTTCAAGAAGGGTTTTCAATGAAAACATGGTTTTCGAAAAACACTTCAATGTGACACGCCAGATTCAGCCATAACGTCTAGGCCAAGTTTGGGGTGTTACAATCGTCGTTGTCATAAATTCAAATCCTTTTGGTCCATAAAGTACTTCAAACTCTTGTGATTGGTGAAGATTCGACACTTCTCACTATATAAATAATGACGACAAATCTTCAAAGCAAAGACTATTGTAGCCAACTCTAAACCATGAGTCGGATAATTCTTCTCATGCGGTTTTAGCTATCTAAAGGCGTAAGCTACGACCTTACCCTCTTGCATCAACACATAGCCGAGACCATTTAATGACGCATCATAGATGAAATTATCACAGGCATACTATCTGATCTACCTGATTCAACCCGAATGTCATCTCTATTTACACATCTCAATTCAATAAACTTACTACCACAATTCACTAAAACATTATGAGCAGTCAACCAATCCATACCAAGAATCAAGTCAAATTCATCAAACGGCAACAACACAAGAATTGCCGAAAAATAATGACCTCTAATTGTCAAAGGAAAATTCCTACACACTTTGTCAACTAGCACATGTTTGCCTAAAAGTTTTGACACATTTACTACAAATTTCGTAAACTCAACAATCAAACTCATGCTAGATGCCAATTTCATACAAATATAAGAACGAGTAGACCCCGAATCAATCAAAGCAACAACAGAGATATCATGAAGAGAAAAAGTACCCATTATCACATCTCGAGATGATGCCTCTTCGTGAGCGCGAATGGCATAAATCCTTGCAGGTGCTTGACCCTCCGACCTCACAATAGAGTCTCTAGGTGCACCTCTACTACTAGTCCCACCTCTCGGGTTCTTTTGTGATCTACCCCTCGAAGACACAGTGCTTGATCTTATTTCTTGCTTTCTTTCCTTCTCATCCCTCTCTGGACAATTTCGGATGAAATGGTCGAGTGAACCACATTTGTAATAATTACAGTTATTTCCCCAACACTCCCCAGTGTGTTGTCTACCACAATTTGGTCACTCCGATTTATTTGACTTTGGATTGCCTGCGCTTGCCATCAAAGTGGCTTGAACCCTCGAGCCCGAATATGTATTACCTCGATCTCGGAGTGAATACCCAACTGAAGCAGTCGTCTGAGGGTTCATTTCCTTGGACCTCTTTGATTGAGTTTGGTACAATTTACTCATTGGCCTCTTTCTTGTATCTCGAGCCTCACTTATGGCTTTTCTCTTTTCCTTATTCAGCTCCTCAACCTTACATGCCCTATCAACCAACACCACTAATTCTTTCAATTCCAAGATTCCAACAAGAAGTTTGATGTCCTCATTCAGCCCATCTTCAAACCTCTTGCACAAGATAACTTCTGTAGACACACACTCTTGTGCATACTTGCTGAGTCTAACAAACTCAAACTCATACTCCGCCACAGTCATCTTTCCTACTTCAATTCACGGAATTCTTTCCGCTTCTGATCCACAAATCTCTAACTTATGTACTTCTTTTCAAACTCTTCCAAAAAGAAGTCCCACATTAATCTCTCCCTTGGAACTACCGACGTCAATGTTTTCCACTATCGATATGCCGAGTCCTTCAGCAATGACATGGCACATTTCAAGCTCTCCTCAGGTGTACAGGAGAGTTCATCGAATACTCGCATTGATTTCTCAAGCCAGAACTCTGCCCTCTCGGGGTCATCATCTAAATTAGCTCTGAATTCCTCGGCCCCTTGCTTCCGAATCTTATCAACCTGGGGTTTGGTCATTCTCACCAAATCTATACCTTGAGGAGCCACAGGAACTGGCTGAGGTATAGGAGGGCGTGGAGGAGGTTGAGCATTAGGGTTCACTCGTACATACTCCGTATACCAATTACTCCATAGTCTAGGGTCTACTTTCTACAAGGGCGGTCCCTTGCGCGGGAGCCGACGCATTACTAGCAACGTCATCAACAGCTGCTCGGTCGGGATCCATTTACTATATAAAAACAAAGTTTAGAATTATCAGAAGTCACCACACTATTAGTATGTACTTATGGCATGTATAGCTAGACTCTTTCACACGTTATGGTAGTTCGAGAACTGACTAAACCATAGCTCTAATACCACTAAATGTAACACCCCTTACCCGTATTCAAGGCCAGAATCGGGCATGAGGCATTACCGGACTTATCTCGCTTGAACATACAACTTTGAGCTATCAAATTTCATTCCAATATAAAATCTTTCATTCACATTCATAACATTCTTATTATGGGCCTACGAGGCCATAAATGTGCAAACGGAGGGCCTCAGAATCAAACTGGGATGTAACAGACCGAATTTGACCCTAATCAGAACGGTGGTTTCGGGACCACGAATCCGAGTCTGAGAAATATTTTAATATTATATTTCATGTTTATTATAAATGAATTTATGTGTGTGAAAGTTTCGTAGAAAAATTTAATTGTTTGTGTGTTCGATTTAACAAAAAGGATTAAATCGCGTAGCGTGAAAAAGTTGCATACTATAGTGTAAAGTACTAGAATGGTGATGGCTTTTTAATATGGAGCTTTTAAAGGGTAATTAGTCCATTTTTAAAGTTAGTGGGTGGCTAAAGTCACAATTGCCCTTATTAAATATGATAGTTTTATTTTTATTTAAAGGTTATAATAGTAAACTAATTATATGTTATAATATATGTTAAATAAAACATGAGAAAAGCCATTATCATCTTATTTCCTTTCATGGCCGAATGTGTTAAAGAAAAGGGAGAATACCTTGTTTAAATTTAGGCTACTTCAAGCTTTGATTTAAGGTTAGTTTTTAATCGGTTTTTGATAATTTTTACGTTTTTGAGATCGTTGCTTTGTATATTACCCGGCCCATGTTAGAATTTTTGAGATTAATGTGTATATGAGGTTCGGCCATTGTAGTGTTCATGTGATTTTTGGTGGTTGATGATTTTAAATTAAAGATATGTTAAAGATTAGTATGTTTTGTATTGGAAGTTTTGATGAAATTGAATATTTAGGGCTAATTTGTAGAAATAAAATTTTAGAGGGACTTATTTGCAAGATAAATGAAAGAAATGGACTTGTATATTCCCTAGGAGTATTCGACCCTTAAGTGTTATTGTGAAATTTTGTGTATTTTGAGTTTTATGCAAATAGGACTAAATGGTAAAAGTGTGAAATATTGGGGGTAAAATGGTAAATTGCAAATTTATGTGTTTTGGGACTAAATTGAAGTGAAATGCACTTGAATGAGCTGAATTTAATGTGTTTAGATCAAGAGCAAAGAAAAACGGAATTGGATCAGGGAAAGACGAAGGTTCTCGAATAGCCGATTTACACGGTCTATCGACAGTCGAGGTAAGTTCTTAAGTTAAAGTTCATTAAATGAATAATTATGAAAAAGTGAAATGAAATTATTTGATTAAATTGAGTAAGATATAGGTGTTAGTCGAATGTGTATATTCTATTTTGGGATGATTATGTTTTGCAAGACAATATGAATTAGTATATTTGGCTTGACAAGTGAATTGGTTTTGTGAATATGAATTGATAGTGATGTATGTGTTAAGAAATGTAAGTTAATGAATTGATTTGATAAACATATTCGGGCTTATTGCCTAGCAGGCCTCGTGCCGGTGACATATTCGGGCTTATTGCCTAGCAGGCCTCGTGCCGGTGACATATTCAGGCTTATTGCCTAGCAGGCCTCGTGCCGATGACATATTCGGGCTTATTGCCTAGCAGGCTTAATGCCAGTGTTTTAAGTTACGGACTTGAGTTTCGTAGGCCTAGGGCCAGTATGTGAAGTTCAGCTAAGGCTTAGTAGGTGATATACCGGTGAGTGTTAAACTTTGAATTTCATGTATAAAGTAATGAGATCATGAAATGAATCTAGTAAATTTGGTGCTTGAAAGGGAAAATTGTAATTCGGCAATGAGGTATGAAATTCATGTATGTGTACTATGATAGTGAGCAAATGAATTAATGGAAGGTAAATATTTCATGTACTTGGTTGTGACATTGGTATGTATATGCAAAGTAATTTGCCATATGGATGCTTGGAAATGCGAAAGCTTGTGTAAGATTAAGATGGGTTCTTGCAAGTATATTCATTCAATTATTTTATGTAATCATCTATGTATGTAATCGGCAATTGATATCCTAGGTATAGAAGTTAAAGTTACAAGTAATTTAAGTATGAGAAATTGTTATATTGAGTTTATGTGTAAGACATAAATGCTTTCAGTTATGAACTGTATTAAATCATTGCTTAAGACTTACTAAGCTAACAAGGTTACATTGAGTGTGTTTGATGTTCTATTTTTCTAGATTTTGGATCAAGCTACTAGCTCGGGGAAATAATCCGTCAGCAAGTCTACCGCACTATCAACCTTTTGGTACAACAATAGCTTGGTTTTATTTTGATAAAGGCATGTATAGGGTGTTTAATGTCTTTGTTTGAGTTGAATACTTGGACAATATATGTATTATAGCCATATGAATATGGCTTATATTCCTTGTCAATATGATATTAATGTATGCTTGGTTAATGACCGATTGGAGTGTATTTATATGTCGTTTTTAGATGCAATTGGTGGTATGGATATTAGGTTAGTTTATACTCGGCTATAGTACTTATGATAAGTATATTGTAGTTTTGTGGTCTAAGATAATGATTTGAGAAAGTATAAACTAAGTTAAGTGTTTCAGATGGTTTAAAGTTTAGTTGAGTATTTATATAGCAAGACTTGTAAATAGAAAATGTTTATTTGCGATTCGGTGATGTATGCGAAATGTTATGCATGAAAGTGTGAAGTATTTATTTAAGATCTGAGTATGTGTGAAGGGTTTATGGTATGCATGCATTTCAGTATATATAGTAGTTCATATATTCGGTGAGCTAAAGATGATCCTTGTGACTGTAGATATTCAATGTAGTTGGTTAAATGAGTGTAAGAAAAAGGAAAAAGGTTTTGCATGGTATACCATACGCATGTATATGTATTCAGCCCTTATGCTATGTGTAATTATAGAAGGTATAAATTTGTGTTGGTTCTACGGCATCATTGAGCAGTATAGTTGCTAGGTTAATGCATATTGATTATTGTATTTAGGTTGGGTAAGAAATATTGAATCATGCAAGGAATGCGATTTTTGGTATGTGCCAAATGGTAAAATTGATTATGGTACTAGTGCTAGCTTGTCACGTTTGAGCATGGTCATATTAATTACATTTGATATTTGGTGATACGTGACTATAATGATCTAAGTTGGGTCTGCAATGCCTGTAACCCTAATCTGACGTCGGATACGGGTTAGGGTATTACATTTGATTGGTATCAGAGCTTACGGTTTAGTCGATTCTAGGACTACCGTAGCGCGTGAGGGTCTAGCTATACATGCCTTTATTGTATATTTGATAGTGTGGTGACTTCTGATATTCTGAACTGTGTTTTATATAGTAAATGGACACTGATCCTGAAAGAGCCGTAGCGGATGATGTAGAGAGTGTAGCGCCTGACCGTGCACGCGGATCAGTGCCGGTAGACTCTCGACCAAATTCGAGTAGCCACGAGGGGGAGGCTAAACAAGCCTTCTATCAGATGATGAACGAGTGGTTTACCCAGTTTATTACTAACCCAGCTGTACACCAACCTCCACCCCCGAATAATCCAACTCCGATACCTTCAGCACCCCCGATGATAGATCCGATGAGATCTAGTAGGCCTCCAGTTGATAAAATCAGGAAATTTGGGGCCGAAGAATTCAGGGCCAATGATGATGATGACGCAGAGCGAGCCGAAATGTGGCTTGATAACACTATTCGGGTACTTGATGAGCTATCTTGTACTCCAGACGAATGCCTGAAGTGTGCTATATCTTTACTTCGGGACACTGCATATCACTGGTGGAATACACTAGTATCAGTGGTTCCGAAAGAAAAAGTGACGTGGGATTTCTTCCAGAATGAATTCCGCAAGAAATATATCAGCCAGAGGTTCATCGACCAGAAACGTAAAGAATTTCTTGAACTAAAACAGGGGTAAATGACCGTGACTGAATATGAGCGAAAAATTGTCAGATTGAGCCAATATGCCCGAGAGTGTGTATCAACTGAAGCCATTATGTGCAAAAGGTTCGAAGACGGTTTGAATGAAGATATAAAGTTGTTTGTTGGCATTCTTGAAATCAAAGAGTTTGTGACACTAGTCGAGCGAGCTTGCAAAGCTGAAGAGCTCGGGAAGGAGAAAAGAAAGGCTGAGACAGAAGCTAGAGACACTCGTAAGAGATCGTCGGGTAAGACTTTCCATTCCACATCTAAGAAGTTCAGAGATGACTTCAGCCGACATAAAGCTACTTCAGATTTACCTAGACGTGATTGACCTCCAGTGGGCTCCCGAGCTACCTCGATGGCCAGTGTTGGTAACGCTCCACAGAATCGAGTTGAATGCAAGCACTGTGGGAAATGGCATTCCGGGAGTTGTAGATTCCATGATCGGTCTTGCTTTAAATGTGGATCGTTAGATCATTTTATTAGGGAATGTCCGATGTTAGTTGAGCAGAATACAGTTCAGAACATTAAGTCGAGCAACACGTCAGCGCGAGGCAAGCCACCCAGACATTCAGGCAATGTAGGTGGTAGTGAGAGAGGAACGAAGAACACTGCAGTTCGATCCGAGGCTAGAGCACCAGCTAGAGCTTATGCTGTACGGGCTAGAGAGGATGCTTCGTCCCCAGATGTTATTACTGGTACTTTCACACTTTATGATACTACTGTGATTGCATTGATTGATCCTGGTTCGACTCATTCATATGTGTGTGAAACTTTAGTATCCAGTAAGACTCTACCTGTTGAGTCTACTGAGTTTGTGATCCGTGTGTCCAACCCTTTGGGTCGCTGTGTACTTTTTGATAAAGTGTGTAAAAGTTGCCCGTTGATGATTCGAGATTCTTGTTTCCCAGCTGAGTTAATGTTGTTGCCCTTCGATGAGTTTGATATAATTCTGGGAATGGTGTAACACCCCAAACCCAGTCAACATGCCACGACTGAATCTGGCATATTACAGAGGAAAACATTTTGAAGAAAATCTAATTACCGATTAAATTATAGAAGGCAAGTGCATGATTAGTTAAAAACCGGTGGTTTACCTTGAAATCCCGTTAATAAATCTTTCACATTTAGTTGTTGATCCATAAGTTAGAAAACATTTATGACATTTCAAGAAAACCCGAATGATTACTTAGAAAACCGTTTGCATTCAAGTGTAGAAACTTAAATTTTAAAAAAAATCATTTAAGTTGTCGAAGACAATTAAGTTGTAATTTTACTATCAAATGATTTATATTACCCGATGGTAAGATTTTGAAAACCATTGCGTTTTTATAGTTTAGAAAACCTTGGGCTCAATTATTAAATCAACCATGATATTTATTTAGCCATGTTTAAACAAATCCAAAGCATATAAATAATCCAAGAACATAATTTAAAAAGGCCTTATTACAAATCCAAATAAAGATGAAAACCGAATTAAAATAGAGTATAGTACCCAAACCAAAGTTCATGTAAAACCAAATTTTTATTGCATGGCCACCACGAGTTCATCCGGCTCCTCATCCGCGACCTACGAATCACCTGAAAAGATAAGGGAGAAGGTGAGTCACCAAGACTCAGTGCGTAATCCTTCCCCGATTAATGCAACATACTTACACAATTCATAACCGAGTAATGTAAATAATGCACCCAACCTAGCCATCCATAACTCCTTTTCTACCCCGTGTGGCACCAAACCACTGGTGGTGCCAAACCACTGGTGACCCAAAGTCACGATATCCAATATTAATGTGGTGCCAAACCACTGGTGACCCAAAGTCACGAATAATCCATCTGTGGGGCCAACCCACGTGTGATACCAAATCACTAGCGACGCTCCCGTATATCAAATGTGGGGCCAACCCACTGTGGTGCTAAGCCACTGGGACAAGTCGCTATGAGGTGCCAAACCTCTGGTGTCCCAAAGACACGAAATAAACTGTGGTACCAAACCACTGGAGGTGCCAAACCTCTGGTGTCCCAAAGACACGGATATCAAATCATTCCCCCTCCTCTAATATCACCCATAACAGTGCAATTATTATGCAAATCATGCCATCATGCTTTATTATGTATCATATAGAAATATATATCACATATCATGGTGATAAGTATCATATAGCAAAACATATCGAAACGGACTTACCCAAATCCTTGCTCATACCCTTACGGTATCATATCGAGAATCTCATAGTTTTCAGCTTTTAATCAAGATTAAGTTATTAACAAATACCAAGTTATAAAGTGTGTAAGTTACACACCTGTCACTAACGCAAGTTCTAAATCCTGAAGACCCGATCTACTGCACTAGATCTCCTTGCCCTACATTCGGCCAACAACATCTTTAGTCTCAAAAGCCTTCGGCTTTACATCCACTTAAAGAATAATGAACCAACATAAATCCTTACCACTTACCAACTTCAATTGCTAGAGAAATAGGGTTTAGATCAATTGCTTCCAAAGTCCCGAAGATCCTAAAAGAAATCGGTTCCTAAGAATGGTTAGAACCTTACTAACAAATGCCCAAAAATTCGGCCTTTGCCCTCATGAAAAACGACAGAGAAAAAAGAAAAGGAATAAGGAAATTCGGCCAAGACACTTGCCTATCTTCAAAACCGATTAGAGAAGAACTCAAAGAGAATCTACCCTTGTTGATATTCGGCCAAGACAAAACAAAAAGGAAAATGAAAGTTTCGGCAATATGGTTGAGTGATGAAGGGAATTTCGACTATGGTTGATTAGAGACAACAAATAGGATTCGGCTAGAGTGGAGAAAGAGAAAAGAAAAGAAAAGTGAAAATAGAAGAGGGAGGATTCGGCAATAGAAGAAAGAAGAGAATGGAGAGAAGAAAATAGAATGGGAGAGGGATGCTTTCAGTTTTGAGCAAAAGTGGAAGAAAGAAAAGGGAGTTGGGGAGAAGGAAGATTCGGCCAACCACTAGAGAAGAAGAAAAAGATAAAGGGGAGAGGGTTAGTTTTCGGCTACAAAGAAAATAAAAAGTGAGAAAGGCTCAAATGGAGATTCGGCCAAATGCCTAAGAGAAAAAGCACCTAAGGACATTCGGCTTTTGGTTCACTTTGGTGCACTAGGGAGAAATTGGCAAGGTTCAAAGGGTTTTTGGTTATGGCTCAAAACAAAGAATGAAAGCATTCCAAACTAGCCGAAAATGACCACCTAACCAAATGAAATTTCGGCACCAACTAGCTACCAACAAAACAAAATTCGGTCACTCCCCCCGAGGCCCCAAAACCGTCCAAATACATGGACTCCAAGGTCAAACTTTTCCACACAAGACTTTCCATAGCAAAACACCTTGCATCATGCCTTATGTCCCCTTATTCTTCCTTAATCAATATGATTCTTATCCCTAAGTTCAAGCTTTCATAATCTATTATTCAACTTGCCATAAAATTTTAAAGTCCAACCTTACCTTAATTAGAGCTTGGCCGACACTTAATGTAAGGATGCATAAAAATATAGTCTTCAAAATGCACTCCATACTACTCGAACCACTTCCCTCAAGCAACCCTTCATGCTCCCTAACCATCATGCCACTAACTCCTCATGTGCTAAATTTAGACACTTAAATTAACTTAAGTGTCAGGATCACCTAATCCACTTCACTAAATTCTCAATACTAAAAATTATTCTAGCTTCGCTAATAATTCCAAGCCTTCACAAACTATACTAAGCACACAATAAAATCATACCCGAGTTAACACAAGTAACAAGATGATACTCAAATTTTTTTAGGATGTTACAATTCTACCCCCTTAAAATAATTTCGTCCTCGAAATTACCTGATCAAAAGAGTTGAGGATACTGCTGCCTCATCACATCCTCCGATTCCCACGTAGCTTCTTCTACGCCATGGTTCCGCCATAGCACCTTCACTAATGGAACTGACTTCCTACGCAACACTTTCACATCTCGATCTAGAATCTGCACTAGTTCTTCTTCTATCGTTAAATCTGGACTCAGCTCTATTTCCTCTACTACCACGACATGCGATGGATCAGAACGATAGCGTCTAAGCATGGAGACATGGAACACATCGTGAATCTGGCTCAGCTCTGCTGGCAACTCGAGCTGATAAGCTACTAGTCCCACTCGTCTCAACACCTTATACGGCCCAATAAACCTTGGACTTAACTTGCCTTTTCTCCCAAATCTTAACACTTTCTTCCATGGCGAGACCTTCAAGAAGACCTGAACACCCACGGCAAACTCTATATCCCTCCGCTTGAGATCGGCATACGACTTCTGCCTATCCGAAGCTTCCTTCAAACGAGCCTGAATCAACTTAACCTTATCCTCAGTCTCTGTAACCAACTCTGGTCCTACCATCTGACGCTCACCCAACTCTGTCCAGCATGCAGGTGTGCGACACCTCCTACCATACAACGCCTCGTATGGTGCCATCTTAATGCTTGCCTGATAACTATTGTTGTACGCGAACTCAGCTAATGGTAAAAACTCTTCCCAGCTGCCTCTGAAGTCCAAAACACAACCTCTCAACATATCTTCTAAAATTTGTATAACCCTTTCCAACTGCCCGTCAGACTGTGGATGAAATGCCGTACTGAAATCCAACCGCGTACCCAAAGCTTGATGTAACGCTCTCCAAAACCTCGACGTAAATCTAGGATCTCTGTCTGAGATGATCGACACTGGCACACTGTGCAACCTCACTATCTCCGCCACATACAACTTAGCTAACTTCTGAAACGAGTAATCCACCCTTACCAGAATGAAATGAGCTGACTTAGTCAAACGATCCACAATCACCCAAACTGAATCTTTCTTACTAGGTGTAAGGGGTAATCCACTGACAAAGTCCATAGTGATCCTTTCCCACTTCCACTGTGGAATTTTTACCGGCTAAAGTAATCCAGACGGCAACTGATGCTCAGCCTTGACCTGCTGACACGTCAGACATTTACCCACAAACTCAGTTACCTCCCGCTTCAGACCTGGCCACCAAAACTGCTCTCTTAAATCCCAATACATCTTGCTACCTCCAGGATGCATAGCGTATGGGCTGCTATGTGCGTCCCGAAGAATTCTCCGCCTCAACTCGACATCCTTCGGCATACAAGCTCTCCCTTGAAACCACAATACTCCATCACTGGACAAACTATAATCCACTAAACCACCATTCTGAACCTACAACCTCCGTTCATTCAAACCCTCATCCTCTAACTGCTTTTCCTTGATCTGCTCTAACCAAGTCGGCTTGACTTGCAGTTCTGCCAACAGACTCCCATCGTCATACAAACTAAGATGGGCAAACATCGCTCTTAAGTCTGATACAACCTTACAGCTTAACGCGTCTGCCACCACATTAGCCTTGCCCGGATGATACTCAATCGAACAGTCGTAATCCTTCAACAACTTAATCCATCTGCGCTGCCTCAAGTTCAAATCCTTCTGAGTCAAAAGATACTTAAGACTCTTGTGATCTGTGTAGACTATCGACTTCTCTCCGTACAAATAGTGTCTCCATATCTTCAAAGCGAAAACCACTGCGGCTAATTCCAAGTCATGCGTCGGATAGTTAACCTCATGTGGTCTCAACTGTCGAGATGCATAAGCCACTACCTTCCCTTCCTGCATCAGCACACATCCCAAACCAGTATGTGATGCATCACAATAAACCGTGAATTCCTTGCCTGCCTCAGGTTGAATCAAAACCGGAGCTTCAGTCAGAATCTTCTTCAACTTGTCAAAACTTCGTTGCTGCTTCTCAGTCCATACAAATGGTACTCCTTTCCTCAATAACTTAGTCATAGGTGCTGTGATCAAAGAAAATCCCTCTACAAATCTTCGGTAATACCCCGCCAGACCTAGAAAACTCCGAATCTCAGCCACTGACTTAGACGGCTTCCAATCCAACACTGCCTCAATCTTCCGAGGATCCACTCTAATCCCTTCAGCTGATACTACATGACCTAAGAAAGTCACCTCCCTAAGCCAGAATTCGCACTTACTAAATTTGGCATATAGCTGCTTTTCCCTCAGAATCTACAACACTACTCGCAAATGCGCATCATGCTCCTCTTCTGACTTTGAGTATACCAAGATATCATCTATAAATACCACAACAAACTGATCCAAAAACTGCTGAAATACCCGATTCATCATGTCCATGAATGCTGCCGGCGCGTTAGTTAACCCAAACGGCATTACCAGAAACTCGTAGTGCCCATACCGAGTGCGAAATGCCATATTATGGATATCAGCCTCTTTCACCTTTAGCTGATGATATCCAGACCTTAAATCAATTTTGGAGAAAGCCGCTGCCCCCTTAAGCTAATCAAACAAGTCATCAATCCTCGGCAATGGATACTTGTTTTTGATCGTCAACTTATTCAGCTGGCGGTAGTCTATACACATCCGCATCGAACCATCCTTCTTCTTGACAAAAAGTACCGGCGCTCCCCAAGGCGAAACACTTGGTCGAATAAAATCTCGATCCAACAACTCCTGAATCTGAGCCTTTAATCCACTAACTCTTTCGGTGCCATCCTATACGGAGCGATAGACTGTAACACCCCAAACCCGGTCAATACGCCATGACCGAATCTGGCATGCCACGAAGGAAAACATTTTGAAGAAAAACGAGTTAACGATTAAAATTTTGCGAAAAACTCTTTGTTGAACTTTGTTTGTAGAAAACAAGTGTATAATAAATTGAAAGCCGATAATTTGCTTTTAAAATCTAAAAAAAATAAGTCTTTAAAACTTGATTGCAATTCCATAGATTAGAAAACTTTTTAATATTTTAAAGAAAACAAAGTGATTAGATTGAAAACTGTATCTAAAAGAAATTTGGAAATGTTGAGTTTTTGAAAATAATATGAGTTATCGAAAATACTTAAGATGTTAAAATTTTCATATGATTTATGTTACCCGATGGTAACGTTTTAAAAACCATCGCATTTTGTAATTTAGAAAACTTTATGCTCAAATTATTATATCAAACATGTAATTTGTAAGCCAAATTTAAATCAAATCCAAAACAAATAAATAATCCAAAACATAAATAAACAGGCCTTATTACAAATCCATAAAAATATGAAAAACCAAATTAAAATAAAGTACCCAAATGGTAGTTCATGTAAAACCAAATTTTATTGCATGGCCTCCTCGAGTTCATCCGGCTCCTCATCCGCGATCTCACGAATCACCTGAAAAGATATCCCACGAGGGGTGAGTCAACAGACTCAATGTATAACAATACACTAAAAGTCCAATCGATCATAGCAATAAAGCCCATAGTATAGCAAATAATAATTGATTAAATCACATGTACATATAAAATGAAATGCAATCCCGAACCCAACTTAGATATCCATCCGCTACACACCACCCGTACCTACCAATCACACCGCGGGGATTACTAAATCGACCCTCCATCCGCTACACACCATCGAAGGCAGTTGCTGCAGTCAACATGCACATCGCCCTTATAATTATGGCATAGCCACCAGATAATTGTGACAGAGTCATCGGATTCCTAATATGTGACTGAAGTCACCGGATTCATAATATCGTGACCGAAGTCACCGGATAATGTGGTAAAACCACCGGAACACTTCCCCTTTCAATATTACCCATATGCCCATGCAATAACATATTATTTCAATATCATACCATATACCCCCAAAATCATATCGGAATCATACACATTTCATATTTATGCTTATAGCATTATTAATGATATAGATATCATGCCTTGTACATTATCCCAAAATCATAACCAAATATCGAATATGTCTCATATTAAAAGTTTATACAAAATGCTAAGGAATAACGTACCTGAATTCACTGTACCATTGAATGGTACCCGAAGCCATAATCATTTATATTTCTTTATAAACACACATTTTTATCAATAATACTATTAATCTATTAGAGTTTTAGTGTAAGCTACACACCTGATAATAGTGATAACTAAACTTTCCCGTTCGTCGATACCCTCGGAATCTCGAACAACATCTATACGTGATTTCTCTCTGATTGATGGTTCATAACCCGATGATGAACCACGAACAAACAATGGCTCGGGGGTACGAACGACTTCAAATAATCGATTATCATCGGCAAAGGGTCCACATCCCGGTGGAAAGTCTCGAACTCCCAACACAGCCCTTCGTTTGAAATTTGAGGGTATAGCAGAACCACCCCTCTTCCAAACACTAATTACCGCTCTTTTCGATCCCATACTTGATTGCCCCAAAAATCTAACGTTCACGGAAAGAAGATAATAATCGAGCGATAGAGTCCCCTAAAACAAAATCGATTAGTAGACCATCTAAAACGATATAACAAGTATAAAGATCCTTACCTTCACACTTCGATTCAAATCCGAAAATTGTCACTTGCCTATGGAGTTTGTCAAAATCCTTGAATGATAATATCCTTTT
The DNA here is from genome assembly GCA_005393395.2 of Gossypium australe. Classification (NCBI taxonomy): domain Eukaryota; kingdom Viridiplantae; phylum Streptophyta; class Magnoliopsida; order Malvales; family Malvaceae; genus Gossypium; species Gossypium australe. The sequence continues at coordinate 85,056,001 of CM016617.1, read as the reverse complement.
CCACACGATCTTAGTATGGCTATAGTCGACTATCAATAAAGAAATAATCAACACTCCACTATACCACTACCAAAATAAAAAGTTTTGTTTGAAAGAGAAGAGATAAAGAAAATTCGGTCAAAAAGAACCTCTCAAGAAAAAACAATTTTGGCAATATGATTGAGTGAGACACAAATAGGATTCGGCTAGATACAAGAAAAGAAAGGAAAATAAAATGAAAATAAAATAGGAGAATTCGGCATGAACAAACAATGGAAGAAAAGAAAAGAGAATTGAGAGGATGAAGATTCGGCCAAAGAAAAGTAAGAGAAGAAATGTTGTGATTTGAACAATATGAAAAAGAAAGAAAAAGAGAGATGAGAACAAGAAAGGTTGTTTTCGGCTACCAAGAATAAAAGATGAGAGGGAGATACCAAAGAAGATTCGGCCAAAAGCCTTTAGGAAGAAAATAGAGAGAAGTTGGTAAAGTTCAAAGAGTTTTCGGTTTTGACACAAAGCAAAGATTAAAGGCCAAATCTAAAACAAAATTGAACCTAATGCCCAAGGCACAAATTCGGCTAAGGAGGAGAGCTTTGGAGAGGAAAAGAAAAAAAATACCAAAAGATGAACAAAAAGCACAAAAACACAAAATGCTAAAATTGACCAACTAAAACCCCCCAACTTCCTAACAACATTCGGCCACCCCCTAGCCACACATGCCGTCCACATACATGGACAATTAGCCATTAAAAAGCTTCCAAAAACCTCACCTTAAACCAAGCCTTATGTCCCCTATCCTTCCTTAATCATATGATCCCTTTCCCAAAGTTCAAGCTTTCCTAAATTACTATTCAACTTGCCATAAAAATTGAAAGTCCAACTTACCTTAACTGAACTTAGTCAACACTTAATGCTAGGATGTACAAAAATAAAATCCTCAATATGCTTTCCATGCTACTCGAACCATTTCCCTCAAGCAACCTTTCAAGCTCCTTATCCACTATGCCACTAACTCCTCATGTGCTTTAATTTAACACTTAAATTAACTTAAGTGTCAAGCTCACTTAATCCACTTCATTAGTTATTCAATACTAAGAATTAATCTAACTTCCTAAATAAAAATCAAGCCTTCACAAGACTATGCTAACACACAAAATTCATACCCGGGCCAACACAAATAATACTCAAATTTTCCTAAAGCCCAAGGCCCAATCCTACTAGGCCCAATTTCAGAATATTACATAGACACTGGCGCAGTTCCGGGTGACAGATCTATACCAAATTCGACTTCACGATCCGGAGGCAGTCCCGGAAGATCTTCTGGAAATACGTCAGCATATTCCTTTACCGTTCGGACGTTCCTTACAGTAGACTCCTTAGCCTCCAACGCACACACATGAACCACAAATGCCTCACATCCCTTCCTGACCAACTTCACAGCTTTCAACGCAGATACCACGTTGGATAGATAATCTCTTCTATTACCTATCATAACCACCTCTTCACCCTCAGCTGTCTTCAAAACCATGCGCTTAGCAGCGCAATCCAAACTTGCCTGGTACTTGACCAACCAGTCCATCCCAAGAATCAGATCGAACTCCCCAAATGGCAGTTCCATCAGATCAGCTACAAACACTACCCCTTGGAGTTCTAGGGGTACATCCCTATACAGCTTATTTACTTCTACAGAGTGACCTAGAGGGCTAAGTACTGTCATCTTCCTAGAAGTAGTCTCAGAGTCTAGGTTCATAGTCTCTACTATGCTACTAGCAACATACGAATGTGTTGAACCCACATCTATCAAAGCAGTATATGGCAAACCAAAGATTAAGAACGTACCGGTTATGACGTCCGGTGCTTCACTCTCCTCTCGACGTCTCGCTGCATACACCAACCCAGGCTGTCTTGCCTCAGTGTTGCATGTACCTCTGCCCGATGCTCCGCGGCCCTGACCAGAACCATTACCTCCTCTCCCATTACTACGACCTCTCTGCGGTGGCGGTCCCTCATTTCTGAACTGAGCACGACCTTGACTCTCAGACTGATTCCTGGCTAGCTTACGTGGACAGTCCCTCACACAATGATCCAGCGAGCCACACTCAAAACATCCTTTTCCACCAGTCCAACATTCGCCCCAATGAGATTTCCCGCACCGATTACACTGTGCTGTCCCTGATTAGCAGTAACAGACCTCCCAGACTGATTCAGCCCACTCTGCCTAGCCCTCTTTTGAGAATTACTGGCCGACCCAGATGATCCAAAACCTCTCTTATGTCTATTCCTGTCGTGATTCTGCCTCACAGATTCCTTTATCCCCTCGGCTATCTTAGCCTTTTCTACTAGCACAGCAAACTCTCGCTCCTGCTGTGGAGCAATCAGCAACCTCAACTCATCTCTCAAGCCATCCTCGAATCTGACACATCGCTCGTACTCCGAAGCCATGATACCTCCAGCATATCGGCTCAATCTTAAAAATTCTGCCTCATACTCTTATACGGACTTAGTCCCCTGAACCAATCTCCGAAATGCATCCCGCTGTGCATCAATGTAGCTAGTCCCAACATATTTCTTCTGATATGCTGCCTTAAAATAGTCCCAAGTGAGATCCTCCGCTACAGCACTATCCCGCACCGTAAGCCACCATTGGTATGACTCATCCCGAAGAAGTGACACTATCCCTTTCAGCTTTTCCTCAGCATTCAGATCCAAGTCATTCATGATTCGCTCCGTCGCCTCTAACCAATACTCAGCCGTACTGGGAGCTACACCAGAAACACCTCGAAATACCTCAGCTACATTGGCTCGGAGTCACTCAGGTACAGATTTCCGAGCTCCCGCGCCTCTACCTACTCCAGCTACCCTCTCAAGAACTCGCAGCATCGCCTGAGACACCGCGTCATCCCCTGTTTGATCCTGATGTTCAATTCCAACCGCTGGTGGTGGGGGTGGTGGTACCTCATTTTCGGACCCTTGACCAGACCTCACTGGTTCAGACACAGCCATCCTACCCCGACCGCGTCCACGCGTAAAACGACCCCGACCTCGAGTACTCATGACTAAAGTCTCGACTTACCTGATTTAAAAGTTTTATGCGTTAGTCATTATTCCACTATCTTTAAAGCACAGTCTTATGAAAAGTTTTAATAAGAGATTGTTTCGCGAATCCATAGAGTCCTATAAATTTCAGTCTCTAAGGTAGTCCACTAACACTAGTCATTCAAAGTTTATAACATCCAAAAATCACAACCAAAGGCTAGGGGTACTTACCTGGGTGGATTGGTGCCGGAGACTCGGTACCATGCCTTTCGAACCATATAATTTTAATCAAAACATTTAAAAATCATACTTTAAAACATTTTGGGCCTCGGACCCACAGTCGAGCCTTTGAACTTGGCTCTGATACCAATTTTGTAACACCCCAAACCCGGTCAACACGCCACGATCGAATCTGGCATATTACAGAGGAAAACGTTTTGAAGAAAATCTAATTACCGATTAAATTATAGAAGGCAGGTGCATGATTAGTTAAAAACCGGTGGTTTACCTTGAAATCCCGTTAATAAATCTTTCACATTTAGTTGTTGATCCATAAGTTAGAAAACATTTATGACATTTTAAGAAAACCCGAATGATTACTTAGAAAACCGTTTGCATTCAAGTGTAGAAACTTAAATTTTTAAAAAAAATCATTTAAGTTGTCGAAGACAATTAAGTTGTAATTTTACTATCAAATGATTTATATTACCCGATGGTAAGATTTTGAAAACCATTGCATTTTTATAGTTTAGAAAACCTTGGGCTCAATTATTAAATCAACCATGATATTTATTTAGCCATGTTTAAACAAATCCAAAGCATATAAATAATCCAAGAACATAATTTAAAAAGGCCTTATTACAAATCCAAATAAAGATGAAAACCGAATTAAAATAGAGTATAGTACCCAAACCAAAGTTCATGTAAAACCAAATTTTTATTGCATGGCCACCACGAGTTCATCCGGCTCCTCATCCGCGACCTACGAATCACCTGAAAAGATAAGGGAGAAGGTGAGTCACCAAGACTCAGTGCGTAAATCCTTCCCCCGATAAATGCAACATACTTACACAATTCATAACCGAGTAATGTAAATAATGCACCCAACCTAGCCATCCATAACTCCTTTTCTACCCCGTGTGGCACCAAACCACTGGTGGTGCCAAACCACTGGTGACCCAAAGTCACGAATAATCCATCTGTGGGGCCAACCCACGTGTGATACCAAATCACTGGCGACGATCCCGTATATCAAATGTGGGGCCAACCCACTGTGGTGCTAAGCCACTGGGACAAGTCGCTATGAGGTGCCAAACCTCTGGTGTCCCAAAGACACGAAATAAACTGTGGTACCAAACCACTAGAGGTGCCAAACCTCTGGTGTCCCAAAGACACGGATATCAAATCCTTCCCCCTCCTCTCATATCACCCATAACAGTGCAATTATTATGCAAATCATGCCATCATGCTTTATTATGTATCATATAGAAATATATATCACATATCATGGTGATAAGTATCATATAGCAAAACATATCGAAACGGACTTACCCGAATCCTTGCTCATACCCTTACGGTATCATATCGAGAATCTCATAGTTTTCGGCTTTTAATCAAGATTAAGTTATTAACAAATACCAAGTTATAAAGTGTGTAAGTTACACACCTGTCACTAACGCAAGTTCTAAATCCTGAAGACTCGATCTACTGCACCAGTTCTCCTTGCCCAACATTCGACCAACAACATCCTTAGTCTGAAAAGCCTTCGGCTTTACATCCACTTAAAGAATAATGAACCAACATAAATCCTTACCACTTGACTTACCAACTTCAATTGCTAGAGAAATAGGGTTTAGATCAATTGCTTCCAAAGTCTCGAAGAGCCTAAAAGAAATCGGTTCCTAAGAATGGTTAGAACCTTGCTAACAAATGCCCAAAAATTCGGCCTTTGCCCTCATGAAAAACGACAGAGAAAAGAGAAAAGGAATAAGGAAATTCGTCCAAGACACTTACCTATCTTCAAAACTGATTAGAGAAGAACCCAAAGAGAATCTACCCTTGTTGATATTTGGCCAAGACAAAACAAAAAGGAAAATGAAAGTTTCGGCAATATGGTTGAGTGATGAAGGGAATTTCGACTATGGTTGATTAGAGACAACAAATAGGATTCGGCTAGAGTGGAGAAAGAGAAAAGAAAAGAAAAGTGAAAATAGAAGAGGGAGGATTCGGCAATAGAAGAAAGAAGAGAATGGAGAGAAGAAAATAGAATGGGAGAGGGATGCTTTCAGTTTTGAGCAAAAGTGGAAGAAAGAAAATGGAGTTAGGGAGAAGATTCAGCCAACCACTAGAGAAGAAGAAAAAGATGAAGGGGAGACGGTTAGTTTTCGGCTACAAAGAAAATAAAAAGTGAGAAAGGCTCAAATGGAGATTCGGCCAAATGCCTAAGAGAAAAAGCACCTAAGATCATTCGGCTTTTGGTTCACTTTGGTGCACTAGGGAGAAATTGGCAAGGTTCAAAGGGTTTTTGGTTATGGCTCAAAACAAAGAATGAAAGCATTCCAAACTAGCCGAAAATGACCACCTAACCAAATGAAATTTCGGCACCAACTAGTTACCAACAAAACAAAATTCGGTCACTCCCCCCTAGGCCCTAAAATCGTCCAAATACATGGACTCCAAGGTCAAACTTTTCCACACAAGACTTTCCATAGCAAAACACCTTGCATCATGCCTTATGTCCCCTTATCCTTCCTTAATCAATATGATTCTTATCCCTAAGTTCAAGCTTTCCTAATCTATTATTCAACTTGCCATAAAATTTTAAAGTCCAACCTTACCTTAATTAGAGCTTGGCCGACACTTAATGTAAGGATGCATAAAAATATAGTCTTCAAAATGCACTCCATACTACTCGAACCACCTCCCTCAAGCAACCCTTCATGCTCCTTAACCATCATGCCACTAACTCCTCAAGTGCTAAATTTAGACACTTAAATTAACTTAAGTGTCAGGATCACCTAATCCACTTCACTAAATTCTCAATACTAAAAATTGTTCTAGCTTCGCTAATAATTCCAAGCCTTCACAAACTATACTAAGCACACAATAAAATCATACCCGAGTTAACACAAGTAACAAGATGATACTCAAATTCTTTTAGGATGTTACAAATGGATTGGCTAACTTTGTATGATGCAGTGGTGAATTGTAAAAGAAAGATCATTGATTTGAGATGCCAAAACGGTGAGATCATCTGGGTTGAATCCAATAATTTGGATGGGTTGCCTACAGTAATATCCTTAATGTTAGCCCAAAAATATGTGAGAAAAGGGTGTGAAGCTTATTTGGCCTATGTATTGGATAATAAAGTGTCTGAAAAACAAATTGAATCTATATCGGTTGTGTGTGAATACCCAGATGTGTTTCCTGAAGAATTACCGGGTTTACCACCAGTACGAGAGATTGAGTTTGGTATTGAACTAGTACCGGGGACGACTCCGATTTCGATAGCTCCGATCGGATGGCACCTACCGAGTTGAAAGAGTTGAAAGTACAGTTGCAAGAGTTGACAGATAGGGGCTTTGCACGATCGAGTTTCTCTCCTTGGGGTGCACCGGTTTTATTTGTGAAAAAGAAAGATGGGACTATACGAATGTGTATTGATTATCGCCCGTTAAATAAAAGTGACAATAAAGAATAAATAACCGTTACCTCGGATTGATGACTTGTTTGATCAGTTGAAAGGGGCTTCAGTGTTTTCAAAGATTGATCTGAGATCGGGTTATTATCGACTGCGAGTTAGAGATTCTGATGTGCCTAAGACTGCATTCCGAACGAGGTACGGACATTTTGAGTTTTTGGTTATGTCTTTTGGGCTTACTAATGCACCTGCTGTTTTTATGGATTTGATGAATCGGGTTTTCAGACAGTTTTTGGATCGGTTTGTAGTAGTTTTTATTGATGATATACTGATCTACTCCAAAGATGAAATCGAGCATGCCGAGCATTTGAGATTAGTGGTACAAACTTTGCGAGATCAGCAGTTGTATGCGAAGTTTAGTAAGTGTGAGTTCTGGATGAAAGAGGTCAGCTTTTTGGGACATGTGGTTTCAGCATCAGGTATTCGAGTGGATCCGAACAAAATCTCAGCTATACTTGATTGGAAGCCACCGAAAAATGTTTCTGAGATTTGAAGTTTTTTGGGACTTGCGGGCTACTACAGACGGTTTGTGAAAGGTTTTTCTATGATAGCTACACCTTTAACAAAGCTATTACAGAAAGATGTCAAGTTCGAGTGGTCAAAAAATTGTCAGAAAAGTTTCGATCAGTTGAAAGCCCTTTTGACGGAAGCTCCAGTGTTAGCTCAGCCTGAATCGGGTAAAGAATTTGTTGTGTATTCTGATGCTTCCTTAAGTGGTTTGGGCTGCGTATTGATGCAGGAAGGCAAAGTAGTAGCCTACGCTTCGAGACAATTAAAGCCGCATGAAAGAAATTACCCGACGCATGATTTAGAGCTTGCAGCCATTGTGTTCGCACTGAAAATTTGGCGTCATTACTTATTCGGGGAGAAATGTCAGGTTTACTCGGATCACAAAAGTTTGAAGTACTTGATGACTCAGAAAGACCTGAACTTAAGACAGCGCAGATGGTTGGAATTGCTAAAAGATTACGAATTGGTAATTGACTGTCATCCGGGAAAAGCTAACGTTGTTGCAGATGCACTAAGTAGGAAATAATTGTTTGCTCTTCGTGTGTTGAACGCACATATAGTTATGGCTGGTGATGGTTCGATCATAGCTGAGATGAAGGCTAGACCGTTGTTTATTCAGCAAATTAGTGATGCACAGAAAGTTGACAAAGATATGACTTCTAGACGAGCACAGTGTGAAAATGATACAGAGTCAGAATTTCGAATTGATAAAAATGGCTGTTTGAACTATAAAGGCCGATTGTGTGTACCGAGAAATGCTGACTTGATTCAGATGGTATTGAATGAAGCTCATAATAGTCAAATGTCGATACATCCGGGTAGCACAAAGATGTATAATGATTTGAAACAGTTCTATTGGTGGCCGGGCATGAAACGGGATATATCTGAATTTGTTTCGAAATGCTTAGTTTGTCAGCAAGTAAAAGCTGAATGGAAATGGGATAGAATTACAATGGGTTTTGTATCCGGTCTCCCTATGACACCGAGTAAGAAAGATGTCGTCTGGGTTATAGTTGATAGACTAACTAAATCAGCTCATTTTGTGCCAGTTCGTACAGACTATTCACTCGATAAACTTGTTGAATTGTACGTATCACAGATTGTGAGATTGCATGGTGTACCGAGTTCCATTGTTTCAGACAGAGACCCGAGATTCACATCGCGGTTTTGGAAGAAGTTGCAAGATGCTTTAGGTACTAAACTTCATTTTAGTACAGCCTTTCATCCGCAGACAGACGGTCAGTCTGAGCAAACTATCCAGATACTTGAGGACATGTTGAGATGTTGCGTTCTCGAGTTTGAAGGTACGTGGGAACGATACCTACCTTTGATTGAATTTGCTTACAATAATAGCTTTCAATCTAGTATCAAAATGGCGCCCTATGAAGCTTTGTACGGTCGTAAATGTCGAACATCATTGTATTGGACTGAGCTCAGTGAAAACAAAATACACGGGGTTGATTTGATCAAAGAAACTAAACAAAAAGTGGCTGTGATCAGAGATACTTTGAAAGCTACCTCAGACCGACAAAAGTCTTATGCTGATTTAAAACGTAAAGATGTTGAATTTCAATTCGGAGATCGAGTGTTCTTGAAAGTTTCTCCGTGGAAGAAAGTACTCCGATTTAGTCAGAAGGGCAAGCTTAGTCCGAGATTCATCGGACCTTATGAAATCACTGAACGCATTGGGCCTGTTGCTTATAGATTGAAGTTGCCCTCTGACTTAGAAAGGATACATGACGTATTTCACGTTTCGATCCTTCGTAAGTACAGATCAGATCCGTCTCATGTGATCACACCGTCTGAGATTGAAATCCGATCCAATTTGACATATGATGAAGAACCGATCCGTATCTTAGCTCGGGAAATGAAAGAGTTAAGAAATAAGAGGATTCCATTAGTGAAAGTATTATGGAATAGACACGGAGTTGAAGAGGCTACGTGGGAGCCTGAGGATTCAATGAGGCAACAATATCCGAATTTGTTTAACGGTAAGATTTTCGGGGACGAAAATTCTTAAGGGGGGAGAGTTGTAACAGACCGAATTTGACCCTAATCGGAACGGTGGTTTCGGGACCACGAATCTGAGTCCAAGAAATATTTTAATATTATATTTCGTTCTAATTATAAATTAATTTATGTGTGTGAAAGTTTCGTAGAAAAATTTAATTGTTTGTGTGTTCGATTTAACAAAAAGGATTAAATCGCGTAGTGTGAAAAAGTTGCATACTATAGTGTAAAGTACTAGAATGGTGATGGCTTTTTAATATGGAGCCTTTAAAGGGTAATTAGTCCATTTTTAAAGTTAGTGGGTGGCTAAAGTCACAATTGCCCTTATTAAATATGATAGTTTTATTTTTATTTAAAGGTTATAATAGTAAACTAATTATATGTTATAATATATGTTAAATAAAACATGAGAAAAGCCATTATCATCTTATTTCCTTTCATGGCGGAATGTGTTAAAGAAAAGGGAGAAAACCTTGTTTAAATTTAGGCTACTTCAAGCTTTGATTTAAGGTTAGTTTTTAATCGGTTTTTGATATTTTTTACGTTTTTGAGATCGTTGCTTTGTATATTACCCGACCCATGTTAGAATTTTTGAGATTAATGTGTATATGAGGTTCGGCCATTGTAGTGTTCATGTGATTTTTGGTGGTTGATGATTTTAAATTAAAGATATGTTAAAGATTAGTATGTTTTGTATTGGAAGTTTTGATGAAATTGAATATTTAGGGCTAATTTGTAGAAATAAAATTTTAGAGGGACTTATTTGCGAGATAAATGAAAGAAATGGACTTGTATATTCCCTAGGAGTATTCGGCCCTTAAGTGTTATTGTGAAATTTTGTGTATTTTGAGTTTTATGCAAATAGGACTAAATGGTAAAAGTGTGAAATATTAGGGGTAAAATGGTAAATTGCATATTTATGTGTTTTGGGACTAATTGAAGTGAAATGCACTTGAATGAGATGAATTTAATGTGTTTAGATCAAGAGCAAAGAAAAACAGAATTGGATCAGGGAAAGACGAAGGTTCTCGAATAGCCAATTTACACGGTCTATCGACAGTCGAGGTAAGTTCTTAAGTTAAAGTTCATTAAATGAATAATTATGAAAATGTGAAATGAAATTATTTGATTAAATTGAGTAAGATATAGGTGTTAGCCGAATGTGTATATTCTATTTTGGGATGATTATGTTTTGCAAGACAATATGAATTAGTATATTTGGCTTGACAAGTGAATTGGTTTTGTGAATATGAATTGATAGTGATGTATGTGTTAAGAAATGTAAGTTAATGAATTGATTTGATAAACATATTCGGGCTTATTGCCTAGCAGGCCTCGTGCCGGTGACATATTCGGGCTTATTGCCTAGCAGGCCTCGTGCCGGTGACATATTCGGGCTTATTGCCTAGCAGGCTTAATGCCGGTGTTTTAAGTTACGGACTTGAGTTTCGTAGGCCTAGGGCTAGTATGTGAAGTTCAGCTAAGGCTTAGTAGGTGATATACCGGTGAGTGTTAAACTTTGAATTTCATGTATAAAGTAATGAGATCATGAAATGAATCTAGTAAATTTGGTGCTTGAAAGGGAAAATTGTAATTCGGCAATGAGGTATGAAATTCATGTATGTGTACTATGATAGTGAGCAAATGAATTAATGGAAGGTAAATATTTCATGTACTTGGTTGTGACATTGGTATGTATATGCAAAGTAATTTGCCATATGGATGCTTGGAAATGCGAAAGCTTGTGTAAGATTAAGATTGGTTCTTGCAAGTATATTCATTCAATTATTTTATGTAATCATCTATGTATGTAATCGGCAATTGATATCCTAGGTATAGAAGTTAAAGTTACAAGTAATTTAAGTATGAGAAATTGTTATATTGAGTTTATGTGTAAGACATAAATGCTTTCAGTTATGAACTGTATTAAATCATTGCTTAAGACTTACTAAGCTAACAAGCTTACATTGAGTGTGTTTGATGTTCTATTTTTCTAGATTTTGGATCAAGCTACTAGCTCGGGGAAATAATCCGTCAGCAAGTCTACCGCACTATCAACCTTTTGGTACAACAATAGCTTGGTTTTATTTTGATAAAGGCATGTATAGGGTGTTTAATGTCTTTGTTTGAGTTGAATACTTGGACAATATATGTATTATAGCCATACGAATATGGCTTATATTCCTTGTCAATATGGTATTAATGTATGCTTGGTTAATGACCGATTGGAGTGTATTTATATGTCGTTTTTGGATGCAATTGGTGGTATGGATATTAGGTTAGTTTATACTCGGCTATAGTACTTATACTTATGATAAGTATATTGTAGTTTTGTGGTCTAAGATAATGATTTGAGAAAGTATAAACTAAGTTAACTGTTTCAGATGGTTTAAAGTTTAGTTGAGTATTTATATAGCAAGACTTGTAAATAGAAAATGTTTATTTGCGATTCGGTGATGTATGCGAAATGTTATGCATGAAAGTGTGAAGTATTTATTTGAGATCCGAGTATGTGTGAAGGGTTTATGGTATGCATGCATTTCAGTATATATAGTAGTTCATATATTCGGTGAGCTAAGGATGATCCTTGTGACCGTAGATATTCAATGTAGTTGGTTAAATGAGTGTAAGAAAAAGAAAAAGGTTTTGCATGGTATATCATACGCATGTATATGTATTCAGCCCTTATGCTATGTGTAATTATAGAAGGTATAAATTTGTGTTGGTGTCTACGGCATCATTGAGCAGTATAGTTGTTAGGTTAATGCATATTGATTATTGTATTTAGGTTGGGTAAGAAATATTGAATCATGCAAGGAATGCGATTTTTGGTATGTGCCAAATGGTAAAATTGATTATGGTACTAGTGCTAGCTTGTCACGTTTGAGCATGGTCATATTAATTACATTTGATATTTGGTGATACGTGACTATAATGATCTAAGTTGGGTCTGTAATGCCTGTAACCCTAATCTGACGTCGGATACGGGTTAGGGTGTTACATTTGATTGGTATCAGAGCTTACGGTTTAGTCGATTCTAGGACTACCGTAGCGCGTGAGGGTCTAGCTATACATGCCTTTATTGTATATTTGATAGTGTGGTGACTTCTGACATTCTGAACTGTGTTTTATATAGTAAATGGACACTGATCCTGAAAGAGCCATAGCGGATGATGTAGAGAGTGTAGCGCCTGACCGTGCACGCGGATCAGTGCCGGTAGACTCTCGACCAGATTCGGGTAGCCACGTGGATCAATTGCTCATATACATTCCCTGCACTCATCACCACAAGGCAACAAGAAACATTTACCTATACCATTTCTCGATAAACCCCTCAGAATAATACTATGTAGCCGGTGGTTTTGCACACAGCCCACCGTTAATTGATAATAGCGTGGTATCGCACATTGCTCACCAACAAGAATATTTACGGTGGTTTCGCACATAGCCCACCAAATGATAATAGAAACGATGGTATCGCACACAGCCCATCGTGAAGGTGGTATCACACACAGCCCACCAATTAATCATTACGGATATTTTTCCGCACTTACGTATCTATTCCAGGGTTCATACGAGATCTACTCACCATCTATCAATTTCAATCAATCTCAATCATAATTTATCTCATTCATACAATGCACTAATAAGTAATAACATGTATTAAAGATGTATCATTTACACATAAACTTACCTCGGTGTAAAATGTATTAGTCGACGGTTTAGTCCGTAACCTTGCCTTTTCCTCGGTCAAGGTTGTTTTCGCGCACTTCTTGATCTATAATAATAAAATTTACTCATTCAATCACTTTATAATTCATGATATATCAAAATTTTTACTTAGGCAAAAATGACCATTTTGCCCTTTTACTTTGACAAAATTACGACTTTGCCCCTAGGCTCGTAAATCATTTTTCATCATATTTTCTCATTAAACAAGTGATAAACCATAAAAGTAACATATTTTAATCCCACATTTAGTATGCTTTTGGATGATTTAAGCCTCGATTTATGTAAAAAGGTGCTCTTAATCCTTTCGTTTCATGTCTTATACCCAGGAAAGTACCCGAGGATGAAAAGAACATAAAACGGGCCAAAAATGGAGTAAATGGGCCATATCATGAAATCGACACATCCTGGACTTAAGCCCACACGGCCGCTAGAACACGGTCTTATCCCCGATTCACACGGTCGTGCCTCATTAAAGAAGTCCGAACACAGCTTGAAGACTAGTCATACGAGCATGTGACATGGCCGTGTCCCTGTCGTGGCAAAGAGCAATTTCATTCGGATTTGGATACTTTGAGATGAAGAAACAAATTCCAAGAGCCTATATAAACCCCTTAAGTGTTACTTGAAAAGGGGCGGTTAGCTAGGCCAATGAGCCAAGCCGAAAAGGTCAGAGTTGTGGGAATCACTCGAAGATAGCCAGTTGATCCATCTCTAGAAGCCAGAATTCTACTCAAGACGGTGGATCTCTCCTTCAATTCCTTCAGGGAGTTTTAGGGATTTCTTATGTTTTGTTTTATCTTTTCTTCTGAGATGTTTTCTTTATTTGATATGAACTAAACCCTTCATATACCTGAAGGGGATGAAACCTAGATGAATCTTGTTATTGTTTTCTGAACTATAGATAAATACTTGATTTGTTCTTAATTATGTGCGCTTAATTCTTGTGTTATTGTTTTCGGGATATTGATGTCGAAACCATTTTTCGAAAAAACAGGGATCGACTTTGGTTTTAATAGTGAAAATAAAAACGGGAGTCGCCACCAATTTTTTTTGTTGAGGTGTGATCAGGTCACCTCGTAAAACGGTTGTTTTTAATAAACAGCTTGATTTATCAAAACAACAATTTTGGTCTATGAAACTCAGAAAACAGGTTCGGGAGTCAGTTACGTGCGAGGAAGGGTTAGCACCCTCGTCACGTCCAAACTTGGTACCTAATTGATTATTTAATGTCTTTAAGTTGAAAGTTGAAAAAGATTTTGAAATACGAATCCTTTTAGAGAATGTTTGGATAATTTGAATTGGATATCAAAATTCTTTTGTTCCAAAAAGATGAAATACCACATCCAGCACGTTAGGACACGATGTTTCAACCCTCGATACCAAGATCATTTCACGATTTCCAAAATTCATGCAATTTTAAAGGGTATTCCACTATTTGGCGACACCAAAGAACCGAAACCCAACACGATTGGGCACGATTCCTCGATTTTCTAAATATGGAACATTGCCTTGGTTTAGAAAATCTTATCTCGAAATAACAAAATATCACATCCAATACGTTGGGACACGATTTCTCAAATTTTCGAGAATAAGCTTGTTATTTAAGATTCATGTATTCATTTTAAAAAGGATATTCGGTTATTTAGATTAAACGAGAAAAATCGAAACCCAATACGTTAGAGCACAACTTTCCGAATTTCTAAATACAAAACATTGCCTTTGTGAAAGAAATCAATTTTGTGTCGGGCGAAAGTTGATGTAACGCAAGTTTATAATGAAATGTAAAAAAAAAACAAATTGCAATATTAATATAGCAAAATGTAAAAAAAAATGAATTACGGTGTTAGCTAGCATATAGGACAAGTGCATTTAGCACAAATGACAGTAATAACACAAAAACAAAAATAAACCAATAGACTAAAAGATAATAAACGGAAAACAAGAGAATAATAAGCAAACGAAAATTTTCAAGAAGAAAAATAGGATGATGATAATAATAATAATATATGTAAAAGTATATAGAAGTAATAATAATAGAAATAGAAATATATATGAAATAATATAAGTATAAATAGATAAAAAAATAATGATATTTGATTAAGAAATGGATATAGATACAAATATAGTAATATTGATGACCAGAATAATAATAACAAAAATAAAATAGTAATAATAACAATAATAAGGTAATAATAATAAGATTAATAAAAATAATAAAATAATAAAATAATAACAAATATAAAATGAGAATGAGAATGATAATAATAATAATAGGAAAATGATAAACAGAATAAAGAATAATAACATAAAATATGATAGTAATACATAACGATAAATAATATAACATATAACGATAAATAATATAACATGTAAAATAATAAAGATATATAGTAATAATAATAATAATGAAGTTAGTAATAATGAATACAATAATAATGATAATAATAATATGAGCAATAATAAAGAAAACAGTGATAATAAAGAAATAATAATAATAATCATACCAATAGTAATATAACAAAAATGATAAAAAATAATAGTAGTAAACATAATAATAGATAGCAATAATAAACAAATAATAGAAAAAATGTAATAGTAATAATAATAAATATATAAATAATAATAATAATAATAATATGATTTAAAAGGAAAACAAATGAATAAATAAATTTATTAAGCAAATCCAAGATTATATTGAAATCAGAATGAAAGTCAGGGGTCTAAAATTGCAATAAATCAAAGAAAAGGCGAACAGGGACCACAACGTCGCGCGCAATAACTCACGGGGATCAAATGGGTAAATAACCCACCCTGATGCGCAGCGTTTCGGTGCAGGACTAAATCGGGACAGAAAGAAATATTTGGGGTTGAATTTAAAAGCAAGAAAAAAATAAAAAGGGGGGCTTAGAACAGAGCTGCTGAAGGGAGGGGCCATTCGCGCAAATATCCCCTTGAACGGATATGCGCAGTCTCCCTTGAACCAAACGGCACCGTTTTGTTTAATGTATAAAACCCCAAAATTTCCCCAAAGTCAGATTTTAAACCTAATAATTTTAAAACAAAGCAGCCACAACCCTTTTTTTCTCTCATCTCTCCCTCTCCTCTTTCGTCTTCCACGATTAATAGGGGTTTCTCCGGCCGATCGACGCACCACCACCAATTCGGTGGACGATGCTGCGTGGAGATGAGCCCTTGGGCCCTGTTCCGAAGTTCGCTAGGAGGCTGAGCCTTGGCTCCTCAAAACTCGAAAGAGAAAGCCTCCTCCTCTGCTTTTGGCCTCAGCAACGGAGAAGGGAGGGGTTTCGAGATGCGCCTCCGGTGGTTCAGGTAAGGCCCTCCTCTCCTCACTTTTTGATTTTTGTTTGTAAAAGTTTTATTTTTTTAAAAATAAAATATATAAAGAAAATAAATGAAAAAAACAGTAAACGATAATAGAAAATACAAACACTAAATCAACCTTAAGCTTCTATTCGCTTATTGATTGCTGATGATTCGTACAAGTTCGTATTTTCTTTTTTTCGAATTCAGAAAATCCCCCCTTTTACAATGGTTCATTCTTGGTCTTTTATAGCCAAGAAAAATATTACAAAATTTGCTTTTGCTGTTCATTTTTAATATTTTCTCGCTGTTTCTTGCCCTGTTGCTTGTTTGCCATCTTTTTGCAGGATATGGGCGGTGGCAGAGGGTAGGTACGGAAGTCAGAAGAGGCTGCGGTGCTAGGGAGCAGCTAGGGTTTCATTTTTCTTTTCTGTTTACTATTCTTTTGGGCCATTGGGCCATTTTGGGCTTGTTTTTATTTGGGGTTGTTTTATTGATTGGGCATTTAGTCTGTATTGGGTCCCGGGCAAATTTTGGGCTCTACAGCTGCCCCTCTTTGCTTGTTGTCGTGTAACGGGAACAGAGCAAAGACTTAAAAGGTCCAAATTTGCCCGGTCCCCTGAGTCTTGGTTCTTCAGTGTTCCTATTCTTCAAGTAGCCTCATTCCAGTCCACTACATCTTGTTGCTTTGATCCACTCCACCGCTACTTCAGAGAGATAGAGCCTGTAGCTTCAATTTGCTCCTGCTCCGCTGTATCTTCAAGAGTATAGGAATTGGTCCTTCGATCTGCTCCATTGTGATCTCCAAAGAGATAAAGTTTGTAATCTTTAGCGTATTCCACTTCGACCTTGTCCCGCTACTGTTTAGGGCGACAACATCTACAATCTTCAACCTATTCCACTACTGGTAAGGGCAATAGGACGATGGCTCAAATCATGTTTCTCTACTGTTGAGAGAAAAAGGTTTCCCTTTGATCTTGTCCCACTACTGTTTAGGGTGACAACATCTACAATCTTCAACCTATTCCACTGCTGGTCAGGGCAATAGGACGGTGGCTCAAATCCTATTTCTCTACTGTTGAGAGAAAAAGATTTACCTTCGATCTTGTCCCACTACTGTTTAGGGCGACAACATCTACAATCTTTAACCTATTCCACTGCTGGTCAGGGCAATAAGACGGTGGCTCAAATCATGTTCCCTACTGGTTAGAGAGCCAGGATTTGCCTTTGATCTTGCCCCACTACTGTTTAGGGCGACAAGATCTACAATCTTCAACCTATTCCACTGCTGATCAGGACAATAGGACTATGGCCTTAAATCATGTTCCCAACTGGTTAGAGAGCCAAGATTTGCCTTCGATCTTGCCTCACTACTGTTTAGGGCGACAAGATCTACAATCTTCAACCTATTCCACTGCTGGTCAGGGCAATAGGACGATCTCCAACCTATTCCACTGCTGGTCAATGGCAATAGGACAATCTTCAACCTATTCCACTGTTGGTCAGTGGCAATAGGATAGTCTTCAACCTATTCCACTGCTGGTCGGTGGCAATAGGATAATCTTCAACCTATTCCACTAATGGTAAGTGGCAATAGGACAATCTTCAACCTATTCCACTGCTGGTCAGTGGCAATAGGACAATCTTCAACCTATTCCACTGTTGGCTAGTGGCAATAAGACAATCTTCAACCTATTCAATTGCTGGTCAGTGGCAGTAGGACAATCTTCAACCTATTCCACCGCTGGTCAGTGGCAATAGGATTGTCTTCAACCTATTCCACTGCTGGTCAGTGGCAATAAGACAATCTTTAACCTATTCCACTGCTGGTCAGTGGCTGTAACGCCCCTTACCCGAAGCCCTCGCCGGAATCGAGTACGTGGCGTTACTAGACGTGACCATTAACTCGGGGAGGAAAATTTTTAAAGCTGTCCAACTGCATCACGCTGACTAAATCGGCCATAACTCGGGTTACAGGACTCGAAATTTGGATCCGTAAATTTCCTCAAACAAATCCAAGCCTATCCTATACATGCCTTCGTTTAAAACCAACCTAAAATGAAGGAGTACCCAAAATGTAGGTTGATAGTGTGAGCGACTTTCCAACGTTCCCGGTGAGCTTGTGGCTTGCTCCTAATCTATAAAACAAAGGAAACATCTCACACGATTAAGCTTACTAGCTTAGTAAGTCCCACTCATAGAAATTAGAACATTTAATTATTTACGAAAATAAAACAATCCACATATGGCATTCTACATAAACAACTAAGCAACTAGTTTACACAAGGCCAAATATTAATAAATCAATAACCTACTTTCTTAGCAGTTATACATGCAAATCAATTGTCCCATAATAGCATGTTCTAAGCTCGACTTCCGTCAGTTTACATATATCAAGGTCAATTTGGCACAAGTAATATTTAACATAACATACCTCACATACTTACCCGAACCGTATTCTCGACAATTTAGCTCTAAATTGTCTTGACGAGGATTAAATTCCTCTTAGGTAAATTACATCACCGGCATCAAGCCTGCTAGGCGTAAAAGCCTGAATAGTAACACCGGCGCAAGGCCTGCTAGGCGTAAAGCCCGATAAATATCACCGGCACAAGGCCTGCTAGGCGTAAAAGCCCGATAATTAACACTGGCACGAGGCCTGCTAGGCATAAAGCCTGATTATGTCACCGGCACGAGGCCTGCTAGGCTCGAGGCCCGAATGTCAGCATATTTTTACATGCTTTTCACATTTTCACTATACACAACGAATCATATACATTTATTCCTTAGATATGTAAATGATCCTTAAATATAAAGTAGCTCAAGAACTTACTTATTTACCTTGCATTAGCCAAAATAATTTCCATCACCTTCTCAACATAAATCATCAACTCATATGTCAATATACAATCGGCCATGATGTAATTGGACATTAACATTCATAAATTTTTAATAGTCAAAATAACCAAATAAATTCTTTGACATGATTCAACTAAAGGACTTACCTCGGTTGTCGATAAGCCGTGCAAATCGGCTACTCGATAATCTTTGTTTTTCCTCGATCTTGATCTTTCTCTTTTTGTTCCCGATCTAATTTGGTTCAATTTTAACCAATTAAACAACACTTCCATTCAATTCAAAAGCAAAATCATAAAATACATAATTTCAAGACATAACCATGTGCATTCGGCATACATCCCCTACTTTGTTCAAGTGCATTCAAATTATTAGGAAACACTTGGTAATAATTTCCTTGATGTGTTTTAACTTACCACTTACCTTCTTATCTAGCCGTACCTTAACTTTATATAATTACACATATATAATCAAATACATTAGCTCAAATTCATTTTCTCTTATGACCGAATATACTAATTCCATACCCATGTATTTTCTTCAACATACAACCAATAAACAAGCTAATAACCACACCTAATTCAAGCATTTAACTAATCCAATTTAACCTATTGAACACCACAATAAAATTTCAACCCATTTGGGGTCTCTTCTCCATGGCCGAATGGCCCTTAGGTGCCTAGGATTCTCTATAACTCTTCCATTCATCAAATTTACCCCCTTGCACTAGTTTACTTCAAGTAATCAAATTCTAAACTTAGTTCACCCAATAACTTAAACATCACATATAACAATCTTATATGGTAAATTTCATCATAAGGGAATGGCCGAACATCTAGACACAAGAAGAGATGTTTTCATGAATATCCATCCTATTATTCGGCCAACTATGAGGGTATCTTCAAGCCAAAACAACAAATCTTCTTACAAGTCCATGCCATTTCTTTTCATACCATCTAACTCATTATCAATACAAACTACAACATTAACATCCATGGCCGAATCTCATCATACCCACATTAGCACATTTTGCTTGTTTCAAAAGAAGAGAAAATGATCAAGAACTTAAGCCATATCAAGTTCAATTCTTACCTAATCTAGTGCATGCAAGGCCGAATGGGGAAGATGAAGTTCTTCTCTTCTCTTCAAGGTAGAAATCGGCAAGAAGGGATGAAGGATGAGAGAATTATTCCTTTGTTTTTATTTTTCTTTCCACATAAATTATAGCATGCTTTTTCTTTTAATTTTACTAAAAATCAAAATATATAATTAAAAAGTATATAGTCATAGCATGCTTTAATATAATAATGCCTAAATGTCATACAAAAAAAAATAAAAAAGAGAGCATATATGCATGCTTGCCGTCCACCTTGTTTAAAGGTGGAAAATTTGACATGCAAATCCTTATGTTTTATGGACAATTCACTTAGCTCCCTTTTTATTAATGCCCACTACTTTGTTCTTCTTGCAATTTAGACCTTTTTAACAAATTAAACACTCAGATAGCTAAAATTTTCCACGAAACTTTCACACTCACAAAAACACACATAACAAACACAATACATAATATTATAATATCTCTTAAGCTCGGATTCGTGGTCCCGAAACCACCGTTCCGATTAGGGTCAAAATTGGTCTGTTACAACTCTCCCCCCTTTGAGGATTTTCGTCCCCGAAAATCTTACCGTTAAATAAGTTCGGATATTGTTGCCTCATTGACTCTTCAGGCTCCCACGTAGCCTCTTCAACTCCGTGACGATTCCATAAAACCTTTACTAATGGAATTCTTTTATTTCTCAACTCTTTTATTTCCCGAGCTAAGATACGGATCGGTTCCTCATCATATGTCAAATCGGATCTAATTTCAATCTCTGACGGTGTAATCACATGGGACGGATCCGATCTATATTTGCGAAGCATCGAAACATGAAATACATTGTGTATCTTTTCTAAGTCAAGGGGCAATTTCAATCTATAGGCAACAGGCCCTATACGCTCTATGATTTCATACGGTCCGATAAATCTCGGACTCAACTTGCCTTTCTGACCGAATCGGAGTATTTTCTTCCACGGAGAAACTTTTAAGAACACCTGATCCCCGACCTGAAATTCAATGTCCTTACGTTTTAAATCGGCATAGGACTTTTGACGATCCGAAGCAGCTTTCAAATTACTCCGAATAACGACCACCTTCTGTTCTGTTTCTTTAATCCAATCAACCCCGTGTATCTTATTCTCACTGAGCTCATTCCAATACAATGGTGTGCGACATTTTCGACCATATAAGGCTTCATAAGGTGCCATTTTTATGCTAGATTGAAAGCTATTATTGTAAGCAAACTCAGTCAAAGGTAGGTATCGTTCCCACGTACCTTCGAACTCGAGGACGCAACACCTCAACATGTCCTCAAGTATCAAAATAGTTCGCTCAGACTGACCATCTGTTTGCGGATGGAAGGCTGTACTAAAATGAAGTTTAGCACCTAATGCATCTTGCAATTTCTTCCAGAATCGCGAGGTAAATCTTGGGTCTCTATCTGAAACAATGGAACTCGGTACACCGTGCAATCTTACAATCTGCGACACATACAATTCGGCGAGTTTGTCAAGTGAATAGTCGGTACGTACCGGCACAAAATGAGCTGATTTAGTCAGTCTATCAACGATAACCCAAACGGCATCTTTCTTACTAGGTGTCATAGGGAGACCAGATATAAAATCCATGGTGATTCTATCCCATTTCCATTCGGGTATCATGATTGGCTGAAGCAATCCGGATGGAACCTGGTGCTCAGCTTTCACCTGTTGACAAATTAAGCACTTGGAGACAAATTCGGATATATCTCGTTTCATGCCAGGCCACCAATAGAACTGTTTCAAATCATTATACATTTTCGTGCTACCCGGGTGTATCGACATTCGGCCATTATGGGCCTCACTCAGAATCATCTGGATCAAATCTGAGTTCATTGGAACACACAATCGACTTTTATACTTCAGACAGTCATTTGCATCTATCTGGAAATCTGATTCTGTAGCGTTTTCGCACTGAATCCGAATAGCAACTAGTTTTTCGTCAACTTTCTGTGCATCGCAAATTTGCCGAATAAACATTGGTCTTGCTTGTAGCTCGGCTATGATCGAACCATCCTTAGACATCGTCATCCATGCGTTTAATGCACGAAGAGCAAATAATGATTTTCGACTCAGCGCATCTGCAACAACATTAGCTTTCCCAGGATGGTAGTCAATCACTAATTCATAGTCTTTCAGCAATTCTAACCATCGGCGTTGTCTCAAATTTAGATCTTTCTGAGTCATTAAATATTTTAGACTTTTGTGATCTGAATAAACATGACATTTTTCACCGAATAAATGGTGACGCCAAATTTTTAATGCGAACACAATGGCTGCTAACTCCAGATCATGAGTGGGATAATTTCTTTCATGGGGCTTCAATTGTCTGGAAGCATAGGCAATCACCTTGCCTTCTTGCATTAGAACACAACCCAACCCATTTAAAGATGCATCACTAAAAATAGTAAATTCTTTACCCGATTCAGGCTGAGTTAACACTGGAGCCTCGGTTAAAAGGGCTTTCAACTGCTCAAAACTCTTCTGACATTTTTCTGACCACTCATATTTGACATCTTTCTGTAGTAGTCTCGTCAAGGGTGCAGCTATTACGGAAAAACCTTTTACAAATCGTCTATAATATCCCGCGAGGCCTAGGAAACTTCGGATCTCGGAAACATTCTTTGGTGGTTTCCAATCAAGTATGGCTGCTATTTTGTTTGGATCCACCCGAATTCCTGACACCGAAACCACATGACCCAAGAAGCTAACTTCGTTCATCCAAAACTCACACTTACTGAATTTTGCATATAAACGATGATCTCTCAAGGTTTGTAGTACTACTCTCAAGTGCTCAACGTGTTCCGCTTCATTTTTAGAGTAGACCAATATATCATCGATAAACACTACTACAAACCGATCCAAGAACTGTCGGAAGACTCGGTTCATTAGATCCATAAAAACAGCAGGTGCATTAGTGAGTCCAAAAGGCATAACCAAAAACTCATAATGTCCGTACCTCGTTCGGAATGCAGTTTTTGGCACATCTGAATCTCTGACTCGCAACTGATAATAACCCGATCTCAAATCTATCTTCGAAAACACTGAAGCTCCCTTCAACTGATCAAATAAATCATCAATCCGAGGTAACGGGTACTTATTCTTTATAGTTACCTTATTTAGTTGCCGGTAGTCGATACACATTCGCATTGTCCCATCTTTCTTTTTCACAAATAGGACTGGTGCACCCCACGGGAAAAACTCGGCCGTGCGAAACCCCTCTCTGTCAATTCTTGCAGCTGCGCTTTCAATTCTTTTAATTCAGTAGGCGCCATTCGGTACGGGGCTATCGAAATTGGGGTCGCATCCGGCACTAACTCAATGCCGAACTCAATCTCTCGTACTGGGGGTAAACCCGGTAGCTCTTCAGGAAACACATCGGCGTATTCACATACAACTGGTACCGATTTCATTTGTCTCTTGGACATTTTATTATCCAGCACATAAGCCAAATAGGCTTCACACCCTTTTCTCACATACTTTTGGGCCACCATTGAGGATATTACTGTAGGCAACTCATTTACATCACAGGATTTTATTCTGATTGTCTCACCGTTTCGGCATTTCAAATCAATAAGCTTTCTTTTGCAATCCACCACTGCCTCGTGTGAAGTTAACCAATCCATACCCAAAATTATATCAAATTCATCGAAGGGCAACAACATCAGGTCAGCTGGAAAGCAATAGTCTCGTACCATCAACGGGCAACCTCTACATACTTTATTAACAAGCACGCATCTACCCAAAGGGTTGGACACACGAATTACGAACTCGGTAGACTCAACTAACAGAGTCTTACCAAATTTTAAAGTTTCACAAACATAAGAATGAGTCGAACCAGGATCAATTAGTGCAATCACAGTAGTATCAAAAAGAGTGAAAGTACCGGTAATGACGTCGGGGGAGGAAGCATCCTCTCTAGCTCGCGCAGCATATGCTCTAGCCGGAGCTCTAGCCTCAGATCGCTCTGTAGCATTCGTCGTTCCTTTCTGGCTACCACCCACATTGCCTGAATGTCTGGGTGGTCTACCCCGCATTGGCACGTTGCTCAGTGTAGTGTTCTGAACTGCATTCTGCTCAGCTAACTTCGGACACTCTCTGATAAAATGACCTGACGATCCACACTTATAGCAAGACCGATCATGGAATCTACAACTCCCTGAGTGCCATTTCCCACAGTACTTGCATTCAACTCTATTTTGTGGAATGTTACCAACACTGGCTATCGAGGTAGCCCGGGAGCTCCTGGGAGGTAGATCCCGTCTAGGCGGATCTGTAGTAGTTTTCTGTCGGCTGTAGTCATCTCTGGGCTTCTTGCTCGTGGAATGAAAGACTTTGCCCGAAGACCTCTTTCGAATATCTCTAGCTTCGGTATCAGCCTTTCTTTTCTCCTTCCCGAGCTCTTCAGCTTTGCAAGCTCTCTCAACTAAGGTTACAAATTCTTGGATTTCAAGGACGCCAACAAACATCTTTATATCTTCATTTAAGCCGTCTTCGAATCTTTTACACATAATGGCTTCAGTAGAGACACACTCTCTAGCATACCGGCTGAGCCTGACAAATTTTCGTTCATACTCCGTTACGGTCGTTCGTCCTTGTTTCAGCTCAAGGAACTCTTTTCGTTTTTGATCAATAAATCTTTGGCTAATATACTTCTTGCGAAATTCAGTTTGGAAGAAATCCCATGTCACTTTTTCTTTCGGAACCACTGATACTAGTGTATTCCACCAGTGATATGCAGTGTCCCGTAGTAAGGATATAGTACACTTCAAGCATTCATCCAGAGTACAAGACAGCTCACCAAGTACCCGAATAGTGTTATCAAGCCACATTTCGGCTCTCTCAGTATCATCATCGTCATTGGCTTTAAATTCTTCAGCCCCATATTTTTGAATTTTGTCAACTGGGGGCCTACTAGATCTCATTGGATCTATCACTGGGGGAGCTAGAGGATCCGGAGTTGGATTATTCGGGGGCGGAGGTTGTGGTACAGCCGGGTTATTTTGAATAAATTGGGCAAACCATTCGTTCATCATCCGATAAAAGGCTTGTTTAGTTTCTCCTTCGTGGCTACCCGAAACAGGTCGAGAGTCTATCGGCGCTGATCCGTGGGTACGGTCAGGCGCCACGCTCTCCACATCATCAGCCACAGCTCTTTCTGGTTCAGAGTCCATTTACTAAACAAAACAAAAATTCAGGCTGTCAGAAGTCACCACACTATCAACATATAACCACAGGCATGTATAGCTAGACTCACACGCGCCACGATAGTCCTAGAATCGACTAAACCGTAAGCTCTGATACCAATCAAATGTAACGCCCCTTACCCGAAGCCCTCGCCGGAATCGAGTACGTGGCGTTACTAGACGTGACCATTAACTCGGGGAGGAAAATTTTTAAAGCTGTCCAACTGCATCACGCTGACTAAATCGGCCATAACTCGGGTTACAGGACTCGAAATTTGGATCCGTAAATTTCCTCAAACAAATCCAAGCCTATCCTATACATGCCTTCGTTTAAAACCAACCTAAAATGAAGGAGTACCCAAAATGTAGGTTGATAGTGTGAGCGACTTTCCAACGTTCCCGGTGAGCTTGTGGCTTGCTCCTAATCTATAAAACAAAGGAAACATCTCACACGATTAAGCTTACTAGCTTAGTAAGTCCCACTCATAGAAATTAGAACATTTAATTATTTACGAAAATAAAACAATCCACATATGGCATTCTACATAAACAACTAAGCAACTAGTTTACACAAGGCCAAATATTAATAAATCAATAACCTACTTCTTAGCAGTTATACATGCAAATCAATTGTCCCATAATAGCATGTTCTAAGCTCGACTTCCGTCAGTTTACATATATCAAGGTCAATTTGGCACAAGTAATATTTAACATAACATACCTCACATACTTACCCGAACCGTATTCTCGACAATTTAGCTCTAAATTGTCTTGACGAGGATTAAATTCCTCTTAGGTAAATTACATCACCGGCATCAAGCCTGCTAGGCGTAAAAGCCTGAATAGTAACACCGGCGCAAGGCCTGCTAGGCGTAAAGCCCGATAAATATCACCGGCACAAGGCCTGCTAGGCGTAAAAGCCCGATAATTAACACTGGCACGAGGCCTGCTAGGCATAAAGCCTGATTATGTCACCGGCACGAGGCCTGCTAGGCTCGAGGCCCGAATGTCAGCATATTTTTACATGCTTTTCACATTTTCACTATACACAACGAATCATATACATTTATTCCTTAGATATGTAAATGATCCTTAAATATAAAGTAGCTCAAGAACTTACTTATTTACCTTGCATTAGCCAAAATAATTTCCATCACCTTCTCAACATAAATCATCAACTCATATGTCAATATACAATCGGCCATGATGTAATTGGACATTAACATTCATAAATTTTTAATAGTCAAAATAACCAAATAAATTCTTTGACATGATTCAACTAAAGGACTTACCTCGGTTGTCGATAAGCCGTGCAAATCGGCTACTCGATAATCTTTGTTTTTCCTCGATCTTGATCTTTCTCTTTTTGTTCCCGATCTAATTTGGTTCAATTTTAACCAATTAAACAACACTTCCATTCAATTCAAAAGCAAAATCATAAATACATAATTTCAAGACATAACCATGTGCATTCGGCATACATCCCCTACTTTGTTCAAGTGCATTCAAATTATTAGGAAACACTTGGTAATAATTTCCTTGATGTGTTTTAACTTACCACTTACCTTCTTATCTAGCCGTACCTTAACTTTATATAATTACACATATATAATCAAATACATTAGCTCAAATTCATTTTCTCTTATGACCGAATATACTAATTCCATACCCATGTATTTTCTTCAACATACAACCAATAAACAAGCTAATAACCACACCTAATTCAAGCATTTAACTAATCCAATTTAACCTATTGAACACCACAATAAAATTTCAACCCATTTGGGGTCTCTTCTCCATGGCCGAATGGCCCTTAGGTGCCTAGGATTCTCTATAACTCTTCCATTCATCAAATTTACCCCCTTGCACTAGTTTACTTCAAGTAATCAAATTCTAAACTTAGTTCACCCAATAACTTAAACATCACATATAACAATCTTATATGGTAAATTTCATCATAAGGGAATGGCCGAACATCTAGACACAAGAAGAGATGTTTTCATGAATATCCATCCTATTATTCGGCCAACTATGAGGGTATCTTCAAGCCAAAACAACAAATCTTCTTACAAGTCCATGCCATTTCTTTCATACCATCTAACTCATTATCAATACAAACTACAACATTAACATCCATGGCCGAATCTCATCATACCCACATTAGCACATTTTGCTTGTTTCAAAAGAAGAGAAAATGATCAAGAACTTAAGCCATATCAAGTTCAATTCTTACCTAATCTAGTGCATGCAAGGCCGAATGGGGAAGATGAAGTTCTTCTCTTCTCTTCAAGGTAGAAATCGGCAAGAAGGGATGAAGGATGAGAGAATTATTCCTTTGTTTTTATTTTTCTTTCCACATAAATTATAGCATGCTTTTTCTTTTAATTTTACTAAAAATCAAAATATATAATTAAAAAGTATATAGTCATAGCATGCTTTAATATAATAATGCCTAAATGTCATACAAAAAAAAAATAAAAAAGAGAGCATATATGCATGCTTGCCGTCCACCTTGTTTAAAGGTGGGAAATTTGACATGCAAATCCTTATGTTTTATGGACAATTCACTTAGCTCCCTTTTTATTAATGCCCACTACTTTGTTCTTCTTGCAATTTAGACCTTTTTAACAAATTAAACACTCAGATAGCTAAAATTTTCCACGAAACTTTCACACTCACAAAAACACACATAACAAACACAATACATAATATTATAATATCTCTTAAGCTCGGATTCGTGGTCCCGAAACCACCGTTCCGATTAGGGTCAAAATTGGTCTGTTACAGTGGCAATAGGATAATCTTCAACCTATTCCATTGCTGGTCAGTGGCAATAGGACAATCTTCAACCTATTCCATTACTGGTCAGTGGCAATAGGATGGTCTTCAACCTATTCCACTGATGGTCAGTGGCAATAGGATAATCTTCAACCTATTCCACTGCTAGTCAGTGGCAATAGGATGGTCTTCAACCTATTCCACTGCTGGTCAGTGGCAATAGGACAATCTTCAACCTATTCCACTGCTGGTCAGTGGCAATAGGACAACCTTCAACCTATTCCACTGCTGGTCAGTGACAATAGGATGGTCTTCAACCTATTCCACTGCTGGTCAGTGGCAATAGGACAATCTTCAACCTATTCCACTGCTGGTCAGTGGCAATAGGATGGTTTTCAACCTATTCCACTGCTACTCAGTAGCAATAGGACAATCTTCAACCTATTCCACTGCTGGCCAGTGGCAATAGGACAATCTTCAACCTATTCCATTATTGGTCAGTGGCAATAGGACAATCTTCAACCTATTCCACTGCTGGTCAATGGCAATAGGACAACCTTCAACCTATTCCACTGCTGGTCAGTGGTAATAGGATAATTTCAACCTATTCCATTGCTGGTCAGTGGCAATAGTATAATCTTCAACCTATTCCACTGTTGGTCAGTGGCAATAGGATGGTCTTCAACCTATTACACTGCTGGTCAGTGGCAATAGGACAATCTTCAACCTATTCCACTGCTGGTCAATGGCAATAGGACAATCTTCAACCTATTCCACTGCTGGTCAGTGGCAATAGGACAATCTTCAACCTATTCCACTGCTGGTCAGTGGCAGTAGGATGGTCTTCAACCTATTCCACTGCTGGTCAGTGGCAATAGGATGGTCTTCAACCTATTCCACTGCTAGTCAGTGGCAATAGGACAATCTTCAACCTATTCCACTGCTGGTCAGTGGCAATAGGATGGTCTTCAATAGTGTTGCTACACCGTCCTCTGGGGACATATCCTGTAGACTCGATTTTATATGCTTGTGTTTATGCCAAATGATTAGGATGCTATGATCGAAATGAATCTAATGCTCCTAACTAAATGATATTATGGAGGTCATTTGCATGAATGCAAAATGTCATGATAATGATTCTTTGTTAAAAATGTATAAGGATCAGGATGCGATGATTGAAACGCTCCTAATGATGATGTATGAATGTAAAATGAAATGATCCCTTATTAATGCTTACGGTTTTCATTGCTCGTCGTTCATCAGAGTCTTATTGCTGACGTATTACGCTGCTATCTCGCCCTGCTAGTACCTTTTCCAAAAACTCAAAGAAACAATCATATTTTGCTCAAATAACTTGCCCCAATGTAACTTCAAGGTCCATTCCATGATACCTATAGGACTTGAAGGCTTATACCATCTTCAGACCCCTTCTCTGCAACTTCAGGGGGGTATAGGGTCTGTGTCATCTCCAATCCATCTCATTGTGACTCAAGGGTTTAAAATTTGTATCATCTTCAATCTATTCCACTACGACTTAGGGGAATAGAATTTGTAACTTATTCAAACGATTTGGTCCACTACACCTTTCCATTCTCTGGGTGTCATGACCAGGTGTGTATGCATGATATTTGCATGGATGCAGAATATCATTTTTTCTCGCGAATGATTCCCCATTTACACATGAGTTAACATTGCCCCTTTCTCGTCAAGATGGTATTACTGACGTAATATCTTGCCATTTTATTCAATCACCATTTTTGACAAAATCCGAAGAGATAGCCTCAGTTCAGACTTTTCCTCTACCAAAATGTCCATCCCTTAAACTTTAGGAGTTTTAAGCAAAGTCCTGTTTCAGGTTCTTGTACTATTTAGAAGTTCCCAGAGTAATATGTGAAACTCCTTTTGTGAAAGTGTCGTTAGTCCATTAATCATTATTTCAATGCAAAATGCCTGAAAGAAATTGTAACAATAGACAAGAAGGAAATTGATTGGGAGCATACCTCGAAACAAACAAGTTAATCAAAGCTAGCAAATGCAATCAAGAAGGAAGTTTATTGGTAGTGTATTTTGAAAGGAATAAAATAACCACAAATAACAAAAATGGGTAAAATTGAAACTAGGTGCCCCAGATATCGCAGCCTGAGCTTCTCTGCTCAAACTTCTTGAGGACCATTTTAAGCTCAATATGTGTTTAGGGGATTCGGAGTACTTTGTCGATGCCCAAGATGCAACATACTTCTTCCTTGTTAATTCAGGCATAGAAAGACTGCTGTATGCCCTACTTTTGATCAAAATTTAAGCCGCCCTTCTCGGGTTTTCAACTCAAACCCCATTTGGTCTTAAAGCGCCCTTTGCGGGTTTTTCGCCTTTGATCACTCCTTTTTCTTTCTTTCCTTTCCTTTTTTGTGTTTTTTTTTTTTTTTGGAAAACTTTTTTATCAAATCTTAACTCACAAGATTGGGCAGGTCCTTGCCATCCATCTTGGTTAGTATCCATGTTTCCCCAGAACAGGCTTTCTTTGCTGTATAAGGCATTTACTTTTCCTCTGGAGCCCTTTTGGATAAGAAGAATCCTTCTTAATGCCAGGTTCTCCTCTTGAAATCCTCTTGAGTGAACCTTTTTTGTCATAAGCCCGTATCATCCATTTTTGGTACATTCGACCATGAATACTTTCAATTAAGCTTACTGTAGACATTCTGCTTCATCCAACCTGGAGAAAAGGAATCTTAACTTCTAACCATTGCTCCCCTTTTATGAACCAAAGAGAAAGATGTCGCCTCGGTGAAGGTCCTGGCCAACATTCAAGAAACCTAGAGGGTAAATGGTAACTTCTCTATGCCAACCTTTACAAATTCCAGTCATTTTTTTAAAAAAAAAATTTTGAATGTTTTTTTACTGCCTTTGCTGCACTGAATGGTGTCTGATCTTTGAACAGACTATAAATTTGTGCAATTATGTTAAACACGTTTCTTTCTGGCATTCTTTATTGCCACTCTTTTTTTTATTTGAATTTGAATTTGATGACTGCTGACTTTGTAATTTTGGCATATGAAGCGACCGTCACCCTCTCAGTGAGGTAACCAACGACCATGAATTTGAATCGATGTTGGCTAAAAGCTTTTAAAGAGACTGGCTTGATAACGTCCATGCCCCACATATAGGGAATCTTAACAGTATACCCACATTTCAGTAGCTTAGGCGTGTCCTGGTGATCATGCGATAACATCTTTGAATTCTTGGAGATACCTCAATGATGCCTTGCCTTATTCCTGCGGTGGGCTAAGCTTCCATCTTCATCTCCCTCGTTAGCTCGTAGTGTCCACTGTCACTTAGTAAGGTAGGATCTACCATTTTTAACAAGTTAGGAAATAAGTTGCACTCTCTGTCATCTTCCAAGTCTTTAGATCCCTCTAGACACATATCTCACTAGAAAGGGAGTCAGTAACAGCGTCGCTCATGTCATTGATATCTGGGACCCATTGTGGGTATGAAGTTAAATTCCAAAGAATAAATGATTCCAAGAATGATTATTTATGAATGAAGAATAAATAGAATGTATAGTATGAAAAAGAAAGAAAATATTTGTTCAAAAAGATGCATTTTACTGAAATAGTAATTCTGGACACAAGCCTATTTCACAAAAGAAATCTTATTGCTTATAGGCCTAAAGCAACAAGTACGTTTTGTACATTACTCTAAGTAAGCTTCTAAATACTACAGGAATTTTTTCCGCAGTCTCGTTGCCCAAAACGCTCCCAGGTTCATATTTCTGCATTTGGCGCGTTATCTAACTTCACAATACCCATGTTGATGAATTTTTCCACCAATTTCTTGAAAGCAAGGCAATTTTGTATCGTATGCCCTGTGACCCCCACGTGGTACTCGCACTGGGCATTTGGGTCATACCATTCTGGGTATGGAGGTTGCATCGGTTTCAGGTAATGAGGAGCTACAACATGTGCGTCAAACAACATTTGGTACATCTCACTATACGAGGTTGGGATGGGCACGAACCGGGATTTTTCTGAGTTCGATTTTGGATTGAGTTCTTCTCTTGGGGAGACCAAATAACTGGTAACTGCCTTCTTTGGCTGGTTTACTATAAACGGCTTCAAACGACCCTTGTTATACCCACTCGTATTATTCACATCCTTGTTTTTCCTCTTCGGGGCCTTTGAAGCCCACTCTCCCTTTTTCTTTGTCTCTGCTAGGCCAAGAACAACAGGATTAACTCGACCATCACCAGGATTGAAACCTGAACCCATTGGGGAGTTCAACAGGGTCGAAGTATCAGTCTGACATTGGGGTTTGATAATGACAGGTACCCCGCGCGAATGCGCGTCTGGTTGAGTCGGGATATTTATCGGGGCGAATGCGCGAATGCACGATTTCTTCATCATCATCCACACCATTGACCATTGAACCACTCCTTTTTTCAAGTCCTCCGGTTAGTAACTGGGTTAACTAGCCTATCATATTCATTTGATCTCGTATATCCTGTTGAATTTTGGCCAACTGCTCTTGCATCAGTATTTGTCTTTGCTCTAATCTCTCCAACCTTTGTTCCATGTCTTCTAGGTTAACTGAAATAATTTCACCTAATTAGGGTCTTTCTACAAATTTTAATACATGTGACATGATGTAATGCAAATGCATGAAATGCAATGCACATGCATGGAATGAATGCACAAAGAAATAGAGGCGTTGATTATGAATTCAATTCCATTAGAAGAACTTTTCTAGAAAATACATTTCTTTACACAAAACGGACTGCATATACGACTTTGTCCTCATAGTCCAGGTGAAAACACCAATCCTCTTCTTCGTATCCGGATGTTATGGTCGTGTCCCGTGAACTTCCAAATAGATGCCTCTTCTAGCTCCTTGTTGCTTGGTCTAAGCCGTACCTCTTCGCTCACTTATCCTCCGCGATGTTCATAAGCTTCTTTTAGAAAATAGAGACATGATGACTCTCGAATAATCTTTGTCGGCTTGAATCCTCGGGCAAAGTCTTGTATTCTTCTGTGTGCTATCAGCCCTCTCTCGTTGTTTACCTGAACTATGTTCGAACAACCGTATTATAATCCACTTTATCACGTAACACATTTCCTTCTGACAAACTCTTCTATTTAGCAATCGAATATGAATCAACACCTCCTTTCTAAGATGACGTAGTGCAATGCAATCAAAACAGAACAAAACAAAATACGTCAGTACAGAAAAAATAATCAACAAAAATAGAACACCTATCTGGGTGACCACTAGGGTTTGGTACAGTTCTACCTAGGGTAGGCTCTTAGGTCTCTCTATATGAGGTTCGGTTCTAAAGTAAAAGGTACCCGAACTAGCAGATTCCTCGATCCTCACCCATTATAGGTTCATACGGATCGAGTTCAGTTCAGGGGAATACATTTCCCTATGGCTGCACGGAGATGAAAATCTCACGAAGACATAGGTACAGATGTATCCCGAAAGTGATCCACTATCCTACACGGAGGCGAAGACCTCACGAAGGAGTAGTTTCTCACTCCTACTTAAAAGGTGTGACCACGACGGTTAAGCAATGGAATGTGCAAAGATTTCCAAAAGCTTAAAGCAAATAAAGGACATATGAATATAATGATGAAGATCGTAACACAAAGCAGATGAAATGCAAAGAAAGGATCGTATATTAAAACCAAGTTTTCAATTTTTGACAAAAAGACAGGAAGTAATCAACTTGTGGCTTGACTCTCTTCTTTGAGATCCCCAGTGGAGTCGCCAAGCTGTCGAAACCATTTTTTTTCAAAGAAACGGGGATCGACTTTGGTTTTAATAGTGAAAATAAAAACGGGAGTCGCCACCGATCTTTTTTGTTGAGGTGTGATCGGGTCACCTCGTAAAACGGTTGTTTTTAATAAATAGCTTGATTTATCAAAACAACAATTTTGGTCTACGATTCAGAAAACAGGTTCGGGAGTCGATTACGTGCGAGGAAGGGTTAGCACCCTCGTCACGCCCAAACTTGGTACCTAATTGATTATTTAATGTCTTTATGTCGAAAGTTGAAAAATATTTTAAAATACGAATCCTTTTAGAGAATGTTTGGATAATTCGAATTGGATATCGAAATTCTTTTGTTTCGAAAAGATGAAATACCACATCCAGCGCGTTAGGACACGATGTTTCAACCCTCGATACCAAGATCATTTCGCGATTTCCAAAATTCATGCAATTTTAAAAGGGTATTCCACTATTTGGCCACACCAAAAAACCGAAACCTAGCACGGTTGGGCACGATTCCTCGAGTTTCTAAATATGGAACATTGCCTTGGTTTAGAAAATCTTATCTCGAAATAACAAAATATCACATCCAATACGTTAGGACACGATATCTCGAATTTTTGAGAATAAGCTTGTTATTTAAGATTCATGTATTCGTTTTAAAAAGGATATTCGGTTATTTAGATTAAATGAGAAAAATCGAAACCCAATATGTTAGGGCACGACTTCCTGAATTTCTAAATACAGAACATTGCCTTTGTGAAAGAAATCAATTTTGTGTCGGGCAAAAGTTGATGTAACGCAAGTTTATAATGAAATATAAAAAAAAACAAATTGCAATATTAATATAGCAAAATGTAAAAAAAATGAATTACAGTGTTAGCAAGCATATAGGACAAGTGCATTTAGCACAAATGTCAGTAATAACACAAAAACAAAAATAAACCAATAGACTAAACGATAATAAATGGAAAACAAGAGAATAATAAGCAAACGAAAATTTTCAAGAAGAAAAATAGGATGATGATAACAATATTAATATATGTAAAAGTATATAGAAGTAATAATAATAGAAATAGAAATATATATGTGAAATAATATAAGTATAAATAGATAAAAATAATAATATATTTGATTAAGAAATGGATATAGATATAAATATAGTAATATTGATGACCAGAATAATAATAACAAAAATAAAATAATAATAATAACGAAAAAAAGGTAATAATAATAATAAGATTAATAATAATAATAAAATAATGACAAATATAAAATGATAATGAGGATGATAATAATAATAATAGGACAATGATAAACAGAATAAAGAATAATAACATAAAATATGATAGTAATACATAACGATAAATAATATAACATGTAAAATAATAAAGATATATAGTAATAATAATAATAATGAAGTTAGTAATAATGAATACAATAATAATGATAATAATAATAGGAGTAATAATAAAGAAAATAGTGATAATAAAGTAATAATAATAATAATAATACTAATAGTAATAGTAATATAACAAAATGATAAAAAATAATAGTAGTAAACATAATAATAGATAGCAATAATAAACAAATAATAGAAAAAATATAATAGTAATAATAATAAATATATAAATAATAATAATAATAATAATAATATGATTTATAAGGAAAACAAATGAATAAATAAATTTATTAAGCAAATCCAAGATTATATTGAAATCAGAATGAAAGCCACGGGTCTAAAATTGCAATAAATCAAAGAAAAGGCGAACAGGGACCACAACGTCGCGCGCAATAACTCACGGGGATCAAATGGGTAAATAACCCACCCTGATGCGCAGCGTTTCGGTGCAGGACTAAATAGGGACAGAAAAAAATATTTGGGGTCGAATTTAAAAAAAGGGGGGCCTAATCGAACGGAGCCGCTGAAGGGAGGGGCCATTCACGCAAATATCCCCTTGAAAGGATATGCGCAGTCTCCCTTGAACCAAGGGGCGCCGTTTTGTGTGATGTATAAAACCCCAAAATTTCCCCAAAGTCAGATTTTAAACCTAATAATTTTAAAACAAAGCAGCCACAACCCTTTTTTTCTCCCATCTTTCCCTCTCCTCTATCGTCTTCCACGATTAATAGGGGTTTCTTCGGCCGATCGACGCACCACCACCAATTCGGTGGACGACGCTGCGTGGAGATGAGCCCTTCGGCCCTGTTCCGGAGTTCGCTAGGAGGCCGAGCCTTGGCTCCTCAAAACTCGAAAGAGAAAGCCTCCTCCTCTACTTTCGGCCTCGGCGACAGAGAAGGGAGGGGTTTTGAGACGCGCCTCCGGTGGTTCAGGTAAGGCCCTCTTCTCCTCTCTTTTTGATTTTTGTTTGTAAAAGTTTTATTTTTTTAAAATAAAATATATAAAGAAAATAAATGAAAAAAAACAGTAAACGATAATAGAAAATACAAAAACTAAATCAACCTTAAGCTTCTATTCTCTTATTGATTGCTGATGATTCGTACAAATTCGTATTTTCTTTTTTTCGAGTTCGAAAAATCCCCCCTTTTACAATGGTTCATTCTTGGTCTTTTATAGCCAAGAAAAATATTACAAAATCTGCTTTTGCTGTTCATTTTCCTATTTTCTCGCTGTTTCTTGCCCTGTTGCGTGTTTGCCATCTTTTTGCAGGATATGGGCGGTGGCAGAGGGCAGGTGCGGAAGTTAGAAGAGGTTGCGGTTGATACCAACTCACCTAAGAAGACTGTGACGGAAGCCAACCAAGACCCAATCGAGCTACCTAATGGACCAATTACGCGTGCCCATGCTAAACAATTCAAAGATGCCGTGTCGGCTTTGGTGGCACAAATTTGGAATACAGATAGAAAAGAGCCCAAGAACATGTTGAACTCTTACAATTTATTTGAAGTTGAATATACTAGCTAGTCCGACTGCTAGTTTATTTAACACTTTATTACGCATGTTTGATTTATTTTCAGTCATTTATTAGTTTGCTGAATTTTCTTATTTCATGTTAATTTATCTAGATAAGTACGAGTTTTTAAATTTTTTTTTGTCAAAGCTGAATATTAGTGTGTTTTGTTAACCTTTTTTTATTTTTATCTAGTGCTTAAATAAAATGTTTAAAGTTTGTTCAGCTGAATTTTATTGATGGTAATTCATGTGTTTATAGGTACCACCCAATGTGGAATTATGCACGGTTGAAAGAGCACTGCTTGGTGGCTAAATTAATATAGTGAGCAAGTCTTCATGGTTTCATGAATTTTAAACTCTTGAAGAAGCATGGGACGGCACAAGATGGAGTATGAATGAAGAATATTTAAAGCAAGTTGGAAGCATCTTGGACAAGCATTGGACGGCACTATGTGGGTCATTTAGATGGAATATTATGGGTGGAGCTTTGAGACACTAAAATATTGAAGCATGCTTGGGTGGATATAATAAAATAAACAAAAGCTTGAGCAAGGGAATTGGGTGCATGGACGGCAACAAGGCACCAAGGAACTCATTGATTATTTTATTCAAGCATGGACGGCATGGTAGAGCTTAATGTTAAGGCACAAAGGAGCTCATTGTTGTTCAAGCATGGATGGCATGATAGGAGGAGTGGTGCTTAGTGGAGCCTTGATTAAATTATTTAGAAAGATTGGATGCATGAACAAAGGTGGAGCAAAGCCATGAAATGATTTTAAAATGCCTAGCATGGACGGTACACAAAGAAAACTAGCCTAAATGGAGCATGGGAGATCACAAATCATGGATTAAATAAAATAATGCAAGAACCATGAACACTAGCTAGTGGAGCAAACGGCAACAACTATGGAAGCTATAAAAGACATGTGCTTGTGTGAAACATTAAAAAAATAGAGCATGTGTGTGACTAGTGGGGGATGGACGGCAATAATGGAGAATGTGCAAGTGTGATAATGCAGGAATGGCACAAGGCATTTGACTTTGGAATAAATAAGTCAACATGGTGGAATTTACATGGAGCATACGGCACAAGCTTACAAGATGAGCATGGATGAATTGATTTTTAAAATAATTGAATGGCACCTAGTATGGGGCGGCTAAGTTGGTACATGCCTTGGCCAAATATTATGCTTTCATGAATTTAAATTCTTGAAAAGCATGGGACGGCCTAAGGCATTAAGAGTTGAGAAACATTTGTAATCCCAGTATCCACTTGTCCTATAAATAGGTGGACCTTTGTCATTTGTAGGAGTTGAATTTTGATGAATAAATATTTTCTTTTGGTGAGTTTAATTCACTCTCCTAATTCTTCAAGGTTCGAATTGACTTATCTAGTTTCTAGTGGCGTCATTCTATCATTGTTTCGAACTTATCATCCTTTGGGTGTGGCGTTTATTTATCTGTACCGTTGGTTCCTATCTTGTTAGATAGTGGGTCTCGGTTTATTCAAACTCCTTTCATCCGTTTGAAGCTTATAAGATTCGGGTCTTTAATATATATATTAAAGGTTATTTCTTGCTTCAAATCTGAATCCATTCCAACCCCTTAACTATTTTTATTTTTCCAAGCCATTATCATTAAATTACCCATTTTGTTATCTATAACGAAAAACTACCTAATTTACGATCGGGCAATATTTACGATTTGTTTTCAAACCCGAGATGATTCGTATCAGCGGTGCTAGGGAGCAGCCAGGGTTTCATTTTTCTTTTCTATTTACTGTTCTTTTGGGGCATTGGGCCATTTTGGGCTTGTTTTTATTTTTGGGTTGTTTTATTGATTGGGCCTTTAGTCTGTATTGGGTCCCGGGCAAAATTTGGGCTCTACAATTGATTCAAGTCAGATGTTCTTAGGTGGAGGAGCAAAAGTCCCTGCTTAAGAATAGATCTAGCATAATTAAAGCGGAGCCGTTCACACGCCTAGAGATAGGGTGACGAGATTTTTCCGGATTAGGGTGAAACCTAATATGGGAATCCATAGATCGAGTTAATGCGATTCTAGGGGTTTTAATTAGAAAGAGATTTCAATTAATCAACCTAGGGTTAGTTATTATTCACTTCAAGAGAGGGTTTAATATAACTTAGGGAATCCTACGGATCAAGTCAAGTGAATAAATCGTATGGTTCAGTGTGAGATAACAAGTGAAGTCTAGGTGGATTCTTCCTGAGGGTATCGTCTTAAATCAACTGAGTTTTTCCTCAAGCTATTTCCCAATTCATTCTTTTTTGTCTTTGCGTCTTTAGCTTAGTAGTAGTTAGATTAGATTTAAACAACTTCACTTATTTTAGGCTAGATAATAAAAAGAAGGTTAGTATTAGTACTTTTAGTTCCTTTGGGTTCGACAATCCAATCTTGCCCAAGCTATACTACTGTTCGATAGGTACACTTGCCTTTAATCGTTGTCAGAGTTAGTTTTCAGGTTCGATCATTCTCTTTATAAATTTTAAGACTCTGATCACAGCGATCAACAAGCCTAATTGAACATTTATTTCTCTTACAACAACTCGCAAAACCAATTATTTCATGAATTTATTACACAAATTCAACTTTTACTAATAGGTCCCATTTAGGTGTTTTCATGGTAACACCTTTCACAAAAGTTGTTCCTTAACTCACTAACATTCATTTTCTTCCATAAAAACTCAGCAAACAACATGAACACTCTCATGGAAAGTCCCTAAACTTTCAACCATTTTGCAAAATAGTCCCCTAATTTACTAGCTTAAGCTTTGGGGGTTCCAAAAGTACAAAAATTATCAAGAAAAGCCCCTAGAATCACTTACTTGCAAGAGATTTGTGTTGCTGAAAATTTGAACTCCAAGAACCTTTATTTCATCTCAATTTTCAGTGGAGGAGAAGCATGAATAGTGAAAGATGACATCTTTTTCATTTAGCTTATTTTATTTATTTTTTTATTAGCTAATTTCACCCAATTTTGACCAAAATTTAATGCTCTCGTCTCCCTTTTTTCCTATGGCCGGACAACACACCTTTAATGGCCTAATTGCACTTTAAGGACCTCCAATTTAATATTCTATGGCTATTAGTCACCTCTACCTTGTATAATAGAACTTTCGCACTTTATGCAATTTAGTCCTTTTTCACAATTAAGCATACAATTGCTAAAATTAAAGCACCAAACTTTTCATGCACCCTTATAAACATGCTATAACACATAAAATAATATCCAAAACAATTTTCTTCAACCTCGGATTAGCGGTCCCGAAACCACTATTCTGACTAGCCCCAAAATTGGGCTGTTACAATATCGGAAGCTCAATTGGTTTGGAAGCTCGTCGGAGATATATCACACTATCCAGTGATTATATCGGTACTTTTTGATGTTTTAACCAAGTTTATAATGGCATGTATAGGTGTACTTATGGTTGATGTTTAATTGAATGTTAGTTGATGAGTTTGGCATGTATATGTCATTTTGGTTGTTGAAATCTTGGTACTTTTGGTGCCTTGTTGATGTTTGTGAATATGGCTAAGTTCTGGTGCATGTTTGAGTGACTAAATGGTATGTTTGTGTGTAAGTTCTAATGATCATAATTATGGTGTGTTTTAGAAGTAGTATTGAATTATCTGAATATGATGAAGATGTGGTAAGTATACATGTTTAGGTAAGTTTGTATGCATTCTTTTGAGGAGCCTTATATGGCACATTGGTTGAATGGATTAGGTCATTTCAATTGGTCATTTTATGCATGTTTTGGTAAGGTTTTGGTGCTTTAATGTTGTGCACAAAATGTTTTTAGGTGCATGTTTGTGTTGGTGATGGAAATGGCTTGATTTTGGCCAATTTCATGTCCACAAGACCATGTGTCCCCTGTAGGTTTTAAGCCATGCAAGTCAGGCTGTCACATGACCGAGCACACGGGTGTATGAGGCCATTTCAAAAGTTACACAGGCACGGATACGAGCCCTACGGCCTAAGACACGGGCATGTGTCTCAACTGTGTGAGCCACATGGCCGTGTAACCCCTAAAATTCAAATTTTCTAACTTTTTCCTAAACTTTCCAATTGATTCCAATTTAGTCCCGAATTATTTCTAAGGTATTTTTAAGGCCTCGAGGGCTTCATTAAGGGACGTTATGCATGTATATGATATGTTTATGTTGAGGTTTAAAATGTATGTTTTAAATTTTTGTTTTTAC
This sequence comes from Gossypium australe, assembly GCA_005393395.2. Taxonomy (NCBI): domain Eukaryota; kingdom Viridiplantae; phylum Streptophyta; class Magnoliopsida; order Malvales; family Malvaceae; genus Gossypium; species Gossypium australe. Next base: position 85,014,864 of record CM016617.1, on the reverse strand, counting down.
GGTAATGCTTCGTAACCCTATTTTGGCAATAGATAGGGGTTACTTATCATAACTCGCCCCCAATACGTCTAGAAGCAAGATCTATAATAAACCTTTCACCACATGCAAAAGCAACACCACCCTCTTTTCCGTAAGCCCCCCCAATACATCTAGGAGAAGGGTTACTTTACTACCTTCTATAAGCCTCCCCCTATGCGTCTGGAAGTAGGGTTACTTTATTACATTCCATAAGCCTCCCCCATGCATCTTGGAGCAAGACCACTTTATTACTTACCATTATCCTCTCCCATGCATCTGGGAGTAGGACATTCGAGCCCCTCCATGAACCCTCTGGGTCTTAGCAAAGGTGAGACATATCTTCTATAATTGCCCATTTTTAATGGTGTCAAAAACAGTAGTTTTGAGACCACAATTTCGACCAGCCAGTCAATAAATTTTATTATTTATATTTATTAAGTTGTTGGAGTGTCGTATTAAAATTTGGCTCGTTAATTTTAACATTTAGATAGTTAATTAAAGGAAAATGATAAAATTGTAAATGTTACAAAAGTTAATCGTTATTAGTTTATGTGTTAAGTGGTTACAAAAACATAAGTTGATGGATTTAAATGGCAAATAAATCTTATTACCCTATAGTGGATGGTTGTGAATAGATATTAAATAATTTATATATTATTTTTATATGAAAATGTTAATTAATTTATTAAAAAAAAGTAAAAAACACATTACCTATTCACTCTTCTTCTTCTACCAAACTTTTCACCATTTCCAAAGAAAATAAAGCTTTGAAACTTCAAGGACATTCGGCCTTTGATGTAAGCAATTCTTTAATTGATTTTTCGTAATTTTTATGTTTTTGAGATTGTTGTAGCTTAATCTAGCTAACCAAGGACTAATTTGTAAAACTATTAAATGTTTTAAAATTGGACATTGATGAATTTTGATGTCTTTGAATTTAAATTATAGGTTTAGAAGCTTGGTTGTTAATTATGACTATTTGTAAAGGAATTTTGTTTTGTTTTAAGTTTAAGAATGAAATTGATAAAATAGTAAATTAAGCATGAGATTCTTGTGAAATTTTAATAATTATAGGTTGTGTGAGGGCTATGGAGAATTCGGCTAGCTTAGATTTGGTGACATTGTGATAATTGTGTAAGTTTTAGGTTTAAAGACTAAATTGAATAAAAGGTAAACGTTCAGAGTAAAAGTGTAAAATGTTTATAAAGCGTCAAATATATGAATTTAAATATTTTGAGGTATTTGAATTGGTTAATTAAGCTAAATTATTATATATAGATCATGAAACGGATCAATTGGTTGATAATCGCAGGAAAGGAAAAGTTGTCGAGTAGTTCTCGTTAAGGTGTTGGTAGCTACTGCGTTTAGGAAAGTTCGTATTAGATTCGTTAAGCTCATTGATGGTTTAAATTTCATTCATATTTTTGTTTATGTATATATATGTATGATGTGCATGGATAATTAAGGCAAGTTTGAAAGTTGAAATAGAATGATTGAATTGTGAATGTTACAATAGTACATGTCGGAACTGAATTATGTTATACTATGATATACATGTGAGTAAGTTGATTATGGTACAATGTGATAAACATGAACATACTATGGAATTCAAGTTAAGACCCATGTGAGCTTAGTTAATGATTAAGATAAAAATGACATGTCATTAAAGTGCTCCAGGCACAAAGTGCTCCAGGCACTAGGTGCCAGTGTTTTCAGTTTCCAGGTACTATGTACCGATGTTACAATTTCTATGCACTCTATGTTGGTGATATATTTCTAGTTACTATGTACTGGTGGTGGATACCATACCGATGACTGGAATCTAACATTTGTTACAGATTCTCGACAGCTTGTGTGAGCAGCATCCTGTAATGGTTAACGTCCGGACGATCAGCTCCTCTGAGCATTATTTTCCCGCGTATCCAAAGTTAATTTACTATAGTTCTCTGGGTAAAATAGTTAGTAAAATAAATAGAATTGAAATTATATGACAAGAAGATTTATGTTTATGTTGGTTATGAATTAGTATGTGAACTTTATATCTTATGATCTTGTCAATATTATATGACCATATCTAACCATTTGATATGGTAGGAATTATGAAACATGGCAAGGAATGCTAATTTTGTGTTATGCATGAATTGTATACTTAAAATGGCGGATATGTAATGTTATGTTCTACAAACTTACTAAGCTTATTGTAAAATTACCCTATTTCATTTTCTTCCTTGTAGATTGTCGGATTCGAGCTACTGATTAGATCGTCTTTGGAGACCACACTATCTGTCAACTCTTTCAGTAGATATTTGTTCATTTTGGCCTAGTTATAAGTGGCATGTTGTAATGAATTGTAACGTGTTTATGCAAGTGTACATAGTCGTTCAAGTAATAAGTAAGTAAAAATGAGTTATCGTCTCCACAAGGACTGTATAAGCTTAAACAATTAATTGCAAAATTATAATTAATAATTTGATGTCAAAAAACTCAATAAATTTAGACAGTGATGATTTGATTAATTAAATGCAAGAGTGATCCCTAATGCAATTTCTAATCTAAATGCAATTTACCTAAGTGTATGAATGAAGGCTTTAGCAACAAAAACAATCAACATTAAATAGGCTAGGATAATTATATTAATCAAATCAACTTACTTTCATCATGCTAACATGTTCAGAATTACTTCCATGGCAACTCGATCTCTTATGGGTTTGCAACCCAAATTAAGTCTTCTTGGATCTTTTACTTAGTTAAATATGATTGTTACTGATCATATTAGACTAAGGGTTTTTTAGCATTTATGCAAGGTCACAGGGACATTTACGTTTGCAACAGTTTAATTACATAAATCTAAAAACCATGCAAGATAATAGAGCTAACTAAAGATATTATGAACCTTAACTTAGTGGGTTTTAATCACTTAAATTAAGCACTGAACTTTTCAATTATGCGTCAACCAGTCGTCGTATGGTTAGGATCACTTAGCTAATCTAAGTGCACCCAATTACGTATGAATGAAATACATCATGATATTAATTGAAAACATAACTGGCTGGGGCACAAAACATGTTAACATAAAACACAAAGCAAACATGTTTAAAATAAATGACAAAAGGAAAGAGTTTACTCAGTTCAGTAGCCTTTTGGATCTATTCTGACTGATGTGCTCAACCCTGGTCAGCTCAGCAACCTTTCGTATCTATTCTGACTGAAGCACTCCTCTGTTCTAATTGAAGCTTCTTTTGCTAAGGGTTTAGATGGTAGCCATCTAAAGAGTGATTTTGACAAATCTTTTGAGGCTAAAGATGGGAGAGGGGATGGACGACTATGCAAAGGAAAAAGGGAAAAGAAATTGAGAGAAAACCAATGTGAGTGAAAGAGGAATGTTGAGTGATGAGGTATGATTAAGAAGTGAGGGATGGCAAGGTATTTATAGGTGAAGGTAAGGGTTTGAATTTACTAAAAATAGGTTTAAATTCCCCTTCTTCCCTCTCTCATGTGGCCGGCCATGCTTCAAGAAAAAGGGATGACCAAGTCTTCTCAATTTGAATCGAAATTTCAAGCTAAAAGTATCTATGTAGTGGACAGTTTCAATAAGGAAGTTAATGGGCTGAATTTTGATTATTATCCAACTGTAAGGACCTTCCATTAAATATCCCAAAACATATTTTGGGTAGCCATCTTTTATTGCTGAAATTGGGTTTTAATTCCCTTGTTGGACGGTTTTTTCAGTCCAATAACTTAGTAGATATGTCCATCATTCATCACCTTCTTTATTGGGTCAAGTAGTCAACCCCATGCCCAAAATTGCATGGTCTTGCCGTCTACATGGATAATTTGTGTATGGCCATCTTTTATTTATTTAAATCATGTCTCCAATAGACCTCCTACATAGTGAAAAATACATATATTAATAAATTAACATTAATTCATATAAAATATGCATGAAAATCATGTAATTATGCATAATTTCACATACTTTCCAAATTCATGCCCAAAATTACTAATTAAGTAAAATACCTATTTCAATAATAATTACTCAAGATAAACACAATAATTAAGTAAAAAGATGGTAAAAATATATAGAAAAATCCTATATAATTTCGAGTTTACACACCCCCAAAGTTAAACCATTTCTCTTCTTGAGTAATGTTCATGCATAGCACAGCTTTTGCTAAGGCAATTTTACAAAAATGATAAAGCAGCAACAATCTTTCCACATAATCATCCTTCAATAAAATTATGCTAAAAAATATTCTTTATTCATAAGTAGCTCGAATGCAATTATTATTTCTAACTTTATACTAATTACATCATAATGTCAACATGAATCATAGTTTGCAAGCATTTTCAAAGTCATACATAACATTCATCAATCAATATGTTTTCCTTATCAACTAAACATGGTAATCCCAAGGTTTAATGAGTGTCTTCATATGTTGAACTCAGTAATTCCTCCCCACTAATCTAGTCGGTATAATCATCCAATCAATAGGTCTTTTATTAGGTTGTAATGGGGCTAGGCTAAAGGTAAGGATAAAGAAAAGTGATTTTTAGGTTCAAAACATCTTAACCTTAACTTTGTCTAGGATCCTTTTGTGTCACAACCTTCATAAACTTTGATCTTTGGAACACCCCCAAACTTATTTCGAACTCAAGCTCAACTTTTATTTTTTTTTTTCAAACTTTGAGCAAACTTTGCTCTTTATTTTTGAGACTTTGAGCACTCTTTTATTTACTCTTATTTTTTTGCATTTGAGCAAACTTTTCTTTACCCTTTATTCATTTTCTCCTCTATTTTTTTGAATAATGTGAAGAACATGTACATCTTTTCATATCTTTCCTTAAACTTTGATCACTAAGAGAAATTCAGTTAATATAGTGCAAAAGAATATGATAAAATCAAAAATATGGTAATATGGCTTATAATGTAGGTAATTTACAATAAACAGGCCATTAAGCTAAAAATTAAGTTACAAGCATTAAATTTCATAAGGTCGACTTGAAAGGCTCAAACGATCCAAAGAAAGTGTGCCTATATCATATTAGAGTCCTATACCTCCTAGGATTTTGCCTCAAGAAAGTTACTAAGTCAATTCTAAAGACTTAAACCTTCATACATGTCTATTTCTAAATAAATCAAATTTTCATGGCAAATTCTACATAAGACTAAGATCATACAAGCATTCCATTATTCAATGATAACGTACGAATAACTTAGATAAAATAAAAAATCATGCTTGCATTTGAACAAACTCATGAACAAAAATTATTTTTGAATATTCATTTATTTCAACATACTTAAGTAAAAATATTGAAACAAATTGTAAAATTCAAGTGAAATTGCTTACCCCCTTTAAAAAGAAGCAATGTCCTCATTGCGAAAACAAAGAAATGAATGAAAACTGAACACCAGGTAGGGTTGCAAGAAAAGAGAGGTGAGTCATAAAGACTGCTTAAGTACCAAGTCTTTCTCACAACCTAATCCTAGACATGTTCATTCCCATTACCACATCACTTTTTTTTCTTTCTATTGAAGAGGTATTGAGCTTATTTTATTCATGCTTGTTATTTTATTACGCGAAAGCAAAATACTAACTAATAATTAAAAATAAACACCTAAAAAGAAATAAAAACTAAAGAAAATAATTTCTCCCCTTTTTATTTCTTTGACTTATCATTCTCGTCTTCCTCCTTTGATGCTTCGTCCTCGCTTTCTTTGTCATCTTCCTTCCATGAATTGAAGATATAATTTGGGAACTCAGGAACAAAATAGTTAGATATTTGTTTAAAAGTATTTCTTACATAATCATCTCTAACTTTTGCATATTTCCAATAAGCTTGTTGCTGGTTATGCATAAATTTCATCATATCCATCCTAATTGACAATTTCAATTTCTTTACATTGTTTAAAGAAGTAGGCATTGGATTAGTCAACTCTGGATCAATACTTGGTTAAACTAGCTCATCAGCATTCAACTCATCTCTTGGTTTAGAAATTTTTGGTTCCTTTATCGGTTCAGGCTCATTTGGTTCTTCCTCCTATTCTACCTCTTCTATTTCAGTAACTAAGTTAGCTTTAATTTTAGACTTGTTCGATGACTCATCGGTTTCTGGTTCTGTCGGCTTACTAGGTTCAATTGGGTTTAGTTCATAGACATTCTCCACTAACCTTTCAAGATCATGGGTTGTAATGCAACCTTGAACATATGGGCCCTTTAGGTTTGCTTTTATCTTAACTTGGCCCCTTAAGCAAACTGAAGTTATCAATGATGGGAAATAAGCACTTCCAGTCTTCTTTCTAGTACGATCATGGATCTCTTTAAGAATAATCTTTCCAACATTGATAGACATTTCTATCATAATTGCATGCAACAAAAGTATTTGATCCATTTAGATGGTGGAACTGTGTGAGATAGGCATGAAATTATATCGAACAAAGTAAAACCATACCTTAGCCAACGGCTTTAAATATTCCCTTCAGCAAGAATGACTACCATACTTCCTTATAATCCATTGGGATCCTAGATTTGCCACAACATTAAGCACTTGTTGAAGAAAACCTCAAATTATGTTTGTAATCATGGAAAAATACTCATCTTCTTCAGCATCAGGTAGGTCAAACAAATCATTAATGGACTTAGAAGTCAGGAGTACATTCTTCTTACGGACAAGAACTTTAGTAGCATCTGGCTTAGTCAAATTTACGTAGACCTCTCGAACTAACTCCTCTTCGAGTAATGATCGTGCACCACAAAAATAATTCCAATTGAGGGCATCAATTGTCTTCCGATTCAGCAAAGGCACAACCATCTTAGCATTGCTTTCCAAGTTCAAACATTTTTCCGACATCATAGGTTGATTCTTGAAGATTGAATCAAATCTCTCTTTCACTTTTCATATTGAATCACAATGGAATTTTCGGCAAAGTTCTTGGAAGATCTAGTTCTTTTACGAGATGGGGACATTTTTCCTGAAAATTAAGCAAAATTTTGGCACAAGGAAGGGAAAAGAGTCGGCAATGCGTTGAGAGCAAGGTTTTGCAATGGCGATCGACCTACGGTAGCAACAGGTTTGTAGCGGCAATAAGAATGCAACAGCAGAAGGGTTGCTCTGGCACAATTCGTGCACCAGTTGTACTAGGGGCTTGCGACACGGAAGAAATTTTGGGATTTAGGCCAATGGTTAAGAAGGAAAAGAATGAGTGGTTTAGGGTTTAAGCTAATGGCTTGAAGGGTTGTTAAAATTATGAAGGTAGAGAAGGGTTTATATAGTGGTGAATTAGGGTAAACTTGTAGCAAAATTTTAGGGTGACTTGGGCGACAAGTATAGATAGAGGGAAAAAGTGGTGGCAAAAATTAGGGTTTTAGGTGTAACAGCCAAATTTAGGGGCTAGTCGAAATAGTGGTTTCAGAACCACTAATCTGAAGTTGAAGAAAATTATTTTAATATTACATTATGAGTTATAACATGATTATATGGGTGCATGAAAATTTTGGTGCTTTAATTTTAGCGATTTCATGCTTAATCGCGAAAAAGGACTAAATCGCATAAAGTGCGAAAGTTCTATTTTACAAGTTAAAGGTGCCTAATAGCCATAGAATATTAATTGGAGGCCTTTAATGTGCAAATTGACCCTTAGATATAGGGTGGCCGGGCTGTAGGGGGACAACGAAGTCAAAATTAGTCAAAGTTGGTGTAGTAGGTGGATTAAATTGATGAAATAGAATAAAATAAAGAAAAGATGATATCCTTCTATTCACTCATCTTCTTCCACCGAAAATTAGCATCAAATAGGGGTTTGAAAACCCAAAAATTTTAGCAAGCTTATCACCTTACAAGTAAGTGATTTTAATGGTTTTTCTTGATGATATTTGTACTTTTGAAACCCCTAAAGCTTAAGCTAGCTAAAGAGGGGACTTTACAAAATGGTTAAAAGTTAGGGTTTTTCCATGTGAGCATGTATGTTTTTTACTACATTTTTATGGAAGAAAATGAATCATAGTTGTTAGATAGACAACTTTTGTGAAATATGTTTCCATGAAAATACCTAAAAGGACTTTTTTATAAAGGTTGTAAAATAAGAGGTAAATGTGTGAAATATTGAGTTTTTATGGTTTCCATAAGAGAAATAAATGTTCATCTAGGCTTGTAAGAGGAGGAAACTAGAATCGAATTACGAGGCTTAAGGGTAAAATGGTCATTTTGTGAGAGTCTAAGGGCAAAATGGTAATTTTGCCAAAGCATGATTATTGAAATGCATTAGTTAATGTGATAATTAAATGAGCCAATTTGCTATTATAGATCAAGAAGAACAAAGAATTAACCTCGACCGAGGAAAGGGCAAGGTGTCGGATTAGATCGGCAATTTAGCCTATTTTGATATCGAGGTAAGTTTGCGTGCAATAAATTCACCATCATGTTATTAAGTTTCTAAATGTTTGGTATTGGTGATGTTGTATAATATTTCTATGAATTTGAGAAATGATATTGAATAATAAAATGATGATGAGAATTGTGATGTGGAAGTCCCTGTTAGACTTTGTTAAATGAGAGAATAAGATCATAGAGGCATGATATTGGTAAGGTCACGTATAAGACCATGTCTGGGACATGGCCTCGACACCTAATTGAGATCCCGTGTAAGACCATATTTGGGATGTGGCATCGGCATCGAACATGAAACTCGTGTAAGACCATATCTGGGATATGGCATCGACATTAATATAAGATCCCATATAAGACCATATCTGGGATATGGCATTGGTATCGAGATGTGACCCCATATATGACCATATTAGGGATATGGCATTGGCATTGTGTTTATGTATATGTGGACTGTTGTGTATCCTTGAGTAGTCCAAGTGATTCATTGAGATAAATAGTTGAGCTTTGATAATACTCTAGAACATCATATTTTTATGTGCTAATTGCATATTTATTTTGAGTATGATTCTACTAATTTGGGCTATTTATGGTCTTTTATCTTTCAGGGACTAAATTGAAGGCAAAAGTAAATTTAAGGACGAAAAGCGTGAAATTAAACATGAATTGGGCCAACATGCGACAGAGGGAAAAAGGTGGTGTCGAAAATACAAACATGGAAGACTTAAGGACAAAAATGCAAAAGAAGAGATTTTATAGCACAAGACTCTATTTAATGTTATTAGGATAATTATTTAGATTTAATTTTAGGATTGATTTTCATTTATCTTTATTTATCTTTAATTATCTTTATTTATTTGTATTTATCTTTTAGAATTTAACTAGGAATAGGCTAGGTTTTCTAGTACTATAAATAGGGGATGGAGTGGCACATATTGGAGATCTCTTTTTTCTGTAAACACTCCTTCTCCCAAAAACTTTGTCTTTTGTTCTCTCCATATTTTCTTCAATAAAAATCTCATTTCTATTATATTTATTTATTTCCCAAAAAAACATGAGCCACTAAACCAATCTAGCCGAAGGTTGTCAAAATTACCCCAAAAGGTTCATGAGGCTTAGAACCCGCGCTTAGCCTTCTCAACAAGATATTCATCGCTTCTCTACATTACGGGGCTGACGCTTCTGTCCATGTCCCTTAATAGGTGACCTTTTTCAATTTGTGCAAGGAACGGTCGCTTTGTACGTTTTGGGAAGGTTGCACAGCCGGTTCGTTGGCTTTCTGCGTCAGAGGTTGGCGAATCCAAGAGACAAAACGGCGTGGTATTCGCCTTTGGGAAGTGATGATCTAGCAGAAGATAGTCCCACAAAAGCGATTATTGGCTAGAGTCAGGCTCCACCAAATTTTAAGTCTAAATCCTCGGAGTTGGTGGTCGTAAGCGTCCTCTTTCGCTATAACTAGCTTATCATGCTCGAGAAAGGTTACTTAAAAGCCAAGGATTGAACCCAAGGCGGAACGAGACAACCGGAGGCTAGAATCTCACCACATAAGAAACTTACTCTTCCCTAAACTCTGTTTATTTTCATATTCCTCATTTTAATTTTCGTAATTTATTTAATTTCGCAATTTCAATTCACTTTAAATTCTGTTTTTATTTTTCCAGATCGAAATTCTTAATTCTATTTTTATTTTTATTTTTATTTTTCAGGAACACAGGTTTTCTTTGCCAAGAAATTGTCCAGGATTTCAAGAAACGAGCATTCGTACAATCCGATCCCTAAGGATTCGACCCTACTTCCCCTTTATTGTTATTTTTACTATTTTACAAGTCGATCTTAATTTTATGTGTGTTAATTGGAACATTTTTTCAATTTTACTTAAATCAAGCTAAGGGTTCTCTTTATTTTTCGTATGCATTTTGACTAATTTTTATAAAACTTTGGAGTAGAATTTCTTTCATGGCAAGATCTAATTTTCACAGTGGACATGAACCATACTTGAGGGCAAGCATGGGCTAAGTAGGGGGAATTTGATATTACTCTAGAACGTCATATTTTTATGTGCTAATTGCATATTTATTTTGAGTATGATTCTACTAATTTGGGCTATTTATGGTCTTTTATCTTTTAGGGACTAAATTAAAGGCAAAAGTAAATTTAAGGGCGAAAAGCGTGAAATTAAACATGAATTGGGCCAACATGCGACAGAGGGAAAAAGGTGGTGCCGAAAATACAAACATGGAAGACCTAAGGACAAAAATGCAAAGAAGAGATTTTATAGCACAAGACTCTATTTAATGTTATTAGGATAATTATTTAGATTTAATTTTAGGATTTATTTTCATTTATCTTTATTTATCTTTAATTATCTTTATTTATTTGTATTTATCTTTTAGAATTTAATTAGGAATAGGCTAGGTTTTCTAGTACTATAAATAAGGGATGGAGTGGCACATATTGGGGACCTCTTTTTTCTGTAAACACTCCTTCTCCCAAAAACTTTGTCTTTTGTTCTCTTCATATTTTCTTCAATAAAAATCTCATTTCTATTATATTTATTTATTTCCCAAAAAATCATGAGCCACTAAATCAATCTAGCAGAAGGTTGTCAAAATTCCCCAAAAAGGTTCATGAGGCTTAGAACCCGCGCTTAGCCTTCTCAACAAGATATTCATCGCTTCTCCGCATTACTGGGCTGATGCTTCCGTCCATGTCCCTTAATAGGTGACCTTTTTCAACTTGTGCAAGGAACGACCGCTTTGTACATTTTGGGAAGGTTGCACAGTCGGTTCGTTGGCTTTCTGCGTCAGAGGTTGGCAGATCCAAGAGACAAAACGGCGTGGTATTCGCTGTTGGGAAGTGATGATCTAGCAGAAGATAGTCTCACAAAAGCGATTATTGGCTAGAGTCAGGCTCCACCAAATTTTAAGTCTAAATCCTCGGAGCTGGTGGTCGTAGGCGTCCTCTTTCACTATAACTGGCTTATCATGCTCGAGAAGGGTTACTTAAAAGCCAAGGATTGAACCCAAGGCAGAACGAGACAATCGGAGGCTAGAATCTCGCTACATAAGAAACTTACTCTTCCCTAAACTCTATTTATTTTCATATTCCTCATTTTAATTTTTGTAATTTATTTAATTTCGCAATTTCAATTCACTTTAAATTCTGTTTTTATTTTTCCAGATCGAAATTCTTAATTCTGTTTTTTTTTTTCAGGAACGCAGGTTTTCTTAGCCAAGAAATTGTCCAGGATTTCAAGAAACAAGCATTCGTACAATCCGGTCCCTGAGGATTCGACCCTACTTCCCCTTTACTGTTATTTTTACTATTTTACAGGGAATAGGATATTTTTGGTGCTTTCAACGACGCATCAAACTTGTATAGAGATGAAATTAGTGCTAAAGCTATGTGATGAAGTGATACAGGTACTTGTGAGTAATTCACAAAAAATGTTTACGATATGAAACTTAGTATGAAATTGGTAAGAGTAGGCATGAGTAAGTTATGGCTAGGAGCTTAGGACTTGTGTTTATTTAATGCAATCAATAGAGGATATTATGAGTTTTTATTTTGCTATTTATCTCAAACAAACTTACTAAGCTTTATGCTTACCCCTCTCGTTTCCCTTTTCCTTGTAGTATTGTCAAGTTAGCTCGAGAATTTGTGGAATATCGGAGTTCGAAAATCACACTATCGACTACCCTTTGGTATAGCAAAGTTAGATTCTTTTTTAGTATGGCATGTATAGGACTTGGTCATTTCGTTATGTCATATTTGTTAGCCAAAATGTTGGCTATTTATGTTATCAAATTCATTTTGTAAGTGGTCTTTGGAGTTGGGCCAATACTTGATAAGTTGATTTATTAAATGATGATGGAATTCATAAAATGTGTGCATGTATGAATGTCTTGATTTTGAGTCCCTAGCGGTGCTTCATGGTATGATATATGTTGATTTGATTTGGTATAAGTATGGTTGCTGTATAGGGTGGCATTTGGCTTGGTAGATAGCCTTCCATATGTCCACACGGGTAGACACACGGGTGTGGGTCTAGACCGTGTGTGAGGGTCAGCCCCATGGGCGTGCTGATTGGCCGTGTGTCCCCTTGCATGTTAGGTTTACAAGTTAGTATGCTCAGTAGTAAACACACGGGCAGAGGCATGGCCGTGTGTCTCAGCCGTGTGAAAGACACGGCCATGAACATGGGCGTGTGTTCAGGCCGTGTGAAGTCTACACCTGAAATTAGAAATTTAATTTGACACACAGTCTAAGGACACGGACGTGTGCCTTGGCCGTGTGACCTTATTGAGATGATGACATCATAAATAGAATGTCAAGGTCTTCACACATGGGTGAGGACACGGCGTGACATGGCCGTGTGAGGGACACAGGCCAGGAACATGGGTGTCCGGCCGTGTGAAAACCCCTGTAAGTTCAAATTAGAAAATAAATTTCACACGAGCTAGGAACATGGGCGTGTATGACCACACGGCCTGCCCACACGAACGTGTTCCAATTCACACGGGCGTGTAGTCCTATTTAAGCAAAAATTTTCTAAGCGCATAAAAGTTTCCGGTTGGGTCCTGAATCACTCCAAATGTATGTTTAGGGTCTCGTAGATCCTTGATAGGGACGTTATGACTATGAATGAAAAGTTTTATGTTAAAACAAAATTTTATGGCCCGATGTGTTATATGATTAAGCAAATTAAGTTTGGTAATACCTCGTATCTGGTTCAGGGGTTGAATACAGGTAAGGGGTGTTACATTAGGGAACCCTATGGACGGCAACATTGGTTAAATTTTGTTGCGTGTAAATAACTAATGCAATTGTGCAAATGTACACGTCATTCAAGTGATAAAGTGATAAGTAAGTATCATCTTCATAGGGATCAAAAATTGGTAAGAGATTGATTAAGTTATTATAATCCTATTAACTATACTAAATAGTAGGAAATACTCTTAAATTGAATAAGATGTTGGTATAATGTATTAATGTAATTTAATGCTAAAAACAAAGAATTGATATGGCAAATAAAATGTAGTGACAAATTACAAAGAAAAGCAAGAGTAATTCTATTGTTGAATGAATAGGGCTGGAATTATTCAGGTGAAATGCTCATATCAAAATAATGTCATGGAAAAATATTGTCTAATCATGCTCAGAGAGTTACTACTGTAACCTGCCTCTTTTGATAGCTAGATTTTAAGCTAGAAATCTAAGTAACTGTATGTTTATATAACTCTGGATTAATAACTGCAATGAACGTTCTTCTCTGCACAACTCACAACATCTATGTTTAGAGTGCTACGAATATTCTATCAAATATTTGCTTAGATCAAACGATTCTAGGTCTAATATATTTAACCTTTTCAGAATTAAAAATACATCTATGAATACAGGTTCTCATAAATGAAGGCCTGACGTTTGTGTATCAACTCTTTCATCCGATAAGACCTGAATGAAACGAGCTTGAAATTTACAAATGGTTCAATCCAAGGGAAGCTGCTTTGGTTAAAAAAAATAAAAAATTCTATAGGACCTGCAAATGTCGAGGATTCCTTAATTTGGAGGTACAATAGAGACGGGAGGTACTAGGTACTGTCCGGATACCATCAGCTTAAAACGAATGAATTGTCGTCAATTCATGAATCATCGAGTGATGACCCTAGAAGGACGAGAAAGTGGTGGAATGACATTTGGAAAATGGAAGTTCCCCCAAAATTAAAAATTTTATATGGAGAGCTTGCCACAATTCGAACCCAACCTCGGAGAATCTTGCAAAAAGACATTGCGCGGTGGCCACCCTTTGTCCGAGATGTGGACATGAAACTGAATCCTTGGAACACGTTTTGTTCTTCTGTCCGTTTGCTGAAACGGTTTGGAAGCTGTCTTCGTTTAGTTATAAACCTCGAAAGAAAGGGTTTAATTAGGAGTTTCGCCATTTGGTGGTTCAGTATTGCGAGTTGGCTCCGACGTCTTGTAGTGGTAAAACAAATAGGACTACTAGCCACTATCTGCCATGGCCTGTGGGTTGCTCGGAACCAGTTTATTTTTGAAAATTTGTCCCTTAGTCCTATAATGGTTTGGCTCAAATGCAGAGTGTCGAATTTATTTACCAGGGAAAATGGGATGCAGACCTTGGAGAAGCTCAGAAGGGATGGTTCATGAGTTAGTAATACGAGATGGACTGGACTTGCAGCCGTTGCAAGGGATGATACAGGAACTGTCATCGATGGGTGTAATGCAGCAGTTCAAGCTTCATCAGCAAGAACAGTTGAGGCTATGGCTATTCGTTTGGGAACTAATCTTATTTCAAAATGGAGATGGAATCATGTCATTATCAAAACTGATTGTCGTGACCTTGCTATGTCGCTAAAGAGCTCCTCTTAGAGACTGGGAATCTCGAGCTATTGAGCTGGATATTATCAATTCTGTCCAAAACTGTTCTGTTGTTTTCTTCATGTATTCCTCGTGCGTTTAATGTTGTGGCTGACTGGATTGCCAAGGCTACTCGTGTTGGGACTTGCCCTGCGATATGGTAAAAGATCCACCTGCTGGTTTGGATAAACTTGTTGAAAGGGACTAGTCTGTGTAATGAATTCTTTCCTTGTTTGCGTCCAATTTTTTTTTTTAATTTGTATTAATTTATGATTTCATTAATTTTTTAAGTAACTATATAGAAATCAATTTGATTTTAAAGAGACAAAATACAATTTTATTGTATATTAACTTATAATTCTATCATTTACAATAAGAGATTAAAAGATAATTTTTCCATTTTGTCCTCTAAATTCATCTTAGAGCTTTAGATAATAAATAATTTAGAAATTGTATATATAAAAAAAATAACATTAGGATGAGTTTAGCTGCTGGTGGTTACTAAAGTAGGGTAGATATCCGAGATGTCATTGTACTTTTATCTGGAAAATTTTAACCGCAACTTAGCGGCTTCTCAATTTAATCAAAGTCGGGTTGAAAATTACTTTGCTTATGAACCAACCTAGTTTGCAATTACACATAGTGTGGCCTCAAATTGTTTACTTCATCGGCCTGAAAACTTACGTCAAAATATTGTAATTTGAAGCCTGATCAAATCCTCAGACATCACGAAAAAAAGAAATCCTTAGACAAACAACATCAAGGTAATGAAATGAATATTAGTGAATCAACCATTTGCAAATATAATTTTCTTTAACTTATCTTTAATAGTGGGATAAATATCAAAATAAAACATAAATTTTGATTTAATATGCAATGTCATATATAAACTTTGATTTTGTGTGATTTTATACATAAATTTTGATTTGATTCAATTTTCACAAATAACTAATAACATTATCGAACTAGCACTATTTACGTTGATATATTACATACACAAACAAGTATATTAATCCAATATAAAAATAAATATATACATTCATTTTTTTAAAAGTATACAATTGAATAAAAATCAAAACTTTTTGTATACATTTGAACAACAATTCAAATTTTCATATGTAGAATTATATCAAATTAAAATTCATTTATCATGTTTTACAATTTTATCAAATTCCATCTATAAGTTTGATATTTATCCCCAACTACAGTAGTTTCAAATCTTAGCCATCTTTTTGACTAATTTTGCGCCTTTTAGTACTGGTATACTATGGATTGGCTGCTTTTCATGGAGAATTTTCCAAAAGCTCTAACTGGTTCATATCTGCATTAAAGAAAAAAAGGCAAGGGAGAGAAAACTAGTACAAATATCGAACAAGTTAGTCACCCCAGAGATTGAGTTCCACAAAATCATCTAAATCATCCTCCCAATAGTAGTACCCTTTTTGCATAGCTGGTGGAGTTAAGATCAATCCTTCTGCCATACTATCAAGTATCCCTGGCATGTTAAACACCTCTTCTTCATCCACAAACAAAATCTTGGAACTCTCCGAGCACGGCAATGGCGGGGGATACGATGACAACAAAGGCAAAGGAGACGATGCTTTGGCATGATCACCAAAACCCTCCGATGCAGCTTGCATAGCGGCAGACTGAATATCCGTTATGGAGGATGACTTAGCACGTGGTAATGCATAGGCAGAGTCGGGGAAGTTTAATGAAGCAGAGACCCCCTTGAGAGTCAAGGCCGCTGCATCATAAGCCCTAGCAGCCATAACTGGACTGGAGAATGTCCCCAACCAGATTCGCGACTTCTTGTTTGGCTCTCGAACCTCGCTCACCCACTTCTCATTCCTCTTCCTTACACCTTTGTAAATAGGGTGTCGAGTCTCTTGAAACTTCTTCCTTCCAGCTTTTCGCTTTTGGGGTTGCACTTCAACATTCCCACTTGAACTTCCAGGTTCAGGCGCCGAACATGGATTTTCGTGGTCTTTTGAACTTAAAACCGATTTCATTGCGTTTAGTATAAGTTTTTTGCCTTTCGAATATGCTTTGATTTATAAATATATGGGGAAAGGGGTCCAGGATTAAATATTGTGGGGGAGGAATGGGAATTGGGAAATATACATGAGGATCGTGTTTCATTCTTTGATTATGTTATTGGTTTCCGCTCATTCACACTTTGCACGTGGTAATGAGGGAGGGAAGAATCTAAATGTGATTCACGTGGGGAAAATTACAAATACAAAATACGGCTACATCACTGTCTTTTTTCTTTTTTCTTTTTTGTTACTTTCTTTTTTTGTTTCTGTTTTGATTTTAAGTCTACAATAAAAATGTTAAAATGTACATTATAAATTATTTCCCTTGATTTTAATCTTAAAACTATAATTATTAGGATTGTTGAGGTTTTTCAAAGGTTTGAAAAATGTGTAAATATCATTTTTTTTAATTTTATAATTCAAATTTTAATTTAATTTAATTTAAGTGTCATTATATATATCTATTTATGTATTATAATAATTCAAGTCTCATTATATCAATTTTTAAATTAAAATATTATATTAATTGATTCTCATTATAATTATCCGAATATATTATTTATAATTGTAATTATAACCTCAAAAATTAACATTATTAAAGTTTATTCTTGAAAAATCTCTCACCTCCAATGATAAAAATATACTAAAACTACAGAAGATTTATATTTCATTATGAAGTGTTAATTTAAAAAATAACCTAAGAAACCTCATGATAATAAAGTAATTTTTTTAAACATCAAATAATGATTTTATTTAATCTAATATTTTCTTTATAATTTATCCTTGTATAAGTTTAAAGAACAATTTTGATGTCCAACAGAAAATAAAAATTATGTCGAACACTCTTCACCTAGTGGTACTTACCACTATTTTTTTTTAAAAAAAAAAAAGATTTATTACTTAAAATTAGAATAAACTGGATAAAAATTATAAGAAAATTTAAAAAAATCCAAACATAGATTAAATAAATTTGGGCAATATTCATAAATTGTAAGACTATTAGTAAATTTATACATACTTAATGTACTAATTTCTATGCATGTACATTCACATACCTTGTTGAATTCTAAATGTATTATTGATTTGTATTTGATGTTCGCATGTACATTCACATACCTTGTTGAATTCTAAATGTATTATTGATTTGTATTTGATGTTCGCTATTATTAGTAAATCAAAAGATAACACATTATTTGACTTTAATAAAAGTTCAAACACAATTTTTTAACTGAAGTGAATTTATTTAAATTTAAATTTATTAAAATTCAATTTACAAGTTTACTTACGTGATAATGTGCGAATTTGAACATAAAAAAATATTTTAAAAAATTTTAAATAATATGTCATAATTTAATTCATTGAAAATGATATGGTATATCAAATATATATAGTAGTTACCTCTATGCCGGTCAAGGACAAAACTTTTGACCAACTGATGTAACGAACAAAAGAGAAGGGAACAAAGGGGCTTTGTCTGAATGTGCAGTATTCATTCACGTGGTGAAAACTAATATTGTTGCAAACAATTCTTGTTTAGTTGGGTATTGGCGAAGGCGGAAATCTTGAGTGCTGTTAGGTGTCTGATCATTATAAAATAAGGAAACGTATCCTGTCCCGTCCTGTGTGACAACGGTGTTGTTTTAAGGCTTAATGCATATTTTAATTTTTAAGTTATTTTTCTCATTTCGATTTTTAATTTTTTTTACTCAAATTAATTCTTAATGTTTTCCAAGTCTTTAAGGTATTAAAAAGAAGAAAAAGTAGGTAGTATATCCAATCAAATTTAAATTACCACATGTTAGATGATAATGACATCATCATCAAATTTTTTAAATTTTTTTAAATTTTATTAAAATTAAAAATTTATTAAAAATTTTAATTTCCATTAATGCTAAGAGTTAAAAGGGTACAAATGTTATGACATATTTTCCAACATTTTTAGCATATATTAGATTATGAAATATTTAGAATATAGGTAAAAAAAATTATATAACAATTATTTTAAAAAATTTATATTAAATCAAATGTAGTTTTAGTTGAAATGTAAGTTAATATGGTAAAAGTTAAATTTAAATATGCCAAAGGTCTTATACTCTTCTAAAGGTTAAAATTTAATTCATATACTTTAATTTTAAAACATTTAGCCCTATACTTTTTTTTTATTTAAAAATTTTGGCCTCTCTGTTAATTTTGCGAATTGATTTGATTGTTATAAGAAAGGTAACACAACTCTTTTAACCCTCACTTTTTATAATTTTTTTGTCAATTTAGTCTTTACTCTTTAAAAGTACATAATCAATTACATAAAAAAAATTTAAAAATTAAAAGCTTTTTGTATTTTCAATAAAGATTGTAAAAATTTAAAAACACTTTCAAATTGAAAATAAAAATAATATTTAAAAAATTCATTTTAAATAATGTTTAAAAATATGAAAAAATAAAAAAAATTCAAAAATATGTATTATTTACTCTATGCATAGTAATAAGGTCTTTCTAAACTTTGAGCTATTCCTCTGATTTATATTAAATTAAATTTGAACATTTTTTTATTTTATTTTAAATAAATTTAATTATAAATCAAATATTTTTATAAATTTAATTATAAAATATACAAAATATTAGTATAATATAATTTTTAACGAATAATACAAACACTCGATTCAAATTAAAATAATTTGAAGAGACGGTTGGAGATGGAGTTTAATGATACTATGTTGGCTCTTCCCTTTTAGGAGGGCTTTAATAATGATTTTCTGCAATTTTTTGTACCAAGTTTTTATTTTAGATTTGAACCAAGTTTTGTGTACATACATTATATGTAAATGACATGAATTATATATACAGTCATGTGAAAATATTCCGAATTCTTTTTTCTTTTTTTCTTTTTTTTTTTTTTTTAAACATAACAAGGGAAAGGCTAAAGCCTAGTCTAAAACCCCCTGGTGGTTTATTAAACACATTAATATTATTATTATTGCAACAAGCCATTTTTGCTAGGTAGTTTGTAACTTCATTTTCTTCTATCGAAATGTGTTCGATTTATCATTGTTGTACCTTAGTCAACAGCTGTTGAATCCTTCTGATCAGAGTAGAATTTGAGTCCCTTGAATAATTATCTCGAATAGCCTAAACTAGCTCCATGCTGTTTGCATTAATTAGTACTCTGTCATGACCCCGATTCAAGATAAGGGCCAAGTCGTCAAAGATGGCCATAACTCAGCTTCTAAGACTAAACACATCCCTAAATATCGGTTAAAGCCTAAAATCCACTTCCCATTCTAATCTCGCATAACTCCTCCTGCAGTTGCGATGCCTGAATCTGCTTTGACAGCCCCATCTGTGTACATCTATATCCAATTACTTATCAAAGCTAAAGAAGAAAATGTTAAATACCTCTTACCTTCTTCTAGTTTCCGAGTAGTGGCAAATTATTTGGCCCAACAAAAAGAGCCTTTGATGACTTCATCAATGCTCCAAGGGACACCTTGAAACATCTAGAGGTTACGATTTTTCCAAATGCGCCAGGCGATTAAGCCAAACAAACATGGCCAGTCCACCTCACCCATCGGAATCATCAAATGGTTATGCAAATTCGCCACGAACCACTCCTTCAAATCTCTAGAAAAGAACTATCTATGTTTATTTGCTGGAATAATTTGAGTCCAAATCACTTTACCGCATTACAGTCTCTAATAGTGTGTATAGCATCTTCAATGTTATGACCACAAATCCCACATGCACTATTATCACCTAGACCCCTTCTCACGCCCTCCTTATTGGTAAGGAGACGATCTTTAAAAGCCATCCATATAAATTATCTCACCCTTTGTGGACCTTGAAACTTTCAAGGAATCTACCGTACCCATCCTTTGGATTCCTAATTCTTTAATCCTGAATGTATTATTAATACATTTGTTGTTGTTCGAAGGAAAACAATGGGTTCAGACTTATTAGCTTATAGATTAGTGTAATTAAAATAATTGTTTCATTATTTAAAAATTATTTTATACTAATATTTTATATACTTTATAATAAATTTTACATAAAATATTGTTGATATATAATTAATCTAATTTAAAATAAAAATTTGTTCATGTTTAATTAGATCTTATTACTATTCATGGAGTAAATAACACATTTTTTTTACATTTTTTAAATTTTTAAATTTTCATATTTTTAAAATTTATTTGAAATGATTTTTTTTAAAAATTATTTTAAAATTTAAAGAGTTTTATATTTTCAAATTTTTATATTTTCATTGAAAATACAAAAAAATTAAATTTTAAAATATTTTTTATAATTATTTATGTACTTTTAAATGTTAAAGTCTAAAAGAGTTATTTTACCTTTTTTTAACAGTGACATCACCAATTTTAAGGGCAAAATTGATCGGGAGGGACCCAGATATTTAAATAAAAAACGTATAGGCATGCAATGTCTCAAAAACAAAATATAGGGATCATATTTTAAATTTCAAAAGAGTATAGAGACCTTTGACGTGTTTAAACCTATTTTTTAATATTTTTAAATAATTTTAATAATTTTTTTATAATATTTTACCAACAAGTGTTGGGTGCAGTGGTAAAATATATTATACTCCCAAGAGAAAAATGAGGTTTAAATTTTAGAGACAATATTATTAAGAATGGCACAACCTAATCGGACATAAAAAGTACCATAAAATAGCATTTTAATAATTTTTATTTTAAAAATTTTAAGAACTAAAGCGAAAGAAACGATAACTTTTAGGCGTTAAAGTATGCATTAATCCTTGTTTTAACAAGAAAGAGAAAGCAAAATCTGTGGCTAGAGGTTTTTCTGAAATGTACCAAAGGTATAATGATAAAATTAGTTTTTAATATTTATATTTTTTAATTCAATCCTTATTTTTTTTAGTTAAATTCGCCAATAATATTTTAAAAAGAGTCGAAGTGCTTTTTTTAATAAAAATATCAACTAAAACTTTCATTTTTTAATGATACTAATGTGAAAACTCGTTTGGCGGTCGATGCATACTTCATGTTGATATCATATTATTTATTTTATATAGCATGTCCATAAACAATTTAAAATTTATAAAAAAAGTATTTTAAAAACTTCTAAATTAAAAAAATTACATAAAAGCATATGAAGTACACAGATTGCTATATGGGCTACCATGTTTAAAATTTTAATGTTTTAGTAGTTATTTCTATTAAAAAAATAACTTTTTTTTGTTTTTTTTTTTTTGAAAATTTTATGGTCAAATTTAACACTTTTTAAAAGGTTGAGATAAATTTTAGTTAAAAAAGAATAAGGATGAAACTGATAAAAATGTGAATATTGAAAATAAAATTTATTATTATGTAAAATTTAAATGAGATCAAAAGTTGGGAGAATATAAAGAACATCCGTCGCACGAGTATAATACCTAGCAAGTATGTATCCAAAAGGAAGTAATTCCCACAATTAATTGAATCCAGACAAAGTCTGCAAATTGTTCAGAAATAGGAAAATGGTTTTTTATAAATTCATTGAATTTAAGCTGCGTACATTTATACAGTAATGGAAGGTAGAAGAAATTAATAAGGAAAATAAGACCAAAACCTAAAAGCCCCCACATATTCTCCATCAACTGTCAAATCATATTTGTTTGGCCAAAACCAAAACATTTTACATGTTGATTAGGTACAAGATACAGCACAATTTCGGATTGAATTAATATGTATATATAGGGAGAGTATTTTCAATTTCTTAAGGAAACTTTTGTCAATAATATTACTGTTTTATAATTTATTCTGATACAAAACTTTCCTTTATTTTCTGTACTAAATTAATTATATCCAGCTTTTGCAGACAAAACTATAATTAATTGGAGAGGTTAAGTTGTTATTCGTTGATCTAAATGGCTAGAGTTAAATTCTTATATCGTCTATCTTCCTTAAATTTATAAATGCATAGATTTGATGTGTATATAAACTAGTTGAAATATAATTTGTTATATTAATAATATAAATTTTTTGGTGAAAAATAAATTAAAGAAAAGAAATTAATCTAACTCCTTCAAGAAAGAATCTTCAAATAATCTTAAGCCTAGTCTCTTGTCTCGAACCACCCGAACAAGACCATCTGCAATTTTATTTTCATCACAAGATATATGTTGAATTTCCAAAGCCTAATAGATTTTAAGAGCTGGCGAACTCTCCTTACAAGAGCCGAAGTGGAACTCCCAGCTGAACCTTCCTGAATGGCATTAACAGCCTCAAGACTGTCCGTTTGAATCAGAACATTCCTATAGCCCCATTCCTGAATAAGGTACAAACCATCCAAAATACCCCAAAGCTCAGTGTCAAAAGCTGAGCACATACCCAAATATCTGCTAAAGTCAAAAATCCAACCCCCATTACGATCACACACATATCCTCTAGCAGCAGCGAAACTTTCATCCATGCTAACTAAACCATCCATGGTCAGACGCACCCAATTACTTTCAAGCCTGTAGTTATCAACAAGACCTCTTGTTCCATATAATGAAGATTTGGAACTAGAGGCGCACTGTTTCGCCCAACTGTAAGATAACTTATGATTTCATCAACGTTCCATGAGGACCCCTAAAAAATAAAAATAAAAAGTTGCGATTTTTCCAGTTTCGCCAAGAGATCATTACAAAAAGGCACAACCAATCAACACCCTTAGGACAAAAAAACTGATAATTATGAAGGTTTTCCGTCATCCACTCAATAAGTGACCCAGAATAGAATTTTGAAACCTTATCTGCTGGAATAAGCTTGTTCCAAATGTCTCTCGTCGCAGGGCAATCCCTGAGTATGTGCATTATATCTTCTGAACCATGTCCACAAACTTGACAAATGCCATCAATTCCCACTCCTCTTCTTGCCCTTTCTGTATTTGTGAGTAGACATTGTTTGAGAGCAAGCCACAGAGAGAATCTAACTCGTTATGGACCCTTGAATTTCCAATGAATTTGCCAAATGGGTTCTTCCTAATTCCAAGATCCTTCCTGAAGCGTTCCATATGTGCTTTTGAGAGAGAAAGAGCCTTTCGAAGTGCCCTTCCAAATGATCCTGTCTGGTCCGAATGAAGGGTGAAGTGGCGGAATTGCAACAATCCTATCAATGATCTCCTTAGTAACCCACAATCGGAAGAATTCTAAATTTCGCGAACCATCACTTGAAACAATATTGCTAAGGGGACAATCCATATCAAGATTAGAACAAGAAGGGATCTACTTAAACAAGGGTCCAATACTTGGAATCCATGAGTCACGCCAACAATTAATACATTTCACATCACCTATAGACCAAATTAAATTTTCACGAATGAGAGGCCATACCTTGGTGAGGGATCTCCATAAGAAAGAACAACATCCTCTCGATAGCGACTCAGGCAATCCACTTCGAACTCCATATTTTGAACGATGCACCCGAACCCAATAGGCATTAAAATTAGTCAAAATATTGAACCCAACCTTCATCATGAAAGAGTCATTATGATCTTTTAAATGTCTCAGCCCAAGACCTCTATGTTATTTAGGTTGGCACATCGAATCCTAGCTCATTAGAGATATCTTTTTAGCCCCATTAGAAGAACCCCAGATAAATTGTCTCACTATATGTTCAATCTCTTCACATAAACCTTTCAAGAGTCATCATAAACTACATAAAGTAACTTGAAATCGATAGGAAGACTAAAAACAATTAGTAAGAATTTAATTACTTGGTAAGATTGTGGAAGACATTTGATATCATACTTGATATACAAACTTAAATTTAATTTTAATTTTAATTATTTATTTATAGTATAAATTATAATTTTAATCAAATATTAAATACATTTTATTACTAAAGCTGTGCTCACCCCTCACACAGGGTTTTTAGGAATTTCCTTTATTTTAACATCATAGAAATAATAGTAAGGCAATTATTAGGAAAATTATTAGAAATATCAATATTTAATTGTATTAACAACCGAAAAATACTAAGACAGTTATTAGGTAAAGATACAAAGAATGTTTCATTGTTGTTTTTTATCGAAGACTATTTCATTGGATTAAGATACCAAAATTAGCATGTACATAAAAACTGGATACTATAATTAATGATAGACAGCATTATATATTAACAAATTTAATTCATAACGTTTATCACTTTAGTCGCTTAATTTTTTTTATTATCATTTTAGCATCAACTTTTTAAAGTTAATTAAATTTTGTATGTTTTTATTACTTGTAAGGCATATACATATATACTTTTTACTATTTTTAGTAAATATTATTTTTCTATCTCCCATTCATTTTTGATAAATATATAATCACTTATATAAATTAAATTAAATTAATTTTTTTAAAATATCAATAGATATGTGGTAAAATTTCAATCCTGCTTATGTAGTTAAAATTTTTTACCGCTTGTGTACCAAATAATTACCCTTTTATTAAATAAAAACTAATGATTGTGTTAGGCATAGATTATTTTATATCAAATTATGGTTATGGTCTCTCTACTATGTTTACATTTAGAATATAGTACCTATTCTTTAATTTTATATGATTTGGTTCCTCTACATAATATCATTAGTTAGGTGAAATAGTTGATACCCTTAATTATTTTGCTTAAAATTTAAGGTCAATGTTTAAAAAAAAATACCCATTTCAATCTCATGTAGAAATATCTAAATATATATATAGTGTTAGAAGTGTGTTTTTAAAAGAATTAGCGTAACCATTTTAATCAATATAGTTAAGGATATTAATTATTTGGTTTAGTTGATCTCATTATAAAAGTAGAGAATCAATGTCAAACTAAAATATAAAAACTAAATCTTAAATGTGAACATAATAAATCGGTCAAAACTTCAAATTTATCATTATCTTATAATGATTAGAAAAAAGAGAGCCACCCTTAATATTCTTAGTAGCTGATATGGATTTTTTTTTTAATAATACTTACTTCAATTCATCTTGCCAAAATAACTATTTTGATTGAATAGTAATTTTTTGAAAAAAAAAACTAAAAAGTTTAACCAATTTTTGACATTATAAGACAATAATCAAACTTCAATTTTAGCCTTATAATATGTTGAAACTTGGGATTTAAACTATATACTTTATTTTTTGAACATAATTTGATCTTTCTACTTTTATAATATCATTAGTTAGTCTAAATATTTAATATTATTAACTATGTCAATAAATTTGTTTACGTCAATTTTTCTTAAGAACAATATTCCAACAAAAAAATTATTTTATCATGACAAGTTTGAATAAATGTTTTTAAGAGAAAAAAAAAACCCATATAAACATTTTCAATGTTATTTTCTTGTTACATGATTACCAAGTGATTTTTTTAAAAATTTTAAAATATCACATCTATAAATTTAATAGAAGAGTTTTAACTAAGGTAACAATTGAATCTACTTTTTTAAATTTGAAAAATAAAGGGTCGAAATTTTTGAAATCAAAAGTATGATTAGAATATATTTTAACCTTAAAATTTGTATTTCATAATTTACATAAACAAATAATTAACTTAATGCAAAGTGAGGGAACATATCTTTATATCCAAGGAAGGATGTTTCGACCTGCCTCTTTCTGATAGATAACACATCATTGTGCTATTCTTTATTTTTTTTGCATTTTATAAAAATGGTCAATTTTCAATTTTGATCACTTTAAGATGCTTAAATTTAATATTTAATCTTTATACTTTAATTTGCAACACAATTTGTTCTTTATATTTTTGTAATATTATTAATTAGTTCAAATAGTTAATGTCGTTAACTTATCAATTAAAATGTTACGTGGTTAGATATAATTTGAAAGCAGATTTTTAAATCCAAAAAGTAGAGGGATTAAATTATTGAAGTGTATAGAAAGTTAGAGTCATGATTGTTTGTACCAAATCTGACTGGCTGGGGTACTGATTCGAAAAGAGACATCAAAGTGGTTGACCCACGAATCAGTATGGACTGGTTGAACCAAGCTAAAAACTAATTGAACTAGGTTTTTTCAATAATTTTTTTAATGATTTATTTAATCAAACATTACAACTAATGGCTTGGCTAGTTCGACCACCAATCCGATTATAAAAACCTTACTTAGAATATATTTTAATCTTCAAATTTCTATTTTATAATTTAGCACAAACAAATAATCAACTCAACATGAAGCATGAGAGGGCCATACTACTATATATATCAAAGGACCTTCCTTCTTCTTACACATGGCACATTGATGTCCATGAAACCAACTAAAAATTTGACAATGCAAGTGCACCTATCAATTAATAGTATAGTTACGGTGAGCAAAGTTATCATTCCTACAAATACTAAAAGTACTAGTAATTACTATATTTCTATTATTTAATCGATAAATTTGAGTGACTGATTAATACTAAAATTAACTACGAACACGGCAAAGAACAATTTAGGAAAATAATCGAATAATAACCAAGAAGCAAAACAATACCTAGGAAAGAATTCACCTAGATTTTATCCGTCTCTATCTATCTAAATTAAGCAATTTATTTACTTCGCATCTTGATCCGTAGAAATCCCTAAATTATGTTAATATCTCTTTCAAGAGTAAGAGCAACTGGCTCTAGGTTTATTAATTAAATTTTCCTTCTAATTAAAACCTATATTATCGCTTTAACTCGTACTATGGATTCCCTATTAAATTTCACTCTAATCTGGTAAATTTATGTCGTCCTATTTATAGGATTGCATGCAACTCCACTCAATTACGCAAGATCTACTCTTAAATAGGGTCTATTCCTCATCTAATTTAAGCACATCAAACATGGATCAATAATCTAGAAATATCAAACCAAGAATTAAGCACACATAATTGAGAACAAGATCTAAGTATTTATTGCGTAAAATAAAAATCAAAAGACAAAATTCACCATAGGGTTCATCTCCCTTAGGTATTTAAAAATTAGTTCATGCTTGAAAATAAAAACATTCAAAATACAATATAACCACAAAAAGCAAAGAAACTATGATGGCTTCCTAAGAAGTCAAATGCGAATATTCAATCTTGATAGAAATCTACTTCAAAATCGACTTCAATGGTGTCTTTCGAGTTGTTTTCTTGAGTATTCTATGACGGCTCTCTCATATTGTTAGAGTTGAGTGACTTGAATCCTTGTTAAAATAAAATATAGTGGTAATATAAAATAAAAGTAAAATTCATATAGAACTATACTTCTTTTATTTTATATTGATTAGAATAAAGTTTTTCAACCTTACTACACTTCATCTATTTGACATTGATTAGAATAAGGTTTTTCAACCTATAAATAGATGTAGTCTAAAATCCTCTTGTATCATTCAAATTCGATATTAGTGAATTTTCTTCTCCTTTGCCCATGGTTTTTCCCGAAAAAGTTTTCCATGTAAAATATGTGTGCTTTATTTTTTTTTCTTATTGTTTTGCAATCGTTCTTTATTGCCATTATTGGTATTAGTTCTACAAACTGGTATCAGAGTTTTTTAGGTTACTTATCTCGATCACGGTAATGGCGACAATGAAGTATGATATCCCGTTGTTGGATCGCAACACCAGATCCACGTTGTGGTAGGTAAAGATGTTGATAGTTCTTGTGCAAATGGATTTGGAAGATGCTCTATTAGGGTTAGATAAAATGCATTCGACATTGATAGATGAAGAGAAGAGACGTAAAGATCGAAACGCTTTAACGCAATTGCAGCTACATCTGTCAAATAAAATTCTACAGGACGTGATGAAGGAGAAGACCGCCACTGCATTATGGAAAAAGCTTAAGCAGTTATGTATGTCGAACCCTAACTAGCAAGCTACATATGAAGCAACGTCTTTATGCTCATTGTTTGGTATAGCCACAAACAATTTTGTATAGCCACAAATCTCTCATAGTTGATGAAGTCTATACTTCCTTAACCTCGTATGGCAAGATGAAGCATCTTTTGGTTGGATCTGACTCTTAGGGAGAGGGTCTTATTGTTCGTGGGAGACAAGAACGAAATACTGATGATAATTGTGGGAGGACACATGAACGAAATCCTTACAGTAAATCTAAGGGTAGATTGAGAGCTTCAAATATAGGTAAAACTTGTAACTTTTGCAAGAAGAAATGACACATTGAATCTGAATGCTATTACTTGCAGAACAAGATAAAAAAAGAGGCTGCGAATCAAAAGGGAAAACAACCAGAACAATCTGGTGAAGCTTGTAACATCCTATACCCGGCCTGGTCGTTAGACCCAAATACAGGATGCCACACGACCGTCTCGTCTCATTTTCATTAAACAGGAAGCTAGATTCAAGCAAACTGATCATCTTTTTTTAAGTTGTACAAGTTTTAATACGTCCCATTAGTTATTTTAATAATGTTACATACAAATCATTCGTTATTCGATCATACATACAACCAGAATCATGCATAAGGGCTATTTAGCAAAATTTCATAAAAATGTCCGTAGGTATCGATACTGACATCCAGGTATCGATAATTTCCTTAAGTGGAACCAATACCATTTGGAAAAATGCATATTGTTTCTCGATTTAAAACCCAACTATCAGAAAATATCAGTACCACCGAACAAAGTATCGATATTTCTTCCTCGAATGTTAATACTCGGAAAAGATATCGATACCAAATCTCTATTCTATTTCCTGCACGTTTTAATTCATAGGGGTATCAATTTTCGAAGCCCAATATTGATACCTCTGCTACTGGAGCTAAAAATACAGTATAGAAAAGCAAATAATTCATCTCAAATAGTTCCTAAACAACATGCATTAAGTACTAAATTAAATATCCATTCATATGACTTAATCAAAAGTACAAAATACTAAAAATGAGTTCGAACAATTATCATCATGCCAACATCAATGTCTATATCCCTAAGCAATAGTAATAACACGATGTTCTTAGAAACCAAGTCTCTTGTTTAGAAATCAACGTAACTATAATAGGTCTACCACATTGCCTATTTTCCCAAAACAAATAAAAGTAATGAAGCACCTATGAAGAATAACCAAACTTCCTTGGATCACTTCCTTGGAAACCACACTGCCCACACCGTGACGTCACTAATCTACGGATGTTGAAATGAGGGGGTGAGCTTTAACAAGCTCAGTGAATGCAAGAATTTCCACAACGTAAACATATCATCATGCAACACAACCAGACATTTACTAACAAGTACCACATTCTTAAGTCTAGCACCATTTAGTATTAAATCATGCATCGTCTAAAAGGTCATTCTCATAACACATATACATATTCATTCAAGCATAGGACATATTCCACACAATTATATAAAAAAGGGATAAGATGGCACTTGGATTATGAAACATGTAGTGAGCTCTATCATCACACATTGGATACACGGATCTCCTTACACCACATAGACTCGTAGAGTCAAACATGTCCCAAAAGTGACACGTATAGCTAACACTCTTCTTATTTACCCTCACATGTCCCGTTGAATGGAGCTTAGCTCACATTCCCTTATCCCTCCAAACATGTCCCAGGGCCTCAACGCCCAAAACCACTATACATATAAGTGAGTACTAACTATATCCAATGGTTCCAAGATCACAAGGCCAAAATATCCGAAAAGCATCACATATTACTTACCGATTAATCGTGCACTAACACTGCATATTAGAATCTTTTACAAAACGCTAGCATAGTCATATAACATATATATTACATGTTTATTGCATGTATATAATTGCATTTTACACAATAAGCACCATATCCACGTATCACATATCATTCATACTATATAACCACATAACCACAAGAAAAGTATAGTTCAAGAAAACTAGCACTCGGAATTTAGAGTAGGGGTTTAGGCTACATCTAAATTCCCAAACAACACATGACTCATGTTTATGAGTAGCAATTCCATACACTCACCACTTTATGCTTTTGCCGAAAAACCAAAAGCTCAACTAACGCTTCCCTAGCTCGTAGCAAGCTCTAACGAATCCGAAGCTTTACACACATAAATCATACAATAACCATAGTCAAGTATCAACCAAGAATCCACTCAAACCAACTAAAACAAAAGCTCAAGCTAAGTTCCTATGTAACTTAAGCTATTAACATAACAAACTTTATATACCAATATCTCGATCTATACTTAACCTTTTTGCTTAAAATTAGTTCTTTTCATTTACTTAACCATCCACGCCTAATTCACAACCTTTAAACTAGACAAACCTACTGAATTCATGGTATCGACATTTTTCGACATCTTTTAGGCAATTTTCATAAAATTCATTAAAACATGAGAAATCATTAACGAAACTTCTAGATAAGTTTAAAAACCTTCTAATCATGCTAAAAAAATTTGAAAAACACTTTGAAACCAAGTTTTGAATCAAAATCCCAAAATCCACCATTAATGGTTCGATTTTTAGCTTTTATTTAAAACATGCGATTCGAGGGCTAATAATTAAGTTTTAGAGTCTAAATAACATTAAAAACCAATGGATACATGAATGATTACCTTTGTTGAAGGAATGAATGAGTTTCGTTGTAAATTTAAAAACCCTACGTTTGAAGGAGATGGTGAAATCTATGGAGTTTTTGGTATTTTTCTTGGAGATTTATTGTAACAAATGACTTAGGAATGATAGGAAATCAAGGATTATGGTTTAGGAATAAAAAATCAATAGAATAGTAAGGAAAAGAACAAGAGGCAACATAAAGAAGAGGAAAGGAAGGTTTAACATGAAATCTGTAGGTGGAGGGTAGTTTTTAGGTTCAATTTAAAAAACTAGTTAAATTGCTACGTAAATGCTCATTGTTTTAACTTTGTTACAAATTAGCCCTTTTCCAAAATTAAGGGTTTTTAGAACACTTTTTCAAAAATTGATTAAACAGCTAAGATGCCATAGTCGAAAACATTACCGAGTACCAACCTTACGAAATTTTAAGCTTGTCTAAGCCAAAGTTCCTAAAATACCCTTAAAACTCCTATGCCCTATTTTGGGGTGTTACAAAGCTGATGTTGTAGAAGACTACAACTATGGTAAACTCCTAGTTGCTTTTGCCAACAACTCTAAAATGAACGATGAGTGGATCCTCGATTTTAGTTGCACCTTCCATATGAGTCCTAATTGGGATTGTTTTATAACATATGAAATAGTTTTTAAATGCGTCATTTTGATGACATGGTCAAAATTAAGATGTTTGCTGGAATCGTCAAAACATTAAGTGGCATACGACATTTATTAAAATTAAAGATGATTTGATTTTGTTGAGTACTTTTTATTCGAATGGGCACAAGTACATAGCTGAAAGTGGGGTTCAGAAGATCAGCAAGGGTTCCCTCGTTGTGATGGAAGACTAGAGAAAGACTGCCAAGTTATAAGTTTTGTAAAGTTCTACTATTGTTGATGATACAGTTGTCGCTACCTCTTCCTTATCAGATGATGATGTTACTAGACTTTGGCATATGTGTCTTGGGCATATGAGTGAGAACGACATGACAAAATTAAGCAAAACAGGAATTCTTGGTGGACAAGGCATTAGCAAACTGAAGTTCTATAAGCACTGTATTTTTGGGAAACAAAAGAGAGTTCGGTTCACCAGAGGAATCCATAACACGAAGGGAACATTGGATTATATTCATTCTGATCTTTGGGGACCATCTAAAGTGCCTTTGAGGGGTGGCGCTAATTATATGCTGACGATCATTGACGATTTTTCTAGAAAAGTTTGGGCATTCTTCTTAAAGCAGAAAAGTGATGTGTTGTCCACATTTAAGAATTGGAAGACTTTGATAAATAAGCAGAAAGGAAGGCAAATAAAACACCTCCGCATAGATAGTGGCTTGGAATTCTGTTCTGATGAGTTTAATGAATTGTGCAAATCAGAAAGGATCGTGAGACACTTAACAATTCTCCATACTCCACAACATTTCAAAACAAATGAATAGAACAATCATGGAAAATGTTCGATGCATGTTGTCGAATGTTCATTTACCGAAGCCGTTCTCGGCTGAAGCAACCTCTACAGCATGTTTTTTGATTAACCGATCTCCGTCCATTGCCATTAAGAAAAATACTCCACAACTGGTATGATCTAGTACTCCTGCTAATTATTCTAATTTGAATAATATTAGGTGTCCCGCGTATGCTCATGTTGATAATGGGAAATTGGAGCCTAGATCTATTAAATGTGTTTTTCTTGGTTATAAGGTTGGTGTTAAAGGGTATAAGTTATGGTGTCTTGAAATGAGGAAAGTTGTAGCAGAGATGTTATTTTTGATGAAATTGCTATGCTGCCTAACTTACCTCTTAAAGACTTTTACAATAAAGACCATCAAATTTCAAACACACATGTGAAGTAGGTGACAAGATGCTTATGTGTAACATGAAACATAGCATTTAATATTCAATTAAATCAAACAATTCATTTTCCAATTTCCCATAATAAATTACCAATTGTAACTTCAACATAACATGATAAAAAATTTCATTACACATGCTTAAAATTAATCTAATTAAATAGCACAACACCACCCAAAAACTCATTTACCATTTTTTTTCAACACAAATTTAATTTTTGCACAGTTAATACCAATCTTGCAAAATCAACCATTCATCCATAATTAATTAATTTTTATCATTAATTAAGGTACTAATTAAACATAATTTAGGGTCAATTTATCAAATCGCCCTTAGAAACACTTACCACACAATTTTATTCTATCACAACAAGTGATCAACTAGGCAATTTTGAACTTCAATTTCAGTTATCTCAGTCCTCTTCAAGATTCAGAGCTTCAACAGAGGTAAAGTAGACATTCACACCTTTCCAAAGCTGTATTACGCACAATTTTTAATTAACTATGCTAATAGAAATTCACTCACAAAGATACCTTACCAAATTTGTAACATCAAGTCGAAAACTCAATTCCTCACAAAATCGACCTCTCCAACCCTCCTAATCACTTCCAAAAATCAATACTAAACCAATTACACATAAACTAAGCATCAATTTCACATTTAAATCAATTTCACAAAAATTCAGAAAATTAATTCAAGAAGATGATGAAATTCAGATTTATTCAAATTACCTTACAAATCATGTTTAATCTTGATAAATAAGACCAAAAACCTTTTAATAGATCCATTTTGAGTTGGAATATCTTTTGATTTGTGGATTTCATCTCAAAATTCAAGATCCACCATTAAAGCACCTTAAGCTTTTGAAAAAGATGACATTGATAAAAAATCCTTTAATTGACTCTCAAATCATGTAAAAATGTTTCTAATCTTCATAAAAACAAGTTTAGGATTGAAGATTAGCTTTGATTCACTCTAAATTTGTTGATTGAAAATCTTGATTTAAGAAGCTTGAGAAATTTCAGAATATTTTTGGCTACTTTTTAGAATAATTTCGGGTGAATTAAGAGAGTATTTTGAGAAGGAAAATGGTTGGATCTATTCTCTGATGATAGATCTTTAAAACCATGCAAAGAAAACAAAATTTATAACTCTCTAATATGATGTAAATGGTGTGAAAAGTAGGCTAGATGCAATTGTAAAGCTCAAATAACCCACCAAATCTAAAAATTGGGGAATTTGCCTAATGGCCGCTCTCACATTTCCCTTGTTTTACCATTTAATCATTTCCCTCTAAAATTTTGAATTTTAAGGTTTATTTTCCAAATAAATACTCTAAATTTTCCCTTGTTTTACAATTAAACCTAATTTAATTAATATTTAAATTTAGCTCAAATAAACCCCAATAAAAAATATTTTAAAAATCTTTTTAGAATCAAATTAATTATTTTCACTTATAATTATTTAATTATTTAAATTAATTTTCCAAAAAATTTTTTATTTTTTTGAATTATTGTTTAATCGATTTTAGATGAAATTAACCTCTTAAATTAAATTAAATATTACTAGGAACCCCATAAATTCCTAGTTTCACACTCAGAACCCGAAAAATATACCAAAAACTACTAGACCCGATTTAGGGATATTACAGGTTAAATAAAAAACTAAGAGTAGAGTTGCTTCTTCACCACAGTCAGCACCACAATATTCTATTGCCAAGAACAGACCTAGAGGAGAAATTAAACCTCCAAAAAGGTACGTCGAGGCTGATCTAGTTACTTATGCTTTAAATGTGGCTGAAGATATATATGCAAATCAAGAGCCATCTACTTATTCCGAGTAAGTTGGTTGTGAAGAGTTAGGAAAGTGGATGTTTGCCATATAAGAAGAGATGGAATCACTCCATAAGAATAAAACATGGAACCTAGTGAAGCTTCCTAAGGGTAAAAAGGTTGTTCATTGTAAATGTGTGTTCAAGAAGAAAGAAGGGACTCCAATAGTTGAAGAACCTAGATATAAAACAAGGGTAGTTGAAAAAGGTTACAGTCAGATTCCAAGTTTAGACTTCACAAATGTGTTTTCTCCAATTGTGAAGCATAGTTCGATTCGAACCTTGCTTGGTATTGTGGCCCTGTATGATTTGGAGCTTGACCAGTTAGATGTAAAAACAATGTTCTTGCATGGAGAACTTGAGGAAGATATTTACATGCAACAACTAGAAGGTTTTATAGTCTCAGAAAAAAAAAGAATTATGTTTGCTTGCTGAAAAAGTCCCTTTTTGGCCAGAAACAGTCATCAAAGCAGTGGTACAAGGGGTTTGATTCATTTATGATTACTCATGATTTCCAAAGAAGCAACTTTGATAGTTGTGTTTATTTAAAAAAAAATAGTGATGGTTCTTTTGTATATCTACTCCTTTATGTTGATGACATGTTGATAACAGTAAAAAATAAATGAGAGATAAGAAAGGTTAAAGCACAACTTAGTGAAGAATTTGAGATGAAAGATTTGGGAGCAACAAAGAAGATACTTGGGATGAAGATTCTCAAGGATAGAAAAGCATGTAAATTGTACCTAAGCTAGAAATGGTACATTAAGAAAGTTCTTTGTAGGTTCAATATGCAGAATGCCACGCATGTTTGTACTCCATTAGTAGCCCACTTCAGACTTTCATTGGTTTTGTCTCCGCAATCAGATGATGAAATTGACTACATGTCACGTGTTCCATATTTTAGTGCAGTGGGATCTCTCATGTATGCTATGGTTTGCTCACATCCAGATTTTTCATATGTAGTTAGTATAGTTAGCAGATACATGGAAAATCCCGGTAAAGAACACTGGAAAGCAGTTCAGTGGTTTTTCAGATACTTACGAGGTACTACTAATGTTTGCTTACAGTTTGGAAGAACAAGAGATGGAGTCATTTAGTATGTTGATTCTGATTTTACTAGAGACCTTGATAAAAGAAGATCTCTCATAGGGTATGTCTTTACAACTGGGGGTTGCGCAATCAGTTGAAAAGCCACTTTGCAAACTACAATTGCTTTGTTTACTACTGAAGTTGAGTACATGTCGATTACCGAGGCTTGTAAAGAAGCTATTTGGTTAAAGGGACTCTTTTGTAAACTCAGTAAAGACTTTCAGATTAGTGCAATGTTTTGTGACAGTCAGAGTGCCATCTTCCTTACGAAAGATCAAATGTTTCATAAGAGAACAAAGCACATTGATTTTCGGTATAATTTTGTGATTGATATTATTACTTGTGGTGATATTGTTTTTAGCAAAGTTAGTACTCATCATAATCTTGTAGATATGATGACTAAGTCACTTCCTATAACCAAGTTTGAGCATTGCTTAGACTTGGTTGGTGTTCATTGTTGAAAAACACCCCTTAAGGGGTTTCGTGGAAGAGGTGGAGAACTTGTTCGTTGGGAGTTCATGGTGAAGAATTTGTTCGTTGAGAACTCGTGTCAAGGTGGAGATTGTTAGAGTTGAGTGACTCGAATCCTTGTTAAAATAAAATATAGTGGTAAAATAAAATAAAAGTAAAATTCATATAAAACTATACTTCTTTTATTTTACATTGATTAGAATAAGGTTTTTCAACCTTGCTACACTTCATCCATTTGACATTGATTATAATAATGTTTTTTAACCTATAAATACATGTAGTCTAAACTCCTCTTCTATCATTCTAATTCGACATTAGTGAATTTTATTCTCCTTTTTCTGTGGTTTTTCCTAAAAGGGTTTTCCATGTAAAATCTGTGTGCTTTATTTTTTTTTCTTATTACTTTACGATCGTTCTTTATTGCCATTATCAGCATTAGTTCTACACGTATCTTTTTATGCTTGTCATATATCACAGTTTAGCCTGAAAATTCATGAAATTGACATGGCCTGCCATATGGCCATGTGGCAGCCCGTGTGGATCATACGACTGTGTGGAAGGGTCAGCCCGTATGGCTCTTATAAGTTGCTCCGAATTTCCTACTTTTGCTCATTTTGCCTCCAAATGCTCTCCTAAGTATAAAAACATGAATTTAAAGAATTAGGAGCATAAAATTCACAGTTAACATCAAATAATAATCTAAAAACACATTAAGAACGAAGTTAAGATATGTAACTTTTAGCATTTATCACACATTCATACATTTTTCCCTTTTTCTTGCATTTGACAATAAAATGTTAAATTTTAATTTTAGTCCCTTTACTATGTTTAAATTTGATATTGAATCTATATAGGTTATTTTTAACATAATTTATTCCCTGTAATTTTATAATGTTATTAATTAGTCCAAATTGTAACACTCCTTACCCATATTCAACGCCGGAACAGGGTACGAGGCAATACTAAGCTTACATGCAATCAATCAGGCAATTTAGAAACTTAACTTTTCTCTCCAATTCACGGTTTAGGAATGATTCGAGATCTAATAGAGCTTTTTTGAAACTTTCAGGAAGATCTTAGAAATTTTTCTCTAAATAGTCCACACGTCCGTGTGACATATCACACGCCCGTGTTCTACACCCGTGGTCGACACTGACTTGCATCACATGGCCTGTCACACGCCTGTGTGTCTGGCCCGTGGTCAACACTGACTTGCATCACACAGCCAGTCACACGCCTGTGTCCTTCGACCGTGTGGCGAATTAAATTCCAAATTCAGGTGTAGACTTCGCACGGCCTGGGCACACGCCTATGACCATGGCCGTGCCTCCCACACGGTTGAGACACGCGGTCGTGTCTCTACCCATGTGTTTACTACTGAGCATACAGACTTGTAGACCTAGCATGTAAGGGGACACACGGCCTGACCACACACCCATGAGGCTGACCGTGTATCACACACGGCCTAGACACACCCGTGTGGACAAGAATAAGGCTATTTGCCAAGCTCCTTTTATCACCCTAACTCATACAAACATAAATCACATTCAACCATCAACTCATTCATGCATACTCTAACCAAGCAACCCAATCATGCATCATTCACATTCATGAATAACCTCATCTTTTCATAGATTAATAATAATGAGCCATCAACTATGGCCTTACACAAAAGAATTCATCTTTAAAAGAGCCAACACACTTGCTCAAAATGCTAAGTCTAAATATACCACAATGTGCTGATAGTATGGGTGATCTTCTGATCATCTTCGAGTCCCGAGCTGGCTCTTTGACACTATAAAACGAGGGAAAGGAAAGGGAGTAAGCTTTAAGCTTAGTAAGTCTACATGTAAACAATACGCATCATACTACATGCTAATCAACCAATAATATAATATACTATGTAGAAATAAATCACATTAACATAATCATGCTTACTCATCTCAACTCTTACCACATCCCAAACACATATATCATATATATTGCTCACATTCATTTGCACATATTCCCTGCACTTATCATCACAAAGCCACATGTAAATTCACTTAAACAAGTTTCTCGATGAACCCTTCGGAAAGATACAAGTACCCAGTGGTTTCTCACACAGCCCACCATTAATCAATGATAGGGTGGTATAGCACATAACCTACATAACAAGGATAATTACGGTGGTTTCGCACATAGCCCACCAAATGATAATATAAATGATGGTATCGCACACAGCCCATCGTGAATAAATAATAAGGTGGTATAGCACACAGCCCACCAAATGATAATTACGGATATTTATCCGTACTTACATTTCTATTTCGAGGTTCATACGAGAATTACTCATTATCTATCATTTTCAATCAATCTCACCAATAAGTAATTTCATCCATACAACGCATCAATAAGTAACAACATATGTATTAAAGATGTATCGTTTACACATAAACTTACCTCGGTGCAAAATGTGTTAAATGACGGTTTAATCTGTAACCTTGCCTTTTCCTCGGTCAAGGTTGTTTCCGCGCTCTTCTTGATCTATAATAATAATATTTACTTATCCAATCACTACATAACTCATGATACATCAAAATTTCTACTTAGGAAAAAATGACCATTTTACCCTTATACTTTGACAAAATTACGATTTTTCCCCTAGGCTAGTAAATAATTTTTCATCAAATTTTCTCATTAGACAAGCCTAGCTAAACATTTATTTCTCTTACAAAAATTCACAAAACCAAGCATTTCATGCATTTATTACTCAATTGCAACCTTCACAAATAAGTCTCATTTAGGTTTTTTTATGGAAAAACCTTTCACAAAAGTTATTCATTAACCTACTAACTTTTATTTTTTTCCATAAAAATCAGCAAACAACATAAACACTCTCATGGGAAATCCCTAAGCTTTTAATCATTTTGCAAAATAGTCCCCTCTTTAGCTAGCTTAGGCTTTAGGGGTTCCAAAAGTACAAAAATGATCAAGAAAAGCCATTAAAATGACTTACTAGCAAGGAAAATAGGTTGCTGAAATTTCACGCTCCCAAAGCCCTTCTTGAGTGTGAAAATTCGGTGGAAGAAGAAGAGAAAATAAAAAGATGATAGCCTTTTCTTTATTTTATTTATTTCCTTCAATTTAATCCACCTAACTCACCTACTTGACCAATTTTGACCTCAATTTGTCCCCTATGGCCGGCCACCCATTCTCTAAGGGTCTAATTGCTCTTTAAGGACCTCCAATTTTATATTCCATAGATATTAGACACCTCTATCTTGTAAAATGAAACTTTCACACTTTATGCGATTTAGTCTTTTTTCGCAATTAAGCATACAATCGCTAAAATTAAAGCACCAAAATTTTCATGCAACCTTGTAGTCATGCTATAACACATAAAATAATATTAAAATATTTTTTCTTCAACCTCGGATTAGTGGTCCCGAAACCACTGTTCCAACTAGCTCCAAAATCTGGCTGTTACAACTCTCCCCCTTTAGAGATTTTCGTCCCCAAAAATCTTACCGGTAAAAAGGTTTGGGTACTGTTCTCTCATGGCTTCTAGTTCCCATGTAGCCTCTTCTACTCCGTGTTTTTTCCATAACACTTTCACTAAGGCTATGCTCTTATTCATCAACTGTTTAACCTCTCGAGCCAAAATCTTAATTGGTTCCTCTTCATATGTCATGTCCGGTCGTATCTCAATTTCGGTTGGAGGGATCACATGCAAAGGATCGGAAGAATATCACCGCAACATTGACACATGAAACATGTTGTGTATTCTCTCCAACTCTACTGACAAAGCCAACCTGTAAGCTACTGGCCCAATCCTTTCAATAACCTCATACGACCCTATGAATCATGTACTTAATTTGCCCTTTCGATCAAATCTTAATATTTTCTTCCACGGGGATACTTTCAGGAATACTTTATCGCCCACTTGAAACTCGATTTCTTTCCTTTTTAAACCCGCGTATGACTTTTGTCTATCTGAAGCAGCTTTCAGACTATCACGGATCACTTTCACTTTCTCC
The DNA here is from genome assembly GCA_005393395.2 of Gossypium australe. Classification (NCBI taxonomy): domain Eukaryota; kingdom Viridiplantae; phylum Streptophyta; class Magnoliopsida; order Malvales; family Malvaceae; genus Gossypium; species Gossypium australe. The sequence continues at coordinate 84,974,286 of CM016617.1, read as the reverse complement.
TCGGTCTCTTTAACTAGATCAACCCCATGAATTTGCTTCTCACTAAGCTCGGTCCAATACAAGGGAATCCAACACTTGTGTCCATATAAAGCTTCGTACGGTACCATCAGTATACTCGACTGATAACTGTTGTTGTAGGCAAACTTAACCAAAGGTAGATATTTTTCCCAACTATCTTCGAACTCTAACATACAGCATCGAAGCATATCCTCAAGAACTTGAATCACTCTTTCGGATTGGCCATCGGTTTGAGGATGGAACGAAGTACTAAAATTCAATCTTGTACCCAAAGCTTCCTACAACTTCTTCCAAAACCTCGAAGTAAATCTTGGATCTCTATCCGAGATAATAGATATAGGTACCCCATGTAATCTCACAACTTCGGTAATATACAGCTCGACTAGCTTATCAAGTGAGTAATCCACATGCATCGGTATAAAGTGAGTCGAATTCGTTAATATATCCACAATAACCCCCACAACATCTTTCTTTTTCGGAGTCGTAAGCAACCCCGTTACGAAATCCATAGTGATTTGATCCTACTTCCACTCGGGAACCATCACTGGTTGAAGTAATCCCGAAGGTACTTGATGCTCGACTTTCACTTGTTCACAAATCAAGCACTAAGAAACAAACTCGGAGATGTCTCTTTTCATACACGGCCACCAATACAACTTCTTCAAATCATTATACATTTTTGTGTTGCCCGGATGTACTGACAAGCAACCATTATGTGCTTCATGTAAAATTTTTCGGATTAACTCATAATCCTTTGGTACACAAACTCTATCATAAAACATCAAGCAATCATCTGAACCAACTATCATAAAACATCAAGCAATCATCTGAACCAACCCGAAAATCAGAGTCATGTCCTGATTATCACTGAGCTCTCTTAACTTGTATTTTTCTATCATTCTTTTGAGCTTAACATATCTGCTGAAGAAATGATGGCCTAGCCCTCAACTCGACCAATACAGTACTGTCATCAGACAATGTTAAACTCGTATTCATAGCTCTCAAAGCATACAGGGATTTTCTGCTCAAGGCATCCGCAACCACATTCTCTTTTCCCGGATGGTAATCGATTACTAGTTCATAATCCTTCAATAACTCAAGCCACCACCATTGTCGAAAATTCAAATCTTTCTGATTCATCAAGTATTTCAAACTCTTGTGGTCGGTGAAGATTCGACATTTCTCATCATACAAAAATGATGCCAAATCTTCGAAGCAAAAACGATAGCAGCAAACTCCAAATCATGAGTCAGATAATTCTTCTCATGCGATTTAGTTGTCTCGAGGCATAAGCTACTACTTTACCCTCCTATATCAACACACAGCCAAGACCATTTAATGATGCATCACTGTAGACCACGAACTCCTTTCCCGACTCAGGTTGTACTAAAAATTGTGCTTCAGTCAACAAAGCTTTCAGTTTCTCAAAACTCTGTTGGCACTTCTCGGTCCATTCAAACTTAACATCCTTATGCAATAACCTCGTCATCGGAGTGGCTATCATGGAGAATCCCTTGAAAAATTGTCTATAGCAACCCACTAAGCCCAAAAAGCTCCTAATTTCTGACACATTCTTTGGTGGTTTCTACTCCACAATAGTCGAGATCTTGTTCGGATCAACTCTGATGCCATCATCCGACACAATGTGTCCTAAGAATCCGACCTCTCGGAGCCAAAACTCGCTCTTGCTAAATTTAGCATACAGCTGCTTATCTCTTAAAGTTTGCAACACAGTCCTCAAGTGTTCTGCGTGTTCACTCTCATCCCGGAAATAAATTAGTATGTCATCGATAAAAACAACTATAAATTTATCCAAGTAAGGACAGAAAATACGGTTCATTAGATCCATAAAAACCGCAGGAGCATTCGTTAAACCAAATGGCATGACAAGGAACTCATAATGGCCATACCTCGTCCGAAATGTAGTTTTCGGCACATCTTGCTCCTTAACCCTCAACTGGTAATACCCAGATCTCAGGTCTATCTTAGAAAACACCGTAGCTCCCTTCAGTTGGTCGAACAAATCATCTATCCTTGGCAAAGGATACTTATTCTTCACTTTTATCTTGTTATGTTGTTTGTAGTCTATACACAATCTCATCGACCAGTCTTTCTTCTTCACAAAAAGTACCGAAACACCCCACGGTGAATAGCTCCGTCATGCAAAACCCTTACCCGTTAACTCCTAAAATTGAACTGCAACACCCCTAACTCGTAACCGTCGCCAGATTAGGGTTCGAGGCATTGCTAGACAGATTGGAAACTTATTCAGTCATTTCAATAATACAATTCTTCAATTGCAATCAAGTGTCCTTTTTATAGGTCAACGAGACCTTAATTATGCTTTAGAAAAGGGTCGAGACTAAACCTAATACACATGGAAATTCTCAGAAATTTAAAACTTTTCTAAGTTATAGAGGTCATACGCCCGTGTGGGTAGGCCGTGTACCTCCCACGGCTATTAGACACACCCATGTGTCCTGGCCGTGCCAAATCAGAGCATGTATACGGACTTATCCACACGACCACCAGGCACACCCGTGTGCCATGACCGTGTAACATTAGGCTAGCTACTGACTTAACCACACAGCTACCAGGCACGCCCATGTACCATGGCTGTGTAAAGCTAGGCTAGCTACTGACTTAACCACACGGCTATCAGTCACGCCCGTGTGCCACACCCGTGTAGGGAAAACATGCCATTTGCAAGGCCAAAATGCCACCCACAATAGGGTCATATCGACAAGCATTATACCAATTCATTTCTTACACAATTGACAATCAAAGACATGCCAAATAATCAACAAGTCCCCACACTCAATCCTATTTCCAATCATACCACTTTGCCCAACCAAAACACATATACTTTCAAATGTATTTCATCCACATTTACCATAAATTTGACCATTTATAGTCATAGAATCATACCAAAACCAACATTACATACCATATTCACGAAGGCATAATATCAACATATAATTGGCTACATCACATAGCTAATTTCATTTCTCCAAATTATACAAAAATAACTAGCCTATACATGCCATATTTAGCTAAATACATATTTTCAAAGTACCAAAACATGTTTGAGTAGTGTGATGACGATCCCCGACGGTCCCTGAGCCTTCAGTAGCTTTAACGATCTATAAAACAGAGCAAGCACACACACAGAGTAAGCTTTCAAAAGCTTAGTAAGCCATATACAAATAAACTTAACATATAAGCATTCAAGACATATAATCAATATGGGTTCACTATTAGCTCAATTGCATTGTCATAATTCTTCTTGGCACATTTACTAAGCCATTCATCTTTCAATCTTGCATATCACCACATACTTTATTAGCTCATAGCTTTTCCATTCATGTAACACACTTACATTCTCATATTCAAATACATAATTCATCTAGGTAACTTTAAGAAAATACTTACCTTCTTATACACACAATGTGTACTTATCAAACGTACCTGAAATGGATGTACAATTCACATATTCATTCATTTCTCAGACTTGCCCGCTGAACCATTCAGAATCTAATAGGATACACAGAGTGCTCAGAATAGTCGTACAATGCCAACGTCCCAGACGTGGTCTTACATGTAATCAGATATTGATGCCACTGTCCCAGATAGGGTCTTACACGAATCAATATGATGCCAATGTCCCTGACATGATCTTACACGTAAATCTCATATCGATGCCAACGTCCCAGACGTGGTCTTACACGTAAATCTCATATCGATGCCAACGTCCCAGACGTGGTCTTGCACAAAATCTCGAATCAATGCCAACATCCCAAACGTGGTCTTACATGATATCACATAACAGACACCTATGTCATGACATAGTTAATCCTATCTATTCCTAGGTTCGAACGGGACTTCTCGGATGTTAACACTATGTCAATATTATCTCAGAATTCATATATACAATATATCATATGCATTCATCATTATCAATAGTCATATGAACATACATAATTCAATACAAATACATTTATTTGTATATCGACTTACCTCGGATTCAGATATTCGTTCGGACTCGGCCATTAGACTACTTTCGGTTTCCCGCAATCTAAGTCCGTTTTCTTCGGTTCTTGATCTATACATATTCAAATTTAACCCTTTCATTCATCAACTTATTCAATTTAATCCAAAAACATACATTTAGGGCTATTTGCAACTTAACCCTCACATTTTCACATTTGGACAATTTAGTCCCTAATTCACAAAGTCACAAATTACACATAATTTCAAGTTACCCATGTCTAGCCGAATATTCATGTATCTCATAAAAATCCACACATTTCATTTATTTCACAATTTAGATCCTCAAAATACTATTTTCACAATTTAGTCTTAATTAGCTAAATTCATAAAAAATTCAAGAACAAAACATGTTCATTAAACACATATCTTTCATTTAACACCAATACTTATCACAAAGCTCACCATTTCATCAATGGCACATTTCATAAACATCATTAATTCTTCAAATTACAACATAGGCTTGATCGTAGACTAAGCAACAATCTCAAAAACATAAAAATCATCAAAAACCAAAGTCAAAACTTACCTTAATCAAGAAGACAAAGGACCGAATGTTAGAAAGCTTCAAACTCTTCCTTTTTCCGTTCAAGAATCGTTGGTGAACATAAAAGATGATCACATCTTTAGCCTTTTGTTTCATTATAATCTTATTATTAATCAATTTACCTATTTAGCCCTTTTAATAAACATATTATAACATATATATAAGGCCATCAATGTCTTTTAACCATCTACTATCTAAAAAGTTTTTTAATTGCCTCATAAGGCCACAACATTCAAAAGCCACAACACATAGGTCCTTTAACAAATAGCATACAAATTTTGTATTTAATGCAATTTAACCGTTTTCTCAAATTAAACACTCAAATAATCAAATTTTCATACGAGGCTTTCACACATGCTTAGTCACATATCAAAGATACAGAAAATAATATTAAAATATTTTCTAACTCGGATTTGTGGTTCCGAAACCATTGTTCCGACTAGGGTCTAAACCAGACTGTTACAATTCTCCTCCCTTAGGGATTTTTGTCCCCAAAAATCTTACCGTTAAACAGATTCGGATATTGTTGTTTCATTGAATTTTCAGGCTCCCACGTAGCCTCTTCTATTCCGTGTCGATGCCATAGCACTTTAACTAACAGATTTTTTTTTGTTTCGCAATTCTTTCACTTCACAAGCTAAAATACGGATTGGTTCTTCTTCATAGGTCATATCAGATAGAATTTCCATCTCAGACTAATTAATCACATGTGACTGATCAGATCTGTATCTACTAAGCATTGACACGTGAAATACATTATGAATCTTTTCTATCTCAGATGGTAACAACAATCTATACGCAACAAATCCAGCACGATCGATGATTTCATACGGCCCGATGAATCTCAGACTTAACTTGCCATTACGTCCGAATCGAAATAATTTCTTCCACGAAGACACTTTCAAAAACACTTTATCGTCGATTTCAAATTCAATCTCTTTTCGTTTCAAGTCTGCATAAGACTTCTGACGATCAGATGTTACTTTCATATTGTCACGAATTACTTTCACTTTCTGTTCAGTGTCTCTTATCAAATCGACCCCGTGTATCTTATTTTCACTGAGCTCGATCCAATACAATGGTGTTCGACATTTACGTCCGTACAGAGCTTCATAAGGTGCCATTTTGATACTCGACTGAAAACTGTTATTATACGCAAATTCGACCAATGACAGATACTGTTTCCACGTACCATTAAACTCAAGAATGCAGTATCTCAACATATCCTCGAGAATCTGAATGATCCGCTCGGATTGACCATTTGTTTGCAGATGAAAAGCTGTACTGAAATGCAGCTTCGTGCCTAAAGCTTCTTGTAATATCTTCCAGAACCGTGAAGTAAATCTCGGATCTCTATCTGACACAATGGATAGTGACACCCCGTGCAATCTCACAATCTCAGAAATATAAAGCTCAGCTAATCTATCAAGTGAGTAATCAGATCGTACCGGGATAAAATGGGCGAATTTCGTCAATCAATCAACTACTATCCAAATCGCATCTTTCTTTCTCAGAGTCAAGGGCAATCTAGAAACAAAGTCCATCGTTACTCTATCCCATTTCCACTCGAGAATCAGAATCGGTTGTAGCAACCCGACAGAACCTGATGTTCAGCTTTAACTTGCTGACAGACTAAACACTTCGAAACAAAGTCAGAAATGTCTTTTTTCATATCAAACCCCCAATAATGTTGCTTCAGATCATGGTACATTTTTGTACTTCCTGGATGAATAGATAGACGACTGTTATGAGCTTCATTTAATATCAACTGAATCAACTATGAGTTTCTCGGATACAAATTCGATCTCGAAATCTCAAACAATCATCAATATCCACTCGAAATTCAGAATCAGAGTTCGAATCACACTGAGCTCGTTTTGCTAACATTTCATTATCAACTTTTTGAGCATCACATATTTGCTGTAAAAACAATGGTTTTGCTTTCAATTCAGCAATCACTGAACTACCATCAGACAGATCCAATTGAGCATTCATAGCACGTAATGTAAATAATGATTTCCTACTCAGTGCATCGGCAACAACATTTGCTTTACCCGGATGATAGTCTATCACAAGCTCATAGTCTTTCAACAACTCTAACCATCTTATCTATCGCAGATTCAAATCTTTCTGAGTCATTAGATATTTCAGACTTTTTTGATCTAAAAACACATGGCATTTTTCACCAAACAGATAATGTCGCCAAATTTTTAAGGCAAACACAATAGCAGCTAATTCCATATCGTGAGTCAGATAATTCTTTTCATGAGGTTTTAGTTGTCTCGAGGCATAAGCTATGACTTTGCCTTCTTGCATCAGAACACATCCCAGACCATTTAATGAAGCATCACTGAATATCACGAATTTTTTACCCGATTCTTGTTGTATTAAAACTGGAGCTTCGATCAAAAGAGCTTTCAACTAATCAAAGCTTTTCTGGCATTTATCGGACCATTCAAACCTCCCATCTTTCTGAAGCAATCTAGTTAACGAAATTGCAATCATTGAAAAGCCTTTTACAAACCGACGGTAATAACCCGCGAGTCCCAGAAAGCTACAAACTTCTGATACATTCTTCGGAGGTTTCTAATCTAAAATAGCAGAAATTTTACCCGGATCAACTCGTATTCCAGAGGCCGATACAATATGTCCCAGAAAACTAACTTCACGTAACCAGAATTCGCATTTACTGAATTTATTATACAGTTGCTTTTCTCTAAGAGTTTGCAACACAATTCTCAGATGTTCAGCATGTCTAGTTTCATCCTGTGAATAAATCAAAATATCATCAATGAATACAACAACAAATTGATCTAGGTACGGTCTGAAAATTCTGTTCATCAGATCTATAAGGATAGCAGGAGCATTTGTTAATCCGAAAGGCACAACCAAAAACTCATAATGTCCGTACCTTGCTCTGAAAGCAGTTTTCGAAATGTCTGAATCTTTTACTCGCAATTGGTAGTATCCCGATCTCAGATCTATCTTTGAAAACACAGTGACTCCTTTTAGCTGATCAAACAAATCGCCAATCCTGGGCAACGGATATTTGTTCTTTATAGTCACTTTGTTCAACTGACGATAGTCAATGCACATTCTCATTATGCGATCTTTCTTTTTCACAAACAGAACGGGAGCACCCCAAGGTGAGAAACTCGTCTCGCAAACCTCTATTAGTTAACTCTTGCAACTGTGACTTTAATTCTTTCAATTTCGTTGGTGCCATTCTATACGGAGCTATCGAGATAGGTGTTGTACCAGGAAACAGATCAATACCAAATTCAACTTCACGTATCGGAGGCAATCCCAGTAATTCTTCAGGGAATACATCAGAAAACTCACAAACAACTGGCACTGATTCAACTTTCTTTTCAGATAATTTCGAATCAATCACATAAGCAAAATATGCCTCATATCCCTTTTTCACATATCTTTGAGCTTTCAGTACAGATATCACAGCAGGCAATCCATTCAAATCATTAGACTCAACTCGAATTATTTCTTCATTCAGCCATCTCAAATCAATAGTCTTTCTTTTACAATTCACGACAGCATCATGCAATGTCAACCAGTCCATACCCAGAATAATATCAAACTCATCAAATGGTAATAGCATCAGATCAGTAGGAAAACAGATATCTCGAAACATTAACGGGCAGTTCTTGCATACTTTGTCAACCATAACACTTTTACCTAAGGGGTTCAATACTTTTATAACAAACTCAGTAGACTCTACAGGCAAAGTCTTACTGGATACTAAGTTCATGCATATATACAAATGTGTAGAACCAGGGTCTATCAATGCAATCACAAAAGTATCATAAAGTGTAAATGTACCCGTTATAACATCTGGAGATGAAGCTTCCTCCCAAGCTCGGATAGCATACGCTCTGGCAGGTGCTCCAGCTTCGGATCTCGTAACATTATCTCTCGTAGTTCTCTGACCACCACTACATTTCTTACATTTCGGGAAAGTCTACCTCTTCCTGGAGCATTATTAGATCTCGAATTCTGGGCAGTCTCTAGCTCAACAGACTCTGGGCAATCACGGATGAAATGATCTAATGATCCACATATGAAACAAGCTCGGTCATTCAATCTACAACTTCCCAGATGCCTTTTTCCACAATGCTTACATTCAGGTTTATCGGATCGAACGTTTCCAACACTTGCCATTGAAGTTGCCGGAGCTTTGGAGCTCAACTGTGATTTAGCTCGATCTCTACTAGAATGTCCCACATTAGTCCTGGAACGACTTTGTTCATCTCTAAATATCTTCGAAGTAGATTGAAATCATTTACCCGGAAATCTCTTTCTCACATCTCTAGCTTCAGACTTAGCTTTTCTTTTGTCTTTCCCAAGTGCCTCGGCTTTACATGTTCGATCAACAAGTACCACAAACTCTTTTATCTCTAAAATTCCAACTAGCAAGCGGATGTCTTCATTTAAACCATCTTCAAACCTCTTACACATTATTGCTTCTGATGATACACATTCTCGGGCATACTGACTTAACCTCATGAACTCTCGTTCGTATTCAGTGACAGACATGCGGCCTTGTTTCAATTCCAGAAATTCTTTCCATTTCTGATCAACGAATCTCTGACTAATGTATTTCTTTCGGAACTCAGACTAGAAGAAATCCCAAGTGAACCGCTCTATCGGAACAACAGAAATTAAAGTATTCCACCACTGATAAGCTGCATCTCGTAACAGTGAAATAACACATTTAATACTTTCTTCCGGAGTCAAAGACATTTCATTAAATACCTGGATTATGTTCTCTAGCCAAAACTCAGATCTCTCAACATCATCATCACTGGTAGCCCTGAACTCTTCAGCCCCATACTTGCGGATTTTGTCAACCGGAGGCTTATTCAACAGATTTAGATTCGTAGTCGAAGGTATAGCAGATGTCTGAGGGGGATTAAGTAGGGGCGGAGCTTGTGAAACAGCCGGATTATTTCTCATAAATTGAGTGAACCATTCACTCATCATTTGAAAGAAAGCTTATGTAGCTTCTTCATCTTGACCACTCGTAGCTGGTTTCGAATCAGAAAGCGTTGTCCCTTGCGCGGGAGCAGGCGCATTGCTTTCTACATCGTCAGCTACAGCTCTTTCGGGATCCATTACTATACGAAAATCTCATTTTTCACTTCAGGATTCATCACACTATCACAGTTCAGGTATATGGCATGTATAGCTAGACTCTGACACGCTACCTTAGTCCGAGAATTGACTAAACCGTAGCTCTGATACCAATCAAATGTAACACCCCTAACCTGTAACTGTCTCCAGATTAGGGTTCGAGGCGTTACCAGACAGATCAGAAACTTATTCAGACATTTCAATAATACAATTCGTCAATCGTAATCAAGTGTCCCTTTTATAGGTCAACGAGACCTTAATTATGCTTTAGAAAAGGATCAGGACTAAACCAAATACACATGGAAATTCTCGAAAATTTAAAACTTTTCTAAGTTACAGAGGTCACACGCCCGTGTGGGTAAGCCACGTACCTCCCACGGCTACTAGACACACCCATGTGTCCTGGCCATGCCAAATCAGAGCATGTACATTGACTTATCCACACGACCACCAGGCATGCCCGTGTGCTATGGCCGTGTAACATTAGGCTAGCTACTGACTTAACCATACGACTACCAGGCACGCCCGTGTACCAAGGCCGTGTAAAGTTAGGCTAGCTACTGACTTAACCACAGGACTATCAGGCTCACCCGTGTGCCACAGCCGTGTAGGCAAAACAGGCCATTTGCAAGGCCAAAATGCCACCCACAATAGGGTCATACCTACAAGCATTATACCAATTCATTTCTTACACAATTGAGAATCAAAGACATGCCAAATAATCAATAAGTCCCCACACTCAATCCTATTTCCAATCATACCACTTTGCCCAACCAAAACACATATACGTTCAAACATATTTCATCCACATTTACCATAAATTTGACCATTTTATAGTCATAGAATCATACCAAAACCAACATTACATACCATATTCACGAAGGCATAATATCAACATATATAATTGGCTACATCACATAGCTAATTTCATTTCTCCAACTTATACCAAAATAACTAGCCTAGACATGCCATATTTAGCTAAATACATATTTTCAAAGTACCAAAACATGTTTGAGTAGTGTGATGACGATCCCCGACGGTCCCTGAGCCTTCAGTAGCTTTGACTATCTATAAAATAGAGCAAACACACACACAGAGTAAGCTTTCAAAAGCTTAGTAAGCCATATACAAATAATCTTAATATATAAGCATTCATGACATATAATCAATATGGGTTCACTATTAGCTCAATTGCATAGTCATAATTCTTCTTGGCACATTTACTAAGCCATTCATCTTTCAATCTTGCATATCACCACATACTTTATTAGCTCATAGCTTTTCCATTCATGTAACACACTTACATTCTCATATTCAAATACATAATTCATCTAGGTAACTTTAAGAAAATACTTACCTTCTTATACACATAATGTGTACTTATCAAACGTACCTGAAACAGATGTACGATTCACATATTCATTCATTTCTCGGACTTGCCTGTTGAACCGTTCAGAATCTAATAAGATACGCAGAGTGCTCGGAATAGTCATAATGCCAACGTCCCAAACGTGGTCTTACATGTAATCAGATATCGATGCCACTGTCCCAGACAGGGTCTTACATGAATCAATACGATGCCAATGTCCCTGACATGGTCTTACACGTAAATCTCATATCGATGCCAAGTCCCAAACATGGTCTTACACGTAAATCTCATATCGATGCCAATGTCCCAGACGTGGTCTTGCACAAAATCTCGAATCAATGCCAACGTCCCAGACGTGGTCTTACATGATATCACATAACAGACACCTATGTCATGAAATAGTTAATCCTATCTATTCCTAGGTTTGAACGAGACTTCTCGGATGTTAACACTATGTCGATCTTATCTCAGAATTCATATATACAATATCTCATATGCATTGATCATTATCAATAGTCATATGAACATACATAATTCAATACAAATACATTTATTTGTATATCGACTTAGCTCAGATTTGGATATTCGTTCGGACTCGGTTATTGGATTACTTTCGCTTTCCAGCGATCTAAGTCCGTTTTCTTCGGTTCTTGATCTATACATATTCAAATTTAACCCTTTCATTCATCAACTTATTCAATTTGATCCAAAAACATACATTTAGGGATATTTGCAACTTAACCCTCATATTTTCACATTTAAACAATTTAGTCCCTAATTCACAAAATTACAAATTACACATAATTTAAAGTTACCCATGTCTAGCTGAATATTCATGTATCTCATACAAATCCACACATTTCATTTATTTCACAATTTAGTCCCTCAAAATACTATTTTCACAATTTAGCCCTAATTAGCTAAATTCATCAAAAATTCAAGAACAAAACATGTTCATTGAACACATATCTTTCATTTAACACAAATACTTATCACAAAGCTCACCATTTCATCAATGACACATTTCATAAACATCATCAATTCTTCAAATTACAACATAGGCTTGATAGTAGACTAAGCAACAATCTCAAAAACGTAAAAATCATCAAAAACCGAAGTCAAAACTTACCTTAATCAAGAAGACAAAGAACCGAATGTTGGAAAGCTTGAAACTCTTCTTTTTTCCTTTCAAGAATCGGTGGTGAACATAAAAGATGATCACATCTTTAGCCTTTTGTTTCATTATAATCTTATTATCAATCAATTTGCCTATTTAGCCCTTTTAATAAACATATTATAACATATATATAAGGCCATCAATGTCTTTTAACCATCCACTATCTAAAAAGTGGTTTAATTGCCTCATAAGGCCACAACATTCAAAAGCCACAACACATAGGTGCTTTAACAAATAGCATACAAATTTTGCATTTAACGCAATTTAACCTTTTTCTCAAATTAAAAACTCAAATGATCAAATTTACATATGAGGCTTTCACACATGCTTAGTCACATATCAAAGATACAGAAAATAATATTAAAATATTTTTTAACTCAGATTTGTGGTTTCGAAACCACTATTTTGACTAGGGTCTAAACTAGACTATTACATGAACCTTCAATTCTTTTAACTCCAATGGTACCATCCTATACGGGGCAACTGAAATAGGTGCTGTACCCAGAACTAACTCAATACCAAACTCGACCTCTCTAACTAGAGGTAATCCAGGTAACTCTTTTAGGAATACATCCGGATACTTGCACACCACAAGCACTGATTCAATCTTTACTCTTACTCCTGAGTATTCAGTACAAAGGCGAGATATGACTCATACTCTTTTCTCAAGTATTTCTTAGCTACCATAAATGAAATCACTACATGCAAACTATCCAATTTACCTGATTCAACCCGAATGACATCTCCATTTACACATCTCAATTCAATAAACTTACTACCACAGTTTACTAAAACATTATGAGTAGTCAACCAATCCATACCAAAAATCAGGTCAAATTCATCAAATGGAAACAACATGAGATTTACCAGAATGCAATGAACTCTAATTGTTAAAGGACAATTCCTACACTCCTTGTCAACTAACACATGTTTGCCTGACGGGTTTGACACTTTTATCACAAATTCCGTAGACTCAACAATCATACTCATGCTAGATGTCAATTTCATGCAAATATAAGAATGGGTAGACCCCGGATCAATCAAAGCAACAACAGAGATATCATGAAGAGAAAAAGTACCCGTTATCACATCTGGAGATGATGCCTATTCGCGAGCGCGAATGGCATAAGTCCTTGCAGGTGCTCGACCCTCCGATCTCACAGCAGAGTCTCTAGGTGCACCTCTACTACTAGTCTCTCGGTACTACAGATGTTAGTGTTTTCCACCAATAGTACGCCGAGTACCTCAGTAATGACACGACACATTTTAAGCTCTCCTCAGGTGTGCAAGAGAGTTCATCAAATACTTGCATAGAGTTCTCAAGCCAAAACTCCGCTTTCTCGGGATCATCGTCAATATTAGCTCTAAATTCCTCGGCTCCTTGTTTTCGAATTTTATTGACCGGGGGTTTAGTCATTCTCACCAAATCTATACCTTGAGGAGCCACGGGAACTGGCTGAGGTATAAGTGGGGGTGGAAGAGATTGAGCATTAGGGTTCGCTCATACAAACTCGGTGTACCAGTTACTCATCATGTAGAGAAAGGCTCCTCGAGCCTCTTCTCCTTGGCCTAAAGTCTCGGGTCTACTTTCTACAGGCGCGATCCCTTACGCGGGAGCTGACGCGTTACTAGGAGTGTCATTAGCAGCAGCTCAGTCGAGATCTATTTACTATACGAAAACACAATTTAAAATTGTCAGAAGTCACCACACTATCAATATACATTTATGGCATGTATAGCTAGACTCTTACACACACTACGGTAGTCTCAAAATCGACTAAACCATAGTTCTGATACCACTAAATGTAACACTCCTTACCCTATTCAACGCCGAAGCAGGGTACGAGGCATTACTAAGCTTACATGCAATTGATCAGGTAATTTAGAAACTTAACTTTTCACTCAAATTTACAATTTTTACTAACATCTCCTAAACAAGCCTACGAGGCCCAATTCACGGTTTAGGAATGATTCGGGATCTAATTGAGCTCTTTTGAAGCTTTCTGGAAGATCTTAGAAAATTTTCTCTAAACAGTCCACACGCCCGTGTGGAAGAAAGGACACGCCCGTGTGACATATCACACGCCTGTGTTCCACACCCGTGGTCGACACTGACTTGCATCACTCGGCCTGTCACAAGCCCGTGTATCTGGCCCGTGGTCGACACTAACTTGCACCACACGGCCAAACACACGCTCGTGTCCTTCGACCGTGTGGCAAATTAAATTCCAAATTCAGGTGCAGACTTCGCACGGCCTGGGCACACGCCCATAACCATGGACGTGCCTCCCACACGGCTGCGACACACGGTCGTGTCTCTGCCCGTGTGTTTACTACTGAGCATACTGACTTGTAGACCTAGCATGCAAGAGGACACACGGCCTGACCACACACCCATGAGGTTGACCGTGTGTCACACATGGCCTACACACACGCCCATGTGTCTACCCGTATGGACAAGAATAAGGTTATTTGCCAAGCTCCTTTTATCACCCTAACTCATACAAACATAAATCACATTCAACCATCAACTCATTCATGCATACTCTAACCAAGCAACCCAATCATGCATCATTCACATTCATGAATAACCTCATCTTTTCATAGATTAATAATAAAGAACCATCAACTATGGCCTTATACAAAAGAATTCATCTTTAAAAGAGCCAACACACTTGGCCAAACAACATGACATTTCACTATGTCTAGTCCCTATACATGCCATACTCAAAATGCTAAGTCTAAATATACCATGATGTGCTGATAGTATGGGTGATCTTCTGATTATCTTCGAGTCCTGAGCTGGCTATTTGACACTATAAAATGAGGGAAAAGAAAGGGAGTAAGCTTTAAGCTTAGTAAGTCTACATGTAAACAATAAGCATCATACTACATGCTAATCAATCAATAACATTATATACTACGTAGAAACAAATCACATTAACATAATCATGCTTACTCATCTCAAATCTTACCACATCCCAAACACATATATCATATATATTGCTCACATTCATTTGCACATATTCTCTGCACTTATCATCACAAAGCCACATGTAAATTCACTTAAACAAGTTTCTCGATGAACCCTTCGGAAAGATACAAGTACCCGGTGGTTTCGCACACAGCCACCATTAATCAATAATAGGGTGGTATTGCACACAGCCCACCAACAAGGATAATTACAGTGGTTTCGTACATAGCCCACCAAATGATAATATAAATGATGGTATCGCACACAGCCCATCATGAATAAATAATAAGGTGGTATCGCACACAGCCCACCAAAAATGATAATTATGGTGGTATCGCACACAATCCACCAAATGAGAATTACAGATATTTATCCGTACTTACATTTGTATTCCGAGGTTCATACGAGAATTACTCATTATCTATCATTTCAATCAATCTCACTAATAAGTAATTTCATCCATAAAATGCATCAATAGCTAACAACATATGTATTAAAGATGTATCGTTTACACATAAACTTACCTCGATGCAAAATGTGTTAATTAATAGTTTAGTCCGTAACCTTACCTTTTCCTCGGTCAAGGTTGTTTCTGAGTTCTTCTTGATCTATAATAATAATATTTACTCATTCAATCACTACATAACTTATGATACATCAAAATTTCTACTTAGGCAAAAGTGACCATTTTTCCCTTTATACTTTGACAAAATTACAATTTTGCCCCTAGGCTCGTAAATCATTTCTCATCACATTTTCTCATTAAACAAGCCTAGCTAAACATTTATTTCTCTTACAAAAATTCACAAAACCAAGCATTTCATGCATTTATTACTCAATTGCAACCTTTACAAATAAGTCTCATTTAGGTGTTTTCATGGAAAAATCTTTCACAAAAGTTATTCATTAACCTTCTAACTTTCATTTTCTTCCATAAAAACTCAGCAAACAACATAAACACTCTCATGGAAAATCCCTAAACTTTTAATCATTTTGCAAAATAGTCCCCTCTTTAGCTAGCTTAGGCTTTAGGGGTTCCAAAAGTACAAAAATTATCAAGAAAAGCCATTAAAATCACTTACTAGCAAGGAAAATAGGTTGCTAAAATTTCAAGCTCCCAAAGCCCTTCTTGAGTGTGAAAATTTGGTGGAAGAAGAAGAGAAAATAAAAAGATGATAGCCTTTTTTATTTTATTTATTTCCTTCAATTTAATCCACCTAACCCACCTACTTGACCAATTTTGACCTCATTTTGTCCCCTATGGCCGGCCACCCATTCTCTAAGGGTCATAATTGCTCTTTAAGGACCTCCAGTTTTATATTCCATAGCTATTAGACACCTCTAGCTTGTAAAATGAAACTTTCGCACTTTATGCGATTTAATCATTTTTCGCAATTAAGCATACAATCGCTAAAATTAAAACACCAAAATTTTCATGCATCCTTGTAATCATGCTATAACACATAAAATAATATTAAAATATTTTTTTCTTCAACCTCGGATTAGTGGTCCCGAAACCACTGTTCGGACTAGCCCCAAAATCGGGCTGTTACACAAATAGTTGATATAATAAACTTTTCAGTTAAAACCTTATGTGGTTATATATAGTTTGAATAAAATAAGAGTCTTAGAGACCGACACGCGACTTCTCATTTCTTTTAGATTTGCCTCACCTTTTTTTTACATCATAAGACAATGATTAAATTTTAATTTTGGCCTCTAAATTATGTTGAAACTTGATATTTAATCTATATACTTTAATTTTTGACATAGTTTTGTCCATCTATTTTTATAATGTAATTTGTTGGTTTAAATAGTTAATTTTGTTAATTATTTAAATCAAAATATTATCTTCAATTTTTTCTTCAAAATAATATAGCAACACGAATTAGGGCCTAAATGGAACAATGGTTACGAAACCATGAATCTGAGGTCAAAATATTTATTCTGATTGAGTTTTAGTGTTTATTAAATGATTGAATGTTTGTGTGAAATTTTGGTTGAGAAATTTTATTGTTTGGATGTCCAATTTGATAAGTTGGACTAAATTGAAATGGGTGAAAAGTGTGTATTATAATCCATAAAGGTACTTGATTGAGATGGGTTTTTAAATTGAGAGTCCTTAGTTGGTAATTAGACCATTATATTATAGTTTGGACACAAAATACCTATAGAGGGATAAAATATCTTAAGGATTAATGAAGGGCAATTTGGTCATTTGGCTAATAAAAGAAATAAAAGGGAAAATAAGGTTAAAATTTTGTCCATCTTCATCCTCCATAGCCAAAATTTGCAAGGAGCCATAGCTAGGGTTTTGTTTCACTTTCAAGCTTGATTGTAAGTACCTCCTAGCCCCGTTTTTGATGTTCTTCGTATTTTTGAAATCTTGTAGCTCGATCTAGCTATTTCTACCACTATTTTGGAGCTAGAGTTTGTGTTTAAAATTTTACCCATGGATGACATACATGTATTTTGATGTCTAGTGGTAGAATATGAAAGTTTGAAGTGTGATAAACAACTTTTGCTAGATGATTTTTGGTGAAATTGATAAAAAGGATTTATTTGTAAAAGATGAAATAATATGTGTATAAAATGTAAAATAGTTAAAATTGTGGGCTGCTATAAGAGAGAATATGAATGGACTAGGCTTGGGTGTGTGAAAAATGAACACATTTCATTTTACGAGCCTAGGGACTAAAGTGTAAAAATTGAGAAAGCTAGGGGCTAAATTGTAAATTTTTCCATAGGAAGATTTTGGACCGATTTGAATAATGTGTATCTTAAATAAACTAAATGTGTCATTATAGATCAAGAAGAACGTGGATCAACTTTGACCGAGGAAAAGGCAAGGTTTTAGACTAAATTGTAAATTGACACATTTTGTATCGAGGTAAGTTTATATGTAAATGATACATCCTTTTTATTTATGTTTTTACATATTAATGTCTTATGTGAAATGTGAGTGAATATTATTGATATTTATTAAAATGATGAAAAGTGAGGAAATTCTCGGATGAACCTTTGGAATAGAAAAAGGATATGGATGAACACTGTATAAATGTTATTATTGGTGGGCTGTGTGCGATACCACCGTGTATATGTGATTATTAGGGGACTGTGTGCGATACCACCGTGTTTATTATTATTGGTGTGCTGTGTGCGATACCACCGTGTATATGTGATTATTAGTGGGCTGTGTGCAATACCACCATGTATATGTGATTATTGGTGGGTTGTGTGCGATACCACCGTGTTTATTATTATTGTGGGTGGGCTGTGTGCGAAACCACCGTGTATCCGGTATTATTCCGAAGTGTTGATCGGGAAAATTTGACTAAGTGAAATTACGTGTGACAATGTGGTGGCAAGTGTAGGGTTATAAGTGTATGTAATTTGAGCAATGTCTATGATATGTATTTGGAATGTGGTAAGGTTTGAAATGAGTAAGTGCAACTACAATGATCTGAATTGTTCTTGATTAGTATGTAATGTTCTCGATTGATAAGTATGTGGTATGATGTTCATTGTTTACATATAGACTTACTAAGCTTAAAGCTTACTCTCCTCTTTTCCCTTGTTTTAAAGTGTCGCCAACCCAGCTCGGGATACGGAGATCGTCGGAGGATCATCCACACTATCCATACATTTTGGTATATTGAGATTTACATTGAATTATGGCATGTATAGGAATTTGGTTATTTTGTAAGTGTCATAATTGTTTGGCCAAGAATTTGGTCTATGTTATTTGATATATCATTTTGTATAAGGCCATGTGATGTGGCTAATTTTGGTTGTGTTATAAGTCTATGATGAGGCCTTTCATGAATGAGTTTGCTTGCCTAAGTGGGAATGAATGTTAGCATGAAATTGAAGTGTGGGAAGTGTGACATGTGAATAGTTGTGTAGGTGCATCTGTGATGGCTAAGTGTGGTTATACATGATGAGTATGGTTATTAAATGGTGCATGAATGCTCTTAATGTAGACAAATAGATGTCTAATAATAGCATGTTAAGTTTGGTTGGAAATGGTATAAGTGTGGATGCTTTTCAGGGTGGCAAAAGGCTTGGTAAATAACCTTATAATTGTCCACACGGGTAGACACACGAGCGTGTGTCTGTGGCACACGGTCTGCCTCATGGGCGTGTAGCCTGGCCGTGTGTCCCCTGCACTTAATTTGCGAAAAATTAAGTTCGTCATACGGGCTAACACACGGGCATGTGTCTTGGCCGTGTGACCTAAAATGTGTGCTGACGTCATAAACAGAATACCCAGGTTTTTACACACGGGCAGAGACACGGGCGTGTGTCTCGGTCGTGTAAAGGACACAGCCTAGGACACGGGCGTGTGCTCGGCCCTGTGAAAACCCCTGTAGGTTCGAAATGAAAAATAAATCCACACGGGCTGGGGACATGAGCGTGTGCGATCACACGGCCTGCCCACATGGGCTGTCCCTGTGCCACACGGGAGTGTGCCCAGTTTTTATGTAAATTTTCTAAATTTTTCTAAAGTTCTCGGTTTGGTCCCAGACCGTTCCCAAAGTATGTTTTGGGCCTCGTAGGCCCATTTTAGAGACTTTATGATTGAACATGAAAATTTTAAAATTAAAAGAAATTTTATGGCCTAGTTTTGCATGAATGTTTGTGTTATTGTCCGGTAATACCTTGTACCTTGTTTCGGCGACGAACACGGGTAAGGGATGTTACAAATAATATAATTCTAACAGGAAAAAAATGTATCCTGATGATTTGAAAGAGTGTTTTTAAGAAAAAATTCTAATAATTATTTTCAACATTATTTTTATTTTATATGACTACCAAGTGATTTTTTTAATTTCAAAATGTCACACCAAAGAATTTAATAAAAGAATCTCAAAGATAGTAATAACTGGATCAAAATTTTTAAATTCGAAAAGTATTAGACTATATTTCTAAAAATAAAAATAGGGGGACTAAATTCCAAATGTATAAATTGTGTTAGATCAAATTAATAAAATATTGGGTTAAAACCCAAGAAGTAATTGTAATTGGACCCCATATGGAAGAGGCCCAAAAGTCCCTTATGTTAATAGGGTGGACAACTAAGCCTAGTTAATATTGACTAGGTTGTTACCACCTATACTCCTAATTAGACAAATTGTTCATTTTTCTAGTCGAAATAAAATTTTACAATTCAACAAGGGTTCTACGTTTTCTTCCTATAAATAGATGACATCGATAGAGCTACAAACACAACTTTAAGATATCGTTAATCTACCCGAAAATAGAGAGACTTTCATTCTCTTATAATTAAATATATTTTTCGGATTAACAATTCTGCTGGTTTCTATTTGAGAAGAGAATTTTTCTTTCCACATAAAAGAAAAGAATTTCTAGTTCTGTGTTTTGATTCAATTGGTTTGAGCTCACACTCGAAGCAGTTTATGGTACGAGAATAATGGAGAATATCATTTAGTTGAAAGCCGAGAATGAAAAGGATCTGTCTACCCAAAAATCATGTACGATTTCAATTTAAGATTTATTCCTATAAATATCACAAACTGGGTCAGTTTTAGAAATTTTAATTTTTTATTATGCAAGAAAACCTTTGTTAAATTGGATTTTTTTCTAGCATTGCTCTACCAATTATACAATCTCTACCATAACACGTAGTTCCAAAAAGTTCATTTTCAATCCACAATATCTGATAAGTCATGAATAATTGCTATATCTACTATCTTTCATTTAATTAGAGGGGTATTCCAACATTCTACTAGGATCTTTTTGTTGTCATCAACACTTTCACTTTGCCTTTTGTTGAGAAATTTTCCAATTTATAATCACTTTTGCTTTCCTTAAACTTTTTATTAAGGACTTTTCCTTGGATTCTGCTCTTATTTCAATGCCTTATTTTATACATTCAATACCACTCTCTAAGCTTACACATCGAAATGAAATTCCATTGTTGTTTCACTTTCTCTATACTTATGCAAACATACAAATTGCTTGTTAACCATCTTTCACAAATATTGAGTCTCTTTACTCGTGATTGGCATATATAATTTCCAAGGTTGATTTTAAACAAAAAATTGCTTGTAAAACCCCAAACCTGGCCTAGAAGTTTGGCCTGAGTCCGAAATGTCACATTAAAGGCACACTTCAAAACAATTTTTACCATTTAACAATTTAAGGCCCAAAAGCCCAAAACTCTTGTATCTTGTTAAGTTACGTTGAAAAGCCCATATTTTAGAAAACATTCATAGGTTAAGATATTTCGAAAACCATGTTAACTTTAGAAATTTTATGAAATTTAATAAGCGGATAGTTGAAACAATAATAATAAAACCCAAAATCTAAAGGCACTTAGGAGTTACATGGCCTTATTACAATCCAATGGGAAAAAAAAACAAAGTATTTAAAATAAATTCTTTTGAACAAAATAAAACATCTGATCAGCTTGTAGTGTGGCCATCTCCGAGTCCTCTCCCACGTCAAGCCGTCTATTCAGGATTACCTGAAACATTAAAATTAAGGATGTGAGTTTCGAAACTCAGTGTGTACAACCCTTGGCAATCAAATCACATACAAATATTCACATTGGGCCTAAGCCCTATCAATATCGGTGGTCTTGGGCCTTAGCCCACAATGTCCTCATATCAAATAATATCGCATCGTATACAAACAAGATAATGCAAAACCCACCCCAAAAGTCCATCCGCTACACACACCATTTCCCTTCCAACCTTATGACTCTTGTGGGGAATTCTAGCTCGACCCACCCCTCCGTTACACACCAAGGGTAGCCCGGTTGCGGTACTACCGAACGTTGCAGCAAAGCTGCTAATCATCTATTGGGCTTAAAGCCTCCGGTGGATCCATACCATATGGCCATGCGATCCTGGATCCATACCATACGGCCATGCGATCCTCAAATCTTCCTCCATACCATAATTCCCACCCATATGCATCCTAAGCAGAATATCATATGAATGCATCAAACACACAAGTAACATCTATAAGCTTCTGTTCGTCACGTAGGGGTATTTTTGTCATTTCACTACCCAGGGGTATTTTCGTAATTCTACCCTACAGGGGTATTTTGGTAATTTGGCAAAATAGGGGTATTTTGGTAATTTTGCAAAATAGGGGTATTTTGGTAGTTTTGTAAAATAGGGGTAGTTTGGGTAATTTTGCAAAACATGGGTGTTTTGATAATTTACAAATCTAGGGGTATTTTAGTGATTTACGAATATAGGGGTATTTTAGTAATTTTTTGAAATATAAGGGTAATTGGTCCTTCTCGGGTTTTAGTTATGAACTTTGGCCCATCAACAAGTCCTCGCGACTAAAGTGAACAGACACTACTCACCGGGTAGGATTCCAGAGAAGAGGAGGTGGGCCACTAGGACCGCTTAAGTACCAAGCTCTCCCTAGATCCAATCCTAGACATGCGTATGCCCGTTGCCACACTCCAACCCAACGACTTGTTCACAGACATGTTTAATTAGATTAAGTCTTATGAAATTCAAGAGTTGTTCAAACTAGGCCTAAAGTCCATTAACCCTAACATACTTGTCTACGTCCCCATAAGCCCATCAAGCGCAAATCACATCCTTATGGCCCATTAGGCCCAAATCTCATCATATGACCTATTAGGCCCAAAATATATCCAGATCGTGTATCAAGCATGGCTAACTTAATTCGTATAATCAACCAAACCATTTCATCAAACTTAGTCTCAGGGCCCACCGGGCCCATTTAGCCACTTTCAGCTTTTCGACTTTTTGGCATTGCCGATATTGTGTGTGTAGTGTTTGTACACACCTGGTAACCTCACGTGTTGTAAACCCCTTAGTCATGAACCTACAAACGACATTAATAGCGATTAACCAAAGCTTTAACATACACTGACTAAAAACCGAAACCTCACCATACCCTTACCGTGTACCTCACGTTCTAGTAGCCCTTCATTTGCTACTATTGGCGATTATCCTCTAGATCTGCACTCAAACATCTATATCGTCAAAACCAAGTGACCCATATTGATCATAAGTCACCCCTATGAGCCACAATAGATTCAATCACTTATTAAAACTCTGACTGAATCGAGAATACTTATTGTCTTGATAACCATCCTTACCTACCGCGCTTGCGATTGCTGAGCGTCACCCTTGTTAGTACATGGTAACGACAAAGAGGGGTTAGATAGCCCTTCGGCTTTTAATAAAACACACTAAAAATTCAACTAAGCTCTTACCGAAATCTTCCTTTGATCCTGCGTCTTAAGTCCAGCTTTTGAGACTAGTCAGGTGACAGAGGCAATTCGGCAACACTAGGGGGAATAAGAAATAAAAGTGATTTGGCTAGAACCAAGTGGTGAACCAAAAGGGAATTTGAGGAGGGAGGGTATGAAGGTTTCGGGTTTGGCACACTTAGAGAAGAAAAAAAAACGTCTACCTCTCATAAGTGAAGAAATTCGGCTAGCAGGAAAGCAAAAATTCGACATTAACCTAGGAACTTAATTCAGCACTCATATATATAGCCCCTAGCCGCATTTCTCTTCCCTCAGAGTCCAATTCGGCACCACGATATCCACCTCCCAATCCCTATCTTTTCTCCCTTATATGCACCTTAAATTTCTCTCCTGAACACTCCCTTATAGAGTCCCCTCCAACACCAACTCCTTCTGTCCAGGTACAAAAATAAAACTCCTTAATTTCCCCTTCTAAGCCTCGAACCTTGGACCTGCTTAACTGCTTAACACACCACCTCATAGCTCCTATATGACGCCACGTTCCACTGGACTACAAGCCCATCTGTGTCCCTTTTCTTCTCTTAATCTGCTTATGAGGCTCCCTACTTGAGACTAGGGTCCATTAAGTAAGAAATAATAAATTTCTCCCTATGGTCTTCCCTATCTCTAAGGCCTCAAATAAACCCGATGATACCTTAATTTTATTATTCTAAGTGCTACTCATACATACCAACCTCAGTGTACAGAAAAAATTTAAAGTTTCGAGATTTTTGGGGCTTACAACCCAATAGGCCCAAATCTACTAGGCCCAAATTCGGGGTGTTACAATTCTACCCTTCTTAAAGAAATTTCGTCCTCGAAATTTCCAACTAACTATTAATCGTACTACACAAGTCTCACCACTATACTTTCGCTGCGCACTCTAATTCTAAAGCCAAAATAAACACTCAGTATACTATGGTAGGGTACACACCATTATTCGCATCTGGAGCGTCTTCGTCCCCTTGACGACGTGCTGTATAGACCAAGGGTGGCTGCCTCGCCTCAACATAACCAGCACCTCTACCTGGTGCTCCACGATCGCGTTCATTAACATTATCGCCCCTGGCTTGTCCGCGACCCCTTGGTGGTTGTTGACCACCCCTCTGAGGCTGAAGATTACCTCTACCATCGGCTTGCTCCTGATCTATCCTTCTCGATAACTGCCTAACCCTATGCTCCATTGATCCACAGCCCAAACATGCTCCTATCCTCCTCTAACATTCGCCCGGATGCCTTCTCCCACATTCTGCACAACGTGGTACTTCGTTATTAGCAGCGGCAACAAGGGCCACATCTCTAACAGACCCATTCACTCTGGCCCTCCTTAGAGGCCTCTGTTCAACTCCCATAGGTTCCACATTCTGCTTGTTCTCGTGCTTCTTTTTCTCTCGATTACGGCGCTCCGTATTCTTTACTTCCCCTGCTATTTTTGCTTTCTCCACCAAAATCGAAAAATCTCACTCCCTTTGTGGAGCTATTAGCACCCTGAGGCTGTCCTGTAATCCATCATCGAATCGTACGCACCTTTCATACTCCGCCGCGACTATCCCCTTGGCATATCTATTGAGGCGCAGAAACTCAGCCTCGTTGTAACATCCTTAAATCGGGGTCTCTGCATTTTTGTGTGTTTGCATATGTATTGTATGGTAGGTGTGTTAGTTTGGACTACTTTAGATTCTAGGCTCGAGTTTTGGATAGGCCAGAGCCATAGTAGAAATTTTTGTTTTGAGTGCTTGGAAGGGGAGTTGATAGAGCTAGGGGTTAAGTATATTTGGTGGAAGGTTTTGTCGCAAGAGGAGCCTTGGTGGAGTAGCAAGGGATGCCACTTAAGGCTTGGAGAAGTGACGCCACAAGGGGGAGCAAGGGAGACTGGGTTCGAGCTGCAGAAATCCCTTTCTGCTTATTGTTTTTGACGCCAAAGCTAGGGAGGTGGTGTGCTCATTATGGACTCTCTTGGATATCTGTTGAAAGAGTCAAAACATTTGAATTGTGTGGTGGAGAGAAATTTGTGGAGTTTGAAATATTCAAACTTGTTTGAATGGTTGGCCAGGAGAAAAACAAGGAGAAGATGAGGGGATTGAGTTGGGAAGGTGTGTTAGCTGAATTTGAGTGGTGTGGGTGTGTGCATTCGGTTTTGGAGAGTGGTAAGGGGGGTGTACCGAATTTGGGGTTCTCCTTAGGTAGTATTTTTGGCTAGCTCAGAGGGCATTCATCAATTTCCTTTCTTTTGTCAAAACCAAAACCTCTCCTACATCTCTTCTCTCTTTTTCTTTTTACCTTTTCGGCATCTGTTGGTATTTGGCCGAACCAACCTTGTTCTTTTCATCTTTTGCGTTTCACCTTCATGCCATTTCCTTGAAAAGCCGAATATTTCTTCTCCTATAGCCGTTTTCATTTCTTCTTTTCTTTATCACAAAATCGAAAATCCCCTAACCCCTTATCATCTTCAACCTTTGCGCAAAGAGCCGAATATCTCTTATCAATATTTTCTTTTCTCTTTAGGCGTTTTCTCTTAACCTTCTCTGGTGCTGAAATCTATCTCTTCTTCGGTTCTCAAAGTCGAACTTCAACCCATAGTCAGGTGAGATTCTGTTGTTTCTTCTTCTTTTCTTTGCTCTTATGGCCGAATCTTCTCAGTGCTCTTACGTCCCTATTTCTTTCCCTGATTTCATTTGCTGGGGTAGTGAAAGCCGAAATCTCTGGCACTCAAACTCTTTTGTTGGACTGTTGTTGCAGTGGATCTGTAACGTGGGATTGCTATTGTCTCCAATCAGATTTGTTAGAGCTGTGGTAAGTGTCTCTGCTATTCAATGTTTCCTATTGTGTTTAAGTACCGAAGGCAGTGGCTAATCCTGTAGATCTTGGCCGATTGGAGGGTGTTAAGGAGGCTTGGCGTTAGTCGACTGGGCATTCAGGTGGTGCTTTGATTTAAGTCATTGATCTTCGGGAATTGATCAATCTAGGTAAGAGATTTATTCATTCGGGGTTGATATTCTTAGTCATAGTTACTTTCTGTGTTAACCTGATTTAGTGATAAGGTGTTATGGATCCTGTTACCAGCCGAACATTAGGAGGGGTTAGATCTGAGACCCCAGCCCCTAAGTTCAAAAGGAGAGCAGTGTCTGCGGTTCGTGACTGGCCACTTGGGTGTGGACCAGCATCTGAGCAGGAGGGAAGGCAGATCGTGGTGGTGTCGATTGACGACAGCATTAGTGTAGATAGTGTCGTATTGCGGGTAATCAGGCGTGTAACTATTACACACGTCGTAGGTTAATATGATTTTGTTATGTGATTTGTTAAATGCCAGAATAGTGGCGTAAAACAATGTTTTACTATGTGCTACCCTCATGGGTATAAACGAGGACTGCGGGTAAGTCCTTTCTGATTTGATTGATGTTAATGCCTTGGTTAAAAGCTGTATATGCCATGATATGTGACTATTGTATGCTAAGCTTGACATTCATGCCATGAAAAGTATGTTCATTGATGTGGGTATGATGAGAGGAAGGGGAAGGATGATTTAGACTGTCACCAGTGGTTTTGACCACACAACGGGTTGGCCCCACTTTACATATATTATTGTACTAAGTCTCAGTGGTTTTGACCACCAGTGGTTTGGTACCACATATTGGTATTTTGTGAATCGTCCCAATGGTTCGGTACCACAGTGGGTTGGCCTCACAAAAATTATTATACGGGATTGTCATCAGTGGTTTTAACCACATTATGGGTTGGCCCCATAGATACTATTGTGACTACGGTCACCAGTGGTTTTGACCACACCGATATTATTTGTGACTACGGTCACCAGTGGTTTTGACCACACGGGTAGAAAAGAAGTATGGATGGTTAGGTTCGGGTTGCATGATTTGCATGTTGGCTTATGAAATTGTGTAAGAGCATTGATATTCTCGGGTTGGGGACTTAGACACTGTCAGTGACTCGCCCCTTCCTTTACATGTTTCAGGTGACTCGTAGATCGCGGATGTGGAGCCGGGACAGACTCGAGGTGGCCATGCTCATTGCTTTGGGTTTTGATTTAAATTATAATCTGGATTTTGCTTTACTCTTAATTTGGTTTTCGGGTTGTAATAAGGCCATTAACTTTCACTTTGAAGTTTATCTATCTACTTAAATTATCACGGAAATGTTTGCATAAGTTAAACAAAACGGCATGCCTAAATAACCTTTAAAATGGAAGTTTTCTAAAATTCACAACTTATCGGGTTTTCTAAAACTTTACCATCTGGTAACGACAAACAAGTAGCATCAATAGGTTAACTCGGTTTTCTTAAAAACTGCAAACAGTTTGACAACTGGGTTGAAACTATTTCAGATTTTCAATAAAAACCAATGGTTTTCTTAAAATAAGAAACTACACACAACTTTCCAAACCATGTTTTTACTAAATCACACAACTCGTTTTAAATAATGACCCCTTCTTTCAAAATTAAATCTACAAACTGTTTTCTTAGAAATCGTTTCCTCCTGTGACATACCAGATTCCGTCATGGTGTGTTGACCGGGTTTGGGGTGTTACAATTGTGGTATCAGAGTCAAGTTCAAAAGCTCAGCTGTAGGCCCGAGGCCCAAAATGTTTTAATAATCGGTTTACAAAATAGTTTTGGATAGAAATGCATGATTTTGGGAAGCATGGCACCGAGTCTCCGACATCGATCCGCCCAGGTAAGTACCCCTAACTGCTGTGTACTTGATTATGATGTTTGTGATATGAGTAATAGTAATAGGAGGTTATTTTAGAGACTGAGACCATAGGGCTGCGTGCACTTGCGAAAACAACTACTCTATTAAACCATTCATAAAACTGTGCTGTAATAACAGTGGAATAAGTCTAATTCATAAAATTTCTTAAACCAGATTAATTCGTAAACGCCAGTCATGAGTACTCGAGGACGTGGTCGTAACACGCGTGGAAGAGGTAGAGGTAGGCTGGCTTTGTCTGAGCCAGCCGGGTCTGGCCATGGGTCGGGAAATGAGGGACCACCGCTGCCAGCTGAGGGCGCAGAGTTTCAAGATCAGACGGGTGGTGATGACGCAGTGTCACAGGCGATGCTGCGGGTTCTGGAAAGAGTAGCTGGAGCAGGTGGAGGTATGGGGGCTCAGAAATCTGTGTCAGAACGACTCCGGGCTAATGAAGCTGAGGTATTCAGGGGTGTGTCTGGAGTGGCTCCCAATACGGCTGAGTATTGGCTGGAGGCGACAGAACGTATAATGGACGACCTAGACTTTACGGCTGAGGAAAAGCTGAAGGGGATAGTATCTCTTCTCTGGGATGAATCTTATCAATGGTGGCTCAGGGTCCGGGATGGCGCGACAGTTGATGATCTCACTTGGGATTTCTTTAAGGCAGCTTATCAAAAGAAGTATGTTGGGTCTAGTTATATTGATGCACAGCGTAAGGCGTTCTTGAATTTGGTTCAGGGGAGTAAGACAGTATCGGAGTATGAGGCAGAGTTTCTTCGGTTAAGTCGTTATGCTTGGGGTATTGTGGCTACGGAACACGAGCGTTGTGTTAGATTTGAGGATGGGTTAAGAGATGAGCTGCGAGTGTTGATTGCACCACATCAGGAGAGAGAATTTGTGGTCTTGGTAGAGAAGTCCAAGATTGCTGAGGAAGTGAAACAGTCAGTGAGACGGAACCAGGATAGGAATTGGTCTAAGAGGAGTTCTGGGTCATCAAGGTCTATTGGGAATTCACAGAAAAGGGTTCGTTATGGTGGGCCGAATCAAGCTGCAAGGCCTGCTACTACTACTCAGTGGCCGCCACGGTGTGGTCGATGTGGGAAGTCTCATACGGGAGAATATTGGACCGGAAACAGAGGGTGCTTTAAGTGTGGGTCGATGGAGCATCGGGTAAGGGATTGTCCGCAAAGATCAGCTAGGATCCAGTCTGAGGGCCAAGGTCGTACGCAATTCAGGAGGGATGGACAGCCACCTCAGAGGGGTCGAGGTTCAGTTAGGGGTGGTAATGGTAATGGACGAGGTCGCGGGGCACCGAACAGAGGTGCCGGGAATACTGATGCAAGACAACCTAGATTGGTCTATGCAGCGAGGCGTCGGGAGGAGGGTGACGCACCGGACGTCATAACCGGTATGTTCTTAATTTTTGGACTACTTTATATTGCTTTAATTGATATTGGTTCGACGCACTCGTATGTTGCCAGTAGCATAGTGGAAACTCTGAACTTAGACTTTGAGATTGCTTCTAGGGAGATGACAGTAATTAGCCCTCTAGGTCACTCTGTAGAAGTAAACAAACTTTATAGGGATGTACCCCTAGAACTCTAAGGGGTCGTGTTTTTGGCTGATCTGATGGAACTGCCATTCGGGGAGTTCGATTTGATCCTAGGGATGAACTGGCTAGTGAAGTACCAAGCGAGTTTGGACTGCACAGCTAAGCGTGTGGTATTGAGAACCGTTGAGGGTGAAGAGGTGGTGATGGTAGGTAATAGAAGAGATTATCTATCCAATGTTGTGTCCGCTTTGAAGGCCGAGAAGATGGTGAGGAAGGGATGTGAGGCGTACATGGTTCATGTTTGCGCTTTGGAGGCTAAGGAATCAGTGGTAGAGAATGTTCGCACGGTAAAGGAATTTACCGATGTATTTCCAGAAAAGCTTCTGGGTTTACCCTCAGATCGCGAGGTTGAGTTTGGGATAGATCTGTTACCGGGAACCGCGCCAGTGTCTATTGCTCCATATAGGATGGCACCGAAAGAGTTAGTAGAACTGAAAGCACAGATTCAGGAATTGTTGGACCCGGGCTTTATCCGGCCGAATGTTTCGCCTTGGGGAGCGCCTGTGCTTTTTGTTAAGAAGAAAGATGGTACGATGCGGATTTGTATAGACTACCAATAGCTGAACAAGTTGACGAGCAAGAACAAGTATCCGTTGCCAAGGATAGATGATCTGTTCGATCAGCTTAAGGGTGCATCAGTCTTTTCAAAGATTGATTTAAGGTCGGGGTATCACCAGCTCAAGGTGAAGGAGGCTGATATTCACAAGATAGCATTTCGTACTCGGTATGGGCACTACGAATTCTTGGTAATGCCGTTTGGGTTGACAAATGTGCCGGCAGCGTTCATGGACATGATGAATCGGGTGTTTCAGCCGTACTTGAACCGGTTCGTAGTAGTATTTATAGACGACATTTTGGTGTACTCGAAATCGGAGGAGGAGCATGATGAGCATCTACGTGTGGTTTTACAGATTCTGAGAGAGAGGCAACTTTTTGCAAAGTTTAGCAAATGCGAGTTTTGGTTAAAGGAGGTAACTTTCTTGGGTCATGTGGTGTCAGCTGAGGGGATTAGAGTGGATCCTCGGAAGATTGAGGCGGTGTTGGATTGGAAACCACCTAAGTCGGTGGTAGAAATTTAGAGTTTCCTGGGCTTGGCAGGATATTATAGAAGATTTATAGAAGGGTTTTCCTTGATTGCAGCGCCATTGACCAAGTTGCTGAGGAAAGGAGTTCCATTTGTGTGGTCAGACAAGCAGCAGGAAAGTTTTCATAAGTTAAAGAGGATTCTGACAAAAGCTCCAGTTTTGATTCAGCCTGAGGCAGGGAAGGAGTTCACGGTTTACTGTGATGCGTCGCATACTGGTTTTGGATGTGTGCTGATGCAAGAGGGTAAGGTAGTGGCGTATGCGTCTCGGCAGTTGAGACCTCTCGAAGTGAATTACCCGACGCATGATCTGGAGTTGGCTGCAGCAGTTTTCACCCTAAAAATTTTGAGACATTACTTGTATGGGGAGAAGTCTATCGTCTATACGGACCACAAGAGTTTGAAGTATCTGTTGACATAGAAAGAGTTGAATTTGAGGCAGCGAATGTGGATCGAGTTGTTGAAGGACTACGACTGCTCGATTGAATATCATCCGGGTAAGGTTAATGTAGTGGCTGATGTATTGAGTCGCAAGGTGGTAGCGGACTTAAGAGCGATGTTTGCTCACTTGAGTTTGTATGATGACGGAAGGTTGCTAGCAGAGTTGCAAGTGAAGCCGTCATGGGTTAGTCAGGTTAAGGAGAAGCAGTTGGTGGATGAAGACTTAAGTGCTCGGTGTTTACAAGTGCAGAATGGTGGATTGGAGGGTTATAGCTTGAGTGGTGATGGAGCATTATGTTTCCAAGGGAAAGTTTGTATGCCGAAAGACGTTGAGTTAAGGCAAAAGATTCTCCAGGAGGCACATAGCAGTCCATACGCTATGCATCCTGGGGGTAGCAAGATGTATCGAGACTTGAGGGAACTGTTTTGGTGGCTGGGGCTGAAGCGTGAGGTAACAAAATTTGTGGGTAAGTGTCTGACGTGTCAGCAAGTCAAAGCTAAACATCAGGTACCTTCGGGTCTGCTGCAGCCGATCAAGATTTCGCAGTGGAAATGGGAAAAGATTACGATGGATTTCGTCACTGGGTTACCTCTTACGCCTAGCAAGAAGGATTCAGTTTGGGTGATTGTGGATCGTTTGACTAAATCGGCTCATTTTATACCGGTTAGAGTGGATTATTCGCTTCAAAGGTTGGCTAAGTTGTATGTGGCAGAAATAGTGAGACTGCATGGAGTACCAGTATCGATTATTTCGGATAGGGATCCTAGATTCACGTCAAGGTTTTGGAAAGCGTTGCATCAGGCTGTGGGTACAAGACTGGATTTCAGCACGACATTTCATCCGCAATCAGACGGGCAGTCGGAAAGGGTAATCCAGGTTTTAAAGGATATGCTGAGGGGTTGTGTTTTGGATTTCAGGGGTAGTTGGGAAGAATTTCTACCGTTGGCAGAGCTCGCGTAAAACAACAGCTATCAGGCAAGTATCTAGATGGCACCGTATGAAGCACTGTATGGACAGAAGTGTCGCACTTTTATGTGTTGGACAGAGTTGGGTGAGCGTCAGTTGTTGGGTCCAGAGTTAGTGACTGAAACAGAAGATAAGGTTAAGCTGATTCGAGCTCGTTTGATAGAGGCTTCAGACAGGCAGAAATCTTATGCCGATCTCAAGCAAAGAGATATAGAGTTTGCAGTGGGTGACAAGGTCTTTCTTAAGGTATCGCCATGGAAGAAGGTGCTGAGGTTTGGTCGGAAGGGCAAGCTGAGCCCTAGGTTCATCGGGCCATAAAAAGTACTGAAACGTGTGGGACCAGTAGCTTATCAGCTCGAGTTGCCAGCAAAATTGAGTCAGATTCACGACGTGTTTCATGTTTCAATGCTTAGGCGCTATCGATCAGATCCATCGCATGTTGTGCCAGTGGAGGAGATTGAGGTGAGTCCGGATTTGTCCTTCAAAGAAGAACCAGTGCAGATTCTGGATCAGGACGTCAAGGTCTTGGTAAGAAGTTGGTTCCTTTGGTGAAGGTTCTTTGGCGGAATCAGGGAACCAAGGAGGCCACGTGGGAACCAGAGGATGTGATGCGGCAGCAATACCCTCAACTCTTTTGACTAGGTAATTTCGGGGCCAAAATTATTTTTAAGGCGGGGTAGAACTGTAACATCCTTAAATTGGGGTCTCTGCATTTTTGTGTGTTTGCATGTGTATTACATGGTAGGTGTGTTAGTTTGGACTACTTTAGGGTCTAGGCTCGAGTATTGGATAGGCCAGAGCCATAGTAGAAATTTTTGTTTTGAGTGCTTGGAAGGGGAGCTGATAGAGCTAGGGGTTAAGTATATTTGGTGGCAGGTTTTGTCGCAAGAAGAGCCTTGGTGGAGTGGCAAGGGACACCACTTAAGGCTTGGAGAAGTGACGCCACAAGGGGGAGCAAGGGAGCCTGGGCTCGAGCTGCAGAAATCCCTTTCTGCTTATTGTTTTTGACGCCAAAGCTAGGGAGGTGGTGTGCTCAGGATGGACTCTCTTGGATATGCGTTGAAGGAGTCAACACATTTGAATTGTGTGGTGGAGAGAAATTTGTGGAGTTTGAAATATTCAAACTTGTTTGAATGGTTGGCCAGGAGAAAAACAAGGAGAAGATGAGGGGATTGAGTTGGGAAGGTGTGTTAGCCGAATTTGAGTGGTGTGGGTGTGTGCATTCGGTTTTGGAGAGTGGAAGGGGGGTGTGCCAAATTTGGGGTTCTCTTTAGGTAGTATTTTCGGCTAGCTTAGAGGGCATTCATCGGTTTCCTTTCTTTTGTCAAAACCGAAACCTCTCCTACATCTCTTCTCTCTTTTTCTTTTTACCTTTTCGGCATCTGTTGGTATTTGGCCGAACCAACCTTGTTCTTTTCATCTTTTGCGTTTCACCTTCATGCCATTTCCTTGAAAAGCCGAATATTTCTTCTCCTATAGCCGTTTTCATTTCTTCTTTTCTTTATCCCAAAATCAAAAATCCCCTAACCCCTTATCATCTTCAACCTTTGCGCAAAGAGCTGAATATCTCTTGTCAATATTTTCTTTTCTCTTTAGGCATTTTCTCTTAACCTTCTCTGGTGCCGAAATCTATCTCTTCTTCGGTTCTCAAAGTCGAACTTCAACCCATAGTCAGGTGAGATTCTGTTTTTTCTTTTTCTTTTCTTTGCTCTTATGGCCGAATCTTCTTAGTGCTCTTACATCCCTATTTCTTTCCCTGATTTCGTTTGCTGGGGTAGTGAAAGCCGAAATCTCTGGCACTCAAACTCTTTTCCTGGACTGTTGTTGCAGTGGATCTGTAACGTGGGATTGCCATTGTCTCCAATCGAATTTGTTAGGGCTATGGTAAGTGTCTCTGCTATTGAATGTTTCCTATTGTGTTTAAGTGTCGAAGGTAGTGGCTAATCCTGTAGATCTTGGCCGATTGGAGGGTGTTAAGGAGGCTTGGCGTTAGTCGACTGGGCATTCAGGTGGTGCTTTGATTTAAGTCATTGATCTTCGGGAATTGATCAATCTAGGTAAGGGATTTATTCATTCGGGGTTGATATTCTTAGTCATAGTTACTCTCTGTGTTAACCTGATTTAGTGATAAGGTGTTATGGATCCTGTTATCAGCCGAACATTAGGAGGGGTCAGATCTGAGACCCCAGCCCCTAAGTTCAAAAGGAGAGCAGTGTCTGTGGTTCGTGACTGGCCACTTGGGTGTGGACCAGTATTTGAGCAGGAGAGTAGGCAGATCGTAGTGGTGTCGATTGACGACAGCATCAGCGTAGATAGTGTCGTATTGCGGGTAATTAGGTGTGTAACTCTTACACACTTCGTAGGTTAATATGATTTTGTTATGTGATTTGTTAAATCCCGGAATAGTGGCGTAAAACAATGTTTTACTATGTGCTACCCTCATGGGTATAAGCGAGGACTCCGGGTAAGTCCCTTCTGATTTGATTGATGTTAAATGCCTTGGTTAAAAGCTGTATATGCCATGATATGTGACTATTGCATGCTAAGCTTGACATTCATGCCATGAAAAGTATGTTCATTGATGTGGGTATGATGAGAGGAGGGGGAAGGATGATTTAGACTGTCACCAGTGGTTTTGACCACACAGTGGGTTGGCCCCACTTTACATATATTATTGTACTAAGTCTCAGTGGTTTTGACCACCAGTGGTTTGGTACCACATATTGCTATTTTGTGACTCGTCCCAGTAGTTTGGTACCACAGTGGGTTGGCCCCACAGAAATTATTATACGGGATTGTCATCAGTGGTTTTGACCACATTATGGGTTGGCCCCATAGATACTATTGTGACTACGGTCACCAGTGGTTTTGACCACACCGATATTATTTGTGACTACGGTCACCAGTGGTTTTGACCACACGGGTAGAAAAGGAGTATGGATGGTTAGGTTCGGGTTGCATGACTTGCATGTTGGCTTATGAAATTGTGTAAGAGCATTGATATTCTCGGGTTGGGGACTTATACATTGAGTCTCGGTGACTCACCCCTTCCTTTACATGTTTCAGGTGACTCGTAGATTGCGGATGTGGAGCTGGGACAGACTCGAGGTGGCCATGCTCATTGCTTTGGGTTTTGATTTAAATTATAATCTGGATTTTGCTTTACTCTTAATTTGGTTTTCGGGTTGTAATAAGGCCATTAACTTTCACTTTGAAGTTTATCTATCTGCTTAAATTATCACGGAAATGTTTGCATAAGTTAAACAAAACGGCATGCCTAAATAACCTTTAAAATGGAAGTTTTCTAAAATTCACAACTTATCGGGTTTTCTAAAACTTTACCATCGGGTAACGACGAACAAGTAGCATCAATAGGTTAACTTGGTTTTCTTAAAAACTGCAAACGGTTTGACAACTGGGCAAAAACTGTTTCGGATTTTCAATAAAAACTAATGGTTTTCTTAAAATAAGAAACTACACACAACTTTCCAAACCATATTTTTACTAAATCAAACAACTCGTTTTAAATAATGACCCCTTCTTTCAAAATTAAATTTACAAACTGTTTTCTTAGAAATCGTTTCCTCCTGTGACATACCAGATTCGGTCGTGGTGTGTTGACCGGGTTTGGGGTGTTACACTCGTACTCTGCTACTTGCTTATCTCCCTGAGTCAGGCTCAAAAACTCCTTCCTTCGGGCATCCACATAGGCCGCTCCAATGTATTTCCCTTGGAATACCGGTTTAAAGAACTCCCAAGTGATCTGCTCCGGTTGGTTGCCCTCTTTTATGGTCAACCACCACTGGTAGGCTTCTTCCCTAAGTAGGGATATTGCTCCTTTCAACTTTTGTTCAACCGTGCAATCCAAGTCGTCCATGATTCTTTTAGTGGCTTCCAACCAATACTCTGCCACATTAGGAGCCACACCCGCTACTCCTTTGAAAATCTCAGCCCCATTAGCTCGGAGTCACTCTACAATCGACCCACAACTCCCCGTACCATTCTTGGGCCCAACGACCCTTTCCAAGATTCTCAACATGGCCTGCGATACGACATCTTCTGTAGCGACAGCCCGCTCATTTGCTCCTCTTTCAGCTACTGGTGAGGCCAGAGCCTCCCCTACTCCTACATTGGGCATATGGCCGGACTCAGACGATCCTGCCCTAACACCTCCACGGCCTCTGCCGTGGCCTCTTCCACCTCGCCTAGCGCTCAAGGGGACTATTTTGCAAAATGGTTGAAAACCTATGATTTTTCCATGAGAGCATTAGTGTTGATTTCTAAAATTTTATGAAAGAAAATGAGTCTTAGTTGTTAAATAAACAACTTTTGTGAAATGTGTTTCCATGAAAACACCTAAAAAGACCTTTTTGTAAAGGTTGTAAAATAGGTGGTAATTGTGTGAAATAATGAGTATTGGAAGTTGATATAAGAGTAATAAATGTTCAGCTAGGCTTGTTAAAGGAGGAAATTTGATTAGAATTGATTTACGAGCCTAGGGGTAAAATCGTCATTTTATGAAAGTCTAAGGGAAAAATGGTAATTTTATCAGAGTATGATTATTGAAATGTATTAATTAATGTGGTAATTAAATGAGCTAATTTGCTACTATAGATCAAGGAGAACGAGGACTTAACCTTGACCGAGGAAAAGGCAAGGTTTCGGACTACATCGGCAAATTGGCATATTTTGGTACCGAGGTAAGTTTAATAAATTCAACATCATGTTATTAACTTTTAGAATGTTTGATATTCGTGAAGATGTACATTATTTCTATGAAATGAGTAATGATGTTAAATGAGAATATGATGAAAATTTATGATGTTGAATGTCCCGGTTGGACTTTAAGAAGTGAGAGGATATCATCATATAGACATGAGATTGGTAAGGTCCCGTGTAAGACCATGCCTGAGACATGGCCTCGGCACTGAATTGAGATCCCGTATAAGACCATATCTGGGATATGGCATCGACATCGAATATGAAAATTGTATAAGACCATATTTGGAATATGGCATCGACGTTGATATGAGATCCCGTATAAGACCATATCTGGGATATGGCATCGGCATCGAGATGCGACCCCATGTAAGACCATATTTGGGATATGGCATTGGGGTCATGTTTATGTGTATGATGATGATTGTGTATTTTCGGGTATTCCAGGTGATTCATCGGGATAAGTAGTTAAGCTTATAATAGAGATGACATCAGTGCTAAAGCTATGTGATGAAGTGATATAGGTATATGTGAGTAATTCGTGAGAAATGTTATGATATGTGACATGACATGTAATTGGTAAGAGTAAGCATGAGTAAGTTATGGCAATGTGTTTGGGACTTTGTGTTTTTATTCAATGATGATGAAATTCATGAAGTGCATGCTTTTGTGGGTGTTTTGATTCTAGGTTCTTAGAAGTGCCTTATGGTCATAATGTATGTTGAATTAAATTGGTATAAGTGTGGTTGCTTTATAGGGTTGCAATTGGCTCGACCGATAGCCTTACAATTGACCACATGGGTAGACACACGGGCGTGTGTCTAGGCCGTGTGTAACACACGGTCAGCCCCATGGGTGTGTTGATAGGGCGTGTGTCCCCATGCATGCTAGGTTGGCAAGTCATAATACTCAGTAGTAAACACACGGGCTGAGACATGGTCGCGTGTCTCAACCGTGTGGGAGACGCGGCCTAAGACATGGGCATGTGCCTGGGCCGTGTGAAGTCTGCACCTGAAATTAGGAAATTAATTCGACACACAGTCTAAGGACACGAGCGTGTGCCTTGGCCGTGTGGCCTTATTGAGATGATGAGATCATAAACAGAATGTCAAGGTTTTCACACACGGGTGAAGACACGGGCGTGTCATGGCCGTGTGAGGGACACGTGCTATGGACACGGACGTGTGTCAGGCCGTGTGAAAACTTCTATAGGTTCGAAATGAAAAATAAAATCCACACAGATTAGGGACATGGGCATGTGTGATTACACGGCCTGCACACACGGGCGTGTGGCCCTATTTTGTGTTAAAATTTTCTAAGTGTTCAAAACTTTCCAGTTTGATCCCGGATCATTCCGGGTGCAAGTTTAGGGTCTCGTAGACCTATAATAAGAACATTAAGGTCTTGAATGAAAGGTTTTAATCTGAAATGAAATTTTATGGATCGATGTTGTATGATTGAGCAAGTTAAGTACGGTAATGCCTCGTATCCGATTCAGGTGTTGAATACGGGTAAGGAGTGTTACATTTAGTGGTATCAGAGCTACAGTTTACTCAATTCTCGGACTAACATAGCATAGGTACCAGTCTAGCTATACATGCCATACATATGAGTATTTACATAATGATAATGTGACGACTCCTGACGATCTAAATTGTGTTTTTATATAGTAAATGGATCCCAATCGAGCTGCGGCTGATGATGCTGCAAGTAATGCACCTACTCCCGCGCAAGGGACCGCGCTAGTAGAAAGTAGACCCGAGACTTTGGGTTAGGGAGAAGAGGCTCATGAAGCCTTTCTCCATATGATAAGCGATTGCTATACTGAGTTTATTCGAGCAAATCCTAATGCTCAACCCCCTCCACCCCCACCTATTCCTCAGCCTACCCCTGTAGCTCCCCAAGTTGTGCAAGTAGTAAGAAGAGAAAAGCCTCCGGTTGATAGAATTCAAAAACAAGGAGCTGAGGAATTCCGAGCTAGTAAAGATGATAATCTGGAGAGGGCGGAATTCTGGATTGAGAATATTATCAGGGTATTCGATGAGTTGTCATGCAGATCTGAAGAGTGCATGAAGTGTGTGGTATCTCTCTTGAGAGATTCGGCCTATCAGTGGTGGAACACCCTTGTGTCGGTTGTAACAAGAGAGAAAGTTAACTGGGAATTCTTCCAAGAAGAGTTCCGGAAGAAGTATGTTAGTCAAAGGTTCGTTGACCAGAAAGGAAAGGAATTTTTGGAACAAAAGAAGGTCGAATGACGATGACCGAATATGAGCGTGAGTTCGTATGACTTAGGAAATAAGCTCGGGAGTACGTATCGGCAGAAGCCATTATGTGCAAAAGGTTCAAGGATGGGTTAAATTAGGATGTCCGTTTATTTGTTGGTGTCTGGAACTAAAAGAATTTGTTGTGTTAGTGGATAGAGCCTGTAAAGCCGAGGAACTGGTCAAAGAGAAAAGAAGAGCTGAAATCGAGTCTCGTGACTCGAGAAAGAGATAGTCGGGAAAATAATTTCAATCCTCATCCAAAAAATCAAGAGAGTTTACTACTCGATCGGCCACTTCAGCTGGGTTTTCAAATAGAAGTAAGGGTAAACAATACTCGGGATTTAAAGCTCAGACCACTTCAGTGTCTAGCGTTGGCAACGCTCGACCAAGTAGACTGAAATGTCCACAGTGTAGTAGACGTCATCCCGGGGAGTGTCGAGCAAACGAGAAAACTTGTTTCAAGTGTCGATCCCTAGACCATTTTATCAGAGATTGCCCCGAGGTGGGTGAGAAAGAGAAACCTTAGAATACAAGACCTGGAAGTACTGCTAGAGGAAGACCACAGAGAAACCCGGTAAATGAAATGAGTAGTAAGAATACACCTAGAGAGCAGACTGCAAGAGCTGAGGGTAGAGCGCCTGCGAGGACTTACGCTGTTCGCGCTCGTGAAGAGGCATCCTCCCCCGACGTGATCACGGGTACATTTTCTCTCTATGATACTCATGTTATAACTTTAATTAATTCGGGATCTACCCATTCTTATATTTGCATGGAATGAGTCTCTAGTATGAACATGCTTGTAGAGTCTACCGAATTTATGATAAGAGTGTCAAATTTTCTAGATAAATGTGTGTTAGTTGATAGAGTATTGATCGTGCATCTGAAAGTTTTAATATTTATATAATGAATGATTGAGCCTAGAAACTAACTATCACCACGATTGAGGAAAGCGCACCTATCGAACAGTAGTATAGCTTAGTGGCAAGACCTGAATGTCGAACCCAAGGGAACCAAAAGTACTAGTACTGACTTTCTTTCTATTATTTAGCCTAAAATAAAAGGGATTAATGTTTGTCTAACTAATTCCTAAACTAAGGGTGCCAAGACACAGAGAATGAATTGGGAAAATACTTTTGGGAAAACCAATTGATTAAGACAATACCCAAGGAAGAATCCACCCAGACTTCACTTGTTATTTAACTCTGAACCAGACAATTTATTCACTTGACTTGATCCGTAGGATTCCCTAATTTATATTAATACCTCTCTCGAGGCTACTAATGTCTAACCCTAGGTTGACTAATTGAAATCTCATTCTAATTAAAACCCCTAGTGTTGCATTAACTCGATCTATGGACTCCATATTAGGTTTGACCCTAATCCGACAGATTTTCGTCGTCCTATCTCTAGAAGTGCGATCAACTCCGCTTAACTATGCTAGATCTACTCTTAAACAGGGACTTTTGCTCCTCTGAATAAGCACATCAATACTTGAATCAATATCCTGAAATATTAACACAAGAATTAAGAACATATAATTAAGAACAAATCAAGTATTTATCATACAGTTCAGAAAACAATAACAAGATCCGTCTTAGGTTTCATCCTCCTCAGGTATTTGAGGGGTTTAGTTCATGTTTATAAAAGAATACATCTCAGAAGAAATTAAATAACAAAACATAAAGAAAAACCCTAAAACCCTCTGAAGAAAATTGAAGGGAAGATCCTCAGTCTATAGCGTGATTCCGGCTTCTGAAATGGATCAACTGGCTCTCTTCAAGTAATTCCCTAATTTCAGCTCTCTCTGGCTTTGCTCCTGTCAAAAGCCCTGATAGAGGCCTTCTGTCTAACTCCCCTTTTAGGTTTCCTTCTAAGGTGTTTATATAGGCTTTCGGGATGCCTTACTTGGCCCACAAGTGTCTTATTCCGAGTGGAATTAAAACAGGCCACGGTAGGGACACGCCCGTGTGAATCGAGCCTTAGGCCATGTTCGAGTCTGCTAAAGTGGCACGACTGCGCGGCAAACTCCAGGCCGGGTGAATTTCTTACTTTGGCTCATTTTCTCCGTTTTTGACCCGTTTCTCGTTCTTTTCGACTCCCTAAGCTCTCTTGAGTATAAAACATGAAATTAAGAGATTAGGAGCATCAAATTCATCAAATCAAGGGTTAAATCTTCCAAAAGTATGCCAAATGTGGGATTTAAATATGTATATATTACGGTTTATCAAATACCCCCTCTCTTAAGCATGTGCTTGTCCTCAAGCAAAATCCTTAACTCATGATTAAAATTCATTCTTCTCAACTTATAACTCGTATCAATAATGTTTCGAAATAATCCATAGGTAATTGTACATTGAAAATTCAACTAAAAGAACATCAGAGTTTCAAACGATCCAAGTTGAGCATTTTATTCTTGAAAAACATAGGTATCCCCCTTATCTAACTAATCACTGTTGATTCAAAATATCACAGAGTTAACATCCTCACTAAGGATTCACTCAAATCGCTCTAAGTGTTTAAGGGACAAAAAATTAAGCACTCAATAGTTAACAAGAAAAGTTATTACCATAGGCTTGCATGAAAATCAAATCTCCACCACTATAAATTGAGATGATACATCGATCAAAAGGTCTTTAAAAAGGGTTGTAACG
The DNA here is from genome assembly GCA_005393395.2 of Gossypium australe. NCBI lineage: Eukaryota > Viridiplantae > Streptophyta > Magnoliopsida > Malvales > Malvaceae > Gossypium > Gossypium australe. The sequence goes on along the minus strand of CM016617.1, from coordinate 84,932,292 downwards.
TGGCTTGGTTAAGGGGCGTGGTCACAAGCTAGAATAGGAGGTTAGAATCGAGATCGAGTTGACAAATTACCTAACTAGAAAAATATACTAATAATGAATAATTACATTAATAAAACGAGCTTCTTCTAAAGATGTGAGATTTACTGTTTAAGCTCATAAAAACATAGAACTAATAATGGCTATACTTTCAATTTTTTTAAAGAACAAATCAAGTACAATAATAAGAATTTAACAACTGAAATGGCAAACATAGTTAGGCAACTTCTCAAATCAAACCTCGATAAAAAGGTTAATACAATAGGAAAAATTATTTAATGAATCAAAAAGAGTAAGTCTTGGGTTAATATTAAGGGTAAATCAAGAAACGGTTAATGAGGATCAAAAGGGTTCACTAGGGGTTAATTATGGAGGTAGGCCTTTTGGGAAGTAAGTGGGTTAAATCCTAGGTGCCTTTAACATCTCAGTATATCAAATAAAGAATGTGGTCTCGACTTGTATAATCGAAGCAAGTTCTAGAATAACAGATCAATATTAACTCATTCAAAGCAACAATAAAGGTGACCACGAAAGAATGTATGCTCTAAAGGCTCAAAATCTCACAGAAATTATTGGTTTTTGATGTCAACCTTGTGAACTTCAAACATCAAGATAATACCTAAACTTGGGGAAACAACCTAGTAAATTTTTAATTTTCAAAAATCAACTTATCATGCTTGATTCTCTAAAGCTTTCAAGTTTAAACAATCAATGCACAACTACCTATGTTTTAATTCAAGACATATCAATAGAAATCATAAATCAACCAAAAATTGTTCTAATAGTGATATAAGAAAGAAAAGACAAAATTCAGGGATTTGAGAATAATGCAAAAAGTTTTCTGAATAAAATTCACCCCCCACACTTAAGATGTACATTGCCCTCAATGTACAAAGATATTTGTTCTAGAGATTAATAGCATGATATCATAAGAGAGAGGGAGAAATGAAACTTCCTGAATTTTGAATGGGTTTCTTGAGTTGGAAGTGTGGAAACTTGGTTCGGAGATGTAAGATAAGTTGGAGGAGGCATGGAAGATTTTCCTCCTTAGAGCTGGATATTCCAGAGTCCTATTTTAGGCTTTTTAACTGTGATAAAATCAGTCAGTTCTTTAACATTGAAGGATTACTCAAATATTGCCAGAAAATGTAAATTGTGTAATAGTGATTATGAAACCTAAAAATAACTAAAATAAACATTAGTCAAAATTAAAAATAAAATGAAAATTAGTATTTTAAACATAAAAATTCAATGAAATTATCATAAAAATAAAAGAAAAGGGACTCAGAAGTCCTCATCGCAAGATGGCTCGCGAGGTGAGGGCGGCGATGAAATGTGAAGGTGCTGACATATCTGGTGGAGGGTGGCGTCGATGTGATCGAAGTGCTGGAAGCATTGCTGCTCGAATCGTGTTAGGTGCTCAGATATGTTCGAAAGAGAAGCTGCCGCATGAACTGGGTGATTGCTTGGTGGTGGCCTCTCGTGTGGTTGGGACATCATCAGTAATATCCTCAGGATCCTCCTCCTCAGTGGCATGGGCTAGACGGTATTGAGGAGGATCGATCCCACGACGACGCTTGATCATCCTCATGTTTATCATGGTCGAGATGCCCTGTGGAGACATTTGACCTATCAAGGTGAGGGATGATGATTGTGTCACGGTGTTGAAGAGACAAAAGTATCTCGCAAGGTGTGTCACATAGGGTCCCATGGAAATGACCCCTCGTCTATGCTGCTCCGTCTGGTGTTGGATGGCGCGAGCGATGAAGTAGGCTAAGTCAAAGACGTACCCGTTCGCCATGCACCATTGGAAGTAGGAGTCATGAGTGTTGACGACGTCGGTGCTCTCTCGCCTACCCGTCAGTGTATGAGCTAAAATGACGTGTAAGTACCTCAGGGATGGGGCGAGAGCTGTCGCCTTGGAGCAACTGGGGTCGTAGGTGGCGGAGCCGGGCTGAGTAGGGAAGAAGGAAAACGACTAGGGTTTTGTGGAGAAGGATTTGGGGAGAAGATGAGTAGTGGGTTGGTTTAAATAGGAAATAAGGCACATGGTCAGTGGCCACGCCCGTAGGGTCTTTTTCAGCCTGTGTGATTCGTGAATTTTTGAATTTGGGCATGTCTAAATCGTGTTCCACGCCCGTGTCCCATGGACGTCTTGTGTGACACGGTCGAATCGCATGGCCATGTGCGTCTTTGTTCGCTTCTCCCACGCCCGTGCATAAAATCATGCGCCCGTGTTCGTTAATCAGTTTTGACCATGACTTTGAGGCACGGCATGTCGAACGCCCGTGTCATTTACTCAGAATCGACCACGGCTGCATCGCACGGTCGTGGCTCTTCTATCGCATCTAGTGTTGGGGAAAAGTTTTTCTTCCTTGACTCGTACAGCCTCCGCCACGCCTACGTCTCTCCTCGTGGTTTCGACACGGCCACGACCACGCCCGTGTGCTATGCCGTGTGGATGAGAAATCCTGCGTCTGTTAAATTGGTTAGTTCTTAGGTAGATGCTAAAACCAAAAATATGCCTGTTAGTGATATTAGTGCTCGGGTTGTGTCCCGAGAAGCACTTGTTTAAAGTCTTAAGCTAGACTTACCCTGTTTTCATTCCTAAATGAAGGTTCACGGAGGCAAAGCTCCTCTCTCATATCCCTAAAATCTTTACCATTATAAATTTTCAGTCGCTGGCCATTTACCTTGAATGTGCCACGAGTCGGATGAGTTACCTCGATTGTGCTGCAGGGAAAAATAGTTTTGATTAGGAATGGACCTGACTATCTTGATTTCAACTTTTCAGGAAACAACTTGAGCCTTGAATTGTATAGTATGACTAAATCTCCTACTCGAATTGCTTTGGTTGCTTTAAACGAGCATCATGGCGTCGCTTTGGTGCCTCCTTATATAGACATGAGTTCTCGTAGGCATTAGCTCGCCATTCATCTAGCTCGTTCAACTGCATCATTCTCTTCTCACCTGCTGGTTTAAGATCGTAATTTAAGAATTTTATAGCCCAAAAAGCTTTGTGCTCTAATTCAAATGGTAGATGACAACTTTTTTTCGTAGACAAGTCTGTATGGGGATGTTCCTATGAGGGTTTTAAACGCTGTTCTATAGGACCATAAAGCACCGTCTACTTTTAATGCCCAATCTTTCCTGTTTGATTCAACTGTTTTCTCTAGAATATGCTTAAGCTCTCGATTTGCTACTTCCACTTGTTCACTGGTTTGAGGGTGATAAGGGGTACTTGTTCTGTGGTGTACTCCATATTTCTTTAAGACCTTGTCAAATTGAGTATTACAAAAATGAGTACCCCTATCACTAATAATTGCTCTGGGTGTTCCAAATCGAGAGAAGAGTTTCTTAAGAAATCTCACTACCATTCTGGAATCATTAGTAGGTAAAGCTTGAGCTTCCAGCCATTTTAACATATAGTCCACTGCTACTAAGATGTATTTATTCCCAAATGAGCTAGGGAATGAGCCCATAAAGTCAATACCCCATACATCGAATATTTCACATTATAGCATATATGTTTGGGGCATTTCATCGCATTTAGAGATATTACCTATTCTCTGACATCTATCACACGAAGCAACATACCTGTTAGCGTCTTTGAACAAGGTAGGCCAATAAAAACCTGATTTGAGCGTTTTATGTGCTGTCCTGATCCCACTGTAATGTCCTTCAGAGGGTCCTGAATGGCAATGTTCTAAGATTTTGCTTGCTTCTGCCTTTGTAACACATCTCCGAATTACTTGATCTTCCCATATATGGAAAAGAAAAGGGTCCTCCCAAAAATAGTTTTTCGCATCAGCAAAGAATCGCTTATTTTGATGACGTGTTGACCTTTTTGGTAGGATGTTAGCAGCTAAGTAATTTGCAATGTTCACAAACCATGTACCTCGGAGTTAGATATAGAAAATAGTTGTTTGTCAGGAAATGAGTCATTTATCTCACTCTCATCTAGTTCTTCGATATTTGGATTTTCAAGCCTAGAAAGATGATCTGCCGCAAGATTTTCAGCTCTTTTCTTATCTTGAATTTCCAAATCAAATTCCTGTAAGAGTAAAATCCATCTTATGAGTCAAGGTTTTGCATCGGGTTTAGTTAAAAGATAACGAAGAGCTGAATGGTCAGTGTAAACGACAACTTTAGATAATATCAAATACTGTCTAAATTTGTCAAATGCAAAAACTACGGCTTGCAATTCTTTTTCTGTGGTGGTGTAATTTTCTTGTGCGGCCAACAATGTTTTGCTAGCATAATAAATTGGCTGAAAATGCTTGTCTCTTCGCTGTCCCAAAACTGCACCTACTGCAAAGTCACTCGCATCACACATTAGTTCAAAGGGTAAATTCCAATCAGGTGCAATTATAATTGGAGCATTTATTAATTTATTTTTTAGGGTGTTAAATGCATCTAAACATTCCTGATCAAAATTGAAAGGCACATCTTTTTCTAGTAGTTTTGTTAAAGGCTTAGCCATTTTAGAAAAATCCTTAATAAATCTTCGATAAAATCTAACATGTCCTAAAAAGCTTCGAAATAGCCTTAACTGAACTAGGAGGAGGTAATTTTTCTATGGTTTCAAATTTTGCTTTGTCAACCTCAATCCCTTTACTAGAAATTTTGTGGCCTAACACAATCCCCTTTCGAACCATAAAGTGACACTTTTCCCAATTAAGCATAAGGTTCATTTCCTCACATCTCATTAGAAATTGTTTTAAATTTTTAAGGCAAAGATGGAAAGAATTACCAAATACTGAAAAGTCATCCATAAATACCTCCATAATATCTTCCACAAGTTCATCAAAGATGGCTAACATGCAGCGCTGAAAAGTAGCAGGAGCATTACATAATCCAAAAGGCATTTTACGATAAGCAAACGTACCGTATGGACATGTAAATGTTGTCTTTTCTTGATCCTCAGGAGCTATTGGGATTTGGAAGTAGCCAGAGAGTCTGTCTAGGAAGCAGTAGTACATATGCCCAGATAATATTTCTAACATCTGATCAATAAATTGTAAAGGGAAGTGATCCTTTCTCGTGGCGTCGTTCAACTTCCTATAGTCAATACAAACTCTCCAACCTGTGACTGTTGTTGTAGGAATCAATTCATTCTTTTTGCTAGCTACAACAGTCATACCTCCTTTCTTTGGAACAACCTGAACAGGACTCACCCAAGTACTGTTAGAAATAGGATAACTAATTCTAGCATCTAGAAGTTTAATTACCTCAGTTTTAACAACTTCTTTCATGTTGGGATTCAATCATCTTTGAGGTTGCACACATGGTTTATACTCATCTTCCATTAAAATTTTGTGGGTGCAAAACGATGGACTTATCCTTTTAATGTCAGAAATTTTCCAAGCTATGGCTCTTTTATGTTCCTTTAGTACCTGCAGCAACTCGTCCTTCTCTTTGGGTTCCAGTTCTGAAGAGATGATTACTGGTAGTGTAGAATTATCTCCGAGGAATGCATATTCTAAGTGATTTGGTAACTGTTTCAATTCCAATTTAGGCGGCTCTTCAATAGAGGGTTTTTGTTTTAGTTCATCGTTGATTTCAATGCCCTTGTCTTTCTTTTGTCTAGAGGAAGATGTATTAGAATTCAACTTATCGGTATCATCGTCTACCCCCTCACCTTGAGTGAGACACAGTTCCAACGTGCCGTCATGTATGATTTTTTGCAAAGAATCTTGAATAAAATGATCAATGGCATCAATAAAACAACATGAATCATCTTGCTCTCTAGAATATCGCATAGCATCATAAATTTGAAAAATATTTTCCTCGTCACCTACCCTTAGCGCAAGTTTACCATCACCTACATCAATAATAGCCCTAGCAGTAGCTAAAAAGGGGCGTCCCAAAATTAAAGGCACCTCAATGTCCTCATCCATGTCAAGCACAACAAAATCAACAGGGAATATAAATTTTTCAACTTTTACCAGAATATCTTCAATAACTCCCCTAGGATATTTAATAGATCTGTCAGCTAATTGAATACTCATCCTAGTAGGTTTTGGTTCCCCGAGACCAAGCTGCTTGAACATTTTATAAGGCATTAAGTTAATACTGACACCTAAATCAGCTAGTGCTTTCTCAATGTTTAAACTACCAATTAAACAGGGAATAGTGAAACTTCCTGGATCTTTCAATTTTGTTGGTAGCTTATTTTGGAGGATGGCTGAACATTCTTCATTAAGTTCCACGGTTGATATCTCTGCAAACTTCCTTTTATTTGTTAGAAGCTCTTTTAGGAATTTTGCATATGTCGGCATCTGCGAAATAGCTTCAACAAAAAGGTAAGTTAATATGTATCTGTTTAAAAAGTTCAAGAAATTTACCGTATTGTGCGTCTAAGTGATCTTTCTTCAACTTTGCCGAATATGGGATTGGTGGTTTATATTCTTCACGTACCGGTGTTACATTCTCAACTTCCTCATCTTTTTCCTTATTAGTTTCTTGTGGCATCTTCTTTTCTACTTCAACCAATACCTTCCCACTCCTTAATGTTACTGCCTTCACTTGCTCTTGTGGTTTAGGTTCGGTATTATTAGGTAAACGACCTGGTTTCCTTTCTGAAACTAACTTGGTCAGCTATTCTAGTTGATTTTTAAGCCCTTGAATTAATGTTTGCTGATTATTCAACTACATTTCGATATTCTGAAAACAAATTTCTGACGCTGAAATGAACTTTGCTAGCATATCCTCAAGGTTCAGCTTTTTCTCTTGTGGGTAAGGTTGCTGTTGAAAGCCCAGAGGTGGTTGCTGCCTTTTTTTTCTTGACCACTCCATGAGAAATTTGGGTGGTTCCTCCAACATGGACTATATGTGTTACTATAAGGGTTATTTTGAGGTCTAGAATTGTTACCCATATAGTGAACTTGCTCGTTTTCAGCACTCGGGTTGTAAGGAAGATATTCTATATTCCTCATCCCTCCTCCATTCATATCGCACTGCATTACTGGATGTACCTGCGAAGAACCATACAAACCATCAATCTATTTATTTAACAGTTCTACCTGGTTTGATAGCATGACCACTACGTCGAGGTTGAAAACACTGGCGGCTTTTGTTGGCTTTGTCCTCGTGACTTGCCACTAATAGTTATTCAGTGACATCTCTTCAATGAATTTGTTGGCAGACTCAGGTATTTTGTTGTTCAGGGTTCCACCGGCGACTGAATCAATCAACTGCCTAGTTGAGGGGTTCACACCATTGTAAAAGGTTTGAACTTGTAGCCATAAAGGTAATCCATGGTGTGGGCACCTTCTCAATAGATCCTTGTATCTTTCCCATGCATCGTAAAGTGTCTCTAAATCCATTTGCACAAAAGAAGAGATATCATTCCTCAACTTGGCCATTTTAGCCGACGAAAAATATTTTAACAAAAAATTATTGGTCATTTGTTCCCATGTAGTGATTGATCATCATGGTAACGAGTTCAACCATTGTTTAGCTTTGTTCCTCAACGAAAAGGGAAACAATCGAAGACGAATGGCATCGTCAGAAACGTCATTTATTTTGAAAGTATCGCAAAATTCTAGAAAATTTGCCAAGTGATTGTTTAGATCTTCACCCTGCAAACCATCAAACTGAACAAATTGCTGTATCATCTGTATAGTGTTAGGTTTCAGTTCGAAATTATTTGTAGCAATAGCTGGTCTAACACTACTTGATTCATTTCCTGTTAAATTAGGTGTAGCATAATCATACAGAGTACGAGGAGCAAGATTTTGATTCACCGGGTTTGCGGCAACCATAGGAGGTAGCGGATTGTTATCAGCCATCTCTTCGGTAGTATTGGTATCGTCCTCTTGCTCTTCTTCTATGTATTGTAAGCTTCTCCTTATTTCTCTTCAGTTTCTGGGAACGGTACCTTCTATATCGCTGTCAAAAATCAAGGGTCCTGATGGGTTCCTCCTAGTCATAAACTAGAAAAACCTATCAGAACAAGTAATAGAGAGAAATCAGAAAACTAAAAAAAAAATTAGAAAGAAAGAAAGAAATAAAATAAAAATGGCTAAAGTAATAAAAATTGAGTGTTCCTAATATTTCAGTTCCCCGGAAACAGCGCCAAAAACTTGATCATGTGTCTGAAAGTTTTAATATTTATATAATGAATGATCGAGCCTAGAAACTAACTATCACCACGATTGAGGCAAGCGCACCTATTGAACAGTAGTATAGCTTAGTGGCAAGATCGGAATGTCGAACCCAAGGGAACCAAAAGTACTAGTACTGACTTTCTTTCTATTATTTAGCCTAAAATAAAAGGGATTAATGTTTGTCTAACTAATTCCTAACTAATACTTTTGGGAAAACCAATTGATTAAGACAATACCCGAGGAAGAATCCACCTAGACTTCACTTGTTATTTAACTCTGAACCAGGCAATTTATTCACTTGACTTGATCCATAGGATTCCCTAATTTATATTAATACCTCTCTTGAGGCTATTAACGTCTAACCCTAGGTTGATTAATTGAAATCTCTTTCTAATTAAAACCCCTAGTGTTGCATTAACTCGATCTATGTACTCCATATTAGGTTTGACCCTAATCCGATAGATTTTCATCGTCCCATCTCTAGGAGTGCGATCAACTCCGCTTAACTATGCTAGATCTCCTCTTAAACAGGGACTTTTGCTCCTCTAAATAAGCACATCAATACTTGAATCAATATCCTGAAATATTAACACAAGAATTAAGAACACATAATTAAGAACAAATCAAGTATTTATCATATAGTTCAGAAAACAATAACAAGATCCGTCTTAGGTTTCATCCTCCTTAGGTATTTGAGGGGTTTAGTTTATGTTTATAAAAGAATACATCTCAGAAGAAATTAAATAACAAAACATAAAGAAAAACCCTAAAACCCCCTGAAGGAAATTGAAGGGAAGATCCTCTGTCTTGAGCGTGATTCTGACTTCTAAGATGGATCAACTAACTTTCTTTGAGTAATTCCCTAATTTCAGCTTTCTCTGTTTTTGCTCCTGTCAAAAGCCCTAACAGAGGCCTTCTGTCCAACTCCCCTTTTAGGTTGCCCTCTAAGGTGTTTATATAGGCTTTCGGGTTGCCTTACTTGGCCTACAAGTGTCTTATTCCGAGTGGAATTAAAACAGGCCACGGTAGGGACACGATCGTGTGAGTCGAGCCCTGGGCCGTGTTCGAGTATGCTAAAGTGGCACGGCCGTGTGGCGAACTCCAGGCCGTGTGGATTTCTTACTTTGGCCCACTTTCTCCATTTTTTGCCATTTTCTCGTTCTTTTCGACTCCCTAAGCTCTCCTGAGTATAAAACATGAAATTAAGAGATTAGGAGCATCGAATTCATCAAATCAAGGGATAAATCATCCAAAAGTATGCCAAATGTGGGATTAAAATATGTATATATTACGGTTTATCAAGTATGCAAAGATTGTCCTTTGATGATTAGAGGTTATTACCTTCCGGCTAATCTCATGTTATTGTCGTTCGAAGAATTCGATGTCATCCTTGGGATGGATTGGTTAACTACTCATGATGTGATAGTGAATTGTGGAAGGAAATTTATTGATTAAAATGTGAAAATGGGGATACTCTTCGTGTTGAATCAGATGATCAAAACAAGTTACCTGGAGCAATTTCTCATATGTCTACTCGGAAATACATAAGAAAGGGGTACGATGCTTACCTTGCCTTTGTGATGAATGCTAGAGAGACTGAGTTAAGAATCGAATCAGTGCCCATAGTTTGTAAGTATCCAGATGTTTTCCCAGAGGAATTGCCAGGGTTACCTCCGGTTAGAGAGATTGAATTTAGGATTGAGTTAGCTCCTGGTACTGCCCCACTTCAATTACTCCATACAGAATGGCTCCAACCAAGCTAAAAGAACTGAAGGCACAGTTGCAAGAGTTAACGGACAAAGGCTTTGCGAGACCGAGTTATTCTCCATGGTGTGCTCCCGTTTTATTTGTGAAAAAGAAAGATGGTTTAATGAGGCTATGTATAGATTATTGGCAGCTCAATAAGGTAACTGTGAAGAACAAGTACCCATTGCCAAGAATCGATGATTTGTTTGATCAATTGAAGGGAGCCACTGTGTTTTCCAAGATAGACTTGAGCTCTGGATATTATTAGTTGAGAGTCAAGGACTCGGATGTGCTGAAAACCACATTTTGGATGAGGTATGGTCACTATGAATTTTTTGTCATGCCTTTCGGTTTAACAAATACCCCTGTAGTTTTCATGGATTTGATGAATCGCATCTTTTGGCCATATTTGGATAAGTTTGTTGTAATCTTTATTGATGATATATTGATTTACTCTTGAGATGACAATGAGCATGCTGAGCATTTGAGACCGGTTCTGCAAATTTTGAGAGATAAACAATTATATGCCAAGTTTAGTAAAAGTGAATTTTGGCTTAAGGAAGTTAGATTTTTGGGGAACATTGTCTCGGGAGATGGAATCAGAGTCGACCTGAGTAAGATCTCAGCAATTGTGGATTGGAAACCACCAAGGAATGTGACCGAGGTTAGGAGTTTTCTAGGCCTAGCTGCTACTATAGACGATTTGTCAAGGGATTTTCCATGATAGATACTCCGATGACGAGGCTATTGCAAAAAGAGGTGAAGTTTGAGTGGACAGAAATGTGCCAACAGAGTTTTGAGAGATTGAAGGCATTGTTGGCTGAGGCTCTAGTTCTAGTACAACCCGAACCAGGAAAATAATTTGTGGTTTACAGCGATGCATCCTTGAATGGACTGCGTTGTGTACTCATGGAAGAAGGCAAGGTGATAGCATATGCCTCTAGACAATTAAAGCTGCACAAGAAGAATTACCCCAAGATTTGAGTTAGCTGCAATTGTATTTGCACTAAAGATTTGGAGACACCATTTGTATTGTGAGAAATGTCAGGTGTTCATTGATCATAGGAGCCTAAAGTATTTGATGACTCAAAAGGAGTTGAATCTAAGACAGAGAAGATGGTTAGAGCTAACAAAGGATTATGAGCTACTAATTGAATACCATCCGGGGAAGGCGAACGTGGTCGCCGATGCCTTGAGCAGGAAATCCTTGTTTGCGCTGAGAGCCATGGATACATAGATAGCTTTGTTAGATGATGGTTCTATTCTAGCTGAGTTGAGGGCTAGACCAATGTTTCTCCAAGAGATTTGTGAAGCTTAGAAAGGCGACAATGATTTACAAGCTAAAAGAGTTCAATGTGAGTCAAATGTTGAGTCGGACTTTCGGATAAGTCTTGATGGATGTTTGATGTTCCAAGATAGGGTCTGTGTGCCCAGAGATGATGAGCTTATTCGAAAGATTCTGCACGAAGCACATAGTGGATGTTTGTCTATACATCCAGACAGTACGAAGATGTATAATGACTTAAGGAAATGGTATTGGTGGCCGAGTATGAAGAAAGACATTTTTGAGTTTGTATCGAGATGCCTAATTCGTCAACAAGTGAAGGCTGAACATCATGTACCCTCGGGTTTACTTCAGCCTATTATGGTTCTCGAGTGGAAATAGGACTGGATTGCCATGGATTTTGTGACAAGTTTATTGTTAACACTGAAAAAGAAGGATACAGTATGGGTCGTCATTGATAGACTTACGAAGTCAGCTCATTTCATACCGGTATGGGTTGCTTATTCACTTGATAAGTTGGCCGAATTGTATATTTCTAAGATTGTGAGATTGCACGGAGTGCCATTGTCGATTATTTCGGATAGAGATCTGAGATTTACGTCGCGATTTTGGAAAAAGTTGCAAAAAGCATTGGGCACAAAATTGAGCTTTAGTACAGCTTTCCATCCGTAGACCGATGGTCAGTCGGAAAGAGTAATACAGATACTGGAAGACATGCTTAATATAGAAACTGGAAGACATGCTCCGATGTTGTGTTTTGGAATTCCAAGGTAATTGGGAGAAATACTTACTGTTGGTGGAATTCGCCTATAATGACAACTTTCAGTCGAGTTTGAAGATGGCAGCTTATGAGGCATTGTATGGGCGTAAGTGCCAAATGCCTTTGTATTGGACTAAACTCAGAGGAAACTAGATTCACAGGGTAGATTTAGTCAGAGAAACCGAAGAGAAGGCAAAATTGATACGTGAATGTGTAAAAGCTGTCTCAGATAGACAAAAGTCCTATGCGAACTTGAAACGGAAAGAGATTGAGTTTCAAGTCGGTGATAAAGTGTTACTGAAAGTATCACCATCGAAGAAGGTTCCCAGATTTGGCTGGAAAGGCAAATTGAGTCTGCACTTTATCAGACCGTATGATGTTACCGAGAGGATAGGGCCGGTAGCTTATCGTTTGGCACGAGAAGTCAAACAGTTGAGAAACAAAAGTATAGCCCTTGTGAAAGTACTATGGAAAAGACACGGGGTAGAAGAGGCTACATGGGAGCTCGAAGAGACTATGAGAAACCAATATCCCAACCTTTCTACCGGTAAGATTTTCGGGGACGAAAATCCTTAAGGGGGAGAATTGTAACAGCCTGATTTAAGGGCTAGTCAGAACAATGGTTTTGAAACCACTAATCCGAGGTTGAAGAAAATTATTTTTATATTATTTTATGAGTTAAATCATGATTATATAGGTGCATGAAAGTTTTGGTACTTTAATTTTAGCGATTGCATGCTTAATTGCGAAAAAGGACTAAATTGCATAAAGTGCAAAAGTTCTATTTTACAAGCTAAAGGTGTCTAAAAGCCATAGAATACTAATTGGAAGCCTTTAAAGTGCAATTAGCCCCTCAAATAATGGTTGCTCGACCATAGGGGACAAAGAGTTGAAAAATGAGTCAAAGTTGGTAGAAATTTAGTGACTAAATTGATATTTTATAATAAAATAAAGAAAAGGAAAAGATATCATCTTTCCTCTCTTCTTCTCCATCGAAAATTAGTAGCAAAATAGGGGTTGAGAGCTCAAAAAATTCAACCAAGCTTTTCTCCTTGCAAGTAAGTGTTTTAAAGGTCATTCTTTGATATTTTTTGTACTTTTGAGACCCTTGCAGCTTGAGCTAGCTAATGAGGGGACTATTTTGCAAAATGATTTAAAAACTAGGGTTTTTCCATGAGAGCATTAGTGTTGATTTCTAAAATTTTATGAAAGAAAATGAGTCTTAATTGTTAAATAAACAACTTTTGTGAAAGGTGTTTCCATGAAAACACCTAAAAGGACCTTTTTGTAAAGGTTGTAAAATAGGTGGTAATTGTGTGAAATAATGAGTATTGGAAGTTGCTATAAGAGTAGTAAATGTTCAACTAGGCTTGTTAAAGGAGGAAATTCGATTAGAATCAATTTACGAGCCTAGGGGTAAAATCGTCATTTTGTGAAAGTCTATGGGAAAAATGATAATTTTTCCAAAGCATGATTATTGAAATGTATTAATTAATGTGGTAATTAAATGAGCTAATTTTCTATTATAGATCAAGAAGAATGAGGAATTAACCTTGATCGAGGAAAAGGCAAGGTTTCGGACTACATCGACAAATTGGCATATTTTGGTACCGAGGTAAGTTTGTGTGTAATAAATTCAACATCATGTTATTAAGTTTTAAAATGTTTGATATTCATGAAGATGTATCTTATAAGGCTCGGCCGATAGCCTTATAATTGTCCACATGGATAGATACACGGGCGTGTGTCTAGGCCGTGTGTGACACACGATCAGCCCTATGAGCGTGTTGATAGGCCGTGTGTCCCCATGCATGCTAGGTTGGCAAGTTAGAATACTCAGTAGTAAACACACGGGCTGAGACACAACCGTGTGTCTCAACCGTGTGGGAGACATGGCCTAAGACACGGGCATGTTCCAGGGCCGTGTGAAGTCTGCACCTGAAATTAGGAATTTAATTCGACACATGGTCTAAGAACACAGGCGTCTGCCTTGGCCGTGTGACCTTCTTGAGATGATGATATCATAAACAATATGTCATGGTTTTCAGACACGAGTGAAGACATGGGCGTGTCATAACCTGAAACGAGTGAAGACATGGGCGTGTCATAGCCGTGTGAGGGACACGAGCTATGGACACGGTCGTGTGTTAGGCCGTGTGAAAAGCCCTATAGGTTTGAAATGAAAAATAAAATCCACACAGATTAGGGACATGGGCATGTGTGATTACACGGCCTCTTCACACGTGCGTGTGGCCCTGTTTTGTGTCAAAATTTTCTAAGTGTTCATAAGTTTCTGGTTGATCCTGAATCATTCTGAGTGCAAGTTTAGGGTCTCGTAGAGCTATAATAAGGACATTAAGGTCTTGAATGAAAGGTTTTAATTTGAAATAAAATTTTATGGATCGATGTTGTATGATTGAGCAAGTTAAGTACAGTAATGCCTCGTATCCAGTTCAGGTGTCGAATACAGGTAAGGGGTGTTACAAATATACTGCTATGAGATCCGAGGCTAGAACACCTACCAGAGCCTACGCTATTCGTGCTTGGAAGAAGCATCATCCCCAGATGTTATTACCAGTACATTCTCTCTTTATGACACTGGTGTAGTTGCATTGATAGACCTCGGATCAACTCATTCATATATATGTGTGAATTTAGTGTCTAGTAAGAATTTACTTGTTGATTATACTGAGTTTGTTATAAAAGTGTCGAACCCCTTAGGAAAATATGTCATGGTTGACAAATTTTTCAAGAATTGTCTGTTAATGACTCGAGGTTATTGTTTTTTGGCTGATTTGATGTTGTTGCCATTTGATGAGTTCGATGCAATTCTAGGTATGGATTGGTTGACATTACATGATGCTGTAGTAAATTGTAGATGAAAGAAAATTGAGTTGAAATGTCAGAATAATGAGACCCTCCGGATCGAAACAAATGATCTGAGTGGTTACCAACTATAATTTCCTCAATGTTAGCTCAAAAATATGTGAAAAAGGAATGTGACGCATATCTTGCATATGTACTGGATACAAAAGTGTCAGAATCAAAGATTGAATCAATACTAGTTGTTTACGAATATCCAGATGTGTTTCCAGAAGAGTTACCGGGTTTGCCATCGATCTGAGAGGTTTAGTTTGCTATTGATTTAGTACCAGGAACTTCTCTGATATCGATAGCTCCATATAGAATGGCTCCAGCAAAGTTGAAAGAATTGAAAGCTTAGTTGCAAGAGTTAACAGATAGAGGTTTTGTACGACTGAGTTTCTCACCCCGAGGTGCACCTGTATTGTTTGTAAAGAAGAAATATGGGTCAATGTTAATGTGTATTGACTATCGTCAGCTCAACAAGGTTATGATAAAGATTAAATATCCTCTACCGATTATTGATGATTTGTTTAATCAGTTAAAAGGGGCTACAGTGTTCTCTAAGATTGATTTGAGATCTGGCTATTATCAGTTGTGAGTTAAAGATGTTGATGTACCGAAGACAGTGTTCAGAATGAGGTACGAACATTATGAACTCCTTGCTATGCCTTTTGGATTGACTAATGCTCCTGTAGTTTTCATGGATTTGATGAATCAGATTTTTAGATCGTATTTAGATATATTTGTTGTTGTATTTATTGACGATATTCTTATTTATTCTCAAGATGAATCTGAGCATGCCAAGCATTTGAAAATGGTGTTACATTCCTTGAGAGACAAGCAATTGTTTGCAAAGTTCAAGAGGTTGGATTTCTGGGGCATATTGTTTAAGCCGGAGGTATTAGCGTTGAATCGAGCAAGATTTCTACAATTCTAGATTGGAAACCTCCGAGAAATGTATCTGATGTCTGAAGTTTTCTAGGACTAGATGGCTATTATCGATGTTTTGTGAAAGGATTCTCTATGATTGCAACACCGCTGACTCGATTACTTCAGAAAGATGTAAAGTTCGAATGGTTTGAGAAGTGTCAACAGAGTTTCGAACAGTTGAAAGCATTATTGGCAGAGGCACCAGTTTTAGTACAGCCTGAGTCGGGTAAAGAATTCGTAATTTTCAATGATGCGCCCTTGAACGGTCTGGGTTGTGTATTGAGACAGGAAGGCAAAGTAATAGCTTATGCTTCTAGGCAGTTGAAGCCACATGAAAATAATTATCCAATGCACGATTTAGAGTTGGCTGCGACTGTGTTTGCATTAAAGATTTGGCGACATCACTTGTTTAGTGAGAAATGCCACATTTATACAGATCACAAGAGCTTAAAATTTTTAATGACTCAGAAAGAATTGAATTTGCAACAACGAATATGACTTGAATTACTGAAAGACTATGAGCTAGTAATTGATTATCATCCCGGGAAAGTGAACGTAGTTGCTGACGCTCTAAGCAGAAAGTCACTATTTGCTTTGCTTGCGATGAATATACAGTTAGCTTTGTCTGATGACGGTTTGATTGTAGCTGAGTTGTACATTGCTGAGATTGTTAGATTACACGGGGTGCCAGTTTCAATTATTTCGGATAGAGATCCGAGGTTCACATCGCAATTTTGGAAGAGATTGCAAGAAGCTCTCGGTACTAGATTGAATTTTAGTACAACATTTCATCCACAAACAGACGGTCAGTCTGAGAGAGTAATTCAGATTCTCGAAGATATGCTCATATCTTGTGTTTTAGAGTTCGAAGGCAATTGGGAGAAATATTTGCCACTGGTTGAATTTGCGTATAATAACAGCTTTCAATCAAGCATAAAGATGGCACTGTACGAAGCTCTGTATGGTCACAAATGCCAAACTTCATTGTACTGGATCGAGCTTAGCGAGAAACAGATTGACGGGGTTGATTTGGTTAGAGAAACTGAAGAGAAAGTGAAAGTAATTCACGATTGTTTGAAAGCAGCTTCAGATCGTTAGAAATCGTACGCGGATTCAAAACAAAAAGATATTGAATTTCAGATAGGTGATAAAGTATTTTTGAAAGTGTCTCCATGGAAGAAAATACTTCGTTTTGGTCGTAAAGGCAAGTTGAGTTCGTGTTTCATCTGGCCGTATGGGATCATCGAAAGATAGGTCCGGTGGTATATCAACTAGATTTACCGACTGAGTTAGAAAAGATTCACAACGTGTTTCATGTATCGATGTTGCGTCGATATATATCTGATCCATCCCATGTGATTTCTCTATCTGAGATTGAAATTCAACTCGACATGATGTACAACGAAAAACCGATTAGAATTCTAGCACGGGAGGTTAAACAGTTCAGAAATAAAAGCATAGCTCTCGTGAAAATACTTTGGCAATGAAACAAAGTCGAAGAACCTACGTGGAGCCCGAGGAAACTATGAGAAAATAGTACCCTAACGTATTCAATGGTAAGATTTTCGAGGACGAAAATCCCTAAAGGGGGAGAGTTGTAACAACCCATTTCTAGTTAAATTGGAACAGTGGTTTCGGAACCGCAAATCTGAAGTTAAAATATTTATTTTATTATTATTTTAATTTCTATGGCATGATAATATGATTGTGTGAAAATTTTGTTAAGAAATTTTAGCATTTGGTTGCTTAATTTGATAAAAAGGATTAAATCGCGTAAAGTGTAAAACTTGTGTGCTATTAGTTAAATGTGTCTAAAAGCTATGGCTTATTAAATTAAAGGTCTTTATGTTGTAATTAGACAATTATAAATGTGTGTGGACATTTATGTGCATGGTTAATGAAATTTTAATGGTTTAATATCAAGGATAAAAAGGTAAATTAGAAAATAATCTTAAGTAAATAACATAAAAAAATTAAAGTCATCATCTTTCTTAAGCTTGCTCCACCGAAAATAAAAAGGGAGAAAGCCATAGTTGAAGACCTAGGTTCGGCTAAAGCATTTTTTTCAATTAGGGTACGTTTTTGTTCCGTTTTTAATGATTTCTATGTTTTTGAGATCGTTGCAGCTAGGTCTAGCTAGCCCATGGACTATTTTGTAAAAATGTTGAAGATTTTGAAAGATTCCATTGATGAATAAGCATGTGTTTGATGATTGATGATAGATTATGAAAGTTAGATGATAGATTTACAAGTTTTGTAAAGTGATTTTTAGTGAAAATGCAAATTAGGGGCTAAATTGTGAAAAGTCTAAATTTAGTGGTTAAAATGTGAAATAAATGAAAAATATGGGTTGCTAGGGGTATGATGGTAATTCGGTTAAACATGGGTTAGTCTTGAATTTAATGAATTTGGGATTTTGTGTAATAAGGAATAAATTGTAAAAATGTAAAAGTTTAGGGGCTAATGTGTAAAACAGCTCAAATGCATATTTTGGATTGAATTGAATAAATAGAGGAAGAAGTAAGCCGATTTTGATTACTTATATATCAAGAAAAGAGAAATTCGGACTTAGATCGGGGAAAAGTAGAGTAATTGATTTTGATTACCATGTAATATGGTTGATGTTGGATTATGATATCCAAGTATTTGTTACGGTATGAGGTATTTAGTTGGTTGAGATATGTTTGTTGTGGATTGGTTTTGGATGATGAATTAGATGAATTATGGTACATGATATATATATATATATATATATATATGTGTGTGTGTGTGAGTTTTGACTAGTAAAGCAAGTTGAGTTGATAGGTATTTGAATAGGTAAATGGCATTGAATTGAGTATGGAAATGGTTGAAATAGATATGGTATGATTTGAACATTGGTTGATGATATTTGGCTGCATATTTGTGTCTTGAAATGGTACCATTTAAGCCTGTATAGGTATGTGCAATTTGGGTGGAAAATTGGCTTGGTAAATAGCCTATTTTTGCCCACACTGGTAGAGAGACGGGCGTGCGTATCAGCCGTGTACGACACACGGTCATGTTACACGGCCGTGTGTCCCCTTGTGTTGAATTTGAAACCAAGTTAGTATGCTCCACACGGCGTCACACACGGGCGTGCAATTTGGCCGTGTGGCATAGGTAAGTATACCTTACAGGTTTGACACGGCTTGGCACACGGGAGTGTATAGCCATTTTTAGGACTCACGGGCTAGTCACACGGGCGTGTATGTTGGCCGTGTGACCCAAGTCAAAGAGTTACACTGGGTTAGACACGCGCTGGGACACGACCATGTACTCCCATTTCAAATATTCACACTGTAACATCCTGAATTAATGGGCCTTTGCATTTGATGTGTGTTACGTTTAATGTTCTAATTAGAGTGTTTAAGGGGTTCAGATTGGGCTCAGGATTGGGCCGAGGCCTTAGTTAAAATTTTCTGTTTGGACACTCTAGTGGAAAGCCAGTTAGGATAGGGCTTAAAAGATGTTATCTGTGTTTTAAGATACAAATGGGCTTGTGGCTCAGTGGCAAAGTGGCGCCACTTAGAGAGCAAAGAGGAGGTGTCAGCTGAGGAGGCTCAAGTTCGAGTCGCATGAAGCCCAATTTTCTTAGTTAATTTTAATTATTTTCGGCATTAAAGGGGGGAGTGAGTTGGACGACAATAGGGCTTGGAAATAGGGGAATAAATGTTTAGATAATGTAGATAATATGGCTGATAATGTGGCATATAAAGGAAGGAAGAGGTGGTGTTATCTAGGTCACTTGTGGATGAGAGATCAGATTATGATAAGGGAGAAAGTTTAGGAATTATCTACTGGCCACAGTGGTGGCCGAAATTCCAACACTGAGGGGGAGGAGGAGTCAGTTTTAGTATGGCTTAGGGGTGCTGAAATTTCCCTTGTTAATTAATTAGTCTTAGTTTTCAAAAGAGGGCAATTCCGGCTTTTGGTTAGTGTGTGTGCCGAAAATTTGATTAGAAAATAAGGTACTTCTTAATTTCGGCATTTATTCTCATTCTCTTCTCTTAGTTGTTTCTTTTCTCAAAAAGCTGAAAACTCCTAAAGTTCCATCTTCTTCTTCATTCTCTGCTAAAGCTGAAACCTCATAGCCTTTCTCTACAGCTTTTCCCGATTTCTTCTATAAGCCGAAACCCTTAAGTATTCTTTCACTTTACTCTCTTCTGCCATAGCCGAATGCCCTAGTGTCCATTCTTTTTCTTCCTGCCGATTTCTTCATTAAAAGCTGAATCTCCATAGATTTCTTTGAATCATCTTCTCTTTTTGATTTTCGCAAAAAGCTGAAATCTTCTAGGAGTAGCCGAATCTCCTATGATAGGGTAAGTGCCGATCTTCTTCTTTTCACTTTCTCTTTCAGTTTTTGGAAGCTAAAGCCGAAAGGCTATTGGGTTGGTAAGGTTGACGTTTGATTAATGGTTTGATGTTCTCTTGTTGGGCGATGTCGGGAATCGAAGTAGATTGTTTAGATCTAAAAGCCGGAAACTACTAGTCTCTGAGTCTCAATCTCCTTTCGGGATTTCAAGGTAAGGGGTTCTCTTTAGATTTTTGTTAGGTTCGTTTATCATAATCTTAACCCTATGATATGGAATAACAACCACATGTTGTGATGGTAGCAACTGATAAGGTCTTTTGATGGAATCAAATGTCGATCAGGCGAAGGAGGGGATTGGATCTATAAACCCAATCCCTAAGTTTAAGAAACGAGCGGTGCCAGCGGTTCGGGATTGGCGGCCGGGTTGTGGACCGACTTCAGAACAACACCTTAGACAGATAGCAGTCGTATCAGCTTCCGATAGCGTCGACATAGAGAGTCTCGTCTTGTCTGTAATCAGGTGTGTAGATCTCTAACACAATAATTAATCTGTATTATGTATATGTTATGGGCTAAAAGCCGGAAAAAGGCTGTATAGACAGTCGGATTACCCGAAAAGGGTAGGCAAGGGATGCCAAGTACGTAACCATAGAAACTTGTTTATGTGTATCGATGTATGTAATGATCTGTGATCTTTTAGGTAGTATGTTGTTTGATTCTGCATGGATGTATGCATGGGATGGGGTTAATATGATGAAGGGGAAGAGCATGTTTATAGGTCACTTGGTGATCGGTGGTTGAACCACGAACTATAAAGTTAGGTCACCATAGTGATTGGTGGCTAAGCCACGTTAAATTCATTCCTGATTGCTAGGAATAGGCAGCATGACTATCGATATGGTGTGTAGCGGTTGGTGGGTTGATTGTAGAAATCCCTGAGGATGGCTGGTACGGGCTGGTGTGTAGAGGATGGACTTTTAGGTTGGGTTGGGCCATGTTGCATGTAAATATCTTGTTGCCATTGTGTATGGGCTAAGGCCCATAATGTGTTTGTGGGCCTCAAGCCATTTATGTGTTTTTGAGATTTGCACACTGAGTCTTGGTGACTCACCCTTTTATTTCCCTGACTTTTCAGATGAGCAGTAGATCGTGGACATGGGAGCCGAGGCGGACTCAAGGGGCCATCAAGTCTTTTATTTTCATAAACTATTTCCGGTTTTTCTTTGAGTTTTAATTTTGGGACTATTTATGTAATAAGGCCTCCATAGCTTAGGCTATCAATTTATATTTCCTAATGTTTTCATTTACAAATTTATGTTCAAGGACTTATTTACAAGAAGAAATAAAAATGGGATTTTCAAACCAGTTTAAAAAAAAAAACTACAACGGTTTCCTGCAAATAACACTATTTAACGAATACTTGCATAAACAAACCGAGATTTCAAATCCCTTCAAAGCGAAGTTTTAACATTTCATCCCGTAGCATACCAGATCCGGTCATGGCGCTTGGGCCGGGTTTGTGGTGTTACACACACGGCCTGTGACACGGGTGTGTCTAGTGGTCGTGTTAAACACATGGCCTGGCCACACAGGTGTGTGACCCCTGTTTTGAGAAAAATTTTCTAAGTTTCATGAAAGATTCTTGAGTTATCGGTTTAGTCTCGAACCATTCGCAAAGCATGTTTAGGGCCTCGTAGGCTCGTATAAGGGACAAATTGATTGAGAATGAATAATGATTGTATGTATTGATTGATTAAATGTATTGTTTAAATGTATTGTAAGTCCGGTAATGCTCCGTAACCCTATTTTGGCGTTGAATACGGGTGAGGGGTGTTACATATTCGTAGTCCCTTTATTAGTTTTGAACTAGAGCAACGCACCTTGGTCCTACCTTCTAGGTCTTACTGACTTGACCACAGTAATGGAAATAGGGGTAACCGTTAGTGGTCGGATTTTATCTAATTTAATCAATTGTGGCTCTGAATACACAAGGCAATTCATTAGGAAGGTATCAACCTCTTTTTCTTTAATTCCCAAATGTTTCAAATGTCACCACATATACAATACTATCTTGCACAAACACTAGTTCAAAATTGATTCACTAAGTGAGGCTTTAATTTTTTTCATTCACTCAAATTCTTTCCAAAATTCTTCTATACTCCCATATTGGTTTCATCTGAAAAATTTCCCTCTAATTTTAGTTTCGGTCATTCTCTTGGTAGTACAAATATATATTTCACCTATGCTGCATTAGAAATCTTTTATCTTTTATTGTGATTCGACACTGCTATCTACATTTAAATGTAAAAGAAATAATCTCAAATTAGGGATTTTATTTCAATATACTTCTCATCCACTACTCACTTTTAACACATGCCTTAAGTCAATACCAAGAAATTACCAAATCAACACCGATTTGGTCATGTTTTGACAATATGATGTCTTAGGATCACATCACCTTTACTCTCTTATATGACATGTACATATAAACTCGACTCACATTCTTGGACCATTTCTAGAATTGACTAATCCTAGGCTTTGATACCACTAAATATAACATTCCTTACTTGTCCCAACGGCCAATATGGATATGAGATGTTGCCATGAAAAATACTTAATATTTTTAGTTTAAAAATCAAGAAAATAAAATTTTAAAACACTTTGGAAATCTTCATGAATCAGATATTTAAAAAAGATGGGACTTTGAAAATAACTTAAAGTCATTTAGAAACATTTCATAAGAGTTAAGAGGTGTCAGAGGCCCAAAACACGCTTCTGAATGTTGAAAACACTTATAACAATGAAACAGGGTGCAACCAAAGGTTATTTACTGATACCTCTCATAGAGGTATTGGTATTTTCCCTCTATATGGTACAAATTTAGCTATTGACTTGGTTGTACCAAAACAAGCCATGTACCATACCTGAACCCTAGAGTTGAAAATTTGCTTTTTCCAAATGTTATCAAAACACAACAAGTTCCAAATCACTTTAAAGCATGATCAAAACTAATTCGAACTCAAATTCATCTCACAAGGATGTTTAAGTCATTTCAAAAGCCAAAACTTAAATTGAAAGCAATAAAGTGTTTCATAACATTATGAAAACATTACAAGTTAAAATCTTAAGCTTGAACACACTTAACCTATGTACTTTGTAACACCCCTAACCCGTAACTGTCGCCAATCTAGGGTTAAGAAGCATTATCGATCAATCTGGAACATTTACAATCATTTTACAACAAAAAGTCAATCATCATCCAAACATATCAAAATATAAACATATAGTCCCTTAATGAGGTCTACGAGACCTTAAACACGTATTAGAAAGGGGTCGGGACTAAACCAAACACATACAAAATTTTTAGAAAAATCAAACATTTTTCAAAGCTGCAGAGGTCACACGCCTGTGTGGGTAGGCCGTGTGCCTTACACGACCTTGGAAACGCCCGTGTGTCCAAGCCGTGGCAAAACAGGGCATACATACTGACTTGTCCACACGGCCTGAGACACGCCCGTGTGCCTGACCCGTGGTCGACACTGACTTGCACCACACGGCCAGTCACACGCTCGTGTGTCTAACCCGTGTGCGAGCCTAACTTGTCTCAATTTACAAACTCGAAAGACACGGTGCAGCCACACGCCCGTGTGCTCAACCGTGTGGCAATTATAGGCCATTTTCAAGGCCAAATTACCATCCACACATTGGAATCACCTACAAGCACCAAACCAATATCAAATCATGCCTCAATACAACCAAAACATACCAATATGTGCACCAATTAATCATCCACCACACCATTTATTTCCATACTCAATTTCTACTCAAATAAGTCCGTCTAAAATACCATTTACACATCCCAAATCATATAAGTTCAGCATCATATAATTAATACCACAAGTTCACACTTAAACCACCATTCTCGTTAACCAATTTAATCATGAAACATACCATTTTCATCATTCATATAACCCACACACATATATACCAAGATCATACAACTTTCAAGCCAAATCACATGGTAGGACTATACAATTCAAAACATGCCATATCTACTAGCCTATACATGCCATATTCAAATATATACATCTTTCCAAAAGTACCAAAACAGATAGCCGATAGTGTGATTTAGTCACTGACGATCCCCGGATTCGAGCTAGCTTTAAAGACACTGTAAAATAGAGAAACACTTTAGACAATAAGCTTAAGAGCTTAGTAAGTTCGTAATATAATACATTTAACTCAATGATTCTAAAATCAATATACAAATTAAAACATCACATAGGTTAATTCGCAAGAATGCACAATCTCATCTATATCCAAAACTCATATGAACATCCATTCATCTATTTCCAAATTCATCAATCACATAGGTTTCATACATACCTTTTCCAACACTTAGTTAACAACCAATTTTGCTACTCAATGTTTGATACCACATTTCGATCAATCATCATTACTCCTTCGATTCAATCGCACACTTAGTGCCCATTTCATAGCCAAAGCTTAAATATCATCGCACACTTAATGCCTTTACATTAAACTGAATTTATCTCGGTATCGCACACACAGTGCCAATCAATAAAGCCGAGGCTTCCGTTACTTCGCACACACAATGCTATTCACCTCTGTTCCGATTCTAATTACGCACACTTAGTGCCACATTTCTCAATTCCAAATATAACATTTCTAATTCATTAACCACATATTCATTCATTTCCTAACACATAGTTATAAATTTAACAATTCATATTATACCCGAACTTACCTCGGACGTCGAAGTAACAAAACGAGTCAATTAAT
The DNA here is from genome assembly GCA_005393395.2 of Gossypium australe. NCBI lineage: Eukaryota > Viridiplantae > Streptophyta > Magnoliopsida > Malvales > Malvaceae > Gossypium > Gossypium australe. The sequence continues at coordinate 84,907,423 of CM016617.1, read as the reverse complement.
TGGGCACTTTATCTTTGACTCGATCTCGATCCAAATCCCTCTTTTCTTGATCTATACATATTCAAATTTATCTCATTCAATCACCACATCATTCACATATTTAGGGCATTTTATAAAATAATCCTCATATTTTCACATTTCGACACTTTAGTCCCTATTTCATAAAATCACAAAATCCACAAAATTTCCACTTACACATGCTTAGCCGAATTTTCCCCTTGTTCATACAAACCCACATATTTCATTTATTTCACATTTTAGTCCTTCAATTTACACTTTTCTCAATTTAACCCAAATTACTCAAATTCACCAAAAATTCAAAGACAAAATATGTTAACCCAACATTAAACTTTCATATTCCACCAACTATCAATACAAAGCTCACATATTCATCAATGGCACATCTCAAATTCTTCATCAATTTCTAAAATTAAAGCATGGGTTTGATAGAACACAAAGCAACGATTACAAAAACGTAGAAATTAGCAAAAGCCGATCAAAAATAAATACTCGATTGAGCTATGAATGTGCTGAATTCAAGAAAGCTTCAAAACCTTTATTTTTCTTTCAATATTTGATGCAACAGAGATGAGAATGGCCATTAAAATGTGTTTGTTTTTATTATATTAACATTAATAATCATTTTACCATTTTGCCCTTTTATTATTTCGTTTTAAATTCCACTAACTATGTACATATATGTCCATCTCCACTATCTATGGTCTAATTACAACATAAGGACCTTTCATTTAATAAGCCATGCCAATAAAGCACTTTAACAATCATCACACAGGTTTTACATTTTATGCGATTAAGTCCTTTTTGCAAATTAAGCACACAAACGTTAAGATTTTCACACATGCTCAATCACATATTGTAAACACCAAAAATAATATAAAAATATTTTTTTGACTTCGAATTTGTGGTCTTGAAACCACTGTTCCTACTAGGGTCTAAACCGGGCTGTTACTTGTTATTTCAAAATATTCTAATACAAAATAATACAAGTTAAATTCACTATGTTCTTCTAGCCTCGCATGATTACATGATTATTTAAAGACACAGTCTCTAGCTTTACGGGAATGGCCTTCCACTTATGCATTTAAACCGCTAATGCATTAAGCTCAGAAAGCTTCATAAGTAAACAAAGATTTCCTACTTAACCAAATATTTCACCAATGTTGATTCTTTTATCAATGATGAAGTTCCACTTTGTGTATGCCACTGTAATATCCTGAATTAGGGGTTATTTGTGATTGTATTGTTTTGCATGAGTTTGGATTGTCGTGTTGTTAAGTGAGATGTTCTAGGGCTTAGGAATAAGCCAAGGGTAGGCTCGAGCTGTAGGAAAATTTTTGTTTTGAGTGTTAGTTAAAAGGAGCTAAGGGAGCTAGGCCTTAAGGGAATTAATGTGGAGATTAAGACACAAGAATTGCCTAGGTAAAGTGGCAAGGAGGCACCACTTAGAGCCTTGAAGGTGACGCCACAAGCATTGAAAGGGGGCTTAGGTTCGAATCCCATGGATGGACTTAAGGTGACTTTTATTTTTTTTTGCTTTAATATGGCATGTGTTGGTCAAACTCTAATTAAGGTAAGGTTGGACTATTGTCTTTTATGGTTAGTAGACTAAGGAATAAGGCAAGTACTTATTTATGGTATGGTATCAAGGAATTATGGTATGATAAGGAGACAAAAGGCTTGAAATATGGAGTGTTGTTTTGGAAACTCTTCTATGGCCATTAGTCTATGTATTTGGACGGTTTTAGGGCCTAGGGGGGAGTGACCGAATTTTGTTTTATTGGTAGCTAGTTGGAGCCGAAATTTCCTTTGGTTAGGTGGTCATTTTCGGCTAACTTGGAAGGCCTTCATTCTTTGTTTTGTGTCATAATCGAAAACCCTTTGAGTTTTGCCGATTTCTCTCTAGTGCACCAAAGTGAATCAAAAGCCGAATGTCCATAGGTGTTTGTTGATTTTTCCTCTTAGGCATTTGGCCGAATCTCCTTTGGAACCTCCCTCTCATCTTTTATTTCTTTGTAGCCGAAAAGAACCTCTTTTGTTCCCATCTTTCTTTTCCTTTCTTTTCATATTTGTTAAAAACCTACATCTCTTCTTTTACTTTCTTTTTGGCCAAACTTTCTTCTTCCCCATCTCTCTTGGGTTTTCTTACATTGTTTGCTAAAGCCGAATTCTCTCTCTCTCATTTTTATTTTTCTTTGCCACTCTCGTACTTCATTTCATTTTAGCCACATATCATTTGTTTTCTTCTTTCAAAACCATAGCCGAAACTTCCCATTCCCTTTTTGTTTTGCCTTGGCCGAATATCAACAAGGATAAATCTCTTTTGGGTTCTTCTTTAATTGATTTTGAGAAGGGTAAGTATTCTTGACCGAAACTCCATTCTTATTTTTCTCTTCCTCTCTGCCGACTCACATAAGACAAAAGCCAAATTTTGGGCATTTGTTAGCAAGGTTCTAACCATTCTTAGGAACCGATTTCTTCTAGGCTCTTCAGGACTTTGGAAGCAATCGATCTAAGCCCTATTTCTCTAGAAATTGACGTTGGTAAGTCAAGTGGAAAGGATTTATGTTGGTTCATTATTCTTTAAGTGGATGTAAAGCCGAAGGCTTTTAAGACTAAGGTTATTGTTGGCCGAATGTAGGGCAAGGAGATCTAGTGCGGTAGATCGGGTCTTCAGGATTTAGAACTTGCGTTAGTGACAGGTGTGTAACTTACACACTTTATAACTTGGTATTTGTTAATAACTTAATCTTGATTAAAAGCCGAAAACTATGAGATTCTCGTTATGATACCGTAAGGGTATGGGCAAGGATTCGGGTAAGTCCGTTTCGATATGTTTTGCTATATGATACTTATTACCATGATATGTGATATATATTTCTATATGATTCATAATAAAGCATGATGGCATGATTTGCATAATAATTGCACTGTTATGGGTGATATGAGAGGAGGGGGAAGGATTTGATATCCGTGTCTTTGGGACACCAGAGGTTTGGCACCTCCAGTGGTTTGGTACCACAGTTTATTTCGTGTCTTTGGGACACCAGAGGTTTGGCACCTCATAGCAACTCGTCCCAGTGGCTTAGCACCACAGTGGGTTGGCCCCACATTTGATATTACGGGATCGTCACCAGTGATTTGGTATCACACGTGGGTTGGCCCCACAGATGGATTATTCGTGACTTTGGGTCACCAGTGGTTTGTGTAAAATCCCGGGTTAGGGACTATTTTGTCGTTGTATGATATTGCATGTGTTTAGTGTGCTGTGTTGCTGTTTGTGTAGTGTCGGGGCTTAATTGCAGGCTAGGAGTGTGCTTGAGTAGGTAGGAAAAACTTTAATTTTTGGGCTTAGGTGAGAAGAGCTGATGGAGCTGGGGTTTATTACTATTATTTGGAGTTTTGTTGAACAAAAAGGTGAGCTGGCAAAGTGGCAAGCATGCGTTACTTGGGAGCTAGGTGTGGCGTCAACTGCATGGGGTGGAGGTCTTGTGTTCAAGCCGCAAAGACCTCACATTTTTTGCTTCATTTTGGATGGCATGGAGGAAGAGGTAGAAGGCAATTCGAATTCTACCATGGACTTGGTCAAACCGTTCAAAAGAAAGGTGGAGAGCAATTGTAGGAGGGAGACTTGGTCATGCATGTTTGAATGAGTGGTTGGGAGTTATTGGGGGGATTTGGCTGAATGTTGGGGGAGTTGTGGAGAGGGTGGCCGGTTTTGGGAAGTGGGGAGTGAGAATGCCGGATTTCCTTTTGGAATTTTGTGCATATTCGGCCATTAGGAGGCAAACCAAATCTCTTTCTTTTGTCATGCCAAAGCCAAAATTCTCCCTTTTGTCAAGATTGTTAGCCGTATGTCAAGAGAGAGTGTTACCAAATTTCCAAGTAAGTCTTCCATTTCTCTTTCGAAAACCGAAATACCAAATCTCTTTAGCCAACCGAAACTCCACCTGTGTTCTCTCATATTGTCTTTTCTTCTCTTTTGCAAACCGAAAGTTCTCAACCATCTCTCTCTCCCTCTTTCATTTGTGTTTGCCGAATGCTCCCTCTCATTTTGTTCTTTTGTTCATTTGTGAAGCCAATTTAGCCATTCTCTTACTTTCATTTTTTTGAATTTCTCATAAGTGCCGAAACTTTTTTTTCCCCAAAGCCCTTGTTGCCATGACCCCTATTTCCTTATCATTTCTACTCTTTCTCTTTTTCCATTCAAACCGATTTTTGGAGTGTTAAACTCTGTGGCCGAATCTCTCCCTTCTCCTAGTAGTCTCCCTTGGCCGAATCTTTTGTAGCTCTCTCCTATTGTAGTCTTGGCCGAATATCAGTAAAGTGTTGGGGTCTTGCTTCGATCGTTTGGAATTGGTAAGTGTTGGGCCGAATGGCCATTTCCCTTCTTCTTTTGCTTTGCCGATGTTGGTTGATTAAGAGCCGAATGTGGCCTCGTTGTTGAGAGTTAATCTTTGGTATTGAAACCGATTTCATTATAGGTCATTCGGATTTTGGATACAATCAAGTGGAGCCTTCGTCCTTTGATTAACCATTTGGGGTGAGTATTGGTAAGGGCCAGTTCTATTAGTTGATTCTTTTATCTCGTTAAGCCAAGTTAATTAAGGATTAATGGTTCTTCTTATTAGGTGGTGGCCGATTGTCAAAGGGACCATTAGTTGGTTCGGGTTTGGTAGGAAACCAAACATTTGCAAGGTAAAGAGTTTAGCATTAACTCCTGTTGGTTTGTTAGCATTGGCCGAGTGGTCTAGATGTCTAACCCATGTTTGGCCGATTCTAGGAGCAAGGAGTTTAAGGATTTTAGATCGTTTCTGTGGGATTAAAGCCTTCGTTATTTCAGGTGTGTAACTAACACCCTTTATATTTAGTAATATGTGTTGACAACCTGATTGATTAATAAATTGAGACAGTTTGATGGATTGATATGATACCCTTTTGGCTATGTGCACGGATTCAGGTAAGTCCGTTTCATTATGAGTACTGTTATTGATACATGATGTCATGATTTATGATGTATGTGCTATGAGATGCAACGTTAAACATGTTTGCATGATTTGAATACTATACATGAGTTGGTATGATGATGGGTGACATGAGTGGAGGGGGCAGTGATATTTTGTGCTGACGAGCACCAGTGTTTTGGTAACACACTTTGTGACTTTGGGTCACCAGAGGTTTGGCACCTCCAGAGGTTTGGCACCTCAGCGTCTCGTCCCCTTGGTTTTGCACCACAGTGGGTTGGCCCCACAAGGCGGTATTGAGGGATTGACGCCAGTGATTTGGTATCACACGATGGGTTGGCCCCATCACTCGATTATTGTGACTACGGTCACCAGTGGTTTGGTACCACATTTGTGTCTTTGGGACACCAGAGGTTTGGCACCTCATTGCGACCCGTCCCTGTGGTTTGACACCACCGTGGGTTGGCCCCACTTGAGATATGGGATCGTCTGCTAGTGATTTGGTATCACACGATGGGTTGGCCCCATCAATTGATTTGTGACTTCGGTCACCAGTGATTTGGTATCACAATCGTGTCTTTGGGACACCAGTGGTTTGGCACCACCAGTGGTTTGGTACCACATTTGTGTCTTTGGGACACCAGAGGTTTGGCACCTCATTGCGACTCGTCCCTGTGGTTTGACACCACTGTGGGTTGGCCCCACTTGAGATATGGGATCGTCTGCTAGTGATTTGGTATCACACGATGGGTTGGCCCCATCAATTGATTTCTGACTTCGGTCACCAGTGATTTGGTATCACAATCGTGTCTTTGGGACACCAGTGGTTTGGCACCACATTGACGGATATTGTGTCTTTGGGACACCAGTGTTTTGGTAACACATTGTGACTATTTGTCACCAGTGGTTTGGCACCACCAGTGGTTTGGTACCACACGGGGTAGAAAAGGTGTATGGATGGTTAGGGTCGGGTTGCATTAATTATGTTGCTATGATATGATGTGTGTTAGCATGATTGTTTTATCGGGAGCGGGATTTATGCACTGAGTCCTGTGACTCACCCTCTCCTTTGACATTTCAGGTGACTCGTAGACGCGGACATGGAGCCGGGATGGACTCGGGGTGCTCATGCCATGCTTAATAAAGTTTTACTCAGACTCTATCATTTGGGTACTTTAGTTTAATTACTTTTATTTGGGTTTTATTTTGGATTGTAAAAGGCCTTTAAATTATGTTTTATGATGTTTATGCTTTAAGATAGATTTTTAACATGCTTTAACAAAATAAGTTGGTATGAATTTTACTAAAACTTGGAAAGACAACGTTTTCAAAACTGTAACGCAATGTGTTTTCAATTATACCATCGGGTATTATACTATGTCTTGATATAAAGTAAACTCTAATGATTTTTAAATCAAACTCGATGTTCTACTAAGTCAAAAATGTTTAAGTAACATTAAGGAACTGCGTGAATCTTTAAATGAAATAAACTCGTTTTTAACCACACGTTTTGTTTAAGTTTTCGAAATTTCCGGGTTTCAAATACACCATCTGATTTCAAACAAGCCTACTCAAAGCTTCTTCAAATACACTATGTTTTCATCCAGTTTTTAAACGGAAAATCTAACCTCTCAAAAACGTTTTCCCCCGTAACACACCAGATTCGGACGTGGTGTCTTGTCCGGGTTTGGGGTGTTACAATTGTGGTATCAGAGCTAAGTTCGAAGGCTCGGCTGTGGGCCTGAGGCCCAAAATGTTTTGAAAAGTCTATTTTAAGTGTTTTTATGGTTTGAAAGGCATGGCACCGAGTCTCCGGCACCCGTTCGCCCAGGTAAGTACCCCTTACTATTGCTTGTGATTTGTTGGATGTGATGTGTTTGGATGGTTAGCAATAGTAGGATTTCTTTAGAGACTGAAACTGATAGGATTCTGTGAACTCGCGAGAACAAATCTCCTTAAATATTCATAAGATTTACTTTAAAACAGTGGAATAAATACTGACTCATAAAACTCTTAAATCAGATACGTAGAAAGATTAGTCATGAGCACTCGAGGCGGACGTGGTCGTAATACTCGTGGTAGAGGTAGGGGTAGGATGACAGTTTCTGAGCCCGTAGGATCTGGTCAGGGTTCAGAAAATGAGATACCGGTTCCGCCACCAGCTGGAGGTGGTGAGTTCCAAGATCAGACTGGAGACAACGCAGTGTCACAGGCGATGCTGCGAGTGTTGGAAAGGGTAGCTGGTGTAGGTGGTGGTGCAGGAGTTAGGAAATCTGTTCCTGAGCGACTCCGGGCAAACGGGGCTGAATTCTTTCGAGGTGTTTCTGGTGTTGTTCCCAGCACTGCTGAGTATTGGCTGGAGGCAACTGAGCGGATCATGGATGATCTGGACTTGACTGCTGAAGAGAAGCTGAAGGGCATCGTATCGCTTCTCCGGGATGAGTCATATCAGTGGTGGCTCATGGTTCGGGACAGTGTGGCAGTAGAGGATCTGACATGGGATTACTTCAGGGCGCATATCAAAAGAAGTACATCGGAGCTAGTTATATTGACTCCCAGCGAAAGGCATTTCTGAGGCTTGTTCAGGGGAGTAAATCTGTTTCTGAGTACGAGGCTGAGTTCTTGAAGCTGAGTAGGTATGCCAGGGGTATTGTGGCTACGGAGCACGAGAGGTGTGTTCGTTTCGAGGATGGTCTGCGAGACGAGTTGAGACTGCTGATTGCTCCTCAGCAGGAGCGCGAGTTTGCTGTCTTAGTTGAGAAGGCTCAGGTAGCCGAGGGTGTTAAGGAGTCAGTGAGACAGGGCATGGACAGAAATAGGCATAAGAGGAGCTTTGGGTCTTCTGGGTCGTCGGGTAATCTGCAGAAAAGGGCTAGACCGAGTGGGCCGAATCAGTCTGCTAGGTTTGTTACTGCTAGGCAGGGACCGCCGCAGTGTAACCAGTGTGGGAAATCTCATTGGGGTGGCTGCTGGACTGGTGGAAAAGGTTGCTTCGAGTGTGGTTCTCTGGATCATCGCATAAGGGACTGTCCGCGTAAGTTGGCCAGGATTCAGTCTGAGAGTCAGGGCCGTAATCAGTTCAGGAGTAGTGGACCGCCACCGCAGAGGGGCCGTGGTAATGGCAGAGGTGGTAATGGTTCTGGTCGAGGCCGTGGAGCACCGGGCAGAGGTGTGGGCAGTTCTGATGCCAGACAGCCTGGATTAGTGTATGCTGCGAGGCGCCGAGAGGAGGGCGACGCACCGGACGTCATAACCGGTACGTTCTTGATCTTTGGTTCTCCTTATACTGCTTTGATTGATGTGGGTTCGACGCACTCTTATGTTGCCAGTAGTATAGTAGAGACCATGGATTTAGACTCTGAGATATCTTCTAGGCAGATGACTGTAATTAGCCCTTTAGGTCATTCTGTAGTAGTAGATAAATTGTTTAGAGAGGTACCCCTAGAACTCCAAGAGGTAGTGTTTGCTGCTGATCTGATGGAACTGCCGTTTGGGGAGTTCGATCTGATTCTTGGGATGGACTGGTTGGTTAAGTACCAGGCGAGGTTGGATTGCGCGGCTAAGCGCATGGATCTTAAGACGGTTGAGGGTGATGAGGTGGCTATGATAGGTAATAGGAGAGATTACTTATTAAATGTGGTATCTGCTCTGAAGGCAGAGAAGATGGTCAGGAAGGGCTGTGAAGCGTATGTAGTTCATGTGTATGCCTTGGAGGCTAAAGAGTCTGCGGTAGAGAAGGTTCATACAGTTAAGGAATTTGCTGATGTGTTTCCTGAGGAGCTTCCAGGTTTGCCGCCGGATCGTGAGGTAGAGTTCGGGATAGATCTGTTACCCGGGACTGCGCCAGTGTCTATCGCTCCGTATAGGATGGCGCCAAAAGAGTTGGTGGAGCTTAAGGCTCAGATCCAGGAGTTATTGGATCGAGGTTTTATCAGGCCAAGTGTTTCGCCGTGGGGTGCGCCGGTACTCTTTGTTAAGAAGAAAGATGGTACGATGCGGATGTGCATAGACTACCGCCAGTTGAATAAGCTGACGATTAAAAACAAGTATCCGTTGCCACGGATAGATGACTTGTTTGATCAGCTGAAGGGGGCTGCGGTATTCTCGAAGATCGACTTGAGGTCTGGGTATCACCAGTTAAAGGTCAAGGAGGCTGATATCCATAAGACAGCGTTTCGGACTCGGTATGGGCACTACGAATTTCTGGTAATGCCGTTCGGGCTGACTAACGCACCGGCAGCATTTATGGATATGATGAATAGGGTGTTTCAGCAGTATCTGGATCAGTTCGTCGTGGTTTTCATAGACGACATCTTAGTGTATTCGAGGACAGAGGAAGAGCATGATGCGCATTTGAGAGTTGTGCTGCAGATTTTGAGGGAAAAGCAACTCTATGCTAAGTTCAGTAAGTGCGAGTTCTGGCTTAGAGAAGTGACTTTCTTGGGTCATGTAGTGTCGGCTGAGGGGATTCGAGTAGATCCTCGTAAGATTGAGGCAGTTTTGGATTGGAAGCCGCCTAAGTCAGTGGCTGAGATTCGGAGTTTTCTGGGTCTGGCCGGATACTACCGAAGGTTTGTTGAGGGTTTCTCGTTGATAGCGGCGCCGATGACTAAGTTGTTAAGGAAAGAAGTTCCGTTTGTATGGACTGAGAAACAGCAGGAGAGTTTCGACAAGCTTAAGAAGATTTTGACTGAGGCTCCGGTTTTAATTCAACCTGAGGCTGGTAAGGAATTCACAGTGTATTGCGATGCATCACATACAGGCCGGGGTCGTGTGCTGATGCAAGAAGGTAAGGTTGTGGCTTACGCTTCTCGACAGCTGAGGCCGCATGAGGTCAACTATCCGACGCACGATTTAGAGCAGGCGGCTGTAGTCTTCGCCTTAAAGATTTGGAGGCACTACTTGTATGGAGAGAGATCGATAGTCTACACGGATCACAAGAGTCTGAAGTATCTTCTGACTCAGAAGGATTTGAATTTGAGGCAGCGTAGATGGGTTGAGTTGCTGAAAGACTACGACTGTTCGATTGAGTATCATCCGGGCAAGGCTAACGTGGTGGCAGACGCGTTGAGCCGTAAGGTTGTTTCAGATTTAAGAGCGATGTTTGCACACTTGAGTTTGTATGACGACGGGAGTATTCTGGCAGAGTTGCAGGTTAAGCCTACATGGGTTGAGCAGATCAGAGAGAAACAGTTAGAGGATGAGGTTCTGAGTGCGCGAAGGATTCAGGTGCAGAATGGTGGTTTGGAAGGGTACAGCTTGTCTAGTGATGAGGTTCTGTGTTTCCAAGGTAAGGCTTGTATGCCTAAGGATGTTGAGCTGAGACAGAAGATTCTTCAGGACGCACATAGCAGTCCTTATGCTATGCATCCTGGAGGTAGCAAGATGTATAGAGATCTTAGAGAGCAGTTTTGGTGGCCTGGTTTGAAGAGAGAGGTGACAGAGTTTGTTGGGAAGTGTCTGACATGTCAGCAGGTCAAGGCTGAGCATCAGTTGCCGTCAGGTTTGCTTCAGCCTGTGAAGATTCCTCAGTGGAAGTGGGAAAGGATAACCATGGATTTCGTCAGTGGATTACCGCTTACGCCAAGCAAGAAGGATTCAGTTTGGGTAGTGGTGGATCGTCTGACTAAATCAGCTCATTTTATTCCAGTGAGGGTTGACTACTCACTTCAGAAGTTAGCGAAGCTGTATGTGTCAGAGATAGTGAGGTTGCACGGTGTGCCAGTTTCGATAATCTCGGATAGGGTTCCCAGGTTTACGTCAAGGTTCTGGAAAGCATTGCATCAAGCTCTGGGTACTCGTTTGGATTTCAGCACGGCTTTTCACCCGCAGTCTGACGGTCAATCAGAAAGGGTTATTCAGATCTTAGAGGATATGCTGAGAGGTTGTGTCCTGGATTTCAGAGGTAGTTGGGAGGAGTTTCTACCATTAGCTGAGTTTGCCTACAACAACAGTTATCAAGCGAGCATCAAGATGGCACCGTATGAGGCATTGTATGGTAGTAGGTGTCACTCACCTACGTGTTGGACGGAGTTGGGTGAACGTCAGTTGTTGGGACCCGAGTTGGTTGCTGAGACAGAAGACAAGGTTAAGTTGATTCAGTCTCGTTTGAAGGAAGCTTCGGACCGGCAGAAGTCTTATGCCGATCTTAAGCGGAGAGATATCGAATTTGCTGTTGGGGATAAGGTTTTTCTGAAGGTCTCGCCTTGGAAGAAGGTGTTGAGGTTCGGGAAGAAAGGCAAGCTAAGCCCGAGGTTTATTGGGCCATATAAGGTTTTGAGACGAGTTGGACCAGTGGCGTATCAGCTTGAGTTGCCAGCAGAGCTTAGTCAGATTCATGATGTTTTTCACGTTTCGATGCTTCGGCGTTATCGTTCGGATCCGTCACATGTGGTAGCAGTGGAAGAGATCGAGGTAAATCCAGATTTGACCATGGAAGAAGAACCTGTGCAGATTCTAGATCGGGATGTGAAGGTTCTGCGTAGGAAGTCGGTGCCTTTGGTTAAGGTACTTTGGCGGAATCATGGCGTAGAAGAAGCTACGTGGGAACCTGAGGATATGATGAGACAGCAATACCCGCAACTCTTCTGATCAGGTAATTTCGAGGTCGAAATTATTTTAAGGGGGGTAGAGCTGTAATATCCCGGGTTAGGGACTATTTTGTCGTTGTATGATATTGCATGTGTTTAGTGTGCTGTGTTGCTGTTTGTGTAGTGTCGGGGCTTAATTGCAGGCTAGGAGTGTGCCTGAGTAGGTAGGAAAAACTTTAATTTTTGGGCTTAGGTGAGAAGAGCTGATGGAGCTGGGGTTTATTACTATTATTTGGAGTTTTGTTGAACAAAAAGGTGAGCTGGCAAAGTGGCAAGCATGCGTTACTTGGGAGCTAGGTGTGGCGTCAACTGCATGGGGTGGAGGTCTTGTGTTCAAGCCGCAAAGACCTCACATTTTTGGCTTCATTTTGGACGGCATTGAGGAAGAGGTAGAAGGCAATTCGAATTCTACCATGGACTTGGTCAAACCGTTCAAAAGAAAGGTGGAGAGCAATTGTAGGAGGGAGACTTGGTCATGCATGTTTGAATGAGTGGTTGGGAGTTATTGGGGGGATTTGGTCGAATGTTGGGGGAGTTGTGGAGAGGGTGGCCGGTTTTGGGAAGTGGGGAGTGAGAATGCCGAATTTCCTTTTGGAATTTTGTGCATATTCGGCCATTAGGAGGCAAACCAAATCTCTTTCTTTTGTCATGCCGAAGCCAAAATTCTCCCTTTTGTCAAGATTGTTAGCCGTATGTCAAGAGAGAGTGTTACCAAATTTCCAAGTAAGTCTTCCATTTCTCTTTCGAAAACCGAAATACCAAATCTCTTTAGCCAACCGAAACTCCACCTGTGTTCTCTCATATTGTCTTTTCTTCTCTTTTGCAAACCGAAAGTTCTCAACCATCTCTCTCTCCCTCTTTCATTTGTGTTTACCGAATGCTCCCTCTCATTTTGTTCTTTTGTTCATTTGTGAAGCCGATTTAGCCATTCTCTTACTTTCATTTTTCTGAATTTCTCATAAGTGCCGAAACTTTTTTTTCCCCAAAGCCCTTGTTGCCGTGACCCCTATTTCCTTATCATTTCTACTCTTTCTCTTTTGCCATTCAAACCGATTTTTGGAGTGTTAAACTCTGTGGCCGAATCTCTCCCTTCTCCTAGTAGTCTCCCTTGGCCGAATCTTTTGTAGCTCTCTCCTATTGTAGTCTTGGCCGAATATCAGTAAAGTGTTGGGGTCTTGCTTCGATCGTTTGGAATTGGTAAGTGTTGGGCCGAATGGCCATTTCCCTTCTTCTTTTTCTTTGCCGATGTTGGTTGATTAAGAGCCGAATGTGGCCTCTTTGTTGAGAGTTAATCTTTGGTATTGAAACCGATTTCACTATAGGTCATTCGGATTTTGGATACAATCAAGTGGAGCCTTCGTCCTTTGATTAACCATTTGGGGTGAGTATTGGTAAGGGCCAGTTCTATTAGTTGATTCTTTTATCTCGTTAAGCCAAGTTAATTAAGGATTAATGGTTCTTCTTATTAGGTGGTGGCCGATTGTCAAAGGGACCATTAGTTGGTTCGGGTTTGGTAGGAAACCAAACATTTGCAAGGTAAAGAGTTTAGCATTAACTCCTGTTGGTTTGTTAGCATTGGCCGAGTGGTCTAGATGTCTAACCCATGTTTGGCCAATTCTAGGAGCAAGGAGTTTAAGGATTTTAGATCGTTTCTGTGGGATTAAAGCCTTCGTTATTTCAGGTGTGTAACTAACACCCTTTATATTTAGTAATATGTGTTGACACCGTGGGTTGGCCCCACTTGAGATATGGGATCGTCTGCTAGTGATTTGGTATCACACGATGGGTTGGCCCCATCAATTGATTTGTGACTTCGGTCACCAGTGATTTGGTATCACAATCGTGTCTTTGGGACACCAGTGGTTTGGCACCACATTGACGGATATTGTGTCTTTGGGACACCAGTGTTTTGGTAACACATTGTGACTATTTGTCACCAGTGGTTTGGCACCACCAGTGGTTTGGTACCACACGGGGTAGAAAAGGTGTATGGATGGTTAGGGTCGGGTTGCATTAATTATGTTGCTATGATATGATGTGTGTTAGCATGATTGTTTTATCGGGAGCGGGATTTATGCACTGAGTCCTGTGACTCACCCTCTCCTTTGACATTTCAGGTGACTCGTAGACGCGGACATGGAGCCGGGATGGACTCGGGGTGCTCATGCCATGCTTAATAAAGTTTTACTCAGACTCTATCATTTGGGTACTTTAGTTTAATTACTTTTATTTGGGTTTTATTTTGGATTGTAAAAGGCCTTTAAATTATGTTTTATGATGTTTATGCTTTAAGATAGATTTTTAACATGCTTTAACAAAATAAGTTGGTATGAATTTTACTAAAACTTAGAAAGACAACGTTTTCAAAACTGTAACGCAATGTGTTTTCAATTATACCATCGGGTATTATACTATGTCTTGATATAAAGTAAACTCTAATGATTTTTAAATCAAACTCGATGTTCTACTAAGTCAAAAATGTTTAAGTAACATTAAGGAACTGCGTGAATCTTTAAATGAAATAAACTCGTTTTTAACCACACGTTTTGGTTAAGTTTTCGAAATTTTCGGGTTTCAAATACACCATCTAATTTCAAACAAGCCTACTCAAAGCTTCTTCAAATACACTATGTTTTCATCCAGTTTTTAAACGGAAAATCTAACCTCTCAAAAACGTTTTCCCCCGTAACACACCAGATTCGGACGTGGTGTCTTGTCCGGGTTTGGGGTGTTACAGTTTGGCACCACATTATTATTGGATATCGTGACTTTGGGTCACCAGTGGTTTGGCACCACCAGTGGTTTGGTACCACACGGGGTAGAAAAGGAGTTATGGATGGCTAGGTTGGGTGCATTATTTACATTACTCGGTTATGAATTGTGTAAGTATGTTGCATTAATCGAGGGAAGGATTTACGCACTGAGTCTTGGTGACTCACCTTCTCCCTTATCTTTTCAGGTGATTCGTAGGTCGCGGATGAGGAGCCGGATGAACTCGTGGTGGCCATGCAATAAAAATTTGGTTTTACATGAACTTTGGTTTGGGTACTATACTCTATTTTAATTCGGTTTTCATCTTTATTTGGATTTGTAATAATGCCTTTTTAAATTATGTTCTTGGATTATTTATATGATTTGGATTTGTTTTAAACATGGCTAAATAAATATCATAGTTGATTTAATAATTGAGCCCACGGTTTTCTAAACTATAAAAACGCAATGGTTTTCAAAATCTTACCATCGGGTAATATAAATCATTTGATAGTAAAATTACAACTTAAGTGTTTTCGACAACTTAAATGATTTCCAAATTTAAGTTTCTACACTATAATGCAAACGGTTTTCTAAGTAATCATTCGGGTTTTCTTAAAATGACATAAATGTTTTCTAACCTATTGATCAACAACTAAATATGAAAAATTTATTTACGGGGTTTCAAGGTAAACCACCGATTTTTAAATTAATCATGCACCTGCCTTCTAAAATTTAATCGGTAATTAGATTTAGTTCAAAACGTTTTCTTCTATAACATGCCAGATTCGGTCGTGGCGCGTAGACCGGGTTTGGGGTGTTACAGCCACTTATTAATAAGAATTTGGTTCTCTCCACTTATTATTTTTTCATTAAGACTCAAAGTACTCAAATATGCTTTCATTTAATTAATCACTTTACACCCTCAAAGTTATTACCACTTTTTAGTTCTTTTATTCACTTGATAAGCATTCACTTAGGTTACTAAATCATTAATTCATTTTTCAGATTATGTTCACTTTCCATTAATGTTTACAAGGTTTTCCATTATTACAGAACTTATGAATGTATAACTTAAGTTCATTTTATTTGCAATTCTTATGGCATTTCAATGTTAAATTATTGTTTCACTAATTTTAACTTAGTAATAACATCAATAATTATACTATGGTCTAGTCGTTTCCAATTATTCACTACTTCCACTAACCATATCGCTTTATCTATACCTATTTTAACACACACATACTGTAACAGCTTGTTTATAGTGAAATCAAAACAGTGGCTTTGGGATCTAAAATTTGATGAGTAAATTATTATTTTTTTATTATTTTAATGTCTATGGAATGTTAGAAAGGTCGTTTATAACATTTGTTAAGAAATATTGATGTTTGCATGCTTAATTATGTGAAGAGGACTAAATCGTAAAAGGTGCAAAAATGGAGTTCTATTTGTTAAGAGGGTTAAATGGCTATGAAACTTAAATGTGAGTGAACTTAGATGGTAATTAGACCATTTAAATAGTTAGTGGACTTTTATGGACACAAAGTAGGTGATTTTTAAGTTAAAATGTAAGGTTAAATAAGTAATTTAATTAATAAGTTATAGAAAAATAAGTAAAAATAATGTATCATCTTCTTAGTTGGTACTTTCCACCAAAAATTGATGAAGGAGAATCCATAGCTAGGGTTTGAAGCTTCAGTCACTTACATAGCTTGCATGTAAGTAAAATTTGATCCCGTTTTTAATGATTTTTATGTTTTTGAAGTCGTTGTAGCTTAATCTAACTATCCCGAGGATTAATTTGCAAAATTTTTAAAGATATACGGTTTTTCCATGAATTTTCGTGCATGATTCTTGATGTTTTATGAAAGATTATGAGTCCTTGTTGATAAATAAACAAGTTTTGTAAAGTGATTTTTGACGAAATTGTCATTTAGGGAGTTATTTCTAAAAATAGTAAAATTTCATGGTAAAATTGTGAAATGCTAATTTGTATGGGTTGATATAGGTCCCTGGTGAATTCAGCTAGCATGAAATAAGGATGAAAATGCTTAGATTTAAAATTATGACCTTAAGGACTAAATTATGAAAAGTTATAATATTAGGGGCAAAATAGTAATTTTGCAAAAATATGAAATATGGACTGAATTGGGTAATAGAAGATTAAATGTATTGAATTTTTCTATTTAGTTCAAGATAGACCTCGTACAGATCTAGATCGAGGAAAAGCTAAAGCTTGAGATTAGTTGATCTCATTTCTACGTCTTTGTAATCAAGATAAGTTCGTATGATTAAATATTGTTTTAATGTTATAATGATTTATATGTTAATGTGTTATTTGCCATGTAATCAAATGTTGTATATCTAATGATGTCACAATGAATATCGAGTCCCGTTTGAACCTTAGGAATTCGTAGGAAACAAATGACATGTCATTAGGGTTTCCATGTTTCGGGTGCTGGTCTTGAATGTTCTACTGATGGCTGAGGTCCTACATTTGTTGCGAATACTCCATAGCTCATGAGAGTAGCATCGTGTAGCCTACAGTTTGACCCATAGCTCATGTATGCAAGCTGATGTCACAGTTTGTGTGAGCAACAATGTAAAGGAAAGGTTATAGTTATATGTTAGCACACTTCGTGTGAGCTTTCCCGAGTATCTGTTGATATTCTAAATGGTTCAACGAGCATGAAAAGGAAAGGAATGGTAAGTGTTGAAAATGAACTATATAATGTATTTATGAAAAGGATTGAGATGGTAAGTTTCCAAATGGAGGTATGCTTATATTCATAAAATGAGAATGAAACAAATGATGTATGTTACCATGGAAATGAATTACCATATGTTAAGTCCAATTGAATTATGTATGAATGCACTAACTTATGTATTGTTGATGGTGTTTAGGCTTGTGCCAAGCTTGTTGTTGGATTATGGTATGTTAAATCTTAGTTTTATGAGTTAAAATGGTAAGTTATGTTCTTGTTTTACGAACTTACTAAGAATTATGTGCTTACATATTTTTCTTTCCTATGTTTAATAGATAATCGGAAGCTCGATCAGTTTGAAAGCTCGTTTGAGATCTATCACACTATCCCATTATTATATTGGTAGTTTTTGATGTTTAGTTGAATGCTCCGATGTTGATTTTGGCATGTATAAATTGGTTGTTTTGGTACTATTTTGATGATGGATGAATTATGTCATTTTAGTGCTTATGATACATGAAAGATATGGCTCAAATGGTAAGTTTATATTGAAATGGTATAGGTCAAGTTATTGTATGTTTTGAGATGGAAATGAACTAGATGTTTATGAATGAAATGTGGTCGAATATATGTATATGTTTAGTTATACTTGTATGTTTGCATTTGAGGTGCCTTGTATGGCATATTAGCTGAATGATGTTAGACTATTGAATTGGTCATTTCATATTGGTTTTGGTCATGTTATAATGCCTTGATCATGTCTTCAAAATGTTGTTAGGTACATGCTTGTTTTGGTGATGGAAATGGCTTGATTTTAGCCAATTTCATGTCCACACGGCCTGAGACAGCGACGTGTGACTCAGCCGTGTGTGACACACGGCTAGGTGTCCCCTGTAGGTTTGAATGTAATGAAAGTCAGGCTGTTACATGGCCTAGCACACGGCCTGACACACGAGCGTGTGGCTTGGCCGTGTGACCCAACTTAGAGAGTTGCTTGGGTGTGGACACGGGTAGGAAATAGTTGTGTGTCCCTATTTCAATTGTTATAGGGCCTGAGACACGAGCGTGTGTCTCAACCCTGTGAGTCACAGTGCCTAGCCACACGGCTGTGTGACCCTTGCAGTCCAAATTTTCTAATTTTTCCTTAAACTTTCTAAATGTTTCTAATTTAGTCTCAGGTTATTTTTAAAGAATTTTTTATGGCCTCGAGGGCTATATTTAGGGACAATGTATACATGAACGAATGTTTTATATTATGTTATGTTAACGGATGAGATGTATGATTAAATGTCCAAATTGTATGGTAATGCTTTGTAACCCTATTCTGACGACAGATATGACTTAAGGGTGTTACATTTAGTGGTATCAAAGCTACAGTTTAGTCGATTATCAGACTCAACGTAGCATGTACGAGTCTACAAATACATGTCATTAAATAACCTATGATAGTGTGATAACTCCTAACTCAATTTGAACTATGTTTTTATATAGATAAAATGTCATCCAACTGAGCTGATTTTGATGAAGTAGAAAGTAACGCGAAGCCTCTATTCACGGTGCAGCGTCTAGTGGAAGGAGGCCCATATTTGAGGGCCGATTAGGAGAGGCTAAGGAAGCCTTCTTCTAGATGATGAATAAATGGTTCACCGAGTTTGTACGAACGAACCCAATGGCTCAACAACCTCCACCCCTACCTGTACCCCAATTGGTCCTCATAGTTCCTCAAGGTTTGGAACCAGTATGAGTGAGCAAGCGTCCAGTTGATAAAATCTTTAAATATAGGGCTGAAGAGTTTAGAGGTACATCTGAAGATGATCCGAAAAGAGCCGAGTTTTGGTTAGAAAACATGGTGAGAGTTTTCGACGAATTATCATGTACACTGACGGAATGCTTGAAATGTGTTGTATCATTGTTGAAAGATTCGGCTTACCAGTGGTGGAACACCTTAGTTGCGGTTGTGCCGAGAGATCAGGTAGATTGGGAGTTCTTCCAGACTAAATTTTGAAAGAAATTTGTGAGCAAGAGATTTTTTGATAAGAAACGTAAAGAGTTTCTGAAGTTGAAACAATGTCAGATGCCCAAAAATGTATACTGACAGAGATTACTATGTGCACACGATTTGAAGATTGGCTAACGAAGACATCAAGTTGTTAGTCAGGATCCTTGAATTGAAAGAATTTGTAGTTCTGGTTGACAGAGCTCACAAAGCCGAGGAACTGAGAAAAGTAAAGAGAAAAGCCAATTATGAGGCTTGTGATTTAGGGAATAGATCATCGGGAATTTCATGCAAATCACCATCGAAGAAGTCAAAAGAATATCATGGTCGTTCGTCCTCTTCAGTGGGTTACTCTGGTAAAGACAGAGGAAAACAATATTCGAGCTTAAAACCTCAGGCTACGTCTGTAGCCAGCGTGGGCAGTGTTAGAAACATCAAGCCCAAATGTCAACAATGTAATCGATGACATCTTGATTAATGTAGACTTAAAGACGGGTCATGTTTCAAATGTGGATCGTATGAACACTATCTCAGAGATTGTTGGAAAGGTCAGACAAATAAAAGGCTCAGACTACTCGACCGAGTAATTTAGCTGCGAGAAGGAGACCACCTCGAAACACTGGTAATGTAGGTAATAGCCATTGTGGGATGAAAGACTCTATTGTGTGATTTGAGCCACTAGCGCCGGCTAGAGCTTATGCGATTTGTGCTCGAGAGTAAGCTTTAGCGCCAGATGTTATCACTGGTACATTTTATATCTTTGATATTGATGTTACAGCTTTGACTGACCCAGGGTCTACACATTCATATGTATGTACGACTTTAGTGTCAGATAAGAATTTGCCTTTTTGAGTCTACTAAGTTTGTGGTTAAAGTAACGAATCCCCTAGGTCAATATGTGTTAGTTGATAAAGTTTGTAAAAATTGTCCTTTGATGATTCGGGGTTGCCAATTTTTGGCAGATTTGTAACAACCAGTTTTCAGTGAAATCTGAACAGTGGTTTCTGGACCACAAATTCAAGACAGAAAGAAATTTTATTTTAATAATATTGTATGGTCTACATTATGATAGGAAAGACGTATGAAAATTTCGATAAGAAAATTTTACCGATTTCATGTTTAATTACGGAAAGGACGAAATTGCATAAAATGCAAAAATTGAGTTCTAGTACCTATAAGTATCAAATAGCTATGGAATTCAAAATTTGAGATCCTTATATGGTAATTAGACCATTAAGAAAAGTTAGTAGATATTTTGATAATTCATCCATGGAAAATTAGAAAAAGAAAAGGACTAAATTGGAAATTAAAACAAATAAAAGATGAAAATAAAATAAATATCAAATAACATCATCTTATATCATCTTCTTCCCCAAAAATATATAGAAACCCTAGGAAAGTGAAAGAAAAACAAGCAAGCCTAATTGGGTAAGCATTCTTGTCCCGTTTTTAGTAATTTTTATATTTTTGAGATCGAAATAACTTAATCTATCCATTTTGAGGATCAATTTGAAAAGATATTAAAGTATTGAAAGTTTGCAATGGATAAATATGCTGAAATTTTGAAATTTTTGGTAGTAATTGAAAGGTTGTTGATAGATAAACAACTTTTGTAAAGTGAATTTTCATGAAATTATGATTTAGGGACTAAATTGTAAAGATGTAAAATTCATGAAAATTTCTGATTTTTATGAAGTACATATGCTGTAAATGTTAAATGAAAATTTTGGTTAGGCTTGGAATAAGGGTTAAATTGCATGAATTTCATTTTCCGAGCCTAGGGACGAAATTGTCATTTATGGAAAGTATAGAGGCAAAATGGTAATTTTTCCTAGGTTGTGAATTGAATTAAATTGAGTATGAAATGTATTAAATTGATGTTAAATTCATCTATATAGAATCGGATAACTCAAATACGAAGTTAGATCGAGGAAAAGAAAAAGTGTCGGATTAGTAGATTTCCGTATACGAACAAGTGACGAGGTAAGTTCGTGTAACTAAATTGTGTATTTATATGTTTTAAATTGAATGATATGTATGTGGATTGTATCATTGTCATGAATATGAAATTAATCTTATATCCGACAAAGCATGGTGTATGATAAGTCCCGTTTGAATAATGAAATTCGATGGATACATGATTTCCTGAATTGGTTGTAGTCCTGCATATGTTATGGACCAACCATAGTTCTTACGAGCATCCTGTTATAAGCTCTCTCGAGCATCCTGTTATATGGATCCTGCAAGCATCCTAATCGGTAGTGATCCTGCATGTGTTGCGGACTACCATAGCTCTTTGTGAGTGTCCTGTTATACGATCGGTTGTGATCCTGCATATATTTTGGACACAAACGCAGCTCTTTATGAGCGTCCTGATATAGGCTCTTTATGTGCTTCCTGATATGGCTCGTTTAAACTTCCTGTTACATGGCTATCTGGAGCTCCCTGATAATAGCTCATGGAGTTACTTGTTAAGCTCAATGAGCTTCCTTTTTTAAACTCTTATGAGGTTTAAGCTTCTTATTACATGGCTCACATGAGCATCCTGTTATATGGCTCGAGAGAGTGCTTCCTGATTATGTGCCCTAATGGGTACCCCTGGATATGAATTGACAGATTTTCAGTTTTGTACACTTTAAGTTTACTACGTGAGCATATCCATCGATATTTCAAATAAATTCAACAGGAAAATTTTTGACATGATTAAATTGGACTTAAAATGATTGATTATTGAAATGCACATGTTATATGGAAATATGATATGAAAAGCACATGTTATTGAAAGTTAATACATGATGAGCTATCCTTGATTTGTTTTATGTTTACATAATATACATGACTAACAAGTTTCTTGAGATCATATGCGTTTAGGAAAATGGCCATAATGAAATGGATGCATGTTTGTATACTTATTTTGAATGTATTGGCAAGTTAAGTTCTTGTTATATGAAGTTACTAAGCATTTGAGATGCTTACTGGGTTTTCTTTTCTCTGTTTTATAGTGCTCGGAAGCTAGTATAGTGATACGAACTCACCAAAGAAGCCTGTGGCGAACGTCAACCATGACCCAATCGAGCTACCTAATGGGCCAATTACACGTTCCCGTGCCAAACAATTCAAAGATGCCGCGACGGTTTTGGTGGCACAAATTTGGAATGCCGATAGAAAAGTGCCCAAGAACATGCTGAACCCTTACAACCTATTTGAAGTTGAATATACTAGCTATTCCGACTGCTAGTTTGTTTAACACTTCAAATTACGCATGTTTGATTTATTTTTTTCAGTAGTAGCTGCATTTTCTTATTTCATATTAATTTGTTTAGATAGTACGAGTTTTTAATAAGTCCTTTGTCGAAGTTGAATGTTAGTATGCTTTTACCTAGTGTTTAAATAAATTGATTAAAATTTGTGCTAATTATGGTCAGTCGAATTTTGCTAATAATGTTGGTTTATATGCTTTTGTAGTTGCCCCACATTTTTGATGCAAGTTGGATGATAGATGTCATGGAAGATGGTAGCTGAAGGACAAACAAATGAAAGGCACAAAACCATTTCTTACTCAAGGCATGGGACGGCAAAGTATAAAGCATCATGGGTGGAATTAAATATACAAACAACATTCACATGGATTGAATAAACAAAAGGAATAACCAAAGGAATAAACAATTAAGACCACAAAGGTATTGGTGGACGGCATGGAGGCTTGGTGTATGGAGCATGGGCTATATTCTCTCCTAGGCGTGTGGCTTAAATAATTAATATGTAAATGGGAGTGGTATGCGTGTGTGGTGCGAGAGATGGACGACAAGGGTTGGTGCATGAAGGAAGGGATTTTAATTAACACATGAGGTACACCCTTGAATTAATTAATGGTTTGATAAAGACAAACATGAAGGCATGCGTGAGCTTGTACAAGGGATAAGGGTTATATTCCTTTTCTAAATGTTGGACGGCACAACCATGGTGGGAAATAAACAAATCATGAAATTAACAATGTGCAAAATTGGTGGAGTTTAAGCATGGAAGGCTAGTAGAGTGAGTCATCAACTTTTAAAGCATGTGCTTATGAAACAATAAAGAAATGGGCACTTGTATGGCTAGTCAAGCTTGGACGGCACATGGAGCATAAAATAGTAGTACATTTTTTTAATTGGATTAATTTAATCAACCATGTTGGCACTTCCAAAAGAACAAACGGCAACAAGGCTTGGTGGGATGAATATTCTTTAAAATTTAGCAATTGATATGTACAAACGGCACAATCATGAAGCCATTAAAAACATGTGCTTAAAAAGCATTTTCTTGGCTAGTGGGTTTGTTGGACGGCAACAATTTGGAGAGTGGGTTTTTATTTTTATTTTTTATCTTGTTTGAACATTTGGCTAGCTTTAGGCTATAAATAGTTGCTATTTTTATTTGTAAGGATCTCTTGGAATTTTAATGAATGAAGAATTTCTTTTGGTGAGTTTAATTCACTCTCCTAGTTCCCAAGGTTCGAATTGACTTATCTAGTTCCTAGTGGCGTCGTTCTTTCCTTGTTTCGAACTTATCATCCTTTCGGGTGTGGCGTTCATTTATCTATACCGTTGGTTCCTATCTTGCTAGATAGTGGGTCTCGGTTTTTATTCAAAATTCCTTTCATCAATTTGAAACTTATAAGATTCGGGTCTTTAATTTTTATTAAAGGTTCTTTCTTGTTTCAAATACGTATCCATCTAAACCTCTTACCTATCTTTACTTTTCGAGGACATTATTTCAATAAAATTACCCTTTTGTTATCTAAAAGAAAAACTACCTAATTTACGATCGGGAAACATTTACGATTCGTTTTCAAACCCGAGACGACCCGTATCATTTGGTATCAGAGCCAATTAAATTAGGCACATTTTGATCATCTCGAGTTTTTTCGAGTAAGTTTCAAAAAAAAATTCAAGTAAAAAAAATATCGTAGTATCTGGATTTTCAAACTCGTCATAATTCACCACCTCTACTATAGAGCCTTATTTTCCGACCCACCACCTATCAACCTTTCTACCCTTTCAAAGCCTACCTTTTTTCGAAACCAATTTTAACCTTTTAACTCTTGAAACGACCTACGAGTTGCTAGTAAGTCGAAGACAACCTTCTAGAATCTAGAAGAGTGAATTTGAGCGGTAAAAGGCAAGAGTGATTACATTAAAAAAAAAAAAAGAGCCAGAAATTGAGTGAAAACACGAGTGAACAAGTGAGGATTGTAGTGAGGATTCATTAATTTTATTTAACATGTCTAGGAGCCCCGAACGTCGAATAATAAGCGACGAAGTATCTGAGGCCGCTGGAGGTGGAAGAGGATTGCAACCTCGAAGGAATGATCCTGAAAGGAGAGATCCGGATTTGCAAACAGTAATGTGAGAAATCACACGTTTGTTCCAATCAATCAACGAATGATTGGATCGAAGAGATGAACGGAGGCCTCGAGCAAACACCCTTCCAATTCCGAGAAAGGGACAAGAACAACCTTGGTTACAGGACAACGACATCTACGAACTGAGTGAAGCCGACAGCAATCCGGCTTTCGAACACAATGAACGGAGAGGAGGTCCACGAGTCCGTGAGCGAAGAGATCGAGAATGGGCTGATGACGACTTGAAGAATATTAAAATGGCGATTCCTGCTTTCCAAGGGCGGTCCGATCCGGAAGCCTACCTTGAGTGGGAAAAGAAGACGGAATGGTGAACGCCCAATATCCACATGGGCAGAAATGAAGCCACTAATGCGGAAAAGATTTATCCCAACCTACTATCACCGCGAGTTGCATCAAAAGTTGCAAAGCCTAACTCAAGGTCACTGAAGCGTGGAGGATTACTACAAGGAGATGGAAGTGGCCATGATCCGAGCCAATGTAGAAGAAGAACAAGAAGCCACCATGGCAAGCTTTAGCGCTGGCCTTAATCGAGATATCGCAAATGTTGTATAATTACACCATTACATCGATATCATCGAAATGGTTCACATGGCAATAAAGGTCGAAAAACAGCTAAAACGAAAAGCTACGCCTAGAACAATCCCTAATCATGCTTCAACATCTAAGTGGGGGCAAGTGACCAACAAATGGGGCCTACCGAGCCGAACCAAAGAAGTAAGTGTCGCACCCAAGTTTAACAAGCCAAGCGGTGAGACGAGCAAGGGCAAAATGGAAGCCATTCCAAATCGATCCCGAGACATTAAGTGTTTCAAATGTTTAGGTCGGGGACATATTGCAAGTCAATGTCCCAACCGAAACACTATGTTTATTCAAGATAATGGCGAGATTGAATCTGAAAGTGAAAAGGAAGATGATGCCAGTGAGATGTCCCAAGACGAGGAAGACGTAGAACAAGCCGAAAATGGAGAGATCTTGGTGGTAAAAAGGAGTCTTAGCTTACAAGGCGTCAAAAATGAACAACAACGCGAAAACATCTTCCATACGTGTTGCCAAGTAAAAGGGAAGATTTGTTGCGTCATTATTGACGGAGGAAGCTGTACTAATGTGGCCAGCACCATATTGGTGGAGAAACTTGGATTGTCTACCACCAAACATCCCCATCCGTGTAAATTACAATGGCTTAACGACGAGGGAGAACTTAAGGTCACAAAACAAGTTTTGGTCTCCTTTGCAATAGGAAAATATCAAGATGAGGTCTTGTGCGATGTGGTACCGATGCAAGCGAGACATCTCCTACTTGGGCGACCTTGGCAATTTGACAAGCGAGCAATCCATGATGGCTACACTAACCGGTACACTTTTAAATACTTGGGCTGGAACGTGACACTAGCTCCGCTAACACCCAAGAAAGTTTACGAAGATCAGTTGAAGATGAAGGCGTCAATGGAAAAATCAAAATAAAGCGAGCGGAAAAATGAGAAAGAGAAAGAAAAGAATTTAGAAAAAAAAGAGGGGCAAGAAAATGAGTGATAAAAAAAGAGAGTGGGAACAAAAAGAAAAGGAAACGAAGGAAGACAGTGAAAAATAAAGTGGAAAAATGAGTGTTTTTGCAAAAGCAAGAGATATTCGAAAAGCTTTGTGTGTGAGACAACCGATGTATGTCCTACTATACAAGGAATCATTTTTGAACACTAACGACTTACCCGAGAATCTTCCTTCTTCTGTGTTGTCTCTGATTCAGGAATTCGAGGACATCTTTCCAGATGAGATACCAAGTGGTTTACCGCCCATTCGAGGCATAGAACACAAAATTGACTTGGTACCGGGAGTTTCTTTGCCCAATCGACCTGCGTACCGGAGTAATCCCGAGGAAACAAAAGAGCTCCAAAAGTAAATCACTGAATTGCTAGAAAAGGGATATATCCCAGAAAGCCTTAGTCCATGCGCGGTACCGGTGTTACTAGTGCCAAAGAAAGATGGTTCATGGCGGATGTGTGTCGACTGTCGCGCCATCAACAAGATTACCGTCAAATACCGACACCCGATACCCCGACTCGATGACATGCTCGACGAGTTAAGCGGAGCTCGAATCTTTACAAAGATTGATCTCAAAAGTGGCTATCACCAAATTAGGATGCGAGAAGGCGATGAATGGAAAACGGCTTTCAAAACAAAGTTAGGTTTGTACGAATGGTTGGTAATGCCATTCGGACTTACAAACGCTCCAAGTACTTTTATGCGACTTATGAATCATGTTTTACGAGCTTTCATTGGCAAATCATGTGTTGTTTATTTTGATGACATTTTAGTGTACAGTAAATCTTTGGAGGATCACATCCAACATCTACGTGCGATCTTAGAAACACTGCAGAAAGAGGTATTGTACGCCAATCTCAAGAAATGTTCTTTTTGTACTGACAAGGTTGTTTTCTTAGGATACGTCGTAAGTGCAAATGGCTTAGAGGTGGACCAAGAGAAGGTTCGAGCAATCCAAGAATGGCCCCGTCCTACAACGATTAGCCAAGTACGAAGTTTCCATGGGTTGGCTAGTTTTTACCGCCGATTCGTGCCCAACTTCAGCACGATAGCCGCTCCTTTAACGAGCGTGATCAAGAAGAATTCAGCTTTCCATTGGTCCGATAAGCAAGAACGGTCTTTTAATGCCATTAAAGAATGTCTTGTTAAAGCTCCATTGTTATCCCTTCCTGACTTTACTAAAACCTTTGAAATTGAGTGTGATGCATCAGGTGTAGGGATCGGAGCCGTTCTAACTCAGAATGGAAGACCGGTGGCGTACTTCAGCGAGAAATTGAGCGGAGCTGCACTTAATTACCCCATGTATGACAAAGAGATGTACGCTCTAATAAGATCGCTTGAAACGTGGCAGCACTACTTGAGGTCGAAAGAGTTTGTTATTCATTCAGATCATGAAGCGCTCAAGTACATTAAAGGTCAGCATAAGCTCAACAAACGGCATGCGAAATGGATCGAGTATTTAGAATCGTTTCCGTACGTAATTAAGTATAAGAAAGGTAAGGAAAATGTAGTAGCGGATACGTTATCACGAAGGTACACTTTATTAACCTTTCTTGATTCTAAATTACTTGGTTTCCACCACGTTAAGGAATTGTATGCTAATGATGCTGATTTTGTCAATGTCTATAATGCTTGCGAGAGTGGTGCTTTTGATAAGTTTTACAGGCATGAAGGATTCCTTTTCAAGGAAAACAAGTTATGTATACCGCAAGGTTCTATGCGAGACATGCTTGTGTTAGAGGCACATAGTGGTGGCCTTATGGGTCACTTTGGAAGAGACAAAACATTGTCCACTCTTCAAGAACATTTTTTCTGGCCAGGAATGAGAAAGGATGTCGAACAGATTTGCGAACGTTGCATAGCTTGCAAACGAGCAAAATCGCGGGTCCAGCCTCATGGTTTATATACGCCCCTTCCTATTCTAGACACTCCGTGGGCCGACATCTCCATGGATTTCATCCTTGGAATACCGAGATCAAAAATCGGGAAGGACTCGATTTTTGTTGTAGTTGATCGTTTTTCTAAAATGTCCCATTTTATCCCTTGTTCTAAGACTGACGATGCTGTGCATATTGTAAACTTGTTTTTTAGGGAAATCATACGATTGCATAGAGTTCCGAAGACGATCGTATCTGATCGGGACGTAAAATTTTTAAGTCATTTTTGGCGAACTCTGTGGGGAAAGTTAGGGACGAAATTGCTATTTTCGACCACGTGTCATCCTCAAATGGATGGACAAACCGAAGTAGTGAACCGAGTCCTATCAGCCTTGTTGGAGCATTGGTGCAAAAAAATCTCAAAACGTAGGAAGACTGTCTGCCCCACATCGAATTTGCGTACAACCGAGTTGTTCATTCTGCAACTAAATTTTCGCCTTTCGAGATTGTTTACGGGTTTAACCCTCTCACTCCTCTTGATTTATTGCCATTGCCTTCAGATAAATTTATCCATTCTGATGCTAGGAAAAAGGCGGACTACATAAAGGAACTGCATCGAAAGGTGCGCGAGAATATTGAGGCAAGAACCGAGCAATACGTCCAACGAGCTAACAAAGGTCGTGGACGCATTCTCTTTGAACCAGGGGACTGGGTTTGGGTTCATATGCGAAAAGAAAGGTTTCCCACGAAAAGGCGATCCAAACTTCTCCCAAGGGGGGACGGTCCATTTCAAGTCCTTGAACGAATAAATGACAACTCATACAAATTGGACTTACCAAGTGACTATAACGTGAGCGCGAGTTTTAATGTTTCTGATCTTTCTCCTTTCGATGTAGATGAGGATTCGAGGACGAATCCACTTAAAGAGGGAGGGGATGATACGAACTCACCAAAGAAGCCTGTGGCGGACGTCAACCATGACCCAATCGAGCTACCTAATGGGCCAATTACACGTTCCCGTGCCAAACAATTCAAAGATGCCGCGACGGTTTTGGTGGTACAAATTTGGAATGCCGATAGAAAAGAGCCCAAGAACATGCTGAACCCTTACAACCTATTTGAAGTTGAATATACTAGCTATTCCAACTGCTAGTTTGTTTAACACTTTAAATTACGCATGTTTGATTTATTTTTTTTCAGTAGTAGCTGCATTTTCTTATTTCATATTAATTTGTTTAGATAGTACGAGTTTTTAATAAATCCTTTGTCGAAGTTGAATGTTAGTATGCTTTTACCTAGTGCTTAAATAAATTGATTAAAATTTGTGCTAATTATGGTCAGCCGAATTTTGCTAATAATGTTGGTTTATAAGCTTTTGTAGTTGCCCACATTTTTGATGCAAGTTGGATGATAGATGTCATGGAAGATGGTAGCTGAAGGACAAATGAATGAAAGGCACAAAACCATTTCTTACTCAAGGCATGGGACAGCAAAGTATAAAGCATCATGGGTGGAATTAAATATACAAAACAACATTCACATGGATTGAATAAACAAAAGGAATAACCAAAGGAATAAACAATTAAGACCACAAAGGTATTGGTGGACGGCATGGAGGCTTGGTGTATGGAGCATGGGCTATATTCTCTCCTAGGCGTGTGGCTTAAATAATTAATATGTAAATGGGAGTGGTATGCGTGTGTGGTGCTAGAGATGGACAGCAAGGGTTGGTGCATGAAGGAAGGGATTTTAATTAACACATGAGGTACACCCTTGAATTAATTAATGGTTTGATAAAGACAAACATGAAGGCATGCGTGAGCTTGTACAAGGGATAAGGGTTATATTCCTTTTCTAAATGTTGGACGGCACAACCATGGTGGGAAATAAAGAAATCATGAAATTAACAATGTGCAAAATTGGTGGAGTTTAAGCATGGAAGGCTAGTGGAGTGAGTCATCAACTTTTAAAGCATGTGCTTATGAAACAATAAAGAAATGGGCACTTGTATGGCTAGTCAAGCTTGGACGGCACATGGAGCATAAAATAGTAGTACATTTTTTTTAATTGGATTAATTTAATCAACCATGTTGGCACTTCCAAAAGAACAAACGGCAACAAGGCTTGGTGGGATGAATATTCTTTAAAATTTAGCAATTGATAGTGTACAAACGACACAATCATGAAGCCATTAAAAACATGTGCTTAAAATAGAGCATTTTCTTGGCTTGTGGGTTTGTTGGACGGCAACAATTTGGAGAGTGGGTTTTTATTTTTTATTTTTTATCTTGTTTGAACATTTGGCTGCCTAGCTTTAGGCTATAAATAGTTGCTATTTTTATTTGTAAGGCACTTTTGGAATTTTAATGAATGAAGAATTTCTTTTGGTGAGTTTAATTCACTCTCCTAGTTCTCAAGGTTCGAATTGACTTATCTAGTTCCTAGTGGCGTCGTTCTTTCCTTGTTTCAAACTTATCATCCTTTCAGGTGTGGCGTTCATTTATCTATACCGTTGGTTCCTATCTTGCTAGATAGTGGGTCTCGGTTTTTATTCAAAACTCCTTTCATCAATTTGAAACTTATAAGATTCGGGTCTTTAATTTTTATTAAAGGTTCTTTTTTGAAATTTCACGAAAATTTCTCTGAGTTTTCGATTTAGTCCCAACTTTTTTCTAATGTATAAATTGGGCCTCAAGGGTCCAATTAAGGGACAATACGATTGAATATGATTGGTTATGGATATGAATAGTGAGTATTTGTTTTGTAAACTTTGGTAATACTCTGTAACCCTGTTCTAGCGACGAATATGGGTTAGGGTGTTATACTTATTGGTATCACAGCTACGGTTTAGCCGATTCTCGGACTAACGTAGCAAGTACGAGTTTAGCTATACATTCCATTATATAATTTGTGATAGTGTGATATCTCCTGACCATTTTAAATGTGTTTTTCATATAGTAATGTCGTCCAACCAAGCTAGAGCTGAATAAAAAGAAGCTGAAAGTAATACTCCAGCTTCAGTTCAAAGAGCTACATCTAGTAGTAGTAGAATGTAACACCCCTAACCTGTATCCATCGCCGGATTAGGGTTACGAGGCGTTACCAGACAAACCAAAAACTTTTACAAACATCTCATATCATAGCTAGGTCAATCACATCAAAGCGTCCCTTAAGTAGGTCCACGAGACCTCAATCATGCTTTAGAATAGGGTCAGGACTAAACCGAACACATACGAAATTTCCCAGAAATTTAAAAACTCTTCTAAGTTACAGAGGTCACACGCCCGTGTGGGCTGGCCGTGTGTCTCCCACGGCTACCAGACACACCCATGTGTCATGGCCGTGCCAAAATAGAGCATGTATACTGACTTGTCCACACGGCCACCAGACACGCCCGTGTGACACGGCCATGTAAAATTACGCTAGCTACTGACATGTTCACACGGCCACCAGGCACGCCAGTGTGACATGGCCGTGTATGCAAATTAGGCCATTTGCAAGGCCAAATTTGCCACCCACACTTGGGTCAACCCTACAAGCAATATACCAATTCATTTCAAACCCTTCCTTTTCTTTTTGATTTTCGACGGTGAAACATAAAAGATGATAGCATTTTAGCCTTGGTTTTGTTTAATAATCTTTTATTTATCAGATTACTTATTTAGCCCTTTTAATAAACATATTATAACATATAATTCAATGCCATTATTAACTATTAACCAACCACTATCTTATAAATGGTTTAATTGCCTCATAAGGCCACAACATTTAAAAGTCACAACACATAGGTATCTTTTCAAAAAGCATGCAAATTTTGCATTTAATGCAATTTAATCCTTTTCTCAAATTAAACACACAAATGATCAAATTAATTCACGTAACTTTAACACATGCTTAATCACATATCAAGGGCACAGAAAATAATATTAAAATATTATTCTAACTTGGATTTGTGGTCCCGAAAACACTGTTCCAACTAGGATCTAAACCAGACTATTACAATTCTCCCCCTTAGGGATTTTCGTCCCCGAAAATCTTACCATTAAACAGATTCATATATTGCTGTTTCATTGAATCTTCAGGCTCCCACGTAGCCTCTTCTACTCCGTCTCGATGCCACAATACTTTCACTAACAAAATTTTCTTATTTCTCAACTCTTTCACTTCACGAGCTAAGATAGAATCGGTTCTTACTCGTAGGTCATATCAGATCAGATTTCAATTTCAGACGGAGTAATCACATGTGACGCATCAGATCGGTATCTACGGAGCATCGAAAAATGGAATACATTATGTATCTTTTCTAGCTCGGAGGGCAACAATAATCTATACGCAACTAACCCAATACACTCGATAATCTCATATGGCCCGATGAACCTCAGACTCAACTTGCCTTTATGTCCAAATTAGAGTACTTTCTTCCACGGAGACACTTTTAAGAAAACTTTGTCACCGATTTCAAATTCAATCTCTTTTCGTTTTAAGTTTTCATAAGACTTCTGACGATTAGAGGCTTCTCAGACTATCACGGATTGCTTTTACTTTCTGTTATGTATCTTTTATCAAATCGACCCCATGTATCTTATTTTCACTGAGCTCAGTCCAATACAAAGGCGTTCGACATTTACGTCCATACAAAGCTTCATAAGGTCCCATTTTGATGCTCGACTGAAAACTATTATTGTATGTAAATTCAATCAATGCCAGGTACTGGTCCCACGTACCATCAAACTGAAGGATGCAACATCTCAACATATCCTCGAGAATCTGAATGATCCGCTCGGATTGACCATCCATTTGCGGGAGAAAAGCTGTACTGAAATGTAATTTCGTGCCTAAAGCTTTTTGCAATTTCTTCCAGAATTATGAAGTGAAGCTCGGATCTCTCTCAGGCACGATAGACAATGGCACTCCGTGCAATCTCACGATAGTCAATGCACATTCTCATCGTGCCATCTTTCTTTTTCACAAACATAATAGGAGCACCCCAAGGTGAGAAACTCGGTCTAGCAAACCCTCTGTCAGTTAACTCTTGCAACTGTGACTTCAACTCTTTCAACTCTGTTGGTGCTATTCTATACGGAGCTATCGAAATAGGATTCGTACCGGGCAACAGATCAATACCAAATTCAACTTCACGTATTGGAGGCAATCCCAACAATTCTTCAAGGAATACATCAGAAAACTCACAAACAACTGACACTGATTCAACTTTCTTTGCAGACACTTTCAAATCAATTACGTAAGCAAATAAGCTTCGTAACCCTTTTTCACATAACTCTAAGCTTTCAACACAGATATCACAGTAAGCAATCCGTTCAATTCACTAGACTCAATCCGAACTATTTCATCATTTTGACCTTTCAAATCAATAACCTTTCTTTTACAGTTCACAAAAGCATCATGCAATGTCAACCAGTCCATACCCAGGATTATATCAAACTCATCAAATGGCAACAACATCAGATCGGCCGGAAAACGATTATCTCAAAATATCAAGGGATAGTTCTTTCATACTTTATCAACCAGGACACTTTTACCTAAGGGGCTCGATACTTTTATAACAAACTCAATGGACTCTACAGGAAAAGTCTTACTAGATACCAAATTCATGCATATATACTTTGTCATAAAAAGTAAATGTACCCGTTATAACATCTGAATATGAAGCTTCCCCACGGGCTCAGATAGCATACGCTTTAGCAGGCGCTCTAGCAGGCGCTCTAGCTTCAGATCTTGCTACAGTGTCTCTCCTAGATCTCTGGCTACCACTGGCATTTCTTGCATTCCGGGCAGGTCTACCTCTTGCTGGGACATTATTGGATCTCAAATTTTGAGCAGTCTATTGTTCAACAAACTTTGGGCAATCACGGATAAAATGATCTGACGATCCACATATGAAGCAAGCTCGATCATTTAATCTATAACTTCCCGGATGTCTTTTACCATAGTGTTTACATTCAGGTCGATCGAATCGAACATTTCCAACACTTGCCATTGAAGTTGCCGGAGCTTTAGAGCTCAACTGTGATCTAGCTCGATCTCTACTAGAATATCCCACATTGACTCTCTAACGACTTTGTTCATCTCTAAATTTCTTTGAAGCAGACTAAAATGATTTACCTGGAAATCTCTTTCTCACATCTCTAGCCAAAACTCGGCTCTCTCATCATCATTATCACTGGTAGCCCTGAACTCTTCAGCCCCATACTTGTGGATTTTATCGACCGGAGGCTTATTCAACAGATTTATACCCATTACCAGAGGCACAACTGAGGTCTAAGGGGGATTATGCGGGGCAGAGGTTGTGAAACAACCGGATGATTTCTCACAAATTGAGTGAACCATTCACTCATTATCTGGAAGAAAACTTGCTTAGCTTCTCCTTCTTGACCGCTCGTAGCCGGTCTCGAATTAGAGGGCACTGTCCCTTGATCGGGAGCAGGCGCATTGCTTTGTACATCGTCAGCTACGGGTATTTCGGGATCCATTGCTATACGAAAATCACATTTTACTCATCAGGATTTCATCACACTATCACAGTTCAGATATATGGCATGTATAGCTAGAATCTCACACGCTACGTTAGTTTGAGAATCAGCTAAACCGTAGCTCCGATACCAATCAAATGTAACACCCCTAACTCGTATCCATCGCCGGATTAGGGTTACGAGGCGTTACCAAACCAACCAATAACTTTTACAGACATCTCATATAATAGCTAGGTCAATCACATCAAAGCATCCCTTAAGTAGGCCTACGAGACCTCAATCATGCTTTAAAATAGGGTCGGGACTAAATTGAACACATATGGAATTTCTTAGAAATTTAAAAACTCTTCTAAGTTACAGAGGTCACACGCCCATATGTGCAGGCCGTGTGCCTCCCACGGCTACTAGACACAACCATGTGTCCTGGCCGTGATAAAATAGAGCATGTATACTGACTTATCCACACGGCCACCAGACACGCCCACGTGACATGGCCGTGTAAAATTACGCTAGCTACTGACTTGTTCACACAGCCACCAGGCACGTCTGTGTGACATGGCCGTGTTTGCAAATTAGGCCATTTGCAAGGCCAAACTTGCAACCCACACTTGGGTCAACCCTACAAGCAATATACCAATTCATTTCATGTACAATTGACAACCAAAGATATGTCAAATAATCATCAAATCTCCACATTCAATCTCATTTCCAATCATGCCAATTTGTATACTAATTCGCACAACCAATTCTCATATAAAACCAAACATGTTTCATTCTCATTTTCACCAAGTCACTATAGTATCAATTCATCAATAAACTTATCATTCATAAGACCAATTCTTTGCCATCAAACTATACCAAAAAATGGATCATATATATGACTTTTAATTTAACACCAATACTCATCACAAATGTAACACCCCTATCCTGTGTCCGTCGCCGGATTAAGGTTAGGAGCGTTACCAGACAGATAGGAAACATTCACAGACAAAATCATACATTCAATCATCATTCTCAAACATAATGTCCCTTAAATGGGTCCTCGAGACCTTAATCATGCTTACAAACTGAGTCGGGACCAAACCAGAACACATACAAAATTCACGAAAAATTTAAAACTTTTCTAATATACAGAGGAGACACGCCCGTGGGAGGAGGCCGTGTGCCCTCCATGGCTTCTAGACACCCCCGTGTGTCCATCCGTGTCTATATACTGACTAAATCCCCACGGCCACCAGACACGCCCGTGTATCCTGACCGTGGTCCTATACTGACTTCCCCACCACGACCACCAAGCACGCCCGTGTGCCTTGGCCGTGTGCTCTTAGCTAGTTATTGACTTGCACACCACAGCCAGATGACACGCCCGTGTCGAGGCCGTGTGATACCAAACTGCATCCTACAATTCACCCACGGTCGTTAGGCACTCCCGTGTGCCACAACCGTGTGACATTATAGGCCATTTACAAGGCCAAAATGCCACCCATAAGGGTCAAACCTACAAGCCATATTTAACAAGATATCTCATGCACATTTAACCATCAAAACATACCAAAATAATCATCCAATTCATGCATATTTGCCCACTAAGGTAATCACATTACAATCCATTCAAACCAATTCCAAACATACCAATTTGTATGACTAAATCTCAATTATACCCTAGCTCCTTTCAACAATATATACTTACCACCTCATAACCATTTCATATATCAATAAATCATACCAAAACCACTTCACATATCACAATCATTAAAGCATATTTCCAAAACATAACTAGCCAAATCACATGGCTAAGTTCACTTTACAACATATACCAAAACTAGCCTATACATGCCATATTGAGCTATATACATTTTCAAAGTGTACCAAAATAAATTAATTGAATTAATGGTTTTTGAAAATGAGGTATTGGGGCCCGTTTTCCGTAATTTAAGGCCGTAAATATTTTTATTAAATGTTTATAGAGTCGTATTATAGGTGAATTGATGTTTGGTCCGGTAATTTTGACGATTGGTTGCTTAATTAAGATAAAAAGATTAAATTGTAAAAGAGGAAAAAGTTAATTTCTATAGATTTAAATTAGTAAAAAGACCAAAATGGTTATTGAACCATGGTAAAAAAGTCCAAGCAGTGGTGGATATGATTAATCCACTAGCTTTTTGGGCTATTTGCTCATTTAGTCCTAATTAGTTTAGGGTTAAATTGAAATTAAGCTTGTTTAGTTAAAAATTTAAAATTATTGAAGGACCGATTATGCAATTAAACCCCCTTAAATGGTAATTATACCATATTTTCATTTGATGGAAAGATATGGACATGTTTTATTTATTTTTATAAGTCATAATATAAAGGATAAATTTGTAAGTTAAGTAAATAAAAGGTTAAATTAAAAGAATACTAAATTGAGTTATCATCTTCCTTTCTTTTCTTTTGGAAATCGAATGGCCATTTTTATGGGAGAAGAAAGCTTCAGTCAAGCTAGGGCTGGGGTATGTAAGTGATCCTTGATCCCATTTTTAGTAATTTTTATGTTTTTGAGCTCGTATTAGCTTGATCTAGCTAACCCGAGGACTAATTTGTAAAACTATTAAATGTTATAGATTATTGCATTGATGAGTTTGAGTAATTTTTGAAGTTTTATCGTAGATTAAGAAGCTTGGTTGTTAAATAGGACTATTTTGTAAAGTAGTTTTTAGTAATTTTAATGTTTAAGGACTAAACTTAGTTTTAGTTAAAATTGATGTGAAATAACAGAAAATATGGGCTGTAGTGGAGTGTTATACAATCGTCTAAACTTAGTTTTAGTTAAAACTGGTTAAATTGCAAGTATTGAGCTTAGGGACTAAATTGCTTAAAAGTAAGGTTTTGGAGGTAATTTTGTAAAAATGTCTCAAAGGACTTAATTGGATAAAATGAGTTAATTTTACTATTTAAATTAGTTAATTGATTGAAATTATTATTCTATATCAACAATGGGTTGAAAATCGAGGCATAGAGAAGTTGTTGAATAGTCCCTGTGTCACACCCCAGACCCGGCCCAGACGTTATGGCCGAATCCGGGAATGTCACATCAAAGGCACAATTTCAAACAATTTTGCTAAGTTGAACTTTAAGGCCTAAAAGCCCAAAATCCTTGAATCTTGTTTAGTGAGCCATTTAATTATTTTAAGTATTCCGAAAACCATGTTTAAACATAAGAAATTACTCAGGTTTAATAATTAAGTAAACAGTTGAAACAACAAAACTCAAAATCCAAAGTCAAAACAGAGTACAAGGCCTTATTACATCCAATGGAAATAAAGCAATTAAAATCATGTCTTTTGAAATAAATAAATAAAACTTCTAAATATCTTGTAGTGTGGCCATCTCCGAGTCCTCTCCCACGTCGAGCCGTTTACTGAGGATCACCTGAAACGTTTAAAAAAAAGGGTCTGAGTTTCGAAACTCAGTGTGTACGACCCTTGGAAATCAAATCAACATGCAAATATTACATTGGGCCTAAGCCCTATCAAAATTAGTGGTCTTGGGCCTTAGCCTACGATGACCTCATACCACATCAGAGTCACATGAATGTAATGTAGTCATCCCGAATCCAACCCTGCACACCATTTCCCTTCCAACCCTACACACCCTTGGGGATATAAATATCAGCCCACCCGTCCCTACACACCAAAGGTAGTACTAGCAGAGGCACTACTCAAACGTTGAAGCAAAGCTGCTATAATGGGCTTAAAGCCACCGGTGGATCCACAGTCGTTATGTGACTATGCGATCCTTAAATCTTCCTCCGTACCATCAAAACCCACCCAAGTGCAACATATATTCCTTAAATGCAACATACATATTTCCACCATTCAGCACTTAGGGGTATTTTAGTCATTTCACTACCTAGGGGTATTTCCGTAAATCTACTCTACAGGTTATTTAGGTAAATTTACAAAACTGAGGTATTTTGGAAATTTTGTAAAGTAGGGATGTTTTGGTAATTCTGCAAATCAAGGGTATTCTGGTAATTTTACAATTTGGGGGTATTTTAGTAATTTTGCAAATCTAAGGATATTTGGTCCCTCTCGGGTTTTAGTTATGAACTTTGGCCCATTAACAAGTCCTTGGGCTAAAGTGAACAGACACTATGCACCAGGTAGGATTCCAGAGAAGAGGAGGTGGGCCACTAGGACTGCTTAAGTACCAAGCTCTCCCTAGATCCAATCCTAGACATGCATATGTCCGTTGCCACACTCTAACCCAGCGACTTGTCCACAGACATGTTTAATTATTAGATTAAGTCTTATGCGGTTTAAAAGTTGTTTAGAACTAGGTCTAAAGTCCATTAAACTCTAACATACTTGTCTACATCCCCATAAAGCCCATCAAACCCAAATCACATCCTTACGGCCCATTAGGCCCAAATCTCATCCATATGGCCTATTAGGCCCAAAAAAATTCCAGATCATGTAACATGCATGATTAACTCAATTCGTATAACCAAACCAAACAATTTCATCAAACTTATCCTTAGGGCCCACATGGCCCATTTAGCCACTTTTGGCTTTCTGGCACTCCGGCATTGCCGATATCGTGTGTGTGTGTAGTTTTTGTACACACCTGGGTACTGCGACGTGCTATACTATCCTTAGCCTTGAACCTACAACCAACCAACCTTCAATCAATCACTAAATCAAGACATTTACCAAAAGCCAAAACCTTACCATAACCTTACCGTGTGCCACCGAGTTCTAATAGCCCATCCTTAGCTCCTAATCAGGAGTATCCCCTAGATCTGCACTCACACATACACCGTCAAAATCCGTGCGACTCATAATCCACACAAGTCACCCCTATAGATCATACAAACATTCGGCCATTTACTTAAACTACAATCGAGTTGAGTACACTTACCTTTGCTAACGATTCTACCACGCTTGCAATCTTTGAACCTTATCTTTGTTATCACAGAGTTAACGACAGGACAGTTAGATAGGCTTTCGGCTTTTAGCAAAACGTAGAAGAGAGGTTAACTGAATACTTACCAAATCCACTTTCGATCCTGCGGCCTAAATTCGGCTTTTAACCTTGACTGATAGTAGATAATAATCGATTTGTATGGAGGAAAACAACAAGGGTTTGGCACAAATAGGAATTTCGGCAAGGAAGGCTGATGGTAATTCGACAATAGGAGAATTTGGCTATGAGAGAATTCGGCAAAAAGAATTCGGCTATAGGAGATTTCGGCTATAGGAGATTTCGGCAATAGGGAGAATTCAGCTATTGGAAAACCAATTAAGTGGGGAAAAGAAAAACTAATGAAAGCTCAAAGAACCTTTCAAAACATTCGGCCCTCTCCTTTTATAGCCACAAGCCGAATACTCCTTCCCCCACAGTCCCATTCGACACAAATTCTTGCCCCTCCTCATCTCCTAAATTTCCTCCCTGATAACACCTTAGCCTTATCCGAATTTCCCTCCATTATCAGTTCCCCTTACCACTCAAACACTCTAACGCAAGAGTTCATATTCAACACAACTCTGGCCGTCTACCTATGCAAAATAAAACACCCCAAAAAGACCACTCCTAATGCTCGAACCTTAGACCTCCTCAGCTGTCAACACGCCACCCCAAGTGGTGCCACTTGCCACTGGACCACAAGCCCAATTGTGTCCTATTTTCTCTTAATCTGCTTAAGAGGCCTAATGCCTAAGACTAGGTTCCACTAAAGCAAGAAAATTAAAATTTTCCCTATGGTCTTCCCTATCTCTAAGACTTCAAATAATCCCGATAATTCCTTAAAATTAATATTCTAAGTGCTACTCATACATACCAACCTCAATGCATAGAAATTTAAAGTTTCGGGATTTTTGGGGCGTTACAACTCTACCCCTCTTAAAAAAAAATTCGGCCTTGAAATTTACCTACTTGAAACAAGTGAGGGTACTGTCGTCGAATTGCCTCCTCGGGTTCCCAAGTAGCCTCCTCAGCAGTATGGTTACGCCATAGCACTTTGACCAAAGGGACAGACTTTCTTCTTAGCAACTTAACATCCTGATCAATTATTTGAACTGGCTCCTCTTCAAAAGTTAGGTCTGGTCTAACCTTGATCTCCTCGACTGACACGATGTGAGAAGGGTCTGAGCGATAACGTCTTAGCATTGATACATGAAACGCAACGTGTATTTGGCTTAGTTCTGAAGGCAATTCCAGCTGATAGGCAACTGACCCGATTCGCTTCAACACCCGGTATGGCTCGATGAACCTAGGGCTTAACTTGCCCTTTCGACCAAACCTTAACACCTTCTTCCAAGGGGAAACCTTGAGAAAAACTAAGTCCCCCACAGCATACTCAATCTCTCTCTGTTTCAGGTCAGCAAACGACTTCTTCCTATCCTCCGCCACCTTCAACCGATCCTGAATCAACTTTACCTTATCTTCTGTGTCTGCTACCAACTCCGGACCCAATAATCGCCGCTCACCCAACTATGTCCAACAGGTTGCAGTACGACATCTTCGTCCATACAGTGCTTCATATGGTGCCATTCCAATACTTGGCTGATAACTATTATTATACGCAAATTCTGCTAACGGCAAGTACTCCTCCCAACTTCCTCGAAACTCAATTACACACCCTCTCACCATATCCTCCAATACTTGAATTACCCTTTCCTACCGACCATCAGTTTGAGGGTGAAATGCTGTACTAAAATCCAACCTTGTACCCAGTGCTTCATGCAACTTCTTCCAAAAGCGAGACGTGAAATGAGGGTCTCTATCAGATATAATAGAGACCGGAACCCCATGCAATCTCACAATCTCTGCCACATACAACCTTGCCAATTTCTGTAATGAGTAGTCGGTGCGGACCAGTATAAAATGGGCAGACTTAGTTAACCGGTCCACTATAACCCACACAGAGTCCTTACTAGTAGGCGTCAAGTGTAGCCCACTAACGAAATCCATAGTAACCTGCTTCCATTTCCAAACCGGAATCTTAATTGGTTGGAGTAGCCCTGATGGTAGTTGATACTCTGCTTTCACTTGCTGACATACCAAACATTTTACTACAAACTCCGTAACCTTGAATTTCAAACCAGACCACCAATAAAGCTCTCGTAAATCCCGATACATCTTGTTACCTCCGACGTGCATAGCATAGGAACTACTATGCGCTTCCCGTAGTATAGACTTCTTTAGCTCTTCGTCACTTGGCACACAAATTCTACCATGGAAACACAACAACCCGTCACTATTTATCCCAAAATCCATCGTTTCCCCATTCTCAATCTGCTTGAATCGAGCACCCAGAGTTTCATCCAATGACTGCTTAACTTTAATCTACTCAACCCACAGTGGCTTCACCTACAACTCGGCTAACAAACTCCCGTCATCATACAAACTTAACCGAGCAAACATTGCCCTCAAGTCCAACATAGCCCTACGGCTTAGCGCATCATCCACCACATTTGCTTTGCCCGGGTGATATTCGATCATGCAATCATAATCCTTTAACAGCTCAATCCATCTGCGCTGCCTCAAGTTCAACTCCTTCTGAGTTAAAAGGTACTTCAGACTCTTGTGATCCGTATAGATGGTGCACTTCTCTCTATACGA
The DNA here is from genome assembly GCA_005393395.2 of Gossypium australe. Lineage (NCBI taxonomy): Eukaryota > Viridiplantae > Streptophyta > Magnoliopsida > Malvales > Malvaceae > Gossypium > Gossypium australe. Next base: position 84,865,486 of record CM016617.1, on the reverse strand, counting down.
ATAGTGCCTCTAAATTGTAAGTGCGAACACCACTGCCGCCAATTCCAAATCGTGGGTTGGGTAATTTCTTTCATGAGTCTTAAGTTGGCGTGATGCATATACAACCACTTTTCCTTCCTACATTAAAACACAGCCTAAGCCCATGTGTGTCGCATTGCTATAAACAGTAAACTCATTCCCGTGCTCCGGCTAAATCAGAACAGGGGCCTCCATTAAAACCTTCTTAAGCTTCTCAAAGCTTTCTTACTGTTTATCTGTCCACACAAATGAAACCCCCTTCCGTAGCAACTTGGTCAAGGGTGCAGCGATTAGGGAAAACCCTTCAACAAACCGCCTATAGTACCCTGCCAGGCCTAGAAAACTTTGAATTTCTGACACCGTCTTAGGTCGTTTCCAATCCAACACCGCTTCCACTTTCTGAGGGTCAACTCTAATTCCCTCAGCGGAAACCACATGCCCTAAGAAAGTGACTTCCCTTAGCCAGAATTCACACTCGCTAAACTTAGCATAAAGTAGCTTCTCCCTTAGAATCTGCAACACAATCCTTAAGTGTGCATCATGACCATCCTCCATTCTCGAGTATACTAAGATGTCATCTATGAACATTACTACGAACTGGTCTAGATACTGTTGAAACACCCGGTTCATAAGATCCATAAAAGCAGCAGGTGCGTTCATTAGCCCAAACGGCATCACCAAAAACTCGTAATGTCCATAACGAGTTCTAAAAGCTGTCTTATGTACATTTGCTTCCTTAACCCTCAGTTGATGGTACCTTGAACGTAAGTCAATCTTTGAAAAAACTGAGGCTCCCCTAGGTTGATCGAAAAGGTCATCTATCCTAGGCAGAGGGTACTTATTCTTAATGGTTAACTTGTTTATCTGTCTATAGTCGAGGCACAACCTCATGGACCCGTCCTTCTTTTTCATGAATAATATCGGTGCTCCTCATGGAGACACACTTGGTCCAATAAATTAGCGGTCTAATAACTCCTGAATCTGGGCCTTTAGCTCCACCAGCTCCTTCGGTGCCATCCTATCAAGTGCGATAGATACTGGAGCCGTATTAAGTAACAACTCTATTCCAAACTCCACCTCTCTATTGAGAGGTAACCCTGACAATTCCTCCGGAAAAACATCAGGGAATTCTTTTACTGTTTTCAAATCCCTAATAGTAAAACCCTTAGATTCCAAATCACTGATATAAGCTAAGTAAGCTTCACAGCCCTTCCTTACCAACTTTTCTGCCCTTAAAGCTGAAATCACATTCGACAAGTAATCCCGTCGTTCCCCAATCACTACTACTTCATCACCTTCTACAATTCTTAACATCATCCTCTTCACAGCACAATCTAGAGTTGCTTGATGCCTCGTCAACCAATCCATGCCTAAGATGAGGTCGAACTCACCAAATGGTAATTCCATCAAGTCCGCTAAGAAAGTAACTCCTTGAACTACCAATGGTACAGTTCGAAACAACTTACTAACTTTCACTGACAGCCCTAAAGGACTCAACACAGTCATTTCATTCTCAATGGTTTCAAACTCAACTCCTACAATTTTAGTCCTATTGCATGCAATGTACGAATGTGTCGACCCCATATCAATTAGCGCAATATAAGGTACCTCACAAATAAGGAATGTACCCATAATCACATCTGGTGCATCACCTTCCTCTCTGCGACAAGCAGCATAAACCAACGATGGTTGTCTCCTTCCTTCGGGCATCCATATAGCCCACTCCAACATATTTCCCCTAGAAAGTCAATTTGAAGAACTCCCAGGTGATCTGCTCCGGTTGGGTGCCCTCCTTTATGTTCAACCACCACTGATAAGCTTCCTCCCAGAGTAAAGATATCGCCCTTTCAACTTTTGCTCCACCGTGCAATCCAGGTTGTCCATTATTCTTTTCGTGGCTTCCAACCAGTACTCAGCCACGTTCGGGGCCACACCAACTACTCCTTTGAAAATATCCGCCTGTTAGCTCAGAGTCGCTCCGCTATCGACCCACGACTTACCGTAACATTGTTGGGCCCAGTGACCCTTTCTAAGATCCTTTACATGACTTGCGATACTGCATCTTTCGTAGCGGCAGCCCGTTCATATGGTTCCATTTCAGCTACTGGTGAGGCCGGAGCCTCCCTTACTCCAACGTTAGGCATATAGCCCGACACCGACAACCCAACCCTAACACTTCTACGGCCTCTGCCGCGGCCTCTTGCACCTCTTCTAGCGCTCATTGTTGCATATTTCTGAATTAAATTTTTGATGAAATTAGTTCATAATTCAACTGTTTAAAACGCATGTCTTGTGTAAGTAACAATTTTTTAAACGTTATTTCGCCGTTGAGAATCCACTATAGGCTTAAGTTTCCTAGGGCTTAAGTCTCTAAAAACCTATTTTTAAGTAGCCCATTATCTATATAGTTTAGTAATTTAAACAAATGTAGTACAGAAAACTTACTTGGCTCGACGTTGAGGGCTTGGTGAACCACACTTCAAGAATCCTGCAAGAACTTTTTAAAACCCAAAATCTAAGGCCCATTTCATAGCCCGAGCTTTGCAACCGGGCTCTGATATCACTAAATGTCACACCCCAAACCTGGCCCAGACGTTATGGACGAATCCAGGAATGTCACATCAAAGGCACAATTTCAAACAATTTTGCTAAGTTGAAATTTAAGGCCTAAAAGCCCAAAATCCTTGAATCTTGTTAAGTAGTGATAAAAGCCGATTTTATTTTAAGTATTCTGAAAACCATGTTTAAACATAAGAAATTACTCAGGTTTAATAATTAAGTAAACAGTTGAAACAACAAAACTCAAAATCCAAAGTCAAAATGGAGTACAAGGCCTTATTACATCCAATGAAAATAAAGCAATTAAAATCATGTCTTTTGAAACAAATAAATAAAACTTCTAAATATCTTATAGTGTGGCCATCTCCGAGTCCTCTCCCACGTCGAGCCGTTTACTGAGGATCACCTGAAACGTTTAATAAAAAGGGTGTGAGTTTTGAAACTCGGCCTGTACGACCCTTGGCAATCAAATCAACATGCAAATATTACATTTGGCCTAAGCCCTATCAAAATCAATGGTCTTGGGCCTTAGCCCACAATGACCTCATACCACATCAGTGTCACATAAATGTAATGTACCCATCCCGAATCCAACCCTGCACACCATTTCCCTACCAACCCCACACACCTGTGGGGATATAAATATCAACCCACCCATCCCTACACACCAAAGGTAGCACCAGCAGCGGCACTACTGAAACGATGCAGCAAAGCTGCTATAATGGGCTTAAAGCCACCGGTGGATCCACGGTCGTCAAGCGACTATGCGATCCTCAAATCTTCCTCCATACCATCAAAACCCACCAAATTGCAACATATATTCCTTGAATGCAACATACATATTTCTACCCATTCGGTACTTAGGGGTATTTTAGTCATTTCACTACCTAGGGGTATTTTCGTAAATCTACTCTATAGGGGTATTTAGGTAATTTTTCAAAAGAGAGATATTTTGGAAATTTTGCAAATCGGGGATGTTTTGGTAATTCTGCAAATCAAGGGTATTCTGGTAATTTTACAATTTGAGGGTATTTTAGTAATTTTTGCAAATCTAAAGTCCCTATCGGGTTTTAGTTATGAACTTGCCTATTAACAAGTCCTTGCGGCTAAAGTGAACAGACACTATGCACCAGGTAGGATTCCAGAGAAGAGGAGGTGGGCCACTAGGACCGCTTAAGTACCAAGCTCTCCCTAGATCCAATCCTAGACATGCATATGTCCGTTGCCACACTCTAAACCAGTGACTTGTCCACGGACATGTTTAATTATTAGATTCAGTCTTATGCAGTTTAAAAGTTGTTTAGAACTAGGTCTAAAGTCCATTAAACCCTGGCATACTTGTCTACGTCCCCATAAAGCCCATCAAGCCCAACTCACATCTTTACGGCCCATTAGGCCCAAATCTCATCCATATGGCCTATTAGGCCCAAAACAATTCCAGATCATGTAACATGCATGATTAACTCAATTCGTATAACCAAACCAAACAATTTCATCAAACTTAACCTTAGGGCCCACCGGGCCCATTTAGCCACTTTCAGCTTTCCGGCACTTCGACATTGCCGATATCATGTGTGTGTAGTGTCTGTACACACCTGGTCATGGAGAGGTTTGAGGATGGATTTTAGGAGAAAATCAAGGAGATGAGAGGGGAGGGAGTTTGTGCCGAATTGGGACTCTAGCACTCAAGATTTCGGCCAAGAGAGGTATACTGCTTAATTGGGTTTTTCTCTCTTTCATCGAATGTGGTAGGTTCTTTTGGCATTTTTTTTCTCTGCTCACTTTTTCTTTTGTGCATTTTTCTTTGTTTTCCCATGCCGAATCCTCCTTTCTCTTCCCCTCTTCTCTGTTCTGTTTCTTTCCTTTCCTCTACTTTCCCAAACCTTGACCGAATAAGTTAGGCAGTTTCATGTTGCACTTTTCTTCTGATTTGCTCTTCTTCCTCTACCTTTTTTTGCTCAATTGTTTGTCGAATACTGCCTTTTCTCTCCCTCTTCATCTCTTCAATTGTGTTTCGGCTTGACAACTATTCTATGATGGTTCGAATTCCTCGAGGAGTGAAAAAGTTTCAGGTAAGATTAAAGTCGTCGAAACCTTTCTCTCATCACTCGATCAAAGGTAAGTATGTAGGCTAGCATTCTAAAGTAGGCCGAATGCTTTCTGCCATTCTGTAAGTTATCATTTGTCAATATAAACCACATGAATAAACAATCTTGTTTAATAGATCAGTTTGTAATGCAGATATCCTTCAAAGAGACTGTAGTCAACCTTCATCGGTGGTATAAGTGGGCTAAGCCACATTTGTCAATCGAGGCAAGTGTTAATTTTAGTTTGAGTTAGGGGTGTAAAAGAATGGGATTAACCCTATTATTTAGCGACTATTGGAAAGCCCTATATGAATGTAGGTTTTGGTGCTCGTGGAACTTGGAACGGTTGCATAAACAAGTGTGTAAACACCCTATTGTAACTGTAGAACGACAAAAGCTGAAAAGCCAAAAACATGATGTTTGAGACCAGACAAGTGTGCCATCGCTCGTGTAGTAAGCCAAACCCACGAAACATGGGCGATAGACTGTAGAGGCCTCCATGAGCATCTTAATGGGCTTAGGCCGTGTTGCGTCATGTTGGGCCGAAATGAGCCGTATGGGCCCACACGGATGAAATCCACGATTTGTGGCATATACTGGACTAGGCTACATAGGTCTCATAGCCGTGGCAAAATCTGGGCTGAACGGGCCACACGAGCGTGCGGGCCCCCTTAGGCCGAGTAATGGGCCTTGGGCCCATTGACACTGTTATGACCGTTTAGGTTACTGAAGCCGCTTGAAGCCACTACAGGCCTTCCAAGAGGTCGATATCTGCACCGAGACCCCAAAGTAGGTAAAATGACCAAAATACCCCTAAAGGGGTGAAATGACTATTTTACCCCTAATAGATGGAAATGACCGTTATACCCCTAAAGGTAGGTTGACTGATGTGTTCATGATTTGTAGATGATTGTTACTGAGTATGACATTTTGCATTCATGTATGATTTATGACATGACATAATGTATGGGGTTGGGATACTGCTATGGAGGAAGTATATTGTACTAGTGGGTTTGCCACATATTCTGTTACTGGCAGCTATGTTGCGATACTGTTACTGCCAGCTCTGCTACAATATTGGTGTGTTGGTTGGGTGGGTCGATTTTATCCCCACATGGTGTGTTGGTGGTACGGAGTGGTGTGTTGGCTAGATTGGGATGGGTTGCATTATTGCACTATTTTGATATGGTGTTGAGCTAAGGCCCACATTGTTACTGTATTGGGCTAAGACTCACATTGTACTGTTACTAAATAGGCTCAGCCCAAACTATTACTGCATATTGTATACTGACTCACTGATAGGGAATTACACACTGAGTTTTCGTAAACTCACCCTTTACTTTTTACTGTACAGGTAATCCTCAGCCATAGGCGATTTGGTGCTGTGAGGGACTCGGAGGTGGCCACACAACTGCAACTATTTTACACTTGCTTTTACTTAAATTTAAAGTTTATGTTGGGTTTTGTTCATGTAATAAGGACATTTATGTTTGTTTAAATTTTTAATTGGGCTTTGAATACTTACTTTAAACTGCTAGATTAGGAGAAGGTAAATTTTCAAAATAATTACTGCTTTCAAAGACACAAAAGTTAAATGATTGTGTCAGAAAGTCTTAAAATTTATATAATGAATGATCGAGCCTAGAAACTAACTATGACAACGATTTGAGGCAAGCGCACCTATCGAACAGTTGTATAGTTTAGTGGCAAGACCGAAATGTCGAACCCAAGGGAACCAAATGTAACATCCTGAAATTGGGCCTAGTAGGATTGGGCTAATTGGACCTTAGGCTTTAGGAAAAATTTGAGTATTATTTTTACTACTTGTGTTAGCTCGGGTAGTATTGTTTGTGCGTTAGCATAGTCTTGTGAAGGTTTGATTTTGTTTAGAAAGCTAGAATAATTCTAGTATGGTTTATTTAATGAAGTGGATTAGGTGAGCTTGACACTTAAGTTAATTTAAGTGTTAAATTAAAGCACAAGAGGAATTAGTGGCAAGGTGGATAAGGAGCTTGAAAAGTTGCTTGAGGGAAGTGGTTCGAGTAACATGGAAGGCATTTTGAGAATTTTATATTTTGTGCATCCTAGCATTAATGGACGGTCAATTCAAATTTATGATGGGTTGGACTTTCAACTTTTGGCAAGTAGAATATTTGCTTAACGTAAGTTTGATGTTTGGGAAAGAAATCAAAGATTTTAAGGCTAATGGGAGAAAATAAGGCATGATGTGGGGTGTCTTGCTATGGTAAGAATTGAGTGGTAAGTTTTGACTTGGGAGATCATGTATGTGAACAGCATGTAAGGCTAGGGGGGTGGCCGAATTTTGATAGGTAGTTTGGGGGGGAATTGGTTGGTCATTTTAGCATTTTTCTGCATCTTTGGCATTTTTCTTTTCCTCCCCAAAGCTCTCCTCTTTAGCCGAATATGTTCTTGGCATTTAGGTTCAATTTTGTTTTAGTTTTGGCTTTCTTTCTTTGTTTTGTGTCTTAACCAAAAACCTATTCTTTTAGAACTTTACCAACTTTTCTCTAGTGCATCATAGTGAGCCATAGCCGAATGTCCATTAGGTGTTGTTGATTTTTCTTCCCACTTAGGCTTTTGGCCGAATCTTCTTTGAAACCTCCCTCTCATCTCTTATTCCTTTGTAACAACCTCTCTAGTTCTCATCTCTCATTTTCATTCTTTTTCATATTGTTCAATAATCCACAATTCTTATTTTAATTTCCTTTGGCCGAATTTTCCTTCTCTCATTTCTCTTTTCTTTTCTTCCATTATTTGCTCTAGCCGAATCCTATTTGTGTCTCACTCTATCACTTTGCCGTAATAGTTTTGTCTTGTGAGGATCTTTTTGACCGAATTTTCTTTATCTCTTCTCTTTCAAACAAATCTTTTTATTTTGGTAGTGGTATAGTGGAGTGTTGATTATTTCTTTATTGATAGTCGACTATAGCCATTCTAAGATCGTGTGGAAAAGGATATTATTATTCAAGGATTTTGACAACTCCTTAGGCAAGTGACGATTATCGGAATTGAATCGAAGTGTTAAGGTAAGGATCTTTATGCTTGTTATATTGTTTTAGATGGTCTTCTAATCGATTAAGTTTTAGGGGACTCTATCGCTCGATTATTATCTTCTTTCCGTGAACGTTAGATTTTGGAGAATCAAGTATGGGTTCGAAAAGAGCAGTTCATAGTGTTTGGAAGAGGGGTGGTTCCGCAATACCCTCAAATTTCAAGCGAAGGGCTGTATCGGGAGTTCGAGACTTTCCACCGGGATGTGGACCCTCTGCCGGCGATAATCATTTATTTGAAGTCGTTCGTACCCCCGAGCCATTGTTTGTTTGTGGTTCATCATCGGGTTATGAACCATCAATAGGAGAGAAATCACGTATAGATGTTGTTCGAAATTCCGAGGGTATCGACGAACGGGAAAGTTTAGTTATCACTATTATCAGGTGTGTAACTTATACTAAACTTCTAATAGATTAATAGCTTTATGATAAAAATGTGTTTATATAGAAATATAAATGATTATGGCTTCGTGTACCATTCAATGGTACGGTGAATTGAGGTACGTTATTCCTTCGTACTATGTATGATTTTAATATGAAACATATTCGATATTTGATTATGATTTTTGGGATAATGTACAAGGCATGTTATTTGCATCGTTAATAATGCTAAATGCATAATATGAAATGTGTCCGATTCCGATATGATTATGGGGTATATGGCATGATAATGAAATAATATGTTATTGCATGGGATATGGGTAATATTGAAAGGGGAAGTGTTCCGGTGGTTTTACCACATTATCCGGTGACTTCGGTCACGATATTATGAATCCGGTGACTTTGGTCACGATATTATGAATCCAGTGACTTCGGTCACGATATTATGAATCTGGTGACTTCGGTCACGATACTATGAATCCGGTGACTCTGTCACGATTATCTGGTGGCTATGCCACGATTATAAGGGCGATGTGCATGTTGACTGCAGCAACTGCATTCGATGGTGTGTAGCGGATGGAGGGTCGATTTAGTAATCCCCACGGTGTGATTGGCTGGTACGGGTGGTGTGTAGCGGATGGATATCTAAGTTGGGTTCGGGATTGCATTTCATGCTATATGTACATGTGATATTTAATCAATTATTATTTGCTATGATCGATTGGACTTTTAGTGTATTGTTACACATTGAGTCTGTTGACTCACCCTTCAGTGGGATATCTTTTCAGGTGATTCGTGAGATCACGAATAAGGAGCCGGATGAACTCGAGGAGGCCATGCAATAAAATTTGGTTTTACATGAACTTCCATTTGGGTACTTTATTTAAATTTGGTTTTCATATTTTTATGGATTTGTAATAAGGCCTATTTGTTTATGTTTTGGATTATTTATATGTTTTGGATTTGACTTAAATTTGGCTTACAAATTTACATGTTTGATATAATAATTTGAGCATAAAGTTTTCTAAATTACAAAATGCGATGGTTTTTAAAACGTTACCATCGGGTAACATAAATCACTTGATAATGTTATCATCTTAAGTATTTTCGATAACTCATACTATTTTTTTTATAAAACTCAACCTTTCCAAATTTCTTTTAGATACAGTTTTCAACCTAATCACTTTGGTTTCTTTAAAATATTAAAAGGTTTTCTAATCTATGGATTTGCAACTAAGTTTTTAAGACTTATTTTGAGGTTTTCAAAAGTAAATTATCAGCTTTCAATTTATTATACACTTGTTTTCTACAAACAAAGTTCAACAAAGAGTTTTTCACAAAAATTTAATCGTTAACTCGAATTTCTTCAAAACGTTTTCCTCTGTGGCATACCAGATTCGGTTATGGCGTATTGACCGGGTTTGGGGTGTTACACCAAAAGTACTAATACTAACTTTCTTTTTATTATTTAGCCTAAGAATTAAGGGAAATGTTGTTTATTATAAAATTAACTAACTACTAAGCTAAGGATGCTAAGACACAGAGAATGAGTTGGTGAAAATACTTTTGGGAAGAACCAATTGATTAGGACAATACTCGAGGAAGAATCCACCTAGACTTCACTTGTTATTTAACTCTGAACCAGACGATTTATTCACTTGACTTGATCCGTAAGATTCCCTAATTTAATTTAATACCTCTTTTGATTTCTAATTAAAACCCTTAGAATTGCACTAACTCAATCTATGGACTCCTATATTAGGTTTGACCCTAATTCGACAGATTTTCGTCATCCTATTTTTAAGGTTGCGATCAACTCCGCTTAACTATGCTAGATCTACTCTTAAACTAGGACTTTTAATCCACTGCCTAAGCACATCAATACTTGAATCAGTATCCTAAAATATTAAAGCAAGAATTAAGAACACATAACAAATCAAGTATTTATCATATAGTTCAGAAAACAATAACAAGATCCGTCTTAGGTTTCACCCCCTAAGGTATTTGAGTGGTTTAGTTCATAATCATAAAAGAATACATTTCAGAAGATAATATAAAACAAAACATAAGAAAAACCCTAAAACCCCCTGAAGGAAATTGAAGGGGAGATCTTCCGTCTTGAGTATGACTCTGGCTTCTGGAGATGAATCAACAGGCTTTCTTCGAGTAAATCCCACAACTCTGGCTTTTCTGGCTTGGCTCCTAAGCCTACCTGGACGCCCCCTTGAAGGTTGGCCTTTAGGGTGTTTATATAGGCTTTTGTAATGTCTTTCTTTGCCTCTAAGTACCCTATTCCGAATAGAATTAAAACAGGTCACGGCAGGGACACGCCCGTGTGGCACGCCCGTGTGAATCAAATCTAGGTCGTGGTCGGGTCTGTTAAGGAGGCACGACCGTGTGGCTTGGTCCAAGGCCGTGTGCATTTCGTGTTTTGGCCCAATTTCTCCATTTTGGCCGGTTTCTCGTTCTTTTCATCCCCCAAGGCTCTTCTAAGTATAAAACATGAAATTAAAGGATTAAGAGCACCAAATTCCACAATCCAGGGAATAAATCATCCAAAAGTATGCTAAATGTGGGATTAAAATATGTATATATTCCAGTTTATCAAATACCTCCACATTTAAGCGTTTGCTTGTCCTCAAGCAAAATTCTCAACTCACAATTAAAACAAACTTCCTCAAATCATAATATTCATCAATAATGTTTCATCATAATTCATAGATAATTTATACATAGATAATTTAAGTAGAAGGGTCTAAAGATTCAAACAATCAAAGTAATAGTTTTTGTAGCATAATATAGGTGTTTCCCTTTACCTAAATAATAACCTTTAATTCAAAATCGACAAGAGTTGACATCCTCACTAAAGATTCACTCAAATCACTCAAAGTGTTTAAGGTTCAAAATTAAGCACTCAAAAGTCGAACATCAAAAGTTAATCCCATAGGCTTGCATGAAAATCAAATCTCCACCACTATAAAATGAAATGATACACAGATCAAAAGGTCTTTAAAAAGGGTTGTAACGGGGCTTAAGTTAAAGGTGTGGATAAAGGCTAAATTAAAGGGTTAGAATCGAGATTGGATTGACAATTTACCTAACTAGAAAAATAAACTAATTCTCGAATAATTACATCAATTAAAACTTGTAATACTAAAAATACGAGCTTCTTCTTCAAGATGTGGAATTTAAATGTATAAGCTCACTTAATTATAGAACTAATAACGAATATACTTCGATTTTTTTTAAGAACAAAACTTTAACAACTGAAATATAGAACATAGTTAGGCAACTGCTCAAAATCAAATCTCGACAAAAAAGGGTAGTCAAGAGAAACAGTGATAACAAATACAAGATGGGTTTTGGGTTAATATTAGTGGGTGAGTCAATAAAAAGAGTTATTAGGATCAAAGGGGTTCACTAAGGGTTAATTGTGAGGGTAGGCTTTTTAGTGGAGTGAATAGGTTAAATCCTAAGTGCCTTTATCATCTCTATATATCAAATCAATAATGTGGTCTTGACATGTATAATCGAAGCAAGTTCTAGAATAACAAATCAATGTTGACACACTCATAATCAATAAAGTGAGCAAGAAAAGAATGTATGCTCTAAAAGGCTCAAAATCTCACAAAAATTATAGGTTTTTGATATCAACCTTGTAAATTTCAAACTTCAAGGTAATAATTAGGTTCAGGTAGACAACCTAACAAAATTTTAATTTTTGAAAATAGACTCATCATGCTTGATTCGATAGCCTCCTAAAGTTTAAATCATCACTCCACAATTATCAATGACTTATTCCAAAACATATCAATAAAAATCATGAATCAAAGGAAATTTCATTCTAATAGTAAAAATGAGGAAATTTACTTAAGAACAAGACATAATTCAGGGATTTGAGAATAATGCAAAAAGTTAGGAACTTTTCAAAATAAAATTCACCCCCACACTTACGATGTACATTGCCTTCAATGTACAAGGATGTATATGAAATTATAAGAGATAGAAGTGAAGCTTCCTGAATTTTGGATGGATTCCTTGAGTTGGGAGTGTCGTGGTGTGGTGGCCGCCATCAATCTCTGCGCTAGATGAAGAAATTGGGAAACTCGTGAAGAATTAGCCAGGAAATAATAAGAAAAATTCAAAATATACTAATTATATATTTAAAGAAAAGAAAAATAAAAAGAAAGAAGATAGAAAGTAAAATAAAATTAAAAGACGAGATTAATGGACTGAAAAGTCCTTATCGTTAGATGGTTAGCGAAGTGGGTGTGATTTCTAAGGCCGTGGTGTTGTGATTCCCAAGTAGCCTTTAGAACCTAAATCAAAAAAAAAAAAAAAAAACAAAATAGAATAGAATAAATTAAGTATAAGAAAAATAAAGAAAAGGAAAATAAAGGAGAAGGGGAAATAAAAAGAAAAGTTAAATGGAATCAAAGGTCCTTGTCCTGTCAAGTTAATGAAGCGGCCGACATAAACTTATGTAGATCGGTCTCGAAGAGGGAGAAAGTGCTAGGATCCTTCCGTTTCTTTGACATGGATATGGTTAGATCAAGAGTTACGATAATAAAGAAAGGTGAAAAATGAAAAAGGGAGGGGAGTGTAAAGGGTATGGAAGAAGCAGGGGAATAGGTAGTAGGTGAGAAGGGAAGAGGGGTGTTTTAAATAGAATTTTCAGATCTGGTACATCCCCACGCCCATGTACCATGGGCGTGTTGAGTCACACGGCTGTATCGCACGGCCGTGTTGTGCTTCGTTCATTTCTCCCACGCCTATGTGTAGGTCGCCACGCCCGCGTTTATAAAACAGTGTCGACCACGACTGTATCGCACGGTCGTGGTGTTTAGTCGGAGCTCGTAGCTTGAAGATATTTTTCATCCTGTTTCGTACTATCTCTGCCATGCCAGTACGAAAATCTGTGGTGCTCAGACGGCCACGGCCCTGGCCATGTGCAAGGCCCTGATGTATGGAAATTTGTACTTTGGTTAGTTTATAGTTAGGTACTAAAAAGGAAAAGTAAAAGTACAAATAAAAAATGTAAAAATTAATGGGGTTAGTGCTCGAGTTGCCTCCTGAGAACAGCTTATTTATAGTCTTAAGCTAGACTTACCTCTCATTCGCATAATCATGGTGGTTTGAGGAGGTGAAAATCCTTTCTCATGCTATCAATTCGGTTATCAATATATAGTTTAGTTGCCGAACTTAGGATTAGTTACCTCGATTGTTCCATATGGGAAGACATTGAGTACCTTAAAAGGAATTTCTTCGTTTGTATTCACGTCCGAGGTGGCAATTCGAGGGTCTGTCTTATCCAACAATACCTAATCCCTGATCTGAAATTGGTTTGCCTCATCCTTAAGTGTGACATGGTTTTGCTTTGGTTCTTCTTGGTGTGTTCTTGGTTTCTCCTTAACACGTGGCTTCCACTCGTCTAGTTCATCGATCTGAAGCCTTTGTTCCTCATGAGTTATTTCCTTGTTGGCATGAGGTCTAGGATCTGGCGCAGTTGTGTAGTTCCGAGGTACTTCCTGAAAAGAAGGTTTAACCGAGTGGTCATTAATAGAATTTATGTTCTCACCCTGATTACTCGATGTCCTAGCTGAATTAAGAGCCTGAAGAGTGATTGTCTCATCACCTACACGAAGTATGAGTTCACCTGTACCAACATCAATTTTAGTTCTAGAAGTTGCTAAAAAGGGTCTTCCTAAAATTAGAGGGATATTATTGTCCTCATCCATGTCTAAAACGACAAAGTCTACTGGGATTATGAATTTATCAAATATGAATTTATCAATTTTCACGAGTACATCTTAAATTATACCTCTAGGAATTCTAACAGTTTTATCAGCTAATTGAATACTCATCCTAGTTTGTTTGGGTTTCCCTAGGCCTAGTTGTTTAAACATTTTATAAGGCATAACATTTATGCTTGCCCCTAAATCAGCTAAAGCATTATCAACAGATAAACTACCAATTAAGCATGGAATTGTAAAAATCCCTGGATCTTTTAATTTTCGTGGTAGTTTATTTTGCAACATTGCTGAGCACACTGCGTTTATTTCCACATGTGACTCTTTGTCTAACTTCCTTTTGTTTGTTAAAAGCTCTTTTAAAAATTTCCTTGAATCTGGCATTTGCAAAAGAGATTCAAGAAATGATAAGTTAATATGTAATTTCTTTAAAAGTTTGAGAAATTTACCGAATTGTTCATCTATGTTGTCTTTCTTCATCGCATTAGGGTATGGTATACGAGGTTGGTATTCTTTAATTACTGATCTTTGTTTGTCATGGTTTACCTAAACCTTACCTTCCTATACCACATTCTCTTGCCTTAATCTGGAATTATCTAACCCTTCACTGTCATGAGCTGTTATGGCTTGAAGTTGCTCCTTTGGGTTAGTTTCAGTGTTGCTTGGTAGGTTTCCTTGTGGTCGTCCTGAGATCAACTTAGCAAGCTATCCTAATTGGTTCTCGATCCCTTGAACCGATGCTTGTTGATTTTTAAGTGTTGTCTCGGTGTTTTGAAAGCGAGTTTCTGACACCACGATGAATTTTGTCAACATCTCTTCAAGGTTCTGCTTCTTCTCTTGTAGGTAGGTTTGCTGTTGGAAGCCTGGGAGGGATTATTGTCTTTGATTTCCTTGACCACCCCAAGAAAAATTGGGGTGGTTCTTCCAACCTGGATTATAAGTATCACTATAAGAGTTATTTTGAGGTCTAAAATTGTTACCCATATAGTGAGCTTGCTCGTTTTCAATGTTTGGGTTGTAAGGTGAATATTCTGTGTTACTCATCCCTCCTCCATTCATATCGCACTGCATAACTAGATGTACCTGCGAAGAAACACATAAACCATCAATCTTTTTATTTAACATGTCTACCTGATTTGATAGCATGGTTACTGCGTCGAGGTTGGAAACACTGGAGGCTTTTGTTGGCCTTGTCCTCGTGACTTGCCACTGATAGTTATTTAGTGACATCTCTTCAATGAATTCGTAGGCAGCCTCAGGTGTTTTGTTATTCAAGGTTCCACTGGAGGATGAATCAATCAATTGCCTAGTTGAAGGGTTCACACCGTTGTAAGAGGTTTGGACCTGTAGCCACAAGGGTAATCCATGGTGTGGGCACCTTCTCAATAGATCTTTGTATCTCTCCCATGCATCGTAAAGTGTCTCTAAATCCATCTGCACAAAAGAAGAAATATCATTCCTCAACTTTGTCGTTTTAGCCGGTGGAAAATATTTCAATAAAAATTTTTCGGTCATTTGTTCCTATGTAGTGATTGATCCTCGTGGTATATAATTCAGCCACTGTTTAGCTTTATTCTTTAAAGAAAAGGGAAATAACCGAAGACGGATGGCATCATTAGAAACGACATTTATTTTGAAAGTATCACAAAATTCTAGGAAATTCGTCAAGTGATTATTTGGATCTTCATCCTACAAACCATCAAATTGAACAAATTGCTGTATCATCTGAATTGTGTTAGGTTTCAGTTCAAAATTATTTGCAGCAATAGCATGTCTAACAATACTTGACTCAGTTCCTGTTAAATTAGGTTTAGCATAATCATACATAGTTCAAGGAGCGTGATTTTCGGCCACCTCTGGAGGTAGCGGATTATTCTCAGCCATCTTTTCGGTAGTATTAATTTCGTTCTCTTGCTCTTCTTGTATGTATTGTAGGCTACGCCTTATCTCTCTTCTGTTTCTGCAAACTGTCTTTCAATTTCACTATCGTAAAGTAGAGGCCCTGACGGGTTTCTTCTAGTCATAAACTAGAATACCTGCCAGAAGCAAAGAAGAGAATTTAGAAAAATAAAAATAAAATTTAATTGAAAAAAAAAGGGCTGAAGTAATAAAAATTGAGCGTTCTTAATATTTTAGTTCCCCGGCAACGGTGCCAAAAACTTGATCGTGTCAGAAAGTCTTAAAATTTATATAATGAATGATCAAGCCTAGAAACTAACTATGTCAACGATTTGAGGCAAGCGCACCTATCGAACAGTAGTATAGTTTAGTGGCAAGACTGGAATGTCGAACCCAAGGGAACCAAAAGTACTAATACTAACTTTCTTTTTATTATTTATCCTAAAAATTAAGGGAATTGTTGTTTATTCTAAAATTAACTAACTACTAAGCTAAGGATGCTAAGACACAGAGAATGAATTAGGGAAAATACTTTTGGGAAAAACCAATTGATTAGGACAATACCCGAGGAAGAATCCGCCTAGACTTCACTTGTTATTTAACTCTGAACCAGAGGATTTATTCACTTGACTTGATCCGTAAGATTCCTAATTTATATTAATACCTCTTTTGAGGCTACTAACGTCTAACCCTAGGTTGATCAATTGAAATCTCTTTCTAATTAAAACCCCTAGAATTGCATTAACTCGATCTATGGACTCCCATATTAGGTTTGACCCTAATCCGGCAGATTTTCATCATCCTATTTCTAGGGTTGCGATCAACTCCGCTTAACTATGCTAGATCTACTATTAAACAGGGACTTTTAATCCACTGCCTAAGCACACAAATACTTGAATCAATATCCTAAAATATTAACGCAATAATTAAGAACACATAATTAAGAACAAATCAAGTATTTATCATATAGTTCAGAAAACAATAACAAGATCCGTCTTAGGTTTCATCCCCCTCAGGTACTTGAGGGGTTTAGTTCATAATCATAAAAGAATACATCTCAGAAGAAAATATAAAACAAAACATAAGAAAAACCCTAAAACCCCCTGATGGAAATTGAAGGGAAGATCTTTCGTCTTGAGTATGACTCCGGCTTCTGGAGATGAACCAACTGGCTTTCTTCAAGTAAATCTCACAACTTTGGCTTCTCTAGCTTGGCTCCTAAGCCTACCTAGACGCCCCCTTGAAGGTTGGCCTCTAGGGTGTTTATATAGGCTTTTGGAATGTCTTTCTTTCCCTCTAAGTACCCTATTCCGAATAGAATTAAAATAGATCACGGCAGGGACACGCCCGTGTGGCACGCCCGTGTGAATCGAATCCAGGCCGTGGTCGGGTCTGTTAAGGAGGCACGACCGTGTGGCTTGGTCCCAGGCCATGTGCATTTCGTGTTTTGGCCCAATTTCTCCATTTTTGGCCCGTTTCTCATTCTTTTCATCCTCTGAGGCTCTTCTAAGTATAAAACATGAAATTAAAGGATTAGGAGCACCAAATTCTGCAATTCAGGGAATAAATCATCCAAAAGTATGCTAAATGTGGGATTAAATTATGTATATATTCCGATTTATCATTAAACACTAGATTTTTTTCCAAAAGCTTCCGCGATTTTAAATCAACCTATTATAACAATAGCAGATAATAAGGCAAATGTTTTGAATAGATGATTTGTTAAATAATAATAAAAGGGGTTTTAAATTTTGAAACGAGTTTTTACCAACAAGTCCAATTTTTGGAAGACACTTTAATGTGACACGCCAGATTTGGCCATAATGTCTAGGACGGGTTTGGGGTGTTACATGGATGGTTAACCATGTACTCATATCCGTATATCGTTCATCGAGCAATGTTTTATTGATCTTTGAATGTGATTGAAATGTGAGAAATTAATTTGTACTATTGTTTAAGATTACTCACCTATTGTGAGCTGTGATTGATAGGAACTCTGTTAGTATCCTTGTTATTTGAATTATTATTTTAATTCGATAAGCTTTATCATTTAGTCGGTGAACTTACTAAGCTTTATGTAAGTTTACTCGTGTTCTTGTCTTTTTCTTTTTAGATTACGTTTTAATGGAATTTGGGAGATCAGGTCAACTCGAAGAATCACACTATCCGAGAAGATTTTGGTAGACTTTGAGTGTAACCCTGGCTTATATGGCGTGAATGTAACACCCCTAACCCGTATCCATCATCGGAACAGGGGTACGGAGCATTACTGGAGTTCACAGAACATTTACAGATAAATCATGTAAATCACTGTTCATTTTTCAACATTATTCATAATGTCCCTTAAATGGACCCTCGAGGCCCAATATGAGCAGTGGAATCGAGTCAGGACTTAATCGCAACTCTAAAAATTTTTCATGAAATTTCAAAAATTTTCTAAGTTACAGGGCTTACATGCCCGTGTGACCCTAGGACACGCCCGTGCTACAGGCCATCTTTGACCCCGTGTAACTCTCTGACTTTGCCATACAGCCAGCCACACGCTTGTGTGCTAGGCCGTGTGGTTAATTCTATTTTCCAAAATTAGGTGCAAGTTTGACACGACCAAGACACACGCCTGTGTTCTAGGCCGTGTAGTACACACGGCTGAGACACATGCCAGTGTGCCCAATTCTAAGCATTCTGTTTCTCAAATTTAAGGTGCAGGGGAAACAAGGCCTAACCACCCACCCATGTACCAGGCCGTGTGTCACACACGGTCTAGACACATGCCCGTGTGGACGAAATAAAGCTATTTCTAGCTTCATTTCTCACCCACAATCATACCAATGATGTAATATCCCGGGTTAGGGGCTATTCTGTTGTGACTTTGTTTGCATGTTATTGGATCGTTATGTTGTCGTTTGTGTGATTTTGGGGCTTAGTTATGAACTAGAAGTAAGCCGGAATAGGTGGAAAAATTTTAGTTTTGAGCTAAGGTATGAGGGGCAGAAGTAGCTGGGGCTTAAGAGTTTTAATTGGCAAGAGTTATCACAAAAAGGGAGCTGGTGTAGTGGCAAGCTAGACGCCACTAAGGCTTTGTGTGGGTAACGCCTAATGCAAGGGTGTAGGCCTTGTGTTCGAGCTGCGGAGTGGCCACTTTTTGGCACTCATTTTGACGGCATGGAGGGAGGAGTTTGTGGCAGTTCAAACTCTGCCTAAGACTAAGTCTTCCCATTTGAATGGAGGGTGGAGAGGGATTTTAGGAGGAAGACTTGGTAAACACATTTGAATGTGTGGCATGGAGTAGTTGGGGGGATCATGGCCGAATTTTAGGGGAGTTGGGAGGGGGAGTGACGGCATAGTAGTGTGATGTTGGTGGAGTGCCGAATTTTTTTTTTTGGAAATTTTGGCATTTTCGGTCACATTTGGTAAAAAGCAAAAGTTCCCTTTTGATACTTGTAGCCGAATTTTCTTCAAGGTTTCTTCTCATTTTCTTCACTTCTTGAAACCAAAAATCCAAGTGAGTGACTCCATCTTTACTTTTTGCAAACCGAAAGTTTTCAATCATCTCTGTCCCTCTTTCATTGGTGTAGGCCGAATGCTCCCTCTCACCTATTTCTTTTGTTCATTGTGTTGAGCCGAAACCCCACCTCTCCAAAACCGTTTTTCCACTTCTTTTCTTGCTAGCCGAAACTCCATTCTCTTAGAACACATCTTCTTTTTCTTTCATTTACAAGCCGAAAGTACCCTCCCTTATCCAACTTTATTCCTCTTCTTTTCTTTAAACTCAATTGCCGATTTCCCCATTTCTTCCCACCTCTATTTTTTCCTCCTTTTTCTTTCAAGGCCGAAAATAAGAGTGATAAACCCCCTAGCCGTACCTTTTGTTTGATTGTGGTGCAAAGTGTGGACCGAACCTATCTTCTTCCCTAGTGGCGTCTTGGCCGAATAATTGGTTGGTGTTGGTAAGTGCTAGGCCGAATAGCCATTTCTTCCCTCTCTAGTGCTTAATGGGTTTTTGATTGGATTATTAGCTGATTCTAGGCATGTGGTAAATGTGTGGTCTCTTATGATTAAACCGATTGTGTGATAGGGCAATCAGGGAGTTCCAAGCAGTCAGGTGGAGCCTTCTCCCTTTGTTAACCAATTCGGTAAGTGATGGTGATATATCGTTCATGGTTTATTCGTGATTTCGATTAAGTCAAAGGTGATTTGTGATTAACTATTTTGATAGGGTGCCGATTGTTGAAGAAGGAACCACTGTGGGTTCGGATTTGGTAGGAAACCAAATCAAGTGAAGGTAAGGGTTGGTAGCAATTCCTGTTGGCTTAAAATCCTTGGCCGAATGGCTTTAGTACCTAACCCCTATGTCTTGGCCGATTGTAGGAGCTAGTAATCGGGGGGCTTAGATCGTTTTCGTCTGGATTCTAGACTCGTATTTACCAGGTGTGTAACTAACACACCCATATTTAGTGATATTGTTATTAAACCTGTTGGTCTATTAAAATCATGGCAGTTTGATGGATTGATATGATACCATTTTTGGGTATGACTTTGGACTCGGGTAAGTCAGTATTATTATTGTTATGAGTTACTGTTGATTTATATGATACCATGGCTATGGGTATATGTGACAGGGGACATGAGGTTAGACATATTAGCATGATATGCATGACTTGTATGATATGCATGATTACATGAGTATGGTATGTTGATGGGTGTTATGAGTGGAGGGAGCAGTGATATTTTGTGCTGACGAGCACCAGTGTTTTGGTAACACACTTTGTGACTTTGGGTCACCAGAGGTTTGGCACCTCCAGAGGTTTGGCACCTCATTGCGACTCGTCCCTGTGGTTTGACACCACCGTGGGTTGGCCCCACTTGAGATATGGGATCGTCTGCTAGTGATTGGGTATCACACGATGGGTTGGCCCCATCACTCGATGATTGTGACTACGGTCACCAGTGCTTTGGTAGCACATTTGTGTCTTTGGGACACCAGAGGTTGGGCACCTCATTGCGACTTGTCCCTGTGGTTTGACACCACCGTGGGTTGGCCCCACATGAGATATGGGATCGTCTGCTAGTGATTGGGTATCACACGATGGGTTGGCCCCATCATTGGATCTGTGACTTCGGTCACCAGTGCTTTGGTAGCACAAACGTGTCTTCGGGACACCAGTGGTTTGGCACCACAATGACCGATATTGTGTCTTTGGGACACCAGTGTTTTGGTAACACATTGTGACTATATGTCACCAGTGGTTTGGCACCACCAGTGGTTTGGTACCACACGGGGTAGAAAAGGAGATATGGATGGTTAGGATCGGGTTGCATTAATTATGTTGCTATGTATGATGTGTGTTAGCATGTTGTTTCATCGGGAGCGGGATTTATGCACTGAGTCATTCGACTCACCCTCTCCTTTGACATTTCAGGTGACTCGTAGGCGCGGACATGGAACCGGGATGGACTCGGGGTGCACATGCCATGCTTTAATAAAGTTTTACTCAGACCATTCCATTTGGGTACTTTAGTTTAATTACTTTCATTTGGGTTTTATTTTGGATTGTAAAGGCCTTTTTAATTAGGTTTTATGATGTTTATGTCTTGAATAGATTTTAATCTGCTTAACAAAATAACTCGGTATAAATTTTACTAAAATTTGGAAGGATAATGTTTTCAAAACTATAACGCAATGTGTTTTAAACTATACCATCGGGTATCTCACTATGTTTTGATATAAAGTAAACTCAAATGCTTTTCGAATCAAACTCTATTTCCTGCTAAGTCAAAAAAATTATTTAAGAAACACTAAGAAACTAATGAGGTTTTAAATGAATTTAACTCGTTTTAACCACATACTTTGGATAAGTTTTTAAAATATCCGGGTTTCAAATACATCCTCCGACTTCAAACAAGTCTACTCAACTTTTCTTCAAATACATGATGTTTCACCCAGTTTTTAGACGAAAAATTTAACCTCTCGAAAGTGCTTTTTCCCCCGTAACATACCAGATTCGGACGTGGTGTCTTGTCCGGGTTTGGGGTGTTACAATTTTGGTATCAGAGCCAAGTTCAAAAGCTCGGCTGTGGGCCTGAGGCCCAAAATGGTTTCAAAAGTTTGTTTTAAGTGTTTTGGGTTTGAATATACGGTTTGAAAGGCATGGCACCGAGTCTCCGGCACCAGTTCGCCCAGGTAAGTACCCCTTACTATTGCTTGTGAATTGATTGGATGTGATATGATTTGATGAGTAGCAATAGTATACTTTAGAGATTGAAACTAATAGGATCTTGTGAACTCGCGAGAACAGATCCTCTTTAATATTCATAAGACTTGCTTTAAAACAGTGGAATAAATACTAATGCATAAAATTCTTTAATCAGATACGTAGAAAGATTAGTCATGAGCACTCGAGGCGGACGTGGTCGTAATACTCGTGGTAGAGGTAGGGGTAGGATGACAGTCTCTGAGCCCGTAGGATCTGGTCAGGGGTCAGAGAATGAGATACCAGTTCCGCCACCAGCTGGAGGTGGTGAGTTCCAAGATCAGACTGGAGATGACGCAGTGTCACAGGCGATGCTGCGAGTGTTGGAGAGGGTAGTTGGAGCAGGTGGTGGTGCAGGAGTGAGGAAATCTGTTCCTGAGCGACTCCGGGCAAATGGGGCCGAATTCTTCCGAGGAGTTTCTGGTGTTGCTCCCAGCACTGCTGAATATTGGCTGGAGGCGACTGAGCGGATCATGGATGATCTGGACTTAACTGCTGAGGAGAAGCTGAAGGGCATCGTATCGCTTCTCCGGGATGAGTCATACCAGTGGTGGCTCACGGTGCGGGACAGTGTGGCAGCGGAGGATTTGACATGGGATTATTTCAGGGTTGCATATCAAAAGAAATACATCGGAGCTAGTTATATTGACTCCCAGAGAAAGGCATTTCTGAGGCTTGTTCAGGGGAGTAAATCTGTTGCGGAGTACGAGGCTGAGTTCTTGAAGCTGAGCAGGTATGCCAGGGGCATTGTGGCCACTGAGCATGAGAGGTGTGTTCATTTCGAGGATGGTCTGCGAGACGAGTTGAGGCTGCTGATTGCTCCGCAGCAGGAGCGCGAGTTTGCTGTCTTAGTTGAGAAGGCTAAGGTAGCCGAGGGTGTTAAGGAGTCAGTGAGGCAGGGTATGGACAGAAATAGGAATAAGAGGAGCTTTGGGTCTTCTGGATCGTCGGGTAATCCGCAGAAGAGGGCTAGACCGGGTGGGCCGAATCAGCCTGCTAGGTTTGTTGCTGCTAGGCAGGGACCACCGCAGTGTAATCAGTGTGGGAAATCTCATTGGGGTGGTTGCTGGACTGGGGGAAAAGGTTGCTTCGAGTGTGGTTCTCTGGAGCACCGTGTGAGGGACTGCCCGCGTAGGTTGGCCAGGATTCAGTCTGAGAGTTAGGGCCGTAATCAGTTCAGAGGTAATGGACCGCCACCGCAGAGGGGCCGTGGTAATGGCAGAGGTGGTAATGGTTCTGGTCGGGGCCGTGGAGCACCGGGCAGAGGTGCGGGTAGTTCTGATGCCAGACAGCCTAGATTAGTGTATGCTGCGAAGCGCCGAGAGGAGGGCGACGCACCGGACGTCATAACCGGTACGTTTTTGATCTTTGGTTCTCCTTATACTGCTTTGATTGATGTGGGTTCAACGCATTCTTATGTTGCCAGTAGTATAGTCGAGACCATGGTTTTAGACTCTGAGATATCTTCTAGGCAGATGACTGTGATTAGCCCTCTAGGTCACTCTGTAGTAGTAGATAAACTGTTTAGAGAGGTACCCCTAGAACTCCAAGGGGTAGTGTTTGCTGCTGATCTGATGGAACTGCCGTTTGGGGAGTTCGATCTAATTCTTGGGATGGATTGGTTGGTCAAGTACCAGGCGAGGTTGGATTGCGCGGCCAAGCGCATGGTTCTTAAGACGATTGATGGTGATGAGGTGGCTATGATAGGTAATAGGAGAGATTACTTATCAAATGTGGTATCTGCTCTGAAAGCGGAGAAGATGGTCGGGAAGGGCTGTGAAGCGTACGTAGTTCATGTGTATGCCTTGGAGGCTAAAGAGTCTGCCGTAGAAAAGGTTCGTACTGTTAAGGAATTTGCTGATGTGTTTCCTGAGGAGCTTCCGGGTTTGCCGCCAGATCGAGAGGTAGAGTTCGGGATTGATCTGTTACCCGGGACTGCGCCAGTGTCTATTGCTCCGTATAGGATGGCGCCAAAGGAATTGGTGGAGCTTAAGGCTCAGATCCAGGAGTTATTGGATCGAGGTTTCATCAGGCCAAGTGTTTCGCCGTGGGGTGCGCCGGTACTCTTTGTTAAGAAGAAGGATGGCACGATGCGGATGTGTATAGATTACCGCTAGTTGAACAAGCTGACGATTAAAAACAAGTATCCGTTGCCACGGATAGATGATTTGTTTGATCAGCTGAAGGGTGCTGCGGTATTTTCGAAGATCGACTTGGGATCTGGGTATCATCAGTTGAAGGTTAAGGAGGTTGATATCCATAAAACAGCGTTTCGGACTCGGTATGGGCATTACGAATTTCTGGTAATGCCGTTCGGGTTGACTAACGCACCGGCAGCGTTTATGGATATGATGAATAGGGTGTTTCAGCAGTATCTGGATCAGTTCGTTGTGGTTTTCATAGACGACATCTTAGTGTACTCAAGGACAGAGGAAGAGCATGATGCGCATTTAAGAGTGGTGCTGCAGATTTTGAGGGAAAAGCAACTCTATGCTAAGTTCAGTAAGTGCGAGTTCTGGCTTAGGGAAGTGACGTTCTTGGGTCATGTAGTGTCGGCTGAGGGGATTCGATTAGATCCTCGTAAGATTGAGGCAGTGTTGGATTGGAAGCCGCCTAGGTCAGTGGCTGAGATTCGGAGTTTTCTGGGTTTGGCCGGATACTACCGAAGGTTTGTTGAGGGTTTCTCGTTGATAGCAGCGCCGATGACCAAGTTGCTGAGGAAAGAAGTTCCGTTTGTATGGACTGAGAAACATCAGGAAAGCTTCGAGAAGTTAAAGAAGATTTTGACTGAGGCTCCGGTTCTAATTCAACCTGAGGCTGGTAAGGAATTCACAGTGTATTGCGATGCATCACATACGGGCTTGGGTTGTGTGCTGATGCAAGAAGGTAAGGTGGTGGCTTACGCTTCTCGACAGCTGAGGCCACATGAGGTCAACTATCCGACGCACGATTTGGAGCTAGCGGCTGTAGTCTTCGCCTTAAAGATTTGGAGGCACTACTTGTACGGAGAGAGATCGATAGTCTACACAGATCATAAGAGTCTGAAGTATCTCCTGACTCAGAAGGATTTGAATTTGAGGCAGCGCAGATGGGTTGAGTTGCTGAAAGATTACGACTGTTCGATCAAGTATCATCCGGGCAAGGCTAACGTGGTGGCAGACGCGTTAAGCCGTAAGGTTGTTTCGGACTTAAGAGCATTGTTTGCCCATTTGAGTTTGTATGACGACGGGAGTATTTTGGCAGAGTTGCAGGTTAAGCCTACTTGGGTTGAGCAGATCAGGGAGAAACAGTTAGAGGATGAGGTTCTGAGTGCGCGAAGGGTGCAAGTGCAGAATGGTGGATTGGAGGGTTACAGCTTGTCTAGTGATGAGGTTTTGTGTTTCCAAGGTAAGGCTTGTATGCCTAAGGATGTTGAGCTGAGGCAAAAGATTCTTCAGGACGCACATAGCAGTCCTTATGCTATGCATCCTGGAGGTAGCAAGATGTATAGGGATCTTAGAGAGCAGTTTTGGTGGCCTCGCTTGAAGAAAGAGGTGACAGAGTTTGTTGGGAAGTGTCTGGCTTGTCAGCAGGTCAAGGCTGAGCACCAGTTGCCGTCAGGTTTGCTTCAGCCTGTAAAGATTCCTCAGTGGAAGTGGGAGAGGATAACCATGGATTTTGTCAGTGGACTACCGCTTACGCCAAGTAAGAAGGATTCAGTTTGGGTAGTGGTGGATCGACTGACTAAATCAACTCACTTTATTCCGGTGAGGGTTGACTACTCACTTCAGAAGCTAGCGAAGCTGTATCTTTCAGAGATAGTGAGGTTGCACGGTGTGCCAGTTTCGATAATCTCGGATAGGGATCCCAGGTTTACGTCAAGGTTCTGGAAAGCATTGCATCAAGCTCTGGGTACTCGTTTGGATTTCAGCACAGCTTTTCACCCGCAGTCTGACGGTCAATCAGAAAGGGTTATTCAGATCTTAGAGGATATGCTGAGGGGTTGTGTCTTGGATTTCAGAGGTAGTTGGGAGGAGTTTCTACCATTAGCCGAGTTTGCCTACAACAACAGTTACCAAGCGAGCATCAAGATGGCACCGTATGAAGCGTTGTATGGTAGGAAGTGTCGCTCACCTACGTGTTGGACGGAGTTGGGTGAACGTCAGTTGTTGGGACCCGAGTTGGTTGTTGAGACGGAAGATAAGGTTAAAGTGATTCAGGCTCGTTTGAAGGAAGCTTCGGACCGGCAAAAGTCTTATGCCGATCTTAAGCGAAGAGATATAGAGTTTGCTGTGGGGGATCGAGTTTTCCTGAAGGTCTCACCTTGGAAGAAGGTGTTGAGGTTCGGAAGGAAAGGCAAGCTAAGTCCGAGGTTTATTGGGCCGTATAAGGTTCTGAGGCGAGTTGGGCCAGTGGCGTATCAGCTTGAGCTGCCAGCAGAGCTTAGTCAGATTCACGACGTTTTTCACGTTTCGATGCTTCGGAGGTATCGTTCAGATCCGTCACATGTGGTAGCGGTGGAGGAGATCGAGGTGAATCCAGACTTGACTATGGAAGAAGAACCTGTGCAGATCCTAGATCGGGATGTGAATTTTCTGCGTAGGAAGTCTGTGCCTTTGGTTAAGGTTCTTTGGCGGAATCATGGCGTAGAAGAAGCTACGTGGGAACCCGAAGATATGATGAGACAGCAATACCCGCAACTCTTCTGATCAGGTAATTTCGAGGCCGAAATTATTTTTAAGGGGGGTAGAACTGTAATATCCCGGGTTAGGGGCTATTCTGTTGTGACTTTGTTTGCATGTTATTGGATCGTTATGTTGTCGTTTGTGTGATTTTGGGGCTTAGTTATGAACTAGAAGTAAGCCGGAATAGGTGGAAAAATTTTAGTTTTGAGCTAAGGTATGAGGGGCAGAAGTAGCTAGGGCTTAAGAGTTTTAATTGGCAAGAGTTATCACAAAAAGGGAGCTGGTGTAGTGGCAAGCTAGACGCCACTAAGGCTTTGTGTGGGTAACGCCTAATGCAAGGGTGTAGGCCTTGTGTTCGAGCTGCGGAGTGGCCACTTTTTGGCACTTATTTTGACGGCATGGAGGGAGGAGTTTGTGGCAGTTCAAACTCTGCCTAAGACTAAGTCTTCCCATTTGAATGGAGGGTGGAGAGGGATTTTAGGAGGAAGACTTGGTAAACACATTTGAATGTGTGGCATGGAGTAGTTGGGGGGATCATGGCCGAATTTTAGGGGAGTTGGGAGGGGGAGTGACGGCATAGTAGTGTGATGTTGGTGGAGTGCCGAATTTTTTTTGGAAATTTTGGCATTTTCGGTCACATTTGGTAAAAAGCAAAAGTTCCCTTTTGATACTTGTAGCCGAATTTTCTTCAAGGTTTCTTCTCATTTTCTTCACTTCTTGAAACCAAAAATCCAAGTGAGTGACTCCATCTTTACTTTTTGCAAACCGAAAGTTTTCAATCATCTCTGTCCCTCTTTCATTGGTGTAGGCCGAATGCTCCCTCTCACCTATTTCTTTTGTTCATTGTGTTGAGCCGAAACCCCACCTCTCCAAAACCGTTTTTCCACTTCTTTTCTTGCTAGCCGAAACTCCATTCTCTTAGAACACATCTTCTTTTTCTTTCATTTACAAGCCGAAAGTACCCTCCCTTATCCAACTTTATTCCTCTTCTTTTCTTTAAACTCAATTGCCGATTTCCCCATTTCTTCCCACCTCTATTTTTTCCTCCTTTTTCTTTCAAGGCCGAAAATAAGAGTGATAAACCCCCCTAGCCGTACCTTTTGTTTGATTGTGGTGCAAAGTGTGGACCGAACCTATCTTCTTCCCTAGTGGCGTCTTGGCCGAATAATTGGTTGGTGTTGGTAAGTGCTAGGCCGAATAGCCATTTCTTCCCTCTCTAGTGCTTAATGGGTTTTTGATTGGATTATTAGCCGATTCTAGGCATGTGGTAAAGGTGTGGTCTCTTATGATTAAACCGATTGTGTGATAGGGCAATCAGGGAGTTCCAAGCAGTCAGGTGGAGCCTTCTCCCTTTGTTAACCAATTCGGTAAGTGATGGTGATATATCGTTCATGGTTTATTCGTGATTTCGATTAAGTCAAAGGTGATTTGTGATTAACTATTTTGATAGGGTGCCGATTGTTGAAGAAGGAACCACTGTGGGTTCGGATTTGGTAGGAAACCAAATCAAGTGAAGGTAAGGGTTGGTAGCAATTCCTGTTGGCTTAAAATCCTTGGCCGAATGGCTTTAGTACCTAACCCCTATGTCTTGGCCGATTGTAGGAGCTAGTAATCGGGGGGCTTAGATCGTTTTCGTCGGGATTCTAGACTCGTATTTACCAGGTGTGTAACTAACACACCCATATTTAGTGATATTGTTATTAAACCTGTTGGTCTATTAAAATCATGGCAGTTTGATGGATTGATATGATACCTTTTTTGGGTATGACTTTGGACTCGGGTAAGTCAGTATTATTATTGTTATGAGTTACTGTTGATTTATATGATACCATGGCTATGGGTATATGTGACAGGGGACATGAGGTTAGACATATTAGCATGATATGCATGACTTGTATGATATGCATGATTACATGAGTATGGTATGTTGATGGGTGTTATGAGTGGAGGGAGCAGTGATATTTTGTGCTGACGAGCACCAGTGTTTTGGTAACACACTTTGTGACTTTGGGTCACCAGAGGTTTGGCACCTCCAGAGGTTTGGCACCTCATTGCGACTCGTCCCTGTGGTTTGACACCACCGTGGGTTGGCCCCACTTGAGATATGGGATCGTCTGCTAGTGATTGGGTATCACACGATGGGTTGGCCCCATCACTCGATGATTGTGACTACGGTCACCAGTGCTTTGGTAGCACATTTGTGTCTTTGGGACACCAGAGGTTGGGCACCTCATTGCGACTTGTCCCTGTGGTTTGACACCACCGTGGGTTGGCCCCACATGAGATATGGGATCGTCTGCTAGTGATTGGGTATCACACGATGGGTTGGCCCCATCATTGGATCTGTGACTTCGGTCACCAGTGCTTTGGTAGCACAAACGTGTCTTCGGGACACCAGTGGTTTGGCACCACCAGTGGTTTGGTACCACACGAGGTAGAAAAGAAGATATGGATGGTTAGGATCGGGTTGCATTAATTATGTTGCTATGTATGATGTGTGTTAGCATGTTGTTTCATCGGGAGCGGGATTTATGCACTGAGTCATTCGACTCACCCTCTCCTTTGACATTTCAGGTGACTCGTAGGCGCGGACATGGAACCGGGATGGACTCGGGGTGCACATGCCATGCTTTAATAAAGTTTTACTCAGACCATTCCATTTGGGTACTTTAGTTTAATTACTTTCATTTGGGTTTTATTTTGGATTGTAAAGGCCTTTTTAATTAGGTTTTATGATGTTTATGTCTTGAATAGATTTTAATCTGCTTAACAAAATAACTCGGTATAAATTTTACTAAAATTTGGAAGGATAATGTTTTCAAAACTATAACGCAATGTGTTTTAAACTATACCATCGGGTATCTCACTATGTTTTGATATAAAGTAAACTCAAATGCTTTTCGAATCAAACTCTATTTCCTGCTAAGTCAAAAAAATTATTTAAGAAACACTAAGAAACTAATGAGGTTTTAAATGATTTTAACTCGTTTTAACCACATACTTTGGATAAGTTTTTAAAATATCCGGGTTTCAAATACATCCTCCGACTTCAAACAAGTCTACTCAACTTTTCTTCAAATACATGATGTTTCACCCAGTTTTTAGACGAAAAATTTAACCTCTCGAAAGTGCTTTTTCCCCCGTAACATACCAGATTCGGACGTGGTGTCTTGTCCGGGTTTGGGGTGTTACAAATGACCTGTACTAAAACTCACATCCAAATACCAACCTTTTCAAGCATTCAAATTAAGCAAACTCTATCAATCAACATGGCATATCATCACATACATACATGTTTATAATCTTACCTTGGTTTAGTCCATATGTAGACATAATTTGATCAACTACTTAATATATATATATATATATATATATATATATATATATATAGCTACCATAGTATGACATTACAAGTATATCCAAACAAACCATTACTAGCCATTCCAATTGCTAGATTACAAGCATCATTTTCAAGCCCACAATGGCCAATTTATCCTATACATGCCATATATCAAAATGATTATATTATATATACCCAAAATAAGCTAGTGGATAGTGTGATGATGCTCTAACTGATCTCCAACCTTCGCGAGCTTCCGAGCACTATAAAACAGGGAAAATAAAATCTAGTAAGCATTACATGCTTAGTAAGTTCGTATAACAGGAATTAAAACTTACCAATTTACATTATTTAACAATAAGCATTCAATAACATGCTTTTCATCAATTTGGAAAATTTACCTAAACACATACACTCAATCAAACAAGTTAGTTACACAAATGTTCACATATGCATCAAGTAAGCATAGGTGAGTTCATCATGCTATATTCCTTCAAGACATCATCCATTTCATCCCATAATTCTCTTATCATGCCAAGAGTTTTGTCTGTTGAATCATTGGGATTCCGATGGATACTCAGGTAGTACACTCAAGGTGTACAATTCAATAACCCATTAATTCTTATTCAAGAGTACCCATTAGGGCTCTTAATCAAAGAACATACTCTCGAGCCACATATAGTATAACAGGATTACCAGTCCAGGCTAAATCCTTTATGTAACGTTTTCTCGAGAGAGCTCAATTAGGATTACCAGTCCAGGCTAAATCCTAATTGTAACATATGCCCAAGAGGAATATTATTAGGATTACCCGTCGGGGCTAAGTCCTCTCTATAACAAGGTCAATAGGACTACTCATCTAAGCCAAATCCCGTCAACAACAATGTAGGACCTCATTCATTTCAAGAAAGCACATATATTCATTGGAATTCAATATTCAAACTAAACTTAACCCTTTGTCACCATTTCAAGGAAGTATTCCATTCTTCATTATAGCCATCAAATAATTCACATAAATATAAGTCATATTCCATACAGACACAACATTCAATTTAACATATTTATTTGCTCGATTAAGTTACACGAACTTACCTCGACACTTCAGGTTCCTTTGGGTAAGACAATCCGGTCTTGCCACTAAGTTATACTATTGTTTGATAGGTGCGCTTGCCTCAATCATTGTCATAGTTAGTTTCTAGGCTTGATCATTCTTTACATAAATTTTTAAGACTCTGACAGCACACATCAAGTTTTTGGCGCCGTTGCCGGGGAACCAGAATATTAAGAAAGCTCAATTTTTATTACTTTTGTCATTTTATTGCAATTTTTTCTATTCTTATTTTTCTTTTTTTTACTTTGCTAATTTTTCTTTTATTTGCTTTTGACAGGTAATTTTAGTTTATAGAGGAGATGGCACTGAATAACTATCAGTGGCAAGTTATGAGGACAAAGCTAACTGAAGCCGCCAATGTCTTCAAGCTCGACGCAGTAACCATGCTATCAAACCAGGTAGAGCTTTTAAGTAAGAAAATATACGGTTTGTGTAGTTCATCGCAGGTACATCCAGTGATGCAGTACGATACAAATGGATGAGGGATGAACAACACATAATATCTATCCTACAACCCTAGCACAGAGAACGAACAAGTTAACTACATGGGTAACTATTCTAGACCTCAAAATAAGTTTTATAGTAACACTTATAATGCAGGTTGGAGGTACCATCCCAATTTCTCGTGGGATGATCAAAGTAGTCAAAGACCGCAACTTCCTCCAGATTTTCAACAACCACCTCACCAGCAGGAACAGGAGCCGAACCTTGAGGAGATGCTAACAAAATTTATAGCAGTGTCAGAAACTCGTTTCCAAAACACCGAAACAACACTCAAAAATCAAGAAGCATCGATTCAAGGGATCAAAAATCAATTAGGTCAGCTTGCTAAGCTGATCTCAGAACAACCACAAGAAAGCTTGCCAAGCAACACTAAAACTAACCCAAAAGAGCAAATTCAAGCCGTAACAGCTCATGACAGTGAAAGGTTAGTGGAATCTGACCCGAGGTAAGAGCCTGTGGTAAGTGAAGGTAAGGTTGAGGTAAGCCATGATTTACCATTCCCGGTAATTACAGAGTACAAACCCCGTGTGCCATACCCCAATACGATAAAGAAAGACCACACAGAGGAACCATTCGGTAAGTCTCTTAAACTTTCAAAGAAATTTCATATTAACTTGCCGTTTATTGAAGCTCTTTCGTAGATGCCAGATCCTAGACCTCGTGTTGATAAAGAAGAAATTCATGGGGAATGAAGGCTTTGGATTGATGAACTAGACGAATGGAAGACACACTTCAAAGAGAAACTAAAAACACACGAAGCAAAAACGCGGCAACTCCACGACAAACTTAATGATAGGACAACCCAGATTAAGATAGGAGATCAGGTACTCAAAATCTTCCTAGATGGAACAGTCGAGGTAACTAGTCCTAAAATCAGCACCTTCAAGGTAAACACTACTCGACTTGAGGTATATATCAATAACTGAATTGATCACATGAGAAAGGATTTTCACCTCCTCAAACCACCATGATTATGTGAATGAGAGGTAAGTCTAGCTCAAGACTATAAACGAGTACTTCTTGGGAGGCAATCCGAGCACTAACTCTACTAATTAGTTTAGTTTTACTTATTTCCATGTTTAGGCGTAGGTTTTCCATACTCACACGGCTGTGGCCGTGGCCGTGTGGGTACCACAAGTAGGAATATGGGCGTGGGCCGCATCTCTATTTAAACCCCCTTCTTCCTTTCCTTTTCCCGTTATCTTTCTGCTTTCATTTTCCATTATTTACTTTTATTTTTATTTTTATTTTTATTATTTTCTTCTTATTCTTCATAGCATTTAGATTTAACTTAGGATACAATAAAATTAGACCGACTGCTTTGAGGACTCAAGTTTAAACGGCTCAAGGCACTCCCCACGTTTCTCTTCATCAACTCCATCCAAAATTCAGGAAGTTTCACTTCTCTCCCTATCTTTTGATTTTATCACTATATTGTCAGTTTATCTATCTTTGTACATTGAGGGCAATATACATCTTAAGTGTGGGGGGTGAATATTTATTTCGAGAAAGTGCCTAACTTTTTGCATTATTCTCAAATCCTTGAATGATATCTTGTCTTTAAGTAATTTTCTCATTATTATGAGAATGAAATTTCCTTTGATTTATGATATTTGTCGATATGTTTTGGATTAAGTCATAGTTAATTGTGTATTGATGATTAAACTTTAAGATACTAGAGAATCAAACATGATAAGTCAATTTTTTAGAATTAAAATATTTTTTTAGGTTGTCTACCTGAATTTGAATATTACTTTGAAGTTTGAAATTTACAAGATTGATATCAAATACCCATTATTTTTGTGAGATTTTGAGCCTTATAGATCATATATTCTTTTTCGTGCTCATTTTTTGATTATGAGTGTGTCAACATTGATTTGTTATTCTAGAACTTGCTTCGATTATACATGTCGAGACCACACCTTTGATTTGATATACAGAGATGATAAAGGCACCTAGGTTTTAACCCACTTACTCCACTAAATGCCTACCTTCATAATTAGCCCCTAGTGGACCCCTTTGATCCTAACAACCCTTTTTATTGACTCACCCACTAATATTAACCCAAAACCCTTTGTATTTTTTATTACCATTCCTTTTGACTACCTTTTTGTCGAGATTTGATTTGATCAGTTGCCTAACTATGATCTTTATTTCAATAGTAAATTCATCCTTTATTATGTACTTGATTTGTTCTTAAAAAAATCGAAGTATATTCATTATTAGTTATGTGATTAAATGAGCTTATACGTTTAAACTCCAATTGCTAAAGAAGAAGCTCGTACTATTAGTATTAGTATTACAAGTTTTCAATTGATGTAATTATTTATTAGTAGTTCATTGTTTATGGTTAGGTAATTTGTCAATTGAATCTCAGTTCTAACCTCCTAATTTAGCCTTTATCCACACCTTTAACCTAAGCCCCGTTACAACCCTTTTTAAAGACCTTTTGACCTGTGTATCATCTTATTTTACAGTGGTGGAGATTTGATGTTCAGGCAAGCCTATGGGATTAACTTTTCATGTTCGATTTTTGAGAGCTTTTTCTTGAACCTTAAACACTTTGAGTGATTTCAGTGAATCTTTAGTGAGGATGTCAGCCCTTGTCAGTTTTGAATCAGAGGTAATTATTCAGATAAGGGGTAACACCTATCTTTTATGCTACAAATGTATGACTTGGATTGTTTGAATCTTTAGGACTCTTTGAGTTGAATTATCCATGTATGAATTATCTCTGAATTATGATGAAACACTATTGATGAATATTATGAATCAAGGAAGTTCATTTTAATTGTGAGTTGAGAATTTTGCTTGAGGACAAGCAAAAGCTTAAGTGTGGGGGTATTTGATAAACCGTAATAATAACATATTTTACGCTCACATTTAGCATCTTTTGGATGATTTATCCCTTGAATTATGTAATTTGGTGCTCTTAATCCTTTAATTTCATGTTTTATACTCAGTAGAGCATGGTAGGATGAAAAGAATGAGAAACGGGCCCAAAAACGGAGTAAATGGGCCATAACACGAAATCGACACTGCCTAGGCCCAAGACCAGACGACCGTGCCTCATTAATAGACTCAAACACGGCCTGGCCACGATTCACATGGGCGTGTGCCATGGGCGTGTCCCTGACGTGAGAAAGAGGAATTTCACTCGGATTAGGATACTTAAAGGCAAAGAAACACATTACAAGAGCCTATATATACACCCTAAAGGCCAACCTTCAGAGAGAGTCCAGTTAGGCGTCCAGCGAGGCCAAAGAGCCAAGCCAGAGGGGTCAGAATTGTGGAATTTGCTTGAAGAAAGCCAATTGGTTCATCTCAAGAAGCCGGAGTCATACCCAAGACGGAGGATCTCTCTTCAATTCCGTCATGGGGTTTAAGAGTTTTTTTTATGTTTTGTTTTCTCTTTTCTTCTGAGATGTATTCTTTTATGATTATGAACTAAACCCTCAGATACCTGAGAGGTATGAAACCTAAGATGAATCTTGTTATCGTTTGATGAACTATATGATAAATACTTGATTTGTTCTTAATTATGTGTTCTTAATTCTTGTCCTGATATTTCCGAGATATTGATTAAAGTGTGATGTGCTTAGGTGGAGGAGCAAAAGACCCTGCCTAAGACTAGATCTAGCATAATTAAACAGAGTTGATCGCACGCCTAGACATAGGGTGACGAGATTTTGCCGGATTAGGGTTAAACCTAATATTGGAGTCCATAGATCGAGTTAATGCAATTCTAGGGGTTTTAATTAGAAAGAGATTTCAATTAATCAACCTAGGGTTAGACGTTAGTAGCCTCGACGGAGGTATTAACATAACTTAGGGAATCCTACGGGTCAAGTCAAGTGAATAAATTGTCTGGTTCAGAGTTAGATAACAAGTGAAGCCTAGGTGGATTCTTCCTCGGGTATTGTCTTAATCAATTGGTTTTTCCCACAAGTATTTCCCCAATTTCGCTCTCTTTGTCTTTGCGTCTTTAGCTTAGTAATTAGTTAATTTTAGATTAAACAACAATTCCCTTAATTCTTAGGCTAAATAATAGAAAGAAAGTTAGTATTAGTACTTCAGGTTCCTTTGGTTTCGACAATTCGATCTTGCGACTAATCTATACTACTGTTCGATAGGTGCGCTTACCTCAATCGTTGTCATAGTTAGTTTCTAGGCTTGATCATTCTTTATATAAATTTTTAAGACTTTGACAGCGCACATCATGGACTCAACTTACATCCTAGGCAAAATTACCATTTTGCCCCCAACTTTTCCATAAATTCCAATTTTGTCCCTAGGCTCGGTGTAACACCCCTTACCCATATGATATGCCGGAACCGAGTACGAGGCATTACCAGACTTAACAATAATTTTTTTCAAATTAATTAACACATATATAAAATGACTTAGTCGAGTCCCTATACATGCCATAACTTAAATCATTTAAAAATAAAGATACCCATAGATAGCTTGATAGTGTGAAGCGATTTCCGACGACCTCCAACCCGAGCTTCTTTAGTAGGACTCTGTATCATGGGAAAGGAAAGGGGGTAAGCTTATAAAGCTTAGTAAGTTCACATGTAAAAATAATAAGCATTAGCAATGAATTTAGCTTACTACTAAGCTGTCATAACTTGCATAAATAATGCTAAGTTTTTACTTTCCCAACTTACTCGTTTGTAGCCTTATCAAAGCCTCAACATGACAAATCCTCACAACAAGTTCTCAAAGTGATACAATCATTAAATCACATGCTTATACCTTATTACTCATGTTCACATTAATCGGTCTACTTGAATCGCTGTCACTAAATTATTTATTTCTTGAGCTACAGAGTTCCAAATTTCAAACTGCTAATTCTCCCTGAAACTAGACTCACATATCTTCATACCATAAAATTTCCATAATTTTTGGCTTAGCCAATTAGTACAGTTTATTCATTAAAATTTCCTTTGTTTCACTGTTCATCTATTCTGACTACTTTTCACTACGAATCCATTTTCTCCTTGTGCAGAATTCAAATGATGTTATAATTTATTTCATTTGAAACTAGACTTATTAAGGAATATAACCATATAAATTATGTCCCAAAATTATTTTTGTACAATTTTTAATGATTTTTCCAAGTCAGAATAGGGGATCTCGAAATCACTCTGAACTAGTCTCACCAAAGTCTAAATATCTCAAAATACAGAATTTCTTTGCTTTCTCTGTTTATTTCATATGAAAATAGACTCAATAAGCTTTAATTTCATATCTCACTCAACTACTAATTCCATTTCTACCAGTTTTTGTAACAGACCAATTTTGACCCAAATCGGAACGGTGGTTTCGGGACCACGAATCCGAGCCCGAGTAATATTCTAATAATTTATTTTATGTCTATTATATGTGAATTAATATGGGTGAAAGTTTCGTAGAAGAGATTTATCGTTTAAGTACTTAATTTGATAAAAAGGATATAATCGCGACAAGCGTAAATGTTGCATGCTAAAGTGTAATGTACCAAATTGCTTGTGGCTTTTTAAGTGAGTGTCCTAAAAGGGGCAATTAGCCATTTACCATAGGGATGGACGGCAATGGGCTAAGTTAGATAGGTATATGTGTTAGTTTAATTATATTTTTATTTTATGCTTATGTTAGTATTTTATAAAGAAATAAGGTTAGTGTGCATGTTAAATAAAACATAAGATAATGCCACAATCTTCTTCATTCTCTCATGGCCGATTTTAGCTAGTGAAAAGGGGGGGTAAATTGATTTTTCTCTTGCTTGGGAGGACTTGCATGTCAAGTTCCCCACAATTTAGTATGGTGGACGGCAAGCATGCTATGAAAATTATAGTTTTAATATTTGTAGCTAAAGTAGTATTATTATAATGAGCATGCTAATATGTGTTAGGAAATTAAAAACAAAAAGAAGTATTTTCCATTTAATTTCTCTTCTCTCCCCACCTTCTTCACCGATTCAAATTGAAAGAGGAGAAGAAAACTTGAAACCTCCATTGTTTCGGCTTGCATGTGGTAGTAAGGTGAGTAGTTTAGCTTGAGTGTGGAAAATTTTTACATATTGAATTCGGTTACTTTGAATGCAAAGGAAATCATGTTAAAATTTTGATATTTGGCATGTTAATATTCGGCCTAGGATGAGTACTCTTGTGTGTATTTTGATTTGAAACATGTTTAATATTGATTCAAAAACAACATGAATTACTTATGAGACTTAAATAAGTTTAAGACTTGTGATTTCAATCATATGGGAAGTATAGAAATTATTTTTGAAATTGAGCATAAAAATGCTCTTGTTATTCAGTTGAAATGGATGATTATAAATGGTGAACATTTAGCTTGTTGTTCGGTCTTATATTGAAGAATACACATGGGTACATTGAGTTAACAAAATTCGATTATAAAAGAAGTAGTTAAGAGTGTAAAAAGATTGTTTTAATTTAGGCATGATGGTGCCTTATTTTCGGCCTAAAGTGAAGAAGATTGTTCATGAAATTTTTCTATGAATTTGATACTAGGATATATATATATATATTGTGAAATCGGTCAAGGATGAATGATTATATTAGATAGGATTATTGGGTGAAATGGTAAGAGAAGTCAATTGCCTAAATTAAATATAAGAAGGATTAAAATGATAAAAGGGAAGATTTTGGAGACTCATAAGAGTCTAATGGCCATTCGGCCATTGAGGAGAAACCTCAATGTGTTGTGTTTTTGCATCGTGGTACATTACGGATTAAATTGAATAAGTTGAGTGTTTAAATTTTTGGTATGATTACTGTTTTAAATTATGTGCATCTTGAGTTGAGCAAATGGATAGAATGGATGTAAATAAAACTTACTTGATATTTCATAGATCGGGGTCAAAAGAAGAAAGAACTTGATCGAGGGAAGGCTAAGGTGACCGAATAGCAGAAAATTTTAAGCATATCGACAACCGAGGTAAGTCCTTTAGTTAAACCATGTCGAAGAGTTAATTATGGTTATCTTGACTATTAAAAATTTATGAATGTTAATGTCCAATTACCTCATGGCCGAATGTATATTGACATATTGGTTGATGATTTATGTTGAGAATGTGATGGAAATTATTTGGCTAATGCAAGGTGAATAAGTAAGTTCTTGGACTACTTTATATTTAAAGATCATTTACATAACTAGTGAAGGATATAATTTGTATAAGCTTGATGTAAAACCATGAGTTGGTCGATTGCGATAATGATGGATTGATTGATTTCAAACTTATTAAATGCAATGGGGATAAATGTATATGATTCGATATGTATAGTGAAAATGTGAAAAGCATGTAAAATATTCTGACAATCGGGCCTCGAGCCTAGCAGGCCTTGTGCCGGTGTTAATTATCGGGCTTATATGCCTAGCAGGCCTCGTGCCGGTGTTAATTATCGGGCTTTTACGCCTAGCAGGCCTCGTGCCGGTGTTACTTTTCAGGCTTTACGCCTAGCAGGCCTTGCGCCGGTGTTACTTTTCAGGCTTTTACGCCTAGCAGGCTTGATGCCGGTGATGTAATTTACCTAAGAGGAATTTAGTCCTTGTCAAGACAATTTAGAGCTAAATTGTCGAGAATATGGTTCGGGTAAGTATGTGAGGTATGTTATGTTAAATATTACTTGTGCCAAATTGACATTGATAAATGTAATTTGACGGAAGTCGAGCTTAGAATATGCTATTATGGGACAATTGATTTGCATGTATAACTGCTAAGAAAGTAGGTTATTGAATTATTAATATTTGGCCTTGAGTAAACTATTTGCTTAGTTGCTTATGTAGAATGCCATATGTGGATTGTTTTATTTTCGTAAATAATTAAATGTTCTAATTTCTATGAGTTGGGACTTACTAAGCTAGTAAGCTTAATCGTGTGAGATGTTTCCTCTGTTTTATAGATTAGGAGCAAACCACAAGCTCACCGGGATCGTTGGAAAGTCGCTCACACTATCAACCTACATTTTGGGTACTCCTTCATTTTGGGTTGGTTTTAAACGAAGGCATGTATAGGATAGGCTTGGTTTTGTTTGAGGAAATTTTACGGTTCACGTGTAAACACTAAAAGAATAGCCATGCGAAAATGGCTAAATTTTTGTTAAGTACGTGGTGTGATTTGATGTAAGTTGGTTCATGGTGGCAATGTCCATGCATTCCTAAACAAGTTAATCGCCTTATTAAGGAAATGTTTGAGTATGAATTGAATCCTTGTATTTGAGAAGGAAGGAGGTTCGGGTAGAAGCTAGTTTATTTTTAAGAATGCAATAAAACAGCGTGTAGTAGCAGCAGTGGCGTGAGTTAGAAAAATCTCCAAAAATAGGGTATATGGAATTTGGAGGTGAGTGAGTTATGAAATTGAACCTTAGTGTGTCTATTTTTGCATGGAAGAAACAGAGTAGGTAAAAGATTTGTATATTATGAGATAATCAAGTTTTAACGAGACCTGCTCTAAATGAATTCGTGAGCTACTGTTCTGTTTTGGAAAAATTGTCAAAAATTTTACAAAAATAATTAGGAATCATGGTTTATATGTGTAGAATCCTAAATGAGTCTATTTTTCATTGGTATAAACAAGAACATCATTGGAAAATTGTGCAATCAGATAACTGCAGTTTTATAGGGACAGGTCAGAACTGTCCAGTAGTGTAATAAGGGTAACTTTGAAGAATAAACTGTACTAATTGGCCACATGAAAAATTCTAGAAAAATTATGGTGAATAGATATATGAGTCTAGTTTCAAGAAAATTTACGGATCTGAATTTCGAATTATGCAACTCGAGTTATAGCCAGATTAGTCGGCACGACGCAGTTTGGCAGCTTTAAGATTTTTATGTTTTGAACTTGTAGTCAAGTCTAGTAATGCCTCTTATTTAATTCCGGCGATGGTCTTGAGCAAGGGGTGTTACATTTGATTGGTATCAGAGCTTACGGTTTAGTCGATTCTAGGACTACCGTGGCGCGTGTGAGTCTAGCTATACATGCCTGTGGTTATATGTTGATAGTGTGGTGACTTCTGACAGCCTGAATTTTTGTTTTGTATAGTAAATGGACTCTGAACCAGAAAGAGCTGTGGCTGATGATGTGGAGAGCGTGGCGCCTGACCGTACCCACGGATCAGCGCCGATAGACTCTCGACCTGTTTCGGGTAGCCACGAAGGAGAAACTAAACAAGCCTTTTATCGGATGATGAACGAATGGTTTGCCCAATTTATTCAAAATAACCCGGCTGTGCCCCAACCCCCGCCCCCGAATAATCCATCTCCGGATCCTCTAGCTCCCCCAGTGATAGATCCAATGAGATCTAGTAGGCCTCCAGTTGACAAAATTCGAAAATATGGGGCCGAAGAATTTAAAGCCAATGACGATGATGATGCTGAGAGAGCCGAAATGTGGCTTGATAACACTATTCGGGTACTTGGTGAGCTGTCTTGTACTCCGGATGAATGCTTGAAGTGTACTATATCCTTACTACGGGACACTGCATATCACTGGTGGAATACACTAGTATCAGTGGTTCCGAAAGAAAAAGTGACATGGGATTTCTTCCAAACTGAATTTCGCAAGAAGTATATTAGCCAAAGATTTATTGATCAAAAACGAAAAGAGTTCCTTGAGCTGAAACAAGGACGAATGACTGTAACGGAGTATGAAAGAAAATTTGTCAGGCTCAGTCGTTATGCTAGAGAGTGTGTCTCTACTGAAGCCATTATGTGTAAAAGATTCGAAGACGGCCTAAATGAAGATATAAAGATGTTTGTTGGCGTTCTTGAAATCCAAGAATTTGTAACCTTAGTTGAGAGAGCTTGCAAAGCTGAAGAGCTCGGGAAGGAGAAAAGAAAGGCTGATACCGAAGCCAGAGATATCCGAAAGAGGTCTTCGGGCAAAGTCTTTCATTCCACGAGCAAGAAGCCCAGAGATGACTACAGCCGACAGAAAACTACTACAGATCCGCCTAGACGGGATCGACCTCCTAGGAGCTCCCGGGCTACCTCGATAGCCAGTGTTGGTAACATTCCACAAAATAGAGTTGAATGCAAGTACTGTGGGAAATGGCACTCAGGGAGTTGTAGATTCCATGATCGGTCTTGCTATAAGTGTGGATCGTCAGGTCATTTTATCAGAGAGTGTCCGAAGTTAGCTGAGCAGAATGCAGTTCAGAACACTACACCGAGCAACGTGCAAATGCGAGGTAGACCACCCAGACATTCAGGCAATGTAGGTGGTAACCAGAAAGGAACGACGAATGCTACAGATCGATCTGAGGCTAGAGCTCCGGCTAGAGCATATGCTGCGCGAGCTAGAGAGGATGCTTCCTCCCCCGACGTCATTACCGGTACTTTCACTCTTTTTGATACTACTGTGATTGCACTAATTGATCCTGGTTCGACTCATTCTTATGTTTGTGAAACTTTAAAATTTGGTAAGACTCTGCTAGTTGAGTCTACCGAGTTCGTAATTCGTGTGTCCAACCCTTTGGGTAGATGTGTGCTTGTTAATAAAGTGTGTAGAGGTTGCCCGTTGATGGTACGAGACAATTGCTTTCCAGCTGACTTGATGTTGTTGCCCTTCGATGAATTTGATATAATCTTGGGTATGGATTGGTTAACTTCACATGAGGCAGTGGTGGATTGCAAAAGAAAGCTTATTGACTTGAAATGCCGAAACGGTGAGACAATCAGAATAAAATCCTGTGATGTAAATGAGTTGCCTACGGTAATGTCCTCAATGGTAGCCCAAAAGTATGTGAGAAAAGGGTGTGAGGCCTATTTGGCTTATGTGCTGGATAATAAATGTCCGAGAAACTAATGAAATCGGTACCAGTTGTATGTGAATACACCGATGTGTTTCCTGAAGAGCTACCGGGCTTACCCCCAGTACGAGAGATTGAGTTCGGCATTGAATTAGTGCCGGATGCGACCCCAATTTCGATAGCCCCGTACCGAATGGCGCCTACTGAATTAAAAGAATTGAAAGCACAGTTGCAAGAATTGACAGAGAGGGGTTTCGCACGACCGAGTTTTTCCCCGTGGGGTGCACCAGTCCTATTTGTGAAAAAGAAAGATGGGACAATGCGAATGTGTATCGACTACCGGCAACTAAATAAGGTAACTATAAAGAATAAGTACCCGCTACCTCGGATTGATGATTTATTTGATCAGTTGAAGGGAGCATCAGTGTTTTCGAAAATAGATTTAAGATCAGGCTATTATCAATTACGAGTCAGAGATTCCGATGTGCCAAAGACGGCATTTCGAACGAGGTACGGACATTATGAGTTTTTGGTCATGCCTTTTGGACTCACTAATGCACCTGCTGTTTTTATGGATTTAATGAACCGAGTCTTCTGACAGTTCTTGGATCGGTTTGTGGTAGTGTTTATCGATGATATATTGGTCTACTCCAAAAATGAAGCGGAACACGTTGAGCACTTGAGAGTAGTACTACAAACCTTGAGAGATCATCGTTTATATGCAAAATTCAGTAAGTGTGAGTTTTGGATGAACGAAGTCAGCTTCTTGGGTCATGTGGTTTCAGTGTCAGGAATTCGGGTGGATCCAAACAAAATAGCAGCCATACTTGATTGGAAACCACCAAAGAATGTTTCTGAGATCCGAAGTTTCCTAGGCCTCGCGGGATATTATAGACGATTTGTAAAAGGTTTTTCCGTGATAGCTGCACCTTTGACGAGATTACTACAGAAAGATGTCAAATATGAGTGGTCAGAAAAATGCCAGAAGAGTTTCGAGCAGTTGAAAGCCCTTTTAACAGAGGCTCCAGTGTTGACCCAGCCTGAATCGGGTAAAGAATTTACTATTTTTAGTGATGCATCTTTAAATGGATTGGGTTGTGTTCTAATGCAAGAAGGCAAGGTGATAGCCTACGCTTCAAGACAATTGAAGCCACATGAAAAAAATTATCCAACTCACGATCTGGAGTTGGCAGCCATTGTGTTCGCATTGAAAATTTGGCGTCACTATTTATTCGGTGAAAAATGTCATGTTTATTCAGATCACAAAAGTCTAAAATATTAATGACTCAGAAAGATCTAAATTTGAGACAACGCCGATGGTTAGAATTGCTGAAAGACTATGAATTAGTGATTGACTACCATCCGGGGAAGGCTAATGTTGTTGCGGATGCGTTGAGTCGGAAATCATTATTTGCTCTGCGTGCATTAAACGCACGGATGACGATGTCTGAGGATGGTTCGATCATAGCCGAGCTACAAGCAAGACCAATGTTTATTCAGCAAATTTGCGATGCACAGAAAGTTGACGAAAAGCTAGTTGCTATTCGGATTCAGTGTGAAAACGCTACAGAATCAGATTTCCAGATAGATGCAAATGACTGTCTGAAGTATAAAAGTCGATTGTGTGTTCCAATGAACTCAGATTTGATACAGATGATTCTGAGTGAGGCCCATAATGGCCGAATGTCGATACACCCGGGTAGCACGAAAATGTATAATGATTTGAAACAGTTCTATTGGTGGCCTGGCATGAAACGAGATATATCCGAATTTGTCTCCAAGTGCTTAATCTGTCAACAGGTGAAAGCTGAGCACCAGGTTCCATCCGGATTGCTTCAGCCAATCATGATACCCGAATGGAAATGGG
The DNA here is from genome assembly GCA_005393395.2 of Gossypium australe. NCBI lineage: Eukaryota > Viridiplantae > Streptophyta > Magnoliopsida > Malvales > Malvaceae > Gossypium > Gossypium australe. The sequence continues at coordinate 84,821,221 of CM016617.1, read as the reverse complement.
ATAGAATCACCATGGATTTTGTATCTGGTCTCCCTATGACACCTAGTAAGAAAGATGCCGTTTGGGTTATCGTTGATAGACTGACTAAATCAGCTCATTTTGTGCCGGTACGTACCGACTATTCACTTGACAAACTCGCCGAATTGTATGTGTCGCAGATTGTAAGATTGCACGGTGTACCGAGTTCCATTGTTTCAGATAGAGACCCAAGATTTACCTCGCGATTCTGGAAGAAATTGCAAGATGCATTAGGTACTAAACTTCATTTTAGTACAGCCTTCCATCCGCAAACAGACGGTCAGTCTGAGCGAACTATTTTGATACTTGAGGACATGTTGAGGTGTTGCGTTCTCGAGTTCGAAGGTACGTGGGAACGATACCTACCTTTGATTGAGTTTGCTTACAATAATAGCTTTCAATCTAGCATAAAAATGGCACCTTATGAAGCCTTATATGGTCGAAAATGTCGCACACCATTGTATTGGACTGAGCTCAGTGAGAATAAGATACACGGGGTTGATTGGATTAAGGAAACTGAACAGAAGGTGGTGGTAATTAGAAGTAATTTGAAAGCTGCTTCGGATCGTCAAAAGTCCTATGCCGATTTAAAACGCAAGGACATTGAATTTCAGGTCGGAGATCGGGTGTTCTTGAAAGTTTCTCCGTGGAAGAAAATACTCCGATTCGGTCAGAAAGGCAAGTTGAGTCCGAGATTTATTGGACCATATGAAGTCATCGAGCGTATAGGGCCTGTGGCTTATCGATTGAAATTGCCCCTTGACTTAGAAAAGATACACAATGTATTCCACGTTTCGATGCTCCGCAGATATAGATCGGATCCGTCCCATGTGATCACCCCAGCAGAAATTGAAATTCGATCTGATTTGACCTATGATGAAGAACCGATCCGTATTTTAGCTCGGGAAACCAAAGAGCTAAGAAATAAAAGGGTTCCATTAGTAAAGATTCTATGGAATCGTCACGGAGTTGAAGAGGCTACGTGGGAGCCTGAAGAATCAATGAAGCAGCAATATCCAAACCTGTTTAACGGTGAGATTTTCGGGGACGAAAATCCTTAAGGGGGGAGAGTTGTAACAGACCAATTTTGACCCAAATCGGAACGGTGGTTTCGGGACCACGAATCCGAGCCCGAGTAATATTCTAATAATTTATTTTATGTCTATTATATGTGAATTAATATGGGTGAAAGTTTCGTAGAAGAGATTTATCGTTTAAGTACTTAATTTGATAAAAAGGATATAATCGCGACAAGCGTAAATGTTGCATGCTAAAGTGTAATGTACCAAATTGCTTGTGGCTTTTTAAGTGAGTGTCCTAAAAGGGGCAATTAGCCATTTACCATAGGGATGGACGGCAATGGGCTAAGTTAGATAGGTATATGTGTTAGTTTAATTATATTTTTATTTTATGCTTATGTTAGTATTTTATAAAGAAATAAGGTTAGTGTGCATGTTAAATAAAACATAAGATAATGCCACAATCTTCTTCATTCTCTCATGGCCGATTTTAGCTAGTGAAAAGGGGGGGTAAATTGATTTTTCTCTTGCTTGGGAGGACTTGCATGTCAAGTTCCCCACAATTTAGTATGGTGGACGGCAAGCATGCTATGAAAATTATAGTTTTAGTATTTTGTAGCTAAAGTAGTATTATTATAATGAGCATGCTAATATGTGTTAGGAAATTAAAAACAAAAAGAAGTATTTTCCATTTTAATTTCTCTTCTCTCCCCACCTTCTTCACCGATTCAAATTGAAAGAGGAGAAGAAAACTTGAAACCTCCATTGTTTCGGCTTGCATGTGGTAGTAAGGTGAGTAGTTTAGCTTGAGTGTGGAAAATTTTTACATATTGAATTCGGTTACTTTGAATGCAAAGGAAATCATGTTAAAATTTTGATATTTGGCATGTTAATATTCGGCCTAGGATGAGTACTCTTGTGTGTATTTTGATTTGAAACATGTTTAATATTGATTCAAAAACAACATGAATTACTTATGAGACTTAAATAAGTTTAAGACTTGTGATTTCAATCATATGGGAAGTATAGAAATTATTTTTGAAATTGAGCATAAAAATGCTCTTGTTATTCAGTTGAAATGGATGATTATAAATGGTGAACATTTAGCTTGTTGTTCGGTCTTATATTGAAGAATACACATGGGTACATTGAGTTAACAAAATTCGATTATAAAAGTAGTTAAGAGTGTAAAAAGATTGTTTTAATTTAGGCATGATGGTGCCTTATTTTCGGCCTAAAGTGAAGAAGATTGTTCATGAAATTTTTCTATGAATTTGATACTAGGATATATATATATTGTGAAATCGGTCAAGGATGAATGATTATATTAGATAGGATTATTGGGTGAAATGGTAAGAGAAGTCAATTGCCTAAATTAAATATAAGAAGGATTAAAATGATAAAAGGGAAGATTTTGGAGACTCATAAGAGTCTAATGGCCATTCGGCCATTGAGGAGAAACCTCAATGTGTTGTGTTTTTGCATCGTGGTACATTACGGATTAAATTGAATAAGTTGAGTGTTTAAATTTTTGGTATGATTACTGTTTTAAATTATGTGCATCTTGAGTTGAGCAAATGGATAGGATGGATGTAAATAAAACTTACTTGATATTTCATAGATCGGGTCAAAAGAAGAAAGAACTTGATCGAGGGAAGGCTAAGGTGACCGAATAGCAGAAAATTTTAAGCATATCGACAACCGAGGTAAGTCCTTTAGTTAAACCATGTCGAAGAGTTAATTATGGTTATCTTGACTATTAAAAATTTATGAATGTTAATGTCCAATTACCTCATGGCCGAATGTATATTGACATATTGGTTGATGATTTATGTTGAGAATGTGATGGAAATTATTTTGGCTAATGCAAGGTGAATAAGTAAGTTCTTGGACTACTTTATATTTAAAGATCATTTACATAACTAGTGAAGGATATAATTTGTATAAGCTTGATGTAAAACCATGAGTTGGTCGATTGCGATAATGATGGATTGATTGATTTCAAACTTATTAAATGCAATGGGGATAAATGTATATGATTCGATATGTATAGTGAAAATGTGAAAAGCATGTAAAATATTCTGACAATCGGGCCTCGAGCCTAGCAGGCCTTGTGCCGGTGTTAATTATCGGGCTTATATGCCTAGCAGGCCTCGTGCCGGTGTTAATTATCGGGCTTTTACGCCTAGCAGGCCTCGTGCCGGTGTTACTTTTCAGGCTTTACGCCTAGCAGGCCTTGCGCCGGTGTTACTTTTCAGGCTTTTACGCCTAGCAGGCTTGATGCCGGTGATGTAATTTACCTAAGAGGAATTTAGTCCTTGTCAAGACAATTTAGAGCTAAATTGTCGAGAATATGGTTCGGGTAAGTATGTGAGGTATGTTATGTTAAATATTACTTGTGCCAAATTGACATTGATAAATGTAATTTGACGGAAGTCGAGCTTAGAATATGCTATTATGGGACAATTGATTTGCATGTATAACTGCTAAGAAAGTAGGTTATTGAATTATTAATATTTGGCCTTGAGTAAACTATTTGCTTAGTTGCTTATGTAGAATGCCATATGTGGATTGTTTTATTTTCGTAAATAATTAAATGTTCTAATTTCTATGAGTTGGGACTTACTAAGCTAGTAAGCTTAATCGTGTGAGATGTTTCCTCTGTTTTATAGATTAGGAGCAAACCACAAGCTCACCGGGATCGTTGGAAAGTCGCTCACACTATCAACCTACATTTTGGGTACTCCTTCATTTTGGGTTGGTTTTAAACGAAGGCATGTATAGGATAGGCTTGGTTTTGTTTGAGGAAATTTTACGGTTCACGTGTAAACACTAAAAGAATAGCCATGCGAAAATGGCTAAATTTTGTTAAGTACGTGGTGTGATTTGATGTAAGTTGGTTCATGGTGGCAATGTCCATGCATTCCTAAACAAGTTAATCGCTTATTAAGGAAATGTTTGAGTATGAATTGAATCCTTGTATTTGAGAAGGAAGGAGGTTCGGGTAGAAGCTAGTTTATTTTTAAGAATGCAATAAAACAGCGTGTAGTAGCAGCAGTGGCGTGAGTTAGAAAAATCTCCAAAAATAGGGTATATGGAATTTGGAGGTGAGTGAGTTATGAAATTGAACCTTAGTGTGTCTATTTTTGCATGGAAGAAACAGAGTAGGTAAAAGATTTGTATATTATGAGATAATCAAGTTTTAACGAGACCTGCTCTAAATGAATTCGTGAGCTACTGTTCTGTTTTGGAAAAATTGTCAAAAATTTTACAAAAATAATTAGGAATCATGGTTTATATGTGTAGAATCCTAAATGAGTCTATTTTTCATTGGTATAAACAAGAACATCATTGGAAAATTGTGCAATCAGATAACTGCAGTTTTATAGGGACAGGTCAGAACTGTCCAGTAGTGTAATAAGGGTAACTTTGAAGAATAAACTGTACTAATTGGCCACATGAAAAATTCTAGAAAAATTATGGTGAATAGATATATGAGTCTAGTTTCAAGAAAAATTTACAGATCTGAATTTCGAATTATGCAACTCGAGTTATAGCCAGATTAGTCGGCACGACGCAGTTTGGCAGCTTTAAGATTTTTATGTTTTGAACTTGTAGTCAAGTCTAGTAATGCCTCTTATTTAATTCCGGCGATGGTCTTGAGCAAGGGGTGTTACAGTTTTGGTGATTTTTCAAATTTACTCTACTGCTGCTGCCCAAAACTGTTTTATTTCTAAATTTCACTTTCATGTTTTCTTTATAGTAACTTTCATTGGAATACTTACTCCGTATCAATCTTACCAAAGTTCGATCACATATCGAGCACATTGCTCATAAGTTTACATGCATATACTTGCACTTATTCAGCACATAATCATATTCAATTACACTTAGTCGTTACATAGCCACATTGTATTTTCACTTAGTCAATTTCCCGTTGAACTCATTGGAATATTAACGGATACATCAGAAATTGCACATAGTGCCACACTTGTAGCCAAAGCTACTTCATATCAGTTATCACACATAGGCTTGTTCTCGAGCTATTCATATTCGCGGGTCTGCTCACACAAGCTGTCGATCAGTACGTAACTACTCAGTGCTGCTCACACAAGCTGTCAGGTATCTGCAACACATGCAGGATTACCCAGCCACTGGTAGAACTTATAAGACCAGCACCCGTTTCACATAATCACAATCTCGGGTCTGCTCACACAAGCTGTCGGTCAGTACGTAACTACTCAGTGCTGCTCACACAAGCTGTCGAGTATCCGTAACACATATCGGATAACTCAGCCACCGGTAGAACGTACGGACCAGCACCCGGATCCCTTATTCCACTTAGATTTCACATAAGTTTCAAGTGAACATGTCACTCGTATCCATTTTTATTCCTAAGGTTCAACCGGGAAATTTCTCACTTGTCGATATTTTGTCAATTACATCAAATATTCAACCACAGTTCATACCATTTATCAAAATATGAAAACGTAAGTAAAAACGATGATTTATTTACATACAAACTTACCTCGATACCAAAACGGCCATTTTACCAACTTTCCTGATTTTCAAATTTCCTCCCGTTCTAGGTCCAAATCTCGTTTTTCGGGGTCTAGAACATCACATTTCACTTATTTAATTAATGTACTATTCAAAACAGTCCTCAACTCAACTTTTGCAAAATTACAATTTTGCCCCTAAATTTTTACATATTTACACTTTTGCCCCAATACTCAAAAATTAAACTTCAGCCCTTATTCCTATGTTTTATAACATGCTTATCATTTTTCTCTTCTATGGCAACATCAAATTCTGACTCTAACATGTACTTATGAACATTAGGTATTTTTACCGATTTTGACGTTTTACTCGTTTTCACGTAAAACCGCTCGTCGTTGACCTAGAACAATACCAACCAAGCCTCGGATTTCCAAAAGATTTTGTATCACTTACACTTGAATCACTTACCACTATGTCCGAAGGTAGAATATATCGAGTGATTTCGTCCCTAAAACATAATCGACTAGTCAAAACTTCGATCCGATTAACACAATAACCGAGTAGTGATATCGAATTGACTATGAAACGACTCCTTACCTTAATCGATGATAATCCCAATTCCCACCAATTGGCTTATGACTTGAGATGATTAGGTAATGATGTGGTATTCGGCCAATCCACTAGAATACTACAAATAAAAGATTTTCAAGATGTGAGGGGGTAAGGAAGAACACCATTTCGGTTTTAGAATCAAGATGAAACAACCAAATAATGAGGGACTCTCATTCGGCTATCAAAGAGAAAAGAAGCAAAGATGCCTTGAGGGTTTCGATCAAAACAAGAGAAAAAAATGCTCTCTTTTTGGCTTTGGAGTTTTTGGCAAAGAGAAAAAAAATAAAATTGGAGAAAGCATAAGACACCAAAATGCTAAGGAGAAAAGAACCTCTTAAGCACCAAAAATTTGCCAATTCCCATAGAAAATTCGGCTATCACAAAACCCTCTGCCAAACCATTATCATCTTTTCCAAAAGATGAACATTAACCAAATGAAATCTTTCCAAAACACCTTCCATACTATATGCCAACATGTTCCCTTATCCTTCCTTTTCTTTTGATTCTTTCCTCCATTATCCCTTATCTTCCTCCTTACCATAATCTTTAGCCACCTTTGCATAATTTAAAAAGTCTTCCTTGCCTAAAATACCACCATGGCCAACACTATGGGTGAATAGCATAAAAAAATTAATCACAAATTGTACTAGATGAGATTTGAACCCCTTCCCTCCATGCTCTCCACTTGATGCCATAACCTCTTTACCATATGCTCATTTATGCTAACAAAATATGCATTTATTTCCTTAAGCCTTGATGTCATTTACCTTCTCTCCTTAAAATGCTTAAACACAAAAATTTTGCTAAGGCCCCAATTCAACCCCGAGCCTTCTTAGAACTCCGTAACTTTCCAAAATTACCCTCCTAATAAGTCCAACTTGAAATAATGTCGTTCTCTTGTTCTCAAAAATATTTAAAACGCTTCTACGCTCAAGGCCCAATGGGCCCAATCCTACTAGGCCCAATTTTGGGATGTTACAATTCTACCCTCCTTAAAGAAATTTCATCCTCGAAATTTCCAACTACTAAACGTACCGCTCAAAACACACCACTATACTTCCGCTGCGCACTCTGATCTAATAACACTAATACACTTTTAACTTAATCTAGAAACCCTTCACCCAACTAGATATCCAACCACGGAACAAACAGGTACTTATCTCGCATTCATAAAAAATTTTCTACGTTCTACCAAAACATACCTGACTTAGTGATGGAACAATCCCGAGCCGTATGCACCTTAGATCCGCATCTAACGCACGCTCCTGACCTCCTCCAGCATTCACCCGGATGACGCCTTCTACATTAATCGCAAGCCAGAAAGTTTGGATGTTCCTTCACATGCTTCACAGAATAAGACCTCGATCCCAGAGAATTGCGATCTCTTTTCTTCTTACAGTCCACACACCCAACTCGAAGTGCTTCACCGATTCCTTTGACCTCTTCCAATACTTCCCTAACTAGTTGAGTCAACTCATCTGTTCCGGCTCGGCTAGGAGGCTCCGTCTCAGCCACTGGCGATACCTCCTTTCCAGGCCCAATCCCCGATGCCGAGAATTTCGCCCTAGCACTCCGGTCTCTACCACATACACATCCTCTAGCGCTCATGATTGCTAAATCGATTCAATCTTGATTAAGAGTTTTATGAATCATTATGCTATTTTAGTCTTTATTAAACAATATCTTATGAAGTGTAGGAAATAAAGTTGTTTTCGCAATACGTATCCTAAGGTCTCAATCTCTATAATTTCAGCTCCTAAAGATAAAAAGTTCTAGAGTAATTCTACAGTCATACCACAATAATCATAAAATGAAAACACATACTTACTTGACTTGCTGCCGGATGCCCGTGGTGCCATACTTCCTTTAACACATGTAAAATAAAATTTCAAACAGTTTTAGAAAACATTTTTGAACCCAAACCACAGCCGAGTTTTGAAACTGGGCTCTGATAACATAAAATGTAACACCCCAAACCCGGCCTAGAAGTTAGGCCCGAATCTGGCGTGTCACATGGAAGTTTTTTTTTCAAAACCATCTTCGCGATTGTTAACAACTTGTTTGAGAATTACAGCCTCTTTATTAAAACCCAAAACACTTAAGCAATTGTTATCTACTTGAAAATGTAATTATCTTTATAAAACTTTTTTGGTTGCGAAAACATATTTGAAATAAACAATTCATGAAAATATGACGTTTGGAAATAGAGTTGTAGAAGCATTTTGAAAACATTGTGGAAACGTAGATAAAATACAAATATTTTTGAGAAGTTGATTGATGAGTCGAAAATCGAGGTAGTGAACTTTAACGATGACTCTTGAAAATGTCGTCGATAATTTGAAAGAGAATTTCCGAGTTAAATCATTTGTAAAACTTTGTTATGAAAATCATTTGTTAATCAATTTTTGGAAAACCATTATTTATGATTTTGGAAAAAATCCCAATTTAAAATAATGTAGAAAAATATAAGTACAGCAAACATAAAACCAATTAAAATATCCCAGAGGCCTTATTACAACTTTAAAACCCGAATAGTAAAAGCAACGAAATAAACGAAAAAGGAAATTTAATAAAGTTAGAAACACCATTTCTAAAGTATGGCCTCCACCGAGTCATCCATGGCCCCAAGTCCTCGTCACTGAGCATTACCTTCAAGGATTAAGAAAGAAAGGGGGGTGAGTTACAAGAACTCAGTGTATAATCCCTTTACCGATGTCTACTGGGCTTGAACCCATTTAGGAAAAACTTGGGCCTGAGCCCATAAAACAATAACTTGGGTCGAAGCCCATTTACAATAATAATGTATCAATTATACCATGTGTATGTAATGCAATTCCCAAACCAAACCTAGTAATCCATCCACTACACACCACCCGTACCAACTAACACACTTGTGGGGATCAAGTCAACCCACCCTGCCAACACACCAATCGCAGGCATTAAGCCATTTATAACAAATTTAATTGTAGACAAGCCACCAGAATAACAGAATATAAGTGGAATTGCCACTATACATGTTTGTGGCAGAGCCACCAAAATATGTGGCAGAGCCACCAGAACTTCTCTTCAATATTATCCCATCCCATGAAAAATCATATATATAATGCATAAAAATTCATGATTTTTACAGTATAATAACAGTAATTTATTTGGATATTCATTACAAAAGTACGGCCCATTATAACAATTTATCAAATAGGCCCATTAAGCAAAATGTCAGATTGGCCCATTTAGCAAAATATCAGATCGACACATTTAACAAAATATCAAATTGGCTCATCTAGCCATAATATCAAATTGGCCCATTAATCAATATGTCCATTTAGCCATTAAGCAATATATCAATTCGGCCCATTAAGGTAATCTATCAAATCGGCCCATTAAGGCAATCAATCAAATTGGTCCATTAAAGCACTTTCGTATTTAGGCCCTTTAGAGCATCTTCGTAATCCGGTAATTTTACCCACTAAGGGTAATTCGGTAATCTCACAACCCAGGGGTATTTCGATAATTTACCCTCTAAGGATATTTTGGTAGTTCCGCAACCTAGACTTAACTACTAATGTGAGGCACAAAAACTGAAATTGTCCACCTGCGTCATACTAACTAAATTGTCTATAACTTGAGTTAGGAATCACGAAATTTAAATCCGTAAATTTTCTATGAAACTAGACTCGTATATCTTTCTACTATAATTTTTCCAGAATTTTTGACTTAACCAATTAGTACAGTTTATTTCTTAAAGTTTCCCTTATTTCACTGTCCAATGATTCTGACCTCTATTATCTTATTTTCAAATATCTCACTGTACGGTTTTCATATACTGCTCCCACTTGTTTCTAATGAAAATAGGCTCACTAAGGAATCTATACATATAAATTATAACTCATAATTCACTTTTTTACAATTTTATACGGTTTTTCCAAGATAGATCAGGGAACCACAAAGTCAATCAGAACCATTCTCACTAAAATTCAGATATCTCAGAATATAAAATTCCCTTTTCTTCCCTGTTTCGTCCATATCAAAATAGACACAGTAAGTATTGATTTGATATCTTATTCACTTATTAATTCCCTTTCTCCTATTTTTCATGATTTTTCGAAGTCACATCACTGCTACTGGCCAAAACTGTTTCATTGCAAAAATATGGTTACCACTATGAACCTACGCACGCCTTAGTGATCACGGATGCCGTTTCTGATTTTCTTTGGTATTTTGACCAAATCACAGAACATTTCATGCAAATTTTTAGAGAAGTGTGAGATTACACACCATTTCAAACATGTATTCAGAAAGTACGGGATTACACATCTGATTTTGATTTCCTAAAGAACCACTCATCGTTGACCTAGAACAATACCAACCAAAAGTTAGCCTCGGATTTCCAAAAGATTTTATATCACTTACACTTGAATCACTTACCACTATGTCCGAAGGTAGAATATATCGAGTGATTTCGTCCCTAAAATATAATCGATTAGTCGAAACTTCGATCCGATTAACACAATAACCGAGTAGTGATATCGAATTGACTATGAAAAGACTCCTTACCTTAATCGATGATAATCCCAATTCCCACCAATTGGCTTATGACTTGTGATGATTAGGCAATGATATGGTATTCGGCCAATCCACTAGAATACTACAAATAAAAGATTATCAAGATGTGTGGGGGTAAGGGAGAACACCATTTCAGTTTTAGAATCAAGATGAAACAACCAAATAATGAGGGACTCTCATTCGGCTATCAAAGAGAAAAGAAGCAAAGATGCCTTGAGGGTTTCGGTCAAAACAAGAGAAAAAATGCTCTCTTTTTGGCTTTGGAGTTTTCGACAAAGAGAAAAAAAAATTAGAGAAAGCATACGACACCAAAATGCTAAAGAGAAAACAACCTCTTAAGCACCAAAAATTTGCCAATTCCCATAGAAAATTCGGCTATCACAAAACCCTCTCCCAAACCATTATCATCTTTTCCAAAAGATGAACATTAACCAAATGAAATCTTTCCAAAACACCTTCCACACTATATACCAACATGTTCCCTTATCCTTCATTTTCTTTTGATTCTTTCCTTCATTATCCCTTATCTTCCTCCTTACCATAATCCTTAGCCACCTTTCCATAATTTAAAAAGTCTTCCTTGCCTAAAATACCACCATGGCCGACACTATGGGTGAATAGCATAAAAAAAATTAATCACAAATTGCACTAGATGAGATTTGAACCTCTTCCCTCCATGCTCTCCACTTGATGCCATAACCTCTTTACCATATGCTCATTTATGCTAACAAAATATGCATTTATTTCTCTAAGCCTTGATGTCATTTACCTTCTCTCCTTAAAATGCTTAAACACAAAAATTTTGCTAAGGCCCCAATTCAACCCCGAGCCTTCTTAGAACTCTGTAACTTTCCAAAATTACCCTCCTAATAATTCCAACTTGAAATAATGCCGTTCTCTTGTTCTAAAAAAATTTTAAAACGCTTCTACGCTCAAGGCCCAATGGGCCCAATCCTACTAGGCCCAATTTTGGGATGTTACAAAAGATCTGCAAGGGTTCCCTCGTTGTGATGAAAGGGCAAAAAAAGACTACCAAGTTATATGTTTTGAAGGATTCTACTGTTACTGGTAATGTAGCAATCGCTTCCTCTTCCTTTTCAAATGATGATGTTACTATACTTTGGCATATGCGTCTAGGGCATATGAGTGAGAATGACATGGCAGAATTGAGCGAAAGAAGACTTCTTGATGGGCAAGGAATTTGCAAACTGAAATTATGTGAGCACTGCGTTTTTGGGAAGCAAAAGGGAGTTCAATTCACCAGAGGAATCCATAACAGGAAGGGAACATTGGATTATATTCATTCTGATCCTTGGGGATCATCCAGAGTGCCTTCGAGAGGAGGAGCTAATTATATGCTAACTTTTTTTGATGATTTTTCTGAAAAAGTTTGGGCGTTCTTCCTGAAGCAAAAAAGCAATGTCTTTTCTGCATTCAAGTCTTGGAAAACTATGGTTAAAAAATAGGCAGGAAAATAGATAAAACATCTTCGCAAAGATAATGGCTTGGAGTTTTGTTTTGATGAGTTTAATGAATTGTGCAAATCAGAAGGGATTGTGAGGCCCTTGATAGTTCGTCATACTCCATAGCAAAACGGCGTTACAGAACAAATTAACAGAATGATCATGGAGAAGGTTCGATGTATGTTGCGAAATGCTAATTTTCTAAAGTCATTTTGGGCTAAAATGGCCTCTACTGCATGTTTTTTGATCAACCGATCTCCATCCGTTGCCATTGAGAAAAAGACTCCACAAGAGGTATTGTCTGGTAATCCTGCTGATTATTCTGATTTGAAAATTTTTGGGTGTCTTGCGTATGCTCATATTCATAATGGGAAATTGTAACTAAGATCCATAAAATATGTTTCTATTGGCTATAAGGCTGGTGTTAAAGGACATAAGTTATGGTGTCCTGAAAATAGAAAAATTGGGATCAACAGAGATGTTATTTTTTATGAAACTGCTATGCTACCTAATTTATCTCTTAAAGACTCTTCAAATAAAGAACAAAAAAAGCAGGTGGAGTTTCAAATTGATCCAGTAACTATAATAGATCCGATTCCTCAAGTTAGTATAGAAATTTAGAATAGAGTCATTTCTTCATCATAATATTCTATTACAAAAAATAGAGCTAGAAGAGAAGTTAAATGTTCGAAAATGTATGCCGAGGCTGATCTAGTTGCTGATGCTTTAAATGTGACTGAAGATATAGATGCAAATCAAGAGCCATCTACTTATTCCGAGGAAGTAAGCTATGAAGATTCAGAAAAATGGATTTTTTCCATGCAAGAAGAGATGGAATCACTTCACAAGAACAGAACATGGGATCTTGTGAAGCTTCTTAAAGGTAAGAAGGCTGCTCGTTGTAAATGGGTGTTAAAGAGGAAAGAAGGGACTCTAAGAGTTGAAGAACCCAAATATAAAGCAAGGTTTATTACAAAGGGCTACAGTCAGATTCTAGGTGTGGACTTCACAAATGTGTTTTCTCCAGTTGTGAAGCATATTTCAATTTGAATTTGAACCTTGCTTGGTATTGTGGTCATGTATGATTTGGAGCTAGAATATTTAGATGTAAAAACAATGTTCTTGCATGGAGAACTTGAAGAAGACATTTACATGCAACAACCAGAGGGGTTTGTAGTCTCAGAAAATGAGGACTATGTTTGCTTGCTAAAAAATTTCCTTTATGGCTTGAAACAGTCACCAAGGCAGTGATATAAGAGGTTTGATTCTTTTATGACTACTCATGATTTCAAAAGAATTAGCTTTGACAATTGTGTTTATTTTAAGAAAAACTGTGATGGTTCTTTTGTGTATCTACTCCCCTATGTTGATGACATGTTGATAGCAGTGAAAGATAAAGGAGAGATAAGAAAGGTTAAAGCCCGACTTAGTGAACAATTTAAGATGAAGGATTTAGGAGCAACAAAGAAGATACTTGATTTAAAGTTTTCAGAGATAGAAAAACAAGTAAATTGTACCTAATTTAGAAAGGGTACATTGAAAAAGTTCTTTGCAGGTTTAATATGCAGAGTGCTAAGCCTATTAGTACTCCTTTAGCAACCCATTTTAGACTTTCATCGACACTGTCTTCACAGTCAGATGATGAGATTGACTACATGTTACATGTCCCATATTCTAGTGCAGTGGGATCTCTTATGTATGCTATGGTTTGTTCATGTCTAGATTTATCATATGCAGTCAGTGTAGTTATTGGATACATGGAAAATCTCGGTAAAGAACATTGGAAAGTAGTTCAGTGGATTTTGAGATATTTAAGAGGTACTACTGATGTTTCCTTACAGTTTGGAAGAAATAGAGATAGAGTCATTGGCTATGTTGATGCTGATTTTGTTGGAGACCTCGATAAAAGAAGATCTCTCACAGGTTATTTCTTTACAATTCATGGGTTTTGCAATCAGTTGGAAAACCACTTTGCAAACTATTATCTCTTTGTCTACCACTGAAGCTGAGTACATGGCGATTACTAGGGCTTGTAAAGAAGCTATTTGGTTAAAGGGGCTCTTTAGTGAACTCAATGAAGACCTTCAAATCAATACAGTATCGTTCGATGGTCAAAGTGCCATCTTCCTTATGAAGGATCAAATGTTTCATAAGAGAACAAAGCATATTGATGTTCAGTATCATTTTGTTCGTGATATTATTGCTTATGGTGATATTGTTGTGAGCAAAATTAGTACTCATGATACTCTTGCATATATGATGACTAAGTCACTTCCTATAACCAAGTTTGAGCATTGCTTAGACTTGTTTGGTTTTCATTATTGAAGATAAACCCTTAAAGGGTTTCATGGAAGAGGTGGAGAACTTGTTCGTTAAGAGTTCGTGATGAAGAACTTGTTTGTTGAGAATTCGTGTCAAGTTAGAGATTGTGGGACCCAAATTCTTGTTAAAATAAATACAAGTTTCAAGATAAGGGGATCTACAAGGGCGAAGGCCGAGGCTGATTAGAATAAGGCTAATTAAAATAAATACACAGGTTGCACAAGTGGAATCCGTATAGAAGTTTACTTCCTCTATTTGATGTTGATTAGAATAAGAAGTTCTAACCTTACCGCATTACTTCTATTTTACTTTTATTAGAATATGGTTTTAAACCTATAAATAGAAGTAATAGTCTCTCCTCTTGTATCATTTGAATTCAACATAGTGAATTTTATTCTCCTTTGCCCGTGGTTTTTTTCTCGAAAGGGTTTCCACGTAAAATTTTGCGTGTTCTATTTTTTCTTTCTTTTTTTTTTTTTGTGATACATTGCCATTATCAACGTTCTATTTTTTCACAATTTCTTTGTAAAACCTTTTTTACTAAAACAATGATTTAGCTATATCCCTCATCATCTCCATTACCCAAGAAGTTAAGGTTTGAGCCCTAGTGTGAGAAAGTGTGATAGGTGGGAGAAAGGAGATTATCAAGGTATGAGTTTTGAAGTTTTCATCTCAGTCATGCATGAAATCATGTTTATTCCATTTTTTAGGTGTTATTGGGTCATATTAATGGCTATTTAATGTGTTGATGCTATGAGATTTTTGTTAAATCATGAAGAAATTGAAGCAAGGAGAAAGGGAAAATAGTGGATTGAGCTAGAAAGGAAGATTCTCCATCATTTTTTGATAGTTTTGTATGGTAAGATATTATGGATACCCTTCAAATTGCTTATCTTATGTTTTGAAATTTGATTTATTGATTTCTATGAGCATATTATTGTATATTGATTTTTATGAGAATATAGTAATTCCTGATTGAAGTCTCCGTATGGACACGTAAATGAAATTTTGGATTGTAATATAGTGACTTATTACCATGAATAAGATGACTAATTTTCCATTTTAGTGGCTAAAGCCACAAACACTATTCTTATACTATATTTGATTTGATATGAATGTTACTGATACTTTGAAATTAATGAAACATGGTCTTAATAGCTTAGTTAAATAGTTAGGATATGATTTACATGTCAATAGGGGACTCTTATTTTTACTTTGGTACTCTTATTATTAGCACATTGGTGTTCTGGTTCCTAGCACTACGGTGAGATCCTAATATGGTGAGATCCTTATTTGATCTTAGGCCACCTACGCTTCAGCTATCCTATTCTTGTAGTGCCAAACAATCCATCCTTAGTATCCTTTTTTATTTTCTAGGCATACTAGGGACCGGAGTTAACTGATTTTGATTTTGAGAATAAATTTCTTTTTACATGTTAAATATGGATTCTTGAATTGTTTGATGCAAATATTTACATGTGTTCTTTATAGTACTAAACTTCTCTCAGTTTTCCTATATTGTTATGTAGTTGCTATGTACACTACTTCTAAACGGTTTATAAAACCTTGTACTTAGTCCGAACCACAATTTTAAAGGTAAGTATATAAGGTATTTCCATATTATCTTACTAAGCTTTTTGCTTAACACATCGTTGTCTTTGTGCATAGGTTTTCTAGATTTGAGCTTGGAGAAACTTGGGATCACAAGCATACACCATTGTCATTTCCGAAGGGTATTGTAGCGCCCCAAAATTCATGTTTTTGATTGTGAAAATTATGTCAAGTGAGTTAATTTGATTCAATGGCTAAGTGTTAATTATGTGTGTTTGAGGTGCTGTGCTCAAATCCTTTCCCTTTAATTTTTATTATTTTTGCTCCAACCACTAACTTTGAATATTAATCTTATCTATTATTTTTGCTCAACTATTGATAAAAATGAGCTTGTTGGTTTAGTTGTAAGGTTTTAGCTTACTAGAGGTCCCGTGTTTGAATCTCATGCATTCAAAGCAAAAAATATTTTTGCTATTATCTGTCTGTGCCGCCCATGTGGTTAAAATTTGAGTTAAATTCAAATTCTGGAGAATTTGATAAGTGGTTAGTTACTAGGATTTTATTTTTTAAAACTTTTGAAAATTATCCAAAAAATTTCCACAAACTCTCTCTATAACACCCCTAACTCGTATCCATCGCCGGACCAAGGTTAAGAGGCATTACCAGACATATCGAAACATTTTACACTCATTTCATAACATCAATCATACAACATCATTTCATAATGATTCATACCTACATAGTCCCTTTAGAAGGTCTAAGAGATCTTGAACATGCTTTATAGAAGGTTCGGGACTAAACCGATCTCATACAGAAACTTTGCGGAACTTAGAAATTTTTCTTTCAAAATAGGGCACACGCCCGTGTGACTAGGCCGTGTGCCTCACACGGCCGTGCCTTGGACCATGTCTCAACCCATGTGCAAAACTGACTAGAATCACACGGCCTGTCATATGCTTGTGTGTCTAGCTCATGTGCAATTCTGACTAGCTTCTAGTTGAGATAGTGAAGGGCACGCTCTGGACACACGCCCGTGTACTCAATCGTGTGGGCAATTATAGGCCATTTGCAAGCCAAATTGCCACCCAATTAGGGTCTTACCTACAAGCATCAAACAAGCATTAAAATTATAACCCAAAAGCAACCAAAACATACAAAAATTTTGCATCACATAGCATGAACTACATTCACCCATAGTCGTATTCATTAACAAGACATTTCACATGGCTATATATAAATGTCCCAAAACATATCTTAACATTTTTAGCCTATACATGCCATACTTCAAAATGTACATTTTCAAAAGGTACCAAAATATAGTTCGATACTGTGGTGATGATCCTCGACAATCCCCGAGCTCCCAATGGCTTTGAGAATCTATAAAATAATGCAAACACACACAAAGTAATCTTTCAAAAGCTTCGTAAGCCATATACAAATAAACTTATCACATAGAACATTTATGAACCATCTTATCCATATAAACTATGGCATAACACAATAGCAATTTTCATATTTCTCATTTGGCTCAATAGTTCTTAACAACTTGCTTACAAACATATCACATTTCCATGTAGCTCATTTGATCATAGCACATTTGTATATAACACATTTTATCTCAATCATATATCTCAATTCCACATTTTCACATATACTTACTTTTCATACTCAAACTTTGTTTGCATTTCAAACGTACCTGCATCTGATACACATTTCACATAGTCATTCATTTCTCAGAGTGCCCGTTGAACCGTTGGGGATTAAATAGGATACTCGGATAACTCAAAAAACTTGTAAAATGCCAACGTCCCAGACGTGGTCTTACTTGTAATCAGTATCGATGCCACTGTCACAGACAGGGTCTTACACGAAACCAAATGCGATGCCAATGTCCCAGACATGGTCTTACACATAAATAACAAGTTAATGCCAATGTCCCAAACGTGGTCTTATACGATAACACATATCGGAATCCTATGTCATGACATACGTATCCTAACTACTTCCTAAGGTTCATACGGGGCTTCTTGGACGTTGTCACATTTTCAGAACTTTTACGAATTTCACATATTCAGCTCAATTAGCCATATATGACAATTCATTCTCATATAAACAATAATAATTCAATTTAATCACATTTATTTGTATATTGACTTACCTCGTACGGATACGAATAGATGAAAATGACTACTCGACCACTTTCGATTTCCCCCGATCTAATTCTGTTTTCTTTTGTTCTTGATCCATATAAATTCAAATTTAACTATTTAATAACACAATTCATTCATTTCAATCCATATACACACATTTAGGGCATTTTACAAATTAACCCTCACATTTTCACATTTTCACATTTAAGTCCTTATTTCATAAAATCACAAAATACACATAATTTTTTTATACCCATGCTTAGCCGAATATTCCATTAATCCATATAAGCCCATATAATTCATTTATTTCACAACTTAGTCCTTCAATTTCTCATTTTCAGAATTTAGCCCAAAATAGTCAAATTCATCAAAAATTCAAAGACAAAACATATTAATCTATCACATATCTTTCATATTTCAACAACTATCATCACAAAGCTTACAAAATCATCAATGGCATAACTCACAATCTTCATCAAATTCGGAAATTGAGACATGGGCTTAAGAGAACACGAAGCAATGATCACAAAAACATAGAAATTATCAAAAACTGAACAACTATCATACCTTAATCAAAGAAAAACCATGGCCGAACCTAGATTTCTTTTTTTTTTGCTTTTCTTTTTCTTTCAAATTCGACAAAATGGATGAACATAATGACCATATTTTATGATTTGTTTTAATAAATGAACATTATTTAATCATTTACCATATTAACCTTTTTAATTAACATATAAAACATATATATATATTAAGGCCATTAATGTCCATTATCATTCAAAATGGTCTAATTACCATTTAAGGCCATCATATTCAAAAGCCAACTCAATTAAACACATTAACATATAGAATGTCACTTTTACCTTTTATGCGGTTTAATCCTTTTCACAAATTAATCGCACAATCGGAAAAATTAAATCACGGAAATTTCACACATACAAATTCACATGTTGTAGACTCAGAAAATAATATTAATTTATTTTTCAGACTCGAATTTGTGGTCCGGAAACTACTATTCTGACTAGGGTCCAAACCGGACTGTTACAACTCTCCCCCCTTAGGGATTTTCGTCCTCGAAAATCTTACCATTGAACAGATTCAAATATTGCTCTCTCATAGCATCTTCGGGCTCCCACGTAGCCTCTTCTACACCTTGTCGATGCCACAATACTTTTACTAATGAAATTCTCTTATTTCATAATTCTTTAACCTCGCGAGCTAAGATGCGGATCGTTTTTTCTTCATAAGTCATATCGGACTGAATCTCTATCTCAGACGAAGAAATTACATGCGAGGAATTAGATATGTATCGTCGTAGCATCAATACATGAAATACATTATAGATCTTTTCTAACTCAGATGGTAGCAACAGTCTATAAGAAACCGACCCAATACACTCGATGATCTCATATGGTTCGATGAATCTCGAACTCATTTTGCATTTTCCGCCGAATCGGAGTATTTTCTTCCACGGAGACACTTTCAAAATTACTTTGTCCCTGACCTGAAACTCAATGTCTTTTCGTCTCAAGTCTACATATGATTTTTGACGCAACATCTCAACATATCCTCAAGTATTTGAATAATCTGTTCAGATTGACCATCTGTTTGTGGATGAAAGGCGGTACTGAAGTGCAATTTTGAACCTAAAGCCTCTTGCAGTTTCTTCCAAAAACGCGAAGCAAACCTCGAATCTCTGTCA
The DNA here is from genome assembly GCA_005393395.2 of Gossypium australe. NCBI lineage: Eukaryota > Viridiplantae > Streptophyta > Magnoliopsida > Malvales > Malvaceae > Gossypium > Gossypium australe. Next base: position 84,801,321 of record CM016617.1, on the reverse strand, counting down.
GACACAATAGATAGTGGCACCTCGTGCAATCTCATGATATCATAAATATATAGCTCAGCTAACTTATCAAGTGAGTAATCATATCGTACCGGAATAAAATGGATTGATTTCGTTAATCTGTCAACTACAACCCAGATCGCGTCTTTCTTTCTCGGAGTTAGGGGCAAACCCAAAATAAAATCCATCGTCACTTTATCCTATTTCCACTTGGGAATCATAATCGGTTGTAACAAACCAGATGGCACCTGATGTTCAGCTTTAACTTGCTGACAGATCAAACATTTCGAAACAAATTCAGAGATATCTCTTTTCATTCCAGGCCACCAGTAAAGTTGTTTCAAATCATTATACATCTTTGTACTTCCCGGATGAACAGATAAGCGACTGCTATGTGCTTCTTTCAAGATCAATTGAATCAACTATAAATTTCTCAAAACACAAATCCGATCTCGGAATCTCAGATAATCATTATCATCAACTTGAAATTCGGAATCAGAGTTCAAATCACACTGAGCTCGTTTCACTAATATTTCATTATCAATTTTCTTGGCATCACAAATCTGCTGTAAGAAAAATGGTCTCGCTTCCATCTCAGCTACAATCACACCGTCATCACCCAAATCTATCTGAGTATTCATTTCTCGTAAAGCAAATAAAGACTTTTGGCTCAAAGCGTCAGCAACAACATTGGCTTTTCCCGGGTGATAATCAATCACAAGATCGTAGTCTTTTAACAGCTCTAGTCACCTTCTCTGACGCAAAATCAAATCTTTCTGAGTCATCAGATATTTCAAACTTTTATGATCTGAAAACACATGACATTTTTTACCAAAAAGATAGTGGCGCCAGATTTTTAGAGCAAATACGATCGCAGCTAACTCAAGGTCGTGTGTCGAATAATTCTTTTCATGCGGTTTCATTTGCCTCGAGGCATAGGGTATAACTTTGCCTTCCAGCATCAAAACACATCCCAAATCGTTCAAGGAAGCATCACTATATATCACAACTTCTTTACAGGATTCTGGTTGTACTAGCACTGGAGCTTCAGTCAAAAGGGCTTTCAACTGATCAAAGCTTTTTTGACACTTTTCAGACCATTCGAATTTTACATCTTTCTGAAGCAATCTTGTCAACGGAGTTGCAATCATCGAAAAGCCTTTTACAAACCTTCAGTAATAACCAGCAAGTCCCAGAAAACTGCAGACTTCAGACATATTTTTCGGAGGCTTCCAGTCCAAAATAGCTGAAATCCACTCGTATTCCGGATGCTAACACAATATGCCCTAAAAACCAACTTCGGGCAACCAAAACTCACATTTACTAAACTTTGCATACGATTGCTTATGACGCAGAATTTGTAGTACAATTCTCAAATGTTCGACATGCTCAGTTTCATCACGTGAGTAAATCAAAATATCGTCAATGAATACAATAACAAATCGATCTAAATACAGTCTAAAAATTCTGTTCATCAAATCCATAAAGATAGCAGGAGCATTTGTTAGTTCGAAAGGCATAACTAAAAATATGTAATGCCTGTACCTCATTCTGAAAGCTGTTTCGGAATGTCTAAATCTTTTACTCGCAACTGATAGTATCCCGATCTCAGATCTATCTTTGAAAACACAGAAGCTCCTTTCAACTGATCAAACAAAACATCAATTCTAGGTAGAGGATATTTATTCTTAATAGTCACTTTGTTTAACTGACGGTAATCAATGCCCATTCTCATTGTGCCATCTTTCTTTTTCACAAACAGAATGGGAGCACCCCAAGGTGAGAAACTCGGTCGTGCAAATCCTCTATCGGTCAATTCTTGCAACTGAGATTTCAATTCTTTTAATTCTGTCGGAGCCAATCTATACGGGGCTATTGAGATAGGAGTCGTCCCCGACATTAACTCAATGCCAAACTCAACTTCTTGTATTGGAGGTAATCCCGGTAATACTTCAGGAAACACGTCAGGAAACTCACAAACAACTGGCACAGATTCAACTTTCTTTTCTATCACTTTCGCATCAATCACATACGCAAGATAAGCTTCACATCCCTTTTTTACATAATTCAGAGCTTTCATTGAAGATATCACTGCCGATAACCCCTAGTGTTGCATTAACTTGATCTGTGGACTCCCATATTAGGTTTGCCTATAATCTAGCAGATTTTCGTCATCCTATCCCTAGGGGTGTGATCAACTCCGCTTAACTATGCTAGATCTACTCTTAAACAGGGAATATGCCTCCACTGCCTAAGCACATAAATACTTGAATCAATATCCTGAAATATTAAAACAAGAATTAAGAACACATAATTAAGAACAAATCAAGTATTTATCATATAGTTCAGAAAACAATAACAAGATTCGTCTTAGGTTTCATCCCCCTCAGGTATCTGAGGGGTTTAGTTCATGTTTATAAAAGAATACATCTCAGAAGAAAATATAAAACAAAACATAAGAAAAACCCTAAAACCCCCTGAAGGAAATTGAAGAGAAGATCTTCCGTCTTGAGTATGATTCCGGCTTCTTGAGATGGATCAACTGGCTGTCTTCGAGTAAATCCCACAATTCGGCCTCTCTGGCTTGGCTTCTCAGCCTACTTTAAAGCCCCCCTTTAGGTCACACTTAGGGTGTTTATATAGGCTTTCGGAATGTCTTTCTTTGCCTTTAGGTAACCTATTCTGAATAGAATTAATACAGGTCACGGCAGGGACACGCCCATGTAAATCGAGCTCAGGCCGTGTTCGGATATGCTAAAGAGGCACAGTCATGTGGATTTCTCCAGGCCGTGTGAATTTCGTACTTTGGCCCATTTGCTCTGTTTTTGGCTTGTTTCTCATTCTTTTCATCCTCCGGTGCTCTCCTAAGTATAAAACATGAAATTAAAAGATTAGGAGCTTCAAATTCCACAATTCAGGGGATAAATCATCTAAACGTATGCCAAATGTGGGATTAAAATATGTATATATTACGGTTTATCAAATACCCCCACACTTAAGCATTTGCTTGTCCTCAAGCAAAATTCTCAACTTACAATTAAAATGAACTTTCTCAATTCATAATATTCATCAATAGTGTGTCATCATAATTCATAGGTAATTCATACATTGATAATTTAATCGAAAGGGTTCTAAAAATTCAAACAATCAACGTCATAGTTTTTATAGTACGAAAACATAGGTGTTTTCCTCTTTCCTAAATAATTACCTCTGATTTTAAATTCGAAAAAAATTGATATCCTCACTAAAGATTCACTCAAATCACTCAAAAGTGTTTAAGGTTCAAAATTAAGCACTCAAAAGTCGAACATGAAAAGTTAATCCCATAGGCTTGCATGAAAATCAAATCTCTACCACTACAAATGAGATGATACACAAATCAAAAAGGACTTTAAAAAGGGTTGTAATGGGGCTCATGTTAAAGGTGTGGATAAAGGCTGAATTAAAGGGTTAGAATCGAGATTGAATTGACAAATTACCTAACTTAGAAAGATGAACTAAGACTCGAATAATTACATCAACTAAAATTTCATAACACGAGCTTCTTCTCAAGATGTAGAATTTAAACGTATAAGCTCATAGAACTAATAATGAATATAATTCATTTTTTTAAGAACAAATCAAGTAAATAGGTTTTAACAATTGAAATAGAGAATGTAGTTAGGCAACTGATCAAATCAAATCTCGATATAAGGGTAGTCAAGAGAAATGGTGATAACAAATACAAGTTGGGTTTTGGGTTAATATTAGTGGGTGAGTCAATAAACGGTTTGTTAAGATCAAAGGGGTTCACTAGGGGTTAATTGTGAGGGTAGGCTTTTAGTGGAGTAAGTGGGTTAAATCATAAGTGCCTTTATCATCTCTGTATATCAACTCAATGATGTTGTCTTGACATGTATAATCAAAGCAAGTTCTAGAATAACAAATCAATGTTGACACACTCATAATCAATAAAGTGAGCAAGAAAAGAATGCATGCTCTAAAAGGCTCAAAATCTCACAAAAATTATGGGTTTTTGATATCAACTTTGTAAATTTAAAACTTCAAGGTAATAATTAGATTCAGGTAGACAACCTAACAAAATTTTAATTTTTGAAAATAGACTTGTCGCAACCATTTTTTAACAAAACGGGTATCGACTTTAAAAATAGGGAGTCGCCACCGATCTTTGTTAGGTGTGATCGGATCACCTTTGTTTTAATAGAATGTTTTGATTTATTAAAACAGTGTTTTTGATCTACGAAATTTGAGAAAATAGGTTCGGGAGCCGGTTACGTGCGAGGAAGGGTTAGCACCCTCGTCACGCCCACAATTGGTACCAAATTGATTAATTAATGTCCCCATGCCGAAAGTTTGAAAATTTTGAAAGAATTAAAAAATTTGACCCCCTTTTTTTTGAAATATTTGAATTTTCTCGAATTGGATATTATGATTTTCCCGTTCCGAGAGAGTAAAATATCACATCCAGTACATAGGACACGACGATTTTAATCTTTGAATCCAAGATCATCTCTTAATTCCCGAGACTCATGCATTAAAATATCAAAAGGATATTCGATTGTTTGGCCAAGCGAGAGAACCGAAACCCAACACATAGGGCACTGTCCCTCGAATTCCCAAACGTAAAATATTGCCTTATTTTGAAAACTTTTTGATTTTGGATGGAATTTATGAAAGATTTTAGGTTAGGTTTTAAAGAAATATGTTTCAAAGCGCGGATGGAATTACGCGATGAAGAGAACGATAATGTAACGTGAATTTGGTGTAATGACAACACAATACACATAATACATGACATCGAAATCATAAATCTAAAATGTTGACATACATGAATAATAATAATAATATCAATAATGGATAATAATATGAACAGTAATAATGATGACAGTGAAAATGCGAGCAAACTAATCATAATACATGCAGGGACGGTAATCGCATAACTTACGCAATTTAAATATCAACGTCAATAATATAGGAGCAGTGAATTAAACAATTTTAAAAGGAACGCTACATAAAACAACTTAAAAAAATTTGCAAAAAGATTTTAAAATGGAGGACACAATAAGAAGGATAAATAATACACGAAATACTTTTGTAATAATGTTAAAGATTTTAAAATGAACAATATATACATGTAATGCTTAATAAAGATAATATACGAAAAGGGATTTCAAAATGAACAAATAATAGTAATAAAACTTCAAAAAAAAAAAAAAATAAATACGTCCCCCTCTTTTTTTTAAAAGAGATTGAAAACTAGATTGAAATCAGAACGAAACAGTGGGGGTCAAAATCGAAATAAACCCCGAAAGGGAGCCAGGGACCATAGCGTCGAATGCGTGGATCTATGGGGAATGATTGAGAAAATGACCCGGCCAATATGCGCTGCGTTTTATATTGATTTGGACGCAGATAAAATTAAAAACGGAATAATGTTGATAGGACAGATTTAAAGAGTTAAATAGGGCCGAAATCAGTTGCGCACAAAGAACAGGGGGCCATCGCACAAATATCCCATTAAAGGGATATGCACAGCTATCCCTGAAGACTGAACGGCGCCGTTTCTATTATGTATTGAAGAAACCCTAAATTGTTTCAAAATATTTTATCCCTCGCCCCCTGTAAACCCAACAGCCGCAGCCCCCTTTTTTTGTTCTCTCCAACGGAGGGAACCCAGCCAGGCGTCCCTTCTTACTCCGTCTTCCTTGCCCGACGATGGGGCTTCCTTCTAGAGTCTGTCGCACGACCACGTCGTAGCCACCGTACTACCATCAGATTTGGTGGCTGGTAACACGCGAGGGCGCTCAGGTGATTTCTTTTCTATTTTTTATTGCTTATTCACAAAGATTTGGAAATAAATAAAAACACAACTATAAACGATGACCGAAGAGACAGCAACCTTCAAAGTTTTCTGTTCTTTTTATTGCCGAGGTTTTCGCAAGAGTGGAAGCCAAATCGACTGCCCTTTTTCGTTTCCTGATTGCTTTTTACTTTTGATTTCTGATTCTGTTTCTTAATATCTGGTAATATGCAGGTCTTTTTCAAAAAAAGAGGAGCCCTTTTTACATCAATTTTTACTGGTTTTATAGCATAAGGCCTACAATTGTTTTATTATCCTATTGTTGGTCCCATGCTCTGTTGCTTGTTTTGTTTTCTGTCTGTAGAGTATGGGCGAGGCGATTGGGGCATGCGAGTGTTCGATCGGGGCGCACGAGAGTGCTCGTGGCGCGGTGCGAGTGGTAGCCGACAGTGGTGAGTAGGGTTGTCGAGGAGCATGGGCGCGGGTGCCATCCTAGGCTTGCGTGGGGGTGTTGACCGAGGCGAGGGTGTCGATCGAGGCATAGAGGCGTGCTGGTGAAGGGGCGGCACGAGGGCAGGAACCCTAGGGTTCTTACCTTTTTTCTAAGATTTCGGGCCAATTCGGCCTCTGTTAATTTGGGCTAACGGGTTAGGTTTAGTGGGTTGCTGTAATTGGGTTTATTGGGCTCGGTTTAATCTGGTCTTTAATGTGGTTCCAAATTTGTTCTGTAATGGACTATTGTTTTTGGATTTTTATTCTGTTTGTTTATTTTGGTTTATTGGGCTTTGAGCTCTCTTGTAAATGGACATTCAAAAGACTGTTATATATTATTTTTCGGCTTAACTTTGGGTTTGTAAAAAACAAGGTTAAAATGGGCTGTCTGGATTTAGACTATAATGGGACCCCGGGCAAAAATGGTTATTACAGCTGCCCCTCTTTGCTCATTGTCGTGAAACGAGGATAGAGCAAAGACAAAAGAAGAACCAATTTTGCCCGGTCTTGGTGGGCTTGGACTTACTGGCCCTCGTCTTCTTTAAACATCTTCAAACTCTACCGTAACCTGTCGCTTGGACCCATTCCACCGTCGCTTCTACGAGACATGACCCCTAGCTTCAATCTACCAACTGCTCCATTGAGACTTTGATGAAGTCTAAACTTTCCAAACTGTTTCCTTCTTCTCGCAATATGAGTTGACCTTTTCCCCTTTTTTTTTTAGACAGAAATCGAAAAACAGAAAATGAAAATACCTCAGCGTGCAACTTGAGGAGCTGCGAATGGGATTTGAAAAAATAGAAATTAAAACACCTCAGTGTGTGACCTGAGGCTCAACTCACCTCTCGCATTATGAGTTGATTCTAACAGAAATGGAAAGACAGAAATTAAAATACCTCAGCATGCGTAACCCGAGGCCCAACTCACTTCTCGCATTATGAGTTGATTTTGGCAGAAATTAAAAAACAGCAATTAAAATACCTCAGCGTGTCCCGAGGCCCAACTCACATCTCGCATTATGAGTTGACTTTTGAACAGAAATTTAGAAACAGGAATTAAAAATACCTCAGCGTGCGTAACCCGAGGCCCAACTCACTTATCGCATTATGAGTTGACTTTAACAGAAATTTAAAAATAGGAATTAAAAATACCTCAACGTGCGTAACCCGAGGCCCAACTCACTTCTCGTATTATGAGTTGACTTTAACAGAAATTTAAAAATAGGAGTTAAAAATACCTCAGCGTGCGTAACCCGAGGCCCAACTCACTTCTCGCATTATGAGTTGACTTTAATAGATATTGAAAGACAGAATTTAAATACCTCGGCGTGTCCCGAGGCTCAACTCACCTCACATATTATGAGCTGATTTTTGAACAGGAATTTAAAGGCAGAAATTAAATACCTCGGCGTGCCCCGAGGCTCAACTCACTTCACGTATTATGAGTTGATTTTTTGAACAACAATAATTGAGAACGTATCTGGTGGGACTCGGATGCCTTCTTTTTTCATGGTTCGGTAAAGCTATCGTCAAAACTTCATGTTTGACTGGTACACCTGTATGTGTCATGCGTGACGTTATAATGATATGCACGTGTTTGTCTTAAATGCTCTTATGCCTACATGATTATGTCATGCGCTCTGGGCTTGTTTGTCATGTATCTCTCGTTATGACTTTCGTGATGACTCGTATTTGTTGCTTCGATTCTTATCCTTCTTTTCAGGTTTTGTAACCGTCCTCAAGTTTTACGAATAATCCATGTTTCTCATATATTGCCCTTTTTGCTCCTGTTGAACTCTTGTCTTTGCTTTGGGGCTCTTGTACTTACCAGATTCTCATCCAGGTAATGCTCAACATTTTTTTGTTTAGAGTATGTCATTTCACCATTTATCATTTAATTGAACCACACATGAGATGCGTGAAAATGGAAAAGTAGATACGAAAGGAATATTTCGCATTCATATTTATTTCCGAAAGCAATAAGCAAAAAAATTGGCAGGGAATAGTTCAAAAGAGAAAGTATTATAAAGAAAAGGAAAGCAAGTTCAATTGTCACAAATGCTCTAGATATTCGACGTGTGAATTTCTCCAAGTTTCTTGATCCTGAATCTTTTTGAGTGAAGCTTTTTGCATAGAAGATTCTGAGCTTCTGAGTCTGCTTCAAACGTTAATATCTCGCCTTTTGACCTTCTGCATAGGTCGTCTTTGCTTTTTGAGCCCAACTCGGCTTCCTTAGAACGCCCTTTTTGGTTTTCATTCTAATTTTTTTTTGTTTATCAAGACGCCCTTTCCGGGTTTTCATCTTGATCTTTTTTTTTATTTTTATTTTTTACCAAGACGCCCTTTTCGGGTTTTCATCCTGATCTCTTTTTCTTTCTCTTCTTCTTTTTCTTTTCTTCAGGCGTAGTACTTCTTCACGGCATCTGAGTTTACCGGATTCGGTATCTCCTTCCCATCCATTTCAGTGAGGATCAAAGCTCCACCTGAGAATGCTTTCTTCACGACGTATGGCCTTTCCCAATTTGGTGCCCATTTTCCTCGAAAGTCCTTTTGTATGGGAAGAATCTTTCTTAATACTAGTTCCCCTTCACGAAATTCTCTTGGCCGCACCTTCTTGTCATGGGCGTTGATCATTCTCTTCTGGTACATTTGTCTTCAAGCGTTTTTCTTTGATCAGATTGCCTTCTTGTCATGACAAATTGCCTTCAAGCGTTTTTCTTTGATCAGATTTAGTTGGTCATATCGAGCCCGAACCCATTCCGATTCTTCTAGTTTTGACTCCATTAAGATTCGTAAAGAGGGGATCTCGACTTCAATGGGCAGCACAACTTCCATTCCATAGACCAGAGAGAAAGGAGTTGCCCCCGTAGAGGTTCGCACACATGTGCGATATGCATATAGAGCAAACGGTAGCTTCTCGTGCCAATCTTTATACGTCTCGGTCATTTTCCCAATGATCTTCTTGATATTTTTGTTAGCAGCTTCTACCGCCCCGTTCATCTTTGGACGATAGGGTGAGGAATTATGGTGCTTTATTTGAAATTGCTCACACACTTCTTTCATCATCTTGTTGTTCAGATTTAAAGCATTATCTGAGATGATTCTCTCAGGCAAACCGTATCAACATATGATATCCTTTTTTAAGAACTTGCACACTGCGGTCTTTGTTACATTTGCGAATGAAGCGGCTTCTACCCATTTCGTAAAGTAATCTATGACCACAAAAATGAATCGATGTCCATTAGAAGCCTTCGGGGAGATTGGCCCTATAACATCCATGCCCCACATAGAAAAGGGCCACGGCGAAGTCATGACATGAAGGGGCGAAGGTTCTGCATGGATTTTATCGCCATAAACTTGACATTTGTGGCACTTTCGCGCATAACTAATGCAATCACTTTCCATCGTCAGCCAATAATAGCCGAGTCTCATAATCTGCCTGGCCATAGTGAAGCCGTTGGCGTGCGTTCCACAAATTCCTTCGTGGACCTCTTCAAGTATCTTTCTGGCTCCACTATCATCCACGCATCTCAGGAGCACTTGATCTTTTCCCTTTTTGTATAGGATGTCCCCATCAAGAACAAATCCTGCTGCCATTCTCCTGATTGTTCTTTTGTCGTTCTCATTTGCTTGCTCAGGATATCTTTGATCCTTTACATATTCTAAGATATCGTGAAACCATGGTTGTCCATCTGCCTCATTTTCGATGCTAAAACAGTGTGCAGGGGCCTCATATATGCTCATCTGGAGGGGCATTATTTCTGTTTCCCGGTTTGCTTTGAACATCGAAGCCAAAGTGGCTAAGGCATCAGCCAATTGGTTTTCTTCTCGTGGGAAGTAGTTAAAAGTTACTTCCTCGAATTCTTTGATCAGTTCTGCCACGAGATCGCGATATTTGACCAACTTCGAATCTCTCACCTCCCAATCTCCACGGATTTGGTAAATTACCAGCGGTGAATCTCCGTATACCTCTAAGATTACGATGCCTCGTTCAATAGCTGCTCGAAGTTCCAAGATGCAAGCCTCATATTCTGCTATGTTATTAGTACAGAAGAAATTTAATCTGGCGGTGAATGGGTAATGATTCCCTTCTGGTGACACTAAGACTGCTCCAATCCCGTGCCTCAATGCGTTTGATGCACCATCAAAGCTCATCTTCCATGATTTCTCCTTTGATGACTCACATTCTTTTTTTGTAAAGCATATTAAATCTTCGTTAGGGAAATCAAATCTCAATGGCTCGTATTCCTCTGTTGTTCGAGTTGCCAAGAAGTCAGCTATCGCACTTCCTTTTATCGACTTTTGACTTACATAGGTGATGTCGTACTCTGATAGCAGAATCTGCCATCATGCCATTCTTCCTGAGAGTGCAGGTGATTCCATCATGTACTTTATTGGGTCTAGCTTTGAAATTAGCCATGTCGTATGATACAACATATATTGCCCGAGCCTTCAAGCTACCCAGACCAACGCACAACAAAATTTTTCAATCGACGGATACTTCGCTTCATACTCGGTGAATTTCTTGCTAAGGTAGTAGATTGCCCTTTCTCTTTTTCCTGACTCGTCATGCTGCCCCAATACACAACCTAATGAGTTGTCGAACACAGCCAAGTACAATATTAAGGGTCTCCCGGGGGTTGGTGGTACTAACACTGGGGGGCTAGACAAATATTGTTTTATCTTGTCAAAAGCCACCTGGCACTCCTCATCCCATTTTCCAGGATTGTGCTTCTGAAGAAGACGAAAAATTGGGTCGCATTGGTTGGTAAGTTGAGCGATAAACCGAGCAATGTAGTTTAGCCTCCCTAGGAATCCTCTAACTTCCTTTTGTGTGTGCGGAGGCGGCAACTCTTGTATGGCCTTTATCTTGTCCGGATCAACTTCAATACCTCTCTCACTGACGATGAAACCCAGTAATTTCCCTGAGGTTGCTCCAAATGTGCACTTGGCTGGATTAAGCTTCAGCTGGAATTTTCTCAGTCTTTCAAACAACTTCTTGAGGTTCCCAACATGCTCTCTTTCCCCTCGAGATTTGGTGATCATATCGTCTACATAGACTTCTATTTCCTTGTGCATCATGTCATGAAACAGTGCTACCATGGCTCTCTGGTATGTTGCCCCGGCATTCTTTAGCCCAAATGGCATTACCTTGTAGCAGAATGTCCCCCACATTGTCGTGAATGTCATTTTCTCCATATCCTCAGGAGCCATTTTGATTTGATTGTAACCAGAAAATCCATCCATGAAGGAGAAAAACGAGTGCTTTGCCGTGTTATCTACCAATGTATCAATGTGTGGCAATGGGAAATTATCTTTAGGGCTTGCTCGATTCAAATCCCGATAATCCACACACATTCGCACTTTACCGTCCTTCTTGGGTACCGGTACTATATTAGCCACCCATTCTGGATACTTGGAGACTTGTAGGAAACCGGCATCAAACTGCTTCTTTACTTCTTCCTTTATCTTTAAGAGCATTTCAGGCCTCATCCGCCATAACTTCTGTTGAACAGGCTTGCGTTCTGGTTTCAATGGGAGCCTATGGACCACTACATCTTCATTCAAACCTGGCATATCCTGATACGACCATGTGAATACATATTTGTATTCATGAAGCAAAGCGATCAAATCATGTTTGGTGTTCCCTGACATGGAGGTCCCAACTTTCACTTCTTGCCTCCTTTCATCGTTTCCCAAATTCACTGTCTCAACAGGTTCTTGATGGGGTAGTATCTGTTTGTCTTCTTGCTCTATCATTCTTAGCAAGTCGGGGGACGAGACATAATCTTCAGCATTTTCCTCAGCTTCGAATTCTCCTAAACAAACAGCTTGCTCGAAATCGATTCTAGGACTTGTAACGGGATTGTCCACATCATCGATATCTGAGCACCTGAAAGACAAATGGAAAAGAAACTATAGAGGAATATCAAGGTGTTGGGACACACAAACATAGCATCGTGGCATGATATGCAATATATGTAGGCACAAATTATAAGAAGAGGGAATAAATATGAAGCCAACGAGAATGAAGAGACCATAACATAAATGCATCTCTATTGAAGTTCATTTAAAAGATAAATTGCAGACATAAACTCTCGTAACAGTTTTCCCAATAACTTGGGGCATAAAAGGGGTGGACATTGAGGATTACTTTGGAGGAACCCTAAAAACTATAAGAAGGTCCTCAGCAGTCCAATTGCTCAACACAAATCCAGGCGGACCAGGGCGTATCATTGAGATATCTTTCTTTGTATCATCCACTTTGTCAACAACGTTTATATTGAAGTTTTGAAAAATCCCTTTCAATCGACAGCAGCGTGTTTCGTGCATTATCTCTTTTTGGGTACGTCATTCCTGCAGATGTAAATGTTTTTGATAAGGGCGGGTAAGTTATAGGCTCCCCTTCCGCTTCCTGACCTGAAGCTCTTGCCATCCTCTTTTCCTGATCCTTTTGCAGCTGTTTCTTTCTTTGTCGCACATCCGGCTTGAACCCTAAACCGTATCAGGCCTTGTGGTGTATCGGGTTTAGTGCTCTGGCTAACCCTTGTTGGTATCTTCCTAAGCTTTTTCTTGCTCGGGCTCCCTTTCCAACCGTCAGTTTGATCCCTATCTTGGTATTTCTCGATAATCTAGGTGTGAGAATCTTGTTTCCCTCAGCCACAAATGTAACATTAACAAATTCGAGGGAACGGAAAGAACATTCTATCGCATCTTTGCTCACTTCGATGTAAGGCGTGACAGCAGAAATAGACGCAACGATGTCCTCTTCACCATCGACCGTGATCAAACAGTGATCCATGATGAATTTTACCTTTTGGTGGAGAGATGAAGGGACTGCCCCAGCAGAGTGGATCCAAGGCCTCCCTAAAAGGCTATTGTACGACAGATTAATGTCCATGACTTGGAACTCTACATTATATGTGCATGGGCCCACTTCTAGGGGGATTTCATTCTTTCCCATAACCTCGCGTCGTGTCCCGTCAAATGCCCTTACCGTGGAGTGACAAGGCCTTAAATAGGACATATCAACTGGCATCCTGGAGAGTGTGGCCAAAGGCATGACATTGAGTTCGGATCCATTGTCAATGAGCACATTTGGCACTATGTAACCCTTGCAATTGGTCATAATATGTAATGCTTTCACAGAGCCCCTACCATTTGCTGGTATCTCATCATCACTAAATGAGATGAAATTATCTGCATTCAGATTGTTCACCCATCTGTCAAGCTTTTCTACAGATACATTGCTTTCTACGTAAGCTTGATTGAGCACTTTTAGTAAAGCGTTCCGATGTGACTCTGAGTTCAACAATAGGGATAACACTGAGATTTTTGCCGGTTGTTTGTTTAACTGTTTCACGATGCTGTATTCGCTATGCTTGATGAACTTCAAGAATTCGTGAGCTTCCTCCTCATTCACAGGTCATTTTAAGTCCAGTTCCGGCTGTTCTTCAACGTCCACCTCAGCCTCACGCATCGGTGCCTTGCCTTTCTGATTCAAGTCGGCAACTTCTTTCTTTGGTTCAGCCTTTTCAGGGGAATAACACCTCCCGCTGCGAGTAAAGTGTCCTACTCGACCGATATCTCCAGCCACAGCTTTTGGCTTTTCGGGTGCAACAATGTTAACATCGTATTTCCATGGCACCGCCTTATCGTCCTTGTAATGGAAAGGAGAAGGTACTTGGATTATCATCTTTGGCTTCACCTCTTCCTTCTTTGCTTCGTAGTAGATCACCAAAGGTCGACCGGCACTATAAGGGGGGCCTGATGGTTGACCCTTAGAGGCACATATATCCTTGGCCTCATCTATTTTATCAAGGATCTCGACTTCCTTGTTGTTCATCATGTCTTGGAGTAGTTTCCTGAATTCTTCGCAAGATTAGATGTCGTGCCCCTCGATACCATGAAAGATACAAAAACTTGGTCCTTCCATACTTTCTTCTTCGAAGCTTCTATGGGCATGACTAAACAAGCCATGTTCCACCATCACCTTCCAGACCTTTCGCAAGGGTGTTTTTATTTCAGATATGCAGCTCTTAGCTCGCCGTGTGTCTTCTTTTATCACTGCGCTTACATTCCCTTCGGTATGGTTAGAGAGCGGGTTTTCAGCTACATTACCAGTACCGTCGAATCATAAAATCCCTGCATCTATGAGATCCTGTACTCTCCTTTTGAAGGCTATGCAATTTTCCGTGGAGTGCCCTTGGTTTCCCCCATGATACATACAACTAGTATTGGGGTCGTACCATTTCAGGTATGGCGGTTTCAAAGGTGCCATATAATGCGGGGATATTAATTGTTTTTCCAGCAATTTTGGGCACAGTTCTCCGTACGACACAGGGATAGGGGCGAGTCGGGGTTTTTCAAGATTGGGTCTCGCCGACCTTTGTTCGTGTTTGGGTAGGCTTGGAGCGGGCATGTTATTAGGTGGGAATACGATGAATGGCCGTTGGTTATTCGTGTTGTAGACAGGGTAAGAAGGAGGTACTTGATAATAAAAGTTTTGGGGAGGGAGATAGAAATTTGGAGGTGGGCAATATCGGGGGTGTGATTGGGTTGGGTATGAATTGGGAGCGTAGTGGTTCCCAGTCCCCACCATATGGGTTTCAGGCTCTTTCTTCTTTATAGGTACTGGCCTTTTCGAGCTCTCGAAACCCTCCATCCTTCCGCTTTTGATGCCACTTTCAATGAGTTCCCCGGATATTACGACATCGGCAAAGTCCTTTGTGGCATTTCCTACCAGCTTGTCATAAAATGGCGCTTTTAAAGTATTGATAAAGAGGACTGTTATCTCAGTTTTGGTCAGTGGGGGTACTACTTGAACTGAGATGTCCCTCCACCTTTGAGCATATTGCCTGAAAGTCTCTGCTGGCTTCTTCTCCATCATCTATAGCGTTAGCCGATCGGGTGCCATGTCGGAGACGTGCTTGTACTGCTCACAGAACGCTGAAGCTAAGTCATTCCATGATTGGATCCTCTCTCTACCGAGCTGATTATACCATCGGAGGGCCGACCCGGTCAAGTTCTCTTGAAAGCAATGTATTAATAATTTGTCTCCGTTCACATATCCAGCCATTTTTTGACAAAACATGATAAGGTGCGCCTTTGGACACCTTGTTCCATCATATTTTTCAAAGTCTGGCATTTTAAATTTCGGAGGCAGGACCAGATCGGAAACCAGGCTGAGCTCTTTGGCGCTCATTGCGGAAGGGGCTCTAGTACCCTCCACCACCTTGAGCCTTTCCCCCAAGATCCTATATTTTTCCTCAGCATCATGATCTTTCATTCTTAACTTAGCTAGTTCTACCGGATCATCCAAATCCGGGACAATTGGGTCAGCAGGGTTAGCTCCGTGGTTTGATACGAATACTCCTTGCCCTAGATGGGCGGGCGGTGGTACAGGTGGTTGTTCTGGGCCTGCAAATTCCCTTTGAGGCCAATCTCCATGAGGTGGAGTGAATCCTGGGGGGTGGAATGGACTTTGATTAACTCTCGAGTGAGGTTCTGTAATTTCAGGACTCTGTACAGGTCCTTTTCCTTTAACCAGAGTCGTCACCATCTCCATTAGCTTGGCCATCTGGTCCTTATGCTCAAGGGATTCTTCCCTGGATTTCACCATCAAGTCCCTTGTCTCTTGCTGCGATTTGGCTAATTGTTCTTGCAACTGTCCCTGGATCCTTTCCATTCTTTCAATTCTTTCGCTGAGTTCTGCATCCATAATTCTGGTTCTTAGTCGGGTCCTATAAGGATGATTTGATTCCAGATTCGCGGTGTCGCAACTGTGGATTATACGATTTTAGCCTCAGTGAATAATTAAGGTGATATGATACTAATGTATGCCATGTAATGCAAATGCATGATATGAATGCACAAAGGTGTTGATTTGATTCAATTTCATTAGATAAACTTTACTAGAAAACGAATTTCCTTTCATAGAACGGACGATTACATATACAATTTCGCCCTAATGCCTAAATCCTTAACTTTCCTAAGAAGCCAAGCTAATTTTTGGCCTCGATCCGACGCTGACTCATATTGTAGACTCAATACATCAGCTTGAGTAGCCAAAGTTTGTAGATGGTTGGCCATCTCTCGGACTTGAACCACAGCTTCACCCATCACATAATCTCTATCTCTAATCTGTCCCTGAGAATGGCGGAACTGCTCCTTCCAATGCTCACTGTTCGCCTCAAGGAGCTCAACTCGAATTTTACTATCTGTAATGCAGTCTCGAGCTCTCCTATCCTCCCTTTCATCTCCTCAATCTTGTACTGGCTAGCTCTTAATTCGATTACCGAATTGCGGCTACGGTGCAGATGCAACAACTTTTCTAGTTCTGCTATTCGGGCGCGTAACTTCTCCCTTTCGCTTTGGCTTTCCAACAGGCTCTTTCTCAAGGCGTCCTCCCGTACTCGAGCATCTCGGAACTTTTTTTCCCACTGATTGGCTCTGGATTTTTCTTCTTCAATCTCCTGCCGCCATTGCTCTGATGTCTTACCTAGACCAGCGGTTCTGATGGACATGCGCAGCTTTTTGTAGTCTGTTTTTAAACTATCCAGGTCCTCTTCGGCCTTATTTTTTCCTTTTTTCAATTTCTCAGCCTCGAACTTGTGGACGTCAACATCTAACCCCAACTGCATCTTTTCTTCTTCTAGCTGCTCTATCCTCTTACCTAATTCCCAGCTCTTTCTCTCGAAATCTTGCTTGATAATCTCTAATTCAAACGGGATTACTTGCAACTGCTCTTTTATTGGTCGAGCATTTCCTTGGGCTGGCCTTGGGATGTTGTCGTTGATTCTTTTGGCCCACCACCGATAGTACTCGGGAGTAATCATTGGCCTTATGGTGAGTCTCTTCATTTTCCGGGCTTGAGTCCATGCATCTGATATCTCACGAACTCTCTTCTTATAATTATCGTCCTTGTACGAAAACTCGCACTGGGCTAATCCATGTGTCGCCGGTATGAATTACCTTGATCGATACTGCCTCATCACTAGCAATGGGGCATACCCAACAGCTCCCCATATCCCGAGCAAAGGGACCCAGTCAAACTCTCCGCACCGATACAAAATCTCGTCAGGGATCATCCACGGAGTCTTCCATTCTACATCTTCCACTTGCAGATTTTGGAGGATCGCTATCCATTTCTCTCCTGATAGGTCATCCCGCCTTGGTGTATCCGCTAATTCCTTTAGAGGAGAATAATCTTCGAAATAGACTTTGCATGAGACCTTTTCTATTTTCCAGAAACGACAATGACCATGATAGACCCTAGTTGTCTCATTCGATTTCTTTTCTCTCTTCTCCCCTAAATCGATTCTCCTTTTCTCCCTCAAGTGTTGTGCTGCTGATGTTCGGTTCTGAGTACTACTGAAACCAATCCTCTTCTTCTGCTGATTGACTCATTTATTTTAGATAAGTAAGTTTAGCACTTGAAGTTTCGGCTTTTAAGTTACTAAAGTGAGGTTGTGTTTAACCATGTTTGACAGCAATAAATCGAAGGTGAGAGGCTGTGCTAGTGCCGAACCCATCCTCTATTCGGTTCTCTTGCTCTCCGTCGGTAAGTTTTAAAAGAATCATCATTTCCTTTCCTTCTTTTGCCTTAAGTGTTTATTGATAACAATCGTATGCCAGTTTAGGAAAGACTCTGGAAACTCCTAATCAATTGTTGAAGACTAAGATTCGTGGGGAATCACCATGGTTCGATTGAAGGTAACGCTACTCTCTGAATGGATTGTTGACTTCGAGTTTCTTGTAACCGTAAAGTAGGACTGATAGTGGTGGTTGGTTGACCAAATGTAGGTTGCTGAGTGCCTAAACGACTGTTCGTGATGAATCGAAACCAGGTGTGTAAACACTGCCAAATTATAAACCGGCAAAAGCCGGAAAAGGTATGAAAATTGGCACTACATGAGTGTGCGCTCGCCCGTGTGGTGAACCGAACGCATAAAACATGGGTGTTAGACTACCAAGGCCACCATGAGCGATTTGGTGGTATTGGGTCGTTTTGGGCCATGTTGGGCCGAAATGGGCCTTGTGGGCCCAATGGGCTTGTGGGTCCCACAAGGTTAAACCGTACAAACATATGGAGAATATTGGGCCAAGCAATGTAAATTACATGCCGAGCCCATTTTTGGGCTAAGTGGGCCGCACGAGCTTGTGGGCCCACATAGGCCCGAATAATGGGCCTTGGGCCCATTTGCACTGTTTGACTGTGAAGGTTGCACGAGTCGCTCGAGACGACTGTGGACCTACTGATGGGTCGGTAAGTACACTTAGACCCCGAACTAATAAAATGTATGGTAAAATGACTATTATGCCCCTATAGTAAAATGACTGTTATGCCCCAATGTTATGTATGACCATATATGAGCATGCCATGATATATGTATGTTGCATTCATGTGTGATATGTTGCATGGGATGGGATTATTATGATTGGAGGAAGTGTACTGTACTGGCAGCCCTGCTGCAAATACTGTTTAGTGCCGCAACCAGTGCTAATTTTTGGAGTGTAAGGATGGGTGGGTGATTTTATCCCCACATGGAGTGTTGGGCTTGACGGAGTGGAGTGTAGAGCCTGGATGGGTAGCATTTCTGATTGCATGCTAAAACTGTCACTAATACTATTATGGGCTAAGGCCCACACTGATACTGATACTGTAATGGGCTAAGGCCCAACTGAACTGAACTGTTATTGACTTGGGCTTAGGCCCAGACTGTACTTGCCTAAAGGCTTGATCGGTTGTTTATGTGCATGGGGTTACACACTGAGTTTTCGTAAACTCACCTCCCTGTTTATCTGTACAGGTAATCCCTAGTCTTAGGTGGATCGATGCTGCGAGGGATTCGGAGGTGGCCACACAACCGCAGCTTTATATATATTTGAGTTTATCTTCTATAAGCTTAATTTTTAACTTTTAATTTGGGGATTTTACTTATTTTAAATTTACATTTGATTAGTAGTAGAATGCGGTTTTCCAAAAGATAATTGGTTTTTAGAACACCATATTTTCGCAACTTATAATAATAGCTTTCGTATCAAACTTGGTTTTAAAGTATAGTAACAAACAGAAATGATCAACGTTCTACTAAAATAACTTGAGTTTTAAAAGAACAAGATAACCTAAATTTCTGTTAAGCTACATAAACGAGGTATAATAATAAGCATGGATTTTCTAAAGAAACGATGTTTTCAAAAAACACTTCAATGTGATGTCATCCGATTCAACCATAACGTTTGAGTCGGGTTTGGGGTGTTACATTTAGTGGTATCAGATCCAGGTTACAAAAACTTGGCTGTGGTTTTAGGTTTATTTTTAAGAACTATTCCAAGTAATTTAGCAGTATTTTTACTGATGTGTGGTACACCGAATCTCCAACGCTGATATTGTAAGTCCTCGAAAACCTCTGTTTGCTTAGCGTGAAATGTGGATACTATTACCAATAGTAGACTATACTGAAATGTTCTGTTTAGGGAAAACTGAGACTGTAGTAAAACTGTGTTCTGCGAAAACAAGCTCTTAAATACTGATACTACTTTACATAAGACATCTATTAAACAACACTGGAACTATAAATTGATGCATAAAATTTTTAAATAGATAATATGCAAATAGATAATGAGCTCCAGAGGTACTCGTGGAAGGGGTACAAGAGGCCGTGGTGGAGGCTGTAGAGGTGCTCGGGCTGGGTCTTCGTCATCAGGCCACATGTCTAACGCTAAAGCTAGAGAGGCACCGGTTTCACTTGTGACTGAGACTGGGTCTCACGATTGAGCAGCTAGGGACAACGCATTTTCCCAAGCTATGTTGCAAATTCTGGAGAGGGTTGCTGGGCCCAATACCGGTACTGTGGGCCGTGGGTCGGTCACGAAATGACTCTGGTCTAATGGGGCTGAGATCTTTAGGGATAACGCAGGAGTTGCCCCTAACGTGGCTGAATATTGGATTGAGGCCACAGAGAGGATCATGGATGACCTCGACTGCATCCCTGAACTGAAATAAAAAAGGTGCAGTGTTCTTTCTGCGAGACGAAGCCTATCAGTGTGGCTTACAGTTAAAAAGGGTACTCAGGCTGACCGATTGATATGGGAATTCTTTAAGACTGCTTTCCAAGGAAAGTATGTGGACACTAGTTATGTGGATTCCCGGACGAGGGAATTTCTAAATTTGACTCAGTGGGATAAGTTAGTGGCTAAAATATGAGGCTGAATTTTTTCTATTAAGCCGCTATGCATGTGGGATGGTGGCAACTGATTATGAGCAGTGTGTTCGTTTCGAGGACGGCCTCAGGGATAGTCTGAGAGTTTTGATAGCTCCACAGAAGGAGTAAGATTTTTCCATACTGGTAGATAAGGCGAAGATCGCCGAGGAGGTGAAGCGTACTGAGCGTCTGAACAGAGAAAAGGGTAGGAATAAGAGGGATTCGGAGCCCTCAAGTTCCGTTCAGAGGCCGAATAAGAAGGCCAGAGTGGATGGGCCGATCAGAGTTAGGGCCCCTATTGCTGCTACTAGACCGCAGCCATGTGGTGACTATGGTAGACGCAATCAGGGCGAATACTGGAAAAAGATTGGGGCATGTTTGAGGTGCAAATCCTAAAGCACCGTATCAGATATTGTCCACGGAGGCCCGATCAGATGCAAGCTACAGGTCGGGTACTGTTCAGCCACAGAGAGGTGTTCAGCAGCCACCGAGAGACCGTGGCCAGGCCAGAGATGGGAATGGTATGGGACGTGGTCGTGGAGCACCGGGCAGAGGTACTGGTCATACTGAGGTGAGGCAGCCAATTCTGGTTTATGTTACATGTCGTCGAGAGGACGGAGATGCCCTAGATGTTATTACTAGTATGTTCTTTATCCATAATGTACCTTATACTACACTGATTGATGTTGGGTCTACGCATTCATATATAGCGTGCTCGGTGCCTGAGACTTTGGATATGATGGTTGAAACCACTGCGAGTCAAACTACTGTGTTGAGTCCTTTAGGGCAGTCAGTTAAAGTAAATAAATTGTTCAGAGATGTACCTTTGGAGGCGCAAGGAGCCATCTTTTTGGCAGACTTAATGGAACTACCTTTTGGTGAATTCAACTTAATAGTGGGCATGGATTGGCTGGTTAAGCATCAAGTGGATTTGGATTGTGCTGCTAAGCGGGTGGTACTGAAAACTGCGGAGGGGGATGAAGTGGTGGTAATAGGGGAACGTCAGAATTATTTGTCAAATGTGATTTCTACCAGGAGGGCCGAGAAGTTGATCCGTAAAGGTTGTAAAGCGTATTTAGCCTTCATCAGTGGTGTTGATTCTGAGTTTCCATCTGTTAAAGATATCAGAACAGACAGAGATTTTTTAGATGTTTTTGCCAATTAACTACATTGATTGCCCCCAAACCGTGAAATTGAATTTGGGATTGAGCTCCTACCGAGTACAGCTCTGGTGTCTATCACTCTCTATAGAATGACATCGAAGGAGCTAGTGAAGCTTAAGGCCCAGATTCAAGAGTTACTAGATCGAGGGTTCATTCGCCCTAGTGTGTTTCCATGGGGAGCACCGATGATATTTGTGAAAAAGAACGATGGATCCATGTATGTGTGCACCGACTACCGGCAACTGAATGAACTTACTCTTAAGAACAAGTACCCCCTGCCAAGGATTGATGATCTATTCGACCAGTTTCGTGGAGCTTCGGTCTTCTCTAAGATTGATCTCCGATCGGGGTACCATCAACTGAGAGTCAAAGAGGCTGATGTTCATAAAACAACATTTAGGACTCGTTATGGTCATTACAAATTCCTTTTGATGCCGTTTGGATTGACGAATGCACCGGTAGCATTTATGGATCTAATGAACCGAGTCCTCCAGCCTTATTAGGACCGGTTCGTAGTGGTGTTTATAGATGACATCTTGTTGTATTCGAGAATTGAGGATGAATATGACGCACATCTCCGAGTTGTTATGCATATTTTAAGGGAGAAACAGTTATACGCTAACCTCAGCAAGTGTGAATTCTAGCTATGAGAGGTAACATTTCTGGGCCATGTGGTATCTATTGAAGGGATTAGAATGGATCCTCGGAAAATTGAAGTTGTTTTGGATTGGAAGCCGCCTAAGAACATATCTAAGATTTGAAGTTTTCTGGGTTTGGTAGGGTACTATAAACGTTTTGTTGAGGGGTTTTCATTGATTGCTGCACCTCTGACTAAATTGTTGCATAAAGGGGTACTATTTGTCTGGACTGATAAGCAGCAAGAGAGTTTTGAGAAACTTAAGAAAGTTCTGAAGGAGGCTCCTGTCTTAATACAGCCAGAGCCTGGGAAGGAATTCACTATCTACAGCGGTACATCACATGTCGGTTTGGGATATGTGTTGACGCAAGAGGGTAAGGTAGTGGCATATGTACCTCGCCAGCTTAAGTCCCATGATGTGAATTATCCGACACATGACTTGGAGTTGGCCACGGTAATATTCGCACTGAAAATTTGGAGGCATTACCTATACGGTGAGAAGTGTATCATTTACACAGATCACAAGAGCCTCAAATATCTCCTCACTCGGAAGGAGCTAAATCTTAGGTAGCGTAGATGGGTTGAGCTGCTTAAGGATTATGACTGTTCGATTGAATACCATCCTGGTAAGGCCAATGTGGTGGTTGACGCACTGAGCTGTAGGGCTATGACGGATCTGAGAGCGATGTTTGCTCGTCTCAGCTTATTTGATAATGGTAGTTTGTTGGCCGAACTCCAAGTTAAACCATCGTGGGTTGAGCAGATTAAGGGTAAACAGTGGGAAGATGGGTCTTTCGGTCTTCGATTCCGACAGATTGAGAGTGGGGAACTTCATATTTTGGATTGAATAGGGAAGGGGTACTGTGTTTCTGTGGGAGAGTCTGTGTACCAAGAGATACTGATTTGAGACAGTCTATACTGCGAGAGGCTCATAGTTGTCCTTATGCTATGCATCCCGATAGGAATAAAATGTACCGAAACCTTCGAGAGTTATATTGGTGGCCAGGTCTTAAGCATGAAGTTACTGACTTTGTAAGTAAGTGTCTGACTTGCCAGCAGGTTAAACCTGAACATCAGTTACCTTCAGGGTTGCTTCAGCCGGTTAAAATTCCACATTGGAAATGGGAAAAGGGTAATTATGGACTTCGTTAGTGGGCTGCCCCTAACGTCTACTAAGAAGGATGCGGTATGGGTCATAGTGGATCGGTTGACCAAGTTAGCCCATTTCATACCAATTCGGACTGACTATTCTTTGCAGAAGTTGGCTAAACTGTATGTGGCTGAGATAGTGAGACTGCATGGGGTACCAGTTTCCATCATATCAGATAGAGATCCTCATTACACATCTCGATTCTGGAAGAAGTTACACGAGGCTTTAGGTACATGACTTGACTTCAGTACTGCATTTCACCCTTAGACAGATGGTCAATCAGAAAGGGTGGTTCAAATACTGGAAGATATGTTAAGGTGTTGTGTAATAGATTTTTTAGGCTGTTGGGAAGACTAGTTGCCATTGGCAGAGTTTGCGTATAAAAATAGCTACCAGTCTGGCATTCAAATGGCACCTTACGAGGCGTTATATGGTCGTAGGTGTCGTACTCTGTTGTGTTGGACTGAGTTGGGTGAGCGGCATGTTCTGGGCCCTGAACTGGTTTCTGATACAGAAGACAAAGTCAGATTAATTCGGGATCGATTGAAGGCAACATTAGACAGACAGAAGTCGTATACGGATTTAAAGTGCAAAGAGATTAAGTATTCTTGGGGGACTTCGTCTTTCTCAAGGTTTCACCATGGAAGAAGGTATTAAGATTTGGACGGAAGGGCAAGTTGAGCCCTAGGTTCATTAAGCCTTATCGCATACTGAAACGTGTGGGACCAGTTGCCTATCAACTTGAGTTACCTCTAGAGTTGGATCGGATCTATGACGTATTTCACGTCTCTGTGCTGAGGCGTTATTGCTCTGATCCCACGCACGTGATTTCTACTGAGGAGATTGAGGTTAGACTGGACCTAACATTTGAGGAGGAATCGGTTCAGATCTTAGATCTTGATGTGAAAGTCTTGAGGAAGAAGTCTATCCCACTGGTTAAGGTACTTTGGCGCAATCACAGTTCAGAGGAGGCCACGTGGGAGCCTGAAGAGGCGATGCGTAAATAATATCCTCATCTGTTTTGACCAGGTAAATTTCGAGGCCAAAATTTTCTTTTCGCGGGGTAGAGTTGTAACGCCCCAAAACTTAGGTATTTATTTTGTATGTTTTTAAAACAAATACCTGTTGTTGAGTGATTTGGGTGTGTTTGGGAGTGTCTGAGAAGTCCTGGGTTCGAGCCTGAGCTTGTGCAAAATTTTGGTTTTTGGGGAATAAAACCCTTGCCTTTAGTTGGTAGGCTTTTAAATAAATGTGGGTAAAGCATGACATAAAAATCCTGCTGGTCTAGGGGGTAAGTGGCGTGTTACCTAGGCCAGAGGACTGAGGTTCGAGTCTTAGTATTGGCAAGGGAATAGTTATTTTGCTGTTGTGCTGTGGGAGGTGATGGAGTTTGGCTGAAACACTAAAGTAGTTGAGGTGAACTTGAATTGAATGGTTGAGGGGAGGTGTGATCAGGTGGAGAGATTTGATAAGGGATTTTAGGAGGAAATCAAGGAAGGGAAGGGAGAGGTAGAAGTGTGCCGAAAGTGGACTCTGACACTCAAGAACTCAGTTAGAGGGGGATGCTCAGTTTCGGTTTTGCTTGGGTAATTGCTGCTTTCTCTGCCAAAATCTTTTTCTTCATTCTCAGTTTTTTCTCTCTTTAGCCGAAAGTGGTAAGGGTGTTTACACTTTCTTTAGTTGCATTTTTTTTTTTGTTAACCTTTCCTCCTTGGCCAAATACACCCTTCTTCTCTTTTCATATCCTCTTTTCTTCTTTCTTCTATCTTGGCCAAATAGACCTTAGTTGTCTCAGTCGATTTCTTTTCTCTCTTCTCCCCTAAACCGATTCTCCTCTTCTCTCTCAAGTGTTGTGCTGCCGATTTTCGGTTCAAAGTATTGCTGAAACCAGTCTTCTTATTCTGCCGATTGACTCCTTTCTTTTCGGTAAGCAAGTATAGCACTTGAAGTTTCGGCTTTTAAGTTACAAAAGTGGGGTTCTGTTTAACTGTGTTTGATAGTAATAAATCGAAGGTGAGAGGTTGTGCTAGTGCCGAACCCATCCTCTATTTGATTCTCTTGCTCTCCTTCGGTAAGTTCTATAAAGAATCATCATTTCCTTTCCTTCTTCTGCCTTAAGTGTTAACTGATAACAATCGTATGGCAGTTAATGAAAGACTCTGGAAACTCCACATCAATCGTTGAAGACTAAGATTCGTAGGGAATCACCATGGTTCGATTGAAGGTAACGCTACTCTCTGAATGGATTGTTGATTTCGGGTTTCTTGTTAACTGTAAAGTAGGACTAATAGTGGTGTTTGATTGACAAAATGTAGGTTCGTGAGTGCCTGAACGACTGTTCATAACGAATCGAAACCAGGTGTGTAAACACTTGCCAAATCGTAGACCGGCAAAAGCTGGAAAAAAATATGAAAATTGGAGCTACACGAGCGTGCGCTCGCTCGTGTGGTGAACCGAATGCATAAAACGTGGGTGTTAGACTACCGAGGCCACCATGAGTGATGTCTTGGGCTGTTCTGGGCCATGTTGGGCTGAAATGGGCCATGTGGGCCCAACGAGCTTGTCGGCCCCACAACGGCAACCATACAAATGTGTGGAGAGTATTGGGCAAAGTTGTGTAAATTACATGGTCGAGCCCATTTTTGGGCCAAGTGGGCCACATGAGCGTGTGGCCCACATGGGCCCGCATTGTGGGCCTTGAGCCCATTTGCACTGTTTGACTGTTAAGGTTGCACGGGTCGCCCGAGACGACTTTGGACTTACTTATGGGTCGGTAAGTACACATAGACCCCAAACTGATAAAATGACTATTATGCCCCTACGGTAAAATGACTGTTTTGCTCCTATGTTATGTATGACCATATATGAGCATGCCATGATATATGTATGTTGCATTCATGTGTGAGATGTTGCATGGGATGAGATTATTATGATAGGAGAAAGTGTACTGTACTGGCAGCCCTGCTGCAAATACTGTTTAGTGCCGCAACCGGTGCTAACTTTAGGAGTGTAGGGATAGGTGGGTGATTTTATCCCCACATGGAGTGTTAGGCTGGACGGAGTGGAGTGTAGAGCCTAGATAGGTAGGATTTCTAATTGCATGCTTAAACTATCACTGATACTGTTATGGGCTAAGGCCTACACTGATACTGATACTGTGATGGGATAAGGCCCAACTGAACTGAACTGTTTTTGACTTGGGCTTAGGCCCAGGCTGTACTTGCCTAAAGGCTTGATCGGCTATTTATGTGCATGGGGTTACACACTGAGTTTTCGTAAACTCACCTCTCTGTTTATCTATACAGGTAATCCCTGTCTTAGGCGGATCGGTGTTGCGAGGGGTTCGGAGGTGGCCACAAAACCGCACCTATATATGTATTTGAGTTTATTTTCTATAAGCTTAATTTGGGTTTTTTTTTTTTTTTGTTATGTAATAAGGCCTCTTAATTTTTAACTTTTAATTTGGAGATTTTACTTATTTTAAATTTACATTTGATTAGTAGTAGAACATGGTTTTCCAAAAGATATTGGTTTCCGAAACACCACGTTTTCGCAACTTATAATAATAGCTTCCGCATCAAACTTGGTTTTAAAGTATAGTAACGAACAGAAATTATCAACATTCTACTAAAATAACTTTAGTTTTAAAAGAACAAGATAACCTACATTTCTGTTAAGATACATAAACGAGGTATAATACTAAGCATGGATTTTCGAAAGAAACGATGTTTTCGAAAAAAACACTTCAACGTGATGTCGCCAGATTCGGCCATAACGTCTAGGCTGGGTTTGGGGTGTTACAGATCTGATCTATATCGACGCAACATCGACACATGAAACACATTGTGAATCTTTTCTAACTTAGATGGTAAAGTTAGCCGATATGCCACTAGCCCTATTCTTTCTATGATCTCATATGGCCTGATGAATCGCGGACTCAATTTTCCTTTGCGACCAAATCTAAGAATCTTTTTCCACAGAGACACTTTTAAAAATACTTTGTCACCGAATGGAAATTCTATGTCTTTATGGTTCAAATCCGCGTAAGATTTTTGTCAATCTGAAGTTGTTTTCAAACTATCGCAAATTACTTTCACTTTCTCCTCAGTGTATCTGATCAAATCAACTCCATGAATCTTTTTCTCACTTCGGTCCAGTACAATGGAGTTCGGCATTTGTGACCATACAATGCTTCATAGGGTGCCATCTTTATGCTCGATTGAAAACTGTTATTATACGCAAATTCAACCAATGGTAGATATTTTTCCCAGTTGCCTTCAAATTCTAAAACACAACAACGAAACATATCTTTGAGAATCTGAATTACTCTCTCAGACTGACCGTCAGTTTGTGGATGAAAAGCAGTACTAAAATGCAACCGCGTACCTAAAGCTTCTTGCAATTTCTTCCAAAATCTCGATGCAAACCTCAGATCTCTATCCGAAATAATTGAAACTGTAACAGCCCGTTTTTGGTCAAATCGGAACAGTGGTTTTGGGACAAAAAATTTGAGGTCAAAATATTTATTTTATTATTATTTTAATGTTTACAGCATGGTTGAGTGATTGTCTAAAAATTCCGTTAAGAAATTTTATCATTTGATTGGTCAATTTGATAAAAAGGACTAAATTGCGTAAAGCGTAAAAGTTGTGTTCTATTAGCTAAAGGTGTCTAATAGCTATAGAACCTTAAATTAAACGTCCTTAAGTAGTAATTAAACCATTAGTTAGATAGTGGATGATAATGGCTTGGCATAATTGAAATATTGAATTAATAATAAGGTTAATTTTGTAATTTGGTAATTAAGGTTAATTAAAATAAAACAAAATCATTTTATCACCTATTATCATCTTTTCAAACCGTTTTCTAGGGCAAAGGAAGCCATTTTTCTCCTTTACATTCGACCAAGCTTCTTAGTTCAATTGTAAGTTTGTTTTTGTCCCGTTTTTAATTATTTCTGCGTTTTTGAGACCGTTGCAGCTAGGTCTAGCTAGCCCAGGGACTATTTTGCAAAACTGTTAAAGATTTAATGATTCCATTGATGAATACATGTGTATTTTGAAGTTTCTTGATAGATTATGAGTGCTTGTTGATAGATATACAAGTTTTGTTAAGTGATTTTCTGAGAAAAATGCAAAATAGGAATTAAATTGAGAAATGTGTAAATTGTGTGGTTGAAATGTGAAATAAATGAAAAATATGGACTGTTATGGGTATAATGGTAATTCGGCTAGCATGGGTTAGTCTTGAATTTATGAATTTGTGATTTTGTGTAATAAGAACTAAATTGTAAAAATGTGAAAGTTTAGGGGCTAATGTGTAAATTAACTGAAATGCATATTTTTGATTGAATTGAATAGATAGAGGAATAAAAAAGCTGATTTTGATTACTTATAGATCAAGAAAAGAGGAATTTGGACTTAGATTAGGGAAAAAGCAAAGTAATTGAATAGTCGGCCTGTTTCATCATTTCTTTAGACGAGGTAAGTTTGTATAATTGAACTTCAATGTGCATTTATTTAATGGATGGATGGAATTGAGATTGTATTTATCTTTTTAGTTAAATTTGGAGATCTTAAATTAAATGTACGATTTAAATAAGACAAGTTGTTAAATAAGACCATAGCTAGGCTATAGTAATCAGAAAATAAGACCATAACCGGGTTATGGCATGTGAACGTAAGACCAAGGCAGGACCATGGCAATGTATGTGTAATACCATAGTTGGACTATGGCATCGAAAAATTGATGTACTCGTACTGTAAGCATTAATAAACTCAGATGATTTTGATAAGTGAATTGGGGAGAAACAGATACGTATCGGTACAGGTATGTACGGAAAACTATTCGAATAACGAGCTAATGGAAGTTGAGAACTTTATGTTAACTCAGTGATTGATGCATAAATGCAATCTACGTTATCTATTTAGAAACGTTAATGAATGATGAGATTATTTCATTTTACATAAGAACTTTGTAACACCCCTTACCTGTATTTGACGCTGAAATAGGGCAGGAGGCATTACCGGAACACATACACTTGTAAACATATTAAACCGAGTCATAAAATTTCATCCAAATTAAAACTTTTAAAACTTTTATCTTTGAGTCCCTAAATAGGTCCTACGAGGCCCAATACATACTTTGAAAGTGATCCGGGACTAAACCGAGAACTTTTGAAAGCACTGAAAAATTTCTTAAAAAACAGGGGCACACGCCCGTGTCCAAGGCCATGTCCTTCACACAGCCGAGATACACGCCCGTGTGTTAGGCAGTGTGGTGTTTCAAATTTTCAAAAATCAAGTGCAGACTTCACACACCCTGGGCACATAGCCGTGTGGCTCCCCGTGTGTCCACAAGTAAGATTAATTACCAAACCCTTTGCCTCCCCAAAATACTTATACAAATTTATCATCACACAACATGGTATTATTAAGCATTCAAACGCCCACACTAAGACATCCACATACCATTTACAAACCACATTCATCATGCATAATCACACACACACACTTAACCATTCACATGCAAGCATACAAATCCTTGAAATGCATCATCATACATTTATAACATAACAAATATTGGCCACATTAAATGGCCTTATACAACAATAACCATCAAATAGCATAGGCCAACATTCAAGGCCAACTCATCATAACATATACACATAATCAAGACCATATACATGCCATAGACTTAAAAATACTTTAAGATCGTTGATACAATACCAATCAATAACTTGTTAGTGTGATAGAATCTCCGACGACCTCCAACTCGATCTAGCATCTGTGACACTATAGGAAAAAGGAAAGGAAGGGGTGTAAGCATTATAGCTTAGTAAGTAGATATGTAAATAATAAGTAATTTATTAACATGCTTTTATAAGTCTCCACAATATGTTCTCAAGATAATACAATCATAATTGCACATAGTTCCACTATTTACTCATGTTCATCTCAAACTGTCTACAAGTGTCACAGTCACTAAATTATTTATATTTTGAGTTACAGAACTCCAAATTAAGATCCGCAAATTTTCCCTAAAACTAGACTCACATATATTCTAACCTATAATTGTGTTTGTAAAATTTTTAATGATTTTCCCAAGTCAAGGGATTCCAAAATTATCCTGACTCTATCTCACAAAAATTCAAATATCTCATAATATGATTTTTTTTGCTTACATCGTTTCTTTTATGTGAAAATAGACTCAATAAGATTTAATTTTATCTCTTATTCAACCTCTAATTTGATTTCCTCCATTTTTGGTGATTTTTCAAAGTGATACAACTGCTGCTGTCCAAACTATTTTATTGCTAATTTTACTCTATCATGTTTTCTATGTATTAATTCTCATTTACACACATATAACACTAAAGTATATCCATAGTTACCCATGCCAATAGCTAGTCATCATCAAATATTTACAAGTCTTCATTGTAACAGTTACTCCATATCAACCTTACCAAAGTTTGATCACATATCGAGCACATTGCTCATGAATATATATACACATGTACCTGCACTTGTTCATCACATAATCACATTCAATTACACTTAGTCATTTTCCCATTGAACACATCGGAATATTATTGGATACATCGAAAGTTTACACATAAGTTCCACACTTGTAGCCAATGCTACTTCACATCACTTTTCACATCGAGGCTCGTTCTCGAGCTATTCACTTTCACGGGTCTGCTCACACAAGCTGTCAGTCACTCGTTACTACTCTGTGCTGCTCACACAATTTTTCAGGTATCCGTAACACATGCCGGTATACCCAGCCGCTAGTAGAACTGAAGACTAGCACCCGGATTCACTTAGTCACAATTTCACATAGATTTCACATAGGTCCTTAGTGACATGCCACTCCTATCCATTTTTATTCCAAAGGTTCAACCAAGAAATTTCTCACTTGTCGATATTTTGTCAATAACGTCAAATATTCAGCCACAATTCATACCATTTATCAATATATGAAAACGTAAGTAAAAACGATGCATTATTTACATACAAACTTACCTCGGTAGCAGAACCAGTGAAAAGGACTTATTCGTCAATTTCTTATTTTTCCCTCGTTCTAGTTCCAAACCTCGTTTTCCTTAATCTATAACAACACATTTAACTCATTTATTCCTCCTACTACTCAAATTAGCCTAAATTCACATTTTGGAAAATTTACATTTTGCCCCTAAACTTTGTCATATTTACACTTTTGCCCTTAGGCTCGTAAAATGATTTTTATTCACTTTCCTTGTATTTTAAGCCTAGACAAACCATTTTGATAACTATAGCAGTCCACAATTTCCATTTATTCACACACTTACACATATTTTACAACTTTTTACAAACTAGTCCTTTTTAACAATTTCACCAAAAATCACTTAGTAAAAGTGATTTCCCTAACCATGAACATGCATTTTCTAACATTAAACACAAAAATACACACATATTCATCATGGGTCAAAACCCTAGACTTTAACCATATCTCAAATTAATGGTACAAATAGATAGATCTTGTTACGAGGATTTCGAAAATGTAAAAATCATTAAAAATGGGGCTAGAACGGACTTACAATCGAGCTTGGAATTTGAAAAACCCTAGCCATGGTTTCCCCTTGTGAAATTTGGCCATGGGGTTGAAGATGGACAAAAATTGGCTTTTAATTTTGTTTATTTAATCATTTAATCACTAAATGACCAAAATGCCTCTACCTTAAAAATATTCTATTTCACCTATTTCATGTCCATTTTTGTCCACCAAATTAACCAATGGTCTAATTACCATTTAAGGACCTCCAATTTAAAATGTCATAACAATTGGACACCTCTAACATGTAGAACTCAACTTTTTCACTTTTTACAATTTAGTCTTTTTGACTAAATTGAGTGCGCAAACATCGAAATTTTTAAACAAAATTTTCACGAAATAATTCCGTGAAATTGTAGACCATAAAAATATAATAAAAATAAATTTTTCCTCGTCAGATTTGTGGTCCCGAAACCACTGTTCCTACTGGGCCGAAGTTTAGGCTGTTACAATTATCCCCCCTTTAGGGATTTTCGTCCTCGAAAATCTTACCAGAATAAGGTTTAGCATCTTTTCTCAAAGTTTCCAACATGTTACTGAATAATCCTTTTCGAGGGTGATCCTTTTAGAAACACTCTGTCATCGATTTGGAATCTAATTTATTTAGGGTTTCCTTCTGTATAGCTTTTTGCATCGATCTGAAACTGTTTTCAACTTTTACAATTTGCTTCTACATTTTTATCAAAATCACAATTGAATTCAACCTCGTGCTTAGAATTTCCTGTAGGTTTTTCCATAGCCGATGATATAACCTGTAACACCCCTTACCCGTGTTCAACTCCTAAACCAGATACGAGGCATTACTGAACTTAACTTGCTTAAACATACAACACAGGGGTATAAAATTTCAACTAAAAACTTCTCATTCATAAACATAACATCTTTATAGTGGGCCTATGAGGCCCTAAACATACATACGGAAGGTTTCGGAATTAAACGGGAAACTTTTTCTCAATTAGAAAATTTTTGCCTAAACAGGGGCCACACACCCTTATGAAATGGAACACGCTCGTGTGGGTAGGCCGTGTGATCACACACGCCCATGTTCCTAGCCCGTGTGGAATTTATTTGTCATTTCGAACCTACAGGGGCTTTTACACGGCCGGACACACGCTCGTGTCAATAGCCCGTGTCCTCACCCGTGTGTGAAAAACCTGGGTATTCTATTTATGACGCTAGCAACCTCTTAAGGGCACAAGGCCTAGGCACACGCCCGTGTGCCGACCCGTGTGACGAATCGAATTCTCACAATTTGATACAGGGGACACACAGCCTATTAACACACCCATGGAGCTAACCGTGTGCCACACACGGCCTAGACACATGCCCGTGTGTCTACCCATGTGTACAATTAAAAGGCTATTTTCCAAGCCAATTGCCACCTTGAAACATAAACACACTTATACCAACACAAGGAACATATAACATAGCAATAATATACTATGAAGAACCACTAATCATCATTCATACATTTCATCATTTGCATGAACTTTCACTTCATAAAACTCATCATCATTAAAATATGAAACTTGACAAATATTGGCCAATTCCCAATGGCCATTTACAAAATGAGTTTATAACATTAATAGCCAGCACTTTGGCCTTCAAATATGGCATAACACAAGATGACCAAGTTCCTATACATGCCATACCCAAAATAAAACAACTTTACTATACCAAAAGAATGATTGATAGTGTGATTTGAGCTCCGACGTTCTATTTCTAGGATCCCCGAGCTAGCTTGGCGATACTACAAGGAAAAAGAAAAAGAGAGGGGTAAGCATATAGCTTAGTAAGTTTGCATGAATTAAAATAGCAACATAAGTACTTATGGTAAAATCCATTCATCTCATAGAACGATAACAACACAAATTCTCAAGTACTTTATCATACTTACTGATACTTACTCTTACTTATCACATATCACATTACGGTTTCATGACTCGTATTTTACTCAGGGGTACCTGTATCACTTCATCACATGGTTTAGCACTTATGCTATCATGAACATAACTTAACTCATTATAATCCTTAACTTACATGTAGCTCTTTGCTCGTTGAACTATTTGGAATATCGAAGGATACTCAATCTCATCTTACATGTATTACGATGCCAAAGCCATACCCCAGATATGGTCTTACATGGGATCACCTCTTGATGCCAATGCCATATCCCAGATATGGTCTTACACGGGATCTCTTAACTCGATGTCGATTCCATATCCCATATATGGTCTTATACGAGATCGTACATAGATGTCAATGCCATGTCCTAGACATGGTCTTACACGAGATATTCCTTTGGTGTCGAAGCCATGTCCCAGACATGGTCTTATACGGGACCTTCCTTATTCAGTGTCGATGCCATGTCCCATACATGGTCTTATACGGGACCTTCCTTATCTCATGTTATGACATAGGTATCCTCGTTATCCCGAATCTTCAACCGGGACTTCAACGTAATATATTCTCGTCATTTTCTCATCGAGGCTTCATCAGTCAAATTTCATAAAAATGATATTCATTATCATGATATCAAGCAATTTAAAATATAAAAACACTATGAAGCTATAATTTCACACAAACTTACCTCGGTACTCAAAATGTGTCACACCCCCAGACCCGGCCCAAACATTATGGTCAAATCCGGGAATGTCACATCGAAGGCATATTTCAAAACGATTTTGCTAAGTTAAATTTTAAGGCCTAAAAGCCCAAAAATCCTTGAACATCTTGTTAAGTAATGATAAAAGCCCATTTTATTATTTTAAGTATTTCAGAAACCATGTTTAAACATAAGAAATTTACTCAGGTTTAATAACTAAGTAAACAGTTGAAACAATAATAACAAAACTCAAAAGCTAAAGTCAAATAAGAGTATAAGGCCTTATTACATTCATCGAAAATAAAGCAATTTAAGATCATGTCTTTTGAACAATAAAATGTCTAAGTATCTTGTTGTGTGGCCATCCTCGAGTCCTCTCCCACGTTGAGCCATCTACTGAGTATCACCTGAAACATTTAATAAAAAGGGTGTGAGTTTCGTAACTCAGTATGTACGACCCTTGGCAATCCAATCAACATGAAAATATTACATTGGGCCTAAGCCCTATCAAAATCGATGATCTTGGGCCTCATCCCACAACGATCTCATATCACATCTGTATCACATGAATGCAATTCACACATCCCAAATCCAACCCTACACACCTGTGGGGATATAAATATCAACCCACCCATCCCTACACTCCAAAGGTAGCACCAGCAGCGGCACTACTCAACATTGCAGCAAAGCTGCTATAATGGGCTTAAAGCCACCGGTGGATCCACGATCGTCAAGCGACTATGCGATCCTCAAATCTTCCTCCGTATCATCAAAACCCACCCAAGTGCAACATATATTCCTTGAATGAAACATACATATTTCCACCCAGTCGTTTCACTACCCAGGGGTATTTCCATAAATCTACTCTATAGGGGTATTTAGGTAATTTTGCAAAATAGAGGTATTTTGGAAATTTTGTAAATTAGGGATGTTCTGGTAATTCTGCAAATCAAGGGTATTCTGGTAATTTTACAATTCAGAGATATTTTAGTAATTTTGCCAATCTAAGGATATTTTGGTTATTTCTAAATTAGGGGTTTGGTAATTTTCAAATCAGGGGTATTTTAGTAATTTTACAAATCCAAGGGTATTTGGTCCCTCTCAGGTTTTAGTTATGAACTTTGGCCCATTAACAAGTCCTTGCGGCTAAAGTGAACAGACACTATGCACCAGGTAGGATTCTAAGGAAGAGGAGGTGGGCCACTAGGACTGCTTAAGTACCAAGCTCTCCCTAGATCCAATCCTAGAAATGTATATGTCCGTTTCCACACTCTAACCCAGTGACTTGTCCACGTACATGTTTAATTATTAGATTAAGTCTTATGCAGTTTAAGAGTTGTTTAGAACTAGGCCTAAAGTCCATTAAACCCTAGCATCTTGTCTACGTCCCCATAAAGCCCATCAAGCCCAAATCAAATCCTTACGGCCCATTAGGCACAAATCTCATCCATATGGCCTATTAGGCCCAAAACAATTCCAGATCATGTAACATGCATGATTAACTCAATTCGTATAACCAAACCAAACAATTTCATCAAACTTAGCCTCAGGGCCCACTGGGCCCATTTAGCCACTTTCAGCTTTTCGGCTTTCCAGCATTGCCGATATCGTGTGTATGTAGTGTTTGTACACACCTGGTTACTGCGACGTGCTATATTATCCTTAGCCTTGAACCTACAACCAACCAACCTTCAATCAATCACTAATTCAAAACATTTACCAAAAGCTGAAACCTTACTGTAACCTTACCGTGTGCCACCTTGTTCTAATAGCCCTTCCTTAGCTACTAATCAAGAGTATCCCCTATATCTGCACTCACACATACACCATCAAAATCCAAGTGACTCATAATCCACACAAGTCACCCCTATAGGCCATACACAAATTTAGCCATTTACTTAAACCATAATCGAGTTGAGTACACTTGCCCTTACTAACGATTCTACCACGCTTGTGATCTTTGAACCTTATCCTTATTACCACAGAGTTAACGAAAGGATAGTTAGATAGCCTTTCGGCTTTTAGCAAAATGTACAAGACAGGTTAACCGAATACTTACCAAATCCACTTTCAATCCTGCGGCCTAAATTTAGCTTTTAACCTTGACTGATAGTAGATAATAATCGATTTGTGATGGAGGAAAACAATAAGGGTTTGGCACAAATAGGAATTTCGGCAAGGAAGGCTGATGGTAATTTGGCAATAGGAGAGTTTGGCTATGAGAGAATTCGGCAAAAAGAATTCAGCTATAGGAGATATCGGCAATAGGGAGTTTCGACAATAGGGAGAATTCGGCTATAGGAAAATCGACTAAGGGGGGAAAAGAAAAACTAATGAAAGCTCAATAAACCTTTCAAAGCATTCGGCCCTCTCCTTTTATAGCCACAAGCTGAATACTCCTCTCCCCACAGTCCCATTCGGCACAAATTCTTCCCCCTCCTCATCTCCTAACTTTCCTCCCTGATAACACCTTAGCCTTATCCGAATTTCCCTCCATTATAAGCCCCCCTTACCACTCAAACACTCAAACGCAAGAGTTTCTACTCAACACAACTTTGGCTGTCCACCTATGCAAAATAAAACACCCCAAAAATACCACTCCTAATGCTCGAACCTTGGACCTCCTCAGCTGACAACACGCCACCTTATAGCTCCCCAAGTGATGCCACTTGCCACTGGACCACAAGTCCATTTGTGCCCTATTTTCTCTTAATCTGCTTAAGAGGCCTAATGCTTGAGACTAGGGTCCACTAAAGCAAGAGAAATAAATTTTTCCCCATGGTGTTCCCTATCTCTAAGACTTCAAATAATCCCGATAATACCTTAAAATTAATATACTAAGTGCTACTCATACATACCAACCTCAATGCACAGAAATTTAAAGTTTCGGGATTTTTGGGGCGTTACAACTCTACCCCTCTTAAAAAAATTTTGGCCTCGAAATTTACCTGCTTGAAACAAGTGAGGGTATTATCGTTGCATTGCCTCCTCCGGTTCCCAAGTAGCCTCCTCGGCAGTATGGTTACGCCATAGCACTTTGACCAAAGGGACAGACTTTCTTCTTAGCACCTTAACATCCTGATCAATTATTTGAACTGGCTCCTCTTCAAAAGTTAGGTCTGGTCTAACCTCGATCTCCTCGACTGAAACGATGTAAGAAGGGTCTGAGAGATAACGTCTTAGCATTGATACATGAAACACATCATGTATCTGGCTTAGTTTCGAAGGCAATTCCAGCTGATAGGCAACTGGCCCAATTCGCTTAAACACCCGGTATGGCCCGATGAATCTAGGGCTTAACTTGCCCTTTCAACCAAACCTTGACACCTTCTTCTAAGGGAAAACATGAGAAAAACCAAGTCCCCCACTGCATACTCAATCTCTCTCCGTTTGAGGTTAGCATACGACTTCTGCCTATCCGCCGCCTCCTTCAACCGATCCTGAATCAACTTTACCTTATCTTCAATGTCTGCTACCAACTCCGGACCCAATACTCGCCGCTCACCCAACTCAGTCCAACAAGTCGGAGTACAACATCTTCGTCCATACAGTGCTTCATATGGTGCCATTCCAAAACTTGCCTAATAACTATTGTTATACGCAAATTCAGCTAACCGCAAGTACTCCCCCCAACTTCCTTGAAACTCAATTACACACCCTCTCAGCATATCCTCCAATACTTGAATTACCCTTTCCGTCTGACCATCATTCTGAGGGTGAAATGTTGTACTGAAATCCAACCTCGTACCCACTGTTTCATGCAACTTCTTCCAAAAGCGAGACGTAAAACGAGGGTCTCTATCAGATACAATAGAGACCGGAACCCCATGCAATATCACAATCTCCGCCATATACAACCTTGCCAATTTCTGTAATGAGTAGTCGGTGCGGACCGATTTAAAATGGGCAGAATTAGTTAACCAATCCACTATAACCCACACAGAGTCCTTCCTAGTAGGCGTCAAGGGTAGCGCACTAACGAAATCCATAGTAACCCGCTCCCATTTCCATAGTGGAAACTTAATCGACTAGAGTAACCCTGATGGTAGTTGATGTTCCGCTTTCACCTGCTGGCATACCAAACATTTGCCCACGAACTCCGTAACCTCGCGTTTCAATCTGGCTACCAATTAAGCTCTCGTAAATCCTGATACATCTTGTTTCCTATGGGATGCATAGCATAGGAACTACTATGCGTTCCCGTAGTATAGACTTCCTTAGCTCTTCGTCCTTTAGCACACAAATTCTACCATGGAAATACAACAACCCGTCACTAATTATCCCAAAATCTGTCATTTCCCCATTCTCAATTTGCTTGAATCGAGAATCTAGAGTCTCATCTAATGACTTCTTAACTTTAATCTGCTCAACCCACAGTGGCTTCACTTGCAACTCGGCTAACAAATTCCCGTCGTCATACAAACTTAACTGAGCAAACATTGACCTCAAGTCCAACATAGCCCTACGACTTAGCGCATCAGCCACCACATTTGCTTTGCCCGGGTGATATTCGATCGTGCAATCATAATCCTTTAACAGCTTAATCCATCTGCGCTACCTCAAGTTCAACTCCTTCTAAGTTAAAAGGTACTTTAGACTCTTGTGATCCGTATAGATGGTGCACTTCTCTCCAAACAAATAGTGCCTCCAAATCTTAAGTACGAACACCACTACCGCCAATTCCAAATCATGGGTTGGGTAATTTCTTTCATAAGTCTTAAGTTAGCGTGACGCATATGCAACCACCTTCCCTTCCTGCATCAAAACACAGCCCAAGCCCATGTGTGACACATCGCTATAAACCGTAAACTCCTTCCCATGCTCCGGCTAAATCAGAACAGGGGCCTCTGTTAAAACCTTCTTAAGCTTCTCAAAGCTTTTTTGTTGTTTATCCATCCACACAAACGACACCCCCATCCTTAATAACTTGGTCAAGGGTGCAGCGATTAGGGAAAACCCTTCAACAAACCGCCTATAGCACCCTAGAAAACTCCAAATTTTTGACACCGTCTTAGGTCTTTTCCAATCCAACATTGCTTCCACTTTCTGAGGGTCAAATCTAATTCCTTCAGCGAAAACCACATGCCCTAAGAAAGTGACTTCCCTTAGCCAGAATATGCACTTGCTAAACTTAGCATAAAGTTGTTTCTCTCTTAGAATTTGCAACACAATCCTTAAGTGTGCATCATGATCATCCTCCGTTCTCGAGTATACTAAGATGTCATCTATGAACACTACTACGAACTGGTCTAGATACGGTTGAAAAACCCAGTTCATAAGATCCATAAAAGCAGCAGGTGCGTTGGTTGGCCCAAACGACATCACCAAAAACTCGTAATGTCTATAACAAGTTCTAAAATTTGTCTTATATGCATCTGCTTCCTTAACCCTCACTTGATGGTACCTTGAACGTAAGTCAATCTTTGAGAAAACTGAGGCTCCCCTAAGTTGATCGAAAAGGTCATCTATCCTAGGCAGAGGGTACTTATTCTTAATGGTTAACTTGTTTATCTTCCTATAGTCGATGCAGAACCTCATGGACCATTCCTTCTTCTCTACGAATAATACTGGTGCTCCCCATAGAGACACACTT
Organism: Gossypium australe; assembly: GCA_005393395.2. Lineage (NCBI taxonomy): Eukaryota > Viridiplantae > Streptophyta > Magnoliopsida > Malvales > Malvaceae > Gossypium > Gossypium australe. Next base: position 84,761,086 of record CM016617.1, on the reverse strand, counting down.
GGTCTAATAAATCCGCGGTCCAATAACTCCTGAATCTGGGCCTTCAGCTCCACCAGCTCCTTCGGTGCCATCCTATAAGGTGCGATGGACACTGGAGCCGAACCAGGTAACAACTCTATTCCAAACTCCACCTCTCTATTTGGAGGTAACCCCGACAATTCCTTCGGAAAAACAGCAGGGAATTCTTTTACTGTTTTCAAATCCTTAACAGTAAAACTCTTAGACTCCAAATCACTGATATAAGCTAAGTAAGCTTTACAACCCTTCCTTACCAACCTTTCTGCCCTTAAAGCTGAAATCACGTTCGACAAGTAATCCCGTCGTTCCCTGATCACTACCACTTCATCACTTTCCACAGTTCTTAACACCATTCTTTTCGTAGCACAATCTAGAGTTGCTTGGTGCCTCGTCAACCAATCCATGCCTAAGATGAGGTTGAACTCACCAAATGGTAATTCCATCAAGTTCACTAAGAAAGTAACTCCTTGAACTACCAATGGTACATTCCTAAAAAACTTACTAACTTTCACCGACTGCCCTAAAGGACTCAACACAGTCATTTCATTCTCAATGTGTTCAAACTCAACCCTTACAATTTCAGTCCTATTGCATGCAATGTACGAATGTGTCGACCCCACATCAATTAGCACAATATAAGGTAGCTCACAAATAAGGAACGTACCCGTTATCACATCTGGTGCCTCACCTTCCTCTCTACGACGAGTAGCATAAACCAACACTGGCTGTCTCACATCTGCCTGACCTGCGCCTCTGCCCAGTGCTCCACGTCCTTGTCATGCGCCATTGCCACCTCTGGTTTGTCCACGGCCCCTTGGTGGTTGTTGACCACCCCTTTGCGATTGGAAATCACCTCTGCCCTCAGCTCGCACCTGATCCGGCCTTCTCAAGCACTCACTAATCCTATGTTCCACAGATCCATAGCCCAAACACGTTCCCATCCTCCTTCAACATTTGCTCGGATGCCTTTTTCCACACCTAGCACAAAGTGGTATTCTATTATTAGTAGCAGCAACATGGGCCCCAGCTCTAACCGGCCCATTCACTCTGGCCCTCCTCGTGGGCCTTTGTCCGGCTCCCATAGGTTCCACATTCCGCTTGTTCTTGCCCTTCTCTTTCCCTCGGTTGAGGCGCTCTGCACGCTTTACTTCCTCCGCTATCTTTCTTTCTCCACCAAAACCGCAAAATACCGCTCCCTTTGTGGGGCTATAAGTACCCTAAGTTTATCCCTTAATCCATCCTCAAACTGTAAGCATCTCTCATACTCTGTTGCGACTATCCCTTTGGCATATTGACTAAGGCGCAAAAACTCAGCCTCATACTCTACTACCGACTTATCTCTCTGAGTCAGGCTTAAAAACTCCTTCCTTCGGGCACCCATATAGCCTGTTTCAATATATTTCCCCTGGAATGTCGATTTGAAGAACTCCTATGTGATCTGCTCCGGTTGGTTGCCCTTCTTTAAGGTCAACCACCACTGATAAGCTTCCTTCCGGAGTAAAGATATCACCCCTTTCAACTTTTGCTCCACCGTGCAAGCTAGGTCATCCATTATTCTTTCCGTGGCTTCCAACCAGTACTCAGCCACGTTCGGGGCCACACCAGCTACTCCTTTGAAAATCTCCACCCCGTTAGCTCAGAGTCGCTATGCGATGACCCACGACTTCCCGTACCATTGTTGGGCCCAACGACCCTTTCTAAGATCCTTAACATGACCTACGACATATGGTCTCGTTTCAGCTACTGGTGAGGCCGAAGCCTCCCCTACTCCAACGTTAGGCATATAGCCCGACGCCGACGACCCAGCCCTAACACTTCCACAGCCTCTGCCGCGGCCTCTTGCACCTCTTCTAGCGCTCATCGTTGCGTATTTTTGAATTAAAATTTTTATGAAATTAGTTCATAATTCCACTGTTTCAAACGCATGTCTTATGTAAGTAACAATTTTTTTAAAGTTATTTCGCTGTCAAGAATCCACTACCGACTTAAGTTTCTTACGGGCTTTAGTCTCTAAAAACCTATTTTTAAGTAGCCCATTATCTATATAGTTCAGTAATTTAAACAAATATAGTACAGAAAACTTACTTGGCTCGACGTCGAGGGCTCGGTGAACCACACTTCAAGAATCCTGCAAAAAACTTTTTAAAACCCAAAATCTAAAGCACATTTCATAGCTTGAGCTTTGCAACTGGGCTCTGATACCACTAAATGTCACACCCCAGACTCGACCCAGACGTTATGGCCAAATCTGGTAATGTCACATCGAAGGCATATTTCAAAACGATTTTGCTAAGTTAACTTTTAAGGCCTAAAAGTCAAAAAATCCTTGAACATCTTGTTAAGTAATGATAAAAGCCCATTTTATTATTTTAAGTATTTCGGAAACCAGGTTTAAGCATAAAAAATTTACTCAAGTTTAATAACTAAGTAAACAGTTGTAATAATAATAACAAAACTCAAAAGCTAAAGTCAAATCGGAGTATAAGGCCTTATTATATTCATCGAAAATAAAGCAATTTAAAATCATGTCTTTTAAACAATAAAATGTCTAAGTATCTTGTAGTGTGGCCATCCCCGAGTCTTCTCCCACGTCGAGCCGTCTATTGAGTATCACCTGAAACATTTTATAAAAAGGGTGTGATTTTCATAACTCAGTGTGTACGACCCTTGGCAATACAATCAACATGCAAATGTTACATTGGGCCTAAGCCCTATCAAAATCGGTGGTCTTGGACCTCAGCCCACAATGACCTCATCTCACATCTGTGTCACATGAATGTAATGCACCCATCCCAAATCCAACCCTGCACACCATTTCCCTTCCAACCCTACACACTTGTGGGGATATAAATATCAACCCACCCATCCCTACACTCCAAAGGTAGCACCAGCAGCGGCACAACTCAACGTTGCAGCAAAGCTGCTACAATGGGCTTAAAGCCACCGGTGGATCCACAGTCTTCAGGCTACTATGCGATCCTCAAATCCTCCTCCGTATCATTAAAACCCACCCAAGTGCAACATATATTCCTTGAATGTAACATACATATTTCCACCCATTCGGCACTTATGGGTATTTTAGTCGTTTCACTACCAAGAGTATTTTAGTCGTTTCACTACCCAGGGTATTTTCGTAAATCTACTTTACAGGGGTATTTAGGTAATTTTGCAATATAGAGGTATTTTGTAAATTTTGTAAATCAGGGATGTTTTGGTAATTTTGCAAATTAAGAGTATTCTTGTAATTTTACAATTCGAGGGTATTTTAGTAATTTTGCCAATCTAAGGATATTTTGGTAATTTCCAAATCAGGGGTTTGGTAATTTTCAAATTTGGGGTATTTTAGTAATTTTACAAATCTAAGGGTATTTGGTCCCTCTCGGGTTTTAGTTATGAACTTTGGCCCATTAACAAGTCCTTCCGGCTAAAGTGAACAAACACTATGCACCAGGTAGGATTTCAGAGAAGAGGAGGTGGGCCACTAGGACCGCTTAAGTACCAAGCTCTCCCTAGATCCAATCCTAGACATGCATATGTCCGTTGCCACACTCTAACCCAGCGACTTGTCCATGGACATGTTTTGTAACAGACTGAATTTGACCCTAATCGGAACGGTGGTTTCGAGACCACGAATCCGAGCTCGAGAAATATTTTAATATTTTATTTTGTGTTTATTATGTGTGAATTAAAATGTGTGAAAGTTTCGTATTTGAGTGCTTAATTTGACAAAAAGGACTTAATCGCGTAAATTTTAAAAGTCTCAAACTATAGTGTAAAGTGCCTATTTGATGATGGCTTTTTAAAGCGGAGCATTAAAAGGGTAAATAACCCATTTTTGAGTTAATGGGTGGCTTATGTCAAGAATAACCTTAAGATATATGTTCGTTTTTATTTTATATTAAAGGTTAAATTAGTAATTGAAAAATTACTTTTATAATATGTTAAAATAACATAAACAAAACCATCATCTTTCTCACTCTCTCATGGCCGAATATTGAGAAAGAAAAGGGGGGTTTATGTTCTTTGATTTTCGGCACTTGGAAGCTTGATTTCAAGGTTAGTTTGAATTTGGTTTTTGTTAATTTTTACGTTTTTGAGATCGTTGCTTCAAACCGTAACTGACCCATGTTAAAATTTTTGAATCTAAGCATGTTTGAGGTTCGGCTATTGATAGGTTTATATGGTTTTTGATGTTTGATGATGTTAGATAAAAGATAAGTTAAAAATTAGTATATTATGTATTGGAAATTTTGATGAATTTTTGTTTTTAGGGCCAAATTGTAAAAATGAAATTTTAGAGGGGCTTATTTGCAAAATAAGTGAAAGAAAAGGACTTGTATAGTCCCTATACATATTCGGCCCTTAAGGGGTACTGAGAAATTTGGTGTATTTTGTGTTTTAGGCAAATAGGACTAAATTGTAAAAATTTGAAATAGTAGGGGTAAAATGGTAAATTGCCTATTTATGTGCTTAGGGACTAAATTGAGATGAAATGTACTTGAATGAGCTAAATTTTAATGTGTTTTAGATCAAGAGCAAAGAAAAACGGATTTAGATCGGGGAAAGACGAAGGTTCTCGAATAGCCGATTTGCACGGTCTATCGACAGCCGAGGTAAGTCCTTAAGCACTTATATGTTCAAAAGTAAATTATAAACATGTTAAAGGATGAAATTTAATAATGTTGACTATAGAATTATGTGTTAGCTGAATGTAAAGGTGTTAAATTGGATTAAATATATTCTGTTAATGTGATGTGAACAAGTATATGTTTTCAATATGACAAGTGAATTGGTTTTGTGTATATGAATTGATAGTGATGTATATGATAAGAAATGTGAGTTAATGAATTGATTTGATAAACATATTTGGGCTTATTACCCAGCAGGCCTAGTGCCGGTGACTTATTTCAGGCTTTATGCCTAGCAGGCTTTGTGCCGGTGATATATGTCAGGCTTTGTGCCTAGTAGGCCTTGTGCCGGTGATTCATTTCAGGCTTACTGCCTAGCAGGCCTCGTGCCGGTGATTTATTTCGGGCTTTAATGCCTAGCAGGCTTTTTGCCGGTGATACGTCAAAACAGAAGTTTGAGATGTATATACATAGTAGATTGATCTATAAGCTCTAAAAAGAAAAAGGAAATTAGCTTATTATATTGGTAAGTGATAAGGTAAGTTAGTTTACTTTATATGAGCTAATTGTGATGTGATGAAATTAATGACTCGAATTGAATTTTATCTCAGGATATTAGGCTTATCATTGATTGGTATGATTTGTATATATATATATATATACAAGAAGTTGAGGTATAGACATATAATTGTGATACTTAAAACTTCGGTTATGAATATGATGTGCAATGAGATCGAAATTATGTTATGTTTCTGTAACTTGAAATATTCAAATGCATAGGTTGTATATATGAAATGTTATTGTATAAATTCATGTGATATACTACTATTGATTAGATTAAGGATATGACTAATATTTGGCTAGGTGAAACTCGTATTGAATTATCTATGCTAATTGCCGTAAGAATGGAAGTTAAATTGTTAAGTATGTGTGTATATGTCACAAATATTGCTTGAGACTTACTAAGCTAGCAAGCTTACTGTGTGTATTCTTGTTTACCCTTGTTTTATAGATTTTAGGTTAAAGCTACGGACTCGAAGGATCTGGGAAGAAGTCAACCGCACTATCGACTTTCTTTTGGTATTGAATAATTTTAGTTTTGTACTAAAAAGGGCATGTATAGGTTAGACTAAACAGTATAACTAATATTTTGTAATCGTGTAAATATGCTAGCCATGCGAAAATGGCTATCTATTTTGGATAACTTGTTTCGTGTTTTGATGATATAGTTTTCTCATGCCATGAATTATCATTTATGTTTGGATGTGGTTTAGACATTATATGAAATGGTTTAATAGATATATGCCATGACATGTATATGTATTTTGATCTTTGATGGTCACTTTGATAGATTAAGGTAGAATTTTAATCATGTGTATATGTGATAGGTTAATAGAGAGAGATGTTAGGCATTTGAATTTCATGAAATTGATATGAATATGAAATTGAGTTATATGCTTGTGAAGTATGTATTTAGATATGTATCAAATTCGGTTGTTTTAAATAGGGTGAATTATATTGAATAAAATGAGTATGTGTATTCGACCAAATCTAGGTGACCATTGCAAATGTGGTTAAAATGTTTAAAATAGTTTAGGGATAGTCGAGTATGGAAAAGAGTGCATAATTGAGATGTATGCATTTTTATTTATATATTTATATATGTATTCGGTTTGTTGAATTACTTGTTTTTATTGAGTGCATGAAATCGTTAAACTCGGTTTATGCTAGGTAATGTACATGAAATGCCAATAATGGAACCATGCATATTCGGCCTATTAAGTGGGGGTACAATTGATGTGTAATGGTTGCACGCATTAGTTTATTTGTAACAGGGACCTTATGCTATAAGAAGCTTAGACACTTATGAATTTTCATGAAATCTACTTGTTTATGTGATATTGATGTAATATACACGGTATGATGAATTATGTTCATCGATGTTTCTTTTGTGAATGATTTGGATCTAATATATAGGTTATGTGTTACACATGTGTTTATTATTTGTTTATAGATAATTCTTTAATAAAGATGATCATCCATGATTCAATTGTTTTAGCTTAAGTGTTAGATTGCATGGCAACACCTGTAAACCCTTATCCGGTGATGGACTCGGGTCAAGGGGTGTTACATTTGATTGGTTTCAGAGCTTACGGTTTAGTCGATTCTAGGACTACCGTAGCATGTGTGAGTCTAGCTATACATGCCTTTATCATATATCGATAGTGCGGTGACTTCTGATATTATGAACTGTGTTTTATATAGTAAATGGACACTGACCTGAAAGAGTCGTAGCGGATGATGTAGAGAGTGTAGCGCCTGACCGTGCACATGGATCAGTGCCGGTAAACTCTCGACCAGTTTCGGGTAGCCACGAAGGGGAGGCTAAATAAGCCTTCTATCAGATGATGAACGAGTGGTTTACCCAGTTTATCCAGACTAACCCGGCTGTACACCAACCTCCACCCCCGAATAATCCAACTCTGATACCTTCAGCACCCCCGATGATAGATCCGATGAGATCTAGTAGGCCTCCAGTTGATAAAATTAGGAAATTTGGGGCCGAAGAATTCAAGGCCAATGATGATGATGACGCAGAGCGAGCCGAAATGTGGCTTGATAACACCATTCGGGTACTAGATGAGCTATCTTGTACTCCAGACGAATGCCTGAAGTGTGCTATATCTTTACTTTGGGAAAATGCATCTCACTGGTGGAATACACTAGTATCAGTGGTTCCGAAAGAAAAAGTGACGTGGGATTTCTTACAGAATGAATTCCGCAAGAAATATATCAGTCAAAGATTCATTGATCAAAAACGAAAAGAATTTCTTGAACTGAAACACGGAAGGATGACTGTGACAGAATATGAACGGAAATTTGTCAGGCTTAGCAGATATGCTAGAGAGTGTGTATCAACTGAAGCCATTATGTGTAGAAGGTTTGAAGACGGTCTGAATGAAGAAATAAAGTTGCTTGTTGGCATTCTTGAAATTCAAGAATTTGTGACTCTAGTTGAGCGAGCTTGCAAAGCTGAAGAGCTCGGGAAAGAGAAAAGAAAGGCTGAGATAGAAGCTAGAGATATTCGTAAGAGGTCGTCGGGTAAGACTTTCCATTCCACGTCTAAGAAGTTCAGAGATGACTTCATCCGACATAAAGTTACTTCAGATTTACCTAGACGTGATCGACCTCTAGTGGGCTCCCGAGCTACCTCGATGGCCAGTGTTGGTAACGTTCCATAGAATCGAGTTGAATGCAAACATTGTGGGAAATGGCATTCTGGGAGTTGTAGAGTTCGTGATCGGTCCTGCTTTAAATGTGGATCATCGGACCATTTTATTCGAGAGTGCCTGATGTTAGCTGAGCAGAATACGGCACAGAACAGTAGACCGAGCAGCGCACCAGCACGGGGCAGACCACCCAGACATTCTGGCAATGTAGGTGGCAGTCAGAGAGGGACGAAGAACACTGCAGTTCAATCTGAGGCTAGAGCTCCAGCTAGAGCTTATGCTACTCGAGCTAGAGAGGATGCTTCTTCTCCAGATGTCATTACCGGTACTTTCACCCTTTATGATACTACTGTGATTGCATTGATTGATCCTGGTTCGACTCATTCATATGTGTGTGAAACTCTAGTAATCGGTAAGACTCTGCCAGTTGAGTCTACTGAGTTTGTGATTCGTGTGTCCAACCCTTTGGGTAGATGTGTGTTTGTTAATAAAGTGTATAAAGGTTGCCCGTTGATGATTCGGGATTGTTGCTTCCCAGCCGATTTAATGCTGTTGCCCTTCGATGAGTTTGATATAATTTTGGGAATGGACTGGTTAACTTCGCATGATGCAGTGGTGAATTGCAAAAGAAAGCTTATTGATTTGAGACATCAGAACGGTGAGATCATTAGAATTGAATCCAGTGATTTAAGTGGGTTTCCTACAGTTATATCCTCGATGTTAGCTCGGAAGTATGTGAGAAAAGGGTGCGAAGCTTATTTGGCTTATGTACTGGATAATAAATTGTCTGAGAAACATATTGAATCTGTACAGGTTGTATGTGAATACCCAGATGTGTTTCCTGAAGAACTACCGGGTTTACCACCAGTACGAGAGATTGAGTTTGGCATTGAATTAGTACCGGGAACGACTCCGATTTCGATAGCTCCGTATCGGATGGCACCTACTGAGTTAAAAGAGTTGAAAGCACAGTTGCAAGAGTTAACAGATAGGGGTTTTGCGCGACCGAGCTTCTCTCCTTGGGGTGCACCAGTTCTTTTTGTGAAAAAGAAAGATGGAACGATGCGAATGTGTATTGATTATCGGCAACTGAATAAGGTAACTATAAAGAAAAAGTACCCGTTACCTCGGACTGATGACTTGTTTGATCAGTTGAAAGGGGCTTCAGTATTTTCGAAGATAGATTTGAGATTGGGCTATTATCAGTTGCGAGTCAGAGATACAAATGTGCCAAAGACTGCATTCCAGACGAGATACGGACATTTTGAGTTTCTGGTTATTCCTTTTGGACTCACTAATGCACCAGCTGTTTTTATGGATCTAATGAATGGAGTCTTCAGACAGTTTTTGGATCGGTTTGTAGTAGTGTTTATTGATGATATACTGATCTACTCCAAAAATGAAACCGAGCATGCCGAGCATCTGAGATTAGTGCTACAAACTTTGAGAGATCAACAGTTGTATGCGGAGTTTAGTAAGTGTGAGTTCTGGATGAAAGAGGTCAGCTTTTTGGGACATGTTGTTTCAGCATCAGGTATTAGAGCGATCCGAACAAAATTTCGGCTATACTTGATTGGAAGCCACGGAGGAATGTTTTTGAGATTCGAAGTTTTCTGGGACTTGCGGGCTACTACAGACGGTTTGTGAAATGTTTTTCTGTGATAGCTACACTTTTGACAAGACTACTTCAGAAAGATGTAAATTTTGAGTGGTCGGAAAATTGTCAGAAGAGTTTCGATCAGTTGAAAGCCCTTTTGACAGAAGCTCCAGTATTAGCTCAGCCTGAATCGGGTAAGGAATTTGTTGTGTATTCTGATGCTTCCTTAAGTGGTTTGGGCTGTGTGTTGATGCAGGAAGGCAGAGTAGTAGCCTACGCATCGAGACAATTGAAGCCGCATGAAAGAAATTACTCGACGCATGATTTGGAACTTGAAGCCATTGTATTCGCACTGAAGATTTGGCGTCATTACTTATTCGGCGAGAAATGTCATGTTTATTCAGATCACAAAAGTCTGAAGTATTTGATGACTCAAAAAGACCTGAATTTAAGACAACGCAGGTGGTTGGTATTGTTAAAAGATTACGAATTGGTAATTGACTATCATCCGGGAAAAGCTAACGTTGTTGCGGATGCCCTAAGTCGAAAATCATTGTTTGCTCTTCGTGCGTTGAACGCACATATGGTATGTCCAGAGGTGGTTCGATCATAGCTGAGATGAAGGCTAGACCGTTGTTTATTCAGCAAATTAGTGACGCACAGGAAGTTGACAAATATATAACTTCTAGACGAGCACAATGTGAAAATGATACAAAGTCAGATTTTCGAATTGATAAAAATGACTGATTGATCTATAAAGGCCGATTGTGTGTACCGAGAAATGCTGACTTGATTCAGATGGTATTGGATGAAGCTCATAATAGTCAAATGTCGATACATCCGGGTAGCACAAAGATGTACAATGATTTGAAACAGTTCTATTGGTGGCCGGGCATGAAGCGGGATATATCTGAATTTGTTTCGAAATGCTTAGTTTGTCAGCAAGTAAAAGCTGAGCATCAAGTGCCATCCGGACTACTTCAGCCAATCATGATACCTGAATGGAAATGGGATAGAATTACAATGGATTTTGTATCGGGTCTTCCTATGACACCGAGTAAGAAAGATGCCGTCTGGGTTATAGTTGATAGACTGACTAAATTAGCTCATTTTGTACCAGTACGTACAAACTATTCACTTGAGAAACTTGTTGAATTGTATGTATCACAGATTGTAAGGTTGCATGGTGTACCAAGTTCCATTGTTTCAGACAGAGACCCGAGATTCACATCGCGGTTTTGGAAGAAGTTGCAAGATGCTTTAGGTACTAAACTTCATTTTAGTACAGCCTTTCATCCGCAGACAGACAGTCAGTCTGAGCGAACTATTCAGATACTTGAGGACATGTTGAGATGTTGCGTTCTGGAATTTGAAGGTACGTGGGAACGATACCTACCTTTGATTGAATTTGCTTACAATAATAGCTTTCAATCTAGTATCAAAATGGCGCCTTATGAAGTCTTGTATGGGCGAAAATGTCGAACACCGTTATACTAGACTGAGCTCAGCGAGAATAAGATACTCGGGGATTTGATTAAAGAAACAGAACAGAAGGTAGCTATTATTACAGACAATTTGAAAGCTGCTTCGGATCGTCAAAAGTCCTATGCTGATTTGAAACGTAAAGACATCGAATTTCAAGTTGGAGATCGAGTATTCTTGAAAGTTTCTCCGTGGAAAAAAGTACTCCGATTTGGTCAGAAAGGCAAACTTAGTCTTAGATTCATCAGACCTTATGAAATTACTGAACGTATTGGGCCTGTTGCTTATAGATTGAAGTTGCCCTCTGAGTTAGAAAAGATACATGACGTATTTCACGTTTCGATGCTTCGTAAGTACAGATCAGATCCGTCTCATGTGATCACACCGTCTGAGATTGAAATCCGACTCGATATGACGTATGAGGAAGAACCGATCCGTATTTTAGCTCGGGAAAAGAAAGAGTTAAGAAACAAGAAAATTCCATTAGTGAAAGTACTGTGGAAAAGGCACGGAGTTGAAGAGGCTACGTGGGAGCCTGAAGATTCAATGAGGCAACAATATCCGACGTTGTTTAACGGTAAGATTTTCGGGGACGAAAATCCTTAAGGGGGGAGAGTTGTAACAGACTGAATTTGACCCTAATCGGAACGGTGGTTTCGGGACCATGAATCCGAGTCCGAGAAATATTTTAATATCTTATTTTGTGTTTATTATGTGTGAATTAAAATGTGTGAAAGTTTCGTAAAAAAATTTCATCGTTTGGGTGCTTAATTTGACAAAAAGGACTTAATCGCATAAATTTTAAAAGTCTCAAACTATAGTGTAAAGTGCCTATTTGATGATGGCTTTTTAAAGTGGAGCATTAAAAGGGTAAATAACCCATTTTTGAGTTAGTGGGTGGCTTATGTCAAGAATAACCTTAAGATATATGTTAGTTTTTATTTTATATTAAAGGTTAAATTAGTAATTGAATAATTACTTTTATAATATGTTAAAATAACATAAACAAAACCATCATCTTTCTCACTCTCTCATGGCCGAATATTGAGAAAGAAAAGGGGGGTTTATGGTCTTTGATTTTCGGCACTTGGAAGCTTGATTTCAAGGTTAGTTTGGATTTGGTTTTTGTTAATTTTTACGTTTTTGAGATCGTTGCTTCAAACCGTAACTGACCCATGTTAAAATTTTTGAATCTAAGCATGTTTGAGGTTCGGCTATTAATAGGTTTATATGGTTTTTGATGTTTGATGATGTTAGATAAAAGATAAGTTAAAAATTAGTATATTATGTATTGGAAATTTTGATGAATTTTTGTTTTTAGGGCCAAATTGTAAAAATGAAATTTTAGAGGGGCTTATTTGCAAAATAAGTGAAAGAAAAGGACTTGTATAGTCCCTATACATATTCGGCCCTTAAGGGGTATTGAGAAATTTGGTGTATTTTGTGTTTTAGGCAAATAGGACTAAATTGTAAAAATTTGAAATAGTAGGGGTAAAATGGTAAATTGCCTATTTATGTGCTTAGGGACTAAATTGAGATGAAATGTACTTGAATGAGCTAAATTTTAATGTGTTTTAGATCAAGAGCAAAGAAAAACGGATTTAGATCGGGGAAAGACGAAGGTTCTCGAATAGCCGATTTGCACGATCTATCGACAGCCGAGGTAAGTCCTTAAGCACTTATATGTTCAAAAGTAAATTATAAACATGTTAAAGGATGAAATTTAATAATGTTGACTATAGAATTATGTGTTAGCTGAATGTAAAGGTGTTAAATTGGATTAAATATATTCTGTTAATGTGATGTGAACAAGTATATGTTTTCAATATGACAAGTGAATTGGTTTTGTGTATATGAATTGATAGTGATGTATATGATAAAAAATGTGAGTTAATGAATTGATTTGATAAACATATTCGGGCTTATTACCCAGCAGGCCTAGTGCCGGTGACTTATTTCAGGCTTTATGCCTAGCAGGCTTTGTGCCGGTGATATATGTCAGGCTTTGTGCCTAGCAGGCCTTGTGCCGGTGATTCATTTCAGGCTTACTGCCTAGCAGGCCTCGTGCCGGTGATTTATTTTGGGCTTTAATGCCTAGCAGGCTTTTTGCCGGTGATACGTCAAAACAGAGAGTTTGAGATGTATATACATAGTAGATTGATCTATAAGCTCTAAAAAGAAAAAGGAAATTAGCTTATTATATTGGTAAGTGATAAGGTAAGTTAGTTTACTTTATATGAGCTAATTGTGATGTGATGAAATTAATGACTTGAAATTGAATTTTATCTCAGGATATTAGGCTTATCATTGATTGGTATGATTTATATATATATACGAGAAGTTGAGGTATAGACATATAATTGTGATACTTAAAACTTCGGTTATGAATATGATGTGCAATGAGATCAAAATTATGTTATGTTTCTGTAACTTGAAATATTCAAATGCATAGGTTGTATATATGAAATGTTATTGTATAAATTCATGTGATAAACTACTATTGATTAGATTAAGGATATGACTAATATTTAGCTAGGTGAAACTCGTATTGAATTATCTATGCTAATTGCCGTAAGAATGGAAGTTAAATTGTTAAGTATGTGTGTATATGTCACAAATATTGCTTGAGACTTACTAAGCTAGCAAGCTTACTGTGTGTATTCTTGTTTACCCTTGTTTTATAGATTTTAGGTTCAAGCTACAGACTCGAAGGATCTGGGAAGAAGTCAACCGTACTATCAACTTTCTTTTGGTATTGAATAATTTTAGTTTTGTACTAAAAAGGGCATGTATAGGTTAGACTAAACAGTATAACTAATGTTTTGTAATCGTGTAAATATGCTAGCCATGCGAAAATGGCTATCTATTTTGGATAACTTGTTTCGTGTTTTGATGATATAGTTTTCTCATGCCATGAATTATCATTTATGTTTGGATGTGGTTTAGACATTATATGAAATGGTTTAATAGATATATGCCATGACATGTATATGTATTTTGATCTTTGATGGTCACTTTGATAGATTAAGGTAGAATTTTAATCATGTGTATATGTGATAGGTTAATAGAGAGAGATGTTAGGCATTTGAATTTCATGAAATTGATATGAATATGAAATTGAGTTATATGCTTGTGAAGTATGTATTTAGATATGTATCAAATTCGGTTGTTTTAAACAGAGTGAATTATATTGAATAAAATGAGTATGTGTATTCGGCCAAATCTAGGTGACCATTGCAAATGTGGTTAAAATGTTTAAAATAGTTTAGGCATAGTCGAGTATGGAAAAGAGTGCATTGAGATGTATGCATTTTTATTTATATATTTATATATGTATTCGGTTTGTTGAATTACTTGTTTTTATTGAGTGCATGAAATCGTTAAACTCGGTTTATGCTAGGTAATGTACATGAAATGCCAATAATGGAACCATGCATATTCGGCCTATTAAGTGGGGGTACAATTGATGTGTAATGGTTGCACGCATTAGTTTATTTGTAACAGGGACCTTATGCTATAAGAAGCTTAGACACTTATGAATTTTCATGAAATCTACTTGTTTATGTGATATTGATGTAATATACACGGTATGATGAATTATGTTCATCGATGTTTCTTTTGTGAATGATTTGGATCTAATATATAGGTTATGTGTTACACATGTGTTTATTATTTGTTTATAGATAATTCTTTAATAAAGATGATCATCCATGATTCAATTGTTTTAGCTTAAGTGTTAGATTGCATGGTAACACCTGTAAACCCTTATCCGGCGGTGGACTCGGGTCAAGGGGTGTTACATGTTTAATTATTAGATTAAGTCTTATGTGGTTTAAGAGTTCTTTAGAACTAGGCCTGAAGTCCATTAAACCCTAGCATACTTGTCTACGACCCGATAATGCCCATCAAGCCCAAATCACATCCTTACGACCCATTAGTTCCAAATCTCATCCATATGGCCTATTAGGCCCAAAACAATTCCAGATCATGTAACATGCATGATTAACTCAATTCGTATAACCAAACCAAACAATTTCATCAAACTTAGCCTCAGGGCCCACTAGGCCCATTTAGCCACTTTCGACTTTCCAGCTTCCGGCATTGCCGATATTGTGTGTGTGTAGTGTTTGTACACACCTGGTTACTGCGACGTGATATACTATCCTTAGCCTTGAACCTACAACAAACCAACCTTCAATCAATCACTAATTCAAAACATTTACCAAAAGCGGAAACCTTACCGTAACCTTATAGTGTGCCACCGGGTTCTAATAGCCCTTCATTAGCTGCTAGTCAGGAGTATCCCCTAGATCTGCACTCACACATACACCATCAAAATCCGAGTGACTCATAATCCACACAAGTCACCCCTATAGATCATACACACATTTGGCCATTTACTTAAACCACAATCGAGTTGAGTACACTTACCATTGCTAACGATTCTACCACGATTGCGATCTTTGAACCTTATCCTTGTTACCACAGAGTTAATGACAGGATAGTTAGATAGCCTTTCGGCTTTTAGCAAAACGTACAAGAGAGGTTAATCGAATACTTACTAAATCCACTTTCGACCCTGCGACCTAAATTCGGCTTTTAACCTTGACTGATAGTAGATAATAATCGATTTGTGATGGAGGAAAACAACAAGGGTTTGGGACAATTAGGAATTTCAGCAAGGAAGGCTGATGGTAATTCGACAATAGGAGAGTTTGTCTATGAGAGGATTTGGCAAAAAGAATTCGGCTATAGGAGATTTCGGCAATAGGGAGAATTCGGCTATAGGAGATTTCGGCAATAGGGAGAATTTGGCTATAGGAAAACTAATTAAGGGGGAAAATAAAAACTAATGAATGCTCAAAGAACCTTTCAAAGAATTCGACCCTCTCCTTTTATAGCCACAAGCCGAATACTCCTCTCCCCACAATCCCATTCGGTACAAATTCTTCCCCCTTCTTATCTCCTAACTTTCCTCCATGATAACACCTTAGCCTTATCCGAATTTCCCTCCATTATCAGTTCCCTTTACCACTCAAACACTCTAACAAAAGAGTTCCTACTCAATACAACTCTAGCTGTCCACCTATGCAAAATAAAACACCCCAAAAATACCACTCCTAATGCTCGAACCTTGGACCTCCTCAGCTGACAACACACCACCTTATAGCTGTAAGAGTATGCCCAAAGATCAATCATGAGATGGTTGTAATAACATACTTGATTTACCATGTTTATTAATATAAAGCATTGTCATTATTATTTCAGTTTTTCCTTCTGTGTGTACAAATAAATTGTTCTATAATAATGTCCTGAGAATAATATGATTATTCTTAAAAGATCCTTAGTCAAGTATTATTGTTGACTAGGACAACAATAATGCATTAAGACTAACACGTAGTTGATTGATGATAAAGAGTTGTCATTGATATGGAGTGTCAAAATCAATGCATGAATATGTGTGTTAGAGAACAACATATTGGACTGACCCGCTATGAGTATGTTTCTTGGATTATTATGTAATTGTCACAACATTACTCATAGTGATTAATATGTATATGATCCTCAGACTTGAGATAATCATTATCCCAACATCGTGAGTCATATATTTTGATACAGTCAAACGTACACCGTAACTTGTTGTTCTAAAAAGGCTGATGTTGGATATACCACAATCTATGTAGAGGGTTATTGTTGATCAATATAGGATAAGTCCCTCCCACATAATGGGAGTAATATCTTAGGCCACTTGATTGATGAGACTAGAAATGCATGGCCATGCTCAAATAAGTTGACATGAGATGTCATATTAATTTGTATATCATAGTCTACTCAAGATATCAAGAAACATTGGATGGACTATACAAGTGTGACTATTCCATGACTTGTGTCCATTCCAGAGATAAAGGACTTAAGGATTAATGCATGAAAGGTTAATCACAAAAAGTTATGTCGAATCATGACTTCTTGTAACTTAGGTAGCAATGATGCATTGCTAGATGCCACTCATTGTTTGTGACATTAGAATCGTTCTAGTGTTACTGCTAACGTTACAAGAACCTACAGGGTCACACCCTATGGTTGCAATGAACGGAATAAAACATAGTTGGTATTGTGTTTGATTGTCACATGAATTAAATTAATTAAAGAATTAATTTAATTGAGCAATCAAATATTGAATATATTATATGTACAAGGATGTTGTACACATAATGAGAATTAATATATGAATTTAGTTCATATATAAATTTAAATAAATATAGTTTACCGAAATCCATGTTATAATTAATGTAATTATAACTTTTTGGGTATAATTAATGTAATTATAATTTTCGGTTAAAACATTATTATATTTATTTAGTTTTATAATTCATTAAAGAGATACCGATTATAAAAGGTAATAAGTGATACAAAACTGATTAAGAAAAAAACCCTAAGAATTTGCTGGAAAAGTCTAGCAGCCGTCAAGCAAATAAGAAAAAAAACCTCTAAAATAGTTTTAGAGATTTCTGCTGTTCATAGTCAAACTGGGTGGATTACGTAGAGGTCGACATCATAAAGGTTGTGGCTTGGTTCGATAGTAGATCAGAACTCTTGTTGCCGAGGCGTCGCTGTCTACTCAGATTGAAATTTCGATAACTTCGAAACCTTTATTTCACCCCAATTCGTTCCTCACACATGGATTCATGGTTTGGATCACCAGATTAATTTTATTTTGCTGCGCCATGGGGGTGCCGGCGTTCCAACAATAGCTCCCCAAGTGACGCCACTTGCCACTGGACCACAAGCCCATTTGTGTCCTATTTTCTCTTATTCTGCTTAAGAGGCCTAATGTCTGAGACTAGGGTCCACTAAAGCAAGAAAAATAAATTTTTCCCCGTGGTCTTCCCTATCTCTAAGACTTCAAATAATCCCGATAATACCTTAAAATTAATATTCTAAGTGCTACTCATACATACCAACCTCAATACGAGGCTAGGATGCACTTACTATCAAGCTTGAAAGTTGAAGAAACCTTATCTATGGCTCCTTAGTGATTTTCGGCCATGGAAGAAGAAGATGAACACAATTTTGACTTCTTTTTTACCTTTTTATTCTTTTATTAACCAAATGAAAAAATTGCCCTTAAGGCCCCTTCCTTGAGATTTTTCCCTCCCATGTCCATTTTTGTCCATCTTAACATATAATGGTCTAATTCTAAATAAGGACCTGTAGTAATTTTTATAATTCTATTTCATACTTAAATCTTCTAGAATATCATATTTTCTAATCTTTGCAATTTAATCCTAATGGACAAATTAATCACTAATAAATAAAATTTCCTCATGAAATTTTCACACCATCATGCAAACACATAAATAGCCTCATATATTCATAAAACACATATTTCTACTTCAGATTTGTAGTCTCGCAACCACTATTTTGACTAGGCCCTAAATTGGACTGTTACATAACCCTTGGATTTCCAAATAGTTTTACGGATTTTTATCATCCATCAATCAAAATTTCAGTAGCATCTCTCTTTTTCTAGGGATAAGAGACATCCCGACACAAAATCCATGGTATCTTTTTCCCAACATTACACTAGTATCCTCGTGGACCATAGTAGTTCTGATTGCATTTGATATTCAGCCTTACTCTGATGACAAAAATGACATTTGAACATAGAAATCAGAAATATCGGTTTCATATCCGTATACCAGAACATTTACTTCAAATCACTGTACTTTCTATTTATCTTTGGATGAACAGACAAGATATTATGGTGAGCGTTGAACGGAAACTCTCTGCCAAAGCCCTGAGTTCCCAGTACATAAATTCTATCTTAGGATAATAGTAACAATAATCAAATCTGATCTAAACTTCAGAACAAAAGTCGATTCATACTCTATTCGTCTAATTTACCACTTACAATTCCATTTCTAAGCTCTTCTAATTTATAATGGCAACATCGTTTTAGCTTTCAGTTTGGCTAGAATTCGGACACCATCAATAAGGTAAATCTTGAAACCACACTCAAAAAATAAGCAAAGATTTTTCATTCAAGTATCTGCAAGTATTTTTGCTTTACCCAAAGGTAAGTCAATATTCACACAAAATCTTTCAACATGCTAGTCATAGATATTTACTAACTGCACTAACTCAGTCAAAACATGACATCTTGTTTGAACTCACTGATAATAATTAGAATTACCCGAAGAAAGAAAATCAATATACAATTTAAACTTGAATTGACATAATCCACACTTTTGCCGATATCAACTTTAAAGATAAGCCATGCTTGATCAATTAAACAATAGGGATGATAAGAAAACCAAGATAATGAAATCCAAGATACAAGACCATACTGAATGCCCGAGAATACTACTCATATGAAATATTAGAGATCTTGACGATTCCTCAGAGAAAACCTAAAGAAAGAGAAACACTGTTCATACATTCTAAAATCAATTGTGATAGAGATAATATATTTTCCATACAGATATAAACAAAACAATCAGAAGAAACAGAAGAATAGTTTCATATGAATTCACTGTCAACTTTTTATCTCAAACGTAACAGAATAAAATACCAATAGAAGATAGAGGAATGCGATCATAAATCAATCAGACCAACGATGCTTTCATCAGAAACGAGCAATTACAAATACCTCTAAGAATGTAAGAATACATAGAATACCCAGAAGAGATAGTCATAAATTACTCAACTGTAGCTGTCATACTCAAACATCTTTACAATTCAAACATCGTTCTTCTGACTAATTCTATCGTCACTAATTCCATAATATTCCATTCATTAACAAAAATAAATTCAAAAGAATTCCCGTAAGTACAGTCTTTAGACATCATACCTGAATGAGTGAATTAGCCGAGATTAACTTCTCCTCTAACCGTGGCATTGTACATTCCAAATAGTCTTTAGAATAATTTGATATCTCTTTCATAAATATTTTCTACTCGCTAAGTCATTCCCATCTCTGATCACATTATTAATTATTCCACCATTGAACTCTTTAGTTCCCTACTTGTGAGCTTATTCAATGTAAATCTCGTGAACTTCGTCATATAACACTATACCAGTAAGGGGGTGAAGATTGTAAAGCCTTTAAATTTCAGACTCTCATACATACATGCATATAGCATAGCATTCAATACCAACACAATATCATGCAATTTGATTACATATCTCTGGGTTTCTACTAATCATGAACACATTTCAAAATATCTTAGTAACACACTCAAAATTATCACATATAAATATCAACCAATCGTAATAAGCTCATCTAAAAACAAATTTTTCATGTTATTCACATCAAAAAGTCACTTTGATTTATCGAAATGCAATGTTCAATCAGAACGATAACACTTTATCCATATTCTTCAACTTATCGTTAATTCATTGTATCCATTAACACATACATATCATCGCAAATTATAGAGAATCAATTCAGGTAAATCAATATATTCACTAAGTTACACCAACTTATTTAACCCTTTTTTAGCATTATCGATGGTAGCTCGGTTAGAAAGCATCCCTGCTTTAACCAAAACAAATCTCATCGGAGTCAGGAGATATCACACTATCACAGTTCACTTATGGCATGTATAGCTAAACTCGCATACGCTATGTTAGTCCGAGAATCGACTAAACCATAGCTTTGATACCATTAAATGTAACACCCCTTACTCGTATTTGATGCCGAAATAGGGTACGAGGTATTACCGGAACACATACACTTGTAAACGTATTAAACCGAGTCATAAAATTTCATCCAAATTAAAACTTTTCAAATTTTATCTTTGAGTTACTAAATAGGTCCTACGAGGCCCAATACATACCTTAGAAGTGGTCCGGGACTAAACAGAGAACTTTTGAAAACAATGAAAATTTTCTTGAAGAACAGGGGCACACACCCGTGTCCAAGGCCATGTCCTTCACACAGTCGAGATACAAGCTCATTTGTTAGGCCGTGTGGCGTTTCGAATTTTCGAAAATTAAGTGCAGACTTCACACACCCTGGGCACATGGCCGTGTGGCTGCCCGTGTGGCCACAAGTAAGATTATTACCAAGCCCTTTGCCTCCCCAAAACACTTATATAGTTATACAGATTTATCATCACACAACATGGTATTATTAAACATTCAAACACCCACAGTAAGACATCCACATACCATTTACAAACCACATTCATCATGCATAATCACACACACACTTAACCATTCACATGCAGGCATACAGATCCTTGAATTGCATCATCATAGACTCATAACATAACAAATATTGGCCACATTAAATGGCCTTATACAACAATAACCATCAAATAGCATAAGCCAACATTCTAGGCCAACTCATAATAACATATACAAATAATCAATTCCATATACATGCCATAGACTTAAAAATACTTAAAGATCATTGATACAATACCAATCAATAACTTGTTAGTGTGATAGAATCTCCGACGACCTCCAACTCGAGCTAGCATCTGTGACACTATAGGAAAGAGGAAAGGAAAGGAAAGGGGGTAAGCATTATAGCTTAGTAAGTAGGTATGTAAATAGTAAGTAATTTATTAACATGCTTTTATAAGTTTTCACAATATATTCTCAAGATAATACAATCATAATTGCACATAGTTCCACTATTTACTCATGTTCATCTCAAGTTGTCTACTCGAGTCATAGTCACTAAATTATTTGTATCTTGTGGTACAGAACTCCAAATTAAGATCTGCAAATTTTCCATGAAACTACGCTCACATATATTCTTACCATAAAATTTTAAGAATTTTTGGTTTAGCCAATAAGTAAATTTTATTCATTAAAGTCATCCCTGTTCCGTTGTCCGGCAGTTCCTACCCCTCTTCACTAAAAATTAATTATCTCCTCGTACGTGATTTGGATGATGTTTATGTTTATTTATTTTGAAAATATACTAATTAAGGATTTTAAACTTGTAAATTATAATGCATAATTATTTTTGTACAATTTGTAATGATCTTCCCAAGTCAGAATAAGGGATTCCGAAATAATTCTGACACTATCTCACGAAAATTCAAATATCTCATAATATGAAATTAATTTTCTTACACCGTTTCTTTTATGTGAAAATAGACTCAATAGGCTTTAATTTCATCTCTTATTCAACCTGTAATTTGATTTCCTTCATTTTTGATGATTTTTCAAAGTGATACAAATGCTGTTGTCCAAACTATTTTATTGTTAATTTTACTCTATCATGTTTTCTTTGTATTAATTCTCATTAACACACACAGAATAGTAAAGTATAACCATTGTTAGCCATGCCAATAGCTAGTCATCATCAAATAACTACAAGTCTTCAATGTAACACTTACTCCATATAAACCTTACCAAAGTTCGATCACATATCGAGCACATTGCTCATGAATATATATACACATGTACCTGCACTTGTTCATCACATAATCACATTCAATTACACTTAGTCATTTTCCCGTTGAACACATCGGTATATTATTTGATACATCAGAAGTTTGCAAATAAGTGCCATACTTGTAGCCAAAGCTACTTCACATCACGTTTCACATAGAGGCTCATTCTCGAGCTATTCACTTTCACAGGTCTGCTCACACAAGCTGTCAGTCACTCGTTACTATTCAGTGCTGCTCACAGAAGCTATCAGGTATCTGCAACACATGCCGATATACCCAGCCACTAGTAGAACTTAAGACCAGCACTCGAATTCACTTAGTCACAATTTCACATAGGTCCTTATTGACATGTCACTCGTATCCATTTTTTTTTGCTAAGGTTCAACCGGGAAATTTCTCACTTGTCGATATTTTGTCAATTACATCAAATATTTAGCCACAATTCATACCATTTATCAAAATATGAAAATGTAAGTAAAAAACGATGCATTATTCACATACAAACTTACCTCTGTAGCACAATCGGTGAAAAGGACTTATTCGTCAATTTCTCGTTTTTCCCTCGTTCTAGTTCCAAACCTCGTTTTCCTTGATCTATAACAACAAATTTAACTCATTTATTCCTCCTGCTACTCAAATTAGCCTAAATTCACATTTTGGCAAAATCAAAATTTTACCCCTAAATTTTTAGCCATGTCCTTCACACAGCCAAGATACACGCACGTGTGTTAGGCCGTGTGGTGTTTCAAATTTCTAAAAATCATGTACAGACTTCACACACCCTGGGCACATGGCCGTGTGGCACCCCGTGTGTCCACAAGTAAGATTATTTACCAAACTCTTTGCCTCCCCAAAACACTTATACACTTATACAAATTTATCACCACACAACATGGTATTATTAAGCATTCAAACACCCACACTAAGACATCCACATACCATTTACAAACCACATTCATAATGCATAATCACACACACACTTAACCATTCACATGCAAGCATACAGATCGTTGAAATGCATCATCATTGACTTATAACATAACAAATATTGGCCACATTAAATGGCCTTATACAACAATAACCATCAAATAGAATAGGCCAACATTCTAGGCCAACTCATAATAACATATACACATAATAAAGTCCATATACATGCCATAGACTTAAAAATACTTGAAGATCATTGATACAGTATCAATCAACAACTTGTTAGTGTGATAGAATCTCCGACGACCTCTAACTCGATCTAGCTTCTGTGACACTATAGGAAAAAGGAAAGGAATGAGGTAAGCATTATAGCTTAGAAATTAGTTATGTAAATAATAAGTAATTTATTAACATGATTTTATAAGTCTTCACAATATGTTCTCAAGATAATACAATAATAATTGCACATAGTTCCACTATTTACTCATGTTCATCTCAAACTGTCTACTCAAGTCACAGTCACTAAATTATTTATCTTGAGTTACAGAACTCCAAATTAAGATCTACAAATTTTCCCTTAAACTAGACTCACATATATTCTAACCATAAAATTTTCAGAATTTTTGGTTTAGCCAATAAGTACAGTTTATTCATTAAAGTCACCCTGTTCCGCTGTTTGACAGTTCCTACCCCTCTTCACTAAAAATTAATTATATCCTAGAACGAGATTCGGATGATTTTCCTGTTTATTTCTTTTGAAAATATACTAATTAAGGATTTTAAGCATATAAGTTATAACCCATAATTGTGTTTGTACAATTTTTAATGATTTTCCCAAGTCACGGGATTTCAAAATTATTCTAACTCTATCTCACAAAAATTCAAATATCTCATAATATGAATTTTTTTTTGCTTACACTGTTTCTTTTATGTTAAAATAGACTTAATAAGATTTAATTTTATCTCTTATTCAACCTCTAATTTGATTTCCTCCATTTTTGTTGATTTTTCAAAGTGATACAACTATTGCTGTCCAAACTGTTTTATTGCTAATTTTACTCTATCATGTTTTCTATGTATTAATTATCATTTACACACATATAACACTAAAGTATATCCATAGTTAGCCATGCCAATAGCTAGTCATCATCAAATATTTACAAGTCTTCATTGTAACACATACTCCATATCAACCTTACCAAAGTTCGATCACATATCGAGCACATTGCTCATGAATATATTCATATATATATATACGTGTACCTGCACTTGTTCATCACATAATCACATTCAATTACACTTAGTCATTTTCCCGTTGAACACATCGGAATATTATTGGATACATCAAAAGTTTGCACATAAGTTCCACACTTGTAGCCAAAGCTACTTCACATCACTTTTCACATAGAGGCTCGTTCTCGAGCTATTCACTTTCACGGGTCTGCTCACACAAGCTGTCAGTCACTCGCTACTACTCTGTGCTGCTCACACAATCTGTCAGGTATCCACAACACATGCCGGTATACCCAGCCACTAGTAGAACTTAAGACCAGCACCCGGATTCACTTAGTCACAATTTCACATAGATTTCACATAGGTCCTTAGTGACATGTCACTCGTATCCATTTTTATTCCAAAAGTTCAACCGGGAAATTTCTCACTTGTCGATATTTTGTCAATTACATCAAATATTTAGCCACAATTCATACCATTTATCAATATATGAAAATGTAAGTAAAAACGATGCATTATTTACATACAAACTTACCTCGGTAGCACAATCGGTGAAAAAGACTTATTCGTCAACATCTCGTTTTTCCCTTGTTCTAGTTCCAAACCTCGTTTTCCTTGATCTATAACAACACATTTAACTTATTTATTCCTCCTGCTACTCAAATTAGCCTAAATTCACATTTTGGAAAAATTACATTTTTGCCTTTAAACTTTATCATATTTACACTTTTGCCCCTCGGCTCGTAAAATGATTTTTATTCAATTTCCTTGTATTTTAAGCCTAGACGAACCATTTTCATAACTATAGCAGTCCACAACTTCCATTTATTGACACACTTACACACATTTTACAACTTTTTACAAACTAGTCCTTTTTAACAATTTCACCGAAAATCACTTAGTAAAAGTCATTTCTCTAACCATAAACATGCATTTTCTACCATTAAATATGGGTCAAAACCCTAGACTCTAACCATATCTCAAATTAGTGGTAGAAATAGATAAATCTTGTTACGAGGATTTCAAAAACATAAAAATCTTTAAAAA
The DNA here is from genome assembly GCA_005393395.2 of Gossypium australe. Taxonomy (NCBI): domain Eukaryota; kingdom Viridiplantae; phylum Streptophyta; class Magnoliopsida; order Malvales; family Malvaceae; genus Gossypium; species Gossypium australe. Next base: position 84,735,510 of record CM016617.1, on the reverse strand, counting down.
CAGGGCTAGAACGGACTTACAATCGAGCTTGGAATCTTGAAAAACTCTAGCCATGGTTTTCCCTTGTGAAATTCGGCCACAGGGTTGAAGATGGACAAAAATTGGCTTTTAATTTTGTTTATTTAATCATTTAATCAGTAAATGACCAAAATGCCCCTAACATAAAAATATTCTATTTTACTTATTTCTTGTCCATTTTTGTCAAACAAATTAACCGATGGTCTAATTACCATTTAAGGACCTCCAATTTAAAACTTCATAACAATTGGACACCTCTAACATGTAGAACTCAACTTTTACACTTTTTACAATTTAGTCCTTTTGACTAAATTGAGTGCTCAAATGTCGAAATTTTCGAACGATATTTTCACGAAATCATTTCGTGAAATTTAGACCATAAAAATATAATAAAAATAAATTTTTCCTCATTGAATCTGTCTTCCCGAAACCATTGTTCCGACTAGGCCCAAGTTTAGGTTGTTACAAACTTACTAAGCTTTATAGCTTACTTTGTTTATTTTCTATGTTTTATAGTATTTCGAAGCTAGCTCGGATCTGGGGATCGCCAGAGACTTCATCGCACTATCGAACATCTATTTTGGTACTTTTGAAGTTATGTATATATGGTATATTGTATGTATAGTATTTGGTCATTTTGGTATGTTTGATGGAAATGTATTTTGGCCATTAGAGGTATCTTATAAATGTTAAGTGTTTTGTTGTAAATACTGCCATGTATTATGGTTGATGTTGAATTATGATATCCAAGTGTTTGTTATGGTATGAAGTATTTAGTTGGTTGAGATATGTTTGTTGTGGATTGGTTTTGGATGATGAATTAGATGAATTATGGTACATGATATATATATATATATGTGTGAGTTATGACTAGTAAAGCAAGTTGAGTTGATAGGTATTTTAATAGGTAAATGACATTGAATTGAGTTTGGAAATGGTTGAAATAGATATGGTATGATTTGTACATTGGTTGATGATATTTGGCTGCATATTAGTGTCTTGAAATGGTACCATTTGAGCTTGTATAGGTATGTGCAATTTGGGTGGCAAATTTTGGCTTGGTAAATAGCCTATTTTTGTCCACACGGGCAGAGACACGGGCATGTGTCTCAACCGTGTGCGACACATGGTCATGTTACACGGCCGTGTGTCCCCTGGTGTTGAATTTGAAACATAATCAGTATGCTCCACACGGCCTTACACACGAGCGTGTAACTTGGCCGTGTGGCGTAAGTCACTATACCCTACAGGTTTGACACGACCTAGTACACGGCCTAGCACACGGATGTGTATGGCCATTTTTAGGGGACACAGGCTAGTTACACGGGCGTGTGTGTTGGCCGTGTGACCCAAGTTAGAGAGTTACACGGGGTTAGACATAGGCTGGGACACAGCCATGTACTCCCATATTGAATGTCCACACGCCTTGTGACACGGCCGTGTCTGGTGGCCGTGTGAGACACTATATCCAACCTCTTTAAGCCCAAACTCACATTTGCTGAATTTAGCCAACAGTTGCTTGTCTCTCAAGGTTTGTAACACGATTCTCAAATGCTCGGCATGTTCAGACTCATCTCGAGAATAGATCAGGATGTCATCAATGAATATCACAACAAATCTTTCTAAAAACGGTCTAAAGATTCGATTCATAAAATCCATAAAAACTGCAGGAGCATTAGTTAATCTGAAAGGCATAACAAGAAATTCATAATGCTCGTACCTTGTCCTGAGTGCAGTTTTCGGTACATCCGAATCTTTTACTCTCAACTGATAATAACCAAACTGCAGATCAATCTTTGAAAACACTGTTGCTCATTTCAACTGATTGAACAAATCATCAATTCTCGACAAAGGATACTTGTTCTTTATCGTAACCTTGTTGAGCTGACGATAATCAATACGAAGTCTCATTGATCCATCTTTCTTATTTACAAACAATACTAGTGCACCTCAGGGCAAAAAACTAGGTCGTGCAAAACCTCTATCCGTTAACTCTAGCAACCGAGCTTTCAACTCTTTCAATCTGTTGGAGCCATTCTGTATGGAGCTATCGACATCGGTGATGCTCCCGGTATCAATTCAATGGAAAACTCAATTTCTTTGATCGATGGTAACCCCGATAATTCCTCTGGAAACATATTCAGATACTCATAGACTACTGCCACTGATTCAAGCTTCGATTCAGACACTTTTGTATCTAGTACATAAGCAAGATAAGCTTCACAATCTTTCCTCACATATCTTTGAGCTCACATTGACGATATCACAACAGGCAATTCACTTGACTCATCTGATTCAATTCGAAGGATTTCACTATTCTGACATTTCAATTCAATGGTTTTTTGTCTACAATTCACAACAGCATCATGCAATGTCAACCAATCCATACCCAGAATTACATTGAACTCATCAAACGATAATAACATCAGATTTGCTGGAAAATAGTAACCCCGAGTCATCAAAGGACAATTCTTGCAAACTTTATCAAATAGGACATACTTGCCTAAGGGGTTCGATACTTTAATCACAAACTCAGTAGACTCAATAGGCAAACTCTACTTCGTACAGATATATGAATGAGTCGATCTAGGATCTATCAAAGCAATTACATCAGTGTCATAAAAAGAAAATGTACCGGTGGTAACATCTGGTGATGACGCATCTTCGCAAGTGCGAATAGCGTAAGCTTTGGCAGGTGCTCTAGCCTCGGATCTTACAATGGAGTCCTTTATGGCTCCTTTGCTACTAGCCACATTACCCACATTTCTAGGTGGTCTCCCTCTAGCGGCTGTGTTACTAGATCTTGCATTCTGGAATTTATCTTTCTCGGCTAAATCAGGGCAATCTCTGCTAAAATGATCTAACGAACCACATTTGAAACAACCTTTATTATTCATCGAGCAATCTCCAAAATGTCGTCGTCCACACTATTGACATTCGAGTTTATTATTTCCCACACTACCGAAACTCGACACCAAAGTAGCTTGAGTTTTAGAACTTGAGTATTGTTTTCCATAATCTCTATTTGGATATCTGGTTGAAGCATTCGGACGAGTGTGCAAATCTCGTGATTTCTTTGACAATGACTGATATGGTTTACTCATCGATCTCTTTCTCGAATCTCTAGCCTCGAAATCCGTCTTTCTTTTCTCTTTGCCAAGTCCTTCGACTTTACAAGCTCTATCAACTAGCTCCACGAAGTCTTTCAACTCTAGAATCATGACTAATAATATGATATCTTCGTTCAACCCATCTTTGAATCTTTTACACATAATCGCCTCAGTTGAAACACATTCTCGAGCATACTTACTGAGTCTCACAAACTCTTGCTCGTACTCAGTCACAGACATACAACCCTATTTCAGCTCCAGAAACTCTTTTCATTTTTGGTCGATAAATCATTGGCTAATATATTTCTTTCTAAACACAACTTGAAAGAATTCCTAGGCGACCCTTTCTCTCGGCACCACTGATACTAAAGTATTCCACCACTGATACGCCATGTCTCTCAGAAGTAATACGGCACATTTTAAACACTCAGTCGGTGTGCAAGAAAGCTCATCAAATACCTGAATCGTATTTTCAAGCCAAAACTCGGCTCTCTCAAGATCATCGTCAACAGTAGCTCTGAACTCTTCGGCCCCATATTTTTGGATCTTATCAACTGGTGACTTTTTCAATCTTAAAAGTTTTATACCTTGATATGCTACGAGAACTAGTTGGGGATTAGATGGGGGTATAGGTTTGTAACGCCCCGAATTTTGGGCCTAGAAGAAATGGGCTTCGCGTGCCGGAGGAATTGGAATTTAGTTGTGCATGTGAATAACCTAAAAGTATGTCTGCTTTGGTGGTTAAGGGTCCTGAGAAGTATTGAAGAAGTCTTAGGTTCAAACCTGGGCTTTAGGAAAATTTTGGTTTTAGGTGAATAAAACCTTGTATGTAAGTGAGTAGGCTTTAAAAATATTGTTGGGGAAATCATGACACAAGAAAGCATGTGGCCTAGTGGTTGTGGCGTCATTAAGGTTGTAAGGGAGCCTGGGTTCAAGTCTTGGCCCTTGCAGAATTTTTAAATTTTGCTCTTAAAAGAATATGGACACTGGCACATAGGCTTTATAAATATTTGCGCATGTTTTAAGTCACAAATGAGCTTGTGTCCTAGTGGTGGTGCTGTGACATGGCCATCAAGAGGACTTTGGTTCGAATCTCTTTGCACGCAAAGGTTGATTATTTTGCTAAGTTGGGACGGCAGGTGGTTGTGATGGAATTAAACTTTGCTAAAGGTGAAATCCCACATCGGGAAGCTATCATGAGGTTAGGCGAGAAGCTGGCTTTAAATAGAGCGAACCAGGAGGAGAGTAGGGATACTTTTCTTGGCTTATCCCTTTCGCTTTGTGGCGTGTTCGTTCGGAGCGCGGATTAGCTTCAGATTCCTATCAAGTGTGTATTTCACATTACTCTAGCTGTAGAGCGGCAAATGCCGAAATGCCAGTCACACGACGATGGTAGCCACACGACCGTGCGAGCGCACGTGTAGGAGCTTCGACGCAATAGTTGAGGCCCTCATGAGTGTTCTCATGGGTTTAGGCTGCCTTGGGCCGAGTGGGCCCATATGAATAAATTGTATGATTGTGTAGTAGATATTGGACTGGTCTATCTGAATCTCATAACTGTGGCTAGATTTGGGCTAAATAGGCCACACGAGTGTGTGAGCCTACTTGGGCTGAGAATATGCCTTAGGCCCATTCGCATCATTATCTCTGTTTAGAATACTTGAGTCACTCGAGGCGACTGTAGACCTTTTGAGGGGTTGACAAAATTACCGAAATACCCTTGGTTTACAAAATTACGAAAATACCTTTGATTTGTGAAATCACCGAAATATCCCCAATTTGTGAAATTACTGAAATACCCTCGGATTGAAAAATTACCGAAATACCCCTAATTTGTAAAATTACCAAAATACCCTTAATTTGCAAAATTACCAAAATACCCTCAGATTACAAAATTACCGAAATACCCCCAATTTGTGAAATTATCAAAATACCCTCGGATTATAAAATTACCAAAATACCCCTGATTTGTGAAATTACCAAAATACCCTCGGATTACAAAATTACTGAAATACCCTCAAATTGCAAAATTACTGAAATACCCTCGATTTGCAAAATTACTGAAATACCACCGGTTTGTAAAATTACTAAAATACCCCTAGTTTGCAAAATTACTAAAATACCCCCGGTTTGTAAAATTATCGAAATACCCTTGTAGGGTAGAATTATCGAAATACTCCTAAATGGTAGGATTACTGAAATACCCTTATAGGGTAAATGATTATTTTGCCCTTGTGGGTAAATGACTGACTTGTACTATGATTTGACTGTGATCATATGAATGTGTTTTAACTGACTTGACTGTGGGCGTGTGACTGATATGCTATTAATATGTGTTGTAATGACTGTTACTAAGCATGGCCATTTTGCATACACTTGTAATGATTGAGCATGACATACACGACATATTGCATGGGGTTGGGACATTAATACAGAGAAAGTTCTGGTAGGGTCGTACGGATCGCAAGACGACTGTGGATCCAGTATTGATCTGTTAAGGTCACACGGGTCGCATGAGACGACTGTGGACCGACGAACAGCTTAAAGCCGCGCAATCTGATTATGGCTTTGTGCCATCTTGATTATGGCTTTGTGTCAATTGTATTTACCTGTGGCTATGTACCTAACATATATATCGACGACTCTATGTCGATCATATTTACCCAAGGCTGTGTGCCAATTATATTACTGTCGCTGAGGGCTATGTGCCAAACATAATGCAGTTACTGATGGCTTTGTGCCAATCATAATACCGCTACTGAAGGCTTAGAGATGCATATATATACTAGTAGCTTTGCTATGATTTCGGTCAGTGCTGCAACTGGTGCTAACACTGTAAGTGTCGGGATGGCGTGGGTGATTTATTCCCCGCAGGTAGTGCAAGGTTGGACGGAGGCAAGTGCAGGGTTGGATGGGATGGGTTAGCATGCATCACACATTATGCATATGGAATTGATTCTGTTATGGGCTGTGACCCAAATGATATTGTAGTGGGCTTTGGCCCACGTATGCTCTGAGCTGTACTGTACTGTTACTATTAAATGGGCTTTGGCCCAGACTGTTTAGGTTTCTGTATACTGACTGTTACTCTAGTAAGGGATTACACACTGAGTTTTCGTAAACTCACCCCATTTTTAACTGTGCAGGTAATCCCCAACCTTAGACGGATCGGTGCTGCGAGGGACTCGGAGAAGGCCACACACTGCATGTGTTTTCCGTTTTGATTATTTACATTCAAGTATTTTGATTTGAGTTGTAATAAGGACTCTTTAAGTTTTTCAATTTTAACTATGGGTCTTTCTTTACTTTGAATTATATCGTTAGAAGTAAATCACGGTTTTCCAAAAAGCTAACTGTTTTTGAAACAACACTGCGTTTTCGCAACATTTTCGAAATGGTTTCGCGACTTAATCTTTTTCGTAAATCAATTACTTTCAAAATCAGCTTCCGCAACTAAAAAAATGTTTTAGGATTAAAACTAATAATTTTTCAATGTACCACATTTTAAAAATAAACCAACGTAACTGGGTTTTTACTTAAGCCTTTCAACAAGAAGGGTTTTCAATGAAAACATGGTTTTCAAAAAACACTTCAATGCAACACGCCAGATTCGGGCCTAATTTCTAGGCTGGGTTTGGGGTGTTACAAGGTTACTGAGCAGCTGGATTAGTTCGGACATACTCAGTAAACCATTCGTTCATCATCTGAAAGAAGGCTTCTTTAGCCTTTCCTCCTTAACTACCCGATACGGGTCTCGACTCGGATTACACTACTCCGTGAACGGAGGCTGGTGCATTACTCTCAACATCATCAGCTACAGCTCGATTGGGATCTATTTACAATACGAAAACATGATTTAAGCATTCAGGAGATATCACACTATCACAAGTTATATATGGCATGTACAGCTAGACTATCATATACGCTACGTTAGTCTGAGAATCAACAAAACTATAGCTCTGATACCAATAAATGTAACACCCCTCATCCGTATTCAACGCTAAAATAGGGTTACAGAGCATTACCGAATATAATATACCATTTCACATACATTTCATATACATTTTCAAGTTTCATGTAATCATCATTCCAAATCATTTACATTGTCCCTAATACGAGCCTACGAGCCCAAAACATGCATTCGGGGTAGTTCGGGACTAAACCAATAACTTATGAAATTTTTGGGACACTTAAAAAATTTTACAAAATATAGGGGACACAAGACCGTGTGTCTTACACAGCCAAAGACACTCCCGTGTCATAGGCTGTATGGACATTCGAAATAGGATCACATGGCCGTGTCCCAACCCGTGTTTGACCCCATGTAACTCATTGACTTGAGTCACACGGCCACCCACACGCCCATGTGACCAATCCGTGTCCCCTTCGTAATGGCCTCACACGCCCGTGTGCCAGGCCGTATGCTAAGCCATGCGAAACCTGTAGGGTCTAGTGACTTATGCCACACGACCAAGTCACACGCCCATGTGTTAAGCCGTGTGGAGCATACTGACTTGATTTCTATTTCAACACCAGGGGACACACGGTCGTGTAACCTAACCGTGTTCACACACGGCTGAGACACATGCCCGTGTCTCTGCCCGTGTGGACAAAAATATGCTATTTACCAAGCCATTTTGCCACCCAAATTTGCACACACCTACACCAAACCAAATGGCACATAATATGGCATAAATAGACGTTCAACCAACTTCACCCAAGCAAAAATCATACCATTTCAATACCAACAATTACAAAACATACCAATACCACAATATGTCATTCAATTCCATACCAAAACTCACATTCACAAATCATCAAAATAACCAATTTCAAATATGCATTATTTGCCTAGATTCACTAGCATACCAATATTCAAAACTCAACCATTTGCTATCCAAATTACCAATAACAACAAGCATCACAAGTTCATCATCAAACTCACAACACAAACCATATGCACAAATATATACACAACCAAACCAACCAAAATAAGCCAACTCTCATGGCTATATACAAAACCAAATACTTAATATTTATAAACCATTTCAAATGACTAAATTCATTAGCAACATATATACCAAAATGACCATAATCCTATACATGCCATATACTCAAAATACTTAAGTTCAAAAGCACCAAAGTGATAGTTGGATAGTGTGATGAAGTCTCCGACAATTCCGAATCTGATCTAGCTTTGATTTCACTATAAAACATGGAAAATTAAAGAAAGTAAGCTATAAAGCTTAGTAAGTTCGTATAATAATGAACTCAATTAACCACAAATATACAATTCAACCAATTGAATATATATCAACATATAACTCATATTAGCTAACAAACCTTTCATACATTCAATAATAAGATATGATGTAAAATTCATAGTTTTCTTTGATTCAAAGCTCGTATGGTTCATACATACCTGTACCATCTCGTATGAAACTTATAATTAACCACATCTCTGACATATATACCCATTGAACCATTCGGAATACTATCGGATACTCAAGAATCTCGCACCGTAAGTGCCACATATATAGTCGAAGCTATCTCAATCTTGTACCAGATATAATGCTCACTCTCAAGCTATCAATGGGTCTGCTCACACAAGCTGATGGTCATGATGAAGCTACATGGTGCTACTCACACAAGTTGACGAGTATCCACAACACATGCCGGATGACTCAGCCACCAGTAGGATGTACGAACCAACACCCAAATCACATAACCCCTAATGACATGTCATTTGTATCCTAATCTATTCCTAAGGTTCAACGAGGATTTAACATTTGCCGAATCGTTTTCGAATATGCCCGCAAGGTCGTATACTCAATTTATGAAATATCAAAGCATTTAAAGCACAAATATAACAATGCTTATTACATACGAACTTACCTCGAAAATAAAAATGACGTAATAAGTCGATTAGTCTGAAACCTTGTTATTTCCCTGATCTAAATTCGTATTTCGCTTTTCTTGATCTAAATGTAATCAAAATTAACTCATTTAATAATATCTCTATTCAGTTTAATCCAAAACACACATTAAGGTAATTTTACACTATTGCCCCTAATATTTCACATTTTTACAATTTAGTCATTATTTCATAAAAATACAAATTAATGCAATTCACCCTAAACCCATGCTAATCGAATTTCAATTAAGTCCCTAGCAGCCCACATTTTTCATTTATTTCACAATTTAACCATGAATTTTACACATTTTACAATTTAATTTCTATTTGGACATTTTACTAAAAAATCACTTAACAATTGTTGTTTATCTAACAAAAACCATACATTTTCTATCATCAAACATCAAAATACACTTATATTCATCAATGGTAAAACCCTAAACCTTTAACAATTTTGCAAATTAGTCCCTGGGCTAGCTAGATTAAGCTGCAACGATCACAAAAATATATAAATAATTAAAAACAGGATGAAATCACACTTACATGCATATATGATAGCTAGCCGAACCGTGAAGATTATTTTAATGATTTTTCTTCTTCAATAATCGGTTAGAAGATGTTGAATAGATTAAATGGCCTTTTTTTATTAATTATCATTTAAATTATCTAATTACTAAATTAACCTTATGCATTAACCTTTAAAACCATTAAAAAGATGTCCAACTTTGTCCACTCATATTAATAATGGTATAATTACCACATAAGGACCTTCACTTTAATATTTCATAGCTTTAGCTAATAAAACTCCACTTTTTCACTTTACGCGATTTAGTCCCTTTTACCAAATTGAACATTCAAATGATAAAATTTCTTAACGAAATTTTCACACAATCACATTAGTATGTTGTAGACATTAAAATAATAATAAAATAATTATTTTGACTTCAAATTTGTGGTGTAACGCCCTCAGACCCGGCCTAGACGTTATGGTCGAATCCGGGAATGTCACATCAAAGGCATAGTCCAAAACGATTTTGCTAAGTTAAAATTTAAGGCCTAAAAGCCCAAAATCCTTGAATCTTGTTATGTAATGATAAAAGCCCATATTTTTAGGTATTTCGAAAACCATGTTTAAGAAAATTTATTTAAGTTTAACAATTAAGTAAACAGTTGAACAATGATAACAAAACACAAAATCTAAAGTCAAATCAGAGTGCAAGGCCTTATTACAACCATCGAAAGTAAAGTAATTAAAATCATGTCCTTTGAAACAAATAAACAAAACTCCTAAGTATCTTGTGGTGTGGCCATCTCCGAGTCCTCTCCCATGTCGAGCCGTCTACTGAGGGTCACCTGAAACATTTAATAAAAGGGTGTGAGTTTCGAAACTCAGTGTGTACGACCCTTGGCAACCAATCAACATGCAAATATCACATTGGCCCTAAGCCCTATCAAATTCGGTGGTCTTGGGCCTTAGCCCGCAATGACCTCACATCACATCAGTATCACATGAATGCAATGCACCCATCCCAAATCCAACCCTACACTCCTGTAGGGATATAAATATCAACCCACGCATCCCTACACTCCAAAGTTAGCACCAGCAGTGGCACTACTCAAACGTTGTCGCAAAGCTGCTATAATGGGCTTAAAGCCACAGATGGATCCACGGTCGTCAAGCGACTATGCGATCCTCAAATCTTCCTCCGTATCATCCAAACCCACCCAAGTGCAACATATATTTCATGAATGCAACATACACATTTTCAAACATTCGACTCTTAGGGGTATTTTAGTCATTTCACAACCCAAGGGTATTTCTGTAAATCTACTTTACAGGGGTATTTAGGTAATTTTACAAAACAGTGGTATTTTGGAAATTTTGTAAATCAGGGATATTTTGGTAATTCCGCAAATCAAGGGTATTCTGGTAATTTTACAAATTAGGGGTATTTTAGTAATTTTGTAAATCAGAGATATTTTAGTAATTTTGCAAATCTAAGGATATTTTGGTAATTTTGAAATCATGGGTATTTGGTCCCTCTTGGGTTTTAGTTATGAACTTTGGCCCATTAACAAGTCCTTGAGGCTAAAGTGAACAGTCACTATGCACCAGGTAGGATTCCAGAGAAGAGGGGTGGGCCACTAAGACCGCTTAAGTACCAAGCTCTCTCTAGATCCAATCCTAAACATGCATATGTCCGTTGCCACACTCTAACCCAGCGACTTGTCCATGAACATATTTAATTATTAGATTAAGTCTTATGTGGCTTAAGAGTTGTTCAGAACTAGGCCTAAAGTCCATTAAACCCTGGCATACTTGTCTACGTCCCCATAAAGCCCATCAAGGCCATTTCACGTTCATATAGCCCATTATGCCCAAATCACATCCTTATGGCCATTAGGCCCAGATCTCATTCATATGGCCTATTAGGCCCAAAACAATTCCAGTTCATGTAACATGCATGTCTAACTCAATTCATATAACCAAATCAATCAATTTCATCAAACTTAGCCTCAGGGCCCACCAGGCCCATTAAGCCACTTTCGGCTTTTCAGCTTTTCGGCTTTTCGACATTGCCGATATCATGTGTGTGTAGTGTTTGTACACACCTGGTTACTGTGACGTGCTATACTATCCTTGGTCTTGAGCCTACAACCAACCAACCTTCAATCAATCACCCATACTTAATCAAAATATTTACCAAAAGCCGAAGCCTTACCGTAACCTTACCGTGTGCCACCGGGTTCTAATAGCCCTTCTTTAGCTACTAATCACGAGTATCCCCTAGATCTGCACTCACACATACACCATCAAACTCCGAGTGACTCATAAACCACACAAGTCACCCCTATAGTTCATACTCACATTCAGCCATAATCGAGTTGAGTACATTACACTTTGCTAACGATCCTTACCACGCTTGCGATCTCTAAACCTTACCCTTGTTAATACAAGATTAACAACAATAAGAGGTTAGATAGCCCTTCGTCTTTTAACAAAACACACTAAGGGGTTAACTGAATACTTACCGAATCCACTTTTGATCCTGCGGCCTAGATAGCTACTGAACGAGATTCGGCTTTTAACCTTGACTGATAGTAGATAACAATCGATTTGTGATGGAGGAAAACAACAAAGATTCGGTACTAATAGGGATTTCGGCAAGAGAAGATGATGATACTTCGGCAATAAAAGCGTTTGGCTATGAGAGAATTCGGCAAAAAGTGATTCAACTATAGGAGATTTCGGCAACAAGGCAAGGTATTTTCGGTTGTGGAAAAATAAGGTTTCGGGAAGGAAAAGAAAAAGAGAAAATTCAGCATTACCTAGGACCCCAGATTCGGCACACATACATTTATATAGCCTATAGCCGAAACTTAGCCACCCCTAAAGTCCAATTCAGCAGCACTTCATCCACTACTCATTTCTAATTTTTCTCCATGATATCTCCCTTATCCTTCTCCTAAATTCTCTCTACTGATCACTTCTTCTTAGAGTCCCTCTACACGCCACTTCCAGCCTTCTAGAAGCCTAAAATTAAACTCCAAAATAAAGCTAAGCTAGCACTCGTACCTCAGACCTTCCTGCATGCATATGTTGCCACCTGTCTACACCTTAGTGGTGTCACTTAGCCCCTTCACCATAGGCTTCTTTGTGCCATTTTTCACTTATTTTTATTTAAAAGCCCACTACTCACAACCCTAATTCCTTAATTAAATAAATTAAGAATCCTCCACCACAAAACTCGAACCCAAAGCTTCTCCAACACACCTAGGCACTCCAAATTCATTAAACCTTTAAAGTCGTCATGTCATTTGTCATTTTCTTGCCGACTTAAAAATTTTATGAGACCCAAAGCCCAATAGGACCAATTCTTCTAGGCCCAAATTCAGGGCTTTACATGTGGTCCCGAAACCATTATTCTGATTTGACTAAAAATAGGCTATTACAGTATCGATACATCTAGGCACTTTGTAATGCCCCAAAAATTGGGCCTAGAGTAAATGGGTTTTGTGTGTCGAGAGAATGGATTTTGTCGATCGAGAAAAAAAAAAGGGAATAATGAATTAAGTGTGTTTAAAAAAATTTATGATTGCATGTTTAGTTTAATTTTTTGGTGATTTAGGAAGGGTTGGTAGTGTTGGAAAAGTCCTGGGCTCGATCTAGGGCTATAGTAAAACTGTTGTTTTTACCCTTAAGTGAGGTTGGTGTTAGTCAGAAGGCTTTTAAAATATTTTTGGGTTAAAAGATAGCACAAGGAAGTAGGTGGTCTGGTGGCCTTGGGCGTTATGAACAAGGTCGTGCAAAAAGGTTCAAGTCCTGGACTTGGCAAAAAACATTTATTGTGCATATGTTAGTATGAAGGCCGAGTACTTAAAGTCCCTCTTGCCTCTGACTCTTTCCCGGTTCTGGTGTTCTGAGTTCTTAGCCTCTTCGGCTATCTTGGCTTTCTCCACAAGTGCGGCAAAAGTCCTTACTTGTTGTGGGGCTATCAGTACCTGCAACTCATCACTCAATCCATCCTCAAAATGTACACAGCGCTCATGATCAGTTGGCACTATCGTGCGAACATAACGGCTCAAGCGAAGAAATTCTGCCTCGTAAGCTGCCACCGTCTTATTTCCTTGAACCAGATTCAGGAATTCCTTCCTCCGGGCATCCACATAACTTGTCCCGACATACTTCCCTTGGAAAGCAGCTTTGAAGAAATCCCAAGTAACAAGTACAGCCTCAGTGCCTTCTCGAACAGTAAGCCACCATTGATACACCTCGTCCCTTAACAAGGACACCGCTCCTCTCAGTTCCTGCTCGACGGTGCACTCCAAATCATCTATGATTCGTTCCACTGTCTCGAGCCAATATTTCGCAACATTCGGAGCTACACCGGAGACACCCCTGAAAACCTCGGCACCACTTGATTTAAGTCGTTCCGATATTGATCCACGAGCTGATGGCCCAGCAACCCTTTCTAGGACTCGCAACATTACTTGGGTCAAAGCAATGTCCTCTCTCATATGGTCATGGGATCCATTTTCTGACACAGGTGATGTCGGTGCATCCATTTCCGGCATATGTCCCGATGCCTCAGACACGGCTCTAGCTCCTCGGCCTCTACCACGGCCACGTCTACCACGTCCACGTCCTCTAGCGCTCATAATGACTAATTCGGTTTAATCTGATTACAAGTTTTATGAATCAGAAAACAATTTCAGTGTTTATTAATGATATTTTATAAGATATAAGAGATAGAGTTGTTTTCGCATACACATGCTACAGTCTCAATCTCTATAGTTTTAACACCTAAAACTAGAAGTTCTAGAGTGTTCCTATGATCATATCACAATAATAATCATTAAGTATACGAATACTTACTTGACTTGGTGCCGGATGCTCGTGGTGCCATATTACCTTTAAAACATAAATTCTATAAATTTGAAACAATTTTAAATGAAAATTGTTGTTGAACCCAAACCACAGCCGAGTTTTGAAACTGGCTCTGATACCATAAAATGTAACACCCCAAACCCGGTCTATGTGTTAAGACCAGACTCGGTATGCTACACAAATCGAACATACATCTAGTCATCTAATGAATTAAAGAAAACAGATCTTCAAAAACTATTTTGGAGATGGAGTTTATCAAAAACCGAGGTTAATTTGAAATCTATGATTTTAGAACATAAGAGTTTATAATTTGATCTCAGAGAAATAATTGGTTAAAATTTTTAAAGAAGTTGAAAAGAATTCAAAAGGAATTTGAAAACAAAATTCATAAAAGAGTTTCCACAGAAAGTTTTACGAGTTAGTGATATTTAAGAAAAACTCCTTTTCATACGTAAATTTAAGAAAACATTTATAAAATTAAAATAGTCCCCTTTTAGTATCTAAAACATATTAAAATCCATCCACGAGAAAATCCATAAAAATAATGCCAGAGGCCTTATTACATCACAACTGAAAAATTAATGAAGTAAAATACTAAGAGTAGTTCAAAGTTCATAAAAACCATCATTTGAAGTATGGCCCCCGCGAAGTCATCCCTTGCCCAAGCCTCCATCAATTATCATTACCTGAGAAGGGTAAGAAAACGGGGTGAGTTACTTAGAACTCAGTGTGTAACCCACTTACCAAGTCCACTGGGCCAAACCATTCAAGCATTTAATTGGGCTTGAGCCCATTTACAAATATAACAATATAATAATTAAAAAAATATATGGGAAATGCAATTCCCAACCAAGCTTAAATTTCCATCCGCTACACACCACCCGCACCAACCAGCACACTTGTGGGGATCAAGTCAACCCACCCCGCCAACACACCAATCGCAGGCATTAAGCCATTTAATTAGCAGGCAAAATGCCATTTAAATCAATGATTCGCAGGCCAGTGGCCATTAACACGCAGGCATTAAGCCATTTAATACAATATTTCGCAGGCTAGTGGCCATTAATACGCAGGCATTAAGCCATTTAAACTGGGCACGAAGCCTTCTTCTTTTCATCAAAATATCCCAACCCATGCAATCATGTATGTAAAATGCATAACCATTCATTTATAAGATAAATTCAACATAAGGCCCATAAATAATTAAAATTATTACAAAACTGGCCCATTTCACAATTTGGCCCATTTCACAATTTGGCCCATTTATCACAATTTGGCCCATTTCACAATTTGGCCCATTTTACAATTTGGCCATTAAGCAATATAACAAATCGGCCCATATAGCAATCTATCAAAACGGCCCATTAAGCAATCTATCGAAACGACCCATTAACACATGAGGCCCATATATCACTTTTTATCATATTAGCCCATTAAGGGCGATTTCGTAACTTTCACGATTTTAATACCGATTTCATGCACTTACATTAAAGTATTAATAAACCATATTTTTTTCCGATTTTACCAACTTTGCGATTACTAGTCTAATGCTTAATAACGGTATAACATCTAACCCATGAGATAAGTGTGAAATTACACACCTGATTACGGTGAGAACTATACTTTCCCGCTTGTCGATACCTAAATACGTGTCACGCTTGATTGGAACACTAATACTTAATATAAATCTATACTAATGATAAGCGATCTAGATCTTTACCCTCGGAATCTCGAACAACAACTATTTGTCGGTTCTTCCCGGTTGACGGTTCACAACCCGATGGGAAATCTTGAAAAGCTAATGGCTCCAAACTACGAACAACTTCGAATAATCGATTCTCCTTAGATGAGGGTCCACAACCCGGTGGAAAATCCCGGATTGCCGAAACAGCCCTTCGCTTGAATCTAGAGGGAATAGCAAAATCGCCCCTCTTCCGAACACTATTCACCACCCTTTTCGACCCTATCTTGTTTGCCACGAAATCCTACATTCACGGGATGAAAATTGAGCGATAACGTCCCTAAAATAAAATTGATTAATAACTCATCTTTGACGAAATAACAAATAATATGGAAGTCCTTGATATAAACTCTTACCTTAACACTTTCAACCAAATCCTAGCGATTCACGATGATTACGAATACTCTGAGTTTCGGCCTTCACTTTATCACTATTATTCAAAACGAGGGTAAAGAAAACGATTGATAAGAAAATATATGTGAAGAGGGAGGTTCGGCCAAGAAGAAAAATTTGATGAAGATGATGCTAGTAATATTCGGCCATGGAGGAAAAGAGAAGGAAGAAAATGTTGAATGAATTTTGTAAGAAGAAAAAGATGAAATAGAGGTATATGATAATTAAAGGTTTCGGTTTTGGTTTATTTCAAGAATGAAAGATGATCAGAAAGAAAGGTTTGAGGCTAGAGAGCATTCGGCTATGGAGAAAGAAAGAAAAAGAAATTGGCCTTCAAGTCATGGTGTTTTTGGCACTAGGGGAAAATGACTTGAGAGAATAGGCAAATTTAGACCAAAATGGTCAAAATGGAATGACCAAAAGAAGAAAAACAAAGATGTTCACCAAGGCCTAAAGTGCATTCGGCTATGAGAGGAAAAGATGAAAAGAAAAGTGTTTTGGGAGAAACAAAAATGACCAAAATGAGAGTGACTACTAGCTACAATCCTTACCAATGCCATCAACAAAAATTCGGCCACCCCTCTAGCCCCCAAAACCGTCCAAGTTCATGGACAAAGTTTGGCCATTCCAAACATTCCAAAACACATTCCTTAAAATGTGCCTTGTGTCCCCTACATACCTTATCCCATTGATTTCTTTCCCTATGTTCAATTCTTGCCTTAAACCATTAGCCAACTTGCCTTAAAAATAAAGTCCAAGCTACCATAAATACTAGCTGGACCGACACTATAAAGATGGGAAGCAAAAATAAAAATTCCACATGCATAACAAGGGATTCGATCCTCTTTCCTCAAGCAATACTTATGGCGCCAACTCCACTTTACTACTAGCTCATCTTATGCTAGCTTTTTCACTTAATTTCCTTAAACATCAAGGTCACTTGTTCCACTTCAATAAAGTACTCCTTACTAAAATTTATTCTAATTCTAAATAAATCTCGAGCCTTCTCAAGGCTATATAATAAACACACAAATTAAATCATTCACTAGCTAAGCACCAAAGTTATGCAACATAACGATACTCAATTTTTAGGATGTTACAATTCTACCGCCTTAAAGAAAATTTCGTCCTCAAAATTTACCTGGTTAAAAGAGGTGAGGATATTGTCAGCGAATTGTGTCCTCAGGCTCCCACGTAGCTTCCTATGCTCCATGATTACGCCATAGAACCTTAACCAATGGCACCGACTTCTTTCTCAGCACCTTAACATCTCGATCTAAAATTTTCACCGGTTCCTCCTCGAAAGACAAGTCCGGCCTTATCTCCACTTCTTCTACCGGTACAATGTGAGACGTATCCGATCTATAACGCCTCAGCATAGAAACATGGAAGGCACTATGAATCTGACTCAACTCCGAAGGAAATTCAAGCTGATAGGCCACTGGTCCTACACGCTTCAACACACGGTACGATCCAATGAACCTAGGACTCAACTTGCCCTTCCTTCCAAATCTAAAAATTTTCTTCCAAGGTGAGACTTTCAGAAAGACCTGATCTCCCACCGCAAACTCAATATCCTTACGCTTCAGATCTGCATACGACTTTTGTCTATCCGAAGCTTCCTTTAACCGTGCTCGAATCACCTTTACCTTTTCTTCTGTCTCAGATATCAATTTAGGACCCAACAACTGTCGTTCCCCCAATTCAGTCAACAAGTAGGGGTACAACTCCTACGACTGTATAACGCTTCATAGGGCGCCATTTGAATACTAGATTGGTAACTGTTATTATACGCGAACTCTACCAACGGTAGAAAATTCTCCCAACTACCTCTGAAGTCAATTACACAACCCCTTAACATGTCTTCCAAAAATCTGAATTACTCTTTCTTACTGACCATCTGACTGAGGATGAAAACCCGTACTGAAGTTTAACTTTGTTCCCAAAGCCTCATACAAAGCTTTCCAAAACCGTGACGTAAACCTAGGATCCCTGTCCGATATGATAGACACTGGTACTCCATGCAACCTCACGATCTTAGATACATACAGCTTAGCCAACTTATGCAGCGAGTAATCCGTACGAACTTGTCGAAAATGGGCAGCCTTCGTCAATCGATCTACTACCACCCAAACGAAATCTTTCTTAGTAGGTGTTAAGGGTAACCCACTAACAAAGTCCATCGTTATCCACTCCCATTTCCATAGAGGAATCTTTATCGGTTGCAACAAACCCGATGGTAATTGATGTTCCGCCTTCACTTGTTGGCAAGTCAAGCACTTACTCACGAAATTGGTAACCTCTTGCTTCAACCCTGGCTACCAATACTGCTTTCGTAGGTCTCGATACATCTTATTTTCTCCAGGGTGCATAGCATAAGGGCTACTATGCGCCTCCCGCAGAATCATTTGTCTCAAATCCAAATCCATGGGCATACAAACTCTTCCACGAAAACACAGCACTCCATCCTGGTTCATTCCAAAGTCTCCTATTACACCACTTTCAACTTGTTGCATTAAAGGACCTAACTTTTCATCTGATAACTGCTTTTTCTTGATCTGTTCTAACCACAAAGGCTTCACCTAAAGTTCCGCTAGCAGACTACCATCCTCATACAAGCTGAGATGAGCAAACATTGCTCTTAACTCCGATACTACCTTACAACTCAACGCGTCTGCCACCACGTTAGCCTTTCCAGGATGATACTCGATTGAGAAGTCATAATCCTTTAACAGCTCCACCCATCTCCGTTGTCTCAAGTTCAACTCCTTTTGGGTAAGGATGTACTTAAGACTCTTATGGTCCGTATAAATGATAGACTTCTCACCGTAGAGATAATGCCTCCAAATTTTTAAAGCAAAAACCACCGCAGCCAACTCCAAATCATGTGTAGGATAGTTGACTTCATGCGGCCTCAACTGACGAGATGCATAAGCTACCACCTTTCCACCTTGCATCAACACACACCCTAAACCCGTAGGTGACTCATCACAGTAAACGGTAAACTCTTTTCCAGCCTCAGTTGAATCAGTACTGGGGCTTCCATCAAAATCTTCTTCAGTTTCTCAAAACTCTTTTGTTGTTTACCTGCCCACACAAACGGTACTCCTTTTCGCAACAGTTTAGCTAAGGGTGCAGCGATCAACGAAAACCCCTCAACAAAGCATCTTTAATAACCAGCCAAACCCAAGAAACTCTGAATTTCAGCCACTGACTTCGGTGGTTTCCAATCCAACGCAGCCTCTACCTTCCGAGGATCAACTCTTATTCCTTCGACTGACACCACATGACCCAAGAAAGTCACTTCCTTCAGCCAAAATTCGCACTTACTGAATTTGGCATAAAGTTGTTTATCTCGCAGTATTTGCAATACTATGCGCAAATGCGAGTCATGCTCTTCTACATTCCTCGAATATACCAAAATATCATCTATGAACACCACCACGAACCGGTCTAGATAGGGCTGGAAAACTTGGTTCATCATGTCCATAAATGCAGCTGGTGCATTGGTCAACCCGAATGGCATCACTAAAAACTCATAATGTCCATAATGAGTTCGGAATGTCGTCTTATGAATATCTACCTCCTTAACCTTGAGTGGATGATAACCTGATCTCAAATCAATCTTGGAGAAAACTGAAGCTTCTCTCAATTGATCAAACATGTCGTTGATTCTCGGCAATGGATACCTATTCTTGATTGTCAATTTATTCAACCGCCTATAATCAATGCACATACGCATTGACCCATCTTTCTTCTTGACGAACAAAACTGGTGCTCCCTACAGAGACACACTCGGTCGGATAAAACCCCGATCCAACAATTCTTGAATTTGAGCTTTAAGCTCTGCTAACTCCTTCGGTGCCATTCTATAAGGAGCAATGGACACTGGAGCCGTTCCAAGCATAAGCTCAATGCCAAATTCTACTTCTCGATCTGGAGGTAGTCCTAGAAGTTCTTCAGGAAAGACATCAAGAAAATCTTTTACCGTTCTCACACCCTCCACTGATAACTCCTTGGCATCCAAAGCACTAATGAAGGCTAGGAATGCTCCATACCCTTTTCGCACCAACTTTTCTGCCTTTAAAGCAGATACCACATTTGCCAAAAAGTTCCTTCGCTCGCCTATCATTACTACCTCCTTATATCCAAAGTCCTAATTAACATCCGCTTTGTAGCACAATCCAATTGCGCCCGGTGCTTTACCAACCAATCCATGCCCAAAATAAGATCGAATTTGCCGAAAGGCAGTTCCATCAAATCCGCCAGAAATATTTCTCTTTGAATTTTTAAAGGCACGTCTCTATACAATTTATTCACGATTACAGACTGTCCTAAAGGACTAATTACTGTCATCTCTCTATCGGTAATCTCAAATCTAATATTCAGGTTTCCAGATATGGCACTAGCAACATACGAGTGGGTAGACCCGATATCTATCAAAGCAGTGACAGGTACATCAAAGATGAAGAACGTACCAGTTATCACATCAGGTGCATCGCCATCCTCCCGACACTTGACCGAATAGACCAACCCCGGCTGTCTTGCCTCCGCGTTACCTCTAAAGCCATTACCTCGACCTGGTGCACCTTGACCACGTCCAGCACCATTACCACCACGATCTGGTCCACGGCCTCTCAGTGGCTGTTGAGCACCTCTGGCAGGCTATGCAACAGGGTTACGAGCTTCCTGAGTCGGAGTAGTCCGTCGAGGGCAATTCCTATATGGTGATCCTTGGAACCACATTTAAAACAACAACCAGTTCTCTTCCAGCATTCCCCGGGCTGTAGTTTCCCACAGTCAGCACAGTCTCGACTCTGATTGGTAGCCACAGGTGCTCTAGCTTGAGCTGGCTCATTATTTCGAGGCCTCTTTTAGAACCTTTTAGAAGAACCCGAGTACTTAAAGTCCCTCTTGCCTCTGACTCTTTCCCGGTTCTGGCGTTCTGAGTTCTTAGCCTCTTCAGCTATCTTGGCTTTCTCCACAAGCGTGGCAAAAGTCCTTACTTGTTGTGGGGCTATCAGTACCCGCAACTCATCATTCAATCCATCCTCAAAACGTACACAACGCTCATGATCAGTTGGCACTATCGTGCGAGCATAACGGCTCAAGCGAAGACATTCTGCCTCGTAAGCTGCCACCGTCTTATTTCATTGAACCAGATTCAGGAATTCCTTCCTCCAGGCATCCACATAACTTGTCCTGACATACTTCCCTTAGAAAGCAGCTTTGAAGAAATCCCAAGTAACAAGTACAGGCTCAGTGCCTTCTCGAACAGTAAGCCACCATTGATACGCCTCGTCCCTTAACAAGGACACCGCTCCTCTCAGTTTCTGCTCGACGGTGCACTCCAAATCATCCATGATTTGTTCCACTGCCTCGAGCCAATATTTCGCAACATTCGTAGCTATACCGGAGACACCCCTGAAAACCTCGGCACCACTTAATTTAAGTCGTTCCGATATTGATCCACGAGCTGTTGGCCCAGTTCTAGGCCCAGCAACCCTTTGTAGGACTCGCAACATTGCTTGGGTCAAAGCAATGTCCTCTCTCATATGGTCATGGGATCCATTTTCTGACACAGGTGATGCCGGTGCATCCATTTTCGGTATATGTCCCGATGCCTCAGACACGGCTCTAGCTCCTCAGCCTCTACCACGGCCACATCTACCACGTCCACGTCCTCTAACGCTCATAATGACTAATTCGGTTTAATCTGATTACAAGTTTTATGAATCAGAAAACTATATCAGTGTTTATTAACAATATTTTATGAGATATAAGAGATAGAGTTGTTTTCGCATACACATCCGATAGTCTCAATCTCTATGGTTTTAACACCTAAAACTAGAAGTTCTACAGTGTTCCTATGATCATATCACAATAATAATCATTAAGTATACGAATACTTACTTGACTTGGTGCCGGATGCTCGTGGTGCCATACTACCTTTAAATCATAAATTCTATAAATTTGAAACAATTTTAAATCAAAAATTACTGAAATACCCTCGGATTGCAAAATTACCAAAATACCCTTATTTCACAAAATCACCAATGAACCCTATTTTGGAAAATTACGAAAATACCCCTGTAGGATAAAATTACGAAAATGCCCCTGGGTAGTGAAACAACAACAACACTTTTCTGTGACGAACGTAAGTTCATGGATGCTCTTTGTATGATGATTGAATGTATGTGTTTACTAGAGGATACGAACTTGAGACTGAATGGTGTATGCAAATTCGAAATAACTACTCTTAAAGCTATACATAAGACTGTTCATGATTAAACAGTGGAAGAAAATTAATGATTCATAAAATTCTTAATCAGATAAACATCAATCGGAAAAATGAGTACAAGGGGTCGAGGACGTCCGCCGCATGGACGCAGTAGGGGTAGGATGACCTTGTCTGAGCCAGTAGGGTCTGGCCACAAATCAGGAAACGAAATGCCGGATCCTCCAGCTGTGGAAGAGGAATTTCAGGATCAGACTGCTGAAGATGACGCGGTATCACAAGCGATGCTGCGGGTTCTCGAAAGAGTTGCTGGAGTAGGCATGGGCATAGGAGCCCGGAAATCTGTATTGGAACGGCTTAAGGCCAATGGGGCAGAAGTGTTTAGGGGAGTTTCTGGCGTAGCCCCTAACACAACTGAGTATTGGATGGAAGCGACTGAGCGCATAATGGATGATTTGGACTTCACAGTGGAGGAGAAGTTGAGAGCGGTCGTGTCTCTTCTTCGAGACGAGGCCTACTAGTGGTGGCTCACGGTGAAAGATGGTACTGCCGCAGACTGGATTGACTGGGACTTCCTTAAGGAGTCATTTTAAGGGAAGTATGTTGGGGCCAGCTATATGGATGCACAAAGGAAGGCATTCTTAAACCTGGTGCAGGGAAGTAAGTCTGTGGCGGAATATGAGGCAGAGTTTCTGCGCTTGAGCTGCTACGCTCGGGGAATGGTAGCAACGGAGTATGAACGTTGTGTTCGGTTCGAGGATGGGCTGCGGAATGAGTTAAGGGTTCTGATAGCACCGCAGCGAGAGAGAGTTTTTGCGATTTTGGTAGATAAGGTTAAAATAGCTAAGGAAGTGAAACGGGTTGAGAGACAAGAAAAAGATACGGAACGGGGTAAGAGTAAAAGAAGTTTTAGGCCATCAAGAGCATCTGGGAATTTTCAGAAAAAGCCTAAGACTGATGGGCCAGCTCGTGCTCCGACGGGCCAGAATCGAGCATGTTCTACATGTGGGAGGACGCATTATGGGGAGTGCAGAATGAAAACCGGTGGATGCTTTAGGTGTGGATCCACAGAACATCTGATTAAGGACTGTCCTCAGATGGATCGGGTACAGCCAGCGGGCCAGGGTTCTGATCAGGCTAGGAGAGGTGATCAGCCTGGACCAAGGGGTCGTGGCCCAGGTAGAGGAGGAAATGGGGCTGGACGAGGTCGTGGAGCACCTGGTAGTGGTGCAGGTAATGTAGACACGAGGCAGCCGGGGCTAGTTTATGCAGTTCATCGACAGGAGGATGGTGACGCACCGGATGTCATAATCGGTACGTTTTTTATTGCTGACAATCCTTTTCTTCCTTTGATTGATATTGGGTCAACCCATTCCTACGTTGCATGTTCGGTATCTAAGACCCGAAGTGTAGACTCTGAAACAACCACTAGGAAAATGACCGTGGTTAGTCCCCTAGGACAATCTAAGGTAGTGGACAAGCTATTTAAGGATGTACTGTTAGAGACTCAAGGGGTAGTGTTTCTGGCAGACTTAATGGAATTGCCATTTGGAGAATTTGATCTTATTCTTGGAATGGATTGGTTGACTAAGCATCGTGCTAAGTTGGATTGTGGAACCAAGCGTGTGGTGTTGAGTACCTCGGAAGGCGGGGAGGTGGTTGTGTTAGGAGAAAGAAGGAACTATTTGTCCAACGTAGTATCGGCATTGAAGGCTATTAAGATGATTCGGAAAGGATGCAGCGCACTCCTAGCTTTTGTTAGTGCTTTGGATGCTAAGGAGGTGACTGTCAATGAGGTTCGAATAGTCATGGATTTCACGGATGTCTTTCCGGAGGAGTTGCCAGGATTACCCCCGGATCGCGAAGTGGAGTTTGGAATAGAATTGCTCCCGAGTACGGCTCCGGTATCTATCGCTCCTTATCGAATGGCGCCGAAGGAGCTGGTGGAGCTCAAAGCTCAAATCTAGGAGCTTTTGGATCGAGGATTTATCCGACCGAGTTTCTCCATGGGGAGCACAGGTCCTATTCATGAAGAAGAAGGATGGGTCCATGCGTATGTGCGTGGATTATCGTCAAATGAATAAGTTGACTATTAAGAATAAGTACCCATTACCAAGAATCGACGACTTGTTCGATCAACTAAAAGGAGCTTCGATCTTTTCTAAGATCGACCTAAGGTCGGGTTATCGTCAGTTAAAGGTGAAGGAAGGGGACATTCATAAGACGACGTTTCGAACACGCTATGGTCATTATGAGTTCTTGGTAACGCCGTTCAGTTTGACGAACGCGCCAGCAGCATTTAGGGATATGATGAACCGGGTGTTTCAACCTTACCTTGATCAGTTCATGGTGGTGTTCATCGACGATATTTTGGTTTACTCCAAATCCGAGGAGGAGCATGATGCACATCTTCGTGTGGTGTTGCAAATTCTGAGGGAGAAGCAGTTATATGCGAAGTTCAGTAAGTGTGAGTTCTGGCTAAAAGAAGTGACTTTCTTAGGGCATGTAGTTTCCGCAGAGGGGATTAGGGTAGACCCTCAGAAGATAGAAGCTGTGTTAGATTGAAAACTGCCGAAGTCTGTGGTAGAAATTCGAAGTTTCTTGGGATTAGTAGGGTATTACAGGAGATTTGTTGAGGGGTTTTCTTCAATAGTAGCACCTTTAACTAAGTTGTTAAGGAAGGGGGAATTATTTGTGTGGTCTGACAAACAGCAGGAGAGTTTTGAAAAGTTGAAGAGAATCCTGACGGAAGCGCCAGTGTTAATTCAGCCAGAGGCAGGAAAGGAATTTACCATCTATTGTGATGCGTCACACACAGGTTTAGGGTGTGTGCTGATGCAAGATGGAAAAGTTGTTGCATATGCATCTCGACAGTTGAGACCGCATGAGTTGAACTACCCTATGCATGATTTGGAATTGGCGGCGGTAGTGTTTGCTCTGAAGATTTGGAGGCACTACCTGTACGGGGAGAAGTCGGTAATTTACGCCGACCATAAAAGTCTAAAGTATCTCCTTACTTAGAAGGAGTTAAATTTAAGACAACGTAGGTGGATCGAGCTTTTGAAGGATTATAATTACTCGATCGAATACCATCCGGGTAAGGCGAATGTGGTGGCAGATGCATTAAGCCGTAAGGTAGTATTGAAACTAAGAGCGAAGTTCGCCGATCTGAGTTTATTTGACAACGAGAGTTTGCTAGCCGAGATGCAAATGAAGCCGACATGGGTGAGTCAGGTTAAGGATAAACAGTTAGTGGATGATGTCTTAAGTACTCAAATCTGACAAGTGTAGGAGGGTAAAGTTGAGGACTACAGTTTGAACAATGATGGAGTTTTGTGTTTCCGTGGGAAGGTTTGTATGCCAAAAGATGAGGAGTTAAGGCAGATGATTCTGCGGGAATCGCATAATAGCCCCTATACCATGCATCTTGGAGGAGTTAAGATGTATCGAGATTTGCAGGAACAATTCTGGTGGCCAGGTGTGGAGCGAGAAGTTACGGAACATATGGGGAAATGTTTGACGTGTCAGCAAGTCAAAGTTAAACATCAAGTCCCTTCGGGATTGTTGCAGCCGGTGAAAATTCCCCAATGGAAATGGAAAAGAATCACGATGGATTTTGTTAGTGGGTTACCTCTTACGCCCACTAAGAAGGATTCGATTTGGGTAATCGTGGATCAATTGATGAAGTCTGCTCATTTCATACCGGTTCGGGTGGACTTTTCTCTACAAAAGTTGGCTAAGTTGTACGTAGCTGAGGTTGTAAGATTACATGGTGTACCGGTGTTGATCATATCGGATAGGGACCCTAGGTTCACGTCACGATTTTGGAAGGCTCTTCATCAAGCAATGGGAACTAGGTTAGACTTTAGTACCGCTTTTCACCCACAGACTGATGGTCAGTCTGAAAGGGTAAATCAGATCTTGGAGGATATGCTAAGGGCCTGCATCATTGATTTTAGGGAAGTTGGGAGGAGTATTTACCCTTAACTGAATTTGTGTACTATAATAGTCATCAAGCTAGTATTCAGATGGCACCGTATGAAGCGTTATATGGAAGGAGATGTCGTACCCCAACTTGTTGGACGGAGTTGGGTGAACGTCAGGTGTTGGGTCCAGAGTTAGTTTCGGAAACGAAAGAGAAAGTTAAGTTAATACGGACTCTGTTGAAGGAAGCGTCTGATCGGCAGAAGTCTTATGCGGATCTAAAGTGGAAGGAGGTGGAATTTGCAGTAGGAGATAAAGTCTTTTTGAAGGTATCTCCCTGGAAGAAGGTAATGAGGTTTGGACGGAAGGGTAAGTTAAGTCCCCGGTTTATTGGACCTTATCGGGTATTGGAACGTGTGGGCCCAGTGGCTTATCATTTGGAGTTGCCTTCAGAGTTGGAGCAGATACATGACGTGTTTCATGTCTCGATGCTAAGACATTATCGTTCTGATCCATCGCATGTGGTGACAATGGAAGAGATTGAAGTAAGGCCGGATTTATCCTTTGAGGAGGAACCAGTGCAAATCTTGGATAGAAACGTAAAAGTGCTGAGAAGGAAGTCCGTCCCTTTGGTCAAAGTTTTGTGGCGAAATCACGGCATAGAAGAGGCGACGTGGGAGCTAGAGGATGTTATGCGAGAGTAGTATCCCCATCTCTTTTGATCAGGTAAATTTCGAGGACGAAATTTATTTTAAGGGGGGTAGAACTGTAACATCTTGAATAATTGGGTCTGTGCATTTTATGGGTTTGAATGCTTAAAATATTAATTTGAGAATTTAAGGTACAATTGGGGCTCAAATTGGGCTGAGGCCTTGTTTTAAATATTTTGTTTAGACACTCTAAGGGCTTAAATTAAAGTTTTAGTAGTTTAAGTGACATGTTGGGCTTGTGGCCCAGCAACTAGGAGCACAGTAGAAGGGAGCTATAAGTGGCGTCACTTCTGTATGATAAAGGCCCAAATTTTGGCAGCTTAAAGCCCAAGTTTTAGGGCTAAATTTCGGCACCTAAAGGGAGCTATAGGGGGGACGGCACAAGGCTATTTTTTAGGGATTTTAATGTTTATTTTATGTGGATAATTAGGTAGATAATGAAGAGAGGAATTAGGGCTATTTTATGGAGATAATAGATCAAATATTAAAGCCAT
The DNA here is from genome assembly GCA_005393395.2 of Gossypium australe. NCBI lineage: Eukaryota > Viridiplantae > Streptophyta > Magnoliopsida > Malvales > Malvaceae > Gossypium > Gossypium australe. The sequence continues at coordinate 84,707,579 of CM016617.1, read as the reverse complement.
CTTTAAGTGTTTAATGTTAGCCAAAATTATTAAGAATTTGAAAGGAAAAGGGCATTCGGTTTTGGTTTAAGATATGTGTGCCGAAATTCCTAGCTAGTTCTCTCATCTTTCTCTTTGCTTTGCCGAAATTTCTATACTATTCTCCCTCTCTTTTCTTTTCTTCTCTTCAGTTGGCCGAACCTCTGATAGATTCTTTTCTCATCCCATTCAAACACTTTAGCCGAAACCTCTAAGCTTACCTTACTTTTTGCTTACTTTCTTTTAAGCTGAAACACCTCGCTTAGATTTTCTAAAAGCCGAAAACGTGAGATCTAGTCTTCTATATGTGTGCCGAAATCATTCTGGGGTACCCACCTGTGCCGAAATTTTGAAGAAATCAATAGGTATGTGTCGATTTTGAGTTTCTAATATTTCTCCGGCTTTTCAAAGTCTCTAGCCAAATGGCTATTTAAGTGACTAATCAAAGGTTTTTCTTATTTTTCGGTATTTTGGGAACTGAAGAGGAGTCCAACGCCTAGATCTTTAAGTCAACGTTCAATAACCTTTGAGTCATGTTATTTTCGGGATTTCAAGGTAAGAGATCTATTAGTTTTAAACGTGTGATTTGGGACTTATTTAACCTTGGCCGATTGTTGAAGGGGCTAAATCTTTGTGTGTTTTTCCGACTTCTGAGTAAGCTGTAGATTGAGGATAATAGATCCGGATAACAAGGACATCGACTAATAATATTGGATTTCACGATATCAGGTGTGTAATGCTTCCCACCATCTATATCTGTTTGATTAATATATGATTATAAGTTTTATATGTTTTGATAAATGCCGAAATCCCGGCATAATGACGGAAACCCAAAGAGGGTAAAAGCAAATCACCAGGTTAGTGAATGTTCTGATTAAATGATATAAGAATATTGATTTTATGTGATTACATGGGATGGGTTTGATGAAAGGAGGAAGTTATATGTTGTAGCGGTTTTTACCGTGATCTGTGTAGCTGTATTTACCGTGATCTGTTGTAGCGGCTTTTGCCGTGATCTGTTGTAGTGGCTATGGCCATGATCTGATGATGAGCAGCATGACTGCCATCAAGGCGTGTAGGGGTGTGGGTTGATTGTAGAAATCCCCAATGGTGTGAATGGCTAGTACGGGGGCGTGTAGCGGATGGACACCTAGGATATGGGTTGGGCTTTGCATATTATTTTTGTTATGTATATTAATTTTTATTAATTTTTTTATGGGGCTAAAGCCCAAATCTAATGGTGCATGAGGGTTGCACACTGAGTCTCGCAACTCACCATTTTAATTTAACTATCTCAGGTGACACCTAGTGCATCGGACCGGGCTGGAGAGGAGAGCAAGGTGGCCATGCAAAAGAGCAATTGGGTTCAGTTAAAAGACTTTAGTTCATTATTTTATATATTTATTTAATGGGTTTTAAATATGGTTGTAATAAGGCCACGGGCCACTAGACTATTATTCTTGTTTTGGGTTTTATGTTGGGCTTTTATTACTGGGCTTTTAAGTTTTATGTTTTCAATTAAGACAAGACTTGTATGAAATTTCAGTTTTCATTTAAAATCCACCAAGATAATTTATGACTTAATATTTTATTCTTTAATGAATTTTTAAGCTTTCGGAATAAAGGTGTAAACCTAGTAATTGTTTTTCAAAATGCGACATGTTTTGTAGAATCTCTTAAGTGACATACCAGATCCGATTGTAGCGTTTGGGCTGGGTTTGGGGTGTTACACACAACATATGAATGTTTTCCTAAAATATGAGCTTTTTATCTTAACTTAACAAGATACAAGAGTTTTTTGGCTTTTGGGCCTTAAATGGTTAATTAGTAAATCCTTTTGAAGTGTGCCTAAAATTATGATTGCATGTTTAGTTTAATTTGTAGGTGATTTAGGAAGGGTTGGTAGTGTTGGAAAAGTCCTGGGCTCGATATAGGGCTTTAGCAAAATTTTTTTTTTTACCTTTAAGTGAGGTTGGTGTTAGTCAGAAGGCTTTTAAAATAAATTTGGGTTAACATATAGTGCAAGGAAGTAGGTGGTCTGGTGGCCTTGGGCGTTATGAACAAGGTGGTGGTTAAAGGTTCAAGTCCTGGACTTGGCAAAAAAAAAAATTTATTGCAACAAGTGCCCCAAACTCAAGACACTACACTATTTGGAGTCATTTTGACTTTCCAAGGTCTGTTTTGAGTCTCAAGCACCTTCAACCACTCTCGAGCATCTCCAAAATGGTTTTAAATTTTATCTAAAGTCTTTTAATTGATCATAACTTGGATCAATGATTTTATTAAAATTTTTTAAAGTTTCAAGTTTGATAAAAGTTTTATTTCCCTCAACTCAAGTGATTCTATTTTAAGTCGATGAGCCTCAAACATTTGGTTTTTGAACTAAATGAGTCCTAACATGTTTTTAATGACCCAAAATTATTTCAAAATTGTATTTTACTCTCTATTGAAATTTGAGAATTGTTTTAAAGAAAATTTATAAGGTTGTCAAATGATATTTTAGTAAAATAAAATTTTAACTATGGTTTGGATGTACTTCGATAACACTTCCCAATCGTATCGTACGTCAAGACAGGTGAAGGATGTTATATAATTTGTCTATTTATTGATTCAACTTCCTCTCTTACTGCTATTTCATTCAATTGTATTGTAAATTCACACTTTAGTAATTCTTGGAATTTAGTCTTATTTTTTTACTTCTGATCATACTTTTTGCCTTTATATCATGGCCTTAGATGTTAAGACTTTCTTATTTCATTTTTCGCATAATTTTAACCAAGTTTTGTAATAAGTAACAAAATTGAGGGTTTTTAATTTTTTTTTTCTTTTAACACTTTTAAGCCATGGTTTCAAGTTATCATCACATACATATACCACTTCACAATTTATTAACTTAATTAATTATCAATAATAATTATAACATTAATGAAAAGTTAGAAAACCTAAAGGTACTTACTTCTTGATGCACTAAGACTTACAATTAATGCTTCACTACTCTTTCTCAACACTTGATTCCACTAATCATTTTCTTCACCACTTCTTCTTTAGTCAATACTAACACATAAGAAAAAATATCAATCGGCTTATTATATAAAAAGGTCCCTTAAAAATAATTCAATAATTCATTGAGCCTTCAATCGAATTGAAGTATCAATCTGTGGAAATCCTTTGACACTGTTAACTTAACCACGTAGTGAAATTTTACAATTTCTCTTATTATATTTTTTAAATAATAAGAAATTCTAAAAATATATAAATATTTTAAATATTTTGAAAATTTTAAAAATATTAAAATAAAAATCATTTAAAAATAAAAAATATTATAAGCTTTTAAATTTTGGCAAGGCAAACAACAATGCTACTTAAGGGTGTTCAAACGTTTGGTTTGATTAATAACCAAACCGAATTGCCCAAAATGTAAAAAACTTTAACCGTTAACTGAACTGAAATTATTTGCACATACATTAACCAAACCAAAATATTTTGGTTATCGAAATTTATATTGTTTTATCTTTTTGTTAAAATAAGTATAAAACATATAAAAAATGACAAGCCACGATATATTAGCGGTTCGGTGACTGATTAAGCATGAAATGAATTATACGCTTAACGGTTAAGTGTTAGTGCACCTTTCTTAGAGACATATGTTCTAGCCCCTTCCCTCTCATTTTTTATTGTTATTTTCAGCAAGGCCTTGGATTAATTTCTTGTGTCACCCCTAGGGTTTACAGATCGTAGGTATTTAATCACATTTTTCCTATTTTAGTTTTCACTTTACCCCTTTTCAAAATTCTAATAGAATTTGTTTTCCCCTTCTTTTTCCTCGTTCTTGCATCATATTTCCATCTTTTGTGTTGTCAAATATTTTCCCTTATAGAATCATTCCCCGTTCATTAATTTCTATCGGTATTTAGTTTGTCATCAATAGCATCCATCATCTTTGCCAAAGGATGGTAAATGAGCTTCATTTCAATAGTTAGATTTTGTATTTCCGTTGTATAAATATCTAACATTAAACTTTCAGTTCGATTAATCAATCCTTTTTTGATCATGCCAAAATCTTCATACCAACAGTTAAATTGTGTGTTTTTTCAAGGATCGGATCTAAGTGAATCAGATCAGAATTGACCGTGAGGGTTAGCAATCGAACTCGTGGTGAAAGGTGTGTGTTCTTTACCAAGTGAATCGGTGGCAACCCATGTAGTTTTAGGGCCACACGGTCTCCCATATGGGTGTGTTGACCACCAAACCATGTGAACTTATAAATCTTAGGAACTTTCGTGAATCACACAGTCTCAGCCTGTTACACAGCCAGCCATACGGCTATGTCCTTATTGTAGGAAAATTTATCGTTGCTCACACGGTCTCAGGCTATTAAATGGCCTAGACACACGGACGTGTATCTCTTCCACACAGTATCAGGCTGTCACATGGCCTGACCACATGTCGTGTGACCCCTGCTTTAAAAGTTTTCCCAAAATTTTATGATATGTTCAGTTTTGTCCTTCTATAGTCCACAAATTGTTTTTAGAATTTTTGTACATTCAATTGAGACACTGATATTATATATATTCTAGAATTTATAATTTATATGACTAAATTGCTACTTTTATAATATATGATGTAACACCTTTATCTTATTTTCATCGCGGGATGAGGGTTACGGAGTATTACATCATATTACGAATCCAATGACAACATAAAACCATTCAAATGTTAATTTTAATATCAAATATTCAAAACAAATATTTATTTATAACATATATATATATGGATACGGGCCTTAAATCGAGCTTACAAAACCCTCAAATCAATTTAGAAACAATTAGGGATTCATCTGAAATAAAATAGAAAAATGTAGAAAAAAAAACTGAAAATAAGGGTTCACGGTCGTGTGACAGAGACTAAGCCGTATGGCTCGGGGACATGGCCGTGTGGCCAGACCGTATACAATTCGAAAATACACGGCTGTGTCGCTAGGCCATGTAACAACTTGTGACCGTGTAACACCCCAAACCCGGCCCAAACATTATGACCGAATCTGGTTTGTTACGGAGAAAACTTTTTGAAACCCGTTTTTAAATCGATTTAAGTTTTGTTGAAAACTTCTCGTTTTTGGTGATCTTGCTGAAACCATGCTTAGTGTTAATTTGGAAATTTAATTGAGTCAAGTTGTTATACAAATTTTAAATGCGCCCGATGGCACGATAAAACATTTTCGGGATAATTTTAGAAAACATGTGATTTAAATTTAATTTTAATAATATAGTTTAAATCAAAATATCCAGCATGTGTAAAATAACAAAAATAAAGTCTATGGAGGCCTTATTACATCCAAAATAATAGTAAACCAATAAAATAAAATAGCTAAGTTAAAGTTCAATTAATTCAAATCCACTGCATGGCCACCTCGAGTCCCTCCGGCTCCATATCCGCGATCTATGTATCACCTGAAACATAAAGGAGAAGGTGAGTCACCAAGACTCAGTATGTAACCCTTCCCCCGATTTTAAACATTTTCATACACAAGTTATAACATTTAATATGCATGAGATAGTGTACCCATCCTAGCCAACCAAACACCTCAGTCTACCCCGTTGTGGTACCAAACCACTGGTGACGTATAGTCACAGATGTGATGCCAAATCACTGGAGGTGCCAAACCTCTGGTGTCCATAGACACAAACGATTGATGGGGCCAACCCATCGTGTGATGCCAAATCACTGGCGTCGATCCCTTAAATAATATGTGGGGCCAACCCACTGTGGTGCTAAGCCACTGGGACGAGACGCAATGAGGTACCAAACCTCTGGAGGTACCAAACCTCTGGTGACCGTAGTCACAGTGTGTTACCAAAACACTGGTGCCCGTCGGCACAATAATACTGCCCCCTCCACTCATTAATCCCACATCAGTCATGTATACATATCATGTATTAATACATCATGCTTACCAAAAGCATCAATAACACATTCATATTAACAGGTACTTACCTGAATCACCACTTATACCGTTATGGTATTAATCCGATGCTACACAAATCAAAGTTAGCATACATAGCACTCAGCACATTTAAATAGTTATACGTGTGTATGTACACACCTGTCACCACGAGAAGTCTAAATCCCGAAAAGACAGGTCGGCCACACCAGATCTCTCTGCACCTATATTCGGCCAACCATGGGATTAGTATTATGGCCTATTCGGCCAACCCAATTAATAAAAAGGGGTCATCTTTTGAACCCGAATCTTACCTACTCGCTTTGAATACTAGCTTCAGCACCCGAATCACGAATCTGGTTCACAAACTATAATCAGTCATTAGACAATGTCAATCGCCTTCGGCTTTTAATCACTTAAAATAATAATCCATTAACAATAGGCCCTTACCACCACTTACCAACGTCGACAATTAACAAATGAAGGCTTGATTGAAATATCCCTGAGTACCTTCACTAATCGATTGCCACAAGAAATCCCGAGAACACCTCTGTCTTCCTGATATTCGGCCACAAGGAATCTTAATAGGGGGGAAGGAGATTTCGGCAACAAGGGTGGAGGTTATTCGGCTATGAGAGATAGGAAAAATATAGGGATTTCAGTTTAAGAAGAAAAGAAATAGATGAGATATAGAAGTGTGGAGAATTCGGCAAAAGACTAAGAAAAAGGAGAATGGTTTTCGGGGAATGAAAAAGAATTGAAAAATGGAATATTGGGAAGGGTAAAATTCGGATATGCATCAATTGAAGAAAAGAAAAAAAAAATAGGATGGTACATAGGTGCTTTTATAGGCATTCGGCAACCCCCCTTAAGCTTGCCGTCCAACCCCCTAGGGAATTCAAAATTCAGCCAATTCTATATTTGAAATAATTCAAAAGAGTTTGAATTATCATATGCCTACTTTTTCTCTTGCATCTCTTGTTGATTAATCCTATAATAATCTAATAAAAATCTAATTTAATTCTCATTATCTTATCAATATATAATAAAACAAAGAGTCCATGTGCTGGACAAACTCCAGCCGACAGAAACAAAGGCCATGTGCAGCCAATTCACGCCAGCCTTGCAAAATAAAAAGAACCACCGCTGCTGCATACTGGGTTCGAACATGGGACCTGGGGGAATCCAACAGCCAAGTAGCGCCCAGGCCACTTGGGCCAGGCGTTGTTTTGTGATACAAACGCGCCATAATTTCTTTTAGGCCTTCCCTCCTTAGTTCCCTTCTAACGCTAAAACAGAAAAAGATAAAATCCCACTGCTGCTTCGGTTCGAACGCAGGACCTACTACCGCAGCCCTTTCTTCCAGCGCCCTTGCCAACTCTTCCAGCCCGCCTTTCATGCCATAAAGCCCCCACATTTATTTTTAACCCCTTCTTACTTCAGCCCCATAACCGCATAAAATAAATCACGCCCAAAATGCTGCTCCAGGCGCTCGAACCTGCGCCTATCACTCCTCCAGCGCCTAAGTGCCCCACGAGCACCACCTGGACCAGCTACTTCTTGTGCCAAATACGCGCCCCAGCTCTTTTAAGGCTTCCATCCCTGTAGCGCCATAATCCAAAAATTAAAACCCAACTGCTGCCTTCTTGGATCGAACCTAAGACCCTCAAAGGCGGGACCTCTAGCCCCTTAAGCTGCGCGTACAGCCACATTGCGAAAGCCTTCCTTGTGCCATAGATTACCAAAAATAATTCTTAAGGCCTCCCTTGGCCCGATTCCCTTTTCACACTAAAAATCCAAAATTTTCCAAAGTCTTCCCGTTTACTCCGAGCGTTCTCAACACCTCTAAAACACATCCAAGCATACCCAAAAACCTACTAGAACTTGAATTATACCCAACATGCATAGCCCCTAAACCAGGGTGTTACAATTCTACCCTCCTTAAAAATAATTTCGTCCTCGAAATTACTTACTATCGTTCAATCGTGCATCCTTAACTCATCACACTACGCTACTGCTGCGCACTCTGATCTTAAAGAACTATTATACTCCCTAGAAACATTTCCTACGTTCATAATCCAAATTTATACACTTTACTAGCAATCATAAGAATGAACCAACGTAACCATAACCAAGACAATTGAGGGTATTCTGAAAATAAGAAACTTACCCGTTGTCATGTCTGGCACATCTTCCTCCTCGCGACGGCCAACTGCATAAACCAACCTTGGTTGCCTCGCCTCTGCACCTTCAGTACCTCGACCACGCCCGTTACCATTATCATTACCTCTAGCTGCACCTCGACCCCTCTGTGGTGGTCCTTCGTTTCTATCCTGAGCACGGTTTCGACCCTCTGGTTGATTTTTAGCTAACTTCCGAGGACAGTCCCTTACACGGTGATCAAACGATCCACATTCAAAGCACCCTCGACTTCCAGCCAAACATTCCCCTAAGTGGGATTTTCCGCATCTAACACACTGAGGTGGCCACTGAGCAGGCTTTGTGGCTCTTTCTGATTCCCCAAATCTAGCTCTCTTCTCCACATTACTGCCCGATCCCAGCGATCCAAAGCCTCTCCTCTGGTTGTTCCTATCATGCTTCTGTCTTACGGTCTCCTTGATCCCTTCGGCTACCTTAGCCTTTTCCACTAGAGATGAAAACTCACGAACCTGCTGTGAGCAATTATCAGCCTCAAGTCATCTCTAAGCCCGTCCTCAAAGCGGACGCAACGTTCATGTTCAGTAGCCACGATGCCTCTGGCGTATCTACTTAGCCTTAAGAACTCAGCCTCATATTCCGACACTGACTTAGTTCCTTGCACTAATCCCAGAAAAGCCTTCCTCTGCGCGTCAGTGTAGCTGGTACCCACATACTTTTTCTGGAAAGTAGCCTTAAAGTAATCCCATGAAGATCCTCTGCCGTGGCTTCATCTCGGACCGTGAGCCACCACTGGTACGCTTCATCCTTCAGAAGCGACACGGCTCCTTTCAACTTTTCCTCGTTAGTCAGGTCAAGGTCGTCCATAATCCTTTCTGTAGATTCTAGCCAGTATTCCGCTGCACTGGGTGCTACTCCCGACACACCCCGGAACACCTCAGCTTCGTTGGACCGAATTCGCTTGGGAACAGATTTCCGAGCTCCTAAATTTCCACCAGCCCCGGCCACCAACTCGAGAACTTGCAACACAGCTTGCGATACTGCCTCTCCTCCCGTCTGATCTTGCTCCTCAGTTCCAAAAGCTGGAGGTGGTGGTGGCGGTGGTACCTCGTTTTCAGAACCTTGACCCGACCTGACGGGTTCAGACACCTTCATCCGACCCCTACCGCGTCCACGGCATCCACGTCCTCTAGAACTCATTCTATCTACCGCGCTTTTAATCTGATTAAGAAAAATTTTATGCGTTAGCATTTGTTCCACTTTCTTATTAGCGAAGAAATTTTATGGATAGAGTTTTAATCAGAGATTCTTTCGAGCAAACAAGGTTTCAGTTTCCTATCCTAGTTCACACAAAGAAGTTCATGCATCCATTCCTTAATACTTTCCATACCTATTCGCTCTTCGGACATTTCTGCCCATTTCTAACCCAGGGGTATTTTCGTCATTTTCCTATAGGGTACTTTCGTAATAGAGGAAGTTGTAAAATTTTAATAAAACAGATCACTTTGAAATTCCCAAAACTGGAGGGTTTTTCTGAAAAATTTGTGAAATTTAGAGATATGGCATCGTTTTGAAACTAGGGGTATTTTGGTAATTTTGCAACTTGAGGGCGTTTTCGTAATTTTTCCAAAACCAAAATATTTTGCTGATGATTTTCAAAGCTAAGTTGTTGAATATTTGTAAAATAGTTGAAAGTATTGAGCAAAACCATTGAACTGATATTTTATGAATCAAGGGCATTTTAGTAATTTTACCCCTAAGGGCATTTCTGTAATTTTCCACAAATCAAATTTTTTGAGGAAAACGTTGTAAAAATAATGTTCTCGGATTTGAAAAAGTTATTGCACAAGTTTTGAAAACATTAGGGTTTGTTGTTTCATTCTTTTTCGAAAACATGGCTAATTCCCTTTCGGGTTTTAGTCACTGTGTTTAGCCTATGACCGAGCCCTCTTGGTCAGGGTGAACCAAAGCTACGCACCAGGCAGGATTCCTGCGAAGAGGAGGTGAGTCACGAGGACTGCTTAAATACCAGGCTCTTCCGTATCCAATCCTCGACATGCGTACAGGGGTTACCACACCCTAGCTCAATGGCTAAGTCATAGATTGGTTTGGTTCCTTAAGTCTTATGTTTGGTTTGTGTGCTTGAGTACTCTAATCCTAGGGTTCAAGTTCCTATAAGTCTATCTACGTTCCATGCTTCCTACCCTTCCACAGAATATAATTCACAAAAAGGTTTAGATGTACTTACCTGGCGGATCGGTGCCTGAGACTCGGGCCATGCTGTTCAAAAACCAAAAAAAATCATTCCATAAGGCCTACCAAAACGTTTTTGGGCCTTGGGCCCCCACAGCCGAGCTTTGAACTGGGCTCTGATACTAACTTTGTAACACCCCAAACCCGGCCCAAACATTATGACCGAATCTGGTTTGTTACGGAGAAAACTTTTTGAAACCCGTTTTTAAATCGATTTAAGTTTTGTTGAAAACTTCTCGTTTTTGGTGATCTTGCTGAAACCATGCTTAGTGTTAATTTGGAAATTTAATTGAGTCAAGTTGTTATACAAATTTTAAATGTGCCCAATGGCACGATAAAACATTTTCGGGATAATTTTAGAAAACATGTGATTTAAATTTAATTTTAATAATATAGTTTAAATCAAAATATCCAGCATGTGTAAAATAACAAAAATAAAGTCTATGGAGGCCTTATTACATCCAAAATAATAGTAAACCAATAAAATAAAATAGCTAAGTTAAAGTTCAATTAATTCAAATCCACTGCATGGCCACCTCGAGTCCCTCCGGCTCCATATCCGCGATCTATGTATCACCTGAAACATAAAGGAGAAGGTGAGTCACCAAGACTCAGTATGTAACCCTTCCCCCGATTTTAAACATTTTCATACACAAGTTATAACATTTAATATGCATGGGATAGTGTACCCATCCTAGCCAACCAAACACCTCAGTCTACCCCGTTGTGGTACCAAACCACTGGTGACGTATAGTCACAGATGTGATGCCAAATCACTGGAGGTGCCAAACCTCTGGTGTCCATAGACACAAACGATTGATGGGGCCAACCCATCGTGTGATGCCAAATCACTGGCGTCGATCCCTTAAATAATATGTGGGGCCAACCCACTGTGGTGCTAAGCCACTGGGACGAGACGCAATGAGGTACCAAACCTCTGGAGGTACCAAACCTCTGGTGACCGTAGTCACAGTGTGTTACCAAAACACTGGTGCCCGTCAGCACAATAATACTGCCCCCTCCACTCATTAATCCCACATCAGTCATGTATACATATCATGTATCAAAACATCATGCTTACCAAAAGCATCAATAACACATTCATATTAACAGGTACTTACCTGAATCACCACTTATACCGTTATGGTATTAATCCGATGCTACACAAATCAAAGTTAGCATACATAGCACTCAGCACATTTAAATAGTTATACGTGTGTATGTACACACCTGTCACCACGAGAAGTCTAAATCCCGAAAAGACAGGTCGGCCACACCAGATCTCTCTGCACCTATATTCGGCCAACCATGGGATTAGTATTATGGCCTATTCGGCCAACCCAATTAATAAAAAGGGGTCATCTTTTGAACCCGAATCTTACCTACTCGCTTTGAATACTAGCTTCAGCACCCGAATCACGAATCTAGTTCACAAACTATAATCAGTCATTAGACAATGTCAATCGCCTTCGGCTTTTAATCACTTAAAATAATAATCCATTAACAATAGGCCCTTACCACCACTTACCAACGACGACAATTAACAAATGAAGGCTTGATTGAAATATCCCTGAGTACCTTCACTAATCGATTGCCACAAGAAATGCCGAGAACACCTCTGTCTTCCTGATATTCGGCCACAAGGAATCTTAATAGGGGGGAAGGAGATTTCGGCAACAAGGGTGGAGGTTATTCGGCTATGAGAGATAGGAAAAATATAGGGATTTCGGTTTAAGAAGAAAAGAAATAGATGAGATATAGAAGTGTGGAGAATTCGGCAAAAGACTAAGAAAAAGGAGAATGGTTTTCGGGGAATGAAAAAGAATTGAAAAATGGAATATTGGGAAGGGTAAAATTCGGCTATGCATCAATTGAAGAAAAGAAAAAAAAAATAGGATGGTACATAGGTGCTTTTATAGGCATTCGGCAACCCCCCCTTAAGCTTGCCGTCCAACCCCCTAGGGAATTCAAAATTCAGCCAATTCTGTATTTGAAATAATTCAAAAGAGTTTGAATTATCATATGCCTACTTTTTCTCTTGCCATCTCTTGTTGATTAATCCTATAATAATCTAATAAAAATCTAATTTAATTCTCATTATCTTATCAATAGATAATAAAACAAAGAGTCCATGTGCTGGACAAACTCCAGCCGACAGAAACAAAGGCCATGTGCAGCCAATTCACGCCAGCCTTGCAAAATAAAAAGAACCACCGCTGCTGCATACTGGGTTCGAACATGGGACCTGGGGGAATCCAACAGCCAAGTAGCGCCCAGGCCACTTGGGCCAGGCGTTGTTTTGTGATACAAATGCGCCATAATTTCCTTTAGGCCTTCCCTCCTTAGTTCCCTTCTAACGCTAAAACAGAAAAAGATAAAATCCCACTGCTGCTTCGGTTCGAACCAGGACCTACTACCGCAGCCCTTTCTTCCAGCGCCCTTGCCAACTCTTCCAGCCCGCCTTTCATGCCATAAAGCCCCCACATTTATTTTTAACCCCTTCTTACTTCAGCCCCATAACCGCATAAAATAAATCACGCCCAAAATGCTGCTCCAGGCGCTCGAACCTGCGCCTATCACTCCTCCAGCGCCTAAGTGCCCCACGAGCACCACCTGGACCAGCTGCTTCTGGTGCCAAATACGCGCCCCAGCTCTTTTAAGGCTTCCATCCCTGTAGCGCCATAATTCAAAAATTAAAACCCAACTGCTGCCTTCTTGGATCGAACCTAAGACCCTCAAAGGCGCTACCTCCAGCCCCTTAAGCTGCGCGTACAGCCACATTGCGAAAGCCTTCCTTGTGCCATAGATTACCAAAAATAATTCTTAAGGCCTCCCTTGGCCCGATTCCCTTTTCACACTAAAAATCCAAAATTTTCCAAAGTCTTCCCGTTTACTCCGAGCGTTCTCAACACCTCTAAAACACATCCAAGCATACCCAAAAACCTTCTAGAACTTGAATTATACCCAACATGCATAGCCTCTAAACCAGGGTGTTACAGACCGTGTGGGAAAAACCTGCAACAAAATTAAATAGGCCACATGGCTATGTAAAGTGACTGTGTGCGGCACACGACCATGTGACAGCCCATGTCCCAAGCCATGTGCACCTAAAATGACTTCCAAAACAAGGAAAATCATCACTCATTTCTTAGGTACCAAGCCAAACCAATTTCAACCATTTTCACACATTCAAAACACATTCAAACATGCTTAAAACATACAAAACATTCAACCTAGATTGTAATATCCTGAAAATGGGCTTATGCATTTATGCTTAATTATATGAAATAGCATGCTGGAGTATGTTGTGAATGTGTATTTATGAATGTTTGTGAACTTTAGAATAATAGGAAATGCCTAGAAAATTTTTAGATTTTAAGTCTAAAATAGGAAGCTAAGCAAGGTAGCCTTAAGAAAATTTAAAGGTGAGACATGACACACAATTGGGCTTGGAAAAATGGCTACAAGGCGCCACTTAAGGGCCTAGCATGTGACGCTACATACATGTGCAATTGGGCCAGGGTTCGAGCAACGTGGGAAGCATTGGAGACTTTTATTTTTGCGCCAAAAAGGGGAACTGGGCTAAGGAGGTCTTAAAAGAATTTTTAGGGGATTAATGCCACAAGAAATCATGTGGTAGAGTGGCAATGGACGCCATGTGCAGTGGGGATAAAGGCCTTGGTTCGAGTTGCGAAGGAAGCAGGAAGGAGCATTTATTTTTGCGTCAGGAAGGCGCTTAGCTAAGAAGGTCTTAAAAAAAATTCTGGGTGAGTCATGTCAAAAAAAACGCCTTGGCAAAGTGGCTTGGGCAAGTGACGCCTTAAGCTATGGGAAGAGGGCTCAGGTTCGAGTCTGGTGGGCAGCAAGGGGAGTATTTTTATTTTTGTATTCTGGCGTTAGGGAGAAGGAGCAGTGGACGGCACATGGGACTTTCAATTGGATGAGGATAAGCTTTGTTATTTTGTTTAAAATTCGGCTAAGAGTAGGATAATGGGATTTTATTTTATTTATTTTATTTTAGGTAGATAAGGGATAATGTGATGGTTTATTCTATTTTATTTGATAAAGTGATAAAGAGTTAAAATAGGAGTTTAATTTAGGATTTGATAAGTGGGGAAGTGGTGGCCATTTGTTGGACTCTAGGGGCTTGCATATTCGATTGTGGGGGGAGGCATAAGTGCAGAATTTTAGTTAGTAAAGGTGCTTATCTTGCTGCCGAAACTTTGAGTAAATTCTCTCTTTTTCTTCTTTGTAAAATTGAAGCTGAATTCCCCTTTTGTTACCACTGCCGAAATTTCTTCTACTTTCCCCTACTCTTCTACTCATTCTTTCAACACCAAATCTATTTCTATTCTCTTTGAAGCCATAGCCTAATATCAAGGGGCTATATTCTCTTCTCCTTGCCGCAAGTTACAAAAGCCAAAACCCCTCTATCGTTGTTTTCTTATAGCCGAATCCTCTAAGGAAAGGGGGCTATCGACTACTCACTTTAGTCTCTTCAAAGCAACGTGTAAGGGTAAGTGTTTCCTATGCTAGTAATCGATTTGATCTCTTCTTCATAAGTGTGCCGAAATCTTGTGATTAGGCCTTGATTTTAGGCATGGCCGAATGTGCATAGTGCCATAATAAGTGTTTTGTGTGTAGCTAGCATTAAGGATCATCAAAGGAGTCTTTTGGGATTGAAGTGATCAAGGTAAGTCATATTGGATATTCAGCTAAAGGCCTAGTTGGTAACCTAGACTTATTTCTCAAAGGTTTAAAAGCCGAAAACTGACCAAAACAAGTGATCTAGTACAGGCCGATTGCAAGAAGAACCAACACAACGTTTTCGGGATTTGTTTGATAACCCAATCGGCAACAAGGTAAGTTTCGGGATTTGATTAATTGGCCGAATGGCCTTTAGCTAAAATATTGCATGTTGGCCGAATGTAGGAACTTGAAATCCAAGGATCTAGGACGCTAGATTAAGTCTCCGGGATTTGGAGTAAATTCGCTAAGTATACCAGGTGTGTACCCCACACTATTTCTTAATATATTTTATGGCAATTTAATATATATATATATATATGTTATTAAGAATGTGAAAAGTACGGCTAAGGTACCATACAATGGTACAAAGTACTCATGTACGTTTTCCTATTCCTACTGGGAATTATGATAAGATCTGTTAAGACACGTATGTGAATCTATAAGAATGTGAATAGAGAATATGGCATGATAATGCATGATTTTGTATGACATGGGCATTTGGGTGAATATTAAAGGGGAAGTGAATGTGGTGACTGTTGTCACAAATATCTGAATGTGGTGACTTCGGTCACAATATCTGAATGTGGTGTCACATGACACAAAATATTATCTGGTGGCTATGCCACGAAATTATAAGGGCGATGAGCACGTCGATTGCAGCGACTGCCTTCGATGGTGTGTAGCAGATGGAGGGTTGACTTAGTAGTCCCCACGGTGTGCAGGTTGGTACGGGTGATGTGTAGCGGTTGGTAACTATGCTTGGGCTTGGGAATGCATCATTAACTATATATTTTGACATGAATGTGTATGACTTGATATGCCTGAATCTATTTGGACTTAGTGTTTGTGTACACATTGAGTCTGTTTGACTCACCCCGTTGTGGGAACATTTTTCAGGTGATGATCAGTAATGGACCAGGTCGACAGGAGCTAAAGGTGGCCATGCTCAGCAAGGAATTTTATGATTTGGACTTTTTATTTTAATTAAGTACTTTAAATTATTTTGGGTTTGTTTTGATGTAATAAGGCCATAGTATGAACTTTATTTTATGCATGCATGTTAAATTATTTTATTATGATACGAACTTTTTATCAAATTAAAGATTAAGTATTTTATTTAAAAAAAAGAAACCTTAAATGTTTTGACACTTAAACTCATATGATTTTAATTAAAGATAAAACTTTGAACAAATTCGGCATATCCTTTAACTTAACGTTTTGAAACTTAACAATGAAGTTTTTTTAAACCTATATGTCAAAAATAAATTTGGTTTCCAACTTGAGCCCAACAAAATCACTTAAAGTTTTCCAAAGAACAAACGAATTTTGAACCGGTTTTTCTCGAGGAACATACCAGATCTGGTCGAGGCTCGTGGGCCAGGTTTGGGGTGTTTCAGCTTGGTATCAGAGCCAGGTTTTTAAACTATCGACCTTGGGTTTAAGGCCCAAAACGTTTTTTAAATTAAGCCCAAAAGAAATTTTGTGAAAATTTTGTGAAAAGCAGGTTTTTCTGGCATGGCACCTAAGTCTCCGACCCGAAGTCCACCAGGTAAGTACCCCTATCTCTTGTGTGGATTATATTGTGATGTATAGAAGGGTAGAAATGGAATGGAACGTAGATTAGCATGATAAGTATTTGAACCCTAGGACTAGTTACCCCAACAATTACATAAGACTTAAATGCCTAATAAAACAAACCTGTGACTAAGTCGCCGAGTTAGGGTGTGGCAACCATTATGCGCATGTCTAGGATTGGTATTCGGTGGGAGCTTGGTATTTAAGCAGTCCGCGTGACTCACCTCCTCTCCACTCGAATCCTACCTGGTGCGTAGCTACGGTTCACCCTAACCAAGAGGACTTATTCACGGGCTAAACCCATAACTAAAACCCGAAAGGGACTAGTCGTGTTGTTAGGGAAACCCTAGTTTTAAAAATTCTTAAAATTTCCCTTTTAATTTGTAAAGACTGTTTTTATAAATCTTTCTGAAATATTTTCAATTTCCAAAATTACTAAAATACCCCTAGTGGTAAAATTACTAAAATGCCCTTGGTGTTAAAATTACCATATCACCCCCGATTTCAATAAAATTTCCTTACTTTGTGAAAGTATTTAAAAACCCTATTTTACAAAAGTCCAAAATACCCCGATTTCAAAAATTTACGAAATTACCCCTGGTTTAACAAAATTACCAAAATAACCCCGATTTCAAAAATTTCTGCAACATCTTGTTTTGGAAAATATTTCTTTCAAAATATCCATGAGTTTGGAGGAATTTCGAAATGAATTTTGTAATTTTTAAATTGGCCCCAATTTATTACCAAAATACCCCTGTAGGACAAATGACAAAAATACCCCTGGGATAGGAACGGACAAAAATGTTCGAAGAGTGAATGTGTATGGAAGATACTATGGAATGGATGTGTTTTCTGTGAATTAGGATAGGAAACTTGAAACTTGGATTGATCGAAAGAACTGCTACTAAACTCTTTACATAAAACTTCTTCGCGGATAATCAGTGGAACAAATACTAATGCATAAAATCTCCTAATCAGATTAAAGCGCGACGTTAGATATGAGTTCTAGAGGACATGGTCGTCGTGGAAGTGGTCGAGGCAGAATGACTGTGTCGGAACCCGTTAGATCGGGTCAAGGGTCTGACAATGAGTTACCACAGCCACCACCACTAGCTGTTGGTGTCGAGTAGCAAGCTCAGACGGGGGATGATGCTGTGTCGTAGGCTGTGCTGCGAGTTCTTGAAATGGTGGCTGGCGCAGGTGAAAATATGGGAGCTCGAAAATCTGTACCCGAGCGACTCCGAGCCAATGGGGCTGAAGTGTTTCGTGGAGTATCTGGTGTGGCACCCAGTACAGCTGAATAATGGTTGGAAGCAACGGAATTGATTATGGATGAGTTGGATCTGACCCCTGAGGAGAAGCTGAAAGGAAAGGTGGCGCTGCTACGCGATGAAGCGTATCAGTGGTGGCTCACAGTTCGGGATGGTGCCACAGCTGAGGATCTTACTTGGGAATATGTTAAGACGGCATATCAGAAGAAGTATGTGGGTACTCGTTACATTGATGCGCAGAGGAAGGCTTTTCTGGGGCTGGTTCAAGGGAACAAGTCCGTAGCGGAGTATGAAGCTGAATTTCTGAGATTGAGCCGGTATGCTCGAGAAGTAGTGGCTCCTGAGCATGAGCGTTGTGTCCGGTTTGAGGACGGACTAAGGGATGACCTGAGGTTGTTAGTCGCGCCACATCAAGAGCGGGAGTTTTCTGCGTTAGTAGAGAAAGCCAAGATAGCTGAAGGGATTAAGGACTCTGCGAGGCAGGACATGGACCGAAATAAGTAGAAAAGAGGATTTGGGTAGTCAGGATCATCTGGGAATGCTCAGAAAAGGCCTAGAGTTGATGGGCCGCGAGGTCAGCAAGCTGGTACTGGAGGGCAATATCGTACTTGTGATCAGTGTGGGAAGAAACACTTAGGAGAGTGTTGGAGGAAGACAGGAGGATGCTTTAGGTGTGGGTCCAAGGACCATATGATTAAGGATTATCCTATAAGGCCGGATGGGAATCGACCAGTGGCTCAGAATGTTAATCAGGTTGGTAGAGGTGGACAGCAGCCTCAGCGAGGTCGTGGTCCGAATGGCCGAGGTAATGGCGCTGGTAGAGGACGTGGAACCCCTGGCAGAGGTGCTAATAATAATACCGAGGCGAGACAGCCGGGCTTGGTATATGCAGTTCGCCGTAGGGAAGATGGAGATGCGCCGGACGTTATAACCGGTACGTTCCTTATTTTTGGCAAGCCTTATTTTGCTCTGATTGATATGGGCTCGACCCATTCGTATGTTGCATGTAGAGTAGTGGAAACTCTAGACATAGCCTCTGAACTTTCTGATAGGGAGATGACTGTAGTAAGCCCACTAGGTCAAACTGTAGTGGTGAATAAGATCTTTCGGAAGGTGCCTTTAGAGATTCAAGGAGTAGTATTTGCTGCCGACTTAATGGAGTTACCTTTTGGAGAATTTGATCTTATACTTGGCATGGACTGGCTAGTAGAGCATCGAGCCATATTGGATTGTGCCGCTAAGCGAATGGAGTTGAGGACTCCAAAGGATGAGGAAGTAGCTATGATAGGAGAAAGAAGGAACTATTTGTCTAACGTAGTTTCAGCGCTAAAGGCTGATAAGATGGTTCGGAAAAGATGCAAGGCGTTCTTGGCCTTTGTTAGTGCCTTGGATGCGAAAGAAGGAGAAGTGAGTGGAGTAAGAACTGTAAGAGAATTTGTGGATGTCTTTCCGGAGGAATTACCTGGAATACCCCCGGATAGAGAAGTGGAGGTTGGAATTGACTTGCTGCCTGGTACAGCTCCTGTGTCAATCGCTCCGTACAGAATGGCACCAAAGGAGTTGGTTGAGCTCAAGGCTCAAATTCAAGAGTTGCTCGATCGTGGATTTATTCGACCCAGTGTGTCTCCATGGGAAGCACCGGTCTTATTCGTGAAGAAGAAGGACGGAACTATGCGTATGTGCATAGATTATCGTCAGCTTGACAAGTTGACCATCAAGAACAAGTATCCTTTGCCAAGGATAGACGACTTGTTCGATCAGCTCAAGGGGGCAGCAGTATTCTCGAAGATAGATCTAAGGTCTGGATATCATCAGCTTAAGGTGAAGGAGGTGGATATCCATAAGACGGCTTTTCGAACAAGATATGGGCATTTCGAGTTCGTAGTAATGCCGTTTGGATTGACGAACGCCCCAGCTGCGTTCATGGATATGATGAACCAGGTTTTTCAACCATACTTGGATAGGTTCGTCATGGTGTTCATCGACGACATCCTTGTGTACTCCAAGTCCGAGGGAGAACATGATGAGCATCTCCGGATAGTGTTGGAAGTGTTAAGAGAAAAGAAGCTGTATGCCAAATTCAGCAAGTGTGAATTTTGGCTTAAGGAGGTTGCATTTTTAGGACATGTGGTGTCTGCGGAAGGAATAAGGGTGGATCCTAGGAAGATTGAGGCAGTGTTGGATTGGAAACCACCTAAGTCAGTGGCTGAGATTCGTAGTTTCTTGGGATTGGCAGGCTATTACAGAAGGTTTGTGGGAGGGTTCTCGTCGATAGCCGCACCTTTGACGAAGTTATTGAGGAAGGAAGTACCTTTCGTGTGGGGAGATAAGCAACAGGAGAGTTTTGAGAAGCTTAAGAGGGTTCTGACTGAAGCCCCAGTTTTGATTCAACCTGAGGCAGGAAAGGATTTCGTGGTGTATTGTGACGGTTCTCATACAGGATTAGGATGCGTACTGATGCAAGATAGGAAGTAGTCGCGTATGCGTCTCGACAATTAAGGCCACATGAGGTTAACTACCCAACTCATGATTTGGAATTGGCGGCAGTGGTCTTTGCTCTTAAGGTGTGGAGGCATTATTTTTATGGAGAAAAGTCAATGATCTACACAGACCACAAGAGTGTTAAGTATTTGTTGACTCAGAAGGAGTTAAACTTGAGACAGCGAAGGTGGGTTGAATTACTGAAGGACTACGATTGTTCGATAGAATATCATCCGGGCAAGGCGAATGTAGTGGCTGATGCCCTAAGTTGGAAGGTTGTGTCGGATCTAAGGGCGATGTTTGCACATTTGAGCTTGTATGATGATGGAAGTCTGCTGGCAGAGCTGCAAGTTAACCGACATGGTTGACTGAAGTGAAAGAGGGACAGTTGGTTGACGATGACTTAAGTGCTAAGCTACAGCAAGTACAGAATGAAGAGTTGGAAGATTATGGTATTAATGATGAGGGAGTATTGTGCTTCAAGGATAAAGTCTGTATGCCTAAGGATCAAGAGTTAAGACAGAGGATTCTTCAGGAATCACATAGTAGCCCTTATGCTATGCATCCTGGAGGTAGTAAGTTGTACCGAGATTTAAGGGAACAATTTTGGTGGCCTGGACTTGAGAAAGAAGTTACCGAATTTGTAGGCAAGTGCTTAACGTGTCAGCAAGTTAAGGCTGAACACCAAGTCTCGTCAGGATTACTTCAACCGATAATGATTCCGCAGTGGAAGTGGGAGCGAATTACCATGGACTTCGTTAGTGGGTTTCCCCTTACGCCTACTAAGAAGGACTCGGTATGGGTGATAGTGGATCGACTGACAAAGTCCGCGTATTTCATTCCAGTGAGAGTTGATTATTC
This sequence comes from Gossypium australe, assembly GCA_005393395.2. Taxonomy (NCBI): domain Eukaryota; kingdom Viridiplantae; phylum Streptophyta; class Magnoliopsida; order Malvales; family Malvaceae; genus Gossypium; species Gossypium australe. The sequence continues at coordinate 84,686,273 of CM016617.1, read as the reverse complement.
TCTACAGAAGTTGGCGAAGCTGTATGTGGCTGAGATTGTAAGGTTGCATGGAGTTCCACTATCGATTATTTCGAATAAGGACCCAAGGCTTACGTCTCGATTTTGGAAAGCGTTACATCAAGCTTTAGGCACTAGATTGGATTTCACTACGGCATTTCATCCACAATCGGATGGTCAATCTGAGCGAGTAATCCAAGTGTTGGAGGATATGTTGAGAGGCTGTGTGATAGACTTCAGAGGAAGTTAGGAAGACTATTTGCCTTTAGCGGAATTTGCCTACAACAACAGCTATCAAGCTAGTATTCGGATGGCACCGTATGAAGCACTGTATGGGCGGAAGTGTCGCACTCCGACGTGTTGGACGGAATTAGGGGAACATCGAGTTTTGGGTCCAGAGTTGGTGGCAGACTCCGAAGAGAAGGTTGAGATAATTCGGGCATGGTTGAAGGAAGCATCTGATAGACAAAAGTCGCATGCAGATCTCAAGCGGAAGGAGATAGAATTTGATGTGGGAGATCAAGTGTTTCTTAAAGTGTCGCCTTGGAAGAAGGTGATGCGATTTGGTCGCAAAGGGAAGTTGAGTCCGAGGTTTATAGAACCTTATCGAGTTTTGAAGCGAGTTGGACCAGTGGCATACCAGTTAGATTTGCCATCAGAATTGAAGCAGATGCACGACGTATTCCATGTTTCCATGCTACGTCGATATCGATCGGATCCATCTCATGTAGTTCCAGTTGAAGAGGTGGAGTTAAGGCCAGATTTGTCCTACGAGGAAGAGCCGATTCAAATTCTAGAACGAGACGTGAAAGTGTTACGACGGAAATCGGTACCTTAAGTCAAGGTGTTATGGCGCAATCATGGATCGGAAGAAGCTTCATGGGAGCCAGAAGAAGCGATGCGACAGCAATACCCTTACCTATTTCAGTCAGGTAATTTCGAGGACGAAATTATTTTAAGGGGGGTAGAACTGTAATATCCTGAAAATGGGCTTATGCATTTATGGTTAATTATCTGAAATAGCATGCTGGAGTATGTTGTGAATGTGTATTTATGAATGTTTGTGAACTTTAGAATAATAGGAAATGCCTTAGAAAATTTTTAGATTTTAAGTCTAAAATAGGAAGCCAAGCAAGGTGGCCTTAAGAAAATTTAAAGGTGAGACATGACACACAATTGGGCTTGGAAAAATGGCTACAAGGCACCACTTAAGGGCCTAGCATGTGACGCTACATACATGTGCAATTGGGCCAGGGTTCGAGCAACGTGGGAAGCATTGGAGACTTTTATTTTTGAGCCAAAAAGGGGAACTGGGCTAAGGAGGTCTTAAAGGAATTTTTAGGGGATTAATGCCACAAGAAATCGTGTGGTAGAGTGGCAATGGACGCCATGTACAGTGGGGATAAAGGCCTTGGTTCGAGTTGCGAAGGAAGCAGGAAGGAGCATTTATTTTTGCGTCAGGAAGGCGCTTGGCTAAGAGGGTCTTAAAAGAAATTCTGGGTGAGTCATGTCAAAAAAAAAAAACGCCTTGGCAAAGTGGCTTGGGCAAGTGACGCCTTAAGCTATGGGAAGAGGGCTCAGGTTCGAGTCTGGTGGGCAGCAAGGGGGGTATTTTTATTTTTGTATTCTGGCGTTAGGGAGAAGGAGCAGTGGACGGCACATGGGACTTTCAATTGGATGAGGATAAGCTTTGTTATTTTGTTTAAAATTCAGCTAAGAGTAGGATAATGGGATTTTATTTTATTTATTTTATTTTAGGTAGATAAGGGATAATGTGATGGTTTATTTTATTTTTGTATTCTCTCTTTTTCTTCTTTGTAAAATTGAAGCCGAATTCCCATTTTGTTACCACTGCCGAAATTTCTTCTACTTTCCCCTACTCTTCTCCTCATTCTTTCAACACCAAATCTATTTCTATTCTCTTTGAAGCCATAGCCGAATATCAAGGGGATATATTCTCTTCTCCTTGCCGCAAGTTACAAAAGCCGAAACCCCTCTATCATTGTTTTCTTATAGCCGAATCCTATAAGGAAAGGGGGCTGTCGACTACTCACTTTAGTCTCTTCAAAGCAACGTGTAAGGGTAAGTGTTTCCTATGCTAGTAATCGATTTGATCTCTTCTTCATAAGTGTGCCGAAATCTTGTGATTAGGCCTTGATTTTAGGCATGGCCGAATGTGCATAGTACCATAATAAGTGTTTTGTGTGTAGCTAGCGTTAAGGATCATTAAAGGAGTCTTTTGGGATTGAAGTGATCAAGGTAAGTCATATTGGATATTCGGCCAAAGGCCTAGTTGGTAACCTAGACTTATTTCTCAAAGGTTTAAAAGCCGAAAACTGACCAAAACAAGTGATCTAGTATAGGCCGATTGCAAGAAGAACCAACACAACGTTTTCGGGATTTGTTTGATAACCCAATCGGCAATGTAACATCCCCAAACCCGGCCCATTCATTCCGACCGAATCTGGTTATGTCACTGGGAAAGTCGGTTGAAAATCTTCTAGTAAATTTTATTCTTGTAGAAATCTTGGGCATGATTGTTTGAAAACTCATGTTTTATTTTGAAAACTCAGGGGATTAAAAATTTAGTTGAATCAATGGATAAAACCATATACCATTTTCACATAGCAATTTAAATTAAATTAAACCATAGTTAAAAATAATACCAAAATAATAAAATGGCCTTTATTACAACCCAATACTTAAAATAAAATAAGTGCATCAAAATCAAGCATAACATAATTAAACATCATCTTCGGCATGGGCCACCTTGTCCTCTCCGATCCCGGTCCAGCTTTATGCACTACCTGAAACAGTTAAAGGAAAAAGGTGAGTCACCAAGACTCAGTGTGCCACCCTTTTTCCCGGATTAGCAGAATATCATATACAAACATAAACATGATCATCATGCATCCAATTCACATGCACCCAACCTAGCCATCCATACACCTTTTCTACCCCGTGTGGTACCAAACCACTGGTGGTGCCAAACCACTGGTGTCCCAAAGACACAAAATGTGTTACCAAAACACTGGTGTCCCAAAGACACGATATCCGTCAATGTGGTGCCAAACCACTGGTGTCCCAAAGACACAATTGTGATACCAAATCACTGGTGACCGAAGTCACAAATCAGATGATGGGGCCAACCCATCGTGTGATACCAAATCACTAGCGACAATCCCGTATCTCTCAAGTGGGGCCAACCCACGGTGGTGTCAAACCACAGGAACGAGTCGCAATGAGGTGCCAAACCTCTGGTGTCCCAAAGACACAAATGTGGTACCAAACCACTGGTGACCGTAGTCACAATAATCGAGTGATGGGGCCAACCCATCGTGTGATACCAAATCACTGGCGTCAATCCCTCAATACCGCCTTGTGGGGCCAACCCACTGTGGTGCGAAACCACGGGGACGAGACGCTGAGGTGCCAAACCTCTGGAGGTGCCAAACCTCTAGTGACCCAAAGTCACAAAGTTGTGTTACCAAAACACTGGTGCTCGTCAGCACAAAATATCACTGCCCCCTCCACTCGTACAACCCACACAATAAATGACATGCATTTTAGCACACAATATACCATTATGAATGTTTAGTAACGTACATAGGTTTTATCATCAACCAATCAATATATTACATGCCAGACACATCATGCTTACCAAAATCATCATAATGAAATTCATAACAGGGACTTACCTGACCCTTTGCCACATACCTTAATGGTATCTCATCCACCTTACCATGGATGCACATAGCACACAGCTCATATGCATATATATTTATAACAACAAAGAAGTGTGTATATGTACACAATATCACAAACACATATATTACTAGGAGAGTGTGAAAGTACACACCTGCAAGCCTTAACCAAAGAATCGATCTAAGACCCCCGATCCTCTTGCTCCTAAAACAATCGACCAACCAAGCATTAGCACTCATACCATTCGGCTATAACCATCTTAAACCAAAGGGGTTATCGATTAACCTTTACCTCACGATTGATTTGGTTTCTTACCAAATCCCGAACCAACCAATGGTTCCTCTGACAATCGGCCTTCCCTTAAAACATAAACAACATAATCATGCTAATCAACCTCTAAGGGTATAATCGTAATTTTACCTACTAAGGGTATTTTCGTAAATTCACACCTGCAATGGCCTTTCCGAAGGCCTAATGTCACCACTAGTGACTCAGCTACCATTTCCGGTCGTACCGGACGATTGGGCCTAAAACTCGATTTCGGCCCATCCGGGCCCACACGCTCGTGTGGCCCACCTAGCACAAATCTAGCCACGTATAAAAGTTCCACCTAGTCTAGTTCAACATATACTAAACAATCATACAATTTACTCATTTGGGCCCACTTCGGCCCATCGAGGCCCAAGTAGCCCCAACCACGAGAATACTACTGATGGCCTCAACTATCGCGTCGAAGCCCCACACGTGCGCTCGCACGCTCGTGTGGCTACTAATGCCGTGTGACCGGCATTTCGGCATTTGCCGCTCTACAACTAGAGTAGAGAGAGTTACACACCTGATAGGACTCTGGGGCTAATCCGCGCTCCGATCACTCTTGTGCCCAAACGCCCTCCAAGATGTGTTTACTCTCCTCCTAGGATGCTCCTTATATAGCTAGCTCTTCACCTTCATTCTTTGTGTCTTTTCGATGTGGGATCCCTTCCTCAGTAGAGTTTAAATTCAACTGAAACTCTTGCCGTCCAATCCGCAAAAGAAATACTCCCTTGCTTGTCATGAGATTCGAACCTAGGCTCCCTTGCAACATAATCCACCCTGCTAACCACTTGGCCACAAGCTCCTCTTGTGTCTTAAACCATGCGCAACTAAATATAAACTATGGGCCAAATTCTAAGGTCCAAGCAAAAAGAAACCAAAATGCAAAAGCCAAGACTTGAACCTTGGACCTCCTTCCTTCCCTTGTGGCGTCACTCCCTTGTCCCCTAAGTGGCGTCACTTTGCCACTACACCACACTCCTTTTTGTGTTATTTTTCTCCATATTTTATTCTTAAGGCATATCTGCCAACTTCCAGGGTTTTTTTCACCTAAAACCAAAATTTCCCCAAAGCCAATATTTGATCCCGGGACTTCATAGAAGCCCTCTAACCTTCCAAAATCACTTATCCAATGGGTCTAACTAGCATTTAAGCCGATCTCTTGTTCTCCAAAAATTTAAACGCTACTACGCCTAAGGCCCATTGGGCTCAATTCTCCTAGGCCCAATTTCGGGATGTTACAAATCTACCCTCCTTAAAGAAATTTCGTCCTCGAAATTTCCAACTAACTAACAGTCACACATCCTACCACACTACGCTCTTGCTGCGCACTCTGATCTTAATAAAGCTGTGATTCCACCTTGACCACGTCCGCGACAACCACGTCCCCTAGAACTCATATCTAGCGTCGCGATTTAATCTGATTAAAAGTTTTATGCATTAGAAATTTTGTTCCACTGTTTTATCCACGAGCAAATTTTATGAACAGAAGTTTCTGGAAGTCGTTCTTTCGAGCAATCAAAGTTTCATCTCAAGTTTTCTGTTCTAATTCAAACATTCACATACTTCACTAAAGACACATTCATTCATCCATGTCACTTTCTTGAGCATTCCCAACCCAGGGGTAATTTCGTCATTTTCCTATAGGGATATTTTGGTAATAACTCAGGGTCAATTTGAAAATAGTTTTCAAATTAAAGATATTTCAAAGTTTACAAAATCTCAGGGGTCATCTTGGAAAAATTTGTTTTTCAAACCAGATGTGTTGCAAAAATTTCAGAAATCGGGGTTATTTCAGTAATTGGGGACGTTAAGGGCATTTTCGTAAATTTCCCAAATCAGGATATCTCGATATTTGTAAAATAGAAGTTTTTGATATTTTCATAATGTAAGAACATTTTAGTAAAAATCGAGGGAATTATGAAAATTGAGAAACCAAGGGCATTTTGGTAATTTTGTTCATCAGGGGTAATTTTGTAAATTTTCAAATCAGAGTATCTTGAAAATAGCGTTTTTGTATACTTTTGCAAAGTAGGGAAATTTTATTAAAATTGGAGTTAAACCGGAAATCTTGAAAGTCAGGGGCATTTTAGTAATTTTTCAACACAGGGGTATTTTTGTAATTTCCCCATACCAGAGTATCTTAACATTTTGAAATTTCGAGATTTTGGTATTTTGCAAAGTAAAATCATTTCAACAGAAGTTGAGCGTAGTACCGTAATTTTACAATACAAGGGCATTTTTGTAATTTTGCCACTAGGGGCATTTTGGAAATTTTGGTAAATCAAGAAAACGTCTTTCAAAATCAGATTTAGGGTTTACAAACCAAAGGGGTAAGTTTGAAAATTTTAAAACTAAGGTTTTAAAACAGTAAGGCTAATCCTTTTCGGGTTTTAATACTAGTAGCCTTAAGTCTTATACATGTGTTTGAGTAGACTAGTCCTAGGGTTCAACAGATCCTAGTTCACTAATCTACGTTCCCATAAAAGCCCATAATAAATCATACAAACAGAACACTTCAAGAGCTAGAAGTACTTACCTGGTGGACTTCGGGCCGGAGACACAGGTGCCATGCCAGAATAACCTGAAAACTTTTTATAAAAGCCCACATTTCGAAAAGCCCATTTTGAAAACTGTTTCGGGCCCAAAACCCTCAAAGCTGAGTTTTGAACCGGGCTCTGATACCAAACTGTAACATCCCCAAACCCGGCCCATTCATTCCGATCGAATCTGGTTATGTCACTGGGAAAGTCGGTTGAAAATCTTCTAGTAAATTTTATTCTTGTAGAAATCTTGGGCATGATTGTTTGAAAACTCATGTTTTATTTTGAAAACTCAGGGGATTAAAAATTTAGTTGAATCAATGGATAAAACCATATACCATTTTCACATAGCAATTTAAATTAAATTAAACCATAGTTAAGAATAATACCAAAATAATAAAATGGCCTTTATTACAACCCAATACTTAAAATAAAATAAGTGCATCAAAATCAAGCATAACATAACTAAACATCATCTTCGGCATGGGCCACCTTGTCCTCTCCGATCCCGGTCCAGCTTTATGCACTACCTGAAACAGTTAAAGGAAAAAGGTGAGTCACCAAGACTCAGTGTGCCACCCTTTTTCCCGGATTAGCAGAATATCATATACAAACATAAACATGATCATCATGCATCCAATTCACATGCACCCAACCTAGCCATCCATACACCTTTTCTACCCCGTGTGGTACCAAACCACTGGTGGTGCCAAACCACTGGTGTCCCAAAGACACAAAATGTGTTACCAAAACACTGGTGTCCCAAAGACACGATATCCGTCAATGTGGTGCCAAACCACTGGTGTCCCAAAGACACGATTGTGATACCAAATCACTGGTGACCGAAGTCACAAATCAGATGATGGGGCCAACCCATCGTGTGATACCAAATCACTAGCGACAATCCCGTATCTCTCAAGTGGGGCCAACCCACGGTGGTGTCAAACCACAGGGACGAGTCGCAATGAGGTGCCAAACCTCTGGTGTCCCAAAGACACAAATGTGGTACCAAACCACTGGTGACCGTAGTCACAATAATCGAGTGATGGGGCCAACCCATCGTGTGATACCAAATCACTGGCGTCAATCCCTCAATACCGCCTTGTGGGGCCAACCCACTGTGGTGCGAAACCACGGGGACGAGACGCTGAGGTGCCAAACCTCTGGAGGTGCCAAACCTCTGGTGACCCAAAGTCACAAAGTTGTGTTACCAAAACACTGGTGCTCGTCAGCACAAAATATCACTGCCCCCTCCACTCGTACAACCCACACAATAAATGACATGCATTTTAGCACACAATATACCATTATGAATGTTTAGTAACGTACATAGGTTTTATCATCAACCAATCAATATATTACATGCCAGACACATCATGCTTACCAAAATCATCATAATGAAATTCATAACAGGGACTTACCTGACCCTTTGCCACATACCTTAATGGTATCTCATCCACCTTACCATGGATGCACATAGCACACAGCTCATATGCATATATATTTATAACAACAAAGAAGTGTGTATATGTACACAATATCACAAACACATATATTACTAGGAGAGTGTGAAAGTACACACCTGCAAGCCTTAACCAAAGAATCGATCTAAGACCCCCGATCCTCTTGCTCCTAAAACAATCGACCAACCAAGCATTAGCACTCATACCATTCGGCTATAACCATCTTAAACCAAAGGGGTTATCGATTAACCTTTACCTCACGATTGATTTGGTTTCTTACCAAATCCCGAACCAACCAATGGTTCCTCTGACAATCGGCCTTCCCTTAAAACATAAACAACATAATCATGCTAATCAACCTCTAAGGGTATAATCGTAATTTTACCTACTAAAGGTATTTTCGTAAATTCACACCTGCAATGGCCTTTCCGAAGGCCTAATGTCACCACTAGCGACTCAGCTACCATTTCCGGTCGTACCGGACGATTGGGCCTAAAACCCGATTTCGGCCCATCCGGGCCCACACGCTCGTGTGGCCCACCTAGCACAAATCTAGCCACGTATAAAAGTTCCACCTAGTCTAGTTCAACATATACTAAACAATCATACAATTTACTCATATGGGCCCACAGGCCCATTGGGCCCACTTCGGCCCATCGAGGCCCAAGCAGCCCCAACCACGAGAATACTACTGATGGCCTCAACTATCGCGTCGAAGCCCCACACGTGCGCTCGCACGCTCGTGTGGCTACTAATGCCGTGTGACCGGCATTTCGGCATTTGCCGCTCTACAACTAGAGTAGAGAGAGTTACACACCTGATAGGACTCTGGGGCTAATCCGCGCTCCGATCACTCTTGTGCCCAAACGCCCTCCAAGATGTGTTTACTCTCCTCCTAGGATGCTCCTTATATAGCTAGCTCTTCACCTTCATTCTTTGTGTCTTTCCGATGTGGGATCCCTTCCTCAGTAGAGTTTAAATTCAACTGAAACTCTTACCGTCCAATCCGCCAAATAAATACTCCCTTGCTTGTCATGAGATTCGAACCTAGGCTCCCTTGCAACATAATCCACCCTGCTAACCACTTGGCCACAAGCTCCTCTTGTGTCTTAAACCATGCGCAACTAAATATAAACTATGGGCCAAATTCTAAGGTCCAAGCAAAAAGAAACCAAAATGCAAAAGCCAAGACTTGAACCTTGGACCTCCTTCCTTCCCTTGTGGCGTCACTCCCTTGTCCCCTAAGTGGCGTCACTTTGCCACTACACCACACTCCTTTTTGTGTTATTTTTCTCCATATTTTATTCTTAAGACATATCTGCCAACTTCCAGGGTTTTTTTCACCTAAAACCAAAATTTCCCCAAAGCCAATATTTGATCCCGGGACTTCATAGAAGCCCTCTAACCTTCCAAAATCACTTATCCAATGGGTCTAACTAGCATTTAAGCCGATCTCTTATTCTCTAAAAATTTAAACGCTACTACGCCTAAGGCCCATTGGGCTCAATTCTCCTAGGCCCAATTTCGGGATGTTACAGGCAACAAGGTAAGTTTCGGGATTTGATTAATTGGCCGAATGGCCTTTAGCTAAAATATTGCATGTTGGCCGAATGTAGGAACTTGAAATCCAAGGATCTAGGACGCTAGATTGAGTCTCCGGGATTTGGAGTAAATTCGCTAAGTATACCAGGTGTGTACCCCACACTATTTCTTAATAGATTTTATGGCAATGTTTAATATATATATGTTATTAAGAATGTGAAAAGTATGGCTAAGGTACCATACAATGGTACAAAGTACTCAGGTACGTTTTCCTATTCCTACTGGGAATTATGATAAGATCTGTTAAGACACGTATGTGAATCTATAAGAATGTGAATAGAGAATATGGCATGATAATGCATGATTTTGTATGACATGGGCATTTGGGTGAATATTAAAGGGGAAGTGAATGTGGTGACTGTTGTCACAATTATCTGAATGTGGTGACTTCGGTCACAATATCTGAATGTGGTGTCACATGACACAAAATATTATCTGGTGGCTATGCCATGAAATTATAAGGGCGATGAGCACGTCGACTGCAGCGACTGCCTTCGATGGTGTGTAGCGGATGGAGGGTTGACTTAGTAGTCCCCACGGTGTGCAAGTTGGTACGGGTGATGTGTAGCGATTGGTAACTAGGCTTGGGCTTGGGAATGCATCATTAACTATATATTTTGACATGAATGTGTATGACTTGATATGCCTAAATCTATTTGGACTTAGTGTTTGTGTACACATTGAGTCTGTTTGACTCACCCCGTTGTGGGAACATTTTTTAGGTGATGATCAGTAATGGACCGGGTCGGCAGGAGCTAAAGGTGGCCATGCTCAGCAAGGAATTTTATGATTTGGACTTTTTATTCTAATTAAGTACTTTAAATTATTTTGGGTTTGTTTTGATGTAATAAGGCCATAGTATGAACTTTATTTTTATGCATGCATGTTAAATTATTTTATTATGATACGAACTTTTTATCAAATTAAAGATTAAGTATTTTATTTAAAAAAAGAAACCTTAAATGTTTTGACACTTAAACTCATATGATTTTAATTAAAGATAAACTCTGAACAAATTCGGCATATCCTTTAACTTAATGTTTTGAAACTTAACAATGAAGTTTTTTTAAACCTATATGTCAAAAATAAATTTGGTTTCCAACTTGAGCCCAACAAAATCATTTAAAGTTTTCCAAAGAACAAACGAATTTTGAACCGGTTTTTCTCGAGGAACATACCAGATCTGGTCGAGGCTCGTGGGCCGGGTTTGGGGTGTTTCATAGATGCCTAACCAATATGCCCTCATTAGCATCACATTTCATACACCACACTAAATTTACATTCAAAGATCACAAGCCTTACCTTATACTCATTGGAAACCTACCAATTCATCCATTCCATTCACATACAGTTTTACCATCTCCCAACCATTAGCATAAACCAAATAACTAAAGGCACACATTTATGGACTTATACAAGCCAAAACCAAAAGATATATACATATGCACAAGTATGCTTAAACCAATGTTTAAACAACATCATAAAAAAAAAACTTAAAAGCTCCTAGTACATGTCATTTATAACACAACATCAAAATGACCAAAACTTCTATTGAGTTGAAGAACAAATAGTGTGCGTGCTCCAACTTGAACTTCCAACCGACTAAGTTTTCCAATGATCTACAAGGAAAGAATGCAACTAACATAAGTAACCAATGCTTAGTAAGTTTGAATAAAACATAAACGTAAACTTATATAATAGGATCAATTTATACAATTCATGCATAATTTCATTAACAAGCTAGTGAGTTCATTTAATTCCCATACACAACACAACAAGTTAGTAAGTTCACATATATAAGAACTTAAAACCAAATCATATCATATAACATTCATAAATAAGAAATGTAACTCAATCATCCATCTCATGTTTATATTATAGGACACATTCCCATTCTAGGCTTAATATCATATAGCAGTTTCATAAATGTCCATTTCATAAGTCAATTTACATATAGCCATTTCATATAACTCATTCATATGTCATTTAATACTAGATGAACCATAGTGACCTAACATTGGGTACGTGAGAAAATGCTCACACGAGTTGCATCTGTAAATGTTCACACAAGCTGTAAATGTAAATGCTCACACGAGCTGTGAAATAGGCCTCCTCACATGAGCTGTGGGTTGAGATGTTAGGCTACACGATGCTGCTCACACGAGATGCGGATAACCCGCAACAAATGTAGGATCTTAGCCGTTGGTAGGACATCTAAGACCAGCACTCGAGACTGTAATAACCTGTAACACCCCTTACCCGTATTCTATGCTGGAACCGGGTATGAGGCCTTACCATACTTAACTCGCACGATTATACAACTTCGAGCTATCAGACTTATTTTAGACTAAAACCTTTCCATTCATATGCCAACCGTCCTTACAATGGACCTATGATGTCCTAAACACGTTTCCAAAAAGGGTTCGGGGATGATTTGAAAACTTTTATGCACTTAAGAAAATTTTACTTAAACAGGGGCCACACGCCCATGGAGTAGATGACACGCCCGTGTATCATCTCACACGCCCGTGTTCGACGCCCATGGTCGACACTGACTTGAATCACACGACCTGGACACACGCCCATATGACTAGCCCGTGGTCACCTCTGATTAATCCACACGGCCTGGACATGCCCGTGTGCTTCAACCGTGTGGTGATTCAAATTCCAATTTCAAGGTGTAGACTTCACATGGCATGGGCACACACCCAAGGATTGGTCGTATGTCATACACGGCCTAGACACACGCCCGTGTGCCTACCGATGTGGACAAGAACAAGGCTATTTGCCAAGCTCTTTACACCCCTCTAGTTCACACCCCATGAATCCATTCAACACATCGATAAACAATTCATAAATTGCAATATGAACTTCCTTGAATAACTTCATATTTTCATAAATGATAAGGTGAGCCTTCAACCGTGGCAATATACAAAATAGTTAGCTTAATAAAGGGCCAACACACTTTTGGCCAAATAAAAAAATAATCTAACTAGTCTAGCCCCTATACATGCCATAAACAAAATCACTAAGTCTAGATATACTGAGATGAGATGATAGTGTGGGCGATCTTCTGATTATCGACGTAACCGGCTATGCTCTTAAACTCTATAAAATAAGGGAAAGTAAAAAGAGAGAGTAAGCTTTAAGCTTAGTAAGTTTACATGTAAACAATATAACATTTTAGTATATGCTAAACAATTATATAGCAATACATACTAAACAAGAAACAATCCACATTCATAATCTTGCTTACTCATCCCTCCCATTTCCACCTTCCAACCATGTCACAAGATCAATGTATACATTCATTAGCATAACTCCCTGCACTTGGCACCACAATATCACATAATACAGCACATCACAACCTATTGATCAACTACTCAAGATCAATTTCTCAGTGGTTTCGCACTTAGCCCACCATCAGATTTATTTGGGGTGGTATCGCACATAGCCCACCAACAGGTTAGTTACGGTGGTATCGCACTTAGCCCACCAAATGATAAATAGATGATGGTATCGCACATAGCCCATCGTAATTAAGTATTAAGGTGGTATCACACTTAGCCCACCATCAAGTATTGATATAACACACTTACATATCCATTCCATCATTCATACTAGAGTTATTCAATAACTACCACCATAAATCCACTTGAATCATACATGTTCTCAATTGTGCTATACACTAGTTAGCAACAATAATGTATATATATAAATGCATTGCTTACACATAAACTTACCTCGGTGCAAAACGTTTCAATTCGCGATTCAATCTGTAACCTTGCCTTTTCCCCGACCAAGGTTAATTCCGCACTCTTCTTGATCTATAACAATAAGATTCACTCATTTAGATCATTCTATGATCATAATGCATCAATTTCTACACTTAGGCAAAAATGAACATTTTGCCCTTGCATTATGGTAAAATTACAATTTTGCCCCTAGGCTCGTAAATTATTTTTCAACACATTTTATCAATAAATGAGCCTAGCTGAACATTTATTTCTCTTACAACTACTCTCCATTCCAACTATTTCATGCATTTATGAAACACATTCATTCTTTGCATTTAAGTCCTATTTAGGTGTTTTCATGCTAACATCTTTCATAAAAGTTACTTCTTACCTCCCTAACATTCATTTGCTTCCATAAAAACTCAGCAAACAACATAACTACTCTCATGGCAAGTCCCTAGACTTTCAACCATATCTCATATTAGTCCCCTCATTAGCTAACTTAAGCTTTAGGGACTCCAAAAGTACAAAAACCATTAAGAAAAACCTCAAAATCACTTACTTACTAGGGAATAAGTTGGCTGAAAGTTTTGAGCTTCAAAACCCCTATTTCTCTTCAATTTTTGGTGGATGAAGGTGGAGGAATAGTGAACAGATGATAACATCTTTATTCATCTTATTTTATTCATTTTTATCACCTAATATCCACCAAATTTGACCAACATTAAAATCTTGTCTCCCTAGCTCCTATATGGCCGGCCATCACTAGATAAATAGCCTAATTGCACTGTACAAACCTCCAATTTACATTCTATAGCTTTTAGGTACCTCTACCTTATAAAATAGGACTTTTTCACTTTATGCGATTTAGTCCTTTTTCACAATTAAGCATGCTATCACTCAAATTAATGTACCAAAATTTTCACATAGCCTTATAATAATACCATAACACATAAAATAACATCAAAATAATTTTCCTTAACTTTGGTTTAGCGGTCCCGAAACCACTATTCCGACTAGCCCCTAAATCGGGCTGTTACATAACCCCTAATGGCATGTCATTTGTATCCTAAGCACTCACAAGGTTCAAATGGGCCATATCATATCCAGATCATGTAATTATTTCTATATTAATTCATCACCATTACATAACCATGTAAGTTTCCCATTTTCAAACATAACCTTCAATTTAACTAACATTACAATTTAATCAAAATGATCAATTAATATTTAGCAATCAATTTAAGCTATACATAACACAAATGTTAATCAACAATTTAACCAAAACAAAAATTAACAAGTTTAATTAAAACACGAACTTACCTAAACAAAAATGGTTATGAATACGATGCCGATGACTAATCCATTAATTTAGCTTTTTGACGATTCGAGTCTGATTGATTCACTTTTTGATCTAAAAATTAATTTTCACTCAATTAATTAATTCAAATAGCTTAATTAATCAAACTTAAGCTTATAAAACCTTTCAATAAAAGTTTACAAAATTATCCCAACATTTTACCTTTATACAATTTAGCCCTTAAACTTAAAATTTACAAGTTAACCACATTTAATCAAAACTCATGCTATTTGAATTTCCTAGGGTCTCTCTATAGCCCATACTTAACATAATTTCACAATAACTCCATGAAGATTTACTACTTTAATAATTTAATCCTTAAACATTAAAATCACTAAAAACTACTTTACAAAATAATTCTATTTAGATATCAAGTTTAATAATCTATCAAACTTCAAAAACACTTCAATCTTATCAATGGAACCTTTCAAAACATTTAACAGTTTTACAAATTAATCCCCATGTTAGCTCGATTAAGCTAAAACGATCTCAAAAACATAAAAATTACTAAAAACGAGCTATGAAAACATACCATGCAAGATGAGTATAGCTTGACCAAAACTTAGCTTAGCATCAATGGAGCATTCAGTTTAGACAAAGAAAAACAAAGAAGATAATGATAGATTTCATCTTTTGATTTATTTTACTTTTTTACCTAATACCTTATTAACCTTTAATTTAACTTAAAATTTCATTACCATATATAATACAACCGTCCACTATCCACCTGTATGGTATATTTACCATTTAAGCCCATCAATTCACATTTCTATAGCCATTTAACACCTTTAACTAATAGAAGCTAAATTTTTTAACTTTTACAATTTAGTCCTTTTTACTTAACCTATGAATAATAAAAAAATTATAAAATACTGACTCACTTGTCAGAATTGTGGTCTCGAAACCCACTATATTTTACACCACTAGAAATGGGCTATTACATGATATGTGAATGATACATGCCTACTGCCACTATATATCTGATGTTCTGTTACTACTACTTTTGTATTACTAATTACATGTTCAGCATGCCTACTGCTACTGGTAAACTTGTTGCATGATAAGCATGCCTACTGTTTCTATATTGTATTGTTATTAAGATGAGGATTGGGACGTATTGAAAGGAGGAAGTACTGAAGTTTTAAATCTGTAAACACTGGTGGTTTATCCACAACTTAGTGACATTTATCTATAATCTTTTCATCTAAAATCTACGGTGGTGTACCCACTATTTTTATTGCTGGCAGTTTATCTGTAAGTACTGGTGGTTTATCCACAATGCGGTATGTAGAGATGGATGAGTTCTTGGGAACTCTTACTGTGGGGTGTAGCAGAGAATGGGTAGGAACTTTTTCTATTAAACATGAATTGCATTTGACATTCATAAGAATACTGAAATAAACTCTTAAATTTTGTATTGTTATACGATGTGTTTGTTTTGAGAACTATTATTTTATGCCATGTCTATTGTTTTGCACCGATTGTTTTGGGTAAAGACTCACACAAAGCTTCTTAAGTTAATCCCCTTTAATTTTCTTCTTTACAAATAACCCATAAGATTAGGACACGAACTTAACATTCAAAGATTTTCTTGGAAAGGTTCACAAAAGTATTTTAGATACAATATTGATAATTACAATTATTTGGGAACTGTATTATTTTATTTGAACTGTGGCATAGAACATAAATTTTGGGTTAATTTTATGCATGGAATTTAAATAGATTTTAGGATGTTGAAACATGGAACTTGAGTTAATTTTGTGTGGAAATCTAGTTTTCATTAAAACAATGTTCAATATCACCTTTTCTTTGTGATATTATGTAATGAGATTTTGAAAAAAAGTTGGAAGTCAACTAAGATTTCAAAAATAGTCCACTTTTACGAAGTAAACATTAAAATCAATCGATTTTTTAAACTTGTAAGTTTTTTTGTGAAAAGAGAGAGAGGATGCTATGTTTTCTTCTAAAATTTGCAAATGATTTAGGAAAAAAACTGTTTTAAAAACACTGATAATTCTGCTAGGCCATTTCAATGGCTTTTGTAGCCTTTAGAATTCGGCCATAATGTCTAGGCCAGGTTAGGGAGGTCAAATTTGATGGTATCATAGCCCAAGTTTAAAACTTGAGCTGTGTATTTTTGAATAAGTCTGCTTGCATGTCTTAAAAAAGGATATTTGGGGAAAAATCATACCACAAACTTTTGAAAAATGATTTTCTTTAAAGAAATTAAATCTGAGACTACGATGTTGATCCTGACTTAATGACTGTTATTTCTGAAAACTGTAGTCAAACTTTAGACTTTGAACACATAAGGAAAAATAGCTAATGCTAGAACTTTTGTTTGAAAAACTATAGATATACTTTATGTTGGGAAATGTGCCCATATTTTAGTAAACATGTAACTGTTTTCTATTTATTTGAACGATGAATAAATAAATAAAGTTAATTTCACATTTCACTATTATGTCTTTTGTAGTTTTTGTCTTTTATATTTTGCATGCATAGCGAAATTATGACAAGCAAATATTAGCTCAATGATTGTCTAAAATTCAAACTGAAGATAAGTGGCATTGTAAACAACGTTTACATTGCGAGGAAGATAACTTACTTCAATAGATAATATAAATGAGTCCGTAATCCCGTAAAAGAATCAAAGTGAGCATTTGATTCAAATATAAGAAGCATCATTATGTCGTCTACAATTCCAATTGGGGAGATGTCTAGTCTTGGCTATCGGAGCATTGACTCCATGAGTAGAGACATAGATGTATTCATTGGTAGAGTGATAATTGGATTGGACCCAAGATGAATTAATTTTGAATCCGTTTATGAATTAATTAATTTGTGATGTTCATGGTGTGATTTACGTAAACCTTGATTTAGTCATCAACCATGCGTATGCAACTCATGTGCTTTGATATAAGTGGAGGCTTATGCTCTAAAGATGATCAAGCCCATAGCTGGTATGTTGGGTACATGACTTGTGTATGGCATGAGTTTACTAGCAACAGTGGGATTCATAGCTCAATCGAAGAGTTAATGATATCCTCTCATTCACATTATGTGGGTTGATAAATATGAAACGTGGCCACGGGTTGCTTGTTGTAATAGCCCGATTTAGGGGCTAGTCGGAAAAGTGGTTTCAGGACCACTAATCTGAAGTTGAAGAAAATTATTTTTAATATTATTTTATGTGTTATATCATGATTATAAGGATGCATGAAAATTTTGGTGCATTAATTTTGGTAATTGCATGCTTAATTGCGAAAAAGGACTAAATCGCATAAAGTGTGAAAGTTCTATTTTATAGGCTAAAAGTGTCTAATAGCTATAGAATATTAATTGGAAGCCCTAAATGTGCAATTACACCCTTAGAAAATGAGTGGCCGGATATAGGGGGACAAGAAATGTCAAAGTTTGGTCAAAGTGGGTGAATTAGGTGACTAAATTGAAGGAAATAAAGAAAGAAAGAAAAAGATGATATCACCGTTATTCATCTTCTTCCTCCACCAAACTTACCAGAAAAAATAGGAGTTTAAGAACTCAAAATTTTCAGCCAAGCTTCTCTCCTTGCAAGTAAGTGATTTTGGTGTCCTTTCACGATAATTTTTGTAATTTTGGGACCCTTATATCATGATCTAGCTAATGAGAGGACTATTTTGCAAAATGGTTGAAAGTTTAGGGACTTTCCATGAGAGTAGTTATCTTGTTTTTTGAGTTTTAGGGAAGAAAATGAATTATGGTTGCTTAATAAAAAACTTTTGTGAAAGGTGTTTCCATGAAAACACCTAAAAAGGGACCTATTTGTGAAGGTTATAAATTGAGTAGTAAATGCATGAAATGATTGGTATTGTGAATTGTTGTAAGATTAAAAAATGTTCGGCTAGGCTTGTTTAATGAGAAAATGTGATGAAAAATGATTAACGAGCATAGGGGCAAAATCGTAAATTTTTCAAATTATAAGGGCAAAATGGTCATTTTTGCCTAAGTAGAAATTTTGATGTATCACGAGTTATGTAGTAATTAAATGAGTAAATTTTATTATTATAGATCAAGAAGAGCGTGGAAACAACCTTGACCGAGGAAAAGGCAAGGTTATAGACTAAACCGTCGATTAACACATTTTGCACCGAGGTAAGTTTATGTGTAAACAATACATCTTTTGTAACACCCCAAACCCGGCCCAAACACTACAGCCGGATTTGGCATGTCACTAAAAAGATTTCGTAAAAGATGTCGCAATTTCGGGAAATATTTTTCTTGTATTTAGTCTTCTGTTCGGGAATACTTGATAAGTTTAAATAAGATATAAGTTCAATTTGTTGATTTATGAATTGAAACCAAAATCTTAATACATGCCTTAGTTTAATTAAAGTTTAAGTGTCTAGAAAGAATAAAAGCCCAAAATAAAAACCAAAACAAAGTATAATAGTCTAGTGGCCCGTGGCCTTATTACAACCGTATTTAAAACCCACTTAAAATAAATATCTTGAAAATAAATAAATGAAGTAAAGTCTTTTGCGGAAGTCCTTAGTCCTCTATCGCATGGCCACCATGCTCCCCTCTCCAGCCCGGTCCCATGCGCTAAGTGTCACCTGAGATTGTTAAAATAATAGGGTGAGTCGCGAGACTCAGTGTGCAACCATCAAGCACTGTTAGATTGGGCTTTAGCCCACAGATCAGAACATAACACATAGTACAGAAAATAACATACATAAAACCCAACCTAATCCTAGGTTTCCATCCGCTACACACCACCTTTACCTGCCAATCACACCGTTGGGGATTTCTACAATCAACCCACACCACTACACACCATCGATGGCAGTCATACTATAGTTAGCTGCTCGTCGTCAAAGTTATGACAGAGTCACCAGGCTGAAATGGCTAGAGCCACCAGGAACATAGTATGTGACAGAGTCACCGGGCTGAAATGGCATAAGCCACCAGAACAGATCACTTCCCCTTTTCATTAATTACCCAACCCCAAGCATATATATAACAATCGACATATATCACATATCATTTAACAGAATCAATCACTGATGAGTGGCAGAAAACACTAACCTGATATTTAGCTTTTACCCTTTTCGGGTTTCCAAATGATATGCCGGGATTTCAGCATTTAACACAGTATAACAGATTTATTACATACATATATTTTAGCAATCAATCTAATGGTGTGAGAAGTTACACACCTGATATCGCGTAGTTTTACTCCCTTAGTTAAATCCTTACTATCTGAATCTACAACCCTTAGTCTAAAACCTTGCTCAAAAGCCGGAAGAATACGAAGATTTGGGCTCCCCTACATTCGGCCAAGGGTTAATAAATACCCAAATTTACACGTTAAAAATTAATAGATCTCCTTACCTTGAAATCCCGAAAGTAACACGATTCGAGTGTTACTGAACTTTATTTTAGAGATCTAAGCGAGTGACCTCCCTTCAAATCCCGGAATGCCGCAAATAAGAGAAAAACTTAAGATTAGCTCCTTATAGCCATTCGGCTAGAGTCTCTAAAAAGCCGAAAAAGATTGAAATCTTACGAATCAATACTTACCTTTAGTTTCTTTCGAGATTCGGCACAAGCAGATACCACAGAAAGATTTCGGCAATCACAGGAGATGAGATCTAGGGATTTCGGCTTTTAAGAAAATCTCGAAAAAGATGAACGAGAGAAGGCTGATGTGTTTTTTGGCTTTTAGAAGAATTGAATGATGAGTTTCGGCTTTTAGTGAATGAGAGAAGAAAATCAATGGAGATTAGAAGATTCGGCTAAAAGGAAATTTCAAAGAAAAAGAAAGAAAGGGTGAGGGAGGTGGTGTTTTTCGACTTTTATAAGTGAAAGATGAGAAAAGAAAACAATGGTGTTTTCGGCTTTTGGAAGAGAAAAGATGAGAAAAGAAAACAATGGTGATTTTCGGCTTTTGGAAGAGAAAAGATGTGAAAAGAAAACAATGGTGATTTTCGGCTTTTGGAAGAGAAAAGATGAGAAAAGAAAACAAGTGAGATGGCCTTCAAATTTTCGGCACACGAAGAGAAGAAAGAGTAGGGTTCTAATGCCAGAATTGATTAGCTATCCCCCCTATTTATAGAAATTTTGGCACTTACCTATCTTTGTAGATAAATCCTATCTTTTCTCCTTTATCTTAATCTACTAACTCATCCAAAAGAGACTTAATTAGCTCCAACTCCTCCCTCCTTTATCAGCTTATTATCCATAAATTAAAAACATTAAAATTTTCCTAAATTATATCCTTGTTGCCATCCACTCCACCTAACCCTAATGCTTAAAATTAGCTAGCTTAAATTAAAAGAATTGGGCTCCATGAAACTTAAATTTGGGCCCCTTACTCCCTTGTGCGGCGTCACCTCCTAAAAGATTGGGCTACAAGCCCACTTTGGTATTTTAAACATAGATACTACCTTTTAAACCCTATAATGCCCAAACAGATAATTTTAATCAAGGCCTCTACCTAAGCCTGAGCCCAATTTGGACCCCTAACAATTAAATTAACACATTAAACATATCCACTCGTTAAACTCATAGGCCCAAAAATTTAGGATGTTACAGTTCTACCTCCCTTAAAGAAATTTCGTCCTCGAAATTTCCAACTAACTATTAATCGTACTACCCAAGTCTCACCACTATGCTTTCGCTATGCACTCTAATTTAATAATATATAAACATTGCACGCATACAGTTTCCATACCCAAAAATATAGCATCCACACAAAACATACCCGACTTAATAGTGATTGAACAATCCCGAGCCTTATGCTCCTCAAATCCGCATCTTAAACACGTTCCTGACTTCCTCCAACATTCACCCGGTTGACGCCTTCTGCAATATTCGCAAACCCGAAAGTTTGGATGTACCTTAACATGCTTCACAAAACAAGACTGCAACCCTAGAAAACCACGATCTCTTTTTTTTCTTATAGTCCACGCACCCAACCCGAAGTGTTTCACCGATTTCTTTAACCTCCTTCAGTACCTCCCTAACTAGCTGAGTTAGCACATCAGTCCTAACACTTCCACGGCCTCGGCCGCGGCCTCTTCTTCCTCTTCTAGCGCTCATCATTGATTCTCGTATTATCAGAATTAGAAATTTTATGAATTATTAATTCTTTCCAGTAATTAACCACGAACAGTCTTATGAATAGTAATTTTAAGAGTAGTTCTTTCGAATCTACAATTCAGTCTCAAGTTCACATCTCCTAGTTCTAGAAACTACATACATTCAGCAATCAACATACAGACAACATCCATACATCCACATTCAATACATAGGGGTATTTTCGTTCTTTCACTACCTAGGGGTATTTTCGTAATTTTATCCTACAGGGGTATTTTTGTAATTTTCAAAAATAGAGTTCCTTGTTGATTTCATGAAATAAGCGTATTTTGGTAATTTTGAAATTCGAGGGTATTTCGATAATTTTCCAATCTGGGGTATTTCGGTAATTTTTGAAATCAGGGGTACTTTGGTCATTTTACAAATTAGGGGCAATTTAGTAATTTTAGTTATTTTCACAAATCAAGGGTATTTTCAATTTTTTTTCCCAAAGAAAACAGGGGTATCTTGAAGGATTTGATTTCAAAAGAAAATAGTAGTGTTCACATGTTTGGTTGTTGTCGTGTGTTGTGTGATTTTTTTTTCAAGGAAAAATTTCACTAACTTTGTAAATCGGGGTATATTTGCAAATCATGGGTATCTTGGTATTTTTTTCCAAAAATAAGGGTATTTTAGCAATTTTGTAAAAATAAGGTGGCTGGTCCCTTTCGGGTTTTAATTATAGATTTTGGCCCGTCAACAAATCCTCATGGCTAGGGTGAACAGTCACTACGCACCAGGTAGGATTCCAGTGAAGAGGAGGTGAGTCACTAGGACTGCTTAAGTACCAAGCTCTTTCGGATCCAATCCTAGACATGCGCATGCCTGTTGCCACACCCTAGTCTTGTGACTCGTTCACGGGTTTGTTTAGTGAAATTAAGTCTTATGAGATTTAAGGAGTTATTTCAGCTAAGCCTAAAGTCCATCAAGTTCTAATCTAACTAATCTACGTCCCATAAAGCCCATCAAGCCCACATATATATAACACACAGTGAGTTTAGAATACTTACCTGGCGGACTTGGGCCGGAGACGCAGGTGCTATGCCGAGCTAATAGACCTGTATCATTTTTAAATATGCATGTTTCGAAAACCTTACTTTAGAAAACGTTTTCAGCCCAAAAACCCCCAGAGCCGAGTTTTGAACCAAGCTCTGATACCAATCTATAACACCCCAAACCCGGCCCAAACACTACAGCTGGATCTGGCATGTCACTAAAAAGATTTCGTAAAAGATGTCGCAATTTCGGGAAATATTTTTCTTGTATTTAGTCTTCTATTCGGGAATACTTAATAACTTGATAAGTTTAAATAAGATATAAGTCCAATTTGTTGATTTATGAATTAAAACCAAAATCTTAATACATGCCTTAGTTTAATTAAAGTTTAAGTGTCTAGAAATAATAAAAGCCCAAAATAAAAACCAAAACAAAGTATAATAGTCTAGTGGCCCGTGGCCTTATTACAACCGTATTTAAAACCCACATAAAATAAATATCTCGAAAATAAATAAATGAAGTAAAGTCTTTTGCGGAAGTCCTTAGTTCTCTATCGCATGGCCACCATGCTCCCCTCTCCAACCCGGTCCGATGCGCTAAGTGTCACCTGAGATTGTTAAAATAATAGGGTGAGTCGCGAGACTCAGTGTGCAACCCTCAAGCACCGTTAGATTGGGCTTTAGCCCACAGATCAGAACATAACACATAGTATAGAAAATAACATACATAAAACCCAACCCAATCCTAGGTTTCCATCCGCTACACACCACCCTTACCTGCCAATCACACCGTTGGGGATTTCTACAATCAACCCACACCACTACACACCATCGATGGCAGTCATACTGCAGTTAGCTGTTCATCGTCAAAGTTGTGACAGAGTCACCAGGCTAAAATGGCTAGAGCCACCAGGAACAGAGTATGTGACAGAGTCACCAGGCTGAAATGGCATAAGCCACCAGAACAGATCACTTCCCCTTTTCATTAATTACCCAAACCCAAGCATATATATAACAATCGACATATATCACATATCATTTAACAGAATCAATCACTGATGAGTGGCAGAAAACACTAACCTGATATTTAGCTTTTACCCTCTTCGGGTTTCCAAATGATATGCCGGGATTTCGGCATTTAACACAGTATAACAGATTTATTACATACATATATTTTAGCAATCAATCTAATGGTGTGAGAAGTTACACACCTGATATCGCGTAGTTTTACTCCCTTAGTTAAATCCTTACTATCTGAATCTACAACCCTTAGTCTAAAAGCTTGCTCAAAAGCCGGAAGAATACGAAGATTTGGACTCCCCTACATTCGGCTAAGGGTTAATAAATACCCAAATTTACACGTTAAAAATCAATAGATCTCCTTACCTTGAAATCCCAAAAGTAACACGATTCGAGTGTTACTGAACTCTATCTTAGAGATCTAAGCGAGTGACCTCCCTTCAAATCCCGGAATGCCGCAAATAAGAGAAAAACTTAAGATTAGCTCCTTATAGCCATTCGACTAGAGTCCCTAAAAAGCCGGAAAAGATTGAAATCTTTCGAATCAATACTTACCTTTAGTTTCTTTCGAGATTCGGCACAAGCAGATACCACAGAAAGATTTCGACAATCACAGGAGATGAGATCTAGGGATTTCAGCTTTTAAGAAAATCTCAGAAAAGATGAACGAGAGAAGGCTGATGTGTTTTTCGGCTTTTAGAAGAATTGAATGAGGAGTTTCGGCTTTTAGTGAATGGGAGAAGAAAATCAATGGAGATTAGAAGATTCGGCTAAAAGGAAATTTCAAAGAAAAAGAAAGTAAGGGTGAGGGAGGTGGAGTTTTTTGGCTTTTGTAAGAGAAAGATGAGAAAAGAAAACAATGGTGTTTTCGGCTTTTGGAAGAGAAAAGATGAGAAAAGAAAACAATGGTGATTTTCAGCTTTTGGAAGAGAAAAGATGTGAAAAGAAAACAATGGTGATTTTCGGCTTTTGGAAGAGAAAAGATGAGAAAAGAAAACAAGTGAGATGGCCTTCAAATTTTCGGCAGAGGAAGAGAAGAAAGAGTAGGGTTCTAATGCCAGAATTGATTAGCTAGCCCCCCTATTTATAGAAATTTCGGCACTTACCTATCTTTGCAGATAAATCCTATCTTTTCTTCTTTATCTTAATCTACTAACTCATCCAAAAGAGACTTAATTAGCTCCAACTCCTCCCTCCTTTATCAGCTTATTATCCACAAATTAAAAACATTAAAATTTTCCTAAATTATATCCTTGTTGCCATCCACTCCACCTAACCCTAATGCTTAAAATTAGCTAGCTTAAATTAAAAGAATTGGGCTCCATGAAACTTAAATTTGGGCCCCTTACTCCCTTGTGTGGTGTCACCTCCTAAGATTGGGCCACAAGCCTACTTTGGTATTTTAAACATAGATACTACCTTTTAAACCCATAATGCCCAAACAGATAATTTTAATCAAGGCCTCTACCTAAGTCTGAGCCCAATTTGGACCCCTAACACTTAAATTAACACATTAAACATATCCACCCATTAAACGCATAGGCCCAAAAATTTAGGATGTTACATCTTTAGTGCATATGTTGTTACCTATTGATGCATTGTATGGATGAAATTAATTGTTGGTGAGATTGATTGAAAATGAAAGATAATGAGTAACTCTCGTATGAACCTTGGAATAGAAATGTAAGTACGGATAAATATCTATAAATATTATTTGGTGGGCTGTGTGCGATACCACCTTATTATTTATTCACGATGGGTTATGTGCGATACCAATGTTTATATTATCATTAGGTGGGCTATGTGCGAAACCACCATAATTATTCTTGTTGGTGGGCTATGTGAGATACCACCTTATTATTGATTAATGGTGGGTTGTGTGCGAAACCACCGGACTCCAAAAGGTTCATTGAGAAACATGTCTAAGTAAATATTTTATGTGGCTTTGTGGTGATGAGTGCAGGGTATATGTGCAAGTAAATGTGAGCAATATATATGTTATATGGTTGGAAGGTGGTAAGAGATGAGATGAGTAAGCATGATTATGAAAATATGGATTGTTCTTACATAATATGTAATGGTTGTGATTGCTTCGCATATGGTATGATGCTTATTGTTTACATGTAGACTTACTAAGCTTAAAGCTTACTCCCTTTCTTATCCCTTGTTTTATAGTGTCAAAGAGCCAGCTCGGGATATGAAGATAATCAAAAGATCACTCACACTATCAGCACATCTCGGTATAGTTAGACTTAGCATTTTGAGTATGGCATGTATAGGGACTAGACTTAGTGAAATGTCTTGTTGTTTTGGCCAAGTGTGTTGGCTCTTTTAAAGATGGACTCTTTTGTATAAGGCCATAGTTGATGGCTCATTATTATTAATTTATGAAAGATGAGGTTATTCATGAATGTATATGATGCATGATTGGGTTGCTTGGTTAAAGTATGCATGAACGAGTTAATGGTTGAATATGAAATATGTTTGTATGAGTTAGGGTGATAAAACGAGCTTGAAAAGAATAGCCTTGTTCTTGTCCACACAGGTAGACACACAGGCGTGTGTCTAGGCCGTTGTGACACACAGCCAGCCTCATGGGTGTGTGGTTCGGCCGTGTGTCCCCTGCATGTTAGTTTTACAAGTTAGTATACTCATTAGTAAACACACAGGCAGAGACACGGTCGTATGTCTCAGCCGTGTGGATGGCACGACCATGGACATGGGTGTGTGCTCAGGCCGTGTGAAGTCTGCACTTAAAATTGGAATTTAGTTCGCCACACAGTTGAAGGACATAGGTGTGTGTCTAGGCCATGTGACATTTTTGAGTTGATGACGTCAGAAACAGAATGCCAAGGTTTTGGCACACGGGCTAAGACACGGGCGTGTCAAGGCCGTGTGAGGGACACGAGCCAGGGACACGGGCGTGTGTCCGGCTGTGTGAAAACCCCTGTAGGTTCGAATTAAGAATAATTCCACACGGGTGTAGAACACGAGCGTGTGATATGTCACACGGGCGTGTCCCTTCCTCCACACGGGCGTGTGGATTGTTTAGAGAAAATTTTCTAACGTCTTTCAGAGAGCTTCAAAGGAGCTTGATTTGATCCCGAACCATTCTTAAACCGTGAATTAGGCTCCGTAAGCTTGTTTAGAAGGTGTTGGTAAAAGTTTTAAATTGGACAGAAAAGTCAAGTTTCTAAATTGCATGTTTGATTGCATGTAAGCCTAGTAATGCCTCATATCCTATTCCAGCGTTGAATACGGGTAAGAGGTGTTACACTTGTTCTCAAACGAGCAAGTTATCACAATCATTTGTTGATAGTGATCATAATAATCATTAGGAAGACACAATACTATTAATGACATAAAAAGGATTGTATTGAGCGAATGGATTAAACTTTAAGGAATCAAGAATATCATATGAGGGTAAAACACACTTGACGAGGTCATTGGATAAAACAGTTGGATTAATTGCTTTCATAAATAGTATACAATAAGGAGTTTTCAATCATGGTACTTCTTGTGGACTGACTCCATGATTAAGTAATTGCGAATAATCAGAACGATGCTTCTGGACATAATTGCAATCACTAGAGCCTAATTGTATACTATAACACCCCTTACCCGTGTCCAACGTCGGAACAGGATACGAGGTGCTACTGTGCATAACCTTACTTGAACATGTACTATTGGACTATAAATTTCGTTTCGACTCAGAGATTGTCTTTCTTACTTATAATGTGCATATTATGGGCCTATGAGGCCTAGAACATATAACCGGGGGTTCCATAGATCAATCGAAAACTTTAACACTTTTTGAAAATTTTTGCCTAAACAGGGCCACACGCCCGTGTTGTTTAGGGACACGCCCGTGTGCCCTTAAGACATGCCCATGTCCAACACCCATGGTCAACGCTAACTTCCTTCACATGGCCTTGACACGCCCGTGTCCTCTACCCGTGGAGCTCTCTAATTATGATGTCATCAACTCACTATGGTCACACGGCCAAGGCACACGCCCATGTCCTTAGCCTGTGTGTCCAATTAAATTCCACAATTAATGTGCAGACTTCACACGGCCTGGGCACAAGCCCATGGGGCTGACTGTGTGTCACACACGGCCTAGACACACGCTCGTGTGTCTACCCATGTGGACAATTATAAGGCTATTTTCCAAGCCAATTGCCACCCTGAAATCGAGATCATTCATATACTCACTCCAACCACTCAAATACTTCATCAAAAACATGAATAACAATGCATAACTCATCATCAAATGATGTATAAACTTAGTAAATATTGGTCGATCTCTTTAGCCATATACAAAAAGAAATAAAAACCTTAGTAGCCAACACTTTGGCCCCTCTTAGGACTTACATCAAGGTAAAATAATTCCTTTACATGCCATACTTAATAAAAAAAACTTGGCTATACCAAAATAATGATTGATAGTGTGCTCTGAGCTCCGACGTCAATGATTCACGAGTTAGCTTGGCAAGACTACGAGGAAAAAAGAAGGGAGAGAATTAAGCATATAGCTTAGTAAGTTTGCATGAAACTCATATAGTAATATATTAACTCATTATAACTCATCCATTTCTAGTTAAGAACAACATAAAACTCAAGTGCATGGCTTACTTACTCCTCACATGATACATAATAATTTCATACTTGCATTATAATCATGGTACCTGTGTCACTTGGTCATATAGATTAGTACATTTTTCTGATGCAAAAGTAAACTCAACTTTTATTCTTCTTAACATGAAAAAAAATGCTTTACATTAACCTTGTATAACTTAACTTAGTACTATCTTTACTTACTCGACTTTCTAGTTGCCTCTTTCATATTTAGCTCTTTTACCCGTTGAATTTCCCAGAATAATTGAGGTTACTCAATCTCATCAAACATGTATCTCGATGCCAATGCCATGTCCCAAACATGGTCTTACATGGGATCGCCTCATGATGCCAATGCCATATCACAAATATGGTCTTACATGGGATTGTCTCATGATGTTGATGCCATGTCCCAGACATGGTCTTACACGAGACCTTCCTTATTCGATGCTGATGCCATGTCACAAACATGGTCTTATACAGGATCTATGTTCAGTGCCGACGCCATGTCCCAGACATGGTCTTATACGGGACCTACATTCCTTGGGTGCCGATGCCATGTCTTGACATGGTCTTACACGAACTTTCCTTATGACATGTTGTGATAATAGTTTCCTCATTATTCCGAGACATGGTCTTACAAGAGACCTTCCTTGTTCGATGCTGATGCCATGTCACAAACATGGTCTTACAAAGGATCTACGTTCAGTGCCGAAGCCATGTCCCAGACATGGTCTTATACGGGACCTACATTCCTTGGGTGCCGATGCCACGTCTTGACATGGTCTTACACAAACTTTCATTACGACATGTTGTGATAATAGTTTCCTCATTATTCTGAGACTTCAACTGGGACTTTCTCATACATATTCTCATTTACGGTTCTCATCATAATATCAACCATTTTACTTCATAGAAATAATATACATTATACAACATAATAAGTAATTGAATGAGAATACACGTAAAACTTTAATTCATACAAACTTACTTCGGTATTCAAAATGTATGTAGATATGCAACTTAGTCCTCGACTTTGTTCTTGCCTCGGTTTCGATCCAGGCTTCATATTTATTGATCTATAATAGCAATTTCACTTGTTAAATTCACACATTGCCTAAATCAACTTATAGTTCATATTTTGGCAAAATACAATTTTGCCCCTAGACTTTAGCAAAATGACCATTTTGCCCCTAGGCTCGAAAATTAATTCTAATCACATTTCTACCTTCAACAAGCCTAGGTGAACATTTAATACTCTTATAGCTATCATCAAAACTCACTATTTCACATATTTACTACAAATTTATAACCTTTTTATTAAGATCCAATTAGATGTTTTCAAGACAACACCTTTCAGAAAAGTTGTTCATCAAACAACTAAGACTCAGTTTCTTCCATAAAAATGCAGCAAATAAAAATGATAGCTCTCATGGCAAAACTCTAAACTTTTCACCATTTTGCACAATAGTCCCCTCATTTGAAAGCTAAAGCTTTAGGGGTCTCAAAAGTACAACTATTTTCAAGAAAAGAGATCACTAGAACACTTACTAATGAAGAGATGTGTGTGCTGAAATTTTTGAAGCTTTCAACCCTTATTTTTCTTGAAAATTTCTGTGGAAGAAAGGAAGAAGAAAGATGGACATCATCTTTTCTTTATTTTAATATTAAACTATCAATTTAATCCACCAAACATCACCAACTTTGACCAACTTGGTCAATTCTTGTCCCCTATGCATACTATGGCCGACCAACTCACTTAAACAAGGCCAAATTGCACATTTGGGACCTCCAATTAATAATCCATAGCTATTTGACACCTCTAGCGAATAAAATAGAACTTTTGCACTTTATGCGATTTAGTCCTTTTTAGCGATTAAGCTTGAAATTGCTAAAATTAAAGCACCAACATCTCCATGCATCCTTATTAACATGTTATAACACATAATGTAACATGAAAATAATTTTCTCTAACCTCAGATTAGTTATCCCAAGATCACTGTTCCAACTAGCCCCTAAATCGGGCTGTTACATATACGTTTGATTGGTCCCTTCGCTAGCTCAACAAAAGTTTGATCGGACTACATTTGAATTAGAAAAAAATTCTACGACTTTGGGAATAATTTAATTAAGTCAATTTATTTAATGTGGAATTATGGTTGTAACAATTGTTCAACTAGAGAATTTGATTAAAGAATTTTATTGAAAAATTAATTTGTAAAGTCTAAGTAATTTTTGAAAAAATTAATTTTGACAAAGTAAGATTAAATTAATAAAATAAATCAAAATTAATATGATATCTTTGGAAGTTAATTTTCAAGTTAGACAATTGGCCAAATGGGTAATTGAACTTGAAAATTGGACTTGAGATCGTATATTGGGCCCGACAACCCAAAACCGAGACCAAGACCTAAAAACTGGTCAAACTGGGCCAGATATGTGAAATCAGGCCGATAGTCCAACCAGTGGCTAGACCGAAGCGAACTGGTAGCAGCCAAACTGGCTCGAGGTGTCGTAAGGGTGTCACACTCACCGAATACAGTGATGTCAGCGGCTGCGACGGCGGCGTCCTGATGGCCGGCGGCTATTGGTCACTGATGGTTCAGTAGTGGAAGAGTTACATTTCTACTGGAATTCTACTAAAGAATTTTATTTCAGATTAATTATTAGAAAAGTAATATTATTTTAATAGTTTAATATTAAATTTAATTTAATGCTTATCTTGTAAGTAACCATTCTATTATATATAATAACATTTAATATTAAATTTAATCTAATATTTATCTTAATAAATATTGTATTGATTTAATATTAAAGTGATTAAGTTTAATCATAGTTGAACTCTCTAAACTCTCCCTATATAAAGAGAGCCTTGGGTCATTATTTACACACACTTGGATTTAAGAGAAAGTTGTAGAGAAAAAATTCTCTAAAGAGATTATTCCCGAAAATTTCTAGAGATATTTTTTTGATTTGCAACTTGACCGAAAAGTTTAGAGAAATTATAAAATTACCCCACTGTTAATTTTTGTGAAAATTTTTTCTAATTCAAAGTGAGCCCACACTCGGCAGGCGTGAGCTTGAGGATAACAGAGAAGACTAATCGGTCGAAGCGCTCATTTTAGATGAATGAAAAAGGTACAATTTCGATTAAGTGTTTATTACTATAGATATCCTAAGATCTTGTTTTGGAAAAATTTTTAAAACTTTAGTTTTTCCCTAAATTTATTTTCCGCTACGTTTTTAAAACCTATTTTTCCAACAATTGGTATTAAAGCTAGCTTGTATTCTATCTATAAGTATAAACAGATAATCAAAATAAATTGATATTCTTCTTGAAGGATTTGATCAGATAGAAAGTGGCATTTTTTTAGATTTTATGCATTTTTTGAGTTATATATGAGAATGGATGCAATATTATATATTTGTTATAAATTTGTTTTTTGCTGAGGTTGTGGTTCTTAGGAAATAGACCGTGGACTATCATTTTCACATAAGGCTTTTTTTTTTTAAAAAATTCATAGAATTTTTGTTAGCCGAAAACAGATATAGGACTTAAATGTAATTTTTCCAAAAGGAGTCCATGACAAGGAAAAGATGCTATGGCAACTGAAGACCCAAGGAATTCCTTGTGGTGAAAATTTATTTAATTTTATTTTTCCATTTATTTTCTAGAAATAGAACCATGGAAACTTTGGTTGACAATTTTATTTTAACTACTTATCTCATTATATATCTGTTTTATAATTTTTTATAATATTTATATTATGTAATGTTATAATTGTGATATATATATATGAGATGATTCATAGTTGATCGGTTAAAAATAAGAAGTGCGGTAATGAGAAAATACGTGTGTTATATAGTTCTATTCATTTCTTTAGGTTATTCGATAACTGTGAGAAGTGTGATAATGAGAAGGTGCATGTCTAGGATTGGCTCTGGCTAGGAAATGCTTTGTTTTGAAGCAGTCAAATTTGACTCACCTCCCTTTCCTGGGACCCTACCTGGTGCGCGGGTCGCATTCAATTCTTTGGTTTTTCCCTTAAAATAAAAACTATGGAGAATCAAAATTGTTTGTTTTAAGATTGATTGATTCTAGTGAATGGATATTATTGCCATAGCATGTCATTCATATATTAGAAGCATGTCATTTAGATTAGGTAAGAATGCCACTAAGACTATTTTACGATCATTCTTGAAATTTGGGATAAAAAAACTTGCATGTTTTTAAACTATTGAGTGGGAGAAGATCATTGAACAAAACCTACGGCCTCCATAGATGTACCCTAAGTGATAACATGATAAAGCTTCGAGATAGTTCCTACCCTAGTTGCACCCCAAGATAAACTTTTCCATGTGGGTTCTCTAGATGGGATTTCCTTTTAAGGACAACTAGTCATGCGTGACTTTTAGTGAGATTGTCCCAAGATGACTCACAAATGAAAGCATGTTCATGATGGGTGTTAAATCAACGGTTACACACTTAAGGTCATCTCTTCTTAAATAGTTTCCCAAGAAATGATAATTAAGTTAGAGATGATGGCCAAACATTAAACGGTCGCTAGTTCGTGTGGAATCTTGAGAATTAAGATTCACGAACTGATTGGATCTAATCCATGTTCTTGCTAATTAATCATGGGACCCCAATGCGACAGGGGTGATGGGTGTGAGTATGATCGTAGCAATGAAAAAATATAGTTTTTCAACGTTTTAATACAAGATGCGTGTATCATACTGCATTCTTTAAATGTTGCTGAAATGAAAAATATTTGCTTAATACAAAGATAGTAATTAGTGAAATCTTTATTTTTCTAGTTCAAATTAATTGATGATAACTTTCTAGAATGAAAACAGAACTTGTTAATGGTTCTCAACTATGAGAAACACAAATTTGTTCTCGACAAAATGTGCTCTCCTAAAGCTCGACCCAAAGTGAGAAATCGTTGGAGAGATTCTAACTCGATTGCTCAATGTTATATGTTAGCGAGCATGAGTAGTGTGTTGCAAAAGCAACACGAGAATTTGTGTACTACCAAAGAGATCATGACAAATTTAGAAGATTTGCTCAGAGACCAAGTCATATTGGCTTGACAATCTGCTATTACAAATTTGATAAATTCTCAATAGAAACCCGTTACTACGGTTAAACAACATATGCTTAAGCTTACGGGACTCTTTACAGAAGCGGAGGAAAATGGGGCTGAACTAGACATAAACATTGAAATTGAAATAGTGTTCAAATCCTTAACTAATGAGTTGCTAGTTTTAAGGTCGTTTACAACTTGGGGTACAAAGGCACTTACCTTTACTCAGCTCATGAATGAATTACAATCCTATGAGTTGATTTTGAATTGCGTCAAGCTAGTTCAAGAGAAACTTGAGGCAAACTTAGTTGTAGGCCCCTCATCCTCTAATGGGAAACAAAAAGCTAAGGGAAAGAAGAAGCCGACTAAGTCTTCGATTCCACCTCATGTTGATAGGAAGAAAGGCAAAAAGTAAAAAAACCCTAAAAAGATCAAATGTCTCTTTTGCAACAGAAAAGGACATTTCAAATCAAAATGTAAGAAGTATTTTGGTTACCTATTCGAAAAGGGAAAATGTATGGAACTCTTTGTAACATCCCCAAACCCGGCCCATTCACTACGACCGAATCTGGTTATGTCACTGGGAAAAGACGGTTGAAAATATTTCTAATTTAAGATAAAACATTGTAGTTTGTTGAATTTTGGAAAACTTATCCATTGAAGCTTTTGAGTAAAACTTTATTATTAAAACTTATGCATTTTTAAAGCTTTAGTATATGAAAACCGGTTTGAATAAATAGGATGCAACCCATAAATCATTTCCACCTAGCAACTTAAATTAAATAACCATAGTTAAAGTAATACCAAAAACATAAAATGGCCTTTATTACAACCCAACAATTCAAATAAAGTACTTATGTCAAAATCAAGCATGAAATAATTAAACATCATCCTCGGCATGGGCCACCTTGTCCTCTCCGATCCCAGTCCAGCTTTATGCACTACCTGAAATGGTTAAAGGAAAAAGGTGAGTCACCAAGACTCAGTGTGCAACCCTTTTTCCCGGATTAGCAAAATATCATATACAAACATAACCATGATCATCATGCATCCAATTAATATGCACCCAACCTAGCCATCCACAACACCTTTCTCTACCCCGTGTGGTACCAAACCACTGGTGGTGCCAAACCACTGGTGACGTATAGTCACAGATGTGATGCCAAATCACTGGAGGTGCCAAACCTCTGGTGTCCGAAGACACGATATCCGTCAATGTGGTGCCAAACCACTGGTGTCCCAAAGACCCAAAGTGTGTTACCAAAACACTGGTGACCGAAGTCACAAATCAATTGATGGGGCCAACCCATCGTGTGATACCAAATCACTGGCGTCAATCCCTCAATACCGCCTTGTGGGGCCAACCCACTGTGGTACGAAACCACGGGGACGAGACGCTGAGGTGCCAAACCTCTGGAGGTGCCAAACCTCTGGTGACCCAAAGTCACAAAGTTGTGTTACCAAAACACTGGTGCTCGTCAGCACAAAATATCACTGCCCCCTCCATTCGTACAACCCACATCAACCACTAATATGCATTTTAACAGAAATATACATCATGCTTATTTAGCAACATACATATTGTTTATCCACAATCAAGTATTATAGCACACATATTGGATATACTATGCTTACCAAAAGCATCAACATGACAACTCATAGCAGATACAGCATGCTTACCAAAAGCATCACAACAGGGACTTACCTGACCCTTTGCCTCATACCATAATGATATTCAATCCACCTTCCATGGATCCAAACACACACATCATATATATAGATACAATAACAGATAAGTGTGTAAATGTGCACACAATATAATAAGCACATAAATTACTAGAAGAGTGTGTGTGTACACACCTGGTTACTAATGCGACTATCAAATCCCGTAGATCAAGATCTAATGCACTAGATCCCCCATTCCTTAACACTTTTCGAGCACTAGCCACAACTCGAGATA
Organism: Gossypium australe; assembly: GCA_005393395.2. Lineage (NCBI taxonomy): Eukaryota > Viridiplantae > Streptophyta > Magnoliopsida > Malvales > Malvaceae > Gossypium > Gossypium australe. The sequence goes on along the minus strand of CM016617.1, from coordinate 84,650,756 downwards.
CGCGAGATCAAGCCTTCCCCTACAATCGGCCAGAACTAAACAACATAATCATGCTAATCAACCTCTAAGGGTATAATCGTAATTTTACCTACTAAGGGTATTTTCGTAAATTCACACCTGCAATGGCCTTTCTGAAGGCCTAATGTCGCCACTAGCAACTCAGCTACCATTTCCGGTCGTACCGGACGATTGGGCCTAAAACTCGATTTCGGCCCATCCGGGCCCACACGCTCGTGTGGCCCACCTAGCACAAATCTAGCCACGTATAAAAGTTCCACCTAGTCTAGTTCAACATATACTAACCAATCATGCAATTTACTCATATGGGCCCATGGGCCCATTGGGCCCACTTCGGCCCATCGAGGCCCAAGCAGCCCCAACCCACAAGAATACTACTGATGGCCTCAACTATCGCGTCGAAGCCCCACACATGCGCTCGCACGCTTGTATGGCTACTAATGCCGTGTGACCGGCATTTCGGCATTTGCCGCTCTACAACTAGAGTAGAGAAGTACACACCTGATAGGACTCTGGGCTAATCCGCGCTCCGACCACTCTTGTGCCCAAACGCCCTCGAAGATGTGTTAACTCTCCTCCTGGAATGCTCTTTATATAGCTAGCTCTTCACCTTCATTCTTTGTGTCTTTTCGATGTGGGATCCCTTCGTCAGTAGAGTTTAAATTCAACTGAAACTCTTGCCGTCCAATCCGCAAAATAAATACTCCATTGCTTGTCATGGGATTCGAACCCAGGCTCCCTTGCAACATAATCCACGCTGCTAACCACTTGGCCACAAGCTCCTCTTGTGTCTTAAACCATGCGCAACTAAATATAAACTATGGGCCAAATTCTAAGGTCCAAGCAAAAAGAAACCAAAATGCAAAAGCCAAGACTTGAACCTTGGACCTCCTTCCTTCCCTTGTGGCGTCACTCCCTTGTCCCCTAAGTGGCGTCACTTTGCCACTACACCACACACCCCACTTGTGTTATTTTCCTCCATATTTTATTCTTAAGGCCTATCTGCCAACTTCCAGGTTTTTTTCACCTAAAATCAAAATTTCCCCAAAGCCAATATTTGATCCCGGGACTTCATAGAAGCCCTCTAACCTTCCAAAATCACTTATCCAATGGGTCTAACTAGCATTTAAGCCGATCTCTTGTTCTCCAAAAATTTAAACGCTACTACGCCTAAGGCCCATTGGGCTCAATTCTCCTAGGCCCAATTTTGGGATGTTACACTCTTTGTGGTTAAAGTTTGCTTAGTGGAAGAATCAGTTGATAATTGGTTATTGATTCTAGAGCCACTAATTATGTGTGTGTTTCATTACAGGGGTTCAACGAAACGAGCAGTCTGCATGACAAGAGCCTCTCGTTACGGACCAGAGATGGGAGCTATGTTTCAGATGAAACTGTGGGAGAAGTTTTTTTACACATTACTAAGTTTAGGAAGATTGTTTTAAAGAATGTGTTTTATGCACCTCATTTTAAGATGGTTATACCTTGACATTCAATAAAGGGATTACTATTCATAAAAATCATTATTAATATGTAATGGATGGATAGAAAACAATCTATACTTTATTAAACCAAATAACTGCTTGATAATTCAAACACAAATAGTTAATAAAAAGATTAAAACTTCTCACTCTAATGAGGGGTACCAATGACATTTATGACTTCATCATATTAACCAAGAAAGAATCACTAGACTCGTGAAAGATGGTTCCTTAAGTATGCTCAAGGAAGTTAGTCTTCCAAACTATGAATCTTGTTTGGATGGTAAAATGACTAAGAGGTCTTTTAATGCTAAAGGTACAAGGGCCAACGTCGTGTATGAATATGATATGCGAACTGTGCAAGTATACACATTGGATCAAGTAATAAAGTGATGAGTGAGTATCATTACCATGAGGATCGGATTGAGGCACAAAAGTGGTCAATTTATTATATTAGAGTGTTATTAATGCTATGGAAAAATAATGATAAGTATGCAGTGGCAATTAAAGAAATAGTGATGTATTAAATAAATGGAATTAATGAATACTTGGAAATGCTATGGCAAAATGAGAGTAGAAATGAAATGGCAATTATGATAATTACTAAGGGAATATTATGTAAATGAACAAATAAATAACTAAAAATGATATGGTAAAGATACGACGGCAAAGAATAAAGGATATATGATGTTGACTTGGAAGGTCGGAATTACTAAGAATCTACCCTTACTGTCAATAATGCCTTGGCAAAATCATACTCAGTTTACTGCTCAGAAGAGTTCTAAAATGGACTACTTCATTCAAGAGCAAAAACCTCAAATTACCTTGCCCGTGTGTTTACTACAAGTAATGAAAGTTGCTCTATGACTAGAGTCCACTACAAGTATCGATCGAGTACTTGCTCATATCATTCAATTTTGATCCAACTAATCCAACCTTTTCAGAATTAGATTTAGTTTATGGGTATGTTGAACAGTCATCTATGTCAAGAGATCGCATGCATACAATTTAGCAATAAAAGAAAATGGAATGAAACAATAAATTGAATCAGATATATGCTTCAACCATTAAAAAAATTAAAAGTGTCACCATATAATCCTAACCTGATGAGATTTAGTTCATGGGTTGGCACATAAAATTCAAAACCAAAATAATATCCAACACCATTTTCATCATTCAATTCATGAAAGAACAAAGTGAGAAATATGGAAGAATTCAGAAAGGTAGCTTTCGCGTGTCTAGTTCACACTCTAGCGACACAGTTTCCTGTGGTGGCTGAGAGGAACTGCTTTCATATTCCTTTTCCCGTCACTGCTCACCCACTACCCTCTATTCTTGCCTAAGGATCTCTCCTTCTTGTTCGTCCATTGAGGGTTTCCTCCTTTGACTTTTTATATCTTTTTTTTCCAACAACCCATGTTTATCTTCTCCTCTTTTTAAATTCTTTTTAATAATCCAAGATTATCTTCTCATTTTAAATTTTTTTTTCTAGGATAAAAACCAACATCCCAGGATTATCTTCTCCCCTTTTTTATGCAGATTTTTCTGGTGCAAGTGAAGTTGGGCTAAAACTAGTATGCATTGAGTGTTGACTTGGTCTTCCTAGAATTGCCAGAACATTCGTGTAGGCAAACTGTGCAACCTTTTGCCACGACAAGCCTTAATTCTTTTATTTCATCCTCCATATCTAGCACCTACCAAACCACCAAATACAACCCTTCCACTTGCAATTAAAAGTAACAAATAATAACATTTAAGCACCGTCCAAGCTTCTTATGTAATGTTCTAAAAAATGTTATATCCTCAAATGCAGCTAAGTTCACTTAAGTAAATACAATTGAACCAGTCCAGAGGCATGAATTATTACTCTTTTCAAGAGTTATCACACCCCCAAACCTAAGTTATTGCTTTTCTTCAAGCAAGATATGTATGAACGTAAGAATTGCCATAGCAACATAATCACCTTTACATTGTTAGACCATTTAAAGAGCATCTTGTACTAATTCTCAGCAATCTTCTACGTCTAAAAATTTGATCAAGTGTCATATGCTTATTTAGCAAAGGTAGTGTAGAAAATATTACCCTAAAGAAAGAGAAATCCTAAGCATTCATGCAACTTTCACTATAACAAGTATCTCCTAACTTACTTAGTTCATCTTTTCACTAACTCATTTTTCCTTTTTTTTTTTCATCTGGCCTTATACATACTCAAATACATACATACCCATTTATTATGTCCTTTTCCTTTTTTTTTACTAGGGGATTCAGCTCATCACATGATTCTTTGACTTGGCAATTACAATGGAGCATATACTAAATTGCTAAATACTCAATCATCTCACGATTTGAATAGTCACTCATAAAGCTAAGGCTTTTGACTGAAAAGATGGATGGAGCAAATAACTACCCCCTTAGCTACCCAGCTTGTTACTATACTGGAGTGCCCCTAATTTTCTTTATTACACACTCTTACTCAAACTCACCTTTCCAGTCAATAGCACAATGGATCAAACAAAGTGGTGCTGACTTACTCGGTAATTCTAAGCATTGGAGTTTTTTATGGCATTTTTTAATGAATTTTCTTAGACATTTCCACTTTATTTATTATTAAGTATTTCCATCTTACCGAATATAGCTTCAAGAGTCTCTAAGTTTATCAAAAGAAACTTACAATAGATCAATTGTAATCAAAATTAGGACATCCTAATTTTAGGGGTCAATTTGCAAGCAAACTATCCTAAGCTAACATCACCTAATCCATTGTCACAACTTTCTAAGTTTATAGAAGAATTAAGTTCCTTATTGAACATCACAGACAAAAATACACTCATCACAGTCTAAATAATTTTTTTGGCAGTTATGTATACTATGACAAAATGAATGGCAAATCAACAAAAATACTAAAACACACATGCTCAACTAAATATCTAATGTAGTTTAGATGCACAATACACCCCAAACCTAAAGGATCCATTGTCCTCAATGCATGTATAGATATGAACATGAATGCAAAAACATATATATGTACATAATGAGTTGTAATAAAAGGGAGAAAAACTTCCCGAGCTTGGAACTGAATAGTGGTACTTCAATTGCGACGAGTGGTCTTTCATACACTCATCTTATAACACATCAGCCTATTAAGTAAATTGAGTGGTACATCCTTCTCTTCCTTATCAAATCTTGTGAGTTCATCAATAATCCGATCGATCTCACGATCCTGTTTAGTGATTGGTTCAGTAGAATGAGTTGGAACAACTGCAGTGTTGTCCACTGGTGGTGCAACTACGAGATTTGCTTCCTCTTCGTCCTCAAGGTCAGTCTCAATGCTGACAGACTTTGTTTTCTTTGGTTCTTCCTCTAGTGATTTGGGTGCATTCTATTCATTGGCAGGATTAGTCTCAATGGGCTCTACGTCATCGACCCTTTCCCCTCCTACAGTTTATTAAACAAAGGAAATAAAATAACTAAGAGAAATTTAAGTCGACAAAATGAAATAAAAATAATTTTCAAGATGTTGAAGTTAAACATGTTGAAGATTAATGGATTGTTTGTCTCGCTCTACATGAGCACCCCAGTAGTGCTTCAAGCGTTGTCCATTAACTTTAAATGTGTCCCGCATTTTCATGTCCTTAACATCAACAGCTCCATGCGGATATACATGAGCTACCAAGCTTTATTCATCACAATTAAAAGGTCTATTTTGCTCTAGCAAAGTGCACAAGGGTCTCGAATCAAATGAATCTTCATCACTATCAGAATTGAGGTGGCAAAATCTCATGAACTCTTCCTCCACTATTATTTCTATCAAGTCAATGGCTCAAAATTCTTCATTCTTATCATTTCAAGGCATTAAATACATTGAATGTGATTTACTGCTCAATCATCCTCATGGTCAATTCACCTTTCTGTGCATCAATTAAAGTTTTGCCAATAGCAAGAAAAGGTCTTCCAGGAATAATTGCACATCATGGTCAGCTTCACATTCTAAAATAATGAAATTGGCTAGAAAAATAAATTTATCTACTCTTACCATCACGTCTTCAATTTTACCTTTCGGATGTGCGTAAGACCGATCAAGTAGCTGTAGCGTGACTATTGTGGGTATTGTCTTCCCAATTCCCAGCTTCTTGAAAATAGACAAAGGCATTAGATTTATACTTGCTACTAAATCACATAACGCCTTACCAACATAATGATTTCCAATTAAACATGGGATAGTGAAACTCCTTGTGTCCTTCAACTTTGAAGGTAATTTATTTATCAACATTGTTGTGCACCCTTTAGTGAGAGCAACAGTTTCAAATTCTCTTAATCTGCACTTTTTTGACAATATGTCTTTCTTAAATTTCACGTAATTGAGCATTTGCTCTAAAGCTTCTGCTAGTGGTATGTTGATATGGAGTTGCTTCAATACCTCCAAAATTCTTTTGAACTGAATATCCTACTGAGAATTATGAAATCGTTAAGGAAAAGGTAGATGTGGTCGTCCTTCAGGTTTCTGATATTGTTTTGTTGTGGCATTCTTCTTGGCAACACGATTTGATTCTGCTGCAACATTTTGTTGTTTACCCTTTTCAAGTACAGTGTACTTTTCAAAGGGCTCTGGGATCTTTGCATGGTTGAGTTTCGCGTCCTCCTCTACCATGGTATCTTGAACAACATCATTCAGGTATGTCCCACTTCTGAGAGTTATAGCTTTCCACTGCTCATTCCCTTGTGTTCTTAAATTCTCGGTATTGCTTGGCAGTGCTCCTTATGGCCTCAAATTTAAAGCATTTGCTATTTACCCCACTTGGTTCTCAATAACTCGTAGGGATGCAACTTGACTCTAAATTATAGCATTATTTTTTCCATATACTCCTTCAACAAAGATTCAATATAATTAAAATATGATACTTGACCTTTTTGAGCATTTTGCCTCGGCATAGGATGATTATAACCGGGAGGTGCATTGTGGATATTTTGTCATGCAACATTGTGTGAACTCCCCGCACCTTGATTATTCCAACTGAAATTCATATACTGCTTCCAACCTGAATTGTAAGTGTTGGAATAGGGGTTATTATTCCAGTTAAAATTACTCATGTAGCACACGGATGCTGGGTTTGATGGGCATTCGTCGAACACATGATTTTCACCACAATGAACACATGATAACTCGACTGCTTTTATCTCTTAAAGTGCCTTAGGCCTTTTCATTATTTTAATCATATTAGCCAAAGAAGATACCTGGGCTGTCAACGAGGTGATTGCATCTGGCTCCATAGTACCAGTAGCTTTTTTGCTCGTCCTAACTCTTGTGGTAGGATATTGATATTCATTGTTGGCAATCTTTTCCAAAATATCATATGCTTCATTATAGGATTTATCCAAAAAACTACCATTGGCGGAAGCATAAACTACCATCTTCGTGTAACAACCCGATTTTTAGTGGTGTCGAAAACAGTGATTTCGGGGCCACAAATCGGACAAGTAAGTTCATAAATGTTATTATTTAATATTTAGAGTCAAATATAGTACTAAAATAAATTTTGAATTTGCAATTTATGCTATTTGAATGAATAATTAGGTTCAAGTGGTATGACTCTAAAGTCAAGTGGTTTTAGAAAATGAGGTATCGGGACCTTGTTTCTATAAACCGATCTGTAAATATTTTATTAAATATTTACAAAATGTTATTAAGATTGTATTAAAGTTTCGTTAAGAAATTTTAATGTTTAAATAGTTAATTAATTAAAAAGGACTAAATTGTAAAAGCTGCAAAAGTTTGTTTCTATTAATTAAATGGGTCAAATAGTTATGAAAAGGGGAATTAATGGACTTAAATGGTAAATATACCATGCATATTGATAATGGACAATTATGGACATGCTTTGTTAATTTTTAAATTAAAATCTTAAGGGTAAAAAGGTAATTTGATTAATAAAATAAATAAACCAAAAGCTATCTTTTTTCTTCTCTTCTTCTCCAACCAAAACAAGAAAACATGAAAGAAGCCATTGTTGAGTTAACATTCGGCCAAGCTAATTTGTTTATGCATGGTATGTGTTTTGATCCCCTTTTTAATGATTTTTATGTTTTTGAGATCGTTGCAGCTTAATCTAGCTAGTCCGGGGGTCAATTTGTAAAATTGTCAAATGTTATGGAATGTTCCATTGATGGATTTGAAATATTCTTGAAAGTTTATGGTAGAATCTTAAGCTTGGTTTCTAGATAGGTCTTTTTTGTGAAGTAATTTTTGGTAATTTTAATGTTTAAGGAATAAAATGTGAAATTAGTAAAAGTACAAGGACTTGTTGTAAAGTAACAAAACATATGAGCTGTAGTAGGGTTCCAAATAATTTAGCTGAACATGAAATTTAATAAAAATGTTTAATTTGCATGTTTTGGGCTTAGGAACTAAATTATACAAAAGTAAAATGTTGGCAATTTCGTAAAAATATCAAAAAGGACTTAATTGCATAAAATGAATTGATTTTTCCGTTAGAATTAGTGAATTTAATGGAATGATTAATTTAGATCAAGAACGAGTGGAAAATCGAGGAGAAGAGAAAATTACCAAATAGCCCCTATAATTAGTAATTGATGCAATTTAGCTAGGTATGTTCATATGAACTGTAATCATTATAAGTTATTTAAATTAAATGTTTATTATGTTATTTTTAATGCAAATGAATCAATATACATGTGAATGTATCTATATTATGATAAATTGGTGGATATCGAGTACCGGTTGATCCTTAAGAATTCTTAAGATACAAATGACATGTCATTATGAATTTCATGTTTCGGGTGCTGGTCTTGAATGTCCTTACCAATGGCTGAGGTTCTGCATTTGTTGCGAATTCTCCATAGCTAGTGTGAGCAACATCGTGTAGCTTACATTCCGCCCCACAGCTCATTTGAGCAGGCCCATTTCACAGCTCGTGTGAGCATGATGTAAAGGAAAGGTTATGGTTATATGTAAAGGCACACTTCGTGTGAGCTTTCCCGAGTATCCAATGGAATGGTAAGTGACTTAATGGAAAGGTTCATGACTTTATGAAAGGTTTGACGCAAATGTAATGTATCTTATGAAATCTCTTTATGTTATAAATGAGTTTATATGATTTGTCAATGAATCTACTAACATGTGAGTTTGATGATGCTTGAATAGGCTTTTATTAAACTCATGGTATTAGAAATGGTAAGTAAGCAAATGGAATGAATCATGATTGTATGGTAACGATGATGAATTAAATGTTATGTTTATACATGGTTGATTTCATATGTATCATAAACAAGTATACTAACTTGTGAGTTTGATGGTGTTTATAGACTTTTATTAAGCTTATGACATTGGTAAAGGTTTATACTTATTTTATAAATTTCATTATTGAAATGGTAAGTTTTGTTTAAAGTTTATACAAGCTTACTAAGCACTCGTTGCTTACATAGTTAATTTTCTTTTCCTTATAGATTTCCGAAAGCTCAATCAGTTGGAAGCTCGTCAGAGATCTATCACACTATTTAGCAGAAAATTCAGTAGTTTTTGAGTAATTTGGTTAAGGTTTATAAAGGCATGTTTAGGGTGATTTGTAGTGGTATTATGGTGTATATGTTAATAGTGTTTTGGCATGTATAAGCTTTGGAAATCTATGTTGGTTTGGAAAACTTTGATGCCTTACCAAGTTATGTGGTTTTGGTTACTTTAAAGTACATGTTTATAAGGTTATTTTGGCAAGTTGATGATCGCTTGAAAATGGTTACTTGTCGCATATTTTAGTTCATATTTGAACTAGGTTATTATGTATGGAAATGACAATATTAATATGTATAAGGTGGTCTATAATGGTGCTTTGATGAATATGTAAATGGTAATTTGGTATGTTTGTGCCTTAATATTTAAGTATGGTTGATGGACTTATAAAACTTGATTAGGTAGGTCCTTTTGGTCACTTTTTTCTAATTGATGTGCATGGAATTGTGGTACAAGATATTGAATTGGAAATGGTCAATTATGTTGTGATTTAGGCATATAATAGAATGAGGTCTTTATGCATGGAACTAGGTAATGTTCACATGTTTTGGTAAATGTTGTGTTGTTATAATTGTGGTGCCTTTGAATGGCATATTGGTTAGTTGAACTAGGATCTTGAAATGGCATTTTGATGTAAGTTTGGATCTTGTTTATGTCCCCTTTTAAATGTGCACAAGTGAGTTGAATGTTCATGCATGGTTAGGTTATGAAATGGGTTGATTTAGGTGAAATTTAGGTTCAACGGCTTGAGACACAAGCATATGACTCAGTCATGTGAAGCACACGGCCTAGCGACACGACCATGTGTCATCTGAGAATTTCTTAAGGTTCCAAGTCAGTGAGTTACACAGCCTAACACATGGCCTGGCACACGGGCGTGTGACCTTACTTAGAGAGTTAAACGAGTGAGGACACAGGCTGTGACACGGTCATGTGTCCCTAGTTCGAATGTTACACAACCGTGTGTCCTTAGTTCAAATGTTACACAAATAGAGACACGGGCGGGTGTCTCAGTCATGTGAGGCACACGGCCCGGCCAGAAGGTGTGTGACCCCTGTTTTGCAAAACGTTCCAAATTGTTTCAAATTGGTCCTGATTTACTTCTAAGATATTTGTAGGGCTTCGATGGCTCAATATAGGGACAATATGCATGTGAATGAATGATTTATGATGTGATTAATTTATGGGATGATATAATGTTTAAATGTTTTCGATTATACGGTAATGCTTTGTAACCCTAATCTGACGACGGAGACGGGTTAAGGGTGTTACACCTCGTATGCACATTCAACCCATTAGATAATATTTCCTTCCAAGTCCAGTGTTGAAATCCATGCATCGTACACTTCTGAATTAAGTATTTAAATCACTCCCAAGCTTTATATAACGTTTCATCCTCCAATTGTCGAAAAGATGTGATGTGATTTCTAAGCTTGGCATTCATATGTGGGGGATTATACTGTAGCAAAAATCTCTACCAAAGATCATTCCATGATGCCACTATTCCCAATGGAAAAGTATTCAGCCAGGCTCTCGCACGATCTTTTAAAGAGTATGGAAATAGTTTAAGTCTAAAGGTGCCTTGAAGCACACCCTGTTGCCTAAACTAGTCACAAACCTCTAGAAAAATTATAAATGCAAAATTGGATCTTCAGTGGGGAGTCCACCAAACTGTCCTACTATTTGCAATGTCTGAAACATTACTGGTTTTAGCTCAAATACTGAGCCTGTATTTGTGGTCTGACTATCGCTGGATTCAGGTTATCCAAAATTGGCACAACATGCTCTCAGATTGGTCTGTCTCAGTCATCTATCACCCTACGAACATGAGGATTAGTGTGCTGACCATTCAAATTATCATTCATACCTGGAATCACCCTTCGAATAGGAGGATTAACATCTTGACCATTCAGATTATCATTGAGACAAGGATCATTCTCGTTCCTAGCCATTTTTCGCAGTTCTTTTCACCTTCTTCGTAAAGTTCTATCAATCTCTAGGTCAAAAAGATACTCATTGTTCACAGGAATGCCTCTTCATGCACTGATGGCAAATTTGTAAAGATTAAATTAAACTAAGTTAAATAACACTAATATAACTAAGTAAAATAACAAAACCAATTTTCACCAAATTGTCAATCCACGGCAACGGCACCAAAAACTTGTCCCGTGTGAATAGGATATGCAAATTGTGCAAGTATACATGTCGAATTAAGTAATAAAGTGATGAGTGAGTATCGTTCCCACGAGGATCGGATTGAGGCACAAAAGTTGTTAAGTTATTATAATAGAGTGTTATTAATACTATGGCAAAAATAACGATAAGTATGTAGTGGCAATTAAAGGAATAATGATGTATGCAATATATGAAATTAATGAATACTTGGAAATGCTATGGCAAAACAAGAGTAGAAATGTAATGACAATTATAATAATTACTATGGGAATATTATGTAAATGAACAAATAAATAACTAAAATTGATATGGTAAAGATACGGCGGTAAAGAATAAAGGATATATGATGTTGATTTGGAAGGTCGGGATTATTAAAAATCTACCTTTACTGTTAATAATGCCTTGGCAAAATCATACTTAGTTTACTTATAACATCCCGAAGTTGGGCCTAGTAGGATTGGGCCCAATGGGCCTTAGGAGTAGTAGCGTTTAAAATTTTTGGAGAACAGGAGATCGGCTTTAGTACAAGTTGGACTTATTAGATAAATGATTTTGAAAGGTTAGAGGGCTTCTATGAAGTCCCGGGATCGAACATTAGCTTTGGGGAAATTTTGGCAGGTAGGCCTTAAGAATAAAAAGTGGAGGAAAATGACACAAGTGGAGTGTGTGGTGTAGTGGCAAAGTGACGCCACATAAGAGACAATGGGGTGATGCCACAAGGAAGGAAGGAGGTCCAAGGTTCAAGTCTTGGCTTTTGCATTTTAGTTTCTTTTACTTGGATCTTAGAATTTGGGCCATAGTTTATATTTAGTTGCGCATGGTTTAAGGCACAAGAGGAGCTTATGGCCAAGTGGTTAGCGGCGTGGATTATGTTGCAAGGGAGCCTGGGTTCAAATCTCATGAGAAGCAAGGGAGTATTTATTTTGCGAATTGGACGGCAAGAGTTTCAGTTGAATTTAAACTCTACTGACGTTGGGCAAAGGAGTGCTCGGAGCGTGGTTTAGCAGCTTCAGATTCCTATCAGGTGTGTAACTCTCTCTACTCTAGTTGTAGAGCGGCAAATGCCGAAGTGCCGATCACGGCAATAGTAGCCACACGAGCGTGCGAGCGCACGTGTGGGGCTTCGACGCGATAGTTGAGGCCATCGTAGTATTCTTGTGGGTTGGGGCTGCTTGGGACGCGATGGGCCGAAGTGGGCCCAATGGGCCCGTGGGCCCAATTGAGCAAAATTTATGATGGTATACTATATAGTGAACTAGACTAGGTGGAACTTATATACGTGGCTAGATTTATGTTAGGTGGGCCACACGAGCGTGTGGGCCCGAATGGGCCGGGATCGGGTTTTAGGCCCAATAGTCCGGTAAAGACAGAATTGGTAGTCGAGTCGCTCGGGGCGACATTGGGCCTTCAGAAAGGCCATTCCAGGTACGAAATTACTGAAATACCCTTAGTGGGTAAATTACCAAAATACCCCTAGAAGGTAAATTACTGTTATACCCTTAGAGGTTTATTGGCTTGTTTATGTCGTATTTGTTATTCTGATTATGATGGTAATTCATTTCATACGTTATCCGTGATATATGATTTGCATACATGTCATACTGCATACGAATTATTATGTCATATTGCATGGGTATGATGAGAGGAGGGGGAAGATATGATTCTAGACTGTCACCAGTGGTTTTGACCACACAGTGGGTTGGCCCCGCTTTCTATATTATTGTGACTAAGTCTCAGTGGTTTTGACCACCAGTGGTTTGGTACCACATATTGCTATCTTTGTGACTCGTCCCAGTGGTTTTGACCATAGTGGGTTGGCCCCACATATCGATATATGGGATTGTCATCAGTGGTTTTGACCACAAGGTGGGTTGGCCCCACCATATTATTTTGTGACTACGGTCATCAATGGTTTTGACCACACTTATCTTAATTGTGACTACGGTCATCAGTGGTTTTGACCACCAGTGGTTTTGACCACACGGGGTAGAAACAGGAGTTTCGGATGGATAGGATGGATGGGTTGCATGACATGCATATTTGCACATGGATCTATGTATGAGCTTAACATACTTTGGATGGGGATTTACACACTGAGTCTCGATGACTCACCCCTTAGTTAATTTTGCAGGTAATCGTTAGATCGTGGATTTGGGAGCTGAGGCGACTCGTGAAGGCCATACATTATTTTCTCGTAAACTTGTTCTCTTATTTCAACTTATTTTTAATTCGGGATTTTAAGTTGTAATAAGGCCGCTTTAACTGTATTTTTGGTATTTTATCTGGTTTAGCTTTTAATATGATTGTTGCCTATTGTTATCAAATGTTCAATACGAGAATGTCCTAAACCCTTAATAATCGTTTTCCAAAATGTTAACAAAAGGATATTAAGCGAATAAATATTTAAACTCGAAATTTTTAACAAACGCACAGTTTTTAAACAACCCTTTTATGTGACATTCCAGATCCGGTCGTAATGTTTAGGCCGGGTTTGGGGTGTTACATTACTGCTCAGAAAAGTACTGCTCAGAAAAGTTCTAAAATGGTTTGCTTCTTTCAAGAACAAAAACATCAAGTTACCTTGTGGAAATACAAAGATTTATATACTTTTTCATACCTAATTTTACTTAAAATCATGCATTTTCGATAGAATTTTTGTCATAAAATAATTAATTTTTATAAAATAGTTAAATTGTATTAAAAATTTGAACATGTTAATTTTTAGTCAATTTGCAATTATTTTTAGTGAATTTTGATTACTTTTGACAGATTCGTACAAAGGGCGAAAATTGACCCGGCAGACACCTTTAGAAGAGCAAAACCAAGAAGCAATTCGAAGCAACAAGGTGAAATAATTTCCAGCCTAAGACGGTCCAAATATGTGTATTAATTCATAATATAATTAATTTTAATTTATTCCCAATTTAATTTGGGCTAAATAAATTAATTTTAATTAATTATGGAAAAAGGGCCCAGTTGAACCAAATTGAGCGAACCGAACCAGCCACCAATTGGGCAGCCTAGAACCGTTCAAGTGCTGACCCAAATAAGCATTTTAGCTGATTAACTGAGCTTGAAAAAAGGCCCTTGGAAGACTTCAAAATTGCATTAAAACCTCACCTTAAATTAAGGCTTTACGGATTCGCCCCAGGCTAATTTTAGCAAAGTTGAAAGTCTCAACTTTGCCATGTAAGATGGCTGGCCATGAGGAAGTTCTTTGGCTGCTGAAATTTGCTATTTTTAGAAGCCATCCTCAGCTATAATACCCCCCTTTTCTGCCAATTCAAATCATCCCTCAACACTCTCATTCTCTCATCACTTCTCTTCTCCCCATTCTCTCTTTTTCTCCAAAGAAAAAAACCAAGCCTTCTTGTGCCGGTTTCCCCTCTTGGAAAAGAGGTGTTTTCTTAGCCATTTGGGGCAGCAAGTGAGTGTTCGTAGAAGCCTTGATCGGCAAGGACAACAGAGACGAAAGAAGGAGCAATCAGTCAAGCCACGGAGAAACACCGGATTTGCTTCTTGTTCCCTATCTTTTTAATTTCTGTTGTTTTTATAATGAACATATCTCTGAATATTCATATCTTTGAAATGGTTATTTTAATCAATCTAACTTGAATTAAGTCATGTTAGGTTGATTGCATTTCGTCCTCTTGATTTTTTAAATTTATGTTTATGCTGTTATAAGCCTCGGTAAAATGCTTGATTAAGTAAAATCATGCCTAAGTTATTCTGGCATTATAATTGTTTAGATAACTAAAGAACTAATTATTTAAACGCATTGAAATTGTAATTAATGGACACAGTACTTAATCAATGCATGTTTAATTCTTCTGAGGTAGCTGAAGATTAGATTACATTGTATTCGGCGATACATATGCCTTGCATAACTTGCAAGATTATTGTGATTAAACTGTTTCAAGGTAAGGATACTTTGTTACCTCACATAGCCTTTTATATGCTTATTAGGTTGAATTAATCATTTGAATTGGCATAGGAATATGCGAGAGATTGTTTAATTTAATAAGTATGCATGGGCAATAACATGTTTACCTTTATAAATCTGTTTAATCGGTCGAATTGGCATAGAAATATGTACAAGTGATGAATGAAATTTTTATTTATAAATATGTTCATAAGTTAGCAAATTATCGAGTTGCCGTGATTTATTCGTAACAAGTATAAGCATAAGTTTAATAATTCTAAGGTAAGGAAACATAATTAATCCAACACAACTATATCATCTTGATTAAATCATATTTGGAATCGTGCACTAGAATTTCTTTGTTTTATTTTAATTATTTCACTTAGTTTTTAACTCTTAGTTTTTTTTATCTCTTTTTAAAACCAAATATTTTTCCTTCACCAAAGTGTTTAAAATTACTTTCATAAATAATTCTTTTACAGTCCCTGTGGGTACGATAACTCGACATTTACTTGTCACTTTATTACTTGTTGTGATTGTGTACACTTGCACATTTCCATCGTTCCAAGTTTTTGGCGCCGCTGCCGGGAACTGTTTTTCAAAATCCATTATTTGTGAATTTGTTAGTCTTACATTTTGGTTTAATTTTCTGTTTAATTTTTAACTTAATTAATTTTTCTCTGAATATTTCAGTTGTTTATGAGTATTGGCCGAATTATTGATTTACTCCCCGGAGACGCTGAGATAGAACGAACCTTTCGACAACATAGAATACAAGTGAATCATAGGAGGATCGAAGAGATGAGATAGAACGAACCTTTCGACAACATAGAAGACAAGCAAATCATAGGAGGATTGAAGAGATGAATTTCAAGAATATGAATCAAGAAAACAGAGCAAACCTTGCTCAAAGTCCTATCCTTATTGCTGATGATAGGGATAGAGCCTCAAGACAATATGTCGTGCAAGTGTTCAATGATCTTAATCAGGGTATTAGAAGACCTAAAATCGAGGAACAACAATTTGAGCTGAAGCTAGTCATGTTCCAGATGCTTCAGACAATGGGCCAATTTAGTGGAATGCCTACCGAAGACCCTCATCTGCAATTGAGACTATTCATGGAGATTAGCGACTCTTTCAAATTAGCCGGAGTACCTGAAGATGCATTACGATTGAAGTTGTTCCCATATTCGCTAAAGGACAGAGCTCGAACTGGTTGAACTCATTGCCACCAAACTCAATTTCCACATGGCAAGAGTTAGCAGAGAGATTTCTTATGAAGTATTTCCCCTAGCAAGAATGCTAAGTTGAGGAACGAGATCACTACCTTCCAAAAAATGGTTGACGAATCCTTGTATGAGGCATGGGAAAGATTTAAAGAGTTATTACGAAAGTGACCTCATCATGGAATTCCACATTGCATCCAACTTGAAACATTTTACAATGGTCTCAACACTCACACGAGGATGGTAGTGGACGCTTCTGCTAATGGTGCTCTCCTTTCTAAGTCTTATAATGGGGCTGATGAAATTATAGAAAGGATCGCGAGCAACAACTATCAATGGCCAATCAATCGAGCAGCGTCAGGAAGATGAGTCGTTGGAATACATGAAGTAGACGCTCTTACTTCACTCACATCTCAGGTATCATCAATATCCTCAATGCTTAAAAATCTTACTACTAATGAGTCTAATAGTTTTGCAGCACAACAACCTAATTAATTTGAGAATATAGCCTGTGTCTATTATGGGGAAGGACATTTATTTGAAGAATGTCCATCGAACCCAGAATCTGTATACTACATGGGTAATCAGAACCAAAACAGAGGAAGGCAAGGGCTGCAATCCAATTTTTATAACCCATCATGGAGAAACCACCCGAATTTTTCCTGGAGTAACCAAGGGGCTGGAACCAGTAACACTTACACCTAATCCAGACCAACCCAGCTGCCTAGTTTCCCTCAACAAGGTCAGAAACCAGTTCAAGTTGAAGCATCCAATAGCTTGGAGAGTTTGCTGAAGGCACACATGGCAAAGAATGATGCCTTAATCCAAAGCCAAGCAGCTACACTGAAGAATCTGGAAAACCAAATGGGCCAGCTTGCAACTGAACTTAGGAACCAACCACAGGGTACCTTACCTAGTGATACAAAAAATCTGAGAAATCCAGGAAAGCAGCACTGCAAAGCGCTGACATTGAGGAGTGGAAAGACGGCAGAGCCCAATACCATTGAAGTTGAAAAGGAGCAAGATGAGGCTCAAGACTCAGAGGAAGTTCAACCGAGTGTTGAAATTCCAGTTTCACAAGAACCAGAATTTGCAAAACCCGACAAGGTAACCTCAATCCCAGCTAAATCTGATAAACTAACAACTCCATTAGATGTAGAATTACCGCGGAAGATAAATCAACCATTACCAGTTCTAGTAAAGAAACTATCACCACTCTACCCTCAAAGACTTTAGAAGTAGAGTCAGGAGATTCAATTCAAGAAGTTCCTTGACGTACTTAAGCAACTTCACATCAACATCCCGTTGGTTGAAGCACTTGAGCAAATGTTGAATTATGTCAAGTTCATGAAAGATATCTTGTCTAAGAAACGAAGACTTGGAGAATTTGAGACTGTAACCTTGACAAAGGAATGCAGGGCATATCAGGACAAACTACCCCCAAAATTGAAGGATCCTGGATATTTTACCATGCCGTGCAATATTGGAGCAACCTATTGTGGTAAGGCATTATGTGACTTAGGTGTGAGTATTAACTTGATGCCTATGTTAATATTTAAAAAGTTAGGGATAGGTGAAGTTAGACCTACTACAGTTACACTTCAACTCAATCCTTAGCGCATCCAGAAGGAAAAATTGAAGATGTATTGGTACGTGTAGATAAATTTATCTTTCCTGCTGACTTTGTAATTCTAGACTTTGAAGCAGACAAAGAAGTGTCAATTATCCTAGGAAGACCATTCTTAGCAACTGGAAGGACCCTTATTGATGTGCAGAAGGGCGAGCTGACTATGCGTGTTCAGGATGATCAGGTAACATTTAATGTTTTTAAGTCAATGCGATTTTTGACACAATTGATGATTGTTCTGCAGTATCCGATTTGGAGGAATTAATAGTGGAGAAGGAACTCAACTATGTTGAGGATCCATTGGAACAAATCCTGACATCAGACCCTTCAATTGATGAAGAGGAGATTGAATACTTAGCTTTGCTAGAAGCTAAATCAAAAGGGATTTAATTTGTAACACCCCTTGACCCGAGTCCATCGCCGGATAAGGGTTTACAGGTGTTACCATGCAATCTAACACTTAAGCTAAAACAATTGAATCATGGATGATCATCTTTATTAAAGAATTATCTATAAATAAATAATAAACACATGTGTAACACATAACCTATATATTAGATCCAAATCATTCACAAAAGAAACATCGATGAACATAATTCATCATACCATGTATATTACATCAATATCACATAAACAAGTAGATTTCATGAAAATTCATAAGTGTCTAAGCTTCTTATAGCATAAAGTCCCTGTTACAAATAAACTAATGCGTGCAACCATTACACATCAATTGTACCCCCACTTAATAGGCCGAATATGCATGGTTCCATTATTGGCATTTCATGTACATTACCTAGCATAAACCGAGTTTAACGATTTCATGCACTCAATAAAAACAAGTAATTCAACAAACCGAATACATATATAAATATATAAATAAAAATGCATACATCTCAATTATGCACTCTTTTCCATACTCGACTATGCCTAAACTATTTTAAACATTTTAACCACATTTGCAATGGTCACCTAGATTTGGCCGAATACACATACTCATTTTATTCAATATAATTCACCCTATTTATAACAACCGAATTTGATACATATCTAAATACATACTTCACAAGCATATAACTCAATTTCATATTTATATCAATTTCATGAAATTCAAATGCCTAGCATCTCTCTCTATTAACCTATCACATATACACATGATTAAAATTCTACCTTAATCTATCAAAGTGACCATCAAAGATCAAAATACATATACATGTCATGGCATATATCTATTAAACCATTTCATATAATGTCTAAACCACATCCAAACATAAATGATAATTCATGGCATGAGAAAACTATATCATCAAAACACGAAACAAGTTATCCAAAATAGATAGCCATTTTCGCATGGCTAGCATATTTACACGATTACAAAACATTAGTTATACTGTTTAGTCTAACCTATACATGCCATTTTTAGTACAAAACTAAAATTATTCAATACCAAAAGAAAGTCGATAGTGCGGTTGACTTCTTCCCAGATCCTTCGAGTCCATAGCTTGAACCTAAAATCTATAAAACAAGGGTAAACAAGAATACGCATAGTAAGCTTGCTAGCTTAGTAAGTCTCAAGCAATATTTGTAACATATACACACATACTTAACAATTTAACTTCCATTCTTACGGCAATTAGCATAGATAATTCAATACGAGTTTCACCTAGCCAAATATTAGTCATATCCTTAATCTAATCAATAGTAGTTTATCACATGAATTTATACAATAACATTTCATATATACAACCTATGCATTTGAATATTTCAAGTTACAGAAACATAACATAATTTCGATCTCATTGCACATCATATTCATAACCGAAGTTTTAAGTATCACAATTATATGTCTATACCTCAACTTCTCGTATATATATATATATATAAATCATACCAATCAATGATAAGCCTAATATCCTGAGATAAAATTCAATTCGAGTCATTAATTTCATCACATCACAATTAGCTCATATAAGTAAACTAACTTACCTTATCACTTACCAATATAATAAGCTAATTTCCTTTTTCTTTTTAGAGCTTATAGATCAATCTACTATGTATATACATCTCAAACTCTCTGTTTTGATGTATCACCGGCAAAAAGCCTGCTAGGCATTAAAGCCCGAAATAAATCACCGGCACGAGGCCTGCTAGGCAGTAAGCCTGAAATGAATCACCGGCACAAGGCCTGCTAGGCACAAAGCCTGACATATATCACCGGCACAAAGCCTGTTAGGCATAAAGCCTGAAATAAGTCACCGGCACTAGGCCTGCTGGGTAATAAGCCCGAATATGTTTATCAAATCAATTCATTAACTCACATTTCTTATCATATACATCACTATCAATTCATATACACAAAACCAATTCACTTGTCATATTGAAAACATATACTTGTTCACATCACATTAACATAATATATTTAATCCAATTTAACACCCTTACATTCAGCTAACACATAATTCTATAGTCAACATTATTAAATTTCATCCTTTAACATGTTTATAATTTACTTTTGAACATATAAGTGCTTAAGGACTTACCTCGGCTGTCGATAGACCGTGCAAATCGGCTATTCGAGAACCTTCATCTTTCCCCGATCTAAATCCGTTTTTCTTTGCTCTTGATCTAAAACACATTAAAATTTAGCTCATTCAAGTACATTTCATCTCAATTTAGTCCCTAAGCACATAAATAGGCAATTTACCATTTTACCCCTACTATTCAAATTTTTATAATTTAGTCCTATTTGCCTAAAAGACAAAATACACCATATTTCTCAATACCCCTTAAGGGCCGAATATGTATAGGGACTATACAAGTCCTTTTCTTTCACTTATTTTGCAAATAAGCCCCTCTAAAATTTCATTTTTACAATTTGGCCCTAAAAACAAAAATTCATCAAAATTTCCAATACATAATATACTAATTTTTAACTTATCTTTTATCTAACATCATCAAACATCAAAAACCATATAAACCTATCAATAGCCGAACCTCAAACATGCTTAGATTCAAAAATTTTAACATGGGTCAGTTACGGTTTGAAGCAACGATCTCAAAAACGTAAAAATTAACAAAAACCAAATTCAAACTAACCTTGAAATCAAGCTTCCAAGTGTCGAAAATCAAAGAACATAAACCCCCCTTTTCTTTCTCAATATTCGGCCATGAGAGAGTGAGAAAGATGATGGTTTTGTTTATGTTATTTTAACATATTATAAAAGTAATTATTCAATTACTAATTTAACCTTTAATATAAAATAAAAACTAACATATATCTTAAGGTTATTCTTGACATAAGCCACCCACTAACTCAAAAATGGGTTATTTACCCTTTTAATGCTCCACTTTAAAAAGCCATCATCAAATAGGCACTTTACACTATAGTTTGAGACTTTTAAAATTTACGCGATTAAGTCCTTTTTGTCAAATTAAGCACCCAAACGATGAAATTTTTTTACGAAACTTTCACTCATTTTAATTCACACATAATAAACACAAAATAAAATATTAAAATATTTCTCGGACTCGGATTCGTGGTCCCAAAACCACCATTCCGATTAGGGTCAAATTCGGTCTGTAACATAATTCGCAATCCCGTTTTGAATCTTTGGAATTAGAGAAAAGGGATTACACCAAGCCAAAAGCATCAATCGAGGAGCCACCGAAGTTAGAACTCAAGGTATTACCTACACACTTAAAATATGTTTATTTAGGTAACGCTTCTACTCTACCTGTGATTGTTTCAGCAGAATTAACTACCGAACAAGAAGAGAAACTTATCATAGTTTTGAAACAATTCAAGAAGGTTATCGGATGGATCATAACCAATATTCGCGACATTAGCCCATCTGTATGCATGCACAAGATCATATTAGAAGATGGCGAGAGAGAAACGATTGATGGACAATGGAGACTGAACCCCATCATGAAGGATGTAGTAAAGAAAGATATTATCAAGTGGTTGGATGCGAGTATAATTTACCCCATCTCAGACAGTTCATGGGTAAGTTCGGTCCAGTGTGTGCCGAAGAAAGGAGGTATCACGGTTGTTGAGAACGAGAATAACGAGTTGATACCGACCAAAACGATTACGGGATGGAGAATTTGCATTGATTACCGAAAGTTGAACAAGGCGACCAGGAAAGATCACTTTCCTTTGCCGTTCTTGGACTAGATGCTTGATAGACTCGCGGGGTGAGACTATTACTACTTTCTCGATGGATACTCAGGGTATAATCAGATTACAGTAGCACCGGAAGATCAGCATAAGATGACATTCACCTGCCAGTACGGTACATTTGCATTTACACGCATGCCATTTGGTTTATGTAATGCACCTGCTACATTTCAAAGATGTATGATGCCAATTTTCACTGACATGGTTGAGAAGTATTTGGAAGTTTTTATGGATGACTTTTCAGTATTTGGAGACACTTATGATGATTGTTTAGCCAATCTAGCTAAGGTACTAAGACGATGTGAAGAAACAAACCTAGTACTCAACTGGGAAAAGTGCCATTTTATGGTACAAAAAGGGATTGTTCTAGGGCATCGGATTTCGAGACGTGGAATCGAGGTAGACAAAGCAAAGGTAGACGTTATTGAGAAACTCCTACCTTCAACATCTATAAAGGGTGTTAGGAGTTTCTTGGGCCACGCCATTTTTTATCGTAGATTTATCAAAGACTTCTCCAAAATTGCAAAACCTTTATGCAAATTATTGGAGAAGGACGCGACATTCAAGTTTGATGATGAATGTTTAAGAGCATTCAAAGAGTTGAAGAATCGATTAGTTACGACACCCATCATCGTCACACCAAATTGGGATCTGCCATTCGAATTGATGTGTGACGCAAGTGACTTCGCAATTGGAGCTGTCATGGGCCAGCGAAGGAACAAAGTTTTTCACCCCATCTACTATGCAAGTCAAACTCTAATAGCAGCACAACTGAATTATACGGTAATAGAAAAAGAGTTACTTGCTATTGTATCTGCTTTCGACAAGTTTCGATCTTATCTTGTAGGTACCAAAGTGACTATTTATACGAACCACTTGGCAATTAAATATTTATTGGGCAAGAAAGACGCTAAGCTGAGATTGATCCGGTAGGTACTTCTACTTCAAGAGTTTGATCTAGAAATTCAAGATTGAAAGGGAGTAGAAAACCAAATAGTAGATCACTTGTTTAGATTGGAGCCGCAAGAGGGAAATTCTCCACTTGTACCGATTTAGGAGACATTTCCAGATGAAAACATAATGAAGGTAAATCATGTCCATAATATTCCTGGGTTTGCTGATATTGCTAACTATTTAGCTTGTGGTTTGATGCCGATTGATAAAACTTATCAACAAAGGAAAAAGTTTCTTCACGATGCGAAGTACTATTTCTGGGAAGAGCCATATTTGTTTAAAAAGTGTGTAGATTAGATGATTGGGAGATGTATGGCAGAAGATGAAATACCGAAGATTTTATATCACTATCACTCAGCTCCGAGTGGGGGACACTTCGGAGGTACTCGCACTGCGGCCAAAGTATTACAAGTCGAATTCTTTTGGCCTACACTATTCAAGGATGCATACGCTTACGTAAAGAGTTGTGATCAATGTCAGAGGGTTGGAAATGTCACCAACAAAAATGAGATGCCTCGAACAAATATCATTGAGGTAGAATTGTTTGATGTTTGGGGTATTGACTTTCTTGGTCCTTTCCCTCCGTCTTTTGGTCATAGGTACATATTGGTAGCAGTAGATTATGTGTCCAAGTGGGTCGAGGCTGAAGCTTATTCGACGAACGATGCTAAGGTTGTGATGAAATTCTTGCAGAAACATATGTTCACAAGGATTGGAACCCCAAGAGCTATTATCAGCGATGAAGGGACCCATTTTGTGAACAAGTGGTTACAATGGTTGTTAGATAAACATGGAGTGAAACATAAGGTTGTTACAGCTTACCATCCACAGACGAATGGGCAAGCTGAGCTGGTTAAGGAGATCAAAGGCATACTTGGGAAGGTAGTTTTCCCAAACCGACGAGATTGTCCAAGAGACTAGATGATGCTTTATGGGCTTACAGAACATCATACAAGGCACCTTTAGGAATGTCACCCTACAGGTTGTTCTTTGGGAAAGCTTGTCATCTACATCTGAAGTTAGAGCACAAAGCTTACTGGGCTCTTCGACAACTCAACTTGGATCTTAAGCTTGCTAGAGAGAAACGGATGCTCCAACTCAACGAGCTAGAGGAATTCTAAACGTTCTCATATGAAAATGCCAAATTACTCAAAGAAAGATTCAAGAAATGGCGTGTGTTTATTAACACAAAAGAAGCTTGTGTCCAAGTGGAGGTGGCATCACTTGTAGGAGTAGAAGGGGAGGAGTTCGAATCCCATAAGCCTTAGTATGAAGCTTTATTTTTGGCACCAGGATGGAGAGGAGATGGTTTCGGCTGGGACTCTTCAAGGGTAGTGGTTGAATGGGTCAATACATTCAAATGGATGGACAAGAGAGCTTGGAGGAGTTTGAATTGGTCAAACCAATTTGAGTGAGTGATGGGGAGTATTTGGTGGAGCAAATCAAGGGATTTGAGAGGGGGAGTGAGAGTTGGCCGAATGTTGGAGAGCTGGGGGGAGAATTTCGGCTATGTGTGTAGTTGGCTAGGAAGTTCAGCATTTATGAGTGTGATAGAAACAATCGAGCCATTAGAGTGTTGTGTCGAATTTCATAGTTTTGTTTTAGCTTTCTTTGTGACGTTTTGTGGATTGTTACTCACTTAGAGCTTGTGTCGAATCTCTCAGCTATCTCTCCATCCCTTCTCTTCATTTGCATGTTAGCCAAATTGCAACTCTTCTCCTATTTCCTCTCTTTTCTTCTTTGCACTTCTACTTTCTTTTTTCTTACTTTTGGCCGAACCACTTACTTCCACCCTTCTGCGACTTCTTTTTATTTTCTTCCCTTGTTCCTCTATTTCCTCCTTCTAGCCGAACCTCCATCCTTCCCCTTTGTTTCTCTACTTTCTCCATTAAGCTGAAACCTTCTCCCTCCTCTACTACTTCATTTTCTTCTTCATCTCTTCTCCTCTACTTTTTCTCTTCTATCCCCTTCTACTTTTGATATCCCTTTTTCTTTCCTCTTGTGACCAAAACACTCCTCCCATTTCTCTCATTTTTTCTCTTTTTGCACCCCATTTCTTGTTCTCTAGCCGAATCTTAAGAAGTAGAGTAGTTAGGTTCTATCTGCCGAAAGATCCTCTACATTCAGTAGATGCGTTTTGCAAGGTAATGTTCTTCTTCCTTAATTTTTTGCCATCGATTTGTGTTCTCTTCCTTCTATCTTGTTCGTGCTAAAAGCCGAAAGCCTCACTCTATTCTTTTTCTTAAGGCCAAATCTCCTCAGTCGACTTTCGGGTTCTTGTTGGTTTAGTCCATAGTCGAATATGGTGTGGTGCGATTTCTTGTTAACCAAGGTAAGGAGTCCCTCTTTGTTCTTTGTGATCAGTCTCTATTCATTTACTCTGCCATAATCAAACCCCTTGTTATGGAAATCGTTGTTTCACTGTAGTACTGTATTGATCAAGTCTCTTCATGGATGCGAGTGCTAGCCAATCTAGGGAGGGGAGTGGACCCGTAATCTTTGCTCCTAAATTTAAAAGACGTGCTGTGTCGGCGGTTCGAGACTTTTCGCCAGGCTGTGGTAGGGAGCCGACATCTGCCTGGGATAGACAAATCGCGGTTGTTTCTTCTAGTAAGAGTGTTGACGATCTAGAGTGTATAGTTTCCCGCGTAATCACGTGTGTAATGCTCACACTTTTCTTATTATTTTGCATTAATAACTGTGTTGGCTGAAAGCTTAAACGACTGTGCAGACAGTCTAGATACCCTTGTGGGTAAGGTTGG
Source organism: Gossypium australe (assembly GCA_005393395.2). Lineage (NCBI taxonomy): Eukaryota > Viridiplantae > Streptophyta > Magnoliopsida > Malvales > Malvaceae > Gossypium > Gossypium australe. Next base: position 84,624,895 of record CM016617.1, on the reverse strand, counting down.
AGATATCAGGTAAGTACTGTTATGATTGCCTTCCGTATAACATGATTATATGTATGATGTGATTATTTGATGTACACTAGAAGTATGACTGCATTCATCTCAGTATGATAATATGTGCATGGGCTTTGGGATATAATTGAAAGGGGAAGTGTGATTCAGTGATTGTCTCAGTGGTTTGGTACCACAGTGGGTTGGCCCCACATATTTTATCAGTGACTATGTCACAGTGGTCTGGGACCACAATGGTTTGGAACCACGTATACATATATTTATCAGTGACTTATCTCAGTGGTTTGGTACCACAGTGGGTTGGCCCCACATATACTTATCAGAGATTGTCACAGTGGTCTGGGACCATAGTGGGTTGGCCCCACGTTTATATATTCTGTGACTCTGTCACAATTGGTCTGGGATGACAGTGGTTTGGAACCACAGTGGCATGATGCCACGGGTGTTTGGCTGATTCAGGTGATGCACAGGATGGAAAACTAGGTTGGGCTGGGTTGCATTGCATACATTCTCTAATATGCCATGTTATAGGGCTTAGGCCCAAATTACTTTCGTAAGGGGAATTACACACTGAGTCTCAGTGACTCACCCCTCTGCTTAATTTTGCAAGTAATCCCTAGATTGCGGATTTGGAGCCGAGATGGACTTCGAGGTGGCCATGCATTACTAGTTCCGTAAAATTCCCGTTTCTTTTTATAAATCTGCTTTTACTTTGGGTTTTGTTTTGTAATAAGGCCTCTACAACTTTAAATTGGGATTTGCTTTAATACTGTTAGTACATATTTTTGAGGTGACAAATATGGAGTTTCTTAAAATAAAAACATAAACAGTTATTTTTCTAAAAAGGTGTTAACCAAAGAGATAACATGCAAATAACTAATTAATTCGGAGATTTTCTTAAAACAGCAACATTGTTTTCAACTGTCATGTTAATGAATTTCCCCAATTTCGGCTTTCGTAAAACAAGACCATTTACGACTAATAAGGAATTGGCAAGAAACTCTCGAACGAAATTTTAAATTATTTTCAAGTTAGAAAACACTAATTAGAAAGTTTTTTTTTCAAATTACGATGTTCCGTTAAAAATTTCAAAACTTCTTTTCCTGTAACATACCAGACTTGGTCGTAACGTGTTGACCGGGTTTGGGGTGTTAAAAAAAAGGTCAATTTTGACCCAAGTTTAAAATTGCAACTCAATTTCAAATTTTAATTAAGTTTAGGGACTTAATTGAATTATTTTTAAAATTTGTTTGATATTTTCCTAAAAACTAGGTGCCTCTTTTTGTAAATATTTCTAAAAGGCATCTAAAATAAATATTTTTACTTAATATATATATTTATATAATAACAATAATATGATAAACTGTAATATATAATTATGTCTATTATAATTTATATATTAATTTTTATCAACTTAGCATAGAATTAGGATTAGTTTAATTTTAATCATATTTTATTTTTGTTTTAATAAATTAATAGCATTAATAATTTAATATGCATTTATTTAATTATTAATTGCTGTTAACTTTCAATAGAATTAGAATTAGAATTTTTTTAATTGTTAAATTCTACTAAGAATTTTACTCTAATTCCTAGTACTCTCACTATAAATTCCACCCTTACTTCCCTCCATTCATTCATCACTCAAAACCCAAAACACCAAATCCTTTAAGTGCCACAAGCCCTAGCCATAACATCACCCAGCAGTCGGCTAACACACGCTCAGCAGACCGTACGCATACCTGTCCATCACGCGCTGCATTGCGCGCCTGACCCTGCTACTCCAGCCCCAGCTGCCCAGGCTGTGTTCCACACCTGCGCTTAGCGCCCACGCACGTCCCAGTGCACCAGGCATGCTTGACCGCACGCTGCTGCTTGCCGAACTGACCTCTGTTACGCATTGTTGCTGTTCCCACACCATCTGTCCATGTGCCTAGTTGCCTTCCAAGCACTTGTGCGGCACACACCTTCACCCATCCTTAGCCAAATCCTCCAACCTACCTTAACTCGACCTCTTTTGCCTTTAATTATTTTTTTAGGAGTTCTTAAAAGAGGGTTGTAAGACCAAATTTTCTCTTGAATTTTAATTTTATTCAATTATTTAATTTTTCAATTTATTGAATTATTAATAATTTTTATTAATTAATTTTTTGAGAAAATAATTTTTCCCATCTTATGTTCAGGTTAATCATGCCTCGCAAGAGAACTCGTGCCTCTGCCCAAATCTATGAAACACAAAATAAGTTCCACTATGAAGAAGCCAAAGTAAGATACAAAAGTATCTTCAAAAATCAACAGATGCATCCAGAGAAAGGCTTCACATTGAAGGAAAGCAACTATAGAGACTTTACGGCACGTATTTGTCAAGTTGTTGAAGCCCTCAATTGGGAATTGTTTTGTGAAAAAAGACCAAGTGTGGATGAGGAACTAGTTCATGAATTCTATGCGAACTTAACCTTGAGCGAATTGACTGAAGTTCCAGTTCGCAGAATCAAGGTACCAATAAATTCAAATTTTATTAATGAGTTTTTTGAATTGCCTGATTTCGAAAACAATGAATATTCTTCTTTGTTGAGCAATATTAAGCCTGAAAATTTGCAAGAATTTCTCGAGGAACTTACAGTTCCAGGTTTTAAGTGGACCGTTTCAAAGCAAGGAATCCACACGTGTCGAAGAGAATATTTGACACCACCTGCAAATGTATGGTTCTATTTCATCCGTTTCAGCCTTATGCCGAGTTCGCATGGGACTACAATCTCATTAGAGTGAATGGTCCTATTATACTCGATTCAAACTAGAAATACCATCGATGTGGGAAAATAATCCTAAAAGAAATGAGAAATTGTGTCGTTAGACGTTCTAGCCAAGCCTATTTCCCCTTTACGATAACAATTTTGTGCTTAAAAGCAAAAATTCTTGCGAACGTAAAGAAGATAAGGTATAGTCAGGGCACAATCACCGATTGGGACCTCTACTGAGTAGCTAGAGATTCTGTTCTACAGCAACGAGTTGAAGAGAGTGAAGATCTCGAAGAAGCAGAAAATGACCCCACAGAGATCCCGCCAGAGCAATCAACTGAAGTCCCTAATGAGGCAGAACCAATGGAACCAGAAGCTGAACCTGATATCGAAACCTCAATGTTTGGAGCTCCAACGCCTAGCCTAGATCTTCAAGATGAGCTGCCAAAGCTGATGGACTTAATGCAACACATGCAATGGCAGCAACAAGCCTACTAGAGATACATAAAAATAATGGATGACTCGATAAGGAGTACCCTTAGGAAAATTTATAATGACCCATTTATTTTAGTGCCTGAGTTTCCAGATTTCATATTCAAACCATGGAGTTCATTATCGAAGAGGGAGCAAAGCGATTCATGCAAAGGCAATAATGATGGAGCAAAAGATGAGTCGAATTCAGAAGGATCGACAAACAAATAAAAAAGGGAGGACCTCAACTTTATTTTACTTTTATTCTTAAGTTTTTTTAAGATTAGGTTAATTAGGAATTTTTATATTTTTGCACAATAAAACAAGAGATAGGAATCATGAATAAAATCTGAACAAGTCACAAAGGCTAAAGTGTGGCAATAGGTATATACATGTCTAGGATTGGATTTAGAGAGAGCTTGGTACTTAAGCAGTCAATTTGACTGACCTCCTATTTTCTAAAATCCTACCTGGTGTATAGTATCTATTCACTTTAAACAATGAGGACATTGTTTACTTTAAGTAGGGGGACCGAAAATTTGAATTAATTCCACTCAGAATAAAATTTTTTTATAAATATGATTAGGATATATTTTGCTCAATAATTTGAAAATTTGTTAAGTATGCTAAACTTCAGTACTAATAAAGTTCTATTATTTCAATAAGTTATTATGTTAGCTTAATAATGATATGAATGCATTTTTAATAAAGCATGCAAATTCGTACCATAAAATTTTTTAGTTCCCTATGAAAAAATTAGGCATGCATGAAAGTTTAAGTCTTTAGAATTGACTTAGTAATTTCTTGAGGCGAAATCCTAGGAAGCATGGAATATTGAAAATGATTTAGGCAATTATTGTTTGGACCGTTTGAGCCTTTTAAACCAACCATGAAAAAATTATCCTTTGAAACCCAACTTTGAGACTATGTGGCCTAGTTTTATTTGGACCTTTGTAATATTTAGCCATCACTTTTCTCTTCATTATCTTTAAAATTGTCCCAAACACTAGACTCAGTACTATTTAGAATATCGTTTGAAAATAAGTTTTGGGGAATTGCAAAGAAGTATCAATTGCTCGAAATTTGTAGTACATGAAGCAAGTGCTCGTATTTGAATTCAAAAAAAAAAAAAAGAGAGCGAGAAAACACATGTACTCGAAAGAAAATAGATGTACAAAAGAGCATGTGAAAGTAAAATAAGTGGGTGTATCGAAGGTAAAAATTCTGAAGGTTCGATTTTATGCTGAGTCTAGGGTTTTTAAGCCAAAATTTATCTATCTTTTACCTACCCATAACCTAGCCACGTTACAACCTTAATAAAGACCTATCGATTCAAGTTTCTATGCTACCTACATTAGTGGAGAGAAATTGCTAAGATCAACATATGATGACATAAGTTAAACTTAATGATTGCATCTTAATCTTGAATAAGGGAATAAAGAAAAATCAAATTGGTAAGGGTTAACATGTCTTTGTTAAAGACGCATTTAGTATAATTTTGCTATTATAATAGTTATTGGATGTAATTTGAACCATATGTATACTTAAGTAGCACAATTATCAAAATTCTTATTTTTGAGCCTAAGTATATTAAGTTCATAATTTGGAGAAGAAAGTTGTTCTGAAGGAGTTTCTCAAAAGTGTTTCTGAGAAATTCTTTCTGAAATTTGTGCATTACTCGAGAGGAGCAATGATTTAAGTTTGGGGGTGTGGAAACACAGATTTATATAATTTTTCATACATAATTGTACTTAAAATCATGCATTTTCGATAGAATTTTTGTTATAAAAAAATTAATTTTATAAAATAATTAAATTGTATTAAAAATTTGAACATGTTAATTTTTAGTCAATTTTACAATTATTTTTAGTGAATTTTGATTATTTTTGACAGATTCGTACAAATGGCGAAAATTGACCCGGCAGACACTATTAGAAGAACAAAATCGAGAAGCAATTCGAAGTAACAAGGCGAAATAATTTCCAGCCTAAGATGGTCCAAATATATGTATTAATTCATAACATAATTAATTTTAATTTATTCCCAATTTAATTTGGGCTAAATAAATTAATTTTAATTAATTATGGAAAAAGGGCCCAGTTGAATCGCACCAGTTGAACCAAATTGAGCGAACCGAACCAGCCACCAATTGGGCAGCCTAGAACCTGTAACATCCCGAAATTGGGCCTAGTAGGATTGGGCCCAATGGGTTTTGGGCGTAGGAGTGGTTAAAATATTTGAGAACAAGAGAATGGCATTATTGCAAATTGGACTTATTCGTTAAGTGAATTTGTAAGGTTATGAGGTTTCTATGAAGTCTCGGGTTTAATTGGGCCTTAGGAAAAATTTGGTATTTTAGCACTTTAAGGAGAGATGGTAAGTAGCTTCAAGACTTATAGAAATAAATGAGTAAAGTGCTTGCATAAGTGAGCAATTGGTAAAGAGGAGATGATGCCACATGAAGCACCTTGAGGGAAGAGGTTCAAATCCCATTGTTTGCAAATTTGACTATTATTTTTTTTGCTTTCCTTCCTTATATGTCGGCCAAGAAGTATTTTTGGTAAGTGTGGACTTCATTATTTTGGTAAGGTGGCTAAAAGAATATGGCAAGGTTAAAGGTTGGGAAAGGAATCAAGAGGAATAGGAAAGAAAGAGGGACAAGAGGCTAATATCGTGGGAGGTGTTTTGGAAAGTATGGGTGGCCAAACTCTTATCCTAGGGGGGATGCATGTGGACGGTTTTGAGGAAGATAGGTGGTTGAAAAATTTTATTTGGCATTTGGTAAAGTCTTAGCTTTGTTTTGGCCAAAATTTCCTTTGACAACTTTGTGTCATTCTCTCCCAATTTTGCAACTCTCTTTGCCGAAACCTATTAGCACAATAGTGCATTTTCTTTCTCTTTTGTTTGACCAAAAACTCATTTTCTTTCCACCTTCTTTGATATCCGAAATTCTCCATTTCCTTTTGATTTAATTTTTGGTGTTTGTTAGGCCAAAAACCTTTCTCTTTGCACTATTTGGTACTCTCCAAATTTCTTTTGCTTTGTGCCGAATTTACAAGCCATTGGTGAGCACACTTTCTTCATTTTTTTTCCTTGGGGACCGAAACCTTAATCCATCTTTCACCATTCTTTTTGTTGCCGAAATACTCACATTTCTTTTTGGTTCATATTTCTTTTAGTGTCGATCAAAACATTCCAAACACCTTGATACACCTTCTCCATTCTTTTAATCATTTCTTCTCATTTGTGTTGACATTCACTCCTTTGATCAATCGAGTGATAGTGGAAGGCTGAAACTCTGACTCATCTGTAGCCATTGTAAAATCGTTAGAAATCGGAACTAATATCGTTAAGGTAAGGGATTCATCATGGTTCTTTTTGGATCTTTTTCTTTGACCAGTTATTTTGCTTAACGAAATAGTGGTTGTGACTAATCGATTATATTTTTAGGGACTAAAACGCTCGATCTATCCCTCGTAATAAGAGACTCGGATTGTTGGTAAGTGTATAGATTGCTAATCAATCGAAATAATTGGTTGAAATGGTAAATTCGGTTTTGGGATTAATTGTTGACCGATTGTATCTTTAGGTGCCGCGGAGAATATCGTGTTACAGATTCCGAATAAGGTGTGTAATCCCGTACCCTTCCGAATATATGTTTGAAATGGTGAGTAAATCTCACATCTCTTTGAAAGTTTACATGAAATATTCTATGATTCGGTAGAAATACCAAAGAAAATCGATAACCGGCATCCGTGATCACTCGTACGTGCGTATGCTCGTAGTGGTAATCATGTTTTGTAATAAAATAGTTTCGGTCCGAAACAGTGGCATGTATTTGAAAAATCACGAAACATTGGATAAAAGGAATTACAAAGTGAGTAAGATATCAGATTAAAGCTTACTGTGTCTATTTTAATATGGAAGAAACAGAGAAGGAAAAAGAATATTATATTCTGAGATATGTTAATTTTAGTGAGACTGGTTCTGAATGACTTCGGGGTATTATGTTCTATCTTTGAAAAACCGTATAAAATTGTACAAAGTGAATTAAGAGTTATAGTTGATATGTATGGATTCCTTACTGAACCTATTTTCAATAGAAACAAGTGGGAGCAGTATATGAAAAGTGTACAATAAGATATTTGAGATTAAGGTAAGAGAAGTCAGAATCATTGGACAGTGAAACAAGGGAAAATTTAAGGAATAAACTGTATTAAATGGTTAAGCTAAAAATTCTAGAAATATTATAGACGAATGATATATGAGTCTAGTTTCAAGGAAAATTTACGGATTTAGATTTCAAGTTTCCTCACTCGAGTTATAGTCAGTTTAGTTAGTATGACGCAGATGGACAGTTTCGATTTTTATGCCCCAAATTAGTAATTAAGCCTAGGTTGCAAAAATTACCATCATACCCTTAGAGGGTAAATTGTAACATCCCGAAATTGGGCCTAGTAGGTTTGGGCCAATTGGGCCTTGGGCTTAGGAGTGTTTAAAATCTTCAAGAATCTGAGAATGGTGTTATTGCAAATTGGACTTATTAGTTAAGTGGATTTGGAAGGTTACATGGTTTCTATGAAGTCTCGGGTTTAATTGGACTTTAGGAAAAATTTGGTATTTTAGCACTTTAAGGAGAGATGGTAAGTAGCTTCAAGACATATAGAAATTTATGAGTAAATAGCTAGCATAACTGAGCAATTAGTAAAGAGGTTTGGCACCTCCAGTGGTTTGGTACCACAGTTTATTTTGTGACTTTGGGTCACCAGAGGTTTGGCACCTCATAGCGACTCGTCCCAGTGGCTTAGCACCACAGTGGGTTGGCCCCAAATTTGATATGACGGGATTGTCACCAGTGATTCGGTATCACAACGTGGGTTGGCCCCACAGATGGATTATTCGTGACTTTGGGTCACCAGTGGTTTGGCACCACATTATTATTGGATATCGTGACTTTGGGTCACCAGTGGTTTGGCACCACCAGTGGTTTGGTACCACACGAGGTAGAAACAGAGTTATGGATGGCTAGGTTTGGGTGCATGATACATTGCTTGGTTATGATTTGTGTAAGCTTGTTGTATTAACCGGGGGAGGGATTATGCACTGAGTCTTGGTGACTCACCTTCTCCCTTATCTTTTCAGGTGATTCTAGATCGCGGATGAGGAGCCGGGTGGACTCGAGGTGGCCCATGCATTAAAACATTTGGTTTTACTTGGATTTTGAATTGGGTAATTATTTTATATTTTGCTTTTATTATTTGGGTTTGTAATAAAGCCTTTTAAATTATGTTTTGAATTATTTATATGTTTTGGATTTGATTTCGAACATGGTTAAGTGAATTACTTGATTAATTTAATAATGTGAGCGCAAGGTTTTCTAAACTACAAAACGCAATGGTTTTCAAAACTTTACCATCGGGTAATACAAATCACTTGATAATAAATGACAACTTAAATGTTTTCGACAACTTAAACGGTTTTCAAACTTAAGTTTCCACACTCAAATAGAAACGGTTTTCAAATTAATCATTTGGGTTTCTTTTAAAATGACAAAAAGGTTTTCTAATCTATGGATCGGCAACTAAGTTTTAAAGACTGATTTTCGGGATCCCAAAGTAAACTATCGGTTTTTAAATAATCGTGCTCTGATTTCTTTAGGCATAAAACAACAAAGAATTTTTCACTAAAATTTAACCTTAACCTGATTTCCTCAAAATGTTTTTCCTCTGTAACATGTTAGATTCGGTCGTGGTGTGTTGACCGGGTTTTGGGTGTTACAATTGTGGTATCAGAGCCAAGTTCAAAGGCTCGGCTGTGGGCCCAAGGCCTAAAATGTTTTAAAGTATGGTCTTAAAATGTTTTTGTTTGAAATTATATGATTTGAAAGGCATGGCACCGAGTCCCCGACACCAATCCGCCCAGGTAAGTACCCCTAGCCTTTGGTTGTGATTTTTGGATGTTATAAATTTTGTATGACTAGTGATAGTGGACTACCTTAGAGACTGAAATTTATAGGACTCTATGGACTCGCGAAAACAAAACTCTTTAATAAGAATTATTCATAAAACTGTGCTTTAAAGATAGTGGAATAATGACTAAAGCATAAAACTATTAAATCAGATAAGTCGAGACTTTAGACCTGAGTACTCGAGGTCGGGGTCGTAATACGCGTGGACGCGGTAGGGTTAGGATGGCTGTGTCTGAGCCAATGAGGTCTGGCCAGGGGTCGGAAAATGAGATACCAGCACCACCACCAGCTGTAGGTGGTGAGTTCCAGGATCAGACGGGGGATGACGCAGTGTCTCAGGCGGTGCTGGGAGTTCTTGAGAGGGTAGCTGGAGTGGGTGGAGGCGCGGGAGCTTGGAAATCCGTACCTGAGCGACTCCGAGCCAATGGAGCTGAGGTTTTTTGAGGTGTTTCTGGTGTGGCTCCTAGTACGGCTGAGTATTGGTTAGAGGCGACGAAGCGAATCATGGATGACTTGAATCTGACTGCTGAGGAAAAGCTGAAAGGGATAGTGTCGCTTCTTCGGGATGAGTCATACCAATGGTGGCTCACGGTGCGGGATAGTGCTGCAGCGGAGGATCTCACTTGGGACTATTTTAAGGCAGCGTATCAGAAGAAATATGTTGGGTCTAGTTACATTGATGCGCAGCGGAAGGCATTCCTGAGGCTGGTTCAGGGGAATAAGTCTGTATCGGAGTACGAGGCGGAATTCTTAAGATTGAGCCGATATGCTCGAGGTATTGTGGCAACGGAACATGAGCGATGTGTCAGGTTCGAGGACGGTCTGAGGGATGAGCTGAGATTGCTGATTGCTTCACAACAGGAGCGAGAGTTTGCTGTGCTAGTAGAAAAGGCTAAGGTAGCCGGAGGGGTTAAGGAGTCTGTGAGGCAGAATATGGATAGGAATAGACATAAGAGAAGTTTTGGATCATCTGGGTCGGCCGGAGATTCTCAGAAGAGGGCTAGGCATGGTGGGTCGAATCAGGCGGGGAGGCCTGTGGCTGCTAATCAGGGACCAGTACAGTGTAATCAATGTGGGAAATCTCATTGGGGCGAATGTCGGACCGGTGGGAAAGGATGTTTTGAATGTGGCTCGCTGGATCATCGTGTGAGGGACTGTCCACGTAAGCTAGCCAGGAATCAGTCTGAGGGTCAGGGTCATGCTCAGATCAGAAATGAGGGACCGCCACCGCAAAGGGGTCGTGGTAACGGTAGAGGAGGTAATGGTTCTGGTCGGGGCCACGGAGCACCGGGCAGAGGTGCAGGCAACATTGAGGCAAGACAGCCTGGGTTGGTGTATACAGCGAGGCGTCGAGAGGAGGGCGACGCACCGGACGTCCTAGCCAGTACATTCTTAATCTTTGGGTTTCCATATACTGCTTTGATAGATGTTGGTTCGACTTATTCGTATGTTGCTAGTAGCATAGTAGAGACCATGAACCTAGACTCTGAGACTACTTTTAGGGAGATGACAGTACTTAGCCCTCTAGGTCACTCTGTAGAAGTAAATAAACTATATAAGGATGTACCCCTAGAACTCCAAGGGGTAGTGGTTGTGGCTGATCTGATGGAACTGCCGTTTGGGGAGTTTGATATGATTCTTGGGATGGAGTGGCTAGGTGTTTTGAGTATGTGTAGGAGTTCCAAATTCTAGTTAAAAGTATAGTAGTGTTATTAGAATCAGAGTGCGCAGCGTGGGTGTAGTGTTGTAAATTAGGATGTGCGACTGTTAGTTAGTTGGAAATTTCGAGGACGAAATTTCTTTAAGGAGGGTAGAATTGTAACATCCCGAAACTGGGCCTAGTAGGATTGGGCCGATTGGGCCTTAGGCTTAGGAGTGTTTAAAATCTTCAAGAATATGAGAATGGTGTTATTGCAAATTGGACTTATTAGTTAAGTGGATTTGGAAGGTTACATGGTTTCTATGAAGTCTCGGGTTTAATTGGACTTTAGGAAAAATTTGGTATTTTAGCACTTTAAGGAGAGATGGTAAGTAGCTTCAAGACATATAGAAATTTATGAGTAAATAGCTAGCATAAGTGAGCAATTAGTAAAGACTTTTGGCACCTCCAGTGGTTTGGTACCACAGTTTATTTTGTGACTTTGGGTCACCAGAGGTTTGGCACCTCATAGCGACTCGTCCTAGTGGCTTAGCACCACAGTGGGTTGGCCCCACATTTGATATGACAGGATTGTCGCCAGTGATTCGGTATCACAACGTGGGTTGGCCCCACAGATGGATTATTCGTGACTTTGGGTCACCAGTGGTTTGGCACCACATTATTATTGGATATCGTGACTTTGGGTCACCAGTGGTTTGGCACCACCAGTGGTTTGGTACCACACGGGGTAGAAACAGAGTTATGGATAGCTAGGTTTGGGTGCATGATATATTGCTTGGTTATGATTTGTGTAAGCTTGTTGTATTAACCGGGGGATGGATTATGCACTGAGCCTTGGTGACTCACCTTCTCCCTTATCTTTTCAGGTGATTCGTAGATCGCGGATGAGGAGCCGGGTGGACTCGAGGTGGCCCATGCATTAAAACATTTGGTTTTACTTGGATTTTGAATTGGGTTATTATTTTATATTTTGCTTTTATTATTTGGGTTTGTAATAAAGCCTTTTAAATTATGTTTTGAATTATTTATATGTTTTGGATTTGATTTCGAACATGGTTAAGTGAATTACTTGATTAATTTAATAATGTGAGCGCAAGGTTTTCTAAACTACAAAACGCAATGGTTTTCAAAACTTTACCATCGGGTAATACAAATCACTTGATAATAAATGACAACTCAAATGTTTTCGACAACTTAAACGATTTTCAAACTTAAGTTTCCACACTCAAATAGAAACGGTTTTCAAATTAATCATTTGGGTTTCTTTTAAAATGACAAAAAGGTTTTCTAATCTATGGATCGGCAACTAAGTTTTAAAGACTGATTTTCGGGATCCCAAAGTAAACTATCAGTTTTTAAATAATCGTGCTCTGATTTCTTTAGGCATAAAACAACAAAGAATTTTTCATTAAAATTTAACCTTAACCTGATTTCCTCAAAACGTTTTTCCTCTGTAACATGTCAGATTCGGTCGTGGTGTGTTGACAGGGTTTGGGGTGTTACATAAATTACCGAAATACCCTTAGTGGGTACGATTACCGAGTTATGAAAATGCCCCTAATGGGCCGAATTACGAAATGTCCCTATGGACCGAATTACGAAAATACCCTTTATGGGCCAAATGTGATATGTTGCTATATGGGCCGTTTAGTATTTGCTATATGGGCCGTTTGATATTTGATATATGGGCCAAATTGTGCAATGGGCCAAATTGTGAAATGGGCCAGATTTGTAATAATTTTATTTTGGCCTTATGTTGGAATTATCATATGAATGAATTGTCATACTTTTTATATACATGATTGCATGGGTTGGGATATTTGACGAAGAGAAGATGGCTTCGTGCCCAGTTAATGGCTTCGTGCCCAGTTAATGGCTTCGTGCCCAATTTAATGGCTTCATGCCCAGTTTAATCTATGGCTTAATGCCCAGTTGGTGTGTTGGCGGGGTGGGTGACTAAAGCTCCCCACAAGTGTGTTGGTTGGTACGGGTGGTGTGTAGCGGATGAAAACTAGGTTTGGTTGGGAAATTGCATAACACATGCATGTTATATATATGATATTATGCTATGATTGTAATGGGCTTAGGCCCAAAATATTGCTATGTGTGTTCCGACCCAGTGGATGATGGTAAGGGGATTATACACTGAGTTCTTGTAACTCACCCCCCTCTTTTCTTAATCCCTGTAGGTGATGCTCCGTGAGGTGGACTTGGGCCATGGATGACTTGGTGGAGGCCATACTTCAGAAATGGTGTTATTGAATTTTTAATTTCTATTTCCGTTTATTTTATTATTTTGCTATTTTGGTTTAAGTTGTAATAAGGCCTCTAAACTATTTTTATTTTTGCTTTATGGTTGGTATGTTTTTATTACTTTTTTTAAATTGTTTAAAATGAGAATTTTTCTAAAAACGTAAATAAAGGTTTTCCGAAATTGATTAACAAATGGATTTCAAAATAAACTTTTACAAATATGATTTAACTCGAACTTTCTTTCAAATTATTAACGACATTTTCAAAAGTCACGGATTTAAAGTTCAATTCCTTGATTTGTGATTCATCAATCAATCTTTCAAAAATACTTGTATTTTATCAACGTTTCCGCAATGTTTCAAGATGTTTTTGCAACTCTATTTCAAATGTCACATTTTCGTAAATCGTTTATTTCAAATATGCTTTCGCAACCAAAAAGGGTTATTAAGGATAATTATGTTTTCACGTAGACACAATTGCTTAAGTGTTTTGGGTTTTAACAAAGAGGCTGTAATTCTCAAATAAGTTTTTAACAATTGCAAAGATGGTTTTGAAAATCACTTCCAGGTGGCACGCCAAATTCGGGCCTAACTTCTAGGCCGGGTTTGGAGTGTTACAGAACCGTTCAAATGCTGACCATTTAGCTGATTAAATGAGCTTGTAAAAAGGCCCTTGGAAGACTTCCAAATTGCATTCAAACCCCACCTTAAATTAAGGCTTTACGGATTCGCCTCAGGCTAATTTTAGCAAAGTTGAAAGTCTCAACTTTGCCATGTAAGATGGCCGGCCATGAGGGGGCTCTTTGGCTGCTGAAATTTTCTATTTTTAGCAGCCACCCTCAGCTCTATAAACACCCCTTTGCTGCCCATTCAAATCATCCCTCAACACTCTCATTCTCTCATCAATTCTCTTCTCTCCATTCTCTCTTTTTCTCCAAAGAAAAAAACCAAGCCTTCTTGTGCCTACTTCCCCTCTTGGAAAAGAGTTTTTTTCTCAGCCATTTGGGGGCAGCAAGTGAGTGTTCATAGAAGCCTTGATCGACAAGGACAACAGAGACGAAAGAAGGAGCAATCGGTCAAGCCACGGAGAAACACCGGATTTGCTTCTTGTTCCCTATCTTTTTAATTTCTATTATTTTTATAATGAACATATCTCTGAATATTCATGTCTTTGAAATGGTTATTTTAATCAATTTAGCTTGAATTAAGTCATGTTGGGTTGATTGCATTTCGTCCTCTTGATTTGTTAAATTTATGTTTATGTTGTTATAGGCCTCGGTAAAATGCTTGATTAAGTAAAATCATGCCTATGTTATTCTGGCATTATAATTGTTTAGATAACTAAAGAATTAATTATTTAAACACATTGAAATTGTAATTAATGGACACAGTACTTAATCAGCGCATGTTTAATTCTTCTAAGGTAGCTGAAGATTAGATTAACATTGTATTTGGCAATACATATGCCTTACATAACTTGCAAGATTATTGTGATTAAACTATTTCAAGGTAAGGATACTTTGTTACCTAACATAGTCTTTTATATTCTTATTAGGTTGAATTAATCGTTTGAATCAACATAGGAATATGCGAGAGATTGTTTAATTTAATAAGTATGTATGGGCAATAACATCTTTACCTTTATAAATTTGTTTAATCGGTCGAATTGGCATAGAAATATGTACAAGAGATGAATGGATTTTTGATTTAGCAAATTACCGAGTTGCCGTGATTTATTCGTAACAAGTATAAGTATAAGTTTAATAATTCTAAGGTAAGGAAATATAATTAATCCAACACAATTATATCATCTTGATTAAATCATATTTGGAATCGTGCACTAGAATTTCTTTGTTTTATTTTAATTATTTCATTTAGTTTTTAACTCTTAGTTTTTTTTATCTCTTTTTAAAACCAAATATTTTTCCTTCACCAAAGTTTTTAAAATTACTTTCATAAATAATTCTTTTACAATCCCTGTGGGAACGATAACTCGACATTTACTTGTCACTTTATTACTTGTTGCAATTGTGTACACTTGCACATTTCCATCGTTCCACCTTGCCTGTATGTATAGGCCTTAACACGGTACCCTGTATTATTTTCCTTCTATATGAACATTGCTCTATGACTAGAGTCTACTACAAGTATCGGTCGAGTACTTGCTCATATCATTCAATTTCGATCCAACTAATCCAACTTTTTCATAATTAGATTTAGTTTATGGGCATGCTGAACAATCATCTATGTCTAGAGATTGCACACATAGAATTTAGAAATAAAAGATAATTGAATGAAACTGTAAATTGAATCAGATATATGCTTTAGCCATTAAAGAAAATAAAAGCGTCATCATGTAATCTCAACCTGATGAGATTTAGATCATGGGTTGGCACATAAAATTCAAAACCAATATAACATCCAACACCATTTTCATCAATCAATTCACGGAAGAATAAAGTAAAAAAATACATAAGACTTCGGGAAGACAACTTTCGCGTGTCCAATTCACACTCTAGTAGCACAATGTCCTGTGGTGGCTGAGAGGAACTGCTTTCGTCTTCCTCTTCCCAGTACTGCTCAATCGCTACCCTCTATTCTTGCCTAAGGATTTCTCCCTCTTGTTCATCATTTGAGGGTTTCCTCATTTGGCTTTTTATAGCTTTCTTTTTCCAACAACCCTTGCTTATCTTGTCATATTTTTAAATTCTTTTTCAACAAACCAAGATTATCTTCTCCTTTTTTTAAATTCCTTTTTTCTAGGATAAAAACCAACATCCCAGGATTATCTTCTTTTATTTTTTAGGTAGATTTTTCTTGTACAAGTGCAATTTGGTTGAAACTGGTATGCGTTGAGTGTTAACTCAGTCTTCCTAAAATTGCCAGGGCATTCGTGTTGGCAAACTGCCCAACCTTTTAAGACAACAAACCTTCATTCCTTTATCTCATCTTTCATATCCTGCACCTACCAAACCACCAAACACAACCCTTTCACATGAAACTAAAAGTAACAAATAATAATATTTAAGCACCGTCCAAGTTTCTTATGCAATGTTCTAAATATGCTAAAATAATATCCTAAAATGTAGATAAGTTCACTTAAGTATAGACAACTGATCCAGTCTAAAGGCATGAATTATAACTCTTTTCAAGAGTTATCAGCCAACTGACCTTTAGAACTTGTGCACACTGATGTATGTGGTCCCATTAGCATCAGTGCCCAAGGAAGTTACAATTATTACGTGACTTTTAGTGACTACTATTCTCTATATGGATATGGGTATCTAATGCACCAAAAAAGTGAAACATTTGATAAATTTCGAGAGTTTCATGTGGAAGTGGAAAAATAATTAGGTTTATCCATAAAGAATCTTCGATCTGACCAAGTTAGGGAATATTTGTCTGATGGTTCTTAGGGTACCTTATAGAGAATGAGATTTTATCCAAATTAACTATACTGGGCACTCCACAGCAAAATGACGTAGCTGAGACAAGGAATAGAACCTTGCTTGAAATGGTTCGTTCAATGTTAAGCTATTCACAACTTCCTACTTCCTTCTAGAGATATGCGATACAAATGGCTTGTTATATTTAAATGATGTGTAAACCAAGTCTTCTTGTAAGACACCTTATGAACTATGACATGGAAAGAAAGTAACTCAAAATCACTTCAGAATAAGGGGTTGTCAAACACATGTTCTAGATAAGGATACAAAAAAGTTGGATGCACGGTCAGAATTGTGCATATTTTTAGGATATCCAAAAGGAACAAAAGGAGGATTATTCTACAATCCGAAAGATAATACGATGAAAGTTACTACTCATGCTACTTTCCTCGATGAAAGCTATATGGATAACTTTAAGCCTCAAAGTAAAATGGTACTCGAGGAACTTTTAGGAGTGGTACAATAATCACCAAGTTCAGTTCTCAAGAAAGCTGTAGAAAAACCTACAAATAGTCAACAGAATAGGGGAACCTGTCATAGTGGGAGAATTTCTAAAAAACTAGAATTCTTCATCTATGATGTTAATATTTATAATATAGAACCCAATCATGAGCATGATGGTTTACTCACTTACGAGGAGGCTATGCTCGATGTTGACTCCAACCTTTAGAAACAGGCCATAGATGCTAAGATTGATTCTATGAAATCCAATACAGTGTGGGAACTTATGGGCTTACCGATTGGGATTAAACCCATAAGGTGTAAGTGGATCTACAAGAAGAATAAAAATGCGGAAAGGAAAATGGAAACACACAAAGCTAGACTTGTAGGGAAAGGCTACACACAGAAAGAAGGCATCAATTACGATGAGACCTTTTCTTCGGTAGACATGCTCAAGTCTATCCGCATACTCCTATCCATCGCTGCTGCTCTTGATTACGAGATCTGGTAAATGGATTCCAAGACAACATTCTTGAATGGTTATCTTGATAAGACCATTACATGGCTCAACCTACTGGCTATGTTGTCAAAGGAAAGGAGCATAAAGTGTGCAAACTACTAAGATCCATTTATGGACTTAAGTAGGCGTCCTGCTCATGGAATAAAAGATTTGATCAAATGATCAAGACTTTTTGATTTGAGCAAAACTCTGATGAACCTTGTACTTATAAGTGAATAAAGCACAAAAAGGTGGTCTTCCTTGATACGAATCACCTCGGGTTTGAAAACGAGTCGTAAATGTTGCCCAATCGTAAATTAGGTAGTTTTTGTTTAAGTTGAACAAAAAGATAATTTTAATGGTAAGGGCTTGAGATAAAAATAATTAAGTGGTTGAGATGGATAGGAATTTGAAACAAGAAGGAACCTTTAATAAGTATTGAAGACCCGAATCTTATAAGTCTCAAATGACTGAAAGGAAGTTGAATAATCTGAGACCCGCTATCTAGCAAGATATGAACCAACGGTATAAAATTGAACGCCACACCCGAAAGGATGATAAGTTCGTAACAAAGTTAAAATTGACGCCACTAGAAACTAGATAAGTCAATTCGAACCTTGAAGAATTAGGAGAGTGAATTTAAACTCACCAAATGAAATATTCATTCATAAAAATCCAAGTGTCCACAAATGAAAAATTAAGAAGCTATTTATAAGCTTAAGGTAGCTTGTCATAGCTATTACAATTCTATTTGTGCACATGAGAAATTTGGTCATGTTTCTTTTTGGTGTGCTGTCCACTTAAATATGGCATATGTTATCTAATTCTTTCAATCCCACTTTGGTCTTGTCGTCCACTTCAATATGGCACATGTTATTTAATTCTTTCAATTCAAATTTGACCGTGCTGTCCATGCATTTGTTCCACTAAGCAACATACAAACAATTGTTTATTCCATCATGGCATGTATTTGTTCCACTAAGCAACATATAACAATTGTTTATTCCATCATGGTTTGCACTCCTATTTATTATTCCAAAGCATTGCCATCCATATAGCACCATTCATCCACTTTTGAAAGATCATGGTTTTATTTCACATGATGCTTGTATCATCCTCTTTAAAATGCTCCCCTTTGACACCTGTAAAATTTAATTGAACATAGTTTAAAATTTAAACACTTTCTTTGAACATTAGGCACAAACAAAGGACATATTAAAACTCATACTAACTAAATAAAATAAAATAAAATAAAATAAAAATGACTGAGGACAAATTAAATATGCATAATAAAATGTTAAATGAACTAGCAACCGAACTAGCTAGTATATTTGACTTCAAATAAATTGTAAATGTTCGGTATGTTTTTGCAGTCCTTTCTTTTGTCGTTTCAAATTTGTGCCACTAAAGCTGAAATGGCGTTTTTAAATTGTTTAGCACGGCTACGTGTAATTGGTCCATTGGGCAGCGCGAGGGTGTCTAGGTTGATCTCCTTCATAGGTGAATTCATATCATTTCCTCCCTCTTTAAGCTGATTTGTCCTCGAATCATCACCTACATCAAAAGGAGACAGATCAGAGACATTAAAACTTGCACTCACATTATAGTCACCTGGTAAGTCCAATTTGTACGAATTGTCATTTATTCGTTCAAGTACTTGAAATGGACCATCCCCCTTTGGAAGAAGTTTGGATCGCCTTTGCGCGGGAAACCTTTCTTTGCGCATATGAACCCAAACCCAGTCCCCTGGTTCAAAGATAATGCGTCTACGACCTTTGTTGGCTCGTTGGACGTATTGCTCAGTTCTCGCCTTGATATTCTCGTGCACCTTTCTATGTAGTTCCTTTACATAGTCCGCCTTTTTTCTAGCATCAGAATGGATAAATTTGTCAGAAGGCAATGGCAATAAATCCAGAGGAGTGACAGGGTTAAACCCATAAACAATTTCAAAGGGAGAAAACGTAGTTGTGGAATGAACAGCTCGGTTGTAAGCAAATTCGATGTGGGGCAGACAGTCTTCCCACGTTTTGAGATTTTTTTGCACCAATGCTCGCAACAAGGTCGAAAGGACTTGGTTCACCACCTCGGTTTGTCCATCCGTTTGAGTATGACAAGTGGTCGAAAATAGCAATTTCATCCTTAGCTTTCCCCATAGAGTTCGCCAAAAATGACTTAAGAATTTTACGTCCCGATCGGATACGATCGTTCTTGGAACTCCATGCATAATTTCCCTAAAAAACAAGTTTGCAATATGCACAACATCGTCAGTTTTAGAACAAGGTATAAAATGGGACATTTTAGAAAAACGATCAACTACAACAAAAATTGAGTCATTCTCCGTTTTAGATCTCGGTAAGCCAAGGATGAAATCCATGGAGATGTCGGTCCAAGGAGTGTCCGGAATAGGAAGGGGTGTGTATAAACCATTAGGCTGAACTTGTGATTTAGCCCGTTTGCAGGTTATGCAACGATCGCAGATCTGTTCAATGTCCTTTCGCATTCCTGGCCAGAAAAATGTTCTTGAAGATTGGACAATGTTTTGTCTCTTCCAAAGCGACCCATAAGGCCACCGCTATGTGCCTCTAATACAAGCATGTCTCGCATAGAGCCTTGCAGTACGCATAACTTGTTTTCCTTGAAAAGGAATCCTTCATGCCTGTAAAACTTATCAAAAGCACCACTCTCGCAAGCATTATAGACATTTCCAAAATCAGCATCATTAGAATACAATTCCTTGATGTGATGAAAACCAAGCAGTTTAGAATCAAGGGTAGTCAATAAAGTGTACCTTCGTGATAACGCATCAGCTACTACATTTTCTTTACCCTTTTTGTACTTGATTATGTATGGGAATGATTCTAAGTACTCGATCCACTTCACATGTCTTTTATTGAGCTTATGCTGGCCCTTAATATACTTGAGTGCTTCATGATCAGAATGAATAACAAACTCTTTTGGTCTTAAGTAATGTTGCCATGTTTCGAGCGATCTAATTAGGGCGTACATTTCCTTGTCGTAAACGGGATAGTTAAGAGTAGCTTCATTCAATTTCTCGCTAAAATACGCCACTGGTCTTCCATCTTGGGTCAAAACGGCTCCAATCCCAACACCTGAAGCATCACACTCAATTTCAAAAGTTTTAGTAAAATCAGGAAGGGCTAGTAATGGGGCTTTTACAAGACACTCTTTAATCGTATTAAAGGACCGTTGTTGCTCATCAGACCAATAGAAGGCTGAAGTCTTCTTGATTACGCTCGTTAAAGGAGCGGCTATCATGCTAAAATTGGGAACAAATCGTTGGTAGAAGCTAGCCAATCCATGAAAACTTCAGACTTGACTGATCGTCGTAGGACGTGGCCATTCTTGTATGGTGCGTATTTTCTCTTGATCTACTTCTAGTCCATTTGCACTCACGACATAACCTACAAAAACAACCTTGTCAGTGCAAAAAGAACACTTCTTAAGATTGGCATACAATACCTCTTTTCATAATGTTTCCAAGATTACACGCAAGTGTTGTTCATGTTCCTCCAAGGACCTACTGTACACTAAGATATCATCAAAATAAACAACGCATGATTTTCCAATAAAGATTCGTAAGACATGATTCATAAGACGCATGAAGGTACTCGGGGCATTTGTAAGTCCGAATGGCATTACCAACCATTCGTACAAACCTAACTTTGTTTTGGAAGCCGTTTTCCATTCATCGCCTTCTCGCATCCTAATTTGGTGATAGCCACTTTTGAGATCAATCTTTGTAAAGATTCGAGCTCCGCTTAACTCGTCGAGCATGTCGTCAAGTCGGGGTATCGGGTGTCGATATTTGACGGTAATCTTGTTGATGGCGCGACAATCGACACACATCCACCATGAACCATCTTTCTTTGGCACTAGTAATACCGGTACCGCGCATGGACCAAGGCTTTCTCGGATATATCCCTTTTCTAGCAATTCGGTGATTTACTTTTGGAGCTCTTTTGTTTCCTCGGGATTACTCCGGTGCATAGGTCGATTGGGTAGAGAAGCTCCCGACACCAAGTCAATTTGGTGTTCTATGCCTCGAATGGGCAGTAACCCACTTGGTATCTCATCCGAAAAGATGTCCTCGAATTCCTGAATCAGAGACAACACAGAAGAAGGAAGATTCTCGGGTAAGTCGTTACTGTTCAAAAATGATTCCTTGTATAGTAGGACATATATCGGTTGTCTAAGACATAATGCTCTACATATATCGCTTGCTCTCGCAAAAACACTCATTTTATCACTCTCTTTTGCATCTTTATTCTTTTGTTTTTCTTCTCTCTCATCAACATTTTTATTGTTCACTCTCTCATTTTTTTGACTTTTTCTTTTGTCTTCTTTTCTTTTTCTTTTGCTTGGTCAATAGAGAGTTTGAGTTTCTGCTGATCATCAAACACTTGCTTCGGAGTAAGGGGTGCAAGCGTTACATTCCTTCCATGATGCTTGAAGGAATATCGATTAGTGTAGCCATCGTACATCACGCAGCGGTTGTATTGCCATGGACGCCCAAGCAGGAGATGTCCTGCTTGCATCGGTACCACATTGCACAAGACTTCATCTTGATACTTCCCTATTGCAAAGGAGACCAAAACTTGCTTTGTCACCTTAAGTTCTCCCCTATCGTTAAGCCATTGCAGTTTATATGGATGGGGATGTTTGGTGGTAGTCAAACTGAGTTTCTCCACCAATATGGTGCTGGCCACATTAGTACAGCTTCCTCCGTCAATAATGACACAACAAATCTTCCCCTGCACTTGGCAACGCGTATGGACCCAACAAATCTTCCACGCGTGGTTGCTCATTTTCGACACCTAGTAAGCTAAGGCTCCTCTTTACCACTGAGATCTCTCCATTTTCAGCTTGCTCTATTTCTTCCTCACCTTGGGACATCTCTTTGGCATCATCCTGCCTTTCACTTTCGGATTCAATCTCACCATTATCTCGAATAAACATCGTGTTTCGGTTTGGACATTGACTTGCAATGTGACCTCGACCCAAACATTTGAAACACTTGATGTCTCGGGTTCGATTCAGAATAGCTTCCATTTTGCCTTTGCTCGTCTCACCACTTAGCTTGTTAAACTTAGGCGCGTCACTTGCTTCTTTGGCTCGGTTCGACATGTCCTGTTTGTTGGTCCCTTGCCCCCACTTAGATGTTGAAGAATTATTGGGAATTGCTCGAGACGTAACTTTTCATTTGAGCTACTTTTTGACCTTTATTGCCATGTGGACCATATCGATGATTTTGATGTAGTGGTGTAGTTCTACAATATTAGCGATATCTCGATTGAGGCCAGTGCTAAAGCGTGCCATTGTGGCTTCTTGATCTTCATCCACATTGGCTCGGATCATGGCTACTTCCATTTCCTTGTAGTAATCCTCCACACTACAATGACCCTGAGTTAGGCTTTGCAACTTTTGATGCAACTCACGGTGATAATAAGTTGGGATGAATCTTTTTCGTATTAGTGCCTTCATTTCTACCCATGTAGATATTGGACGTTCACCGTTCCGTCTTCAGCTCGTTGTTAATTGATCCCACCAAATAATGGCATAATCAGAAAACTCGATGGCAGCAATCTTCACCTTTTTACTCTCCGAATAGTTATGGCACTTGAAGATTAACTCCACCTTCTTCTCCCACTCAAGGTAGCCTTCTGGATCTGATCGCCCTTGGAAGCAGGAATCACCATTTTAATATTTTTCAAGTCTTCGTCGGCCCACTCTCGATCTCTTCGATTACGTGCTCGTTGACCTCTTCTTCGTTCATTTTGTCCAGAAGCTTGATTGCTGTCAACTTCATTTGGTTCGTATAAGTCGTTGTCATGCAGCCAAGGTCGTTCTCGTCCCCTTCTAGGAATTGAAGGAGTGTTTGCTCATTGTCTCTATTCATCTCTTTGGTCCAAACGTTCGGTGATAGAATGGAGCAAGCGTGTGACTTCTCGTAATGCAACTTGCATTTGTAAATCAAAACCTCTACCTCCGGGAACATTCCTTTGGGGTTGCAATCCTCTTCCACCACCAGCGGCATCTGACGCTTCATCGCTCACTACTCGTCGTTCGGGACTTCTAGACATATTGAACAAAGTTAAAGAAACCTCACCACAATCCTCACTTGTTCACTCACAAGGAAAATAATTATTAACAATCACACTTGTGTTTCACTCAATTTCTGGCTTTTTTTTAATGAAATCTCTCTTGCCTTTTTCCACTCGAATTCACTTCTCTAAATTCTAGAAGGTTGCCTTCGACTTACAAGCAACTTGTAGGTCGATTTCAAGGAGTTAAAGGGTAAACTGTTTAGGTAAGGGTAGGAAAAAAAATTTTGGTATAGTAACGTTGGGGTGAAGAAGGGTGGTTTGAAGATCGGGAAAGAAGTAATGAAACAAAACTTGCAAACTTTTCAAAAATTTCCTCACACACTTTTTTTTTTGAAACTCACTCAGAAAACTCACTCGAGATTATCAAAAAAAATGTGCCTAATTTAATTGGCTCTGATACCAGATGATACGAATCGCCTCGGGTTTGAAAACGAGTCGTAGATGTTGCCCAATCGTAAATTAGGTAGTTTTTGTTTAAGTTGAACAAAAAGATAATTTTAATGGTAAAGGGTTGAGATAAAAATAATTAAGTGGTTGAGATGGATAGGAATTTGAAACAAGAAGAAACCTTTAATAAATATTAAAGACCCGAATCTTATAAGTCTCAAATGACTGAAAGGAAGTTGAATAAACCGAGACCCACTATCTAGCAAGATAGGAACCAACGGTATAAAATTGAACGCCACACCCGAAAGGATGATAAGTTCGTAACAATGTTAAAATTGACGCCACTAGAAACTAGATAAGTCAATTAGAACCTTGAAGAATTAGGAGAGTGAATTTAAACTCACCAAATGAAATATTCATTCATAAAAATCCAAGTGTCCACAAATGAAAAATTAACAAGCTATTTATAAGCCTAAGGTAGCTTGTCATAGCTATTACAATTCTATTTGTGCACATGAGAAATTTGGTCATGTTTCTTTTTGGTGTGCCGTCCACTTAAATATGGCATATGTTATCTAATTGTTTCAATCCCACTTTGGTCTTGCCGTCCACTTGAATATGGCACATGTTATTTAATTCTTTCAATTCTAATTTGACCTTTCCGTCCATGCATTTGTTCCACTAAGCAACATACAAACAATTGTTTATTCCATCATAGCATGTATTTGTTCCACTAAGCAACATATAACAATTGTTTATTCCATCATGGTTTGCACTCCAATTTATTTATTCCAAAGCATTGCCGACCATATAGCACCATTCATCCACTTTTGAAAGATCATGGTTTTATTTCACATGATGCTTGTATCGTCCCCTTTAAAATGCTCCCCTTTGACACATGTAAAATTTAATTGAACATAATTTAAAATTTAAACACTTTCTTTGAACATTAGGCACAAACAAAGGACATATTAAAACTCATACTAACTAAATAAAAAAATAAAATAAAATAAAAATGACTGAGGACAAATTAAATATGCATAATAAAATGTTAAATGAACTAGCAACCGAACTAGCTAGTATATTTGACTTCAAATAAATTGTAAATGTTCGGTGTGTTTTTGCAGTCCTTTCTTTTGTCGTTCTAAATTTGTGCCACTAAAGCTGAAATGGCGTTTCTAAATTGTTTAGCACGGCTATGTGTAATTGGTCCATTGGGCAGCTCGAGGGTGTCTCGGTTGTTCTCTGTCATAGGTGCATTCATATCATTCCTAATTTTGTATGTCGATGATATTCTTCATATCAGAAACGATGTAGGAGAATTGTCATCAGTTAAACTGTGGTTAGCTCAACAGTTTAGCATGAAGGACTTGGGTGAAGCTAGTTATATTATTGGAATTCAAATCCTTAGGGATCAAAAGAATAAAACGATAGGTTTATCTAAAGCATCATACATCGATAAGGTATTGGAATGTTTTGCAAATACCGATGCAAAACAAGACGGTTAGCTGACTGTATCAGGTTTTTCATATTTCTTTAGATGACTATCCTAAGACAACAGAAGAAAGAAAGCATATGAGTAAGGTTCCATATTTTTTGGCAGTTGGAAGCCTTATGTATGTGATGTTTTGCACACGTCCAAATATTTGTTTCGTAGTAGAAATGGTTAGTCGATATCAGGCAAATCCAGGTCTCAGGAATTAGCAAACTGTAAAGCATATATTAAGGTATCATAAAAGAATAGGGATTATATGTTTGTGTATTCTGGGGAGTACCTTAGTTCTGTTGGATACATAGACTCAGACTTCCAAACCTGTAAAGATTCGAGGAAATCGAAGTCAAAAAATGTATTCGTTCTAGGTCGTGAGCTAAAGTATGGATAAGTGTAAAACAAACTTGCACTGCTGACTCGACTATAGAGGCCGGGTATGTGGCTGCTTCTGAGGCAAACGAAAGAAGCAATATGGCTTTGAAAGTTCTTAACCGAACTTGAAGTTATTCCTGGTATGGAAAAAGCTATAACACTGTATTGTGATAATAGTGTTGCAATATCAAATACCAAGGAAATGAGAAGTCACAAAAGGACGAAACACATTGATCGAAAGTATCACTTGATACAAGAGCCAGTAGCCGAAAGAATTGTAGATCTGATGAAAGTAGCTTATGAAAATAACCTTGCGGATCCATTTACTAACTCCCTTAGCTAGGAGTTTTATCAAACACATCGAGGATATGTGAATACGAAACATGACACATTTACTTCATTAGGGCAAGTGGAAGGTTGTTGGGAAGTGTGCCCATATTGTAGTAAACATGTAACTCTTTTCTATTTATTTGAACGATGAATAAATAAATAAATTTAATTTCACATTTCACTATTATGTAATTTGTATTTCTATCTTTTATATTTTGCATGCATAGCGAAATTATAACAAGTAAATATTAACTCATTGATTACCTAAAGTTCAAACTAAAGATAAGTGACATTTTAAAGAACAATTACATTGCAAGAAAGACAACTTACTTCAGTAGATAATCTAAATGAGTTCGTAGTCTCGTAAAAGAATCAAAGTGAGCATTTGATTCAAATATTGAAAAGGATTATTATGTCATCTACCTTTCCAAATGGGGAGATGGCTAGTCTTGGTTATTGGAGCAACTAACTCCACAAATAGATACATAGATGTATTCATTGGTAGAATGATACATTGGGCTAGACCCAAGATGAATTAATTCTAAATCCGTTTGTGAATTAATTCACTTGTGACGTTCATGGTGTGATTTACCTAAATCCTAAGTTAGACACCGACCATGCGTATGAAACTCATGTGCTTTGATATAAGTGGAGGCTTATGCTCTAAAGATGATTGAGCCCATAGCCGGTGTGTTGTGTACATGACTTGCGTATGGCATGTATTTACTAGCAATAGTGGAATTCATAGCTCAATTAAAGAGTTAATGATATCCTCTCATTGGCATTGTGTGGATTGACAAATATGGAATGTGGCCATGGGTTGCTATGTTACAGTCTGTTTTTAGTCAAATCAGAACAGTTGTTTTGGGACCACAAATTTGAGGTAAAAATAATTATTTTACTATTATTTTAATGTCTACAGCATGATAAAATGATTATGTGAAATTTTCGTTAAGACATTTTAACGTTTGAATTCTTAATTTGATAAAAAGGACTAAATCGCGTAAAGTGTAAAACTTGTGTTCTATTAGCTAAAGATTCTAATAGTTATAGAACTTTAAAGTGGAGGTCCTTCTGTGGTAATTAGCCATTTATAAGATAGTGGATGATAGTGGCTTGGTTTTTGGTGTAATTAATAAGTGTTTTAAATGTTAAATATGTAATTTGGTAATTAAGGTAAATTAAATAAAAACAACAAATTGTATCATCTTTTAGTCATCCTCTTTCACCGAAATTTGAAGAGAAGAAGAGCCATTTTTAGGGTTTTTATTTGGTCAAGCTTCCATTGTCCATTTATGTAACAGTCCGGTTTAGACCCTAGTCGGAATAGTGGTTTCGAGACCACAAATCTGAGTCATGAAAATATTTTAATATTTTTTTCTGTGCCTATGATATGTGATTAAGCATGTGTGTAAGTTTCGCGATTTAATTTGGTCATTTACGTGCTTAATTTGAGAAAAGGATTCAATTGCGTAAAATGAAATTTAGTGGATATTCTTAAAAGGGCCAAATAGTGGTTGTTCTTTTAATATGGAGGTTTTATGTTGCAATTATACAATTGAATATATGCATGGACGATAGTGGACATGTATTTAAATGTTTTAATTAATGTATCATTAAGGGTAAACATGGAAATTGATGAATTAAAATGTATTAATAATAAAAACATGAAAATGACTATTATTATCATCTTCGTTCCACCGAATTTAGAAAGGAAAGAATGGTTTAAAGCTTTCAAACATTCATCCATGGACGTTCTTTGATTCAAGGTATGTTTTGCTTTGGTTTTTGATAATTTCTACTTTTTTTAATTGTTGCTTAGTGTTCTTCAAAACCCATGCTTCAATTTTGTGAATTGATGATAATTTTGAAATGTGCCATTGATGAACACATGAGTTTTGTAATGTTTGAAGATGAATTATGAAAGTTATGTGTTTGATTAACATAGTTTGTCTTTAAGTTTTTGGT
This sequence comes from Gossypium australe, assembly GCA_005393395.2. NCBI lineage: Eukaryota > Viridiplantae > Streptophyta > Magnoliopsida > Malvales > Malvaceae > Gossypium > Gossypium australe. The sequence continues at coordinate 84,596,737 of CM016617.1, read as the reverse complement.
GATTTTGAGTATTTTGGATTAAATTGAGAAAATAATATTTTAAGGGACTAAATTGTGAAATAAATGAAAAATGGGGGTTTCTAGGGACCTATAGAGAATTCGGTTAAGCATGGGTGTATTGAGATTTTGTGTATTTTGTGATTTTGTGAAATAGGGACTAAAATGTCAAAATGTGAAAATATGAGGGATAATTTGTAAATTGCCCTAAATATATGTTTTTGGATTGAATTGAATGAAATAGTGAATAAAGTTAAATTTGAATATGTATAGATCAAGAATTGAAGAAAACAGATTTAGATCGCGGAAAGTTGAAAGTGATTGAGTAGCCGAGTTCGTTTCCGTTTATCCGAATCCGAGGTAAGTCTATATACAAATAAACGTATTACATTGATATATGTATGTTCATATGAAAATTCATAATGATGAATATGTAAGATATGATGAGTACATGAAATCTGAGATAATATCGACATGGTGTCAACATCTGAAAAAGTCCAGTACGAACCTAGGAATAGGTAGGATTGCGTATGTCATGACATAGGTGTCCGATTGAGATATCGTGTAAGACCACGTCTGGGAAGTTGGCATCGATATGAGACATCGTGTAAGACCACGTCTAGGAAGTTGGCATCAAAATGAGATTTACGTGTAAGACCATGTCTGGGACATTGGCATCGTATTGATTTGTGTAAGACCCTGTCTGGGATAGTGGCATCGTTATCTGGTTACATGTAAGACCACGTCTGGGAAGTTGGCATTGTACGACCATTCTAAGTATTCTGAGCTTCCTATTTGATTCCGAACGGTTCAACGGGCAATTCTGAGAAATAAGTGACTAGGTGAAATGTATATTCGTTTCAGGTACGTTTGATGAGTATGCTTTGTATTAGCATGAAAGGTGAGTATATGTACCTAGATGCAATGATTAAAATGTCATATATGTACGGATGTGCAATAACCAAAAGTGATATTTGAGATATGATATGACGGTGAGAAATGGCTAAGCCAATGAGCTAAAGAAAATGATATGAATTTGCAAATGAGAAATATTAATGACATTGTATCAATGTGATTATGTGCCTTTTATGTTAAGTTTATTTGTATATGGCTTACTAAGCTTTTGAAAGCTTACTTTTTTTGTGTTTACTTTGTTTTACAGATCGTCAAAGCTACAAAAGGCTCGGGAATCGTCGAGGATCATCACCACACTATCAAACTCTACTTTGGTACTTTTGAATGTGTATATAGTTAAATATGGCATGTATAGGCTAGTTATTTTAGAATATGTTTGAGATATGTAAATAGCCATGTGATATGGCTAGATAAATGTTGGTGATATGTATGAGTGGTCATGTTGTATGATACTTGGTTTTGATATGTATTGATGGCTAGTGAAATGGTCATATGAATGGTAAGCTTATTGATGTATAGCTAGCATATTATTGATGGTAAATTTGTGATGGATTATGCTTTGAAGTGCTTGTGATTATATTGAGTTAAATGACTATTGAGTTAGTATGGTCGTTAGGCTCATAATTGAGTAGAACTGATGCATAATTTGATGTGTTTTGGTTGCCAATTGTGTATAGGATGATGCTTGTATGTGTTTGTAGGGATGACCCAAGTGTGCGTGGCATTTTGGCCTTGAAAATGGCCTATATTGCCCACATAGTTGAGCACACGGGTGTGTGACTCGACCGTGTCCCTCGTGGTTGTATTCCAAAACAAGTCAGACTTAACCATGGCCTGGACACACGGGCATGTGACTGGCCGTGTGGTGCAAGTCAGTGTCAACCACGGGTGAGGTACACGAGCATGTTTCAGGCTGTGTGGACAAGTTAGTAGGTATGCCCTGTTTTGACACAGCTTAGACACAAGGGCGTGTCTGAGGCCGTGGGAGGCACACGGCCTACCCACATAGGCGTCTGACCTTTGTAACTTAGAAACATTTTTAAAATTCTTAAAATTTCCACATGTGTTCGGTTTAGTCCTGGCCCCTTTCAAAAGCATGATTAAGGTCTCCTGACCTATTCAAGGGACACTTTGATGTGTTTGGTCAAGTTGGGTTATGAAATGTCCGTAAAAGTTTTTGATTGTCTGGTAATACCTCTTAACCCTAAATCGGTGATAGTTACAGGTTAGGGGTGTTACAATTTAGATCAAGAAAAGCGAAATTTGAATTTAGATTGGGGGAAAACAAGACTTTGGATTAGTCGATATGTTTCGTCGTTTTAGCAATCGAGGTAAGTTCGTATGTAATAAGCATTATTATATTTGTGTTTTAAATGCTTTGATATTGCATAAATTGTGAATATGATCTTGCAGACATATTCGATAATGATTCGGCAAATGTGAAATCCCGGTTGAACCTTAGGAATAGATTAGGATACGAATGACATGTCATTAGGGGTTATGTGATTTAGGTGTTGGTCCATATGTCCTACCGGTGGATGAGTTATCCGGCATGTGTTGCGGATTCTCGTCAGCTTGTGTGAGCAGCACCGTATAGCTTCATCATGACTGTCAGCTTGTGTGAGTAGACCCGTTGATAGCTCGAGAGTGAGCATTATATGTGATGTGAGACTGAGATAGCTTCGTTATGTATGTGGCACTTAAGGTGCGAGATTCCTGAGTATCCGATAGTATTTCAAATGGTTCAACGGGTATATCGAAGATATGAAATGGTGAGAAATAGATACGTAACAGTACAGGTATGTACGAAAAGTTTATAAGTATCGAATTTATGGAAATGGTGAGTTCATGGTTAATTATGTGATTGAATACATGTTAACATTGTGGTTAAATGTTTTGTAGCATGTTATGTTTATATTACTGGATGACAATTGAATGGTGAGTTTTGCTTATCATTTCATACGAGCTTACTAAGCTTTATAGCTTACTCTATTTATTTTTTCGTGTTTTATAGTGAAATCAAAGCTAGGTCGGATTTAAGAATCGTCGGAGATCTCGTCACACTATCAAGCTATCACTTTGGTACTTTTGAACCTATGTATTTGGTATATGGCATGTATAAGAGCTTGGGTCATTTTGGTGTATGCTAGTAATCGATTTAGCCATTTGAGTTGGCTTGTAAATGTTAAGTGTTTGGTTTTATGTATAGTCATGAGAGTTGGCTTATTTTGGTATATTTTTGGTGATGCATATATATGTGCATATGGCGTGTGTTATGTGTTTGATGGTGGATATGTGATGCTTGCTGATAATAGGTATTATGGATATCAAATGGTTGAGTTTTGAATATTGGTATGCTAGTGAATCTAGGCAAATAATGCATATTTGAAAATGGTTGTATTGATGATTTGTAAAGGTGAGGTTTGGTAAGAATTTGAATTGTATATTATGGTGTTGGTGTGTTTTGCATTAATTGGTATTGAAATGGTATGATTTATGCGTGGTTGAGGTTGCTTGAATGCCTATTTATGCCATATTGTGTGCCATTCGGTTTGGTGTATGTGTATGCAAATTTGGGTGGCAATATGGCTTGGTAAATAGCCTATTTTTGTCCACAAGGGCAGAGACACGGGCGTGTGTCTCAACTGTGCGTGACACATGGTCAGGTTACACGGCCGTGTGTCCCCTGGTGTTGAATTAGAAATCAAGCCAGTATGATCCACATGGCCCAGCACACAGGCATGTGACTTGGTCATGTGGCATATGTCAGTATACCCTAAAGATTTGGCACGGCCTAGCACAATGCCTAGCACACGAGCGTGTGAGGCCATTTCGAAGGGCACACAGGCTAGACACACGGGCGTGTGGTTGGTCGTGTGACCCAAGTCAGAGAGTTACATGGGGTCAGACACGGGCTGGGAAACGGCCATGTGATCCCATTTCGAATGTCCACATGGCATGTGACACGTGCGTGTATTTGGCCGTGTGAGACACACGACCAGGCCACACCAGCGCGTGTCCGCTGTTTTTCATAAAAATTTTCTAAGTGTTCCAGAAATTTTATAAGTTATCAATTTAGTCCCGAATCACCCCAAATGCATGTTTAGGGCCTCGTAGGTTCATGTTAGGGACAATGTGAATGATGTTAAATGATGATTAAATTAAATTTGAATATGTATGTTTAATTGTATAATAAGTTTGGTAATGCTCCGCAACCCTATTCTAGCATTGAATACGGGTGAGGGGTGTTACATTTATTGGTATCAGAGCTACGATTTAGTCGATTCTCGGACTAACGTAGTGTATGTGAGTGTCTAGCTATACATGCCGTATATAACCTGTGATAGTGTGGTATCTCCTAACAGTTTAAATCATGTTTTCATATAGTAAATGGATCTCAATCGAGCTGTGGCTGATGATGTTGAGAGTAATGCGCCAGCCTCCGTTCACAGAGTAGTGCAATCTAACTCGAAACCCGTATCGAGTAGTCAGGAAGGAGAGGCCAAGGAAGCCTTCTTCCAAATGATGAACGAGTGGTTCACGGAGTTTGTTCGAACAAATCCGGCTGCTCCACAACCTCCACCCCATCTATTCCCCAATCGGTTCCCGTAGCTCCTCAAGGTTTGGAACCTTTACGATTGAATAAGTGGGTAGATGATAAAATTCAAAAATACGGGGTTGAAGAGTTCAGAGCTATAGTTGACGACGATCCTGAGAAAGCATAGCTTTGGCTTGAGAATACGATCAGAGTATTTGATGAATTATCTTCACACTAGCTGAATGTGTAAAATGTGTCGTATCACTTCTGAGAGATACTACGTATCAGTGGTGGAATACTTTGATATCCGTGAACCGAGAGAAAGGGTCACTTGGGAATTCTTTCAAGCCGAAATACATCAGCCAATGGTTTATTGATCAAAAAAGCAAAAAGTTTCTGGAGCTGAAATAGGGTCGTATGTCTGTGACTAAGTATGAGCGAGAGTTTGTAAGACTCAGTAAGTATTCTCGAGAATGTGTTTCAACTGAGGCCATTACGTGTGAGAGATTCGAAGATGGATTGAACGAAGACATCAGATTGCTAGTTGGGATTTTGAAGTTGAAAGAATTTGTCGTGCTAGTTGGCCGAGCTTGCAAAGGCGAGGAACTTGGCAAAGAAAAGAGAAAATCTGATATCAAGGTTAGAGATTCGAGAAAGCGGTCGATGATTAAACTATATCACTCTTTGCCAAAGAAATCACAAGATTCGTATACTCATTCAGATGCTTCAATTGGGTATCCAAATAGAGATCGTGGAAAGCAATATGTAACACCCCTCACCCATATTCAACGCCGGAATAGGGTTCCAGAGTATTACCAGACTTATAAATCAATCAAACATTCAACTCTGCATAAATAATCATCAATCAATTTCAATCACATGGTCCCTATATGAGCCTGCTAGGCCCTAAACATACTTTGGTAGTGGTTTGGGACTGAACCGATAACTCAAGTACCTTTCACGAAACTCTGAAAATTTTTCTCAAAACATGGGACACACGCCAGTGTGGCTAGGCTGTGTGTCTCACACGGTCACCAGACATGCCCATGTCACAGGCTGTGAGGACATTTGAAATGGGAGCACATGGCCGTGTCCCACCCCGTGTCTGACCCCGTGTAACTCTCTGACTTGGATCACACGGCCAACAAACGCCCCCGTGTGAATAGCTTGTGTGCCCTAAAAAAGGCCATACACACCCGTGTGCCAGGCTGTATACTAGGCCGTGTCAAACCTGTAGGGTATACTGACTTATGCCACACGGCCAAGTCACACGCCTGTGTGTGAGGCCGTGGAGAGCATACTGACTTGATTTCTAAAACCACACCAGGGGACACACGACAGTGTAACATAACCGTGTGTCACACATGGCTAGGACACACGCCCGTGTCTCTGCCCACGTGGACAAAAATAGGCTATTTACCTAGCTATTTTGCAACCCAAATTTGCATGTACCTAAACAATCCAAATGGTACCAATTCAAGACACAAATATGCAGCCAAATAGCATCAACAATTGTTCAAATCATACCATTTCTTTACCATCAATACAAATCACAAATATACCACAATTTACATCTAATTTCATACCTAATTCACATATACAATTCAATTCACTAAACCCTTCCAAACATGCATTATCCTGTGTTAATTCACAAGCACATAGCTTCCCAATTATCAACACTTTAACATTCAAAATACCTAATATCATTAAACATCATAAATCCAACCTCAATCTCACAAGATAGGTCAACTACCAAACCTAAAACAAAACCATTAGCACATTTATAAACACATCTAAATCAACCAAAATATGCCAACTTCCTTGGCTATATACAAACCAAACATAGATATTTATAAACCAACTCAAATGGCTACATCATTTACCAAAATTGACTCAAAGTCCCTATACATGCCATATGACCCAAAACATAGTTTCAAAAGTACGAAAGTGTCAACAGATAGTGTGATAAAGTCTCCGATGATCCCCGAATCCGAGCAAGCTTTGAAATCACTATAAAACATGGAAAAGCAACAAAGTAAGCTATATAGCTTAGCAAGCTCATATGCTAACAATGAGAAAATATCATTATTCATTAATCATTCAAATAATAGAAAGCAATAGACAACAATTCTATTAAATCACAAAGCTATCAATGATCATTCACATAACTTACCAAGGAACTCATCAATTCCATAGTTTCAATACTCAATTCATTTACGTACATACCTGTACCATCTTGTATCAATCTCATACTCAACCACATCTTTCATTTACCCGTTGAACCATTCAGAAAAGGAGTCAGATACTCAAGGGTCTCACACGATAAGTACCTATACCATGGCCCAAAGCCAAATCACGGTAACTTATATCCAAAGTTCTGAAATCATGGCCCGAAGCCAAACCAGCCGATATACATGGCCCGAAGCCAAATCGATTTATCTCACACCTGAAGTGCTAAATCATGGCCCGAAGCCAACTCAAAGTATCCCTAATGACATGTCACTAGTATCCTAAACAATTCCTAAGGTTCAATCGGGATTTCAATACCAAATCGTAGTTAAATCACTTTTAATCTATTGTCGAATCATTCTCGAATCATTGTTGAACATATCCATAGTCTCATTTCCACAGTTCATGCAATACCAAAGCATTTAAACACAATCATAAATAAAGCTCATTGCATACGAACATACCTCGGTTGCTAAAACAGCGAATCAAGTCAACTATTTCGTAACTTCGTTCTTTCCCCGATCTAAGTCAATATTTCTCCTCTCTTGATCTAAATTTATTCAAAATTGACTCATTTAATCATTTATTTATTCAATTTAATCCAAAATATGCATTTTAACTGTTATACAGATTAGCCCCTAAACATTCATATTTTTACAATTTAGTCCTTATTTCACAAAATCACAAATTAATGAAATTCCAACTAAACCCATGCTAGCTGAATTACTATAATGCCCCTAGCAGCCCATATTTTTCGTTTATTTCATATTTTAACCACTAACTTTACACATTTCTCAATTTGATCCTTATTTTGCATTTTCACTAAAAATCACTTAACAAAACTTGTATAATTCATAATAAATATTCATAATCTATCATCAAACATAAAAAATCATACATATTCATCAATGAAAACTTTCAAAATCTTTAACAGTTTTGCAAAATAGTCCCTGGGCTAGCTAGTACTAGTTGCAACGATCACAAAAACATATAAATTATTAAAAACGGAGTCATAACCACTTACCAATTTACTCATGCAATTGTCGAAACCTAAATAGCATCCATGGTTGTTTTTATTTTCTTAGTTTCGATTACAATGAGAAAGATGAGCAAAAATTATGACTTTTGTTTTATTTAATTTACTTTAATAACTAAATTACATTATTAACCTTTAGTATAAATCATTTAAATCATCCATTTAATGTCCAATATTGTCCAATTACCATCAAAACGGTCTAATTACAATATAGAATTCAACTTTTACGCTTTACGCGATTTAGTCATTTTTCTCAAATTAACCAACCAAACTATAAAATTTCTTAACGAAATTTTCACACAAACATAATATCATGCTGTAGACATTAACATAATAATAAAATAATTATTTTGACTTAGGATTTGTGGTCTCGAAACCACTGTTCCAATTTGACTAAAAACGGGCTGTTACAACTCTCCCCCTTAGGGATTTTCGTCCCCGAAAATCTTACCAGTGAAAAGGTTATGGTAATTTTTTCTCATAGCTTCCTCAGTTTCCCACGTAGCCTCTTCAACATCGTGATGTTGCCACAAGACTTTCACTAAGGCTATGTGTTTATTTCTCAAATCTTTAATCTCTCGAGCCAAAATTCTGATCGGTTCTTCGTTGTATGTCATATCGGGTTGAATTTCAATCTCTGACGAAGAAATCACATGTGATGGAACAGATCTATATCGGAGCAACATCGATACATGAGACATATTATGGATTTTTCTCTAGCTCAATTAGTAACGCTAACTGGTATGCCATTGACCCTATTCGTTCAATAATCTCATATGGCTCAATGAATCGCGGACTCAATTTACCTTTGTGACCGAAACGAAGTATTTTCTTCCACGGAGATACTTTCAAGAACACTTTGCCACCGATCTGAAATGCAATGTCTTTTCATTTCAAATCTGCGTACAATTTGTGATGATCTGATGCTGCTTTCAAACAGTCGCGAATTATTTTCACTTTCTCTTCGGTTACTCTAATTAAATCAACCCCGTGAATCTATTTCTCGCTAAGCTCAGTCTAGTACAATAGTGTTCAACATTTATGACCATACAATGCTTCGTACGGTGCCAGTTTTATATTTGATTGAAAATTGTTATTATATGCAAATTCAACGAGCGGCAAATATTTCTCCCAGTTGCCTTCGAACTTTAAAACACAACATTAGAGCATATCTTTGAGAATCTGAATTACTCTCTCAGACTAACCGTTTATTTATGGATGAAATGCTGTACTGAAATCAACTTTGTACACAGAGCTTCTTGCAATTTCTTCCAAAACGCGACGTAAACCTTGGATTTCTATCCGAAATAATCAAAACTGGCACCCTGTGCAATCTAACGATCTCAGCAATATACAATTCAGCTAACCTATTGAGTGAATAATCAGTACGTGCCAGAATGAAATGTGTTGATTTTGTCAGTCGATCAACGACAATCCAAATTTCATCTTTCTTCTTCGGAGACAGGGGTAATCCCGATACGAAATCCATAGTCACTCTATCCCATTTCCACTATGATATCATCAAAGGCTGAAGTAAACCCGAAGGCACTTGATGCTCTGCTTTCACTTGCTGAAAGATCAATCACTTCGATACAAACTCAAAAATATCTCGTTCCATACTCGACCACCAATACGATTGCTTCAAATCATTGTACATCTTGGTACTTCCCGGGTGAACAAATAAACTACTACTATGTGCCTTGTGCAAAATTTTTTGAACCAACTCTGGATTTTTCCGTACAGAAATTCTATCTCGAAACATCAAACAATCATCGAACCCGATTTGATACTCTGAATCAATATTCGACTCGCATTGCCCTCTTTTAGCTTGCAATTCACTATCACCTTTCTAAGCTTCACAAATCTATTGAAGAAATACTGGTTTAGCTTTTAACTCAGCTAAAATCGAACCATCATCAGCTAATGTCAACTGTGTATTCATAGCTCTCAAGGTAAACAATGATTTTCTACTCAAAGCATCTGCGACTACATTTGCTTTTCTCGAGTGATAATCAATCACTAACTCGTAATCTTTCAATAACTCAAGCCATCTCTGTTGTCGCAAATTCAAATCCTTTTGAGTCATTATATACTTTAAGCTTTTATGATCAGTAAAGATGTGGCATTTTTCACCATACAAATGATGACACCAAATTTTCAATGCAAAAACTATAGCGGCCAACTTTAAATCAGGCATCAGATAGTTCTTTTCATGCGGTTTCAACTATTTGGAAGCATAAGATATAACTTTTCTCTCTTTCATCAACACGCAACCCAAACCATTCAATGACGCGTCGTTGTAAATTACAAATTCTTTACCTGATTCTAGTTGAACCAACACTGGTGCCACAGTCAACAATGCTTTCAATTGATCGAAACTCTGTTGACATTTTTTGGACAATTCAAACTTTACATCTTTCTGTAGCAATCTGGTCATCGGTGTAGCAATCATCAAAAATCCTTTAACGAAATGTCGATAGTAACTAGCCAATCCCAGAAGGCTTCTGACCTCAAATACATTTCTAGGTGGTTTCCCGTCAATAACTGCAGAAATCTTACTCAGATCAACTTGAATGCCATCTGCCAAAACAATATGTCCAAAAATTTGACTTCCAAGAGCCAAAACTCACATTTGCTGAATTTAGCAAACAATTACTTATCTCTCAAGATTTGCAACACAATCCTCAAATACTGAGCATGCTCAGACTCATCTCGAGAGTAGATCAGAATATCGTCAATGAACACAACAACAAATCTGTCTAAATACGGTCTGAAGATCCTATTCATCAAATCCCTAAAAATGGCAGGAGCATTAGTTAGTCCACAAGGCATAACAAGAAATTCATAGTGTCCGTACCTCGTTCTGAACGCAGTGTTTGGCACATATGAGTCTTTAACTCACAACTGATAATAGCCAGATCTCAAATCAATCTTTGAAAATACTATTGCACCTTTCAACTGATCAAACTAATCATTTATTCTCGGTAACAGATACTTATTCTTTATCATAACCTTGTTGAGCTGACGATAATCAATACACATTCTCATTGATCCGTCTTTCTTCTTTACAAATAATATTGGCGTACCTCAGGGCGAAAAACTCGAACATGCAAAACCTCTATCTTTTAACTCTTGCAACTGAGCTTTCAACTCTATCAGAGCCATTCTATACAAGACTATCGATATCGGTGAAGTTTTCGGTACTAGCTAAATAGCAAATTTAACCTTTCTAATCTGCAGTAACCCTGGCAATTCTTCTGGAAATACATCCGAAAACTCATATACTACTGGCACTGATTCAATCTTTGATTCAGACACTTTTGTATCTAGTATATAAGTAAGATAAATTTCACAACCTTTTCTCACACATTTCTGAGCTAACATAGACGAAATCACAATAGGTAATCCACTCGACTCATTCGATTCAATTCGAAGTATTTCATTATTCTGACACTTCAATTCAATGATCTTTCATCTATAGTTCACAAAAGCATCATGTAGAGTCAACCAATCCATACCCAGAATCACATCGAACTCATCAAATGGTAAAAACATCAAGGCAGCCGAAAAACAGTAACCCCGAGTCATTAAAGGACATTTCTTGTATACTTTGTCAACTAAAACATACTTGTAAACTCAGTAATTTCAATAGGCAATTTCTTACTAGACACTAAATTCTCACAAACAGACTAATGTATCAATCCAGGATTAATTAAAGCAATCACATTAGTGCCATAAAGAGAAAATGTACTGGTGATAACATCTGGTGATGACGCTTCTTCACGAGCGCGAATAGCGTAGGCTCTCGCAAGTGCTCTAGTCTCAGATCTCATAGCAGAGTCCTTTGTCACCCTTCGACTTCCACTCACATTTCCAACATTTCTTTGTGGTCTTCCTCTAGTCGACATTGTAACAGACCGAATTTGACCCTAATTGGAACGGTGGTTTCGGGACCACGAATCCGAGTCCGAGGAATATTTTTAATGTATATTTTGTGTTTATTATATGTGAATTACTGTGTTTGAAAGTCTCCTAGAAAAATTTTATTGTTTATGTGTTTAATTTAGAAAAAGGACTTAATCACGTAAAGTCAAAAAGTTGCAATCTATAGTAGAAAGTGCCTATTTGATGATGGCTTCTTAACATGGGGTATTAAAATGGCAATTAGCCCATTTCTAGGTTAGTGGGTGGCAATTGTCATAACTAACCTTAAGTTATACATTAGTTTTAACTCATTTTAAGGGTTAAATTAGTAATTGAATAATTACTTAATATATATGTTAAAATAACATAAACAAAGCCATCATCTTTTCCACTCTTGCATGGCCGAATGTTGAGAAAGGAAGGAGGATTTTATTTCTTTGAAATTTCGGCACTTTGAAGCTAAAATTCAAGGTGAGTTTTTAGTTGATTTTCGATAAATTTTACGTTTTTGAGATCGTTGCTTTGAACTGTTGTTGACCCATGTTAGAATTTTTGAAAATGATCATGTATGAGGTTCGGCCATTGCTAGATTCTTGTGATTTTTGGTGTTTTATGATTTTATGTAAATGATATGTTAAAGATTAGTATATTTTGCATTTGAAATTTTAGTAAACTTGAGTATTTTGGGTTAATTTGTAAAAGTAAAAATTTGAGAGGGCTTAAATGCAAAATAAATAAAGTGGGAGGGCTTGCAAAGTCCCTAGGAATATTCGGCCCTTGTATAGTCTTGGCAAATTGTGAGGATTTTGTGTTTTGTGTAATTAGTACCAAAATGCAAAAATGTGAATTAGTAGGGGTAAAATGGTAATTTGGATGTTGATGTGTTTTGGGATTAAATTGAAGTGAATTGTACTTGAATAAGCTGAATCTAATGTGTTTTAGATCAAGAGCAAAGAAAAACGGAATTAGATCGGGGAAAGACGAAGGTTCTCGAATAGCCGATTTACACGGTCTATCGATAGCCGAGGCAAGTCTTTAAGCGAATATATGTTAATAAATGATTTATGATTCTACTGAATGATAACATTTGAATACTTTTGGCATGAATATGTGAACTAGCCGAATAGAAGGGTGCTAAATTGAATTGATTGAAGTATTATAAAATGTGATGTAAACAAATGTAATTTTGGTTGGATATGCGAAAATAATAGGTGATATATGAGTAGTTGTAAAGTTAGCTCTATGAACTGTGAATTGAAGAATAACCATATTGATATTTCGAGCTTTGAGCCTAGCAGGCCTCGTGCCGATGATCTATTTCGGGCTTTGTGCCTAGCAGGCCTCGTGCCGGTGATCTATTTCAGGCTTTGTGCCTAGCAGGCCTTGTGCCGATGATATAATTCAGGCTTATTGCCTAGCAGGCTTAATGCCGGTGTTATGATTTCGGACCTCGAGTTCAGCAGGCTTAGTGCCGGTGTGTGAGATTCAAGTAATGTTTAGTAAGATCTAGCTGATAAACTAAGTATGCCTAATCATTTGGGAGTGAATTTGTAATTCGGTTGTAAGGTATGTACTATCTCTACTTAAGTGATCTATGAACATGCATATGGGAGTGTATAGATGTATGAATGTGATGCCATTGAGAAAAGGAAGATACGAGGAGGTGTTATGTATGTATATGCATATTCGGCCATAATGTATATATGTATAAGATAAGAAATGTTTATTTAAGTTCATGAGTTGGTTGTTTTAAATGTGGAATCATTGAGTGTGATAATGTTTTGCTTAAGACTTACTAAGCTAGCAAGCTTACTGTGTGTTCTTGTTTACTTTTATTTTATAGATTTTGGTTCAAGCTACGGACTCGACGGATCCTTGAAGAAGTCAACCACACTATCGAATCTCTTTTTGGTATTGATAAATTTGGTTGTTATTCGAAAGGGCATGTATAGGCTAACTATGATGTGTTACTAATGATACTTAAGCATGTATATGTATTAGCCAGGCGAAGATGGCTATTTGTTTTGGCTAAATTGCTCATGTGTTTTGATGAAATATTTTGCTCATGCTATGAACGATTGATTGCATTTGGATGTGGTTTAGGTATTACGTAATACATGAATGAGTGTTACAAATATTATCTATTTAGTTGGAGAAAACTTGACTTGGGTCGTTGTTGTTTAATATAGTAGATTCGGTTAGGCCATAGTAGTGATTTTCTAATCAAAGTAGTATGTGTATATCATTTAATTGTTAGGTTCATTGTTAACGAAAGGCATAGATAGTTATAAATTATGAAAATGCGATATGTATGTTCGGTCAAGGTATGGTTTATATGTTTGTATTTCTAGGTTAAGTTGGTTTGAGATTTATGGTAATGAAAGGTCAATTATGGTAAGAAGTAGTAACATATATTGTGCGTAATTATAAGAGTTAAGGTTATGCATATTCGGTTATATGTACTTATAATTATATTTGAAGTGTTTTGTATCTTAGTCCATAAGTGTGAAAGCAAGTGATAATTGCTTGTAACCATAATGATATTTAATAGTAGCTCAACTACAAGGTTTGGTGTTTTTGGTTCGAAATAAAATGGTATTTGTGGCATGTTGTATTAAATGAATACTAAGGTGTTTCTATCATAAAATAAGTTTGATAAATATGTCAGTATTAAGGATTGAAGTATAATATTTGATCACTTAGTATTTGTGGATGATTATATTAAATATGTTTTATCTTAGCATATTAAGTATACATATATATATATACTATGCACTTGTGATATTGGATATTAAACTTTGTGAAATGTTTTATTTGTTCTATTAAGTTCACGTATACTTATTTATGAAAATAAGTAATTACTAATTATTAAATGTTTAAATGTCATTATAGTGATAAGCTCATGATATATATATATTTGCGAAAATGTTCTATGTGATTATGTGAATGTACGAAAGTTGTATTTTCTTTGATAATGCCTCATAACCCTAATCCGGCGACGGATACGGGTTAGGGGTGTTACATTTTATTGGTATCAGAGCTTACGATTTAGTCGATTCTAGGACTACCGTAGCGCGTGTGAGTCTAGCTATACATGCCTTTATCATATATCGATAGTGTGGTGACTTCTGACATTCTGAACTGTGTTTTATATAGTAAATGGACACTGATCCTGAAAGAGCCGTAGCGGATGATGTAGAGAGTGTAGCGCCTGACTATGCACAGGGATCAGTGCCGGTAGACTCTCGACCAGTTTCGGGTAGCCACGAGGGGGAGGCTAAACAAGCCTTCTATTAGATGATGAACGAGTGGTTTACCCAGTTTATTCAGACTAACCCGGCTGTATACCAACCTCCACCCCTGAATAATCCAACTCCGGTACCTTCAACACCCCCGATGATAAATCCAATGAGATCTAGTAGGCCTCCCGTTGATAAAATCAGGAAATTTGGGGCCGAAGAATTCAGGGCCAATGATGATGATGACGCAGAGCGAGCCGAAATGTGGCTTGATATCACTATTCGAGTACTTGATGAGCTATCTTGTACTCCAGACGAATGCCTGAAGTGTGCTATATCTTTGCTTCGGAACACTGCATATCATTGGTGGAAGACACTAGTATTAGTGGTTCCGAAAGAAAAAGTGACATGGGATTTCTTCCAGAATGAATTCCGCAAGAAATATATCAGCCAGAGGTTCATTGACCAGAAACGTAAAGAATTTCTTGAACTAAAACAGGGGCAAATGATCGTGACTGAATATGAGCGAAAATTTGTCAGATTGAGCCGATATGCTCGGGAGTGTGTATCAACTGAAGCCATTATGTGCAAAAGGTTCGAAGACGGTTTGAATGAAGATTTAAAGTTGCTTGTTGGCATTCTTGAAATCAAAGAGTTTGTGACACTAGTCGAACGAGCTTGTAAAGCTAAAGAGCTCGGGAAGGAGAAAAGAAAGGCTGAGACAGAAGTTAGAGACACTCGTAAGAGATCGTCGGGTAAGAATTTCCATTCCACATCTAAGAAGTTCAGAGATGACTTCAGCCGACATAAAGCTACTTCAGATTTACCTTGATGTTATCGACCTCCAGTGGGCTCCCGAGCTACCTCGATGGCCAGTGTTGGTAAGGTTCCACAGAATCGAGTTGAATGCAAGCACTGTGGGAAATGGCATTCCGAGAGTTGTAGATTCCATGATCGGTCTTGCTTTAAATGTGGATCGTCAGATCATTTTATTAGAGAATATCCGATGTTAGTTGAGCAGAATACAGTTCAGAACATTAAGTCGAGCAACACGTCAGCGCGAGGCAGGCCACCCAGACATTCAGGCAATGTAGGTGGTAGTCAGAGAGGAACGAAGAACACTGCAGTTTGATTCGAGGCTAGAGCACCAGCTAGAGCTTATGTTGTACGGGATAGAAAGGATGCTTCGTCCCCAGATGTTATTACTGGTACTTTCACACTTTATGATACTACTGTGATTGCATTGATTGATCCTGGTTCGACTCACTCATATGTGTGTGAAACTTTAGTATCCAGTAAGACTCTACCTGTTGAGTCTACTGAGTTTGTGATTCGTGTGTCCAACCCTTTGGGTCGCTGTGTACTTGTTGATAAAGTGTGTAAAAGTTGCCCGTTGATGATTCGAGATTCTTATTTCCCAGCTGAGTTAATGTTGTTGCCCTATGACGAGTTTGATATAATTCTGGGAATGGATTGGCTAACTTTGTATGATGCAGTGGTGAATTGTAAAAGAAAGATCATAGATTTGAGATGCCAAAATGGTGAGATCATCCGGGTTGAATCCAATAATTTGGATGGGTTGCCTACAGTAATATCCTTGATGTTAGCTCGAAAATATGTGAGAAAAGGGTGTGAAGCTTATTTGGCCTATGTATTGGATAATAAAGTGTCTGAGAAACAAATTGAATCTGTATCGGTTGTGTGTGAATACTCAGATGTGTTTCCTGAAGAATTACCGGGTTTACCACCAGTGCGAGAGATTGAGTTTGGTATTGAACTAATACCGAGGATGACTCCGATTTCGATAGCTCCGTATCGGATGGCACCTACCGAGTTGAAAGAGTTGAAAGCACAGTTGCAAGAGTTGACAAATAGGGGCTTTGCACGACCGAGTTTTTCTCCTTGAGGTGCACCAGTTTTATTTGTGAAAAAGAAAGATGGGACTATGCGAATGTGTATCGACTATCGGCAACTAAATAAGGTAACTATAAAGAATAAGTACCCGTTACCTCGGATTGATGACTTGTTTGATCAGTTGAAAGGGGCTTCAGTATTTTCGAAGATAGATTTGAGATCAGGCTATTATCAGTTGCGAGTCAGAGATACAGATGTGCCAAAGACTGCATTCCGGACGAGGTACGGACATTTTGAGTTTCTGGTTATGCCTTTTGGACTCACTAATGCACCTGCTGTTTTTATGGATCTAATGAATCGAGTCTTCAGACAGTTTTTGGATCGGTTTGTAGTAGTGTTTATTGATGATATACTGTTCTACTCCAAAAATGAAACCGAGCATGCCGAGCATTTGAGATTAGTGCTACAAACTTTGAGAGATCAGCAGTTGTATGCTAAGTTTAGTAAGTGTGAGTTTTGGATGAAAGAGGTCAGCTTTTTGGGACATGTTGTTTCAGCATCAGGTATTCGAGTCGATCCGAACAAAATTTCGGCTATACTTGATTGGAGCCACCGAAGAATGTTTTCAAGATTCGAAGTTTTCTGGGACTTGCGGGCTACTAAAGACGGTTCGTGAAAGGTTTTTTTGTGATAGCTACACCTTTGACAAAACTACTACAGAAAGATGTAAAGTTCGAGTGGTCAGAAAATTGTCAGAAGAGTTTCGATCAGTTGAAAGCCCTTTTGACAGAAGCTCTAGTATTAGCTCAGCCTGAATCGGGTAAGGAATTTTTTGTGTATTCTGATGCTTCCTTAAGTGGTTTGGGCTGTGTATTGATGCAGGAAGGCAGAGTAGTAGCCTACGCATCAAGACAATTGAAGCCGCATGAAAGAAATTACCCGACGCATGATTTGGAGCTTGCAGCCATTGTGTTCGCACTGAAGATTTGGCGTCATTACTTATTTGGCGAGAAATGCCATGTTTACTCGGATCACAAAAGTCTGAAGTATTTGATGACTCAAAAAGATCTGAATTTAAGACAACGCAGGTGGTTGGAATTGTTGAAAGATTACGAATTGGTAATTGACTATCATCCGGGAAAAGCTAACGTTGTTGCGGATGCCCTAAGTTGAAAATCATTGTTTGCTCTTCGTGCGTTGAACGCACATATGGTTATGTCCAGAGATGGTTCGATAATAGCTGAGATGAAGGCTAGACCGTTGTTTATTCAGCAAATTAGTGATGCACAGAAAGTTGACAAAGATATGACTTCTAGACGAGCACAATGTGAAAATGATACAGAGTCAGAATTTCGAGTTGATAAAAATATCTGTTTGATCTATAAAGGCCGATTGTGTGTACCGAGAAATACTGACTTGATTCAGATGGTTTTGGATGAAGCTCATAATAGTCAAATGTTGATACATCCGGGTAGCACAAAAATGTACAATGATTTGAAACAGTTCTATTGGTGGCCGGGCATGAAGCGGGATATATCTGAATTTGTTTCGAAATGCTTAGTTTGTCAGCAAGTAAAAGCCGAGCATCAAGTGCCATCCGGACTACTTCAGCTAATCATGATACCTGAATGGAAATGGGATAGAATTACAATGGATTTTGTATCCGGTCTTCCTATAACACTGAGTAAGAAAGATGCCGTCTGGGTTATAGTTGATACACTAACTAAATCAGCTCATTTTGTGCCAGTACGTACAGACTATTCACTTGATAAACTTGCTAAATTGTATGTATCACAGATTGTAAGGTTGCATGGTGTACCGAGTTCCATTGTTTCAGACAGAGACCCGAGATTCACATCGCAGTTTTGGAAGAAGTTGCAAGATGCTTTAGGTACAAAACTTCATTTTAGTACAGCCTTTCATCCGCAGACAGACGGTCAGTCTGAGCGAACTATTCAGATACTTGAGGACATGTTGAGATGTTGCTTTCTCGAATTTGAAGGTACGTGGGAACGATACCTACCTTTGATTGAATTTGCTTACAATAATAGCTTTCAATCTAGTATCAAAATGGCGCCTTATGAAGCTTTGTACTGGTGAAAATGTCGAACACCGTTATACTGGACTGAGCTCAGCAAGAATAAGATTCACGGGGTTGATTTGATTAAAGAAACAGAATAGAAGGTAGCTATTATTAGAGGCAATTTGAAAGCTGCTTCGGATCGTCAAAAGTCCTATTCTGATTTGAAACGTAAAGACATTGAATTTCAGGTCGGAGATCGTGTATTCTTTAAAGTTTCTCCGTGGAAAAAAAGTACTCCGATTTGGTCGGAAAGGCAAGTTGAGTCCGAGATTTATCGGACCATATGAAATCATCGAACGTATTGGGCCTGTTGCTTATAGATTGAAGTTGCCCTCTGAGTTAGAAAAGATACATGACGTAGTTCACGTTTCGATGCTTCGTAAGTACAGATCATATCCGTCTCATGTGATCCCACCGTCAGAGATTGAAATCCAATCTGATTTGACATATGATGAAGAACCGATCCGTATCTTAGCTCGGGAAATAAAAGAGTTGAGAAATAAGAGAATTCCATTAGTGAAGGTACTATGGAATCGTCACAGAGTTGAAGAGGCTACATGGGAGCCTGAGGATTCAATGAGGCAACAATATCCGACTTTGTTTAACGGTAAGATTTTCGGGGACGAAAATCCTAAAGGGGGGAGAGTTGTAACAGACCGAATTTGACCCTAATCAGAACGGTGGTTTCGGGACCACGAATCTGAGTCCGAGGAATATTTTTAATGTATATTTTGTGTTTATTATATGTGAATTACTGTGTTTGAAAGTCTCGTAGAAAAATTTTATTGTTTATGTGTTTAATTTAGAAAAAGGACTTAATCGCGTAAAGTCGAAAAGTTGCAATCTATAGTAGAAAGTGCCTATTTGATGATGGCTTCTTAACATGGGGTATTAAAATGGAAATTAGCCCATTTCTAGGTTAGTGGGTGGCAATTGTCATAACTAACCTTAAGTTATACATTAGTTTTAATTCATTTTAAGGGTTAAATTAGTAATTGAATAATTACTTAATATATATGTTAAAATAACATAAACAAAGCCATCATCTTTTCCACTCTTGCATGGCCAAATGTTAAGAAAGGAAGGAGGATTTTATTTCTTTGAAATTTCGGCACTTTGAAGCTAAAATTCAAGGTGAGTTTTTAGTTGATTTTCGATAAATTTTACGTTTTTGAGATCGTTGCTTTGAACTGTTGTTGACCCATGTTAGAATTTTTGAAAATGGTCATGTATGAGGTTCGGCCATTGCTAGATTCTTGTGATTTTTGGTGTTTTATGATTTTATGTAAATGATATGTTAAAGATTAGTATATTTTGCATTTGAAATTTTAGTAAATTTGAGTATTTTGGGTTAATTTGTAAAAGTAAAAATTTGAGAGGGCTTAAATGCAAAATAAATAGAGTGGGAGGGCTTGCAAAGTCCCTAGGAATATTCGGCCCTTGTATAGTCTTGGCAAATTGTGAGTATTTTGTGTTTTGTGTAATTAGTACCAAAATGCAAAAATGTGAATTAGTAGGGGTAAAATGGTAATTTGCATGTTGATGTGTTTTGGGATTAAATTGAAGTGAATTGTACTTGAATAAGCTGAATCTAATGTGTTTTAGATCAAGAACAAAGAAAAACGGAATTAGATCGGGGAAAGACGAAGGTTCTCGAATAGCCGATTTACACGGTCTATCGATAGCCGAGGTAAGTCTTTAAGCGAATATATGTTAATAAATGATTTATGATTCTATTGAATGATAAAATTTGAATACTTTTGGCATGAATATGTGAACTAGCCGAATACAAGGGTGCTAAATTGAATTGATTGAAGTATTATAAAATGTGATGTGAACAAATGTAATTTTGGTTGGATATGTGAAAATAATAGGTGATATATGAGTAGTTGTAAAGTTAGCTCTATGAACTGTGAATTGAAGAATAACCATATTGATATTTCGAGCTTTGAGCCTAGTAGGCCTCGTGCCGGTGATCTATTTCGGGCTTTGTGCCTAGCAGGCCTCGTGCCGGTGATCTATTTCGGGCTTTGTGCCTAGCAGGCCTTGTGCCGATGATATAATTCAGGCTTATTGCCTAGCAGGCTTAATGCCGGTGTTATGATTTCGGACCTCGAGTTCAGCAGGCTTAGTGCCGGTGTGTGAGATTCAGGTAATGTTTAGTAAGATCTAGCTAATAAACTAAGTATGCCTAATCATTTGGGAGTGAATTTGTAATTCGGTTGTAAGGTATGTACTATCTCTGCTTAAGTGATCTATGAACATGCATATGGGAGTGTATAGATGTATGAATGTGACCATTGAGAAAAGGAAGATACGAGGACGTGTTATGTATGTATGTGCATATTCGGCCATAATGTATATATGTATAAGATAAGAAATGTTTATTTAAGTTCATGAGTTGGTTGTTTTAAATGTGGAATCATTGAGTGTGATAATGTTTTGCTTAAGACTTACTAAGCTAGCAAGCTTACTGTGTGTTCTTGTTTACTTTTATTTTATTGATTTTGGTTCAAGCTACGGACTCGACGGATCCTTGAAGAAGTCAACCACACTATCGAATCTCTTTTTGGTATTGATAAATTTGGTTGTTATTCGAAAAGGCATGTATAGGCTAACTATGATGTGTTACTAATGATACTTAAGCATGTATATGCATTAGCCAGGCGAAGATGGCTATTTGTTTTGGCTAAATTGCTCATGTGTTTTGATGAAATATTTTGCTCATGCTATGAACGATTGATTGCATTTGGATGTGGTTTAGGTATTACGTAATACATGAATGAGTGTTACAAATATTATCTATTCAGTTGGAGAAAAACTTGACTTGGGTCGTTGTTGTTTAATATAGTAGATTCGGTTAGGCCATAGTAGTGATTTTCTAATCAAAGTAGTATGTGTATATCATTTAATTGTTAGGTTCATTGTTAACGAAAGGCATAGATAGTTATAAATTATGAAAATGCGATATGTATGTTCGGTCAAGGTATGGTTTATATGTTTGTATTTCTAGGTTAAGTTGGTTTGAGATTTATGGTAATGAAAGGTCAATTATGGTAAGAAGTAGTAACATATATTGTGCGTAATTATAAGAGTTAAGGTTATGCATATTCGGTTATATGTACTTATAATTATATTTGAAGTGTTTTGTATCTTAGTCCATAAGTGTGAAAGCAAGTGATAATTGCTTGTAACCATAATGATATTTAATAGTAGCTCAACTACAAGGTTTGGTGTTTTTGGTTCGAAATAAAATGGTATGTGTGGCATGTTGCATTAAATGAATACTAAGGTGTTTGTATCATAAAATAAGTTTGATAAATATGTCAGTATTAAGGATTGAAGTATAATATTTGATCACTTAGTATTTGTGGATGATTATATTAAATATGTTTTATCTTAGCATATTAAGTATACATATATATATATACTATGCACTTGTGATATTGGATATTAAACTTTGTGAAATGTTTTGTTTGTTCTATTAAGTTCACGTATACTTATTTATGAAAATAAGTAATTACTAATTATTAAATGTTTAAATGTCATTATAGTGATAAGCTCATGATTTATATATATATATATTTGCGAAAATGTTCTATAAGATTATGTGAATGTACGAAAGTTGCATTTTCTTTGATAATGCCTCATAACCCTAATCCGACGACGGATACGGGTTAGGGGTGTTACAGACATGTTACTCGGTCTCACATTCTAAGGTCCATCTTTCTCAACCATCTCAGGACAGTCTTTAATAAAATGATCCGACAAGCCACATTTGAAACAAGCTTTATTACTCTTATTCCATCACTCTCCAAAATGTCGTCTCCCACACTGTTGACACTCAGGTTTGCTGTTTTTCACACTGCCAACACTCGAGACAAAAGTAGCTTGAGCTTTAGGACTCACATATTGACTTCCACGATCTCTATTTTGGTATCCCACTGAAGCATGTGATCGACTATACAAATCTCGGGATTTCTTTGAGGAAGAATGATAAGGCTTATTCATTGATATTTTTATCAAATCCCTAGCCTCTGAATTAGCTTTCCTCTTTTCTTGGCCAAGTTCTTTGGCCTTGCAAGCTCGATCAACCAAAACAACGAATTCTTTCAAGTCTAGAATTTCGACCAGAAGTTTAATGTCTTGATTCAACCCACTTACAAGCCATTTGCAAATCATTTCTTCAGTAGCAACATATTCTCGAGCATACTTTCTCAATCACACAAATTCTCTTCCATATTCTGTAACGGTCATATGGCCTCATTTAAGCTCTGAAAACTCTTTATTCTTTTGATCCAGAAATCGTTGGCTTATGTATTTCTTTCGAAATTCGATCTGAAAGAACTCCGAAGTGACTCTTTCTCTTGGCACCACTGATACTTCCATCACTGGTATGCGGTGTCCCTCAGAAGTGATACAACGCCTTTAACACGTTTTGCTGGAGTACATGACAATTCATCAAAAACCCGAATTGTATTCTCAAGCCAAAACTCATCTCTATCAGGATCATCGTCAACTGTAGCTTTAAACTTTTCAACCTCGTACTTTTGAATTTTATCAATAAGTGGTCTACTCATATGTAAAGGTTCTAAACATTGAGGAGCTACGGGAATCGATTGGGGAACAGGAGGGGGTGGAGGTTGTTAAGCAGCCAGGTTCGTTCAAACATACTCAGTGAACCATTTGTTAATTATTTTGAAAAAGGCTTCTTTAGCCTCTCCTTCCTGGCTACCTGATATGGGTCTAGATCCAGATGGTGCTGTCCCTTGAGTGGGAGCTGGCGCATTACTTTCAACCTCGTCAGCTATAGCTCAATTGGGATCCATTTGCTATATGAAACCATACTTTAAAATGTCAAGAGTCATCACACTATCACAGTTTATATATGGCATGTATAGCTAGACTCTGACTCATGCTACATTAGTCTTAGAATCAACTAAACAATAGCTCTGATACAAACAAATGTAACACCCATCACCCGTATTCAAAGCCGAAATAGGGTTACAGAGTATTACTGGACTTATAAAATAATTAAACATTCAACTCTGGATAAATTTTCACATTACAAGCAATCATCAATCAATTTCAATCACATGGTCCCTATTATGAGACTATGAGACCCTAAGCATGCTTTAGGAGTGGTTCGAGAATAAACCGATAACTCAAATAACTTTCAAGAAACTTTGAAAAAATTTCTCAACATAGGGGACACACGCCCGTGTGGCCAGGCCTTGTGTCTCACATTGCCACTAGACACGCTCGTGTCACATGCCGTGTGGACATTCGAAATGGGAGCACATGGCCGTGTCCCACCCCGTGTCCGACCCTGTGTAACTCTCTGACTTGGGTCACACAGCCAACACACACGCCCGTGTGACTAGCCCGTGTGCCCTAAAAATGGCCATACACGCTCGTGTGCCAGGCCATGTACTAGGCCGTGTCAAACCTATAGGGTATACTAACTTATGCCACACGGCCAAGTCACACGCCCGTGAGTGAGGCCGTGTGGAGCATATTGACTTGATTTCTAAAACCACACCATGGAGCACACGGCCATGTAACATAACCTTGTGTCACACATGGTTGGGACACACGCCCGTGTCTTTACCAATATGGACAAAAATAGGCTATTTACCTAGCCATTTTGCCACCCAAATTCGCATGTACCTAAACAATCCAAATGGTACAAATTCAAGACACAAATATGTAACCAAATAGCATCAACAATTGTTCAAATCATACCATTTCTTTACCATCAATACAAATCACAAATATACCACAATTTACATCTAATTTCATACCTAATTCACATATACAATTCAATTCACTAAACCGTTCCAAACATGCATTATCATGTGTCAATTCACAAGAACATAGCTTCCTAATTATCAACCCTTTAACATTCAAAATACCTAATATCATTAAACATCATAAATCCAACCTCAATCTCACAAGATAGGTCAATTACCAAACCTAAAACAAAATCATTAGCACATTTATAAACACATCCAAATCAACCAAAATATGCTAACTTCCTTGGCTATATAAATGGCTACATCATTTACCAAAATTGACTCAAAGTCCCTAAACATGCCATATGACCCAAAACATAGTTTCAAAACTACCAAAGTGTCAGTGGATAGTGTGATGAAGTCTCTGACGATCCCTGAATCTGAGCTAGCTTAGAAATCACTATAAAATATGGAAAAGCAACAAAGTAAGCTATATAGATTAGTAAGCTTGTATGTTAAAAATGAGAAAACATCACTATTCATTAATCATTCAAATAGTAGAAAGCAATATACAACCATTCTATTAAATCACAAAGTTATCAATGATCATTCACATAACTTACCAAGGAACTCATCAATTCCATAGTTTCCATACTCAATTCATTTATGTACGTACATGTACCATCTTGTACCAATATCATACTCAACCACATCTTTCATTTGCCCATTAAACCATTCGAAATAGGAGCCAGATACTCAAGGGTCTCACACGACAAGCACCTATACCATGGCTCGAAGCCAAATCAAGGTAACTTATATCCAAAGTTCTAAAATCATTGCCCGAAGCCAAATCAGTTGATATACATAGCCCGAATCCAAATCAGTTTATCTTGCACCAACAATGCTAAATCATGGCCCGAAGCCAACTTAAAGTATCCCTAATGACATGTTACTAATATCTTAAACTATTCGTAAGGTTGAATCCAGATTTCAATACCAAATCGTAGTTAAATCACTTTCAATCTATTGTCGAATCGTTCTCGAATCGTTCTTGAACATATTCGTAGTCTCATTTCCATAGTTCATGCAATATCAAAGCATTTCAACACAATCATAAATAAAACTCATTGTAGACAAACTTACCTCGGTTGCTAAAACGGCGAATCAAGCCAACTATTCCGTAACTTTGTTCTTTCCCGGATCTAAGTCCATATTTCTCCTCTCTTGATCTAAATATATTCAAAACTGACTCATTTAATCATTTATTTATTCAATTTAATCCAAAATATGCATTTTAACTGTTATACAGATTAACCCCTAAACTTTCACATTCTTACAATTTAGTCCTTATTTCACAAAATCACAAATTAATGAAATTCCAATTAAACCCATGCTAGTCGAATTACTATAATGCCCCTAATAGCCCATACTTTTCATTTATTTCATATTTTAACCACTAACTTTACACATTTCTCAATTTGATCCTTATTTTGCATTTTCACTAAAAATAACTTAACAAAAATTGTATAATTCATAATAAATATTCATAATCTATCATCAAACATCAAAACTCATACATATTCATCAATGGAAAATTTCAAAACCTTTAATAGTTTTGCAAAATAGTCTCTGGGCTAGCTAGTACTAGTTGCAACGATCACAAAAACATAGAAATCATTAAAAACGGAGTCAAAGCCACTTACCAGTTTACTCATGCAATTGTCGAAACCTAAATAGCATCCGTGGTTGTTTTTCTTTTCTTAATTTTGATTATAATGAGAAAGATGAGCAAAAATTATGACTTTTGTTTTATTTAATTTACTTTAATAACTAAATTACATTATTAACCTTTAGTATAAATCATTTAAATCATCCATTTAATCTCCAATATTGTCCACTTAACATAAAAATGGTCTAATTACAACATAAGGACCTCCACTTTTAAATCTTATAGGCATTTGATACCTTTAACAAATAGAATTCAAATTTTATGCTTTACGCGATTTAGTCCTTTTTCTCAAATTAACCAACCAAACGATAAAATTTCTTAACGAAATTTTTACACAAATATAATACCATGTTGTAGACATTAAAATAATAATCAAATAATTATTTTGAATTTAGATTTGTCGTCCTCAAACAACTGTTCTGATTTGACTAAAAATGAGATGTTACATAATACTCGAGTCCTAAAGCTCAAGCTACATTAGTATCAAGTGCCGGTAGTGTGAGAAACAAAAAATTCGAGTGCCAAAATTGTGGAACACTATATTTTTGAGATTGCTGGATGAATAATAAAGCTTGTTTCAAATGTGGCTCGCAAGATCACTTCATTCGGGATTGTCCTGAGTTACCCGACAAAGGTAGATATCAGAATGCAAGATTGAGTAATATAGCTACTAGAGGGAGACCACCTAAAAATATGGGAAATGTAACCAGTAGTAAAGGTACGGTGAAATATTCGGCTACGAGATCTGAGGCTAAAGTACCAGCTAGAGCTTACGCTATTCACCCTCGCAAAGAAGCTTCGTCACCAGATGTTATCACCGGTACATTTTCTCTCTATGACACTAATGTAATTGCATTGATTGATCCTGGATCGACTCATTCATATATTTGTATGAATTTAGTGTCTAGTAAGAGTTTGCTTGTTGAGTCTACCAAATTTGTGATTAAAGTATCGAACCCCTTAAGCAAATATGTTTTAGTTGATAAAGTTTGTAGGATTGTCCTTTGATGACTCGGGGTTACTGTTTTCTGGAAAATTTGATGCTTTTACCGTTTGATAAATTTGATGTGATTCTGGGTATGGATTGGTTGACTCTGCATGGTGCTGTAGTGAATTGTAGACAAAAGACTATTGAATTGAAATGTCAAAGTAGTGAAATCTTTCGAATTGAATCTGATGAGTTGAATGAGTTGCCTGTTGTGATATCATCGATGTTAGCTCAGAAATATGTGAGAAAAGGTTATGATGCTTATCTTGTGTATGTATTAGATACAAAAGTGTCTGAATCAAAGATTGAATTAGTACCAGTGGTTTGTGAGTATCCAGATGTGTTTCCAGAAGAGTTGCCTGGGTTGCCACCGATCAGAGAAGTTGAATTTGTTATTGATTTAGTACCGAGAACATCACTGATATTGATAACTGCGTATAGAATGGCTCCGATAGAATTGAAAGAGTTGAAATCTCAGTTGCAAGAATTTACAGATAGAGGTTTTGAACGACCTAGTTTTCACCCTGGGGTGTACTAGTGTTGTTTGTAAAGAAGAAAGACGGATGATGGGACTGTGTATTGATTATCATCAGCTCAACAAGGTTACGATAAAGAATAAGTATCCTTTGTCGAGAATTGATGATTTGTCCAATCAATTGAAAGGGGCAACAGTGTTCTCAAAGATTGATTTGAGATCTGGCTATTATCAGTTACGAGTTAAAGATTCAGATGTGCCGAAGACTGCATTTAGAATAAGGTACGGGTATTATGAATTTCTTGTTATGCCTTTCGAATTAACTAATGCTCCTACAATTTTTATTGATTTGATGAATCGAATCTTTAGACAATATTTAGACAAATTTGTTGTTGTATTCATTGATGACATTCTGATCTATTCCCGAGATGAGTCTGAGCATGCTAAACATTTGAGAATTATATTTCAAACTTTGAGAGACAAGCAGTTGTTCTCTAAATTCAGAAAATATGAGTTTTGGCTCCGGGAATTTGGATTTTTGGGACATATTGTTTCAGCGGAGGGTATCCGAGTAGATTCGAGAAAGATTTTAGCAGTTGTTGATTGGAAACCACTAAGAAATGTGTTTGAAGTCAGAAGCTTTCTGGGATTAGCTAGTTATTATTGGCGTTTTGTGAAAGGATTCTCGATGATTGCTACACCGATGACTAGATTGCTGTAGAAAGATGTGAAATTCGAGTGGTCCGAGAAATGTCAAAAGAGTTTTGAATAGTTGAAAGCATTGTTAGCTGAGGCACCAGTTTTAGTTCAGCCTGAGTAGGGTAGATGCGTTATTGAATAGTTTGGGTTGTGTTTTGATACAAGAGGGAAAAGTGATAGCTTATGCTTCTAGACAGTTGAAACCGCATGAAAAGAATTATCTGACGCACGATTTAGAGATGGCCGCTATTGTTTTTGCATTTAAAATTTGGCGACATCATTTATTCAGTAAGAAGTGCCACATCTTTACTGATCATAAGAGTTTGAAGTATTTAATTACTTAGAATGATTTGAATTGGCGACAACGAAGATGGCTCGAGTTGCTGAAAGACTATGAATTAGTGATTGATTACCATCTGGGGAAAGCGAATGTAGTCGCGGAAGCTCTAAGTAAAAAATCTTTATTTGCTTTGCGAGCGATGAATACTCAGCTAACCTTGTTTGATGATGGTTCGATTCTAGCAGAGTTAAAAGCTAAATCGATATTTCTTCAGCAAATGTGTGAAGCTTAGAAATGTGATAATGAATTGCAAGCTTAAAGAATGCAATGTGAGTCGACTACTGATTCAAACTATTAGATTGGATCCGATGATTGTTATAACAATCTAGTTTATACACTAGTCAGGACAGTGGTTTTGGGACCACAAATTCGAGTCTGAATAATATTTTAATATTATTTTCTGTGTAATTTATATGTGTTTAAGCATGTGCTAAATTTCCGTAGGTTAATTTGTTTGTTTGTGTGTTTAATTTGACAAAAGGAGTAAATTGCATTAATGTGAAAGTTGTATGCTATATGTTAAAAGTGTGTATGTGTTATGGCTTATTAAGGTGGAGGCCTTATGTTGTTATTAAGCCAATATTTTTTTTAGTGGATGTTTTAAAAGACATTAATGACCTTATATGAGATGTTTCATGCATTTAGAATTAAGGTTAATTTTGTACATTGATAATTAAGTATAATTAAAGGAAACAAAAGCATGAAAATGGGATAACTATCATCTTTTTAGCCGAAAATTGAAATAAAGAAAAAAAAGAAAGTTGAGCTAGGTTTCGGAAATTGTAAGCTTGAATTAAGGTATGACTTTGATTTGGATTTTGATGATTTTTATGTTTTTGAGATTGTTGCTTAGTCTATTATCAAGCCCATGTCTCAATTTTGTGTATTGATGATATTTGTGAGTTGTGCCATTGATGAAATGGTAAGCTTTATGATGTTTTATGATGTTAAATGAAAGATATGAGTTAAATGAACATGTTTTGTTCTTGAAATTTTGATGAATTTAGCTAAATAGGGCTAAATTGAAAAAATAGTAATTTGAGGGACTAGTTTGTAAATTTGATGGAAATTATGGGCTTGTATGAGATGTATAAACATTCGGCTAAGCATGATTATGTGATGATTTTATGAAATTGATGTTTTGAGAAAAATGGACTAAATTGATAAATTGTGCAAATGTGAAGGTTAATTTGTAAATAGCCCTAAATGTGTGTCCTTGGATTGAATTGAATAAGTTAGTGAATAAATGGGTTAATTTTGAATATGTATAGATCAAGAACCGAGGAAATCGGACTTAGATCGCGGGAAAGTGAAAGTAACCGAGTAGCCGTTTCCGTTCAGTTAAATCGAATCCGAGGTAAGTCATTATGCATATAAACAAATTTGTATCGAACTGTATATGTTCATATAATTATTGTTAACTATGGATGCTTATGAGATGATCCGTACATGAATTCCGAGATAAGGTTAACTTATTGTCAATGTCCGAGAAGTCCCGTACGAACCTAGGAATAGATAGGATTAGCTATGTCATGACATAGGTATCTGTTCTGTTTTATCATGTAAGACTACGTCTGGGATGTTGGCATTGATTTGAGATTTCGTGTAAGACCCCGTCTGGGACGTTGGCATCGATATGATCTTTACGTATAAGACCATGTCTGGGACATCGGCATCGTATTGATTCGTGTAAGACCCTATCTAGGACAATGGCATCGATATCTGAGTGCATGTAAGACCTCGTCTGGGACGTTGGCATTGTACGACTATCCCGAGCTTTCTGAGCATCCTATTTGGTTCCTAATGGTTCAACGGGCAAGTCTGTGATACGAATGGCTATGTGAATTGTAAATCCGTTTCAGTTACGTTATTTATACACACAGAGTGTATACAAGGTAAGTATCTATATGATCTTACTATGACGAATATGTATATTGGAATAATAATATGATATGTGATAGTATGCATGGAAGAACTATATGTATATAAGATTTTTGAATTGATGAATGTGGCATAATGTGGCCAAGTACATGGACCAAAGCATATATGTGATAAATTGCTATGAAAGCTAATTGTGCTAATGTTCCTATATACCTATATGCTTTTCATGTTAATTTTATTTGTATATGACTTACTAAGCTTTTGGAAAGCTTACTATGTGTGTGTTTTTCTCTGTTTTATAGATCGTCAAAGTTACTGAAGGCTCAGGGACCATCGAGGATCATCATCACACTACTCAATTTATTTTGGTACATTTTGGAAATGTATATATCTAGATATGGCATGTATAGGCTAGTTATTTGGATAAGTATGAGATGTAAACTTAGCCATGTGATTTGGTTAGATATGTATTGGCAATATGCTTTAATGAATGTGATTTATGAGGTATGTTTGGTATGGTGTGTTAGTGTAAGAAATGGTCAAGTTTAAGGTAAGTAAATGGATGGATTATGCTTGTGTTTATATGAGATTTAGTCTTGTAAATTTGGTATGAATGAGATTGGTTTTGAATATATAGATTGAGTGAATATTTTGGCATGTTCATGGTTATTAAATGTGCATGAATTGCATTGGTATTTGCTTGTAGGTTTGACCCAAAGTGGGTGGCAACTTGGCCTTGCAAATGGCCTATTTTTCCACACGGGCGTGCCTATCAACCATGGGACTAAGTCAGTAGCTGTTTAAGAGTATACAGCCTTGGCACACGGACGTGCCTGGTAGCCGTGTGGTCAAGTCAGACTCGACCGCGGTCTTAGCACACGGACGTGCTTGGTGGACGTGGAGCAAAGTCAGTTTCGACCACGGCCAAGGTACACGGGCATGCTTGGTGGCCGTGGAGTTAAGTCAGATTCGACCACGGGGAGGACACATGGGCATGTCTAACAGCCGTGGGAGGGACACGGTCTGCCCCCACGGGTGTGTAAGCCCTTAAACTTAGAAAAGTTTTAAGAATTCGAAAATTTTTTTATGTGTCCCGGTTTAGTCCTGACCCTGTTTCTAAGCATGTTTTAGGTCTTGTTGACCTACAGAGGGGACTCTATGATTGATATTGATGATTTACTTTACGAATTTTTTGATAAAGTTTCCGATCTGTCAGGTAATGCCCTTAACCCTAATTCTGCAATGGACACGGGATAGGGGTGTTACAATTGTTTAATGTTCCAAGGTAGAATTTGTGTACCAAAGAATCCCGAGCTTATTCAGAAAATTTTACACAAAGGGCACAATGGTTGTTTATCTGTTCATCCAAGGAGTACTAAAATGTACAATGATTTGAAACAGTTGTACTGGTGGTCGGGCATGAAAGGAGACATTTCAGAGTTTGTGTCGCGATGCTTGGTTTGTCAACAAGTTAAAGCCGAACATCAAGTGCCTTTTGAATTTTTACAGCTTATGATGATACCAGAGTCGAAATGGGATAGAGTTACGATGGATTTTGTATCAGGATTGCCCCTGTCTCTGAAAAAGAAATATGCTATTTGGGTTGTCGTTGATCGACTAACGAAATCGGCACATTTCATTCCCGTACGTATGGGCTTTTCGCTTGATAGATTAGTTGAGTTGTACATCTCTTGTAACAGCCCAATTTAGGGCCTACCAGAATAGTGGTGCGAGACCACAAATTCGAGTTAGTAAAATGAGTTTTTAAGGTATTTGAGATGTTTGCATGATGATATGAAAGTTTCATGTAGAAATTTTATGGAAATTTCCATAAAATTGGTCCATTAGGACTAAATTGCAAGAGTTGCAAAATATGAGTTTCTAGAAGCTTTTTGTATTAAATAACTTTAGAATATTAATTAGAA
Organism: Gossypium australe; assembly: GCA_005393395.2. Lineage (NCBI taxonomy): Eukaryota > Viridiplantae > Streptophyta > Magnoliopsida > Malvales > Malvaceae > Gossypium > Gossypium australe. The sequence goes on along the minus strand of CM016617.1, from coordinate 84,564,150 downwards.
GTTCTTAAATAGCAACTTGCCCAAATTATAATTTTTGGACAAAATTAGACATGAGTTAGAAATTTGTAAAAGTTTAATGAGAAAGGCATTTTGGTCATTTATCTATTAAATGATTAAAATAGGAATGTAACACCCCAAACCCGGCCCATTTGTGTGACCGAATTTGAAATGCCACTGCGGAAAAACATTTGAAAAACTTTTGACTTAGAGTTTAAAACATAAAAGATTTGTTGTCTTTACTAAAACATTGTGTAATTAAAGTTCTAAATAAAATTAAGTTGTTTAAAATAAAACATTTTCAAATAATAATATAATCGACAATTTAACTTAAAACATAATAAAAATTCTTAAATACTTAAAATGGCCCTTATTACAATAATTAAATACTTAAAATACTGAAACATAAATTGTATAAAGAAAATCCTCTTTTGCATGGGCCACCTCGTATCCACTCCAACCCGGTCCGAGCATCACCTGAAAGGTTTGAGAAAATTTGGGTGAGTCACACAGACTCAGTGTGTAATTAATCCACTGAATTCCACCCACATGTTAACCACATATTAACCCATATATCAGATAACAAAATTGCATATTCACAAATTACCACATTCTGGGCTTGGCCCACATTCATATCACATATCAGGTAACAGGGTAATTAACCCCATAATTCCAAATATCGGGCTTAACCCATTTCCACTCTGATCCACATTTATAAACTGGGCTTGGCGCATTTTCACATTAATTCACATATCCATTGAGATTATGCAAAATGCACCAACCCAACCTAGGTCCATCCTCTACACACCCCCGTATCCAGCCACCACACACCAGGGGATTATCAAATCAACCTCTCCTTTTTACTCCAAAAGGCAATCAATGCCATCCACGTGCAATTAAGCACAATAATCCACAACACGACCTCGGTCAGCGCCAATCCACGATGTAGCCGTGGCTAACACCAAAACCACGATGGGCACATAGTCACTCATCAACCACGATATGGCACATAGCCGATATCAACCACGATGAGGCACACAGCCACTCATCAAGCCACGCGAACTAAATCGCAATTAATCTACAACGTGACCTTAGTCAACGTCAATCCACGATGTAGCTCAAGGCTAACATCAAACCACGTACTCGAAGTACACCCGTACCTTCTTTCATATCATATCCCAACCCATGCGCATGTAACATTCCATAATGACATAATATAATGATGCATGAGCATGTTCATCAAGCATATTATCACATATTCATATTAGAAATCACTATTTATCAGATTTAGTACTTACCGGGTTATTGACATACCCCTTGAGGGTATCCGTATCACAATTTCCTTTGCACAAGTTAGCACATATTTAATACATACAGATATAACACAAATACCCGGAAAATGGTAGGCTAACTACACACCTGCGTAATAGTGAAATCCCGAACTACTCGAATCTAACACGATCTCGAAACGTGGTTCTTCCTTCTCCCTAGATACCGTACCAAATCCCGAATCACACTCTGAGTTCCCTTCCTTTAGCTACACACAAAAGAACACCTTTTTATGGCACTATGAAAAATCGGCCAAAACACAAAACTATAAGCAAGGCCATTCAGCCACACCAACAAATCCCGAAGGGTTATCGAATGAAATATCAAATCTTACCTATAGGCTTACCCCAAAACGGTTGTCAAAGAATTGAGGCTTAGAACGATTGCTTCCAAAGTCCCGAAGAGTCTATCTTCCAAAATCGATTGAAGAAAACCAAAAGAAGACCTATCCTTGTTGATATTCGGCCAAGACAAAACAAAAAGAGAATGGGGAGTTTCGGCTATGGTTATTGAATGAAGAAAACAATTGATATTCGGCTAAAAAAAAGATGAAGAATTAGTATGGCAAAGAAAATGAAAAGGGAAGAAGGATGATTCGGCTTTAGCAACCAATGAAAGAAAAATCAAGAAGAATGGGGAAGAAAGAGATTTGGCCAAGAAGAAAGTAAAAGATGGTTTGCAAATGATAACACATATGCTAAGAAAAGAAAAGGAAGATGAGAACAAAAGAGGTTCTTTTTGGTTACCAAGGTTTAGAAGATAAGAGGGAGGTTCCAAATAAGTTTCGACCAAATGCCTAAGAGGAGAAAATATCAACAACACCTAAGGGCATTCGGCTATGGTTCACTTTGGTGCACTAGAGAGAAAAATTGGTAAGGTTCAAAGGGATTTGATATGGCTCCAAAACAAGAAATGAAAAGCATTTCTTAACTAGCCAAAAATGACCAATAACCAAAAGAAATTTTGGCACACCTAACCTACTATTACCAAACCGTAAATGCCATCCTACCAAACCCCAAATTCGGCCATTACTCCTCCACCTATCATGACCCATTTTCTCTCCTCATTTAACACTTATCCTATCATTTCCCTTAATTCTCCCTATCATATCCCCTAATTCTTCCAAATCACATTCAAAATTAAGCCAACCCCCCAGCCATCTATACATCCACATTCATGGTCAAAATGACCATAAAAATATTTCCAAAACAACTTTCCATCATCCAAGCCCTTTGTCTCCTTATCCTACCTTAACTTCCTGATTCTTATCCCAAAATACAAGCTTTCCTATTTTACTATTCAACTTTCCATAAAAATTGAAAGTCCAACCTTATCATAAATAAAGTTGACCGAACATTAATGCTAAGATGTACAAAAATAAAATCCTCAATATGCTTTCCATGCTACTCGAACCACTTCCCTCAAGCAACCTTTCAAGCTCCTTATCCACTATGCCACTAACTCCTCATGTGCTAGATTTAACACTTAAATTAACTTAAGTGTCAAGTTCACTTAATCCACTTCACTAAATTCTTCAAACTAAAAATTATTCTAACCTCATTAATAAAATCAAGCCCTCACAAGACTATGCTAAACATACATAATTCATACCCGAGCTAACACAAATAATAAAATAATACTCAAAATTTTCCTAAAGCCCAAGGCCCAAACGACCCAATACTACTAGGCCCAATTTCGGGATATTACAATTCTACCCTCCTTAAAGAAATTTCGTCCTCGAAATTACTTACTAACTAGCAGTCGTACATCCTATCTCGCCACACTACGCTCTTGCTGCGCACTCTGATCTTAATAAAACCAATATACTTTCTAAGTACAGTCTCCAAGTTCACACTCAAGGTTTCAAGCACTTCACGAGCAACACAAGAATGAGCTATCTCTAAAGCAAAACAAAGAACTTACCCGCTATCACATCCTTGGTTGTCCCACATCCGAACCTTCAGCATCTCTACCGGGTGTTCCACGACCTCGGCCAGAACCATTTCCTACATGGTTTGGACCACGAACCTTCGTTGTCTGAGGACAATTCTTAACCAAATGAGCCTTAGATCCACACCAGAAACATTCCTTACTATTACCCCAACACTCTTCTGTGTGAGTTCTCCCACACTGAGCACATAAACGATTCTGATTCTCAGCAACTGGTACAGGTGCACGTACAGAATTCTCGACCCTTGGTCTTTTCTAAAAGTCTTCCGGCGATTTTGCTGGTCCAAAACTCCTCTTGTTCTAATTCCTATCCTTTTCTCGGTTCTCCCTTACAGTCCTCTTAACTTCTTCAGCGATCCGAGCTTTCTCCACTAGAACAGTAAAGTCCCTTTCTCTTTGCGGAGCAATCAACATTCGCAACTCATCTCGTAACCCATCTTCAAACCGTACACACATTTCATAATCAGTGGTCACAATCCTTTGGCGTACTGACTTAACCGCACAAATTCCGCTTCGTACTCTGCTACCGACTTACTTCCTTGCACCAAGTTGAGAAACGCCTTTCTTTGCGAGTCCAAGTAACTGGCTCCAACGTACTTTCCTTCAAATTTAACCTTAAAATAATCCCAATCCAATCGATCTGTCGGAACACCTTGTCTGACAGTGAGCCACCATCGATAAGCTTCGTCCCGGAGCAACGAAATAGCACCTTTCAGCTTTTCCTCATCGGTACAGTCCAAATCATTCATTATTCTTTCGACTGCTTCAATCTAATACTCCGCCACATTCGGAGCTACTCCAGATATTCCTCTAAAAACTTCAGCCCCGTTCAACTTGAGTCGTTCCGATACTGACTTTCGAGCTCCACTTCTTACACTAGCTCCTGCCACTCGCTCGAGCACTCGCAACATGGCCCGCGATACTGCGTCATCGCCTCCTGTCTGATCTTGAACCTCCGCGCCCATTGCTGGCGACGGTACTTCATTTTTTGACCCATGGCCAGACCCTACCGGTTCCGATACTGCCATTCTACCCCTACTACGTCCACGACGACCACGTCCCATAGAACTCATTTCTAACGTCGCGATTTAATCTGATTAAGAAGTTTTATGCATCAGAATTTTGTTCCACTTATTAACCGCAAACAATTTTATGAAATAAAGTATTTAGAAGTAGTTCTTTCGATCACACAAAGGTTCAGTTCAATTTCACTAATCTAGTTCAGAGAGTTACATTCACATTCATAAGCAGAGAAACATTCATTCACTACACCTCTATGGTCATTTCAGTCCTTCCTAACCCAGGGGTAACTTCGTCATTCGTCCTATAAGGGTATTTTGGTAATAATTCAGGGTCAATTCCAAAATTTTAATAAATCAAGGCACTTTTGAAATTTTCCAAAACTCGAGGGTATTTCGAAAATTTTCCCAAATCAGGACCATGATAGAAATTTTGAAAATCAGGGTTATTTTGGTAATTTTGTCAATCAGGGGTAATTTCGTAAATTTTCCAAATCAAGGCATCTTGATATTTTGCAAAATAAGGTTTTTGGATACTTTTGCAAAGTAAGAAAATTTTGTTAAAATCAAGGGTAGTATTGAAACTTTTAGAAACCAAGGGCATTTTAGTAATTTTACAACCAGGGGTATTTTCGTAATTTTGTAAATCGGAATCATTTTTGAAAAATTTTCAAAAAAATTTTTTGCTACAAATCAAAAGGGGTAATGTAATGATTTTAAAAACTAAGGTTTTTATAAAACAGTATGGCTAGTCCCTTTCGGGTTTTAATTATCGGGTTTAGCCCGTGAATAAGTCCTCTTGGTTAGGGTGAACCGTAGCTACGCACCAGGTAGGATTCGAGTAAAGAGGAGGTGAGTCACTAGGACTGCTTAAATACCAAGCTCTTACCGAATCCACTCCTAGACATGCGCACAACTGTTACCACACCCTAACTCGGCGACTTAGTCATAGGTTTGTTTGATAGTCCTTAAGTCTTATGCACTTGTGTTTGAGTAGACTAGTCCTAGGGTTCAATAGCCCTAATCTACTAATCTACGTTCCCATAAAAGCCCATCAAATTCACATATTCAATTCACTTCAGTAGTCAGAGGTACTTACATGGTGGACTTCGGGTCGGAAATACAGGTGCCATGCCAGAATAAACCTGAAAAATTTCATAAAAATCCATATTTTTGAAAAGCCCATCTTTGAAAATGTTTTTGGGCCCAAAACCCTCAAAGCCGAGTTTTGAACCGGGCCCTGATACCAATTTGTAACACCCCAAACCCGGCCCATTTGTGTGACCGAATTTGAAATGCCACTGCGGAAAAACGTTTGAAAAACTTTTGACTTAGAGTTTAAAACATAAAAGATTTGTTGTCTTTACTAAAACATTGTGTAATTAAAGTTCCAAATAAAATTAAGTTGTTTAAAATAAAACATTTTCAAATAATAATATAATCGACAATTTAACTTAAAACATAATAAAAATTCTTAAATACTTAAAATGGCCCTTATTACAATAATTAAATACTTAAAATACTGAAACATAAATTGTATAAAGAAAATCCTCTTTTGCATGGGCCACCTCGTATCCACTCCAACCCGGTCCGAGCATCACCTGAAAGGTTTGAGAAAAATTTGGGTGAGTCACACAGACTCAGTGTGTAATTAATCCACTGAATTCCACCCACATGTTAACCACATATTAACCCATATATCAGATAACAAAATTGCATATTCACAAATTACCACATTCTAGGCTTGGCCCACATTCATATCACATATCAGATAATAGGGTAATTAACCCCATAATTCCAAATATCGGGCTTAACCCATTTCCACACTGATCCACATTTATAAACTGGGCTTGGCCCATTTTCACATTAATTCACATATCCATTGAGATTATGCAAAATGCACCCAACCCAACCTAGGTCCATCCTCTACACACCCCCGTATCCAGCCACCACACACCAGGGGATTATCAAATCACCCTCTCCTTTTTACTCCAAAAGGCAATCAATGCCGTCCACGTGCAATTAAGCACAATAATCCACAACGCGACCTCGGTCAGTGCCAATCCACGATGTAGCCGTACCTAACACCAAAACCACGATGGGACACATAGTCACTCATCAACCACGATATGGCACATAGCCGATATCAACCACGATGAGGCACACAGCCACTCATCAAGCCACGCGAACTAAATCGCAATTAATCCACAACGTGACCTTAGTCAACGTCAATCCACGATGTAGCTCAAGGCTAACATCAAACCACGTACTCGAAGTACACCCGTACCTTCTTTCATATCATATCCCAACCCATGCGCATGTAACATTCCATAATGACATAATATAATGATGCATGAGCATGTTCATCAAGCATATTATCACATATTCATATTAGAAATCACTATTTATCAGATTTAGTACTTACCGGGTTATTGACATACCCCTTGAGGGTATCCGTATCACAATTTCCTTTGCACAAGTTAGCACATATTTAATACATACAGATATAACACAAATACCTGGAAAATGGTAGGCTAACTACACACCTGCGTAATAGTGAAATCCCGAACTACTCGAATCTAACACGATCTCGAAACGTGGTTCTTCCTTCTCCCTAAATGCCGATTTGGTCTCCTACCAAATCAGGAATCCCAGTCTGAGTTCCCTTCCTTTAGCCACACAGAAAAGAACACCTTTTTATGGCACTATGAACAATCGGCCAAACCACAAAACTATAACCAAGGCCATTCAGCCACACCAACAAATCCCGAAGGGTTATCGAATGAAATATCAAATCTTACCTATAGGCTTACCCCAAAACGGTTGTTAAAGAATTGAGGCTTAGAACGATTGCTTCCAAAGTCCCGAAGAGTCTATCTTCCAAAATCGATTGAAGAAAACCAAAAGAAGACCTATCCTTGTTGATATTCGGCCAAGACAAAACAAAAAGAGTATGGGGAGTTTCGGCTATGGTTATTGAATGAAGAAAACAATTGATATTCGGCTAAAAAATGGATGAAGAATTAGTATGGCAAAGAAAACGAAAAGGGAAGAAGGATGATTCGGCTTTAGCAACCAATGAAAGAAAAATCAAGAAGAATGTGGAAGAAAGAGATTCAGCCAAGAAGAAAGTAAAAGATGGTTTGCAAATGATAACAAATATGTTAAGAAAAGAAAAGGAAGATGAGAACAAAAGATGTTCTTTTTGGTTACCAAGGATTAGAAGATAAGAGGGAGGTTCCAAATAAGTTTCGGCTAAATGCCTAAGAGGAGAAAATATCAACAACACCTAAGGGCATTCGGCTATGGTTCACTTTGGTGCACTAGAGAGAAAAATTGGTAAGGTTCAAAGGGATTTGATGTGGCTCCAAAACAAGAAATGAAAAGCATTTCTTAACTAGCCGAAAATGACCAATAACCAAAAGAAATTTTGGCACACCTAACCTACTATTACCAAACCGTAAATGCCATCCTACCAAACCCCAAATTCGGCCATTACTCCTTCACCTATCATACCCATTTTTCTCTCCTCATTTAACACTTATCCTATCATTTCCCTTAATTCTCCCTATCATATCCCTTAATTCTTCCTAATCACATTCAAAATTAAGCCAACCCCCCAGCCATCTATGCGTCCACATTCATGGTCAAAATGACCATAAAAATATTTCCAAAACAACTTTCCATCATCCAAGCCCTTTGTCCCCTTATCCTACCTTAACTTCTTGATTCTTATCCCAAAATACAAGCTTTCCTATTTTACTATTCAACTTGCCATAAAAATTGAAAGTCCAACCTTATCATAAATAAAGTTTACCGAACATTAATGCTAAGATGTACAAAAATAAACTCCTCAATATGCTTTCCATGCTACTCGAACCACTTCCCTCAAGCAACCTTTCAAGCTCCTTATCCATTATGCCACTAACTCCTCATGTGCTAGATTTAACACTTAAATTAACTTAAGTGTCAAGTTCACTTAATCCACTTCACTAAATTCTTCAAACTAAAAATTATTCTAACCTCATTAATAAAATCAAGCCCTCACAAGACTATGCTAAACATACATAATTCATACCCGAGCTAACACAAATAATAAAATAATACTCAAAATTTTCCTAAAGCCCAAGGCCCAAACGACCCAATCCTGCTAGGCCCAATTTCGGGATATTACAAGGAAAAAGATGACAAAAATCATGCTCATCTTCTTCCTCAAGTGCTGAAAATTTGAAGGAAGCCATAACTAGGGTTCTTCAATTTTCCAAGCTTGCTAGTAAGTTCATCTTAGCCCCATTTTTAATATTTTTCGTGTTTTTGGAGTCCTCGTAACATGAATTAGCTATTTTTAGCTATAAGTTGAGCTAAGATGCATGTTCAAACATCTACCCATGTATGACATGTTTGTAAAATGATGTTTTATGGAAGATTATGAGAGTTTGATGTTAGATAAACAACATATTTCTAAGTGAATTTCATGAGAAATGCTAGAAAGGACTAGTTTGTAATTATTATAAAATTTTCCATACATGGTAGAAATAGTGAGATTTTGTTATTGCTACAGTTGAGAAAACGAATCAGCTAAGCATGAAGTTCACAAAAGATGAATAAATATCACTTTACGAGCCTTGGGACAAAAGTGTAATTATGAGAAAGTTTAGGGGCAAAATAGTAATTTTGCCAAAGTATGTGTTAAGAGTCAATTTAATCAATGTTATATTCAATGCTCTAAACTATTATTATAGATCAAGAAAAATAAAGCCCGGATCAAAACCGAGGCAAGAACAAAGTCAAGGACTAAATTGCATATCTACACACATTCTGTATATCGAGGTAAGTTTGTATGATTTCTAATCTTTATGATTACTATAATTGAATTGCTTAGTATAATTTACATTATTACCAAAGAAATGCTTAATGCTTTGTTAAATAAAGAAATCAATGAGATTAAGCATGAGAAAGTCCCGATTGAAGTTGAATTACTTAGGATACTCGATCTACCACATGAGGTAAGAAAGTCCGTACAAGACCAAGCCAAGGCATGGCATCGACAATCAAGCAAAGTTATCATGTAAGTCCAAGACAAGTCTTGGCATTGAAGAGTTATTATGAGATGAAGACCCATGTAAGCCCAAGCCAAGGCATGGCATTGGTGAGTCTCCAAGCAAAGATGTCATGTAAGTCCAAGACAAGTCTTGGCATTGAAAAGCTATCATGAGATAGAGATCCCATGTAAGTCCAAGCCAAGGCATGGCATTGGTGAGTAACAAGGAAGATTTCAAGTAAGTCCAAGCTAAGGCTCGGCATTGACCAGTTCATGAGTAAAGATACCAAATAAGACCATGTCAAGACATGGCAATGGCAAGTTCCTAAGGGAACACACAAGGAAGATTTTGAGTAAGTCCATGTCAAGACATGGCATCGATACCAAGATAAGAGATCCCATGTAAGACCATATCTAGGATATGGCTTTGACATCAATTTATATGTGGGATGAGATTTAGTATCCTTGGTTATTCATTGAAATTCATCGAGCAAATGAGTAAAGCTTAAATGAGATAGCAAGAAAATTAAGTAAGCAAAGCTATTATCAAGTTGGAAATGAGTATTATTCATGTTATGAATGATGAATTAGAGATTATGATTATTATAGTAAGGTATGTTGATCTATGTGATCAAGTGATACAGGTACCTTGTTTACCTCACGAGCATGAGACTAGTAAGTATCATGAGATATGTAAGAATCAATAAGAGTAAGTAAGCTTAAATAGCTGAAATTATGATGCCATTGTTTATGCCAAATGGTTTATGTTAAACAAGTATGATGTTATGTGAATTATATGCAAACTTACTAAGCTAAATGCTTACGTCTTTTCTTTCTTTCCATGTAGTCCCACCAAGCTAATCTCGTGGATCATTGTCATCGGAGCTTGGAGCACACTATCAATCGCTATTTTGGTATAGCCAAGATGTTTATATTAAGTATGGCATGTATAGGAACATTTCATTTTGTGAATATGTCTTAAAAAGGGCAAAAGTATGGGCTATCAAGTTTATTATTCTTTTGTATATGGCTAAGTGATTGGCCAAGATTGACTAAGTATGTATGTTTATCAATATCAATGAAGCATGTAGTATTGTTCATGAAAAATGTAGTAATTTGAGTTGTTGGATTGAATATAAGATTGATCTTGATTTCAAGGTGGCAATTGGCTTGGAAAATAGCCTTCAAGTACCCACACGGATAGACACACGGGCGTGTGTCTAGGCCGTGCGTCCCCTGCGCCTTAGTATTTTAAGTTAGGTTAGACTATGGGCTAATCCCACGGTCGTTCGTTTAGGCCGTGTGTGGCACACGGTCAGAACATAGGCGTGTGCCCCAGGCCATGTGAATATAATCAGCGTCGACCACGGTCTAAGTCCACGGGCGTGTCAAGGCCGTGTGAATATAGTCAGTGTCGACCACGGTTGGAAGTCATGGGCGTGTCCCAAGCCACATGGGCGTGTGACCCCTGTTTTAAGGAAAAGTTTTCGATTGAATTTCGAAAGTTTCCCGATATGTGTTTAAGGCCTCGTAGGCCTATGAGATGTATGAGTTGTTTAAGAAAGGGAAGTTTTTAATTCGGAATGAAATTTTATAGCCCCGTAGATACAAGTTTAAGCAAGTTCAAGCATAGTAATGTCTCGTATCCGGTCTTAGCCTCGGACTCGATATGGGGTGTTACATTTAGTGGTATTAGAGCTATGGTTTAGTCGGTTCTAGGACTAACGTAGCACGAGCACGAGTCTAGCTATACATGCCATACGTAAGAATGTTATTATAATGATAGTGTGACGACTCCTGACGACTTAAATTATGTTTATACATATAGTAAATGGATCCCGAAAGAGCTGTGGCGGATGACATAGAAAGTAACGTACCGGCTCCCATTGAAGGGACGGTGCCGAACGAGATTAAGAATAAACCCACTACGGTGAGTCAAGGAGGAGGAGAAAAGGCTAGAGAAGCCTTCCTCCATATGGTGAACACATGGTACACAAAGTTTGTTCGTACGAACCCGAATGCACAACCCCCTCCACCCCCGCCTATTCCACAATCTATTCTTGTAGCCCCTCAAGTAGTAGAGGTGGTAATAGGAGACAAACCTCCAGTTGATAGGATCAGGAAGCATGGGGCAGAAGAATTTCGGGCTAAAAGAGATGACGATCCAGAGAAGGCCGAATTCTGGTTAGAAAATACCATCAGGGTATTTAGTAAGTTGTGCACATCTGAAGAATGCATGAAGTGTGTAGCTTCTCTTTTAAGAGATTCTGCCTATCAATGGTGGAACAGCTTGGTATCGATAGTACCAAGAGAGAAGATTACTTGTGAATTCTTTCCAGAAGAGTTCAAGAAAAAATATATCAGTCAAAGGTTTGTGGACCAGAAAAGGAAGGAATTTCTAGAACTGAAGCAAGGCAAGATGTCTGTGACTAATTATGAGCGTAAATTTGTATGACTCAGTAAATACGGTCGAGAATGCGTGTCCACTGAGGCCATCATGAGTAAAAGATTCGAAGATGGACTAAATGATGACATCAAATTGTTTATTGCTGTCTTAGAACTAAAGGAATTCGTTGTGCTAGTAGAGAGGGCTTGTAAAGTCGAAGAGCTAGTAAAGGAGAAGAGAAAATCTGAAATGGAGTCTCGTGACTCTAGAAAGAGACAGTGGAATAAGTCATTCCAATCCTCATCCAAGAAGTCAAGAGATTTCTCCACCCGACCGACTACTTCCACTGGGTTTTCAAGGAAGGACAAGGGTAAGCAGTATTTGGGAAATAAGGCACAGACGACTTCAGTTGCTAGTATGGGGAACATCCGATCGGATAGACCCAAATGCCCACAGTGTGGCAGACGCCATCTGGGAGAATGTCGAGCACATGAAAATACATGTTTTGGATGTGGTTCCCAAGACCACTACATAAAGGATTGTCTTTGGATGACAAAAGAAGAGAGAACTCAGAACCCGAGATCAGGGAGTATGATCAGAGGAAGACCATAGAAGAACCCGGGAAGTAGGGCGCCTGCAAGGACTTCTGCCATTCGCGCTCGCGAAGAGGCATCTTCTCCTGATGTTATTACGGGTACCTTTTCTCTCTATGATATCAAAGTTATTGCTTTTATAGATCCCAGATCCACACACTCTTACATTTGCATGAAACTAGTATCCAATATGAGTATGCCTATAGAGTCTAAAGAATTTATGATTAAGGTGTCTAATCCTATAAGCAAGAGTGTGTTAGTTGATGAAGTTTGTAAAGATTGTCCATTAATGATTAAAGACCATTGTTTTAAGGCAAACCTTATGTTGTTGCCATTTGATGAGTTTGACATCATTCTTGGTATGGACTGGTTGACCACCCATGATGTAATAGTTAATTGTGGGAAGAAATACCTTGAGATGAGATGTGAGAATGGAGACTTTCTCCATGTAGAATCAGATGAACGAAGTAGATCGCCAGTAGTAATTTCTCATATGACGACACAGAGATACATAAGAAAAGGGTATAAGGCATATCTTGCCTTTGTGATGAATATTAGAGAAACAGAGCTAAAGATTGAGTCAGTACCAATAGTATGTGAGTACTTGGATGTTTTTCCTGAGGAATTACCAGGACTACCACCAGTTAGAGAAGTTGATTTCAGTATTGAGCTAGCTCCCGGTTCTGTACCAATATCTATTACTCCTTACAGAATGGCTCCAACGGAGTTAAGAGAATTGAAGTTACAGTTGCAAGAGTTAACAGATATAGGCTTTGCCAGATCAAGTTGTTCTCTATGGGGTGCTCCAGTTTTATTTGTGAAAAAGAAACATGGCACCATGAGATTATGCATAGATTACCGTCACCTTAATAAAGTGACAGTGAAGAACAAGTACCCATTGCCTAGAATCGATGATTTGTTCGATCAATTGAAAGGAGCCACTGTGTTCTCCAAAATAGACTTGAGATCGGGGTACTATCAGTTGAGAGTAAAGGATTCAGATGTTTCCAAAACCGCTTTTCAAACAAGATATGGGCATTATGAATTTTTAGTTATGCCCTTTGGGTTGACCAATGCTCCTGCAGTATTCATGGACCTAATGAACCGCATTTTTAGGCCATATCCATATCTCGACAAGTTTGTAGTCTTTTTTATTGACGACATATTGATTTATTCTCAAGATGAGACTGAGCATACTGAGCACCTACGGACAATTTTACAGATTCTACGAGAAAATCAGCTGTATGCCAAGTTCAGTAAAAGTGAATTTTGGCTTAAGAAAGTAGGATTTCTAGGACATATTGTCTCGGGAGAAGGAGTCTGAGTAGACCCAAGTAAGATTTCAGCTATAATGGACTGGAAACCACCGAGGAACATCTCTAGGATTAGAAGTTTCCTAGGCCTAGTCAGTTATTACAGACGATTTGTCAAGGGGTTTTCCATGATTGCAACCCCGATGACTAAATTGTTACAGAAAAATGCAAAGTTTGAGTGGACAGAAAGATGCCAACAAAGTTTCGAGAAACTGAAAGCATTGTTCTCAGAAGCTTCAGTGTTAGTACAACCTGAGACGGGGAAAGAATTCGTAATTTACAGCGATGCATCCTTAAATGGGTTAGGCTGTGTGCTTATGCAAGAGGGCAAAGTGATTGCTTATGCATCAAGATAGTTGAAGCCTCATGAGAAGAACTATCCGACACACGATCTAGAATTGGCTGCCATAGTCTTCGCATTGAAGATATGGAGACACCATCTATATGGTGAAAGATGTCGAATTTTCACCGATCACAAAAGTTTGAAGTACTTGATGACGCAAAAAGAGTTGAACTTAAGGCAACGGAGATGGTTAGAGTTAATAAAAGACTATGAGTTGATCATTGACTATCATCCAGAAAAGGCGAATGTGGTCGCCGATGCTTTAAGCAGAAAGTCCCTATTTGCATTAAGGGCAATGAATTCACGAATGACTTTATTTAGTGATGGTTCTATTTTAGCTGAGTTGAGAGCTAGACCAATATTCCTCTAAGAGATCTTTAAGGCTCAGAAAGAAGATAGCGAATTGCAAGCCAAGAGAGCCCAGTACGAGTCAGATGTTGAATCTGACTTTTGGATTAATTTCGGTGGATGTTTGATGTTTAAAGATAGAGTTTGTGTATCGAGAAAGGAAGAGTTTATTTAGAGAATTTTGCACGAGGCACATAACGGACGTTTATCTGTACATCCGGGTAGTACCAAGATGTATAATAACTTGAAGCAACAGTATTGGTGGCTGAGAATGAAGAAAGATATTTCAGAGTTTGTTTCCAAATGCTTGATTTGCCAAGAAGTAATGGTTGAACACCAAGTACCTTCGGGTTTGCTTCAACCCATTTTGGTTCCCGAGTGGAAATGGGATCGTATTACCATTGATTTTGTAACGGGTTTGCCGTTGTCTCTGAGCAAGAATGATGCTGTATGGGTTTTGGTTGATAGACTCACGAAGTTAGCCCATTTTATACCTGTACGAGTGGATTACTTACTCGACAAGCTGGCAAGCTTATATGTTTTTGAAATAGTAAAACTTCACGGAGTTCCGTTGTCAATCATATCTGATAGAGATCCGAGATCCACATCCAGATTTTGGAAGAAGTTACAAGAGGCCCTGGGTACAAAGTTGAGCTTTAGTATAGCTTTTCATCCTCAAATCGATGAACAATCAGAGAGGTTATTACAAGTACTCGAAGATATGCTTCGGTGTTGTATTCTTGAATTCCAAGGTAGTTGGGAAAGGTTTCTCCTATTGGTAGAATTTGCCTACAATAATAGCTTTCAGTCGAGCTTAAAGATGGTGCCTTATGAGGCTCTATATGGGCATAAGTGCATAACGCCTTTATTTTTGGACTGAACTCAAAGAAAATCCAATTCACGGAGTTGATTTGGTTAGAGAAGCTGAAGAGAAAGTGAAAGTGATACGAGAGTGTCTAAAAGCTGCAGCAGACAAACAAAAATCCTACTCGGGTTTAAGAAGAAAAGAGATAGAGTACCAAGTCGGGGACAAAGTTTTCTTGAAAGTGTCACCATGAAGAAAAGTTCTAAGATTTGGCCGGAAAGGCAGGTTGAGCCCATGTTTCATTGGACCATATGATATTACTGAGAGGGTTGGGTCGGTAGCTTACCGATTGGCTTTGTCATCTGAGTTAGAAAAGATACATGATTTGTTTCCGTGTCTATATTGAGACGCTACCGGTCAGATCCCTCACATGTAATTACCCCGTTAGAGATAGAGGTTCGTCCCGATATAACTTATGGTGAAGAACCAGTAAAGATTTTAGCTCGAGAAGTCAAGCAACTAAGGAATAAAAGTATTGCCTTAGTAAAAGTATTGTGGCAAAGACATGGAACAGAAGAAGCTACATGTGTAATATCCCGGAATTGGGCCTAGTAGGATTGGGCCTTGGGCTTTAGGAAAATTTTGAGTATTATTTTATTACTTGTGTTAGCTCGGGTAAAATTTTTGTGTGATTAGCATAGTCTTGTGAAGGCTTGGAATTATTAATGAAGTTAGAGTAATTTTTAGTTTGAAGAAATTAATAAAGTGGATTAAGTGAGCTTGACACTTAAGTTAATTTAAGTGTTAAATCTAGCACATGAGGAGTTAGTGGCAAGGTGGTTAAGATGCATGAAGGGTTGTTTGAGGGTAGAGGTTCGAGTAGCATGATTAGCATTTTGAAGACTTTATTTTTATGTATCCTAGCATTGATGGACGGTCAAACTTTATTTATGATAGGTTGGACTCTTAATTTTGGTAAGTTGAATATTGGTTTAAGGAAAGCTTGTATTTTGGGATAAGAATCAAGAAGTTAAGGTAGGATAAGGGGACAAAGGGCTTGCATGATGGAAAGTTGTTTTGGAAATATTTTTATGGCTAATTGTCCATGTATGTGGACGGCTTCTTGGACTATGGGGGTTGGCTTAAGTTTTGTGAGTGAATAGGAGGAAATAGGGAGAAAATTAGGAGTATGTTTAATTCAAAATTGTTGACAAGAGGCTTGAATGTTGGAGAATGTTTTGGAAACTCTTTGATGGCCTTTAGTCCATGTATTTGGACGGTTTTGGAGCTCAGGGGGGAGTGACCGAATTTTGTATTGTTGATTTCTAGTTCTTTTGGTTATTGGTCATATTTGGTTAGTTAGGAAATACTTTGCATTTCTTGTTTTGAGCCATATCAAATCCCTTTTGAACTTTACCAATTTTTCTCTTGAGTGCACCAAAATGAATCAAAACCGAATGTCCTTTAGTGTTTGTTGTTTTTCTTCATAGGCTTTTGGCCGAAACCATTGGAACTTCCCTCTCTTCTTTCATTTCTTTGTAGCCGAAAAGAACCTCTATTGGTTCTCATCTTTCTTTTCTTTACTTCTCATATTTGTTAACACTTACAAATCTTCTTTTACTCTCTTTAGGCCGAACCTCTTTCTTCCCCAAATTCTCTTTTCTTTTCTTCCATTGTTGCTTAAGCCGAATCCTCCAACTCTTATTTCTATTTTCTTTGCTACTCACATACTTCATTTCTTTCTAGCTGCAAATCAATTGCTTTCTTCTTTCAAAACCATAGCCGAAACTTCCTACTTCCTTCTTGATTTGTCTTGGCCGAATTTTAACAAGGGTAGGCTTCATTTTGGGTTTTCTTCAATCGGTTTTGGAAGATAGACTCTTCGGGACTTTGGATGCAATCGTTCTAAGCCTCAAATCTTTGACAATCTTTTTGGGGTAAGTCAATAGGTAAGACTTGGTATTACGTTCGATAATCTTTCGGGATTTGATGGTATAGCCGAATGGTTTTGCTTATAGTTTTGTGGCATGGCCGAATGTTCTTAGTCCCATAAAAAGTGTTCTTTTGTGTGTAGCTAAAGGAAGGGAACTCAGAGTGTGATTCGGGATTTGGTAAGAGACCAAATCGGCATTTAGGGAGAAGGAAGAACCACGTTTCAAGATCGAGTTAGATTCGAGTAGTTCGGGATTTCACTAATAGGCAGGTGTGTAGTTAGCCTACCGTTTTCTGGGTTTTTGTGTTATATCTGTATGAGTTAAATATGTGCTAACTTGTACAATGGAAATTGTGATATGGATACCCTCAAGGGGTATGTCGATAATCCGGTAAGTACCAAATTTGATCAAATGTGATTACTATTATGAATATGTGGTAATATGCTTGATGAACATGTTCACGCATCATTATATTTTATCATTATTTATGTTACATGTGCATGGGTTGGGATATGATATGAAAGAAGGTACGGGTGTACTTCAAGTACGTGGTTTGATGTTAGCCTTGAGCTACATCGTGGATTGACGTTGACTGAGGTCACGTTGTGGATTTATTTGCGATTAAGTTCGCGTGGCTTGATGAGTGGCTGTGTGCCTCATCGTGGTTGATATCGGCTATGTGCCATATCGTGGTTGATGAGTGACTATGTGTCCCATCGTGGTTTTGGTGTTAGCTATGGCTACATCGTGGATTGGCGCTGACTGAGGTCGCGTTGTGGATTGTTGTGCTTAATTGCATGTGGATGGCATTGATTGCCTTTTGGAGTAAAAAGGAGAGGGTGATTTGATAATCCCCTGGTGTGTGGTGGCTGGATACGGGGGTGTGTAGAGGATGGACCTAGGTTGGGTTGGGTGCATTTTGCATAATCTCAATGGATATGTGAATTAATGTGAAAATGGGCCAAGCCCAGTTTATAAATGTGGATCAGTGTGGAAATGGGTTAAGCCCGATATTTGGAATTATGGGGTTAATTACCCTGTTACCTGGTATGTGATATGAATATGGGCCAAGCCCAGAATGTGGTAATATGTGAATATGCAATTTTGTTATCTGATATATGGGTTAATATGTGGTTAACATGTGGGTGGATTTCAGTGGATTAATTACACACTGAGTCTGTGTGACTCACCCAATTTTTCTCAAACCTTTCAGGTGATGCTCGGACCGGGTTGGAGTGGATACGAGGTGGCCCATGCAAAAGAGGATTTTCTTTATACAATTTATGTTTCAGTATTTTAAGTATTTAATTATTGTAATAAGGGCCATTTTAAGTATTTAAGGATTTTTATTATGTTTTAAGTTAAATTGTCGATTATATTACTATTTGAAAATGTTTTATTTTAAACAACTTAATTTAATTTGGAACTTTAATTACACAATGTTTTAGTAAAGACAACAAATCTTTTATGTTTTAAACTCTAAGTCAAAAGTTTTTTTTTAAACGTTTTTCCGCAGTGGCATTTCAAATTCGGTCACACAAATGGGCCGGGTTTGGGGTGTTACAACATGGGAACCAGAAGAGAGTAGAAACCAGTACCCAAACCTATTTGCTGGTAAGATTTTCGAGGACGAAAATCCCTAAGAGGGGAAAAATTGTAACAGCCGAATTTAGGGCCTAGCCGGAATAGTGGTACGAGACCACACATCCAAGTTAGTAAAATGAGTTTCTAAGGTATTTGAGATGTTTGCATGATGATATGAAAGTTTCAGGTAGAAATTTTATGGAAATTTCCATAAAATTGGTCCATTAGGACTAAATTGCAAAAGTTGCAAAATATGAGTTTCTTGAAGCTTTTTGTATTAAATAGCTTTAGAATATTAATTAGAAGTCCTTAAATAGCAATTTGCCCAAATTATAATTTTTGGACAAAATTGGACATGAGTTAGAAATTTGTAAAAGTTTAATGAGAAGGGCATTTTGGTCATTTATCTATTAAATGATTAAAATAGGAAAAAGATGATAAAAATCACTCTCATCTTCTTCCTCAAGTGCCGAAAATTTGAAGGAAGCCATAGCTAGGGTTCTTCAATTTTTCAAGCTTGCTAGTAAGTTCATCTTAGCCCCGTTTTTAATATTATTCGTGTTTTTGGAGTCCTCGTAACATGAATTAGCTTTTTTAAGCTATAAGTTGAGCTAAGATGCATGTTTAAAAATCTACCCATGTATGACATGTTTGTAAAATGATGTTTTATGGAAGATTATGAGAGTTTGATGTTAGAGAAACAACTTTTTCTAAGTGAATTTCATGAGAAAAGCTAGAAAGGACTAGTTTGTAATTATTATAAAATTTGCCATACATGGTAGAAATAGTGAGATTTTGTTATTGCTATAGTTGAGAAAATGAATCAGCTAAGCATGAAGTTCACAAAAGATGAATAAATATCACTTTACGAGCCTTGGGGCAAAAGTGTAATTATGAGAAAGTTTAGGGGCAAAATAATAATTTTGTCAAAGTATGTGTTAAGAGTCAATTTAATCAATGTGATTATTAAATGATCTAAACTATTATTATAGATCAAGAAAAACGAAGCCCGGATCGAAATCGAGGCAAGAACAAAGTCGATGACTAAATTTCATATCTACAAACATTATGTATATCGAGGTAAGTTTGTATGGTTTCTAAGCTTTATGATTACTATCATTGAATTGCTTACTATAATGTACATTATTACCATAGAAATGCTTAATGCTTTGTTAAATAAAGAAATCAATGAGATTAAGCATGAGAAAGTCCCGATTGAAGTTGAATTACTTAGGATACTCGATCTACCACATGAGATAAGAAAGTGCGCATAAGACCAAGCCAAGGCATGGCATCGGCAATCAAGAAACGTTATCATGTAAGTCCAAGACAAGTCTTGGCATTGAAGAGTTATTATGAGATGAAGACCCATGTAAGCCCAAGCCAAGGCATGGCATTGGTGAGTCTCCAAGCAAAGATGTCATGTAAGTCCAAGACAAGTCTTGGCATTGAAAAGCTATCATGAGATAGAGATCCCATGTAAGTCCAAGCAAAGGCATGGAATTGATGAATAACAAGGAAGATTTCAAGTAAGTCCAAGCCAAGGCTCGGCATTGACCAGTTCATGATTAAAGATACCAAAATAATACCATGTCAAGACATGGCAATGGTAAGTTCCTAAGGGAACACACAAGGAAGATTTTGAGTAAGTCCATGTCAAGACATGGCATCGATACCAAGATGAGAGATCCCATGTAAGACCATATCTACGATATGGCTTTGGCATCGAGTTATATGTGGGATGAGATTTAGTATCCTTGGTTATTCATAGAAATTCATCGGGCAAATGAGTACAGCAAATGAGTAAAGCTTAAATGAGATAGCAAGAAAATTAAGTAAGCAAAGCTATTATCAAGTTGGAAATGAGTATTATTCATGTTATGAATGATGAATTAGAGATTATGATTATTATAGTAAGGTATGCTGATCTATATGATCAAGTGATACAGGTACCTTGTTTACCTCACGAGCACGAGACTAGTAAGTATCATGAGATATGTAAGAATCAATAAGAGTAAGTAAGCTTAAATAGCTGAAATTATGATGCCATTGTTTATGCCAAATGATTTATGTTAAACAAGTATGATGTTATGTGAATTATATGCAAACTTACTAAGCTAAATGCTTACGTCTTTTATTCTTTCTTTCCATGTAGTCCCGCCAAGCTAATCTCGTGGATCATTGTCATCGGAGCTCGGAGCACACTATCAATCTCTATTTTGGTATAGCCAAGATGTTTATATTAAGTATGGCATGTATAGGAACATTTCATTTTGAGAATATGTCTTAAAAAGGGGAAAAGTATGGGCTATCAAGTTTATTATTCTTTTGTATATGGCTAAGTTATTGGCCAAGATTGACTAAGTATATATGTTTATCAATATCAATGAAGCATGTAGTATTGTTCATGAAAAATGTAGTAATTTGAGTTGTTGGATTGAATATGAGATTGATCTTGATTTCAGGGTGGCAATTGGCTTGGTAAATAGCCTTCAAGTGCCCACACGGATAGACGCATGGGCGTGTGTCTAGGCCGTGCATCCCCTGCACCTTAGTACTTTAAGTTAGATTAGACTACGGGCTAATCCCACGGCTGTTCGTTTAGGTCGTGTGTGACACACGGTCAGAACATGGGCGTGTGCCTCAGGCCTTGTGAATATAGTTAGTGTCGACCACGGTTGGAAGACATGGGCGTGTCTTAGGGGTATACGGGCGTGTCCCAAGCCACATGGGCGTGTGACCCCTGTTTTAAGGAAATGTTTTCGATTGAATTCTGAAAGTTTCCAGATATGTGTTTAAGGCCTCGTAGGCCTATGAGATGTATGGGTTGTTTAAGAAAGAGAAGTTTTTAATTCAGAACAAAATTTTATAGCCCATAAATACAAGTTTAAGCAAGTTCAAGCATAGTAATGTGTCGTATCTGGTCTTAGCCTCGGACTCGGTGTATGGGGTGTTACATCTCTGAGATTGTTAGATTGCATTAGGTGCTAGTTTCTATTATTTTGAATAGGGATTTGACGTTTACGTCGTGATTTTGGAAGAAATTGTAAGAAGCTTTGGGTACACGGTTGTACTTTAGTACCGTATTTCATCCCCGAACTGATGGTTAGTCTGAGAGAGTAATTGCGATTCTTGAAGATATGCTTCGTTGTTGTGTTTTAGAATTTGAAGGCAACTGGGAGAAATATTTACCATTGGTTGAATTCACGTATAATAACAATTTTCAATTGAGCATAAAGATGGCACCATATGAAGCATTGTATGGTCATAAATGCCGAACTCCATTGTATTGGACCGAGCTTAGTGAGAAAAAGATTCATGGGGTTGATTTGATTAAAGAGACCGAAGAGAAAGTGAAAGTAATTCGCGACAGTTTGAAAGCAGCTTCGGATCGACAGAAATCTTACGCGGATTTAAAACGTAAAGACATTGAGTTTCACATCGGTGACAAAGTATTTTTGAAAGTATCTCCGTTGAAGAAGATTCTTCGTTTTGGTCGCAAAGGAAAATTGAGTCCGTGATTCATCGGGCCCTATGAGATTATTGAAAGAATAGGGCTAGTGGCATATCGACTAGCTTTACCGCCAGAGTTAGAAAAGATTCACAATGTGTTTCATGTGTCGATGTTACAACGGTATTGATCGAATCCATCGCATATCATTTCACCATCCGAGATTGAAATTCAACCTGATATGTCATATAACAAAGAACCGATCAGAATTTTAGCTTGAGATGTTAAAGAATTGAGAAATAAGAGCATGGCTTTGGTGAAGGTTTTTTTGGCAACGTCACGGTGTCGAAGAGGCTACGTGGGAACCCAAGGAAGCTATGAGAAAATAGTACCCTAACCTCTTTTCTGGTAAGATTTTAGGGGACGAAAATTCCTAAGGGGGGAGAGTTGTAACAGTCTATTTTTAGTCAAATCAGAACAGTGATTTTGGGACCACAAATTCGAGGTAGAAATAATTATTTTATTGTTATTTTAATGTATACAACATGATAGAATGATTGTGTGAAATTTTCGTTAAGAAATTTTAACGTTTGAATGCTTAATTTGATGAAAAAGACTAAATCGTGTAAAGTGTAAAACTTGTGTTCTATTAGCTAAAGGTGTCTAATAGCTATAGAACTTTAAATTGGAGGTCCTTATGTTGTAATTAGCCAATTTATGAGATAGTGGATGACAGTGTCTTGGTTTTTTTGTGTAATTAATAAGTGTTTTAAAGGTTAAATATGTAATTTGGTAATTAAGGTAAATTAAATAAAAACAACAAATTGTGTAATCTTTTAGTCATCCTCTTTCACCTAAATTTGCAAAGAAGAAGAGCCATTTTTAGGGTTTTTATTCGGTCAAGCTTCCATTGTCCATTTAGATCAAGAAAAGAGAAATTCGGATTTAGATCGGAGGAAAAACAAGATTTTGGTTTTTTCGATTCGTTCTGTCGTTTTAGTGATCGAGGTAAGTTCATATGTAATAAGCATTATTATATTTGTGTTTTAAATGCTTTGATATTACATAAATTGTGAATACGATCTTATAGACATATTCGACGATGATTCGGCAAATGTGAAATCCCGATTGAACCTTAGGAATAGATTAGGAATAGATTTGGGTGTTGGTTCGTACGTCCTACCGGTGGCTGAGTTATCCAGCATGTGTTGCGGATTCTTGTTAGCTTGTGTGAGCAGCACCGTGTAGCTTCATCATGACCGTCAGCTTGTGTGAGCAGACCCATTGATAGCTCGAGAGTGAGCATTATATGTGATATGAGATTGAGATAGCTTCAACTATGTATGTGGCACTTAGGGTGCAAGATTCCCGAGTATCTGATAGTATTCCAAATGGTTCAACGAGTATATCAAATATATGAAATGGTGAGAAATAAATACGTATCAGTACAAGTATGTACAGAAACTTTGTAAGCATCGAATCTATGGTAATGGTGAGTTCATGGTTAATTATGTGATTGAAATATGTTAACATTGTGGTTAAATGTTTTGTAGCATGTTATGTTTATATTATTGAGTGATAATTGAATAATGAGTTTTGCTTATTATTTCATTCGAGCTTACTAAGCTTTATAGCTTACTTTGTTTATTTTTTCGTGTTTTATAGTCAAATTAAAGCTAGCTCGGATTTGGGAATCATCGGAGATCTCATCACACTATCGAGCTGTCATTTTGGTACTTTTAAACCTATGTATTTGGTATATGGCATGTATAGAAGCTTGGGTCATTTTGGTTTATGCTAGTCATGAGAGTTGGCTTATTTTGGTATATTGTTGGTGATGTATACATATGTGCATATGGCTTGTGTTATGTGTTTGATGATAGATATATGATGCTTGTTAATAATAGGTATTATGGATATCAAATGCTTGAGTTTTGAATATTGGTATTGTAACACCCCTTACTCGTATTCAACACCAGAACATGGCTCGAGGCATTACCAAACTTATAACACAAGCATTCACACAATTCCGAGTCATAATTTTTTGTCCAAATTAAAATCATTCATATCCAATCATAAAGTCCCTTATACAAGCCTACGAGGCCCAAAACATACTTTGGAAGTGGTTCGGGACTAAACCAAGAACTTAGAAATTTTTTACAAAATTTAGAAAGTTTTTGCTAGAAATAGGGCTCACACGCCCGTGTGGTCCATGGAACACTCCCGTGTGACCCAGGGACATGCCCGTGCTTCAGATCGTGTTCAAATTTGGGTGCTCTCTAACTTGTGCCACACGATCATGCCACACGCCCGTGTGCTAGGCCGTGTAGCACACACCGCTGAGACACACGTCCGTGTCTCTGCCCGTGTGCTTAATTCTGGACATTTGTTTTTCAAAATTAAGGTGCAGGGGACACACGGCCGAAACATATGCCAGTGGGGCAGACCGTGTGTCACACATGGCCTAGACACACGCCTGTGTGTCTACCCATGTGGGCAAAATCAAGGCTATTTACCAAGCCATTTTGCCACCCTCACTTGCACACATCAACACAGCATCTCATGGCACAAATTCAAGCATATAAATGCAACCAAACAACCACAAACAAGACAATAACATGTCATTCTTATACCATCATTTATCATGCTTAAAACATCATACTTAGCCCATTAAAAACATACTAATTTCACATTCACAATAGGGCATTAACATATGAGTAATTTTATAATCAGCATAAGTGTAACATCCAAAATTAGGGCCTTTGCATTTTAGGTGTTTGTGTGTGAATGCTATGTTTGTCATGCTAGTTTAGGGTACTTTAGTGTCCAGGAATGACTTAGGGTTAAGCCGGAGCCTTGGTAGAATTTTATTTTTTTGGGCACTTTAAGGGAGAGCTGAATGGGATAGGACTAAAGGGTTGTTTGTGTGTTTTGACACCAGAAGTGCTTTAGTAAAGTGGCAAGGAGGCGCCACTTAAAGCTCAGGAAGGTGACGCCTCAGGGAGTTGGTAGGGAGCAGGTTCGAGCTGCGTGGATTCCCTTTTGGGGATTTCTTTTTGACGCCAAGGAGGGGGAGAGTTGCTTTCAGCTTGGACTGTGGTGGTTGAATGTTGAATGGGTCAACACCTTTGAATGAAGGGAAGAGCGCAATTCAAGGAGAAGGAATCAGTCAACAGGTTTGAATGGAGAGTGGAGAGTGATCGGTGGAGAGAATCATGGGATTGGGAGAGAGGGAGAGAGTTTGGCCGAATGTGGGAAGTGGGGTGTGTGAGTGTGTGTATGGTTTAGTGATGTTAGGGGGTGGCCGAATGTTAGATGATAGCATTAGGAGTGTTGAGAATTTTGGCTAGCTAGAGAAACCGAGAGCATTCTTTTGTTCAATTCTTCTTGTCAAAACTGAAACACTCATACCACTTTGTGCATTTTTGCTTTTCTCTCAAATACCAAAACCAAAACACTCTCATACCATTTGTTTTGCATTTTCTTTTCTTTCATTCACCAAAGTCGAAACACCTCCCAATTCTCTTCATATTTTCTTCTTCTTTTTGTGCTTGGCCGAAACTCACATTACCATCCACTCTCTACCTACATTTCATTTTCTTTGCTTTTAACATAAAGCCGAAACCTTGTCATCTTCTTCTCTTTTCTCTCAAACACCTTAGCTGAATTTTCCTTGGGAGATAGCACCTCTCTTCTCTATCTCTTTTCAAGAGTAGAACATTTTCGGCATTCGGTAAGTTCTTTTCGGGTTAGCCGAATCTCTCTAATCATCTACTCACTCACTTTCTTCTCTTGATTTCTTTAAGAAGAAAGCCAGAACTTCTCATTTGTTTAAATAGTTCTTATTTGTGGGTTAACCGAATTCCTCTGACATCCATATTCTTTTCTTTCGGCTCTTGTTCCAGTAGATTGCTATTACCTATTCTCCACCACTCCCAATCGGTTTTCTCTAGTGTTTGGGGTAAGTGTTTTCTTTTCGGTTCAATCATCTCTTCTCATGTTTGAGTGCCAAAGGCAGTAATCATATTCTTTAACTCTTGGCCGATTGTAGGGGGCTTCATCTTCGCGTTCTTCTGGCTTTGGTCTGCGATTGGAATGTGTTAAGGGACACTCGATTCTAGTCGATTTTATGTACTCAAGCGGTGCAGGATTCAAACTTTTCTTTAATTTTCGGGATTCGTTGATCTAGGTAAGGACCCTTAGCCTTGAGTATCCATTCCCTTTTGTTTGATTTCACTGCTTTAATCTGGTCTAGTGACCAAGGTTTTGTTCATGGATCCAAATGTCAGCCAAGCGATAGGAGGGGTTGGACCTGTAGTCCCTGTAACACCCTGGTTTTAGGGGTTAGATTTTTGGTGCTTAGCTCGGGTGTTGGCACACTTCAGTGTGTGTTTGGGTAAGTTTTAGGGGTCCTGAGAACCCTAGGTAGTGGTGGAATAATTTGGAAAATTTTTAGTTTTAGGGGTTAAAAGGGGAGCTTGGATAGAGGGGGCCTTAAGAGAATTTTTGGTGGAGTTTTGGCACAAAGAATAGCTTGGCAGAGTGGCAAGGAGGCGCCACTTAGAGCATGGAGAAGTGACGCCATTTACAGGGGGAAGGGGCTCAGGTTCGATTCGCAAAGGCAGCAGGAAGGCTCTGTTTTTGCGTCATTAAGGTAGAGTGTTGGACGGTTTTGAAAGGCTTAAAAGGTGGAGGAAGACTTGGTCTTCTCTTTTTGAATTCGGCTAGATAGGTTTGACTTTTTCAAATCTTTTTGAATGGATGGAAGGGAGGTGTTTTAGGAGAGATTTGAGGGATTTTTTGTGGGGGTGTAGGAGCTTGGCCGAATAGTATATAAAGGGGGGGTGGTGCTCATTTTTTTTCACCATTTGCTTTCTCCCTTGCCAAAAAGTTCTTTCCTTTGTTTGTATTTATTTTCCCTTGTCCATTGCCGAAAGTTAGTCCAAGCAAACCTTTTTTTCATCTTATTTCTTTGTAGCCGAAAGTAGAAGAGGGCTTAACCTTTTATGAACCTATATCCCTCTCCCTTCTCACCTTTTTTTTCTTTTAAACCTTGCTTAAACCGTAATCATCCATAGAAAACTACCATTGCCGAATATCCCAACACTATCTAAGAGCCTTGCCGAATCATCCATTCTCACATTCTCTTCACTTTGGTTACAAGTCCCTGAGCCGAACCTTACTCTCTTGTGGTAGCCGAATTGGTGGGGAGCCCCTGAAGTTTTGGAGGAAGTCATCTGGGATTTATAGCTCGTGTGTTGATGGAGGCAACAACCAGTCAATGAGGGCAAAGGAAAGTCCCTATCCCGAAGTTCAAGAAGAGGGCTGTCTCGGCAGTTCGGGATTGGCCACCGGGGTGTGGGCCAACAGTAGGAGATAGCTATAGGCAGATAGCTGTTGTTTCTTTGAGCGATAGCTTAGGGATCGAAAGTGTAGAACTACAGGTGTTAAGGTGCGTAATCATCGCACTATTTTCTCGGTTTGATTGCTAACGTGTTTACATGTGCAATATGTGTGATAGCCGTTTATAATGGCATAAGTGATGAGTAACAGGTGATGGTAAGTTAATATTGATATACATTTATATATGTACAATGTGGTAGTGATAAGTGATAGATACTCACTCTATATGATATTCTTGCATGATTTATTGACACATGGGTATGGGATTGGATTGAAGGAGGAAGTGTACACAGGATGTACGTGGTCTAATGTCAGCTCAGGCTACATTAGCGCTTGATGGCTAGCTTTGTGCTACCTCAAGGGAGGTGTTGGCTAGGTGCCCATCTCGGCGGTTGATGGCTATGTGCATCACCGTAGTCAGATTACGATATTTGGATCACTTTGGTTGATCGGTGGCTCAGCCACGGCCTTGTGCAGAGAGTTGCCAGGGTAAGGTTTTGGATCACGATGTGATCAGTGGTGGGTTATCCACGGCCTTAGGCAGGGAGTCTGCTAAGGTTGGTGTACGGTTGGACAGTAGGTTGGGCTGAAATGTATTCTCGCATGATTTGTTATGAGGACTGTGTGGGTATGGGCCAAGCCCATACGTGTGGAAATATGTGTTGGGGTTATGCACTGAGTCAGTGGACTCACTCTTTCATTAACCATTTCAGGTGATGTGTAGATCGGACCGGGATCGGAGAGAATACATGGTGGCCCATGCAGAAAGAAGAGATTAAACGTTTTAGGCTTACTTTAAGTATTTGGTTTTAAATAGAATATGTAATAAAGGCCTTTTGACTCTTATTTATTTTTGTTATTATTTTATTAGTATTTATTATGGTTTGAAGAATTTGAAACACTATGTGAAGATGACTATATTTTTCCAACCTACTTATCCAATTTGGCTTGTATATATTAATCTTTTAGAATGAGTATATTTTAATAACAAAGTTTTACTCATAAGTTTAAATAAACATGGATTTTTCAAAAGGCAGCAAGTTTTACTAAATTTTTCTAAGTTAAATAGATTTTCCACCGTCTTTTCCGCACTAACATAACCAGATTCGGTCGTAGTGAATGGGCCGGGTTTGGGGATGTTACAATTTGGTATCAGAGCCAAGTTCAAAACTCGGCTTTGAGGGTTTTTGGGCCCGAAACAGTTTTCAAAATGGACTTTTTGAAAAAATGGGCTTTTATAAAAAAGTTTTCAAGTTATACTGGCATGGCACCTGTACCTCCGACCCGAAGTCCACCAGGTAAGTACTTCGGACTTCCTTGAAGTGATTTGTTGTATGAATTAGTTTGAGCGTAGTTGGGATTGTAGATTAGAATACTAGGATCTGTTGGACCCTAGGATTAGACTACTCAAACATTTGCATAAAACTTAAAGTTCTTAAACAAACCTGTGAAGTAAGTCGCCGAGTTAAGGTGTGGCAACCACTGTACGCATGTCTAGGAGTGGCATTCAGTAAGAGCTTGGTATTTAAGCAGTCCTAGTGACTCACCTCCTCTTTACTCGAATCCTACCTGGTGCGTAGCTACGGTTCACCTTAACCAAGAGGACTTGCTCATAGGCTAAACCGGTTATTAAAACCCGAAAGGGAATTAGCCTTGCTATTTTTTTTAAACTTTCTGTTTTAAAAATTTTCAACTTTACCCCTTTGGGTTATGAAACCCTAAATCTGATTTTGAAAGATGTTTTTTTTATTTATAAAATTACCAAAATGCCCCTAATGGCAAAATTACAAAAATACCCTTGTGTTATAAAATTTCCGTACTACCCTCAACTTTTGATAAAATGATTTTTACTTTGCAAAATACCAAAATTTTGCGGTTTCGAAATATTCAGATACCCTGGTTTGTGAAAATTTACGAAAATACCCCTAGTTGATAAAATTACCAAAACGCCCTTGGTTTCTAAATTTTCAAATTTCTTTCGACTCTTATGGAAATATTCCTATTTTATCAAGTATCAGAAAATCTTAATTTGTGAAATATTGTGATATTCCAATTTGGGAGAATTTACGAAAATGCCCATGATTTCCAAAATTACAAAAATAACCCTGCTTTATGAAATTTTGCAACACACTTTGTTTGAAAGACAAAATTTTCAAGATGACCCTTGAGATTTTGTAAATTTTGAAATATCTTTAAGTTGGAAAAACTATTTTCAAAATTGACCCTGAGTTATTACCGAAATACCCCTCTATAGGAGAATGACGAAATTACCCCTGGGTAGGGAAGGAAACTTGATTGCTCGAAAGAACTACTCTCGGAAACTTCATTGCATAAAATTGCTAGTGGATAAAGCAGTGAAACAAAAATTTCTAATCCATAAAACTTCTTAAACAGATTAAATCATGGCGATAGAGATGAGTTCTAGGGGGCGTGGTCGCAATACTCGTGGACGTGGTAGAGGCAGGATGTCAGTATTGGAACCTTAAGTATGTTAGCTCTTTAAGATCAGAGTTGCGCAGCGGAAGCATGGTGTTAGTTTAGACAAGTAATTTCGAGGACGAAATTATTTTAAGGAAGGTAGAATTGTAACACCCTGGTTTTAGGGGTTAGATTTTTGGTGCTTAGCTCGGGTGTTGGCACACTTCAGTGTGTGTTTGGGTAAGTTTTAGGGGTCCTGAGAACCCTAGGTAGTTGTGGAATGATTTGGAAAATTTTTAGTTTTAGGGGTTAAAAGGGGAGCTTGGATAGAGGGGGCCTTAAGAGAATTTTTGGTGGAGTTTTGGCACAAATAATAGCTTGGCAGAGTGGCAAGGAGGCGCCACTTAGAGCATGGAGAAGTGACGCCATTTACAGGGGGAAGGGGCTCAGGTTCGATTCGCAAAGGCAGCAGGAAGGCTTTGTTTTTGCGTCATTAAGGTAGAGTGTTAGACGGTTTTGAAATGCTTAAAAGGTGGAGGAAGACTTGGTCTTCTCTTTTTGAATTTGGCTAGATAGGTTTGACTTTTTCAAATCTTTTTGAATGGATGGAAGGGAGGTGTTTTAGGAGAGATTTGAGGGATTTTTTGTGGGGGTATAGGAGCTTGGCCGAATAGTATATAAAGGGGGGGTGGTGCTCATTTTCTTTCACCATTTGCTTTCTCCCTTGCCAAAAAGTTCTTTCCTTTGTTTGTATTTATTTTCCCTTGTCCATTGCCGAAAGTTAGTCCAAGCAAACCTTTTTTTCATCTTATTTCTTTGTAGCCGAAAGTAGAAGAGGGCTTAACCTTTTATGAACCTATATCCCTCTCCCTTCTCACCTTTTTTTTTCTTTTAAACCTTGCTTAAATCGTAATCATCCATAGAAAACTACCATTGCCGAATATCCCAACACTATCTAAGAGCCTTGCCGAATCATCCATTCTCACATTCTCTTCACTTTGGTTACAAGTCCCTGAGCCGAACCTTACTCTCTTGTGGTAGCCGAATTGGTGGGGAGCCCCTGAAGTTTTGGAGGAAGTCATCTGGGATTTATAGCTCGTGTGTTGATGGAGGCAACAACCAGTCAAGGAGGGCAAAGGAAAGTCCCTATCCCGAAGTTCAAGAAGAGGGCTGTCTCGGCAGTTCGGGATTGGCCACCGGGGTGTGGGCCAGCAGCAGGAGATAGCTATAGGCAGATAGCTGTTGTTTCTTTGAGCGATAGCTTAGGGATCGAAAGTGTAGAACTACAGGTGTTAAGGTGCGTAATCATCGCACTATTTTCTCGGTTTGATTGCTAACGTGTTTACATGTGCAATATGTGTGATAGCCGTTTATAATGGCATAAGTGATGAGTAACAGGTGATGGT
Source organism: Gossypium australe (assembly GCA_005393395.2). Taxonomy (NCBI): domain Eukaryota; kingdom Viridiplantae; phylum Streptophyta; class Magnoliopsida; order Malvales; family Malvaceae; genus Gossypium; species Gossypium australe. The sequence goes on along the minus strand of CM016617.1, from coordinate 84,532,830 downwards.
AAGTTAATCTTGATATACATTTATATATGTACAATGTGGTAGTGATAAGTGATAGATACTCACTCTATATGATATTCTTGCATGATTTATTGACACATGGGTATGGGATTGGATTGAAGGAGGAAGTGTAAACAGGATGTACATGGTCTAATGTCAGCTCAGGCTACATTAGCGCTTGATGGCTAGCTTTGTGCTACCTCAAGGGAGGTGTTGGCTAGGTGCCCATCTCGGCGGTTGATGGCTATGTGCATCACCGTAGTCAGATTACGATATTTGGATCACTTTGGTTGATCGGTGGCTCAGCCACGGCCTTGTGCAGAGAGTTGCCAGGGTAAGGTTTTGGATCACGATGTGATCAGTGGTGGGTTATCCACGGCCTTAGGCAGGGAGTCTGCTAAGGTTGGTGTACGGTTGGACAGTAGGTTGGGCTGAAATGCATTCTCGCATGATTTGTTATGAGGACTGTGTGGGTATGGGCCAAGCCCATACGTGTGGAAATATGTGTTGGGGTTATGCACTGAGTCAGTGGACTCACTCTTTCATTAACCATTTCAGGTGATGTGTAGATCGGACCGGGATCGGAGAGAACACATGGTGGCCCATGCAGAAAGAAGAGATTAAACGTTTTAGGCTTACTTTAAGTATTTGGTTTTAAATAGAATATGTAATAAAGGCCTTTTGACTCTTATTTATTTTTGTTATTATTTTATTAGTATTTATTATGGTTTGAAGAATTTGAAACACTATGTGAAGATGATTATATTTTTCCAACCTACTTATCCAATTTGGCTTGTAGATATTAATATTTTAGAATGAGTATATTTTAATAACAAAGTTTTACTCATAAGTTTAAATAAACATGGATTTTTCAAAAGGCAGCAAGTTTTACTAAATTTTTCTAAGTTAAATAGATTTTCCACCGTCTTTTCCGCACTAACATAACCAGATTCGGTCGTAGTGAATGGGCCGGGTTTGGGGATGTTACAGTCCCAGCCCCTAAGTTCAAGAAGCGCGTGGTATCTGCTGTTCGGGATTGGCCACCAGGTTGTGGGCCAGCTTCTGAGCAAAATAGGAGGCAGATAGTAGTAGTTTTCGATAACGATAGTGTTGACATAGATAGCATAGTGCTGCGGTAACCAGGTGTGTAAACTCTCACACTTTAATATTTAAATGTGTTAATAATTAATTGGGCCTGAAAAGCCGAAATGGTTAGATGAATAGATGTAATATCCCGGGTTAGGGGGCTATTTTTTTCATGGCATGTTCTGCATGTTGTTAGTATGCTATGTTGCCATTTTTATGTTTTCGGGACTTAATTATAGCCTAGGTGTGTGCCTGAGTGAATGGGAGAATTTTTGGTTTTTAGGCTTTATAGGAAGGGAGCTGAGGAAGCTGGGGTTTAAGAATTTTAATTGAGGTTTTGTTGCACAAGTAAGGAGCTAGCTTAGTGGCAAAGCATGCGCCACATGGGGGAGCTTGATGTGGCGTCATCTTCAGGAGAGGGAGGTCCAGTGTTCGAGCTACAGAGTTCTCCTTTTGACTTCTTTTTGGGACGGCATGGAGGAGTGGTAGAAGGCTAGTGAAACTCTAGCTTGGACCAAGTCTTCACAATCAAAAGGATGGTGGAGAGTAAATAGTGGAGTGTGACTTGGTCCACACATTTGAAATGTGTGGAGTGGAGTGAATGGGGGGATCATGGCCGAATTTTGGGAGAGTTTGGGGGGAGGAAGTGACGGCTTGGGATGGGGGTTGTGTGTGCCGAAATTCATTTTGGAATTTTGGTACACTTTTGGTCACATTTTGTTAGCCGAAATTCAACAAAGTTCTCATTCTTTCTTCTTAGAAAAAAACCTCTTTTTGCCAAATTTTGCTTGGCTTCTTTTGTTTTGATGTGACCGAATGCTCTCTCCCCTATACCTTCTTCTTCTTTTCCATTTTGTTGAGCCGAAACTTGACCTCTAAAACATTTTCTCCATCTTCTTTATTGCTCAAAACCGAAAGTGCAACCTCTACCCATCGTTGGTTTCTTTCTTCTTTTCCCTCTCAAACCCCATTGCCGTAACCTCATTTCTCTTCAGCTAGACTCTCTTTTCTTCTCATACAAAGCCGGAAGTAGAGGTGTTAAACACTTAAGCCGAACCCTTCTCATCTGTTGGCCGATTTCTTCTCATCTCTTAAACCATATTTCCTCCGTTGTACTTCTGAGTACTAAGCCGAATACCTCCCTTCCCTTAGTGTTTTGTTGGCCGAATCTATTCACCCTCTTTTAGTGTTTTTTTTTTGGCCGAATATCAGTGGAGTAATTGGGGGCCCTGTTTCAATCGGTTGGAGGTTGGTAAGTCTTTGGCCGAATGGTCATCTCCTTTCTCTCCTTATACTTTGTCAAGGTTGGTTGTTTAAGGGCCGATTATGGTCAGTTTGGAAGGGTGTTAACCTTTTTGGATTATCATCTTGTGTTAGGGTCTTGGATATCGAAAAGTAGCCAAGAAGAGCCGTCGACTCTTTGAACCGATAGGTAAGTGATGGTAAGATATCATTCACAGTTATTCGTTTAAATCTGATTAAGTCAAGGTGACAAGGGATTAACCATTTTCTTTTCAAGGTTGTGCCGATTGAAGAAAGGGATCCTTAGTTGGTTCGGGTATTGGTTAGAAAGCAAACCAATAGCAAGGTAAGGGTTAGGTATTAACTCTGTTGGTTAATGGTGTTGGCCGAATGTCATAGATGCCTAACCCTAATGTTTGGCCGATTGTAGGAGTCAGTACTTGAGGGACTTAGATCGCTTTGGTTGGGATTTTTAGACTCGTATTATCAGGTGTGTAACTAACACACCCTCTACTTAGTAACGTTGTTAAGAAACTTGATTGCTTAATAAGATTGAAACAGTGAGAAGGATAATTGGATACCCAAAAAGGGGTATGGGTACGATTCGGGTAAGTCTGTTCTATGATGAGTATTAATGATAATACATGATATCATGAATTATGTTATGCATGTTATGAGTTGTAATGCTTGATATGTTGGCATGATATGCATGGATTGTATGAGATGCATAATTCCATGAGTATGATATGTATGGGTGATACGAGAGGAGGGAGCAGTGATATATTGTGCTGACGAGCACCAGTGCTTTGGTAGCACACTTTGTGACTTTGGGTCACCAGAGGTTTGGCACCTCCAGAGGTTTGGTACCTCAGCGTCTCGTCCCAGTGGCTCAGTACCACAGTGGGTTGGCCCCACAGATGATTATACGGGATTGACGCCAGTGTTTTGGTAACACACGATGGGTTGGCCCCATCACCAGATTCGTGACTACGGTCACCAGTGCTTTGGTAGCACATTATGTCTTTGGGACACCAGAGGTTTGGCACCTCATTGCGACTTGTCCCTGTGGTTTGACCACCGTGGGTTGGCCCCACTTGAGATATGGGATTGTCTGCTAGTGATTTGGTATCACACGATGGGTTGGCCCCATCATCATTGGATTTGTGACTTCGGTCACCAGTGCTTTGGTAGCACAATCGTGTCTTTGGGACACCAGTGGTTTGGGACCACATTGACGGATATTGTGTCTTTGGGACACCAGTGTTTTGGTAACACATTGTGACTATATGTCACCAGTGGTTTGGCACCACCAGTGGTTTGGTACCACACGGGGTAGAAAAGGAGATACGGATGGTTAGGATCGGGTTGCATTGATTATGTTGCTATGTATGATGTGTGTTAGCATGTGGTTTCTTCGGGAGCGGGATTTACACACTGAGTCACTCGACTCACCCTCTCCTTTGACATTTCAGGTGACTCGTAGACGCGGACATGGAGCCGGGATGGACTCGGGGTGCACATGCCATGCTTCGATAAAGTTTTACTCAGACTCTACTATTTGGGTACTTTAGTTATATACTTTTAATTGGGTTTATTTGGATTTGTAAAAAGGCCTTTAATTTATGTTTTAAGTTGGTTGATGTTTTAATTAGTTATAATATGCCTTAGCAAAATAAGTCGGTATAAATTTTACTAAAACCTGGAAAGATAATGTTTTCAAAATTATAACGCAACGTGTTTTTTTTAACTATACCATCGGGTATCACACTAAGTCTTTTTGATAAACAAATACAACTGGTTTCCAAGCCAAACTTGTAGTTCTTCTAAAGTTTAAACATGTTTTATGTATCGCTAAGGAACTATTGAGGTTTTAAAAAGGTATAAACTCGTTTTAACTACACATTCTGGCTAGGTTTGCAAAATCTCCGGGTTTCAAATGCAATCAACTGTTTTTCAAACAAGCCTACTCAAATTTTCTTCAAAGTACACTACATTTTCATTCAGCTTTTAAACGGAAAAAAATAACCTCTCAAAAACTTGTTTCCCCGTAGCATACCAGATTCGGACGTGGTGTCTTGTCCGGGTTTGGGGTGTTACAATTGTGGTATCAGAGCCAAGTTCAAAGGCTCGGCTGTGGGCCTGAGGCCCAAAATGGTTTTCAAAAGTCTGTTTAAGTGTTTGTTTTGAAAGTATGGTTTAAAAGGCATGGCACCGAGTCTCCGGCACCAGTTCGCCCAGGTAAGTACCCCGTACTATTACTTGTGATTTGATTGGATATGATTATGATTTGATGATTAGTAATAGTACACTACTTAGAGATTGAAACTGATAGGATTTTGTGAACTCGCGAGAACAAATCCTCATTAAATATTCATAAGACTTGCTTTTTAAACAAGTGAAATAAGTACTGATGCATAAAATTCTTTAATCAGATACGTAGAAAGATTAGACATGAGCACTCGAGGCGGACGTGGTCGTAATACTCGTGGTAGAGGTAGGGGTAGAATGACGGTTTCTGAGCCCGTAGGATCTGGGCAGGGTTCAGAAAATGAGATACCGGTTCCGCCACCAGCTGGAGGTGGTGAGTTCCAAGATCAGACCGGGGATGACGCAGTGTCACAGGCGATGCTGCGAGTGTTGGAAAGGGTAGCTGGGGCAAGTGGTGGTGCTGGAGTTAGGAAATCAGTTCCTGAGCGACTCCGGGCTAACGGGGCTGAATTCTTCCGAGGTGTATCGGGTGTTGCTCCTAGCACTGCTGAGTACTGGCTGGAGGCAACTGAACGGATCATGGATGATCTGGACTTGACGGCTGAAGAGAAGCTGAAGGGTATCGTATCGCTTCTCCGGGATGAGTCATATCAGTGGTGGCTCACGGTTCGGGATAGTGTGGCAGCAGAGGATGTGACATGGGATTATTTCAAAGCTGCATATCAAAAGAAATACATCGGAGCTAGTTACATCGACTCCCAGAGAAAGGCATTTCTGAGGCTTGTTCAGGGGAGTAAATCTGTTGCTGAGTACGAGGCTGAGTTCCTGAAGCTGAGTAGGTATGCCAGGGGCATTGTAGCCACTGAGCATGAGAGGTGTGTTCGTTTCGAGGATGGTCTGCGAGACGAGTTAAGGCTGCTGATTGCTCCTCAGCAGGAGCGCGAGTTTGCTGTCTTAGTTGAGAAGGCTAAGGTAGCCGAGGGTGTTAAGGAGTCAGTGAGGCAGAGTATGGACAGGAGTAGGCTTAAGAGGAGCTTTGGGTCTTCTGGTTTGTAACACCCGGATTTAGGGGCTATGCATGTTGGGTATAATTCAAGTTCTAGTAGGTCTTGGGTATGCTTAGATGTGTTTTAGAGGCCTGGAGAATGCTCGGAGTAAAAAGGGAGACTGTGAGAAAATTTGGATTTTTAAGTGTTAAAAGGGGAGCCTGGCTAGAGGGGACTTAAGAAAATTATTTGGGGGAAATGGGCATAAGAATTGGACTGGTAAAGTGGCAAGGGAGACGCCACTAAGTGCTTGGCAAAGTGACGCCTCAGGTGCAAGGGGAGGGGCCAGTGTTCGAACTGCGAAGGCAGCACTTTGGCCTTTATTTTTGGCGTCAGAGAGGTAAGAAGCTGGGAGGCTTTTGGATGCTTAAAGGATGGAGAGGACTTGGTCTTTGTTTTAAATTTCGGCTAGGAAGAGGTTTGACTCATTCAAACCTTTTTGAATGAGTGTTAGGGAGGAAAAAGGGGAGAGAAATATGGGATTTGGAGGGGAGGTAAGTAGTGGCCGGTTTTGGGAGTGTATGGAGGGCATTTTCGGTTTTATGCTTGTGGGTAGGTGTTGGCCGAATCCTATAAATAGGGGGGCACCCCTTTGAAACGTTTTTTTCCTCTCCTTATTGCTTTTGCCGAAAGTTCCTTCTCTTATCCCCCTTTGTGCCGAATTTTTGTTAGTTTATTTTCTTTTATTGTTGCCGAATTTGTAAGCTCTTCTTGTTTCCAAATTGTTGCTTAGGCCGAAACCCTTAACCCCTTTTTCATTTAGCCTAAGCCGAATACCCATAGCCTCTCTTCCTTTTCTCATCTTTATGCTTTAGCCGAAACTCTCCTTGTCTATTGCCGAACCCTACTTCCTTGGTGGTGGCCGATCCTCATTAGAGCAAAGGGTAGTGGTTAGCAAGGTAAGGGTATGTTGGTTGTTTCTTGTGCTATAGTTTCTTGACTTGGCCGAATGGCCCTAAGGGTTCCTTGTTTTGTGCTAAGGCCGATTGTAGGGGGAGAAGAGCCTATCGCGGGAAATCTTTCGAGTGTCGGTTAGTCAGCATTAAGGTAGCGTTTTGAGAGTGGACTGTTGTGCCATTAAGGTGCGTAATCATCGCACTATTTCTTCGGTATTATGCTTGCTAACATTATACATGAGTAAGTTTGTGATATTGAAGTTAATGATGTATATATAAATATATGATGTGGTAATGAAATGAGATGTATGCTCCTATTATATGATGATTTGATAAAATGCGTTATCACATATGCATGGGACTCGGGTTGATCGAGGAAGGAAGGGAGTACACATTGGTGTACGTGGTCTAGTGTTAGCTTCGGGCTACACTAGCGCTTGATGAGTTGCTGTGTGCATCATCAAGGGAGATGTTGGCTTGGTGCCCATCTCGGCGGCTGATAGCTGAGTGCATCACCGTAGACGGATTACCGATAAGATCACGATGTGATCGGTGGCTCAGCCACGGCCTTGTGCAGCGGGATCGCCAAGGTAGGATATGTGGGATCACTCGGTTGTGATCGGTGGGTTAGCCACGGCCTCGGGCAGGGAGTCTGCCGAGGTAGGTGTTTGGATGGATTTTAGGGTTGGGCTGAGATGCATTCTTGCATGATTGGTTTCGATGGCTGTGTGGGTATGGGCCAAGCCCATACGAATGGAAATATGTGATATGATTATGCACTGAGTCAGTGGACTCACTCTATTTTTCCTAACCATTTCAGGTGACTCATGAATTGGACCGGGATTGGAGAGGACACATGGTGGCCCATGCAGAAAGAAGAGTTTAAATATTTTAAAACTTATTTATATTAAGTATTTGGGTTTAAATAATGGTGTAATAAGGGCCTTTGATTTTATTTACTTTGGGAATTATTTTGTTGTTATTTTTGGTATTATTTTATTATGGGCTTGATTTAATTAAATTACTATGTGAAGATGAATTTATTTTTGACAACTTATTTATTTAGAATTAGTCTTATATATTCATTAAAGTTTTAATTTGGACATTTTTTTAATAACAAAGTTTAAGTATAATTTTAAATGGACATGGTTTTCAAAAGTTAACAAATTTACATGTCTATTCTAAAGTCAAAAAGATTTTCAACCGTTCTTCCGCAGTAACATACCAGATCCGGTCAGGGCTTGTGGGCCGGGTTTGGGGGTGTTACAGTTTGGTATCAGAGCCAGGTTCAAAACTCGGCTTTGAGGGTTTTGGGCCCGAAATAGTTTTCAAAATGGGTTTTTGGAATGTGGGCTTTTATAAAAAGGTTTTCAGGTTATTCTGGCATGGCACCTGTGTCTCCGGCCCGAGTCCGCCAGGTAAGTACCTCGGACTTTTGAAGTGTTTTGTTTATGTGTATTATTATGGGTTTATTTGGGCTCGTAGATTAGTTTTTAGGGCTATTGGACCCTAGGATTAGTCTACTCAAACACATGCATAAGACTTAAAGCTCTTAAACAAACCTGTGAAGTAAGTCGCCGAGTTAAGGTGTGGCAACCTGGGTGCGCATGTCTAGGATTGGATCCGGAAGAGCTAGGTATTTAAGCAGTCCTCGTGACTCACCTCCTCTTCGCAGGAATCCTACCTGGTGCGTAGCTACGGTTCACCTTAACCAAGAGGACTTGTTCATAGGCTAAATCGATTATTAAAACCCGAAAGGGAATTAGCCTTGCTGTTTTCTAAAATTCCCTGTTTTAAAATTTTTCAAATTTACCCCTCTGGTTTGTGAAACCTTAAATCTGATTTTGAAGGACGTTTTTCTTTCGATTTACGAAATTACCAAAATGCCCTTAGTGGCAAAATTACCAAAACGCCCCTGTATTGCAAAATTACGGTACTACCCTCAAATTTTGATAAAATGCTCTTTACTTTGCAAAATACTAAAATCCGAGTTTTCAAAATATTAGGATACTCTGATTTTTGGAAATTTACGAAAATACCCCTGGTTGACAAAATTACCGAAATGCCCTTGGTTTCTAAATTCTCAGATTTCTCTCGACTTTTACTGAAATAATCCTATTTTATCAAATGTCAGAAAATTCTATTTTTGTGAAATATTGTGATATTCCGATTTGGAGAATTTACAAAAAAATGCCGTGACTTTCAAAATTACTGAAATAACCCTGACCTCTGAAAATTTTGCAACACATCCGATTTGAAACAAAATTTTTCAAGATAACCCCTGTGACTTTGTAAATTGTGAGATATCTTTAAGTTAGAAAACTATTTTCAAAATTGACCCTGAGTTATTACCGAAATACCCCTCTCTAGGAAAAATGACGAAATTATCCCTGGGTAGGAAGGAAACTTGATTGCTCGAAAGAACTACTCTCGGAAACTTTATTGCATAAAATTGCTCGTGGATAAACAGTGAAACAAGAATTTCTAATCCATAAAACTTTCTAAACAGACTAAATCGAGGCGCTAGATATGAGTTCTAGGGGGCGTGGTCGCAATACTCGTGGACGTGGTAGAGGCAGGATGTCAGTATCGGAACCGGTTGGGTCACGCCATGGGTCAGAAAGCGATGCTCCGCCACCAGCTGTTGAGGTTGAACAGCAGGATCAGACTGGAGGAGACGACGCAGTGTCACAAGCTGTGCTGCGAATGCTCGAACGAGTGGCAGGAGCCAATATGGGCAGTAGGAATCAGAAGTCAGTGCCCGAAAGGCTTAGGGCGAATGGAGCCGAGGTTTTCAGAGGAGTATCTGGGGTAGCTCCGAACGTGGCAGAATACTGGCTTGAGGCTGTTGAAAGGATTATGGACGACTTAGACTTGACTGCTGAGGAGAAGCTTAAGGGAGTTGTTTCATTGCTACGGGATGAGGCCTACCAGTGGTGGCTCACGGTTAAGGAAAGTACCCCTGCGGATCGAGTGGACTGGGGTTATTTTAAGATCAAGTTTGAAGGAAAGTATGTTGGAGCAAGCTATGTTGATGCTCAGAGGAAGGCGTTCCTTAACTTGGTGCAAGGAAACAAGTCGATAGCGGAGTACGAAGCTGAGTTTCTGCGTTTGAGCCGGTATGCTCGGGGCATCGTGGCAACGGATTATGAGAGATGCGTTAGATTTGAAGATGGTCTGCGGGATGAGTTGCGAGTTTTGATTGCTCCGCAGAGGGAAAGAGACTTCGCCGTTTTAGTGGAGAAAGCTCGAATAGCTGAGGAGGTCAAGAAGGCTGAAAGGCTCAATAGGGAAAGGAACCGTGATAAGAGAAGTGTTGGATCGCCAGAAGTGGTTGAGAGGGTTCAGAAAAGACCGAGGGTTGAGACTCCTGTTCATATTGCTAAGCCGGTCGCCGGAAATCCAGATCATCCGTGTGCGCAGTGCGGAAGGTATCATATTGGCGGGTGCTGGAATCGAGTTCGGGAGTGCTTCAGATGTAAGTCCAAGACTCATCTGATTAAGGATTGTCCCCAGAACCCGAATAGGACGCAGACAATGAGTCAAGGTTATGTGCAACCAGGCAGAGAAGGTCAGCAAGCGACGAGAGGTCGTGGTTCGAACCGTGGAGGAAATGGTTCCGGCCGAGGTCGTGGAGTAGTAGACCGCGGTAATGGTGCCACTGAGGCAAGGCAGCCAGGATTGGTTTATGCAGTTCGTCGGAGAGAGGATAAGGATGTGCCGGATGGGTCAGCTGGTAAGTTCCTTAAGTCTAGAATATTCTTTGTTGTTTGTTCGCTTCGGTGATTGTTTGATCTGTTGCTCGTAAAGTAGTTGGAACCTTGAATATGTTAGAACCCATGCCTAATAGTATGTTAGCTCTTTAAAGATCAGAGTGCGCAGCTATAGTATAGTGGGAGGAATTGGATGGTTAGTCTAGACAAGTAATTTCGAGGACGAAATTATTTTTAGGAGGGTAGAATTGTAACACCCGGATTTAGGGGCTATGCATGTTGGGTATAATTCAAGTTCTAGTAGGTCTTGGGTATGCTTAGATGTGTTTTAGAGGCCTGGAGAATGCTCGGAGTAAAAAGGGAGACTGTGAGAAAATTTGGATTTTTAAGTGTTAAAAGGGGAGCCTGGCTAGAGGGGACTTAAGAAAATTATTTGGGGGAAATGGGCATAAGAATTGGACTGGTAAAGTGGCAAGGGAGACGCCACTAAGTGCTTGGCAAAGTGACGCCTCAGGTGCAAGGGGAGGGGCCAGTGTTCGAACTGCGAAGGCAGCACTTTGGCCTTTATTTTTGGCGTCAGAGAGGTAAGAAGCTGGGAGGCTTTTGGATGCTTAAAGGATGGAGAGGACTTGGTCTTTGTTTTAAATTTCGGCTAGGAAGAGGTTTGACTCATTCAAACCTTTTTGAATGAGTGTTAGGGAGGAAAAAGGGGAGAGAAATATGGGATTTGGAGGGGAGGTAAGTAGTGGCCGGTTTTGGGAGTGTATGGAGGGCATTTTCGGTTTTATGCTTGTGGGTAGGTGTTGGCCGAATCCTATAAATAGGGGGGCACCCCTTTGAAACGTTTTTTCCTCTCCTTATTGCTTTTGCCGAAAGTTCCTTCTCTTATCCCCCTTTGTGCCGAATTTTTGTTAGTTTATTTTCTTTTATTGTTGCCGAATTTGTAAGCTCTTCTTGTTTCCAAATTGTTGCTTAGGCCGAAACCCTTAACCCCTTTTTCATTTAGCCTAAGCCGAATACCCATAGCCTCTCTTCCTTTTCTCATCTTTATGCTTTAGCCGAAACTCTCCTTGTCTATTGCCGAACCCTACTTCCTTGGTGGTGGCCGATCCTCATTAGAGCAAAGGGTAGTGGTTAGCAAGGTAAGGGTATGTTGGTTGTTTCTTGTGCTATAGTTTCTTGACTTGGCCGAATGGCCCTAAGGGTTCCTTGTTTTGTGCTAAGGCCGATTGTAGGGGGAGAAGAGCCTATCGCGGGAAATCTTTCGAGTGTCGGTTAGTCAGCATTAAGGTAGCGTTTTGAGAGTGGACTGTTGTGCCATTAAGGTGCGTAATCATCGCACTATTTCTTCGGTATTATGCTTGCTAACATTATACATGAGTAAGTTTGTGATATTGAAGTTAATGATGTATATATAAATATATGATGTGGTAATGAAATGAGATGTATGCTCCTATTATATGATGATTTGATAAAATGCGTTATCACATATGCATGGGACTCGGGTTGATCGAGGAAGGAAGGGAGTACACATTGGTGTACGTGGTCTAGTGTTAGCTTCGGGCTACACTAGCGCTTGATGAGTTGCTGTGTGCATCATCAAGGGAGATGTTGGCTTGGTGCCCATCTCGGCGGCTGATAGCTGAGTGCATCACCGTAGACGGATTACCGATAAGATCACGATGTGATCGGTGGCTCAGCCACGGCCTTGTGCAGCGGGATCGCCAAGGTAGGATATGTGGGATCACTCGGTTGTGATCGGTGGGTTAGCCACGGCCTCGGGCAGGGAGTCTGCCGAGGTAGGTGTTTGGATGGATTTTAGGGTTGGGCTGAGATGCATTCTTGCATGATTGGTTTCGATGGCTGTGTGGGTATGGGCCAAGCCCATACGAATGGAAATATGTGATATGATTATGCACTGAGTCAGTGGACTCACTCTATTTTTCCTAACCATTTCAGGTGACTCATGAATTGGACCGGGATTGGAGAGGACACATGGTGGCCCATGCAGAAAGAAGAGTTTAAATATTTTAAAACTTATTTATATTAAGTATTTGGGTTTAAATAATGGTGTAATAAGGGCCTTTGATTTTATTTACTTTGGGAATTATTTTGTTGTTATTTTTGGTATTATTTTATTATGGGCTTGATTTAATTAAATTACTATGTGAAGATGAATTTATTTTTGACAACTTATTTATTTAGAATTAGTCTTATATATTCATTAAAGTTTTAATTTGGACATTTTTTTAATAACAAAGTTTAAGTATAATTTTAAATGGACATGGTTTTCAAAAGTTAACAAATTTACATGTCTATTCTAAAGTCAAAAAGATTTTCAACCGTTCTTCCGCAGTAACATACCAGATCCGGTCAGGGCTTGTGGGCCGGGTTTGGGGGTGTTACATGGTTCGTCGGGCAATCCGCAGAAGAGGGCTAGACCGAGTGGGCAGAATTAGTCTGCTAGGTTTGTTGCTGCTAGGCAGGGACCGCCGCAGTGCAATCAGTGTGGGAAATCTCATTGGGGTGGTTGTTGGACTGGAGGTAAAGGTTGCTTCGAGTGTGGTTCTCTGGATCATCGCATAAGGGACTGTCCGCGTAGGATGGCCAGGATTCAGTCTGAAAGTCAGGGCCGTAATCAGTTCAGAGGTAATGGACCGCCACCGTAGAGGGGCCGTGGTAATGGCAGAGGTGGTAATGGTTCTGGTCGGGGTCGTGGAGCACCGGGCAGAGGTGCAGGTAGTTCTGATGCCAGACAGCCTGGATTAGTGTATGCTGCGAGGCGCCGAGAGGAAGGCGACGCACCGGACGTCATAACCGGTACGTTCTTGATTTTTGGTACTCCTTATACTGCTTTAATTGATGTGGGTTCGACGCACTCTTATGTTGCCAGTAGTATAGTTGAGACCATGGACTTAGACTCTGAGATATCTTCTAGGCAGATGACTGTGATTAGCCCTCTAGGTCACTCTGTAGTAGTAGATAAACTGTTTAGAGAGGTACCCCTAGAACTCCAAGGGGTAGTGTTTGCTGCTGATCTGATGGAACTGCCGTTTGGGGAGTTCGATCTGATCCTTGGGATGGATTGGCTGGTTAAGTACCAGGCGAGGTTGGATTGCGCGGCCAAGCGCATGGTTCTTAAGACGGTTGATGGTGATGATGTGGCTATGATAGGTAATAGGAGGGATTACTTATCAAATGTGGTATCTGCTTTGAAAGCGGAGAAGATGGTCAGGAAGGGCTGCGAAGCATATGTGGTTCATGTGTATGCCTTAGAGGCGGAAGAGTCTGCGGTTGAGAAGGTGCATACTGTTAAGGAATTTGCTGATGTGTTTCCTGAGGAGCTTCCGGGTTTGCCGCCAGATCGAGAGGTAGAGTTCGGAATTGATCTGTTACCCGGGACTGCGCCAGTGTCTATTGCTCCGTATAGGATGGCACCAAAGGAATTGGTGGAGCTTAACGCTCAGATCCAGGAGTTATTGGATCGAGGTTTTATCAGGCCAAGTGTCTCGCCGTGGGGTGCGCCGGTATTATTCGTTAAGAAGAAAGATGGTACGATGCGGATGTGTATAGACTACCGCCAGTTGAACAAGCTGACGATTAAAAACAAGTATCCGTTGCCACGGATAGATGACTTGTTTGATCAGCTGAAGGGTGCTGCGGTATTCTCTAAGATTGATCTGAGGTCTGGGTACCATCAGTTGAAGGTTAAGGAGGCTGATATCCATAAAACAACGTTTCGGACTCGGTATGGGCACTACGAATTCCTGGTAATGCCATTCGGGTTGACTAACGCACCGGCAGCGTTTATGGATATGATGAATAGGGTGTTTCAACAGTATCTGGATCAGTTCGTGGTGGTTTTCATAGACGACATCTTGGTGTACTCAAGGACAGAGGAAGAGCATGATGAGCATTTGAGAGTGGTGCTGCAGATCCTGAGGGAAAAGCAACTCTATGCTAAGTTCAGTAAGTGCGAGTTCTGGCTTAGAGAAGTGACGTTTTTGGGTCATGTAGTGTCGGCCGAGGGGATTCGGGTAGATCCTCGTAAGATTGAGGCAGTTTTGGATTGGAAGCCGCCTAGGTCAGTGGCTGAGATTCGTAGTTTTCTGGGTTTGGCCGGATACTACAGAAGGTTTGTTGAGGGTTTCTCGTTGATAGCAGCGCCGATGACCAAGTTGTTAAGAAAAGAAGTTCCGTTTGTTTGGACTGAGAAACAGCAGGAAAGCTTTGATAAGTTAAAGAAGATCTTGACTGAGGCTCCGGTTTTAATTCAACCTGAGGCTGGTAAGGAATACACAGTCTATTGCGACGCATCACATACGGGTCTGGGTTGTGTGCTGATGCAAGAAGGTAAGGTTGTGGCTTACGCTTCTCGGCAGCTGAGGCCACATGAGGTCAACTTCCGACGCACGATTTGGAGCTAGCGGCTGTAGTTTTCGCCTTAAAGATTTGGAGGCACTACTTGTACGGGGAGAGATCTATAGTCTACACGGATCACAAGAGTCTGAAGTATTTACTGACTCAGAAGGATTTGAATTTGAGGCAGCGTAGATGGGTCGAATTGCTGAAAGATTACGACTGCTCTATTGAGTATCATCCGGGCAAGGCTAACGTGGTGGCAGATGCGTTGAGCCGTAAGGTTGTTTCGGACTTAAGAGCTTTGTTTGCCCATTTGAGTTTGTATGATGACGGGAGTATTCTGGCAGAGCTGCAAGTTAAGCCTACTTGGGTTGAGCAGATCAGAGAGAAACAGTTAGTGGATGAGGTCCTGAGTGCGCGAAGGTTGCAAGTGCAGAATGGTGGTTTGGAGGGTTACAGCTTGTCTAGTGACGAGGTTCTGTGTTTTCAAGGTAAGGCTTGTATGCCTAAAGATGTTGAGCTGAGGCAGAAGATTCTTCAGGACGCACATAGCAGTCCTCATGCTATGCATCCTGGAGGTAGCAAGATGTATAAGGATCTGAGAGAGCAGTTTTGGTGGCCTGGGTTGAAGAAAGAGGTAACAGAGTTTGTTGGAAAGTGTCTGACTTGTCAGCAAGTCAAGGCTGAACACCAGTTGCCGTCGGGTTTGCTTCAGCCTGTAAAGATTCCTCAGTGGAAGTGGGAAAGGATAACCATGGATTTTGTCAGTGGGTTACCGCTTACGCCAAGCAAGAAGGATTCAGTTTGGGTAGTGGTGGATCGTCTGACCAAATCAGCTCACTTTATTCCGGTGAGGGTTGATTATTCACTTCAGAAGCTAGCGAAGCTGTATGTTTCAGAGATAGTGAGGTTGCACGGTGTGCCGGTTTCGATAATTTCAGATAGGGATCCCCGGTTTACTTCAAGGTTCTGGAAGGCATTGCATCAGGCTCTGGGTACTCGTCTGGATTTCAGCACGGCTTTTCACCCGCAGTCTGACGGTCAATCAGAAAGGGTTATTCAGATCTTGGAAGACATGCTGAGAGGTTGTGTCTTGGATTTCAGAGGTAGTTGGGAGGAGTTTCTACCATTAGCTGAGTTTGCCTACAATAACAGTTACCAAGCGAGCATCAAGATGGCTCCGTATGAGGCATTGTATGGTAGGAAGTGTCGCTCACCTACATGTTGGACGGAGTTAGGTGAACGTCAGTTGTTGGGACCCGAGTTAGTTGCTGAGACAGAAGACAAGGTCAGGTTGATCCAAGCTAGATTAAAGGAAGCTTCGGACCGGCAAAAGTCTTATGCCGATCTTAAGCGAAGAGATATAGAGTTTGCTGTAGGGGATAAAGTTTTTCTGAAGGTCTCGCCTTGGAAGAAGGTATTGAGGTTCGGGAAGAAAGGCAAGCTAAGTCCGAGGTTCATTGGACCGTATAAGGTTTTGAGACGAGTTGGACCAGTGGCGTATCAACTTGAGTTGCCAGCAGAGCTTAGACAGATTCATGATGTTTTTCATGTTTTGATGCTTCGGAGGTATCGTTCAGATCCGTCGCATGTGGTAGCAGTGGAAGAGATCGAGGTGAATCCAGACTTGACTATGGAGGAGGAACCTGTGCAGATTCTTGATCGGGATGTGAAGGTTCTGCGTAGGAGGTCTGTGCCTTTGGTTAAGGTACTTTGGCGGAATCATGGTGTAGAAGAAGCGACGTGGGAACCCGAGGATACGATGAGACAGCAATACCCGCAACTCTTTTGACCAGGTAATTTCGAGGCCGAAATTATTTTTAAGGGGGGTAGAACTGTAATATCCCGGGTTAGGGGGCTATTTTTTTCATGGCATGTTCTGCATGTTGTTAGTATGCTATGTTGCTATTTTTATGTTTTCGGGACTTAATTATAGCCTAGGTGTGTGCCTGAGTGAATGGGAGAATTTTTGGTTTTTAAGCTTTATAGGAAGGGAGCTGAGGAAGCTGGGGTTTAAGAATTTTAATTGAGGTTTTGTTGCACAAGTAAGGAGCTAGCTTAGTGGCAAAGCATGCGCCACATGGGGGAGCTTGATGTGGCGTCATCTTCAGGAGAGGGAGGTCCAGTGTTCGAGCTACAGAGTTCTCCTTTTGACTTCTTTTTGGGACGGCATGGAGGAGTGGTAGAAGGCTAGTGAAACTCTAGCTTGGACCAAGTCTTCACAATCAAAAGGATGGTGGAGAGTAAATAGTGGAGTGTGACTTGGTCCACACATTTGAAATGTGTGGAGTGGAGTGAATGGGGGGATCATGGCCGAATTTTGGGAGAGTTTGGGGGGAGGAAGTGACGGCTTGGGATGGGGGTTGTGTGTGCCGAAATTCATTTTGGAATTTTGGTACACTTTTGGTCACATTTTGTTAGCCGAAATTCAACAAAGTTCTCATTCTTTCTTCTTAGAAAAAAACCTCTTTTTGCCAAATTTTGCTTGGCTTCTTTTGTTTTGATGTGACCGAATGCTCTCTCCCCTATACCTTCTTCTTCTTTTCCATTTTGTTGAGCCGAAACTTGACCTCTAAAACATTTTCTCCATCTTCTTTATTGCTCAAAACCGAAAGTGCAACCTCTACCCATCGTTGGTTTCTTTCTTCTTTTCCCTCTCAAACCCCATTGCCGTAACCTCATTTCTCTTCAGCTAGACTCTCTTTGCTTCTCATACAAAGCCGGAAGTAGAGGTGTTAAACACTTAAGCCGAACCCTTCTCATCTGTTGGCCGATTTCTTCTCATCTCTTAAACCATATTTCCTCCGTTGTACTTCTGAGTACTAAGCCGAATACCTCCCTTCCCTTAGTGTTTTGTTGGCCGAATCTATTCACCCTCTTTTAGTGTTTTTTTTTTGGCCGAATATCAGTGGAGTAATTGGGGGCCCTGTTTCAATCGGTTGGAGGTTGGTAAGTCTTTGGCCGAATGGTCATCTCCTTTCTCTCCTTATACTTTGTCAAGGTTGGTTGTTTAAGGGCCGATTATGGTCAGTTTGGAAGGGTGTTAACCTTTTTGGATTATCATCTTGTGTTAGGGTCTTGGATATCGAAAAGTAGCCAAGAAGAGCCGTCGACTCTTTGAACCGATAGGTAAGTGATGGTAAGATATCATTCACAGTTATTCGTTTAAATCTGATTAAGTCAAGGTGACAAGGGATTAACCATTTTCTTTTCAAGGTTGTGCCGATTGAAGAAAGGGATCCTTAGTTGGTTCGGGTATTGGTTAGAAAGCAAACCAATAGCAAGGTAAGGGTTAGGTATTAACTCTGTTGGTTAATGGTGTTGGCCTAATGTCATAGATGCCTAACCCTAATGTTTGGCCGATTGTAGGAGTCAGTACTTGAGGGACTTAGATCGCTTTGGTTGGGATTTTTAGACTCGTATTATCAGGTGTGTAACTAACACACCCTCTACTTAGTAACGTTGTTAATAAACTTGATTGCTTAATAAGATTGAAACAGTGAGAAGGATAATTGGATACCCAAAAAGGGGTATGGGTACGATTCGGGTAAGTCTGTTCTATGATGAGTATTAATGATAATACATGATATCATGAATTATGTTATGCATGTTATGAGTTGTAATGCTTGATATGTTGGCATGATATGCATGGATTGTATGAGATGCATAATTCCATGAGTATGATATGTATGGGTGATACGAGAGGAGGGAGCAGTGATATATTGTGCTGACGAGCACCAGTGCTTTGGTAGCACACTTTGTGACTTTGGGTCACCAGAGGTTTGGCACCTCCAGAGGTTTGGTACCTCAGCGTCTCGTCCCAGTGGCTCAGTACCACAGTGGGTTGGCCCCACAGATGATTATACGGGATTGACGCCAGTGTTTTGGTAACACACGATGGGTTGGCCCCATCACCAGATTCGTGACTACGGTCACCAGTGCTTTGGTAGCACATTGTGTCTTTGGGACACCAGAGGTTTGGCACCTCATTGCGACTTGTCCCTGTGGTTTGACCACCGTGGGTTGGCCCCACTTGAGATATGGGATTGTCTGCTAGTGATTTGGTATCACACGATGGGTTGGCCCCATCATCATTGGATTTGTGACTTCGGTCACCAGTGCTTTGGTAGCACAATCGTGTCTTTGGGACACCAGTGGTTTGGGACCACATTGACGGATATTGTGTCTTTGGGACACCAGTGTTTTGGTAACACATTGTGACTATATGTCACCAGTGGTTTGGCACCACCAGTGGTTTGGTACCACACGGGGTAGAAAAGGAGATACGGATGGTTAGGATCGGGTTGCATTGATTATGTTGCTATGTATGATGTGTGTTAGCATGTGGTTTCTTCGGGAGCGGGATTTACACACTGAGTCACTCGACTCACCCTCTCCTTTGACATTTCAGGTGACTCGTAGACGCGGACATGGAGCCGGGATGGACTCGGGGTGCACATGCCATGCTTCGATAAAGTTTTACTCAGACTCTACTATTTGGGTACTTTAGTTATATACTTTTAATTGGGTTTATTTGGATTTGTAAAAAGGCCTTTAATTTATGTTTTAAGTTGGTTGATGTTTTAATTAGTTATAATATGCCTTAGCAAAATAAGTCGGTATAAATTTTACTAAAACCTGGAAAGATAATGTTTTCAAAATTATAACGCAACGTGTTTTTTTTAACTATACCATCGGGTATCACACTAAGTCTTTTTGATAAACAAATACAACTGGTTTCCAAGCCAAACTTGTAGTTCTTCTAAAGTTTAAATATGTTTTATGTATCGCTAAGGAACTATTGAGGTTTTAAAAAGGTATAAACTCGTTTTAACTACACATTCTGGCTAGGTTTGCAAAATCTCCGGGTTTCAAATGCAATCAACTGTTTTTCAAACAAGCCTACTTAAATTTTCTTCAAAGTACACTACGTTTTCATTCAGCTTTTAAACGGAAAAAAATAACCTCTCAAAAACTTGTTTCCCCGTAGCATACCAGATTCGGACGTGGTGTCTTGTCCGGGTTTGGGGTGTTACAATAGACGTTATGCCACTATGGGCATGGCTGAAATACCAGGTAAGTGCCCTATTATTTATGTATCCGCTATTGATTGTATGCCATAAAGATATTGTGCATTTGACAGCATGTTGCATTCATTTAACACTTGTATTCATGGGTTGATTATGATGTGAAAGGGGAAGTGTAAAACTGTCACTAGTGGTTTGGTACCACACGTGGGTTGGCCCCACATTCTTGACTCGTGACTAATTCTCAGTGGTTTGGAACCACCAGTGTTTGGTACCACATAAATGTATGATTCGTGACTCGTCCCAGTGGTTTGGTACCACAGTGGGTTGGCCCCACATATATGATTATTCGAGATTGTCACTAGTGGTTTGGTACCACAAGTGGGTTGGCCCCACATATGATATCTTGTGACTATGTCACCAGTCGCTAGGTGCCACATATGGAGTGTAGCGGATGGAGGGTTGATTGTAGAAATCCCCACGGAGTGATGGGCTGGTACGGGGTTGTGTAGAGGATGGAAATCTAGGATTGGGCTGGGTACATGGCATTTATATCTGCACATGTTATTTTGAGTGGGCTAAGGACTTTTAAGTGAAGTTGTGGGCTTGGAGCCATTTATTATGTTTAAAGGGGATTTACACACTGAGTCTCGGTGACTCACCCCCTCTGCTTAACCTTGCAGGTGATCAGTAAGACGTGGACTTGGGAACCGAAGGGACTCGAGGAGGCCATAGTTTGTTATTTTTAGTAAACTTAGTTTCTTGTAAGATGTTTTAATTTGGGATTTTAATTGATGTAATAAGGCCTTCTAAATTGTTATTGGGTTTTAACTTTATTAGCTCTGCTATGTCATGACATTATTTTGTAACTTAAACATATTGGTAAAAAAAGAAGTTTTCTAAACACCTGTAACCTAAACATCTGTTTTTCTCACAAGTGTTAACCAAGATAACAAATGAACGATTAATCTAATCTGATAATTTTTCTTAAGCTACAAACCACTGTTTTCAAAACATCACCGGAAAATAAAAAGTTTCAAACTTACGGTTTTCATCAAGATTTCCAAAGTTTCTTTTCAACCTTTCCATGTGACATGCCAGATCCGGTCGTAATGTCTAGGCTGGGTTTGGGGTGTTACAATAAGCCATCATTCATTGCTATATATAAGATGAAGCATTAACAATTACAAGCCAACCCATATGGTCAAATTAATAATGACACATATAACAAAATGACTTAAACCTTATACATGCCATAGACTCAAAATGTTTGAATTAATTTATACCTAAAATGATAGCTTGATAGTGTGATAGGATCTCCGACAATCTCCAACCCGAGCTAGCTCGTTGGCACTATAAAACATGGGAAAGGAAGGGGGTAAGCTAAAAGCTTAGTAAGTCTGTACGAAAATAATAAGCAACTCTTACCATTCAATTTCCAAGTACAACAATATAAACATGAGATAATATAAATTGCTATAAATCTCACGGTCATAATTTATTCAGTCACATTATTTATACTATCAATTTGTAAGCATAATTTAACATGTCTTGGAGTTAGCCTGACAATCACAATCTCTCTATTATAACATACTACCACAACCAACAAACCATTTCAAACCTCATATGAAACATACACATTAATTATGAGTGTTTACATTTCAAGCATATACTTTAACATCTTTCAATTGCCTAAACTCTTATCTTCCTGTACTTCTATAACCATTTTAGTAGGCAATTATGCCAATCTGTCATTTTTCTTATAACCGATAAATTGCAACTTAAGTGAATAAAACATGTTATATCATAACTCAGTTTGGCTCGAAAGCCAATCACATGATCTTTTACCGATTTTACCATGAATATCATACCTCGCAAGTATAGACCAATAATCACAAGGTTTTCACAAAATCATTCTAGGGGAAATCATGAACTCATAATTTCATGAAGTCAATGATTATAAACTTTATGTACATACTTGTACCAATTCGTAACACTTATATATTGTTTCTCTTCTTTGACATACTCATTGAATTTCCCATTGAACCATTTGGAATACTAAAGGATACTAGGGAATCTCGTACACACAGTACCGTACCAATGCCATATCCCCGATATGGTCTTACATGTAATCTCGTATCGATGCCAATAGCCCAGCTATGGTCTTACACGAAGTCTCATATCGATGCCATATCCCAGATATGGTCTTACACGTAATCTCATATCGATCCCATATCACAGATATGGTCTTACACGTAATCTCAGTAAGCCTAATGTCATGACATTTGTATCCTATCTTTTTCTAATGTTCAACCGGGATTTCTCTCTTGCCGAAAATTCATCGAATATGCTCATAGAATCAATCATACATTTCATGCAATATCAAAATATTAAAATACAAATATAACATTGCATTATGATAAACCGTAATCATAACATATTTTAATCCCACATTTAGCTCACTGTTCGATGATTTATTCCTTGATTTATATAAAAAGGTGCTTGTAATCCTTTCTTTTCATGTCTTATACCCAGGAAAGCACTCGAGGATGAAAAGAACACAAAAAGAGCCCAAAATAGAGTAAATGGGCCTTAGCACGAGATCGACACGGCCTGGCCCGAAGTCCACACGGCCGTGCCTCGACAATCACCTAGAGCACGGCCTCAACCCCGCCTCACACGGCCGTTCCTCAAATTAGAAATCTGAACACGGTCTGAAGTCGACCCACACGGGCGTGTGCTATGGCTGTGCCTCTGTCGCTGGAAAAAGCAATTTCAGTCGGAAAAGGATACTTAGGGAGAAAGAATCGCATTCCAAAAGCCTATATATATCCCCTAAGTGCCACCTTTGAAGAGGCGTCAAAGCTAGGCCAAGGAGCCAAGCCGAAAAGGTCAGAGTTAGGGAATAACGCGAGGATAGCCAGTTGATCCATCCCAAGAAGCCGGAATTATACTCAAGACGGCGGAATTCTCCTTCAAATCCTTTAGGGGGTTTTAGGGTTTTCTTATGTTTTGTTTTATCTTTTCTCTTGAGATGTTCTTTTTATTCATTATGAACTAAACCCTTTAGATACCTGAAGGGGATGAAACCTAGATGAATTTTGTTATTTAATTTCTGAATTATATGATAATTACTTAGTTTGTTCTTAATTATGTTGCTTAATCCAAATCTGATGTGCTTAGGTGGAGGAGGAATAGACCCTGACTTAGAGTAGATCTAACGTAATTAAGCGGAGTTGATCAAACTCTTAGAGATAGAGTTACAAGATTTTACCGGATTAGGGTGAAACCTAATATGGGAGTCCATTGATCAATTTACTGCTATTCTAGGGGGTTATTATAAGCGAACGAGAGTTCCACCAATTAACCTAGGGTTAGACGTTATTCGCCTCGAGAGAGGGTTTAATATAGGTTAGGGAGTCCTACGGATCAAGCTAAGTAAAGAAATCATATGGTTCAGTGTTAGGTAACAAGAGAAGTCTAGGTGGATTCTTCCTGAGGGTATCGTCGTAGTCAACTGAGTTTTTCTTCAAGCTATTTCCCAATTCGTTCTTTTTGTCTTTGTGTCCTTAGCTTAGTCATCGTAAATTTAGTTTAAAAGCAACTTCATTCTATTTTTAAGGCTAAATAATAAAAAGAGAGTTAGTATTAGTACTT
Organism: Gossypium australe; assembly: GCA_005393395.2. Classification (NCBI taxonomy): domain Eukaryota; kingdom Viridiplantae; phylum Streptophyta; class Magnoliopsida; order Malvales; family Malvaceae; genus Gossypium; species Gossypium australe. The sequence goes on along the minus strand of CM016617.1, from coordinate 84,509,596 downwards.
TTAGTTCCTTTGGGTTCGACAATTCGGTCTTGCCTAAACTATACTACTGTTCGATAGGTACACTTGCCTTTAATCGTTGTCAGAGTTAGTTTCCAGGTTTGATCATTCGTTTTATAAATTTTAAAGCTCTGATTTCAGCGATCAAGTTTTTGGCGCCGTTGCCGGGGAACTAAAATATTAAGAAAACTCTATTTTTATTACTTTAGCCCTAATTTTTTACTTTTTCGCAATTTATTGTTGTTTTTGTTTTTATTCCTATTTTTTACTTTTTACTGAATCTTCTTTCTCTTTTTTTCCCAGAAGGTCACTCTAGTTTATGACTAGAAGGAACCCGAGAGGACCTTTGGAATACGATAGTGATATTGAAGCAACCACTCGTAGGAATCATCGGGAAACTAGGCGAGCCCTAAATTACACAGAAAGAGAGGAAGAAGACAGATCCAATCCTACTGAAGGGATGGACGAGAACCACCCACAACCACGTGATGTGGGGGGAAATAATGCTCCACGCACAATGTTTGATTATGCGAAACCGCATTTAACAGGAGCAGAATCAAGTATTGTTAGGCCTACTATAGCTGCTAACAATTTTGAATTAAAGCCTAACACAATACAAATGATTCAACAGTTTGTTAATTTGATGGTTTGTAGGACGAAGATCCAAACACGCATATAGCTAACTTTTTAGAGTTCTGTGATACTTTCAAAATAAATGGCGTTTCTGATGATGCCATACGTCTTCAGTTATTCCCTTTTTCATTAAGAAATAAAACTAAACAGTGGTTAAACTCGTTACAACGAGGGTCAATCACTACATGGGATCAAATGACCGAAAAATTTTTAATGAAATATTTTCCACCGGCCAAAGCGGCCAAATTACGGAATGATATCTCTTCTTTTGTGCAGATGGATTTAGAGATATTATACGATGCATGGGAGAGATTCAAGGATCTCTTTAGGAGGTGCCCACACCATGGCTTACCCTTGTGGCTACAAGTCCAAACCTTTTATAACGGTGTAAACCCCTCAACGAGGCAACTAATTGATTCATCCACCGGTGGAACACTGAACAACAAAACTCCAGAAGCAGCATACTAGTTCATCGAAGAGATGTCACTGAATAATTACCAGTGGCAGGCTTCAAGAACCAAACCAACAAAATCAGCGGGAGTTTTCAATGTCGATGCAGTGACCATGCTATCAACGCAGCTAGAGATGATGAATAAAAAGCTTGATAGTTTGTGTTCCTCGCAGGCACATCCAGTGATGCAGTGCGACACAAGTGGAACCGTGGCGAATCCTGAGTACCCACCCTACCAACCAGAAGCAGAGAACGAACAGATGAACTATATAGGTAATAATTTTCGATCCAATAATAATCCTTACAGTAACACTTACAATCCAGGTTAGAGGAACCACCAAAATTTTTCGTGGGGAGGTCAAGGAAATCAAGGAAATCAAAGGCAACAACCTCCTCAAAATTTTCAAAATCAGCCCTATCCACAAGAGAAGAAACCGACACTCGAGGAGATGATGGCAAAATTTGCAGCAGACACAGAGAAACGTACCCAAGAAACTGAGAGAATAATAAAAATCAATGAGAGCCGGATCGAGGAAATTACTAAGTCAGTCAAGGAAGTCACTAATGCAGTCGAACAACTCGCAAAGCTAATGTCAGAATGACCGCAAGGACGTCTACCAAGCAACACTGAGATTAACCCTAAGGAACAAGTCCAAGCCATCATAGCTCAGGATAATAAGGGGTTAGATAAACCTGATACAAGGCCAGAAAATAAGGTAGATGAAGGTAAAGCAGAGGTAATGCAAGAAAAGCCAAAACCGACAATTAAAGAGTACAAACCTCGCATACCTTACCCCGAAGCCATAAAAAGAGGCGATTCAGAGGAACAATTCGGTAAGTTTCTTAAACTTCTAAAGAAATTACATATTAACTTACCTCTTCTTGAAGCTCTTTTTCAGATGCCAGACTCAAGGAAATTTTTAAGACAACTCTTGACCAACAAACGCAAAATAGATGAAGACCACGTGGAACTAAACGCAACATGCTCGGCAATGTTACAAAATAGACTACCACAGAAACTAAAAGATCTAGGGAGTTAGCACATGTCAAAGAAGAACCAGATCCATACGAAGTAAAACCAGAGGAACCACCAGAAGAGCTTGTAGGGACATCCAACCACTTCAAAATAGGAAACCAGGTACTGTTAGACAAAGTAGATCCTCACATCACTACAACAGACCCGAGGGCAAAGGGAGAAATTTTTCTTAAGGTACACGATATCTTCCCACACGGAATAGACGAGGTAAGCAATCCAATATTCAACAATTTAAAGGTAAACGCTTCTCGACTTTAACCTTATCAAGGAAATAGAACTATAAGCATGAGGAAAGATATTAAAACCTTTAAACCTCCCTAAAATTTTCAAATACAAGGAAAGTCTAGCGTAAGATTATAAACGAGCGCTTCTCGGGAGGCAACCCGAGCACTAAATTTGTATCTTTTTACATTTGCTTGAATTTTATTTTATTTTTCTTTTTACTTTCCTTTTAGACTAACCAAAAGTGTAGATTTCCAGGCCACACGGCCTTACACATGGCAGTGTCCGTGGCTGTGTAGACCACCAGAACCGCCACACTGACAAGACAGAGGTCGTGCAATTTAGTCCAACCACCCTCCCACGTCACGGATCCAACCACCGTCCCTACGGGCACCGACAAAATCGCACGGCCGAGCCCCTCAACCGTGTGAAGCTACTGACTTCCACACCACGGGAAGAACATGCCCGTGCCTGCAAACCGTGCGAAGCTACTGACTTATCGAGCACAGGCAAGACACGCCCATGCAGCCCAACCATGCCAACATACAAACTTCACAAACACGGGCGTGGGTGGATGAAACACGGACATGAGGGAACAACACACCCAAGCACACGACCATGTGATACGGTAGTGTAAATCGGCACACCCTAGGACCACGGCCGTGGGGACATGGCAGACTTGAACTCCCATTTAAATACTACCCCTCCCTTCACCCATTCCTCTCCTTCATTCTCTACCCTCCCTTCCTCTCTTTTCTCCCTCTCAAAACATTTCTATCCCCAGACTAAAACTCTAAATCCTTGGAGCCACACATAAACATGTCGAAGAAACGGAAGAAGCTAAGCATAGTCTCCCCAAAGGAGATCGGTCAACATGAGTTCATGTCGGTAGCTTCAACTAATCACCAAACCAAGGGTCTTTGAGACCAGTTTATTTTTCCTTTTTGTTTCTCTTCTCCTATATTTTCCTTATCTAAATTTCTCTTCTGCTCTTTTCATTTAAATCTCCTTTAGTTTTTTAGTGTCAGGTTGACCAGGCTGCTTGGGAATCACGCCGACCACCACGACAACCTCTTCACTTCCGCTACCCACCTTGCGAACCATCCTTCAATAAGGACTTCATTGTCCATTAGTATTTTCTTTTTATTTCAGTTTTCTTCTTAGTCTTCTTTCCTTTTTCTTTCTTGTTTTTAATTTTATATTTAATTTAGTTTAATTATGTCTTAATGACCCATGGTTAATCCTTCACGAGTTTCCCAATTTCTTTATCTAGCGCAGAACTCGGGAACCAACACCACCACCATACCGACGCCTTCGCCGTAATTGCCACATCCTCCACGAAACCTGCCCAAAAATTCAGGGAGTACCTCGAACCCTCACTTTTGATTTCTATAAAAAATAGAGATATTATCTATCTTTGTACATTGAGGACAATGTACATCTTAAGTGTGGGGGGTAAAAATGCCTAACTTTTTTCATTTTTCACAAATCCTTGAGGGTAAAAGTGGAATAACAGTGCCAAACTTTTTTCATTATTCTCAAATTGTAACACCCCAAACCCGGTCTATGCTTTAAGACCAGACTTGGTATGCCACACAAATCGAACATACATCTAGTCATCAAATGATTTAAAGAAAACAGATCTTCAAAAACTATTTTGGAGATGGAGTTTATCAAAAACCGAGGTTAATTTGAAATCTATGATTTTAGACCACAGGAGTTTATAATTTGATCTCAGAGAAATAATTGGTTAAATTTTTAAAGAAGTTTAAAAAAAATTCAAAAGGAATTTGAAAACAAAATTCATAAAAGAGTTTTCACAGAAATTTTTACGAGTTTGAGATATTTAAGAAAAACCCCTTTTTATACGTAAATTAAAGAAAACATTATAAAATTAAAATAGTCCCTTTTTAGTATCTAAAACATATTAAAATCCATCCACTTAAAAATCCATAAAAATAATACTAGAGGCCTTATTACATCACAACTGAAAAATTTATTTCAGTAAAAATACTAAAGAGTAGTTTAAAGTTCATACTAAAGAGCAGTCCTAGTGACTGACCTCCTCTTCGCTGGAATCCTACCTGGTGCGTAGCTTCGGTTCACCCTAACCAAGATGACTCAGTGGATGTGGCAACCTCTGTGCGCATGTCTAGGAATGGTTTCAGTGGGAGCTTGGTACTTAAGCAGTCCGTGTGACTCACCTCCTCTCCATTTGAATCCTACCTGGTGCGTAGCTTTGGTTCACCCTGACCAAGAGGACTCGGTCATAGGCTAAACACACTAACTAAAACCCAAAAGGGAACTAGCCGTGTTTTTATGGAAACCCTAGTTTTAAAAATTCAACAAACCACTCTTTTGAACTGATAAAATTGTTTTGAAAAAAAAAATTTTCGAACAATTTCTGATTTATGAAATTACAAAAATACCCCTAGTAGTAAAATTACAAAAATACCCTTGGTTTATAAAATGTCCAACTACCCAACAGTTTTACCAAAATTTCATTATTTTCTAAAGGTTCAAAAACCCTAATTTGCAAAATATCAAAAATACCTTGATTTTGGAAAATTACAAAATTGCCCCTAACTTACAAAATTACCAAAATGTCCCTGATTTCCAAAATTTTTGCAACATTACCGTTTTGGAAAGTGCAATTCTCAAAAAGAACTCTCAAAGTTTTGCAAAAATTGGAAATACCCCGGAAATATTAAACTTTACAAATTTACCCTGGTTTATTACCAAAATACCCCCGAGCTCCAAAATTACCGAAATACCCCCGGATTTCAAAAATTTTCCAAAATACCCCGGGAATTTAAAAATTTCAAAATACTTTTGACAATCACCAAGGAACTCTTTCTTCTCAAAAATTACGAAAATACCCCTGTAGGACAAATTACGGAAATACCCCTGGGTAGTGAGAAAACAACAACATTGAAAACTACAACGTTTCTCTGAATGAATGAAAGTTCATAATTGATTGATGGATGTATGATTGTAAAGACTGTGTGCATGAATACGAAAGAACCACTCCTAAAAAAAAAAAATCTTCTCATAAAACTTCTTCGCGGGTAATCAAGTGAAACAAGGACTAATTCATAAAACTTTTTAATTAGAGTGGCACAGCGGAAGCGTGGTGGGCCCATAACCCACAGGTCCCAGGATCGAAACCTGGCTCTGATACCAAACTGAAACACCCCAAACCCGGCCCACGAGCCGTGATCGGATCTGGTATGTTCCTCGATGTAAACCAATTCAAAATTATTTTATTACTTAGGAAAAACTTGTCTGTTTACAAAGAAAGTTTGTTTGGGTCGGGCTTGAGTTGAAAATGTATTAATAATATATTAAATCTCTTTTTCTTTTTTTTTTTTAAATTAAGGTGACAAAACACTTGGAGTTTATTTTTAAAATAAATTTGTTTGATCCATAAATAATAATTTGTAAACATAATAAATAAAAGTAAAAAGAAATAAAGAAATTCAACTATGGCCTTATGGCCTTATTACATCAAATAATTCCCAAAATAAACGTCCAAATCGTAAATTTCTTACTGTGCATGGCCATCCCTAAGCTTCTGCCGAGCCCGGTCCATTACTGTTCGTCACCTGAAAATAGTCCCACAACGGGGTGAGTCAACAGACTCAATGTGTACACAACACTAAGTCCAAATAAATTTAGGCATAACATACATATCATATTCACATAATAATTTACAATAATGATGCAACCCAAAACCTAAACCTAGTTAACCATCCGCTACACTTCCCCCGTACCAACCTGCACACTGTGGGGACTAATAAGTCAACCCTCCATCCGCTACACTCCATCGAAGGCAGTCGCTGCAGTCGACGTGCTCATCGCCCTTATAGTCTCGTGGTCTTAGGTCACCACGTTCAGATATTGTGGTCTTAGCTCACCACATTCAGATATCGCGGTCTTAGGTCACCGCATTCAGATAGCGTGGTCTTAGGTCACCACATTCACTTCCCCCTTTTCAATAACCCATATGCCCCATATCATAAATATTATGCATTAACATGCCAAATTTCACATTCTTATCTTTACTCACATGTTACATATAACATATTTCATAATCCTAATAGGAGTAGGAAACGTACCTGAGTACTTTTGTACCATTACATGGTACTTAGCCATATTCACATTCTTATAAACATGCACATACTAATTATAGCCATAAATTTTATTAAGAATTGTGGGTACACACCTGATTCGCTTAACAACTTCACTAAAATCCCGAAATCTGATCTACTGCCTTAGATCCTTAACTCCCTACATTCGGCCAACCTTAATATATTAGCATAAAGCCTATTCGGCTATAAGACCAAATCCTAGTAGGATTTGTATACTTAAAACCTACCTTGTTGCCGATTGGGACACCAACAAATCCCGAAATCTTTGCTTTATTCCTCCTTGTATTCAGCCAAGCATTAAATTGACAAGTGGGTTAGTTTTCGGCTTTTGAGAAGATGATAAATAGATCCACATATTAAAATAGGCCTTGGCCGAATTTATCTATGTGCTTACCTTCCAAATCTTAAATCCCGAAACCTTGTGTACTGCTGTCGACTGTCCCTACACATCCATAGTTAGATTCGGCCCTTCACAAAAATCTATTAGAATGGCCTATGGCCGAATACATGCCTTACCTTTAATCTTAGAAATCCCGAAACCTTCCTTCTTGTAGTCGACAGTCACAGAATCTCGAAGCTTTCCTTCAAAGTTTCGGCCAACAAGTATATGGCATTAGAATCTTGGCTTTTGATTTGGAAAAAGAAAATAATATCAATAGATCCTTACCCTTTCTTGAAGAAGTCGACAGCCTCTATGCTTGGAGCCCCTCAAAGATTCGGCTTTTGGATGGATTGGAAAGAAAAGGAATAGGAAGAAGAGAAAGGTGAAGAAATTGGCTTGCTTTGCTAGAGTTTTTGGTTTTGACAAAATAGCAGACAAGAGAGGATTTTGCTAGGGAAAATTCGGCAGAGAGAGGAGAATTGCTTAAGGAATTTCGGCAAAGGAAAAAGTGAATGGATGAATAGCCTCTTTTCCTCTAGTAGCCGTAATTACTAGCTAGAGTCCCTTACTTGGCCACCACTCTTCTATGTTGATAGCTTTTATCCCTTGATTTATCACTTACTCAAATTAAAAGAATTTAATCCAACAATTATCTCTTGAAAATAATGATAATACATCCCTTATTATCTCCTTGAAAATAATCTAAAATAAATCTATTACTTATCTCCTATTTAGCCGAAATTTAAAGAGAATAAACTCCTCTTTTAAAAGCCTTGTAGCCGTCCATCTCTCTGCTCCTTGTAACAAAAATAAAAACTTTATTTTGCTCCCTAAGTGACTCGAACTCAGGCCCACTTGCATAGCTTGTGGCGTCACTTACTTAGGCCTTAAGTGGCATTTCCAGGCCACTTTTCCCAACCTGTTTATGTGTCATATTTCACATACATTTTTTTCTTAAGGCCACCTTGTCTTAGTTTCCCCTTTTTTTTAAACTTTAAAACTCGACATTTCTAAGACATTTCCTTTCATTTCCAAGTTTCCAAAAACGTTCGTTTCCCTTCTTTAACCTAGCATTTCCTTATATTTCCAAGTGTCCAAAAGTGTTCACTTTCCTCTTTTAACTTATCATTTCCATACATTTTCAGGTTTCCAAAAATGTTCACTTTCCTCTTTTAAACTTAACATTTCCATACATTTCCAGGTTTCCAAAAATGTTCAAAACATATTCATAACACATAAGACATGTCATTTCTTACAATTAAACCGAAAATGCATAAGCCCTTTTCAGGATGTTACAAGAGTTGACAGATAGGGGCTTTGTACGACCGAGTTTTTTTCCTTGGGGTGCACCAGTTCTATTTGTGAAAAAAAAAGATGGAACTATGCGAATGTGTATTGATTATCAGCAGCTGAATAAGGTGACTATAAAGAATAAATACCCGTTGCCTCGAATTGATGACTTGTTTAATCAGTTGAAAGGGGCTTTAATGTTTTCGAAGATAGATTTGAGATCGGATTATTATCAGTTGCGAGTCAGAGATTCTGATGTGCCAAAGACTGCATTTCGAACGAGGTACGAACATTTTGAGTTCCTGGTTATGCCTTTTGGACTTACTAATGCACCTGCTGTTTTTATGGATTTGATGAACTGGATCTTCAGACAGTATTTGGATCGGTTTGTGGTAGTGTTTATATATGATATCTTGATCTAATCCAGAGATGAAACCGAGCATGCCGAGCATTTGAGATTGGTGCTACAAACTTTGAGAGATCAACAGTTGTATGCAAAGTTTAGTAAGTGTGAATTCTGGATGAAGGAAGTCAGCTTTTTGGGTCACGTCGTTTCAGCATCAAGCGTTCGGGTTGATCCGAATAAAATATCGGCTATACTTGATTGGAAGCCACCAAAGAATGTTTCCGAAATTTGAAGCTTTCTAGGACTTGCGGGATACTACAGACGATTCGTCAAAGGTTTTTTCCACGATAGCTACACCTTTTACAAAGCTACTACAGAAAGATATTAAGTTCGAGTGGTCGAAAAAGTGTTAGAAAAGTTTTGATCAGTTGAAAGCCCTTTTGACCGAAGCTCCAGTGTTAGCTCAACCTGAATCGGGTAAAGAATTTATTGTTTATAGTGATGCTTCTTTGAATGGTTTGGGTTGTGTCTTGATGCAGAAAGGCAAAGTCATAGCCTACGCTTTGAGACAATTGAAGCCTCGTGAAAGAATTTATCCGACTCATGATCTGGAATTAGCAGCCATTGTTTTCACATTGAAAATTTGGCGTCATTACTTATTCGGTGAGAAATGTCATGTTTATTCAAATCACAAAAGTCTGAAATATCTGATGACTCAAAAAGACTTGAACTTGAGACAACGCAGATGGTTAGAATTATTGAAAGATTATGAATTGGTGATTGACTACCATCCGGGAAAAGCCAATGTTTTGCGGATGCTTTAAGTCGAAAATCATTGTTTGCTCTTTGTGCGTTGAACGCACATATGGTTATGCATGGTGATGGTTCGATCATAGCTGAGTTGAAGGCAAGACCATTGTTTATTCAACAAATTTGTGAGGCACAGAAAATCAGTGTGAAAATGATGCAGAGTCAGAGTTTCAAATTGATGCAAATGATTGTTTGAACTTCAAAGACCGAATATGTGTTCCGAGGAATATGGAATTTATTCAAATGATTTTGAACGAGGCTCATAATAGTCGACTATTGGTACATCCGGGTAGTACGAAAATGTATAATGATTTGAAACAGTTCTATTGGTGGCCTGGCATGAAATGAGATATATTTGAATTTGTTTCAAAGTGTTTAATTTGTCAGCAAGTAAAAGCCGAACATCAAGTGCCTTTTGGGTTACTTTAGCCGATCATGATACCTGAATGGAAATGGGATAGAATCACTATGGATTTTGTATCCAGTTTGCCTACGACATCGAGCAAGAAAGATACAGTCTGGGTTATAGTGGATAGACTGACCAAATCAGCTAACTTTGTACCGGTTCGTACAGACTGTTCACTCAATAAACTTGCTGAGTTGTATGTATCTCAAATTGTGAGATTGCATGGTGTGTCGAGTTCCATTGTTTCAGATAGATACCCGAGATTCACATCGCGGTTTTGGAAGAAGTTGCAAGATGCCTTAGCGACTAAACTCCACTTTAGCATAGCCTTTCATCCGCAGACAGACGGTCAGTCTGAACGAACCATTCAGATACTTGAGGACATGTTGAGATGTTGCGTCCTTGAGTTTGAAGGTACGTGGGAAATATACTTACCTTTGATTGAATTTGCCTATAATAACAGTTTTCAATTTAGTATCAATGTAACAGCCCAATTACGACCCTAATCGGAACGGTGGTTTCGAAACCATGAATCCGAATTAGAAAATATTTTTTTATTATTAATTTGATGTTTAAGTTATATGGTTATGCATATATTAAATATATCGTAGATTAAATTGTGTGATTGAGTGACTAATTTTAAGTAAAGGATTAAGTTGAATAAGTATAAAAAAAAATAATAGCTATTGTGGAATTTAGGGTTAAATTGAATAGGATTTCTTTTGATTGGAATTAAAGTTGCAAATTGACCTATATTTTAATTGTAGTGGACGACATGCATCATGGCTTATTTTTATAATAGTATATTTTATATGTTATTTTTAATAGATATTGGTTGATAATAATAAACAAAGATGATAAAAAGAAAACATGTTTATTTCTCCCATTTTCTTCATATTCCTCACGAAACAAGGAGAAAGAAAAAGGAACTCAAGCTTTCCTTCATTCGGCCATTTGCATGTCACTTTAAGGTTAGTATTGAGCATGGTTTTTGAAAGATTTTTACATTTTTGAGTTCATTATTTTGAGTACTATCAAACCCATGTAGGAAATTTTGAATTTGAAGCATATGCTAGATTCGGCCATGGATGAGTGCTTTTGATTTGTTGTGTTTGAATGAAAGAATGTTTAGTATATGTTTGAATTTATAATGTTTTAAGTAAGAAATTTAGATTAATTGAAGTAAGGTGATTATATTGTAAAAATAAAAAAAAAAATAAAAAGTGGACGTATGAAATTCGAAGTCAATAGTTTGTATAGACTTGGATAAAGATGAGGAAAATTCGGCCCTTGAGAAATTAATCCAAATTTCATGTATTTTGTATTTTATGCTTTGGGGAATAAATTGAAAAAGATGTAAATTCTAGGGGCAAATTGGTAAATTATATAATTATGTGTTATAGTTAAATTGAATGGTGTTTGAGGGCTTGAATGGAATTAAGGAACATTCGACCTTAGCTCAATGTGTGAATTGTCATATTTTGAATGAGTGAAAGATTGTATTAAATTGTTCAATTAGGTGTTTTGAGCTAAAAAGGAATGTAATGTTATTTAAATAGGCTATTTTCAAAATTTATATAGATCAAGAACAAAAGAAATCGGACTCGGATTGGGGAAGAACGAAAGTTGTCGACTAGTCGCCCCGTTCCATTTTACATTGTCCGAGGTAAGTTTTTAAGCAATCAGGTTATATGGAATTTATCTATATTGATGTACTAAAATTTAATGGAAGTATGTATACTGATTTTTTATGTAGCCATATGTATTATTTATATATGTATAAAGTAGAACCGGATGTGACATTGAATTGAGAAATGAATATAACCGAATGTGATGCATATATATGGCAATGATATAACTGAATGTGATGTTGATCATAGAAATAAAATAAGTGAATTGGTATATATAAAATTGTGGTTTAAGTTTTATATATATGAATATTTAAGCTTGATTATTTGAGATGGATAAAAGTATGTGTATATATATATTTACATTGGGTGATAGTATATGTGAAAATAAATAGCGAAGAATTTTGGTTGTATTGAATTCAGTGGTTAGGTTCATATATTGTATGTTACCCGAATGTGTTGGCGGTTGATAATTGATAAGAGTTATCCTTGATATGTATATATATTTATACGTGCATTAATGGTTGCCGAATATGATGGGTTGAGATGGAAGAATGAACTATGAATAATAGATGTTTTAATTGGGTATAGATAATATGGATAGTGAAATTATATATGTTTATGTGACTGAGGAAATGATATTCGGGCTTTAAGCCTAGCAGGCTTTGTGCCGGTGGATAATATCGGGCTTTATGCCTAGCAGGCTTTGTGCCAGTGAAAGTACTCGTGCTTTAAGCCTAGCAGGCTTTGTGCCGGTGGATAATATCGGGCTTTAAGCCTAGCAGGCTTTGTGCCAGTGAAAGTATTCGGGCTTTAAGCCTAGCAGGCTTTGTGCCGGTGGATAATATCGGGCTTTATGCCTAGCAGGCTTTGTGCCAGTGAAAGATATCGGGCTTTATGCCTAGCAGGCTTTATGCCGGTGAATTATTATAAGTATATGTTTAAATAGATTTTTGATGATGTGGAACTTAAATTCGGTAAATGAGTTCGATGTTCAGGTATGTGTAAGTCTATTGGTTATTGGAGATAAGGTAAATTAGTAAATTGATATTTGTTACTAGTTATATGTGATACAATTGGAGAATGTATGTGAATTATATGGATTGAAAAGTAAGAAAGAAAATTTAGTAGTTAATATGTATATACTTGAACAAATGTATATGTATTGGTCTTGATATGAAAAAGTGATTTATAGATCGATGTGAAATCTATTATTGAATGTGTGTGTGTTTGGCCGTAAGGCTATGAAATGTGAAGGTTTAGAAATGGTGATATAAATTATAGTTATAGTTTTAAACCTCGATTGTGATTATTTTAAATTGGCCTTACTAATATAATGATAGAATGCATTGTTGTTATGTAATTGCTTATAACTTACTAAGCCATGATAGCTTACTGTATGAGCTTGTTTGCATTGTTTATTAGATTTTGGAATCAAGTTACGAGCTCGGGAGCATCGTCAAAGTCTATCACACTATCGACTGTTTTCGGTATATTATAAGTTGAATTTTTAAACCTATGGCATGTATAGGCTAGATTGAAATTTGAAATGTTAGATTTTGGTTTTGTATAAATTAAGCCATGCGAAAATGGCCTAACTTCAATGCTTTACTACGGTTTTATTGATTATGGCTTACGTTCATTTGGTTATTTTGCTATATGTCTTGATTGAAGGGTATTCATGATATCTATTGTGTGCAATTGGTTGATTCGGTTGTGACATATGGATAGATAAGAGTATGAGTGAATTTGGTTATTAATTTGGTAAAGATGTTATAAACTAGTTAACCATATTTTTGCAATGAAACAGTTTTTGGTTAGCAGTAGTGACGTGATTTTGAAAAATCACCAAAAATAGGAGAAATGGAATTAGAAAGTGAATAAGATATAGAATTAAATCTTATTGTGTCTATTTTGATATGAAAGAAACAGAGTAGGCAAAGGAATTTTATATTATGAGATATTTAAATTTTAGTGAGACTTGTTCTGAATGAATTCGTGATTCCCTGTCCTGTCTTGGAAAAATTGTTAAATATTTTACAAATATAATTAGGGAGCATAGTTGATATGCTTAGAATCCTTAATGAGTCTATTTTTGATTGGAATAAACAAGAACATTATTGAAATTTTGTACAATGAGATAACTGAGTTTTTGTAATGATAGGTCAGAATCGTCAACAGTGAAATAGGGGAAACTTTGATGAATAAACTGTACTAATTGGCCACATGAAAAATTCTGGAAAAATTATGGTATATATATATATGAGTCTAGTTTCAAGGAAAATTTACGGATCTAAATTTTGAGTTTTGTAACTCGAGTTATGGTCAATTTCGTCAGCATGATGCAGTTGGACAGCTTTAAATTCTTATGCCCCGAACTAGTAGTCAAGTCTAGTAATGCCACATACTCGACTCTGGCAAAGGTCTCGGGTAAGGGGTGTTACATTTGATTGTATCAGAGCTACAGTTTAGTCGGTTCTCGGACTAAAGTAGCGCGTGTGAGTCTAGCTATACATGCCATATTTAACCTGCGATAGTGTGATATCTACTGACTCTGACGAATTTTTTTTTTTGATGAGACAGATAAGTTTCAACTGAGCTAATTTTGATAGTACAGAATGTGTACTCGAATGTTTGAATGGAAATGTGTTGATGATGAGTTTAAAACTCATAAAGGTATGGATCAAAGAGTATGATATATTGATGTTGATAAATGTTATAATTATATGAGCACATAGATTATGATATGTGAGTTGTGATTTATATCTGAAATGTTTTGATCGTAAATTAATGATTTGAGTTGGGATATGAATTAAGTGCTACGAATAAAGTTGATTAAAAGAAAATGTTTATTTAAACGTTTGGACAATATGAAAGTATTAATGAATTGACTATTGGTGAAAGTGTGTGTTGTATATATATATGTAAGTTAAATTTGAGGCTTTATTACCCTCACCCCCCTTATTAGCGAAATGTTGTTGTGAAATCAGTAAGATCTGGGTCGAATAAGCTCAAGAGTGTGGAATTACAGAAGTCCGTGTTCTAAAGATTAATGATGTGGCCAGAAAAGAGATTGAATCAGCAAATGAAGAAAGTATTAAAGGAGACATTGGATAGTTCTGCAGATTATTCAAATTATGTGACGTCGCTGTTAAAGAAGAAGTTATCTTCGATCAAATGACTTATTCGGGTATGTTAACTAAGGAAAATATTAGTTAAAAGCTTTTCTAAATTGATTTCTGTTAGAGAAGGGATAATGTGAAAATTTCTAATGGCAGAATTAGACAGTTGAAATAATGTTTGAATTGTATTGAGGCCTGGGTGTGGTGGTTATAGTCGGGCAGTTATTATGATTCCTTTTGGACATTCTATGAGTATATTGATTCTCAGAAGTATATGTGATTGTTTGATTTCAGAAGGAATTTTTATCATAAAAGAACATTGGCTAAACATATTAATAGACGAAAGTATCGTTGGTTTGTTTGGGGTTATATTCGACATTGTTATGTTTTTCTTTGGTATTTATTCCTTTGTGCGGATATGAAAGACGATGGTGAAATCTGTATAATGCTAATATTATGTTTCTGCTGGCTCTTATTCTGTTGAAAATATGTGAAGATTATATTGCTTCTACTACTGTGGATTTCAGTATTTACGAGTGATATTGTTCTTTTTGGACATTTTTGGAATATCATCGAAATTGATATCATTTTATATGGGTTGTAATTTTCTGATATTCAGTGTAGCTTCAGATGATGAAAATTAAAGTTAGTTCAATTGTTGAAGTTTTCTTTTGCACGAAGACATTATCCATTAAAATATTAGTTCTGATTTAGCATAAATTGAATGAAGAGTTTACGAACCTCATTTATGTGTCAATGGACGGGTTGAAGTATAATAATGGAGCATACAGAGATATCCTGTGATTCCTTATGGTTAGAATTGTTAAAGGACTATGAGCTTGTGATTGACTACCATCCGAGAAAAGCTAATGTTGTTACTGATGTGTTAAGCCGAAAATCACTGTTTGCTTGGTGTGCAATGAATGCGTATATGGCTATGTCTGATGATAGTTTAATAATAGTTGAATTAAAAGTAAGACCGTTATTTATTCAGCAAAATTAGTGATACTCAAAAAGTTGATAATGATTTGTTAGCAAAGTAGGTCCAATGTGATTTGAAGGTTGATTGAGAGTTTCGAAGTTGATGCTGAAATTTGTCTGAAGTTTAAAAACCAAATATGTGTTCCGAGGAATTCAGATGTTGATTCAGATGATTTTGAATAAAGCCCACAACAGTTGATTATCTGTTCACTCAGGTAGTATAAATATGCATAATGATATAAAACAATTTTACTGGTGGTATGGTATGAAATGAGATATTTCTGACTTTTCATTGAAATGCTTAATCTTTTAACAAGTAAAAAGTCGAGCATCAGGTACCTTCTGGGTTGCTTCAGCGGGTAATGATACCTGAATGGAAAGGGCATAGAGTCATTGTGTATTTGTTTTTTTGTTGACACTGAGTAATAAAGATGCAATTTGGGTTATTGTCGATTAAATGGCTAAATCGGTTTATTTTGTTTTAGTTATGTACAGTCTACTCGTTTGATAAGTTGGTTGAATTGTATGTTTCTCAATTTGAAAGATTACATGGTGTACCTATATCTATTAATTCGAATAAAGATCCGAGGTTTACATCGGGGTTTTGGAAGAAACTGCATGATGCTTTAGGTACGAAATTATATTTCAGCACAGCTTTCCATCCACAGACAAGTAGTCAGTCTAAACGAGTCATTCAAATACTGAAGGATATGTTGAAATGTTGTATTCTTGAGTTCGAAGGTACGTAGGAACGACATCTACCTCTGATTGGATTTCTGTACAAAAAAAAAAAAAAAAAAAGAAGCACCTTATGAAGCTTTGTACGGTCGTAAATATCGTACACCTATATATTGGACCGAGCTGAGTGAAAGCAAGATATACGGGTTGAGTTAATTAGGGAGACTGAACAGAAAGTAAATGTGATACGAGAAAGTTTACAAGCTACATCGTCAAAAGTCGTACGCGGATTTGAAACGAAAAGATATAGAGTTTCAAGAGGGTAATCGAGTGTTCTTGAAAGTATCGCCGTGGAAAAAGATACTTAGATTCGGTCGTAAGGGCAAGCTGAGTCTGAGATTTATTAGACTGTACGAGATTATTGAGCGTATCGGGCCGGTTGTATACAGGTTGATGTTGCAATTGAGTTAGAAAAGATCAACAATGTTTTCCATGTTTCGATGCCTCGAAGATATAGATCCGATCCTTTTCATGTGATTTTTCCGTCAGAAATTGAGATTCAGTCTGATTTGACCTAAGAGGAAGAACCGATTCGTATTTTGGCTCACGAAGTGAAAGAGTTGTGTAATAAGAAACTCTCGTTGGTGAAAGTACTGTGGTATAAGCATGGGGTCAAGGAAGCAACTTGGGAACTTGAGGCTTCGATGAAAGAACGATACCCAAATTTATTCAACGGTAAGATTTTCGAGGACGAAAATCCTTAAGGGGGGAAGAGTTGTAACAGCCCAATTACGACCCTAATCGGAACGGTGGTTTCGAAACCATGAATCCGAATTAGAAAATATTTTTTTATTATTAATTTGATGTTTAAGTTATATGGTTATGCATATATTAAATATATCGTAGATTAAATTGTGTGATTGAGTGACTAATTTTAAGTAAAGGATTAAGTTGAATAAGTATAAAAAAAAAATAGCTATTGTGGAATTTAGGGTTAAATTGAATAGGATTTCTTTTGATTGGAATTAAAGTTGCAAATTGACCTATATTTTAATTGTAGTGGACGGCATGCATCATGGCTTATTTTTATAATAGTATATTTTATATGTTATTTTTAATAGATATTGGTTGATAATAATAAACAAAGATGATAAAAAGAAAACATGTTTATTTCTCCCATTTTCTTCATATTCCTCACGAAACAAGGAGAAAGAAAAAGGAACTCAAGCTTTCCTTCATTCGGCCATTTGCATGTCACTTTAAGGTTAGTATTGAGCATGGTTTTTGAAAGATTTTTACATTTTTGAGTTCATTATTTTGAGTACTATCAAACCCATGTAGGAAATTTTGAATTTGAAGCATATGCTAGATTCGGCCATGGATGAGTGCTTTTGATTTGTTGTGTTTGAATGAAAGAATGTTTAGTATATGTTTGAATTTATAATGTTTTAAGTAAGAAATTTAGATTAATTGAAGTAAGGTGATTATATTGTAAAAATAAAAAAATAAAAGTGGACGTATGAAATTCGAAGTCAATAGTTTGTATAGACTTGGATAAAGATGAGGAAAATTCGGCCCTTGAGAAATTAATCCAAATTTCATGTATTTTGTATTTTATGCTTTGGGGAATAAATTGAAAAAGATGTAAATTCTAGGGGCAAATTGGTAAATTATATAATCATGTGTTATAGTTAAATTGAATGGTGTTTGAGGGCTTGAATGGAATTAAGGAACATTCGACCTTAGCTCAATGTGTGAATTGTCATATTTTGAATGAGTGAAAGATTGTATTAAATTGTTCAATTAGGTGTTTTGAGCTAAAAAGGAATGTAATGTTATTTAAATGGGCTATTTTCGAAATTTATATAGATCAAGAACAAAAGAAATCGGACTCGGATTGGGGAAGAACGAAAGTTGTCGACTAGTCGCCCCGTTCCATTTTACATTGTCCGAGGTAAGTTTTTAAGCAATCAGGTTATATGGAATTTATCTATATTGATGTACTAAAATTTAATGGAAGTATGTATACTGATTTTTTATGTAGCCATATGTATTATTTATATATGTATAAAGTAGAACCGAATGTGACATTGAATTGAGAAATGAATATAACCGAATGTGATGCATATATATGGCAATGATATAATTGAATGTGATGTTGATCATAGAAATAAAATAAGTGAATTGGTATATATACAATTGTGGTTTAAGTTTTATATATATGAATATTTAAGCTTGATTATTTGAGATGGATAAAAGTATGTGTATATATATTTACATTGGGTGATAGTATATGTGAAAATAAATAGCGAAGAATTTTGGTTGTATTGAATTCAGTGGTTAGGTTCATATATTGTATGTTACCCGAATGTGTTGGCGGTTGATAATTGATAAGAGTTATCCTTGATATGTATATATATTTATACGTGCATTAATGGTTGCCGAATATGATGGGTTGAGATGGAAGAATGAACTATGAATAATAGATGTTTTAATTGGGTATAAATAATATTGATAGTGAAATTATATATGTTTATGTGACTGAGGAAATGATATTCGGGCTTTAAGCCTAGCAGGCTTTGTGCCGGTGGATAATATCGGGCTTTATGCCTAGCAGGCTTTGTGCCAGTGAAAGTATTCGGGCTTTAAGCCTAGCAGGCTTTGTGCCGGTGGATAATATCGGGCTTTAAGCCTAGCAGGCTTTGTGCCAGTGAAAGTATTCGGGCTTTAAGCCTAGCAGGCTTTGTGCCGGTGGATAATATCGGGCTTTATGCCTAGCAGGCTTTGTGCCAGTGAAAGATATCGGGCTTTATGCCTAGCAGGCTTTATGCCGGTGAATTATTATAAGTATATGTTTAAATAGATTTTTGATGATGTTGAACTTAAATTCGGTAAATGAGTTCGATGTTCAGGTATGTGTAAGTCTATTGGTTATTGGAGATAAGGTAAATTAGTAAATTGATATTTGTTACTAGTTATATGTGATACAATTGGAGAATGTATGTGAATTATATGGATTGAAAAGTAAGAAAGAAAATTTAGTAGTTAATATGTATATACTTGAACAAATGTATATGTATTGGTCTTGATATGAAAAAGTGATTTATAGATCGATGTGAAATCTATTATTGAATGTGTGTGTGTTTGGCCGTAAGGCTATGAAATGTGAAGGTTTAGAAATGGTGATATAAATTATAGTTATAGTTTTAAACCTCGATTGTGATTATTTTAAATTGGCCTTACTAATATAATGATAGAATGCATTGTTGTTATGTAATTGCTTATAACTTACTAAGCCATGATAGCTTACTGTATGAGCTTGTTTGCATTGTTTATTAGATTTTGGAATCAAGTTACGAGCTCGGGAGCATCGTCAAAGTCTATCACACTATCGACTGTTTTCGGTATTTTATAAGTTGAATTTTTAAACCTATGGCATGTATAGGCTAGATTGAAATTTGAAATGTTAGATTTTGGTTTTGTATAAATTAAGCCATGCGAAAATGGCCTAACTTCAATGCTTTACTACGGTTTTATTGATTATGGCTTACGTTCATTTGGTTATTTTGCTATATGTCTTGATTGAAGGGTATTCATGATATCTATTATGTGCAATTAGTTGATTCGGTTGTGACATATGGATAGATAAGAGTATGAGTGAATTTGGTTATTAATTTGGTAAAGATGTTATAAACTAGTTAACCATATTTTTGCAATGAAACAGTTTTTGGTTAGCAGTAGTGACGTGATTTTGAAAAATCACCAAAAATAGGAGAAATGGAATTAGAAAGTGAATAAGCTAAAGAATTAAAGCTTATTGTGTCTATTTTGATATGAAAGAAACAGAGTAGGCAAAGGAATTTTATATTATGAGATATTTAAATTTTAGTGAGACTTGTTCTGAATGAATTCGTGATTCCCTGTCCTGTCTTGGAAAAATTGTTAAAAATTGTACAAATATAATCAGGGAGCATAGTTGATATGCTTAGAATCCTTAATGAGTCTATTTTTTGATTGGAATAAACAAGAACATTATTGAAATTTTGTACAATGAGATAACTGAGTTTTTGTAATGATAGGTCAGAATCGTCAACAGTGAAATAGGGGAAACTTTGATGAATAAACTGTACTAATTGGCCACATGAAAAATTCTGGAAACCTTATGGTATATATATATATGAGTCTAGTTTCAAGGAAAATTTACGGATCTAAATTTCGAGTTTTGTAACTCGAGTTATGGTCAATTTCGTCAGCATGATGCAGTTGGACAGCTTTAAATTCTTATGCCCCGAACTAGTAGTCAAGTCTAGTAATGCCACATACTCGACTCCGGCAAAGGTCTCGGGTAAGGGGTGTTACAATCAAAATGGCACCTTATGAAGCTCTATATGGCCGCAAGTGTCATACACCGTTGTATTGGACTGAGCTCAGTGAAAATAAGATACACGGGGTTGATTTCATTAAAGAGACTGAACAGAAAGTGGCTGTGATCAGAGATACTTTGAAAGCTGCTTCGGATCGACAAAAGTCCTATGCTGATTTAAAACGTAAAGACATTGAGTTTCAAGTTGGAGATCGAGTGTTTTTGAAAGTTTCCCCGTGGAAGAAAGTACTCCGATTTGGTCGAAAAGGCAAACTAAGTCCGAGATTCATCGGACCGTATGAAATCATCAAACGTATCGGGCCTGTTGCTTATAGATTGAAGTTGCCTTCTGAATTAGAAAAGATACACAATGTGTTTCATGTTTCCATGCTCCGTAGATACAGATCAGATCCATCACATGTGATTTCTTCATCTGAAATTGAAATCCGATCCGATATGACGTACGAGGAGGAACCGGTTCGTATTTTAGCCCGAAAAATGAAAGAGTTGAGAAATAATAAAATTCCGTTAGTGAAAGTGCTATGGAATTGTCACGAACTTGAAGAGGCTACGTGGGAGCCTGAGGATTCAATGAGGCAACAATATCTGACTTTGTTTAACGGTAAGATTTTCGGGGACGAAAATCCCTAAGAGGGAGAGTTGTAACAGACCGAATTTGACCCTAATTGAAACGGTGGTTTCGGGACCACGAATCTGAGTCTGAGAAATACTTAAATATTATATTTTGTGTTTATTATATGTGAATTAATGTGTGTGAAAGTTTCGTAGAAAAATTTAATTGTTTGTGTGCTTAATGAAATAAAAGGACTTAATCGCGTAAAGTGTAAAAGTTACAAACTATAGTAAAAAGTGCTTAATTGTTAGTGGTTTCTTAATATGAAGTCCTTAAAGTAGAAATATGTCATAAATATGATAGTGGATGGTTGATGGACGGTTTTAAACATAGTTTATATGTTATACTTATTTTATTATAAAGGTTAAATAAGTAAAATAATTAATAAGTAATATTAAACAAAACCAAAGGCCATTATCATCTTATTTTTCCTATGACCGAATGTAAAAGGAGGAAGAACTTAAAGTTTCTTCAACATTTCAGCATTTTGAAGCTTGATTAAGGTATGGTTAGTTTTCAGTTTTTGATAATTTTTACGTTTTCGAGATCGTTGCTTCGAATAGTAGCTGACCCATGTTAGAATTTTTAAATTTAAGCATTTTTGATGTTCGGTCATGGACATGTTCTTGGGGTTTTTGATGTTTCATGATTTTATATTAAAGATATGTTAAAGATTAGCATGTTTTGCATTTGAGATTTTAGTGAATTTGAGTATTTTTGGGCTAAATTGCAAAAATGAATTTTTAAGGGGACCAAAATGCAAAATAAATGAAAGAAATGGACTTGTATAGTCCCTATGAACATTCGGCCCTACGGTGTTATAGTGAAATTTTGTGTATTTTGTGTTTTGTGCAAAGAGGACTAAATTGTAAAAATGTGAAACATTAGGGGTAAAATGTTAATTTGCCCGTTTATGTGTTTTGGGACTAAATTGAGATGAAATGTACTTGAATGAGCTAAATTTTAATGTGTTTAGATCAAGAACAAAGAAAAACGGATTTGGATCGGGGGAAGACGAAGGTTATCGAATAGCCGGTCTGCGTTGTCCGTCGATAGTCGAGGTAAGTTCATAAGCAAATATATATTAAAGAATTAATTATGAACATGTAAAATGATAATATTTGATACTTTTGAGTATAAATTTATGTGTTTGCCGAATGTAAGGGTATTACATTGGATTGAATATATTTTGTTAATATGATATGAATAAGTATATTCGATATGATATGTGGATGTAATATGATGTACATGATTTGTTTGTGATGTTAGCATTAAGAAATGTGTATTGAAGGATTAATTATGTTGTTATTCGGGCTTCGAGCCTAGCAGGCCTTGTGCCGGTGAGTTATTTCGGGCTTCGAGCCCGAAAATAAAAGTCTAACTTACCAAAAATAGGATGCTTGGCCTACACTTGCTAGGAAGGAGCAAAAATTAATATTCACAAAATGCATACTAGGGGATTCGAACCTCTCCCCTCAAGACCATACATGTAGTGCATAACCTCTTAACCAATAGCTCAATTATGCTATCTTTTGCCACTTAATTTCCTTAAACATCAGGGTCACTTGTTCCACTTCAATAAAGTACTCCTTACTAAAATTTATTCTACTTCCGAATAAATCCCGAGCCTTCTCAAGACTATATTAAACACACAAATTAAATCATTCACAAACTAAGCACCAAAAACATGCAACATATCGATACTCAATTTTTAGGATGTTACACAAATCCCTGATTTAGTCTTGTTTTTCTGCAAAGTTGTCATATTACTAATTAGGATGAAATTCCTAATGATTTGTGATTTTTATTGACATGTTTTAGAATAAGTCATAGTTAATTGTACATTGATGATTAAATATGAAGAATACTAGAGAATCAAGCATGATAAGTCTATTCTTCATGAATTAAAATTTTGCTAGGTTGTAGACCTAAGTTTAAAGACTACCTTGAATTTTGAAATTTACGAGGATGATGTCAAAACACCCATAATTTTTGTAAGATTTTGAACCTTATAAGAGCATACATTCTTTTCCGTGCTTATCCTTTGATTTTAAGTGTGTCTACCATGAACTATTATTCTAGAACTTGCCTCATTTATGCATGTCGAGACCACACTTTTGATTTGATATTACAGAGATGACAAAGGCACCTAGGTTTTAACCCACTTACACCACTAAATAGCCTACCTTCACAACTAACCCCTAGTGAACCTCGTTGATCCTAACAAACCCTTTTTATTAACTCACCTACTAATATTAACCCAAAGCCTCTTTGTATTCAACCTTTCTTTTGACTACTCATTAATTGAGAATTGTTTTGATCAAGTTACCTAAGTATTTTTTTTCTGGTAGTTAAATTTATCTTGTTTTACTTAGTTTGTTCTTAAAAAAAATCAAGGTATTCAATATTAGTAGTATAAATGGTGAAGTTTACACGATCAAAGTCTATTTTTAAAAGGAAAGCTCGTATTAGTAGGTTTATTACTTTTCAGTTGATGAATTTTCAGGTAGGTACTTTTCAATTCGATCTCGATTCTAACCCTCTAATTTCAGCCTTTAACCACACCTTTAACCCTAGCCCCGTTACAACCCTAACAAAGACCTTTTGATCTGTTTATCATCTCATATTATAGTGGTGGAGAGTTGATTTTCAGGCATGCCTATGGGATTAACTTTTCAGGTTCGACTTATGAGCAATCTTTTCCTGAACCTTAAACACTTTAGAGTGATTTGAGTGAATCCTTAGTAAGGACATCAATCCTTTTCGGTTTTCAATTGAAAGGGTAGTTATTTAAATAAAGAGAGACACCTATGTTTTCGAAGTACAAACTCGTGACTTATCTCGTTTAAATCTTTAGGACTCTTTGAATTGAATTATCCATGTATGAATCCTCTATGAATTATGATAAGGCATTGTTGATAGGAATTGTGAATTATGAAAAGTTCATTTTAATTGTAAGATGAGAATTTTGCTTGAGGACAAGCAAAATCTTAAGTGTGTGGGTATTTGATAAACCATAATTATAACATATTTTAATCCCACATTTAGCTCACTGTTCGATGATTTATTCCTTTATTTATATAAAAAGGTGCTTACAATCCTTTCTTTTCATGTCTTATACCCAGGAAAGCACCCGAGGATGAAAAGAACACAAAAAGGGCCCAAAACAGAGTAAATGGGCCTTAGCACGAGATCGACACGGCCTGGCCCAAAGTCCACACGGCCGTGCCTCGACAATCACCTAAAGCACGGCCTCAACCCCACCTCACACGGCCGTGCATCAAATTAGAAATCTAAATATGGTCTGAAGTCGATCCACACGGGCGTGTGCTATGGCCGGGCCTCTGTCGCTCGAAAGAGCAATTTCAGTCGGAAAAGGATACTTAGGGAGAAAGAACCGCATTCCAAAAGCCTATATATATCCCCTAAGTGCAACCTTTGAAGAGGCGTCAAAGCTAGGCCAAGGAGCCAAGCCGAGAAGGTCAGAGTTAGGGAATAACACGAGGATAGCCAGTTGATCCATCCCAAGAAGCCGAAAATATACTCAAGACGGCAGAATTCTCCTTCAAATCCTTTAGGGGGTTTTAGGGTTTTCTTATGTTTTGTTTTGTCTTTTCTCTTGAGATGTTCTTTTTATTCATTATGAACTAAACCCTTCATATACCTAAAGGGGATGAAACCTAGATGAATTTTGTTATTTGATTTCTGAATTATATGATAATTACTTAGTTTGTTCTTAATTATGTTGCTTAATCCAAATCTGATGTGCTTAGGTGGAGGAGGAATTGTAACAGACCGAATTTGACCCTAATTGGAATGGTGGTTTCGGGACCATGAATCCGAGTCTGAGAAATACTTAAATATTATATGTGAATTAATGTGTGTGAAAGTTTCGTAGAAAAATTTAATTGTTTGTGTGCTTAATTAAATAAAAGGACTTAATCGCGTAAAGTGTAAAAGTTACAAACTATAGTAAAAAGTGCTTAATTGTTAGTGGTTTCTTAATATGAAGTCCTTAAAGTAGAAATATGTCATAAATATGATAGTGGATGGTTGATGGACGGTTTTAGACATAGTTTATATGTTATACTTATTTTATTATAAATGTTAAATAAGTAAAATAATTAATAAGTAATATTAAACAAAACCAAAGGCCATTATCATCTTATTTTTCCTATGACCGAATGTAAGCATTTTGAAGTTTGATTAAGGTATGGTTGGTTTTCGGTTTTTGATAATTTTTACATTTTCGAGATCGTTGCTTCGAACAGTAGCTGACCCATGTTAGAATTTTTAAATTTAAGCATGTTTGATGTTCGGTCATGGACATGTTCTTAGGGTTTTTGATGTTTGATGATTTATATTAAAGATATGTTAAAGATTAGCATGTTTTGTATTTGAGATTTTAGTGAATTTGAGTATTTTTGGGCTAAATTGCAAAAATGAATTTTTGAGGGGACCAAAATGCAAAATAAATGAAAGAAATGGACTTGTATAGTCCTTACGAACATTCGGCCCTAAGGTGTTATAGTGAAATTTTGTGTATTTTGTGTTTTGTGCAAATAGGACTAAATTGTAAAAATGTGAAACAATAGGGGTAAAATGGTAATTTGCCCGTTTATGTGTTTTGGGACTAAATTGAGATGAAATGTACTTGCATGAGCTAAATTTTAATGTGTTTAGATCAAGAAAAAAGAAAAACAGATTTGGATCGGGGGAATACGAAGGTTATCGAATAGCTGGTCTGCATTGTCCGTCGATAGTCGAGGTAAGTTCTTAAGCAAATATATATTAAAGAATTAATTATGAACATGTTAAATGATAATATTTGATAATTTTGAGTATAAATTTATGTGTTAGCCGAATGTAAGGGTATTACATTGGATTGAATATATTTTGTTAATGTGATATGAATAAGTATATTCGATATGATATGTGGATGTAATATGATGTATATGATTTGTTTGTGATGGTAATATTAAGAAATGTGTATTGAAGGATTAATTATGTTGTTATTCGGGCTTCGAGCCTAGCAGGCCTTGTGCCGGTGAGTTATTTCGGGCTTCGAGCCTAGCAGGCCTTGTGCCGGTGAAATAGTTCGTGCTTATTGCCTAGCAGGCTTAATGCCGGTGTTTAACTTTGGACCTTGGGTCTAGCAGGCCTAGTGCCAGTGTGTGAGATTCAGACTAATGTCTAGCAGGTTCTAAACCGGTAAGTTGCCATTTCAAGCTTATATTATGTGGTAATAAAGTCATGACATAAATTATGTATGGAAGTGAAATTGTTAATTCTGCTACAAGGTATGTATTATTCATATTCATGTATTATATGTACATGTATGTGTACGATGCTATTAAGTAAATGGAATGATATGAGAAATGTGATATACAATCGAGTGGTGGGAAATGAAATATGAACTATGCTATGAGAAAGTTTGGTTATATGAAAGCATAAGTGGTTAAAGTTATTCGTATAAATATATTGATATGTATGATGTTGCGCTATGTATATGGATACGTACATAAATATTCTGTAATGCTGTACCTTGGTAAATAAATTAAAGTTGACAGGTTAAGTGAGGTAGAACATTCGGGTTGATGCAATTATAATTTAAGCCATGTTATTCAATGTCATGAATTGGTTGTTTAAAATGCTTGGAAAATTGAATGATATAATGTGGTTGCTTAAGACTTACTAAGCTAGTGAGCTTACTCTGTTTGTGTTTATTGTTCGTTTTATAGATTTCATTCAAGCTTCGAGCTCTGGGGATCGTCACTGAAGTCATTCACACTATCGGCTCATGTTGGTACCTAATGTTTAGACTTTTGTTCTTAAGACATGTATAGGCTAGCTAAGTTTTTAAATGATGTTTTGATAATGTATAAAAGCCATGCGAAAGTGACTA
Source organism: Gossypium australe (assembly GCA_005393395.2). NCBI lineage: Eukaryota > Viridiplantae > Streptophyta > Magnoliopsida > Malvales > Malvaceae > Gossypium > Gossypium australe. Next base: position 84,482,561 of record CM016617.1, on the reverse strand, counting down.
GTTCTTAATGTTAATGTTCGATGATATAATTCTATCCTAGAAGTGATATACGTATATGTTTTGTTTGAAAATGAATGAGTATGTGATATATACATATATGTATATATATTTTTGTGTGACTTGTTTAGTATGCTTTGCTAATGATTGTATGAATTTAGTCATGGTTTAAAATTGTATCGAAAGTAACTAGTAATTTGCATATATATGTTTGGCTATAAGATATGGAAGAACATGTGTATATTTGTTCATGATCTAGACCTGTTTCGGAAGAGTGTTCTATGTTATAAATTGGTAAATGGATATAGGTTTGGGAAAGTGTGAAGTGATATGTATGATTTCATTTTGTGAATTGGTATAAGTTGAAACAATGAGTATGAATTGAAAAATAATTTGGTGTACTACATGATGTGCAAAATTGATATGATTTGAATATGAAATGGCATATTTTAGCTTGTGATTCGATGGCTAAGACTTGTAATATTTATGTGGTTACTTTTGGTTGCCGATTTATCATGAAATAAAGTAGTAAGTATATGTAAATTCTTCTTACATAATAATTAGTATGTAATGGAAGTATAGTATAGTTTGTATTGGTGTTTATATAATGGTTTATATGGATAAGCTAAAGTGTATGTTAAATAAACAGTATTAAAGCATGTTCGGCCTTATGGAGTTGTTACTAAAGTTGTTTATGTGTTTGGTCAATGAATGGTAAATAATGGGTTGTTTGGTTTATAACTTGCGCACATGTTGTATTAAGGAAATGTTAGGTTGGTTATTTAGAAATGAATAGGTACAATGGCATAAACTTTAAGAATGAATGAAATAATGCATATTGAAATGACAGGTGCTTTAGTAGCTATACACATAAATACTTAAATGGAAATATAAGTATGCTTGACCATGTAGTTAACTAAGACCGTGCATAATAATGCATTTTATGCTGTGTAAGATAATTTGAAAATTTTGGTATGGTTTGTGTATACAATGTGATTAACAATGCATGCTTGATAAGTAAATTAGTTAATCACTTTGTATATTTATAATTTCGAATATATTATAAGTGATTATGTGAATGAAAGAAAGTTGTGTTTTGTCCGGTAATGCCTTCTAACCCTATTCAGCGACGGATACGGGTTAGGGGTGTTACATTTAATTGGTTTCAGAGCTTACGGTTTAGTCGATTCTAGGACTACCGTAGCGTGTGAGAGTCTAGCTATACATGCCTTAATTGTATATACGATAGTGTGGTGACTTCTGACATTTCAAACTGTGTTTTATATAGTAAATGGATTCCGATCCTGACAGAGCCATAGCAGATGATGTAGAGAGTGTAGTGCCTGATCGCACACGCGGATCAGTGCCGGTAGACTCCCGACCAGTTTCGGGTAGCCATGAGGGGGAGGCTAAACAAGCCTTCTACCAGATGATGAACGAATGGTTTACCCAGTTTATTCAGACTAACCCGGCTGTACAACAACCTCCACCCCCGAATAATCCAACTCCGGCACCTTCCGCACCTCCGATGACAGATCCGATGAGATCTAGTAGACCTCCCGTTGATAAAATCAGGAAATATGGGGCCGAAGAATTCAAAGCTAATGATGATGACAATGCAGAACGAGCTGAGATGTGGCTCGATAACACTATTCGGGTACTTGATGAGCTATCCTGTACTCCAGATGAATGCCTGAAGTGTGCTATATCTCTACTTCGGGACACTGCATATCACTGGTGGAATAGACTAGTATCAGTGGTTCCGAAAGAAAAAAGTGACTTTGGATTTCTTCCAGATCGAGTTCCGTAAGAAATATATTAGTCAAAGATTCATTGATCAGAAACGAAAAGAATTTTTAGAACTAAAACAGTGTCGTATGATTGTGACGGAATATGAGCAAAAGTTTGTCAGATTGAGCCATTATGCCCGAGTGTGTATATCAATTGAAGCCATTATGTGCAAAAGATTTGAAGACGGGCTGAATGAAGACATAAAGTTGCTTGTTGGCATTCTTGAAATCAAAGAGTTCGTAGTACTTGTTGAACGAGCTTGCAAAGCTGAAGAGCTTGGGAAAGAGAAAAGAAAGGCTGAAATAGAAGCTAGAGACACTCGAAAAAGATCATCGAGTAAGACTTTCCATTCAGCGTCTAAGAAGTTCAAAGATGACTTCGGCCGACATAAAGCTACTTCAGACCTGTCTAGATGAGACCGACCTCCTGCGGGTTCTCGAGCTACTTCAATGGCCAGTGTTGGTAATGTCCAGCAGAATCGAGTTGAATGCAAGCATTGTGCTTAATGGCATTCTGGGAGTTGTAGATTCCGTGAACGATCCTGCTTTAAATGTGGATCGTCGGACCATTTTATTCGAGAGTGCCCGATGCTAGCCGAGCAAAATACAGCTCAGAACACTAAACCGAGCAACGCGTCAGCACGAGGTAGACCACCCAGACATTCAGGGAATGTAGGTGGCAGTCAGAGAGGAACGAAGGACACTGCAATTCGATCAGAGGCTCGAGCACCAGCTAGAGCTTATACTATACGAGCCAGAGAGGATGCTTCTTCCCCAGATGTCATTATCGGTACTTTCACACTTTATGATACTACTGTGATTGCATTGGTTGATCCTGGTTCGACTCATTCATATGTGTGTGAAACTCTAGTATCCAGTAAGACTCTATCTGTGGAGTCTACTGAATTTGTGATCCGTGTGTCCAACCCTTTGGGTAGATGTGTTTTCGTTGATAAAGTGTGTAAAGGTTGCCCGTTGATGATTCAAGATTCCTGCTTTTCAGCTAATTTAATGTTGTTGCCTTTCGACGAGTTCGATATAATTTTGGGAATGGACTGGTTAACTTTGCATGATGCTGTGGTGAATTGCAAAAGAAAGATTATTGATTTGATATGTCAGAATGGTGAGATCATCCGGATTGAATCTAATGACTTGAATGGATTATCGGTAGTAATATCCTCGATGTTAGCTCGTAAATGTGTGAGAAAAGGATGTGAAGCTTACTTGGCTTATGTGTTGGATAATAAAGTGTCCGAAAAGTAGATTGAATCCGTACCAGTTGTACGTGAATACCCAGAGGTGTTCCCTGAAGAATTGTCGGGTTTACCGCCAATTCGAGAGATAAAGTTTGGTATTGAATTAGTACCGGGGACGACTCCGATTTCGATAGCTCTGTATCGAATGGCACCTACCGAATTGAAAGAGTTGAAAGCACAGTTGCAAGAGTTGAAACACCCCAAACCCGACCCACGAGCCGTGACCGGATCTGGTATGTTCCTCGATGTAAACCAATTCAAAATTCTTTTATTACTTAGGAAAAACTTGTGTGTTTAGAAAGAAAGTTTGTTTGGGTTGGGCTTGAGTTGAAAATGTATTAATAATATATTAAATCTCTTTTTCTTTTTCTTTTTTTAATTAAGGTGACAAAACACTTGGAGTTTATTTTTAAAATAAATTTGTTTGATCCATAAATAATAATTTGTAAACATAATAAATAAAAGTAAAAAGAAATAAAGAAATTCAACTATGGCCTTATGGCCTTATTACATCAAATAATTCCCAAAATAAACTTAAAATACTTAAAATAAAATAAACGTCCAAATCGTAAATTTCTTGCTGTGCATGGCCATCCCTAAGCTTCTGCCGAGCCCGGTCCATTACTGTTCGTCACCTGAAAATAGTCCCACAATGGGGTGAGTCAACAGACTCAATGTGTACACAACACTAAGTCCAAATAAATTTAGGCATAACATACATATCATATTCACATAATAATTTACGATAATGATGCAACCCAAAACCCAAACCTAGTTAACCATCTGCTACACTTCCCCCGTACCAACCTGCACACCGTGGGGACTAATAAGTCAACCCTCCATCCGCTACACTCCATCGAAGGCAGTCGCTGCAGTCGACGTGCTCATCGCCCTTATAGTCTCGTGGTCTTAGGTCACCACGTTCAGATATTGTGGTCTTAGGTCACTATATTCAGATATCGCGGTCTTAGGTCACCGCATTCAGATAGCGTGGTCTTAGGTCACCACATTCACTTCCCTTTTTCAATAACCCATATGCCCCATATCATAAATATTATGCATTAACATGCCAAATTTCACATTTTTATCTTTATTCACATGTTACATATAACATATTTCATAATCCTAATAGGAGTAGGAAACGTACCTGAGTACTTTTGTACCATTACATGGTTCTTAGCCATATTCACATTCTTATAAACATGCACATACTAATTATAGCCATAAATTTTATTAAGAAGAAGTGTGGGTACACACCTGATTCGCTTAACAACTTCACTGAAATCCCGAAATCTGATCTACTGCCTTAGATCCTTAACTCCCTACATTCGGCCAACCTTAATATATTAGCATAAAGCCTATTCGGCTATAAGACCAAATCCTAGTAGGATTTGTATACTTAAAACCTACCTTGTTACCGATTGGGACACCAACAAATCCCGAAATCTTTGCTTTATTCCTCCTTGTATTCGGCCAAGCATTAAATTGACAAGTGGGTTAGTTTTCGGCTTTTGAGAAGATGATAAATAGATCCACATATTAAAATAGGCCTTGGCCGAATTTATCTATGTGCTTACCTTCCAAATCTTAAATCCCGAAACCTTGTGTACCACTGTCGACTGTCCCTACACATCCATCTTCACAAAAATCTATTAGAATGGCCTATGGCCGAATACATGCCTTACCTTTAATCTTAGAAATCCCGAAACCTTCCTTCTTGTAGTCGACAGTCACAGAATCCCGAAGCTTTCCTTCAAAGTTTCGGCCAACAAGTATATGGCATTAGAATCTTGGCTTTTGATTTGGAAAAAGAAAATAATATCAATAGATCCTTACCCTTTCTTGAAGAAGTCGACAGCCTCTATGCTTGGAGCCCCTCAAATATTCGGCTTTTGGATGGATTGGAAAGAAAAGGAATAGGAAAAAGAGAAAGGTGAAGAAATTGGCTTGCTTTGCTAGAGTTTTTGGTTTTGACAAAATAGCAGACAAGAGTGGATTTTGCTAGGGAAAATTCGGCAGAGAGAGGAGAATTGCTTAAGGAATTTCGGCAAAGGAAAAAGTGAATGGATGAATAGCCTCTTTTCCTCTAGTAGCCGTAATTACTAGCTAGAGTCCCTTACTTGGCCACCACTCTTCTATGTTGATAGCTTTTATCCCTTGATTTATCACTTACTCAAATTAAAAGAATTTAATCCAACAATTATCTCTTGAAAATAATGATAATACATCCCTTATTATCTCCTTGAAAATAATCTAAAATAAATCTATTACTTATCTCCTATTTAGCCGAAATTTAAAGAGAATAAAACTCCTCTTTTAAAAGCCTTGTAGCCGTCCATCTCTCTGCTCCTTGTAACAAAAATAAAAACTTTATTTTGCTCCCTAAGTGACTCGAACTCAGGCCCACTTGCATAGCTTGTGGCGTCACTTACTTAGGCCTTAAGTGGCATTTCCAGGCCACTTTTCCCAACCTGTTTATGTGTCATATTTCACATACATTTTTTTCTTAAGGCCACCTTGTCTTAGTTTCCCCTTTTTTTTAAACTTTAAAACTCGACATTTCTAAGACATTTCCTTTCATTTCCAAGTTTCCAAAAACGTTCGTTTCCCTTCTTTAACCTAGCATTTCCTTATATTTCCAAGTGTCCAAAAGTGTTCACTTTCCTCTTTTAACTTATCATTTCCATACATTTTCAGGTTTCCAAAAATGTTCACTTTCCTCTTTTAAACTTAACATTTCCATACATTTCCAGGTTTCCAAAAATGTTCAAAACATATTCATAACACATAAGACATGTCATTTCTTACAATTAAACCGAAAATGCATAGGCCCTTTTCAGGATGTTACAAGAGTTGACAGATAGGGGCTTTGTACGACCGAGTTTTTTTCCTTGGGGTGCACCAGTTCTATTTGTGAAAAAAAAAAGATGGAACTATGCGAATGTGTATTGATTATCAGCAGCTGAATAAGGTGACTATAAAGAATAAATACCCGTTGCCTCGAATTGATGACTTGTTTAATCCGTTGAAAGTGGCTTTAATGTTTTCGAAGATAGATTTGAGATCGGGTTATTATCAGTTGCGAGTCAGAGATTCTGATGTGCCAAGGACTGCATTTCGAACGAGGTACGGACATTTTGAGTTCCTGGTTATGCCTTTTGGACTTACTAATGCACCTGCTGTTTTTATGGATTTGATGAACCGGATCTTCAGACAGTATTTGGATCGGTTTCTGGTAGTGTTTATATATGATATCTTGATCTAATCCAGAGATGAAACCGAGCATGCCGAGCATTTGAGATTGGTGCTACAAACTTTGAGAGATCAACAGTTGTATGCAAAGTTTTGTAAGTGTGAATTCTGGATGAAGGAAGTCAGCTTTTTGGGTCACGTCGTTTCAGCATCAAGCATTCGGGTTGATCCGAATAAAATATCGGCTATACTTGATTGGAAGCCACCAAAGAATGTTTCCGAAATTCGAAGCTTTCTAGGACTTGCGGGATACTACAGACGATTCGTCAAAGGTTTTTTCCACGATAGCTACACCTTTGACAAAGCTACTACAGAAAGATATTAAGTTCGAGTGGTCGAAAAAGTGTCAGAATAGTTTCGATCAGTTGAAAGCCCTTTTGACCGAAGCTCCAGTGTTAGCTCAACCTGAATCGGGTAAAGAATTTATTGTTTATAGTGATGCTTCTTTGAATGGTTTGGGTTGTGTCTTGATGCAGAAAGGCAAAGTCATAGCCTACGCTTTGAGACAATTGAAGCCTCGTGAAAGAATTTATCCGACTCATGATCTGGAATTAGCAGCCATTGTTTTCACATTGAAAATTTGGCGTCATTACTTATTCGGTGAGAAATGTCATGTTTATTCAAATCACAAAAGTCTGAAATATCTGATGACTCAAAAAGACTTGAACTTGAGACAACGCAGATGGTTAGAATTATTGAAAGATTATGAATTGGTGATTGACTACCATCCGGGAAAAGCCAATGTTGTTGCGGATGCTTTAAGTCGAAAATCATTGTTTGCTCTTTGTGCGTTGAACGCACATATGGTTATGCATGGTGATGGTTCGATCATAGCTGAGTTGAAGGCAAGACCATTGTTTATTCAACAAATTTGTGAGGCACAGAAAATCAGTGTGAAAATGATGCAGAGTCAGAGTTTCAAATTGATGCAAATGATTGTTTGAACTTCAAAGACCGAATATGTGTTCCGAGGAATATGGAATTTATTCAAATGATTTTGAACGAGGCTCATAATAGTCGACTATTGGTACATCCGGGTAGTACGAAAATGTATAATGATTTGAAACAGTTCTATTGGTGGCCTGGCATGAAACGAGATATATTTGAATTTGTTTCAAAGTGTTTAATTTGTCAGCAAGTAAAAGCCGAACATCAAGTGCCTTTTGGGTTACTTTAGCCGATCATGATACCTGAATGGAAATGGGATAGAATCACTATGGATTTTGTATCCAGTTTGCCTACGACACCGAGCAAGAAAGATACAGTCTGGGTTATAGTGGATAGACTGACCAAATCAGCTCACTTTGTACCGGTTCGTACAGACTGTTCACTCAATAAACTTGCTAAGTTGTATGTATCTCAAATTGTGAGATTGCATGGTGTGTCGAGTTCCATTGTTTCAGACAGATACCCAAGATTCACATCGCGGTTTTGGAAGAAGTTGCAAGATGCCTTAGCGACTAAACTCCACTTTAGCATAGCCTTTCATCCGCAGACAGACGGTCAGTCTGAACGAACCATTCAGATACTTGAGGACATGTTGAGATGTTGCGTCCTTGAGTTTGAAGGTACGTGGGAAATATACTTACCTTTGATTGAATTTGCCTATAATAACAGTTTTCAATCTAGTATCAAAATGGCACCTTATGAAGCTCTATATGGCCGCATGTGTCATACACCGTTGTATTGGACTGAGCTCAGTGAAAATAAGATACACGGGGTTGATTTCATTAAAGAGACTGAACAGAAAGTGGCTGTGATCAGAGATACTTTGAAAGCTGCCTCGGATCGACAAAAGTCCTATGCTGATTTAAAACGTAAAGACATTGAGTTTCAAGTTGGAGATCGAGTGTTTTTGAAAGTTTCCCCGTGGAAGAAAGTACTCCGATTTGGTCGAAAAGGCAAACTAAGTCCGAGATTCATCTGACCGTATGAAATCATCAAACGTATCGGGCCTGTTGCTTATAGATTGAAGTTGCCTTCTGAATTAGAAAAGATACACAATGTGTTTCATGTTTCCATGCTCCGTAGATACAGATCAGATCCATCACATGTGATTTCTTCATCTGAAATTGAAATCCGATCCGATATGACGTACGAGGAGGAACCGGTTCGTATTTTAGCCCGAAAAATGAAAGAGTTGAGAAATAATAAAATTCCATTAGTGAAAGTGCTATGGAATTGTCACGAACTTGAAGAGGCTACGTGGGAGCCTGAGGATTCAATGAGGCAACAATATCTGACTTTGTTTAATGGTAAGATGTTCGGGGACGAAAATCCCTAAGAGGGAGAGTTGTAACAGACCGAATTTGACCCTAATTGAAACGGTGGTTTCGGGACCACGAATCTGAGTCTGAGAAATACTTAAATATTATATTTTGTGTTTATTATATGTGAATTAATGTGTGTGAAAGTTTCGTAGAAAAATTTAATTGTTTGTGTACTTAATGAAATAAAAGGACTTAATCGCGTAAAGTGTAAAAGTTACAAACTATAGTAAAAAGTGCTTAATTGTTAGTGGTTTCTTAATATGAAGTCCTTAAAGTAGAAATATGTCATAAATATGATAGTGGATGGTTGATGGACGGTTTTAAACATAGTTTATATGTTATACTTATTTTATTATAAAGGTTAAATAAGTAAAATAATTAATAAGTAATATTAAACAAAACCAAAGGCCATTATCATCTTATTTTTCCTATGACCGAATGTAAAAGGAGGAAGAACTTAAAGTTTCTTCAACATTTCAGCATTTTGAAGCTTGATTAAGGTATGGTTAGTTTTCAGTTTTTGATAATTTTTACGTTTTCGAGATCGTTGCTTCGAATAGTAGCTGACCCATGTTAGAATTTTTTAAATTTAAGCATGTTTGATGTTCTTCCATTGACATGTTCTTGGGGTGTAACACCCTGGTTTTAGGGGTTAGGCATTTGGTGCTTAGCTCGGGTGTTGGCACACTCTAGTGTGTGGTTGGGTAAGTTTTAGGAGTCCTGAGAACCCTAGGTGGTGGTAGGTTGCCTTAGAAAATTTTTAGTTTTAGGGGCTAAAAAGGGGAGCTGGGCGAGGGGTGTCTTAAGAGAATTATTTGGGAGTTTATGTCACAAGAAAGGAGCTGGTGGAGTGGCAGGATAGGCACCACTAAGGCTTTGTGTGTGTGACGCCATTTGCAGGGGGGAAGGGTCTCATGTTCGATTCGCGGAAGCAGCAGATGGGCATTGTTTTTGCGTCATCTTGGTGGGGTGGATGGACGGTTTGAAAGGCTTAAAAGGTGGAGAAGACTTGGTCATCTTTTTTTTTGAATTTGGCTAGGTAAAAGTTTGACTCATTCAAACTTTTTGAATGGGTGGAAGGGAGGTATTTTAGGAGAATTTTGAGGATTATTTTTAGGGGGTTGGAGCTTGGCCTTTTAGTATAAATAGGGGGGAGGGAGGTGCTCATTATTCATTCACCATCTGCCTTCTCTCCCTTGCCGAATATTGTTCCCCATTTCCTTGGTTGCCGAAACCTTTTCTCCAAAGCTTGTTGTTCTTCTTCTCTCACATTTTTTTTCCAAGTGGCCGAACCTTTCACTCTCCCTATTTCCCTTCCTTTTCACTTCAAAACCGAAAGTACACCCCACACCTTTCTTGCTCCTCTCTTTGGCTGAAACCAATGTTCTCTACCCCTTGATTTAATTAATAGCCGAATCTACATCCATCACCCCTTTGCCGAATTTCTTTCTCTCAACTTGATAGCACTTGGGCCGAATGTTAACTTAGATCTTTTCGGGTTCCGTGACTGAGATACTCTGGGGTTTTAGTGGTTGGCCAAGCCTCCGTTTGTAGCAGTCAGTTTGATCAAGTGGTGGTAAGGATATTTATTAAGGTTAAATGCTTAAGTGGTGTTTTGGGGGTTAACTTGTTTACCTGATTAAGTTTTTTATGGAGGCCACAACCAGTCCGAGTAGGCAAGGGAAGGTCTCTATTCCGAAGTTCAAGAAAAGAGCGGTTTCAGCAGTTCGAGATTGGCCACCGGGGTGTGGGCCAGCGGCAGGAGATAGCTATAGGCAGATAGCGGTAGTCTCGCTAGTCGTTAGCGTCGGGATCGAGGGTTTAGAGCTCCAGGTTATAAGGTGTGTAGTTAAACCATTGTTTCCGGGATTTGAATATATCTGCTTATGTTGTATGATGCTAATAGGTACAATTAAATGTGAAATTGGTACCCTTAAAGGGTATAGTGATGATCAGGTTAGTATCGGACCTGTTGCAATGTGATTATTTGTTTATGAGTATGTTTATGGATATTAATAAGCATGTGCATGCATTATCACGATTATATTTTATGTGGCATGAGCATGGGTGGGTTATGAAAAGAAGGTACGGGTGTACTTCGAGTACGTGGTTGATGTCAGCTTTGTGCTACATCGTGGATTGGCGCTGACTGAGGTCGCGTTGTGGATCTTTGCGATTTAGTTCGCGTGGTTACCTTGATTGATATCGGCTTATGCCATATCGTGGCTTGATGGATTGCTGTGTGCTCCATCGTGGTTTGATGTTAGCTATATGCTACATCGTGGATGGCATTGGTTGCCTTTTTGGAGGGAAAAGGAGAGGGTGACTCGATAGTCCCCTGGTGTGTGGTAGGCTGGATAAGGGGGTGTGTAGCGGATGGACCCTAGGTTTGGGTGGGTTTCATGATTGCATTATTTCGTTTATGAAATAATATGAAAATGGGCCAAGCCCAATGAATAGGTATGTTTTGGGGACATACGTGGACATGGGCCAAACCCAGTGATCAGTGGACTAATGTGAAAAGGGCCTAGTCCAGTATTTGTTATAATTTGAAGGTGGGCCAAGCCCAGATTGTGGTAATGTCTAAATAATTATACATGCATGTTGCATTTGATAGTTGGGATGTTATGTGGGTAGCATGTGGGTGGATTTCGATGGTTTAGTTACACACTGAGTCTGTATGACTCACCCAACTTTTTAAGCATCGCAGGTGACATGTCGGTCGGACCGGGTTGGAGTGGACACATGGTGGCCCATGCAGAAGAAGAGATTAAATGTTTTAGGCTTACTTTAAGTATTTGGGTTTAAATAGAATATGTAATAAAGGCCTTTTGACTCTTATTTATTTTTGTTATTATTTTATTAGTATTTATTATGGTTTGAAGAATTTGAAACACTATGTGAAGATGATTTTAGTTTTCCAACCTACTTATTCAATTTGGCTTGTATATATTAATCTTTTAGTATGAGTATATTTTAATAACAAAGTTTTAATCATAGGTTTAAATAAACATGGATTTTCCAAAAGTTAGCAAGTTTTACTAAATTTTTCTAAGTTAAATAGATTTTCCACCGACTTTTCCGCACTAACATAACCAGATTCGGTCGTAGTGAGTGGACCGGGTTTGGGGATGTTACAGTTTGGTATCAGAGCCCGGTTCAAAACTCGGCTTTGAGGGTTTTGGGCCCAAAAACATTTTCAAAAATGGGTTTTTCAAAAATATGGGCTTTTAAGAAACTTTTTCAGGTTTTTTTGGCATGGCACCTGTACCTCCGACCCGAAGTCCCCCAGGTAAGTACTTCGAACTTTGGAAGTGATTTGTTATTATGAACTGTTATGGGCTTAGTTGGGCTCGTAGTTTAGAATATTAAGGCAATTGGACCCTAGGATTAGTCTACTCAAACACTTGCATAAAACTTAAAGCTCTTAAACAAACCTGTGAAGTAAGTCGCCGAGTTAAGGTGTGGTAACCACTGTACGCATGTCTAGGAGTGGCATTCAGTAAGAGCTTGGTATTTAAGCAGTCCTAGCGACTCACCTCCTCTTTACTCGAATCCTACCTGGTGCGTAGCTACGGTTCACCTTAACCAAGAGGATTTGTTCACAGGCTGAACTAATTATTAAAACCCGAAAGGGAATTAGCCTTGCTGTTTCCTAAATTCCCTGTTTTTAAATTTTCAAATTTATCCCTCTGGTTTGTGAAACCTTAAATCTGATTTTGAAGGACGTTTTTCTTTCGATTTACAAAATTACCAAAATGCCCTTAGTGGCAAAATTACCAAAACGCCCCTGTATTGCAAAATTACTGTATTACCCTCAAATTTTGATAAAATGCTCTTTACCTTGCAAAATACTAAAATCCGAGTTTTCAAAATATTAGGATACTCTGATTTGTGAGAATTTACGAAAAAAACCCCTGGTTGACAAAATTACCGAAATGCCCTTGGTTTCTAAATTTTCAAATTTCTCTCAACTTCTACTGAAATATTCCTACTTTACTAAATATCAGAAAATTCTATTTTGTAAAATGTGGTGATATCTCGATTTTGAGAATTTACGAAAATGCCCATGATTTCCAAAATTACGAAAATGACCCTACTTTCTGAAATTTTTGTAACACACTTCGTTTGAGAAACAAAATTTTCAAGATGACTCTTGAGCTTTGCAAATTTTGAAAAATCTCTAAGTTGGAAAAACTATTTTCAAAATTGACCCTGAGTTATTACCGAAATATCTCTTTAGGAAAAATGACGAAATTACCCCTGGGTAGGAAAAGGAAACTTGATTGCTCGAAAGAACTACTCTCGGAACCTTCATTGCATAAAATTGCTCGTGGATAAAACAGTGAAACAATAATTTCTAATCCATAAAACTTTCTAAACAGATTAAATCGAAGCGCTAGAGATGAGTTCTAGGGGACGCGGTAGAGGTAGAATGACAGCTTCGGAACCAGTAGGGTCTGGCTATGGGTCAGAAAGCGAAGTGCCGCCAGCAGTGGATGTAGAGGAACAAGATCCGATAAGTGAAGAGGACGCAGTGTCGCAGGCTATGTTACGCGTGCTTCAGCAAGTGGCAAGAGCTAGTAGGGGAAATGGAGCTCGGAAGTCAGTGTCCGAGAGACTTAGGTCGAACGGGGCTGAAGTTTTTAGAGGAGTGTCGGGAACGGCTCCGAACGTAGCAGAGTATTGGCTAGAAGGAGTCGAGAGAATTATGGACGACTTGGATTGTGCCCCAGAGGAAAAGTTGAAAGGTGCTGTTTCGCTACTACGGGATGAGGCTTATCGATGGTGGCTCACTGTCAAACAAGGTGTACCGGCAGATCGATTGGATTGGGATTACTTTAAGGAAAAGTTTGAAGGAAAATACGTTGGAGCAAGCTACTTAGATGCGCAAAGGAAGGCGTTTCTAAATCTGGTGCAAGGAAATAAGTTGATAGCGGAATACGAAGCAGAGTTTGTACGGCTAAGTCAGTATGCTAAGGGAATTGTGGCCACTGACTATGAGAGGTGCGTCCGGTTTGAAGACGGATTGCGAGATGAACTTCGAGTGCTGATCGCTCCGCAGAGGGAAAGAGACTTCGCGGTGCTAGTGGAGAAAGCTCGTATAGCCGAAGAAGTTAAGAGGACGGTAAGGGAAAATCGAGGAAAGAATAGGAACGAGAATAAGAGAAGTGTTGGATGGTCAGCATCGTTTGGAGATGCTCAGAAAAGACCAAGAGTTGGGAATACGGTACATACACCCGTGCCAGTTGCTGAGAATCGGAATTGTCTTTGTGCTCGATGTGGAAGACCTCACACAGGAGAGTGTTGGGGGAATAGTAAAACATGCTTTCGGTGCGGATCTAAGGCACATTTGGTTAAGAACTGTCCTCGATCAACGAGGGGTCATGGTTCAAGCCATGGAGGGAATGGTTCTAGTCAGAATCAACCGAGGAGGTGATATCGGGTAAGCTCCTCTGCTTTGGTGCATGCTTTAAATGCTTTGCTTGCTTGTGGGAATAGCTCTTTTCTGAGTTGCTTTGAATTTTGAGTGCGAACTTAGAGGCTATGATTGAGAAGTATGTTAGCTCTTTAAGATCAGAGTGCGCAGCCATAGCGTAGCGGGAGGAATTGGGCTGTTAGTTTAGACAAGTAATTTCGAGGACGTTAGTTTAGACAAGTAATTTCGAGGACGAAATTATTTTAAGGAGGGTAGAATTGTAACACCCTGGTTTTAGGGGTTAGGCATTTGGTGCTTAGCTCGGGTGTTGGCACACTCTAGTGTGTGGTTGGGTAAGTTTTAGGAGTCCTGAGAACCCTAGGTGGTGGTAGGTTGCCTTAGAAAATTTTTAGTTTTAGGGGCTAAAAAGGGGAGCTGGGCGACGGGTGTCTTAAGAGAATTATTTGGGAGTTTATGTCACAAGAAAGGAGCTGGTGGAGTGGCAGGATAGGCGCCACTAAGGCCTTGTGTGTGTGACGCCATTTGCAGGGGGGAAGGGTCTCATGTTCGATTCGCGGAAGCAGCAGATGGGCATTGTTTTTGCGTCATCTTGGTGGGGTGGATGGACGGTTTGAAAGGCTTAAAAGGTGGAGAAGACTTGGTCATCTTTTTTTTTTGAATTTGGCTAGGTAAAAGTTTGACTCATTCAAACTTTTTGAATGGGTGGAAGGGAGGTATTTTAGGAGAATTTTGAGGATTATTTTTAGGGGGTTGGAGCTTGGCCTTTTAGTATAAATAGGGGGGAGGGAGGTGCTCATTATTCATTCACCATCTGCCTTCTCTCCCTTGCCGAATATTGTTCCCCATTTCCTTGGTTGCCGAAACCTTTTCTCCAAAGCTTGTTGTTCTTCTTCTCTCACATTTTTTTTCCAAGTGGCCGAACCCTTCACTCTCCCTATTTCCCTTCCTTTTCACTTCAAAACCGAAAGTACACCCCACACCTTTCTTGCTCCTCTCTTTGGCTGAAACCAATGTTCTCTACCCCTTGATTTAATTAATAGCCGAATCTACATCCATCACCCCTTTGCCGAATTTCTTTCTCTCAACTTGATAGCACTTGGGCCGAATGTTAACTTAGATCTTTTCGGGTTCCGTGACTGAGATACTCTGGGGTTTTAGTGGTTGGCCAAGCCTCCGTTTGTAGCAGTTAGTTTGATCAAGTGGTGGTAAGGATATTTATTAAGGTTAAATGCTTAAGTGGTGTTTTGGGGGTTAACCTGTTTACCTGATTAAGTTTTTTATGGAGGCCACAACCAGTCCGAGTAGGCAAGGGAAGGTCTCTATTCCGAAGTTCAAGAAAAGAGCGGTTTCAGCAGTTCGGGATTGGCCACCGGGGTGTGGGCCAGCGGCAGGAGATAGCTATAGGCAGATAGCGGTAGTCTCGCTAGTCGTTAGCGTCGGGATCGAGGGTTTAGAGCTCCAGGTTATAAGGTGTGTAGTTAAACCATTGTTTCCGGGATTTGAATATATCTGCTTATGTTGTATGATGCTAATAGGTACAATTAAATGTGAAATTGGTACCCTTAAAGGGTATAGCGATGATCAGGTTAGTATCGGACCTGTTGCAATGTGATTATTTGTTTATGAGTATGTTTATGGATATTAATAAGCATGTGCATGCATTATCACGATTATATTTTATGTGGCATGAGCATGGGTGGGTTATGAAAAGAAGGTACGGGTGTACTTCGAGTACGTGGTTGATGTCAGCTTTGTGCTACATCGTGGATTGGCGCTGACTGAGGTCGCGTTGTGGATCTTTGCGATTTAGTTCGCGTGGTTACCTTGATTGATATCGGCTTATGCCATATCGTGGCTTGATGGATTGCTGTGTGCTCCATCGTGGTTTGATGTTAGCTATATGCTACATCGTGGATGGCATTGGTTGCCTTTTGGAGGGAAAAGGAGAGGGTGACTCGATAGTCCCCTGGTGTGTGGTAGGCTGGATAAGGGGGTGTGTAGCGGATGGACCCTAGGTTTGGGTGGGTTTCATGATTGCATTATTCCGTTTATGAAATAATATGAAAATGGGCCAAGCCCAATGAATAGGTATGTTTTGGGGACATACGTGGACATGGGCCAAACCCAGTGATCAGTGGACTAATGTGAAAAGGGCCTAGTCCAGTATTTGTTATAATTTGAAGGTGGGCCAAGCCCAGATTGTGGTAATGTCTAAATAATTATACATGCATGTTGCATTTGATAGTTGGGATGTTATGTGGGTAGCATGTGGGTGGATTTCGATGGTTTAGTTACACACTGAGTCTGTATGACTCACCCAACTTTTTAAGCATCGCAGGTGACATGTCGGTCGGACCGGGTTGGAGTGGACACATGGTGGCCCATGCAGAAGAAGAGATTAAATGTTTTAGGCTTACTTTAAGTATTTGGGTTTAAATAGAATATGTAATAAAGGCCTTTTGACTCTTATTTATTTTTGTTATTATTTTATTAGTATTTATTATGGTTTGAAGAATTTGAAACACTATGTGAAGATGATTTTATTTTTCCAACCTACTTATTCAATTTGGCTTGTATATATTAATCTTTTAGTATGAGTATATTTTAATAACAAAGTTTTAATCATAGGTTTAAATAAACATGGATTTTCCAAAAGTTAGCAAGTTTTACTAAATTTTTCTAAGTTAAATAGATTTTCCACCGACTTTTCCGCACTAACATAACCAGATTCGGTCGTAGTGAGTGGACCGGGTTTGGGGATGTTACAGTTTGGTATCAGAGCCCGGTTCAAAACTCGGCTTTGAGGGTTTTGGGCCCAAAAACATTTTCAAAAATGGGTTTTTCAAAAATATGGGCTTTTAAGAAACTTTTTCAGGTTTTTTTGGCATGGCACCTGTACCTCCGACCCGAAGTCCCCCAGGTAAGTACTTCGAACTTTGGAAGTGATTTGTTATTATGAACTGTTATGGGCTTAGTTGGGCTCGTAGTTTAGAATATTTGATTTCTGAATTATATGATAATTACTTAGTTTGTTCTTAATTATGTTGCTTAATCCAAATCTGATGTGCTTAGGTGGAGGAGGAATTGTAACAAACCGAATTTGACCCTAATCGGAATGGTGGTTTCGAGACCACGTATCCGAGTCCGAGAAATACTTAAATATTATATTTTGTGTTTATTATATGTGAATTAATGTGTGTGAAAGTTTCGTAGAAAAATTTAATTGTTTGTGTGCTTAATTAAATAAAAGGACTTAATCGCGTAAAGTGTAAAAGTTACAAACTATAGTAAAAAGTGCTTAATTGTTAGTAGTTTCTTAATATGAAGTCCTTAAAGTAGAAATATTCCATAAATATGATAGCGGATGGTTGATGGACGGTTTTAGACATAGTTTATATGTTATACTTATTTTATTATAAAGGTTAAATAAGTAAAATAATTAATAAGTAATATTAAACAAAACCAAAGGCCATTATCATCTTATTTTTCCTATGACCGAATGTAAAAGGAGGAAGAACTTAAAGTTTCTTCAACATTTCGGCATTTTGAAGCTTGATTAAGGTATGGTTGGTTTTCGGTTTTTGATAATTTTTACATTTTCGAGATCGTTGCTTCGAACAGTAGCTGACCCATGTTAGAATTTTTAAATTTAAGCATGTTTGATGTTCTTCCATTGACATGTTCTTGGGGTTTTTGATGTTTGATGATTTTATATTAAAGATATGTTAAAGATTAGCATGTTTTGCATTTGAGATTTTAGTGAATTTGAGTATTTTTGGGCTAAATTGCAAAAATGAATTTTTGAGGGGACCAAAATGCAAAATAAATGAAAGAAATGGACTTGTATAGTCCCTATGAACATTCGGCCCTAAGGTGTTATAGTGAAATTTTGTGTATTTTGTGTTTTGTGCAAATAGGACTAAATTGTAAAAATGTGAAACATTAGGGGTAAAATGGTAATTTTCCCATTTATGTGTTTTGGGACTAAATTGAGATGAAATGTACTTGCATGAGCTAAATTTTAATGTGTTTAGATCAAGAACAAAGAAAAAAAGATTTGGATTGGGGGAAGACGAAGGTTATCGAATAGCTGGTCTGCGTTGTCCGTCGATAGTCGAGGTAAGTTCTTAAGCAAATATATATTAAAGAATTAATTATGAACATGTTAAATGATAATATTTGATAATTTTGAG
The DNA here is from genome assembly GCA_005393395.2 of Gossypium australe. Classification (NCBI taxonomy): domain Eukaryota; kingdom Viridiplantae; phylum Streptophyta; class Magnoliopsida; order Malvales; family Malvaceae; genus Gossypium; species Gossypium australe. Next base: position 84,464,363 of record CM016617.1, on the reverse strand, counting down.
TATAAATTTATGTGTTAGCCGAATGTAAGGGTATTACATTAGATTGAATATATTTTGTTAATGTGATATGAATAAGTATATTCGATATGATATGTGGATGTAATATGATGTATATGATTTGTTTGTGATGGTAGCATTAAGAAATGTGTATTGAAGGATTAATTATGTTGTTATTCGGGCTTCGAGCCTAGCAGGCCTTGTGCCGGTGAAATAGTTCGGGCTTATTGCCTAGCAGGCTTAATGCCGATGCTTAACTTTGGACCTTGGGTCTAGCAGGCCTAGTGCCAGTGTGTGAGATTCGGACTAATGTCTAGCAGGTTCTAAACCGGTAAGTTGCCATTTCAAGCTTATATTATGTGGTAATAAAGTCATGACATAAATTATGTATGTCTAATCATATGGAAGTGAAATTGTTAATTCGGCTACAAGGTATGTATTATTCATATTCATGTATTATATGTACATGTATGTGTACGATGCTATTAAGTAAATGGAATGATATGAGAAATGTGATATACAATCGAGTGGTGGGAAATGAATTATGAACTATGCTATGAGAAAGTTTGGTTATATGAAAGCATAAGTGGTTAAAGTTATTCGTATAAGTATATTGATATGTATGATGTTGCGTTATGTATATGTATACGTACATAAATATTCTGTAATGCTGTACCTAGGTAAATAAATGAAAGTTGACAGGTTGAAATATTCGGGTTGATGCAATTATAATTTAAGCCATGTTATTCAATGTCATGAATTGGTTGTTTAAAATGCTTGGAAAATTGAATGATATAATGTGGTTGCTTAAGACTTACTAAGCTAGTGAGCTTACTCTATTTGTGTTTATTGTTCGTTTTATAGATTTCATTCAAGCTTCGAGCTCTGGGGATCGTCACTGAAGTCATTCACACTATCGACTCATGTTGGTAGCTAATGTTTAGACTTTTGTTCTTAAGGCATGTATAGGCTAGCTAAGTTTTTAAATGATGTTTTGATAATGTATAAAAGCCATGCGAAAGTGGCTAGTTCTTAATGTTAATGTTCGATGATATAATTCTATCCTAGAAGTGATATGCGTATATTTTTTGTTTGAAAATGAATGAGTATGTGATATATACATATATGTATATATATTTTTGTGTGACTTGTTTAGTATGCTTTGCTAATGATTGTATGAATTTAGTCATGGTTTAAAATTGTATAGAAAGTAACTAGTAATTTTCATATATATGTTTGGCTATAAGATATGGAAGAACATGTGTATATTTGTTCATGATCTAGACCTGTTTTGGAAGAGTGTTCTATGTTATAAATTGGTAAAAGGATATAGGTTTGGAAAAGTGTGAAGTGATATGTATGATTTCATTTTGTGAATTGGTATAAGTTGAAACAATGAGTATGAATTGAAAAATAATTTGGTGTACTACATGATGTGCAAAATTGATATGATTTGAATATGAAATGACATATTTTAGCTTGTGATTCTGTAATACCCTAGATCTAAGGGTTATGCATTCGTGCATAATTCATGTGTTAGCATAGTCTTGTGAAGGTTTGATTTTATTTAGGAAGCTAGAATAATTTTTAGTATGGTTTATTTAATGAAGTGGATTAAGTGAACTTGACACTTAAGTTAATTTAAGTGTTAAATTAAAGCATAAGAGGAGTAAGTGGCAAGATGGTTAAGGAGCTTGAAAGGTTGCTTAAGGTTAGAGGTTCGAGTAGCATGTTTAGCATTTTGATGACTTTATTTTTGTGTTCTAGCATTGATGGACGGTCAAACTTATTTATGATAGGTTGGACTATTAATTTTGGTAAGTTGAATATATGTTTAAGGAAATCATGAATTTGGGGGTAAGAATCTTAAGGTTATGGTATGATGAGGGGACAAAGGGCATGGAATATGGAGGATGTTTTAGAAGGTAATCCTAGGCCTTTAGTGCATGTATGTGGACGGCATGGCTGTCTAGGGGGGTGGCCGAATGTTGTTAGGTAGCTTGGGGGGATAGTTGGCCAATTTTTCTCTTGTGCATCTTTTTGCATTTTTGTTTTTCCTCTCCAAAAACTCCCACCTTGGCCGAATGTCTATTGTGCATTTTGGTGCAATTTTGCCTTTGGTTTTAGCCTTATTTTGTTTGAACCAAATACCATTTTCTTTCTTTCATTTGCTCTTTTGAAACCGAAACTACAATTGAACTTTGTGCATTTTTGTGCACTTTCTTTTTGGCAAAGAACTATTTGGCCGAACCTCTCTCCCATATTTCTCTCTTTTCTTCTCTTGAGATTGGTTCATAATCACATTTTCTTTAATTCTCTCTTGGCCGAATTTCTTTCTTCTCCAAACTCCCTTTTCTTTTCTCCATTGTTACTAAAATCGAACACGGGGTAGAAAAGGTTTGGCACCACCAGTGGTTTGGCACCACCAGTGGTTTGGTACCACACGGGGTAGAAAAGGAGTTATGGATGGCTAGGTTGGGTGCATTATACATATATGTTGCTTTGTTATAATTTGTGTAAGTTTGCGGTATTTACCCGGTAGAGGGAATATGCACTGAGTCTTGGTGACTCACCTTCTCCCTTATATTTTCAGGTGATTCGTGAGATCGCGGAAATGGAGCCGGATGAACTCGAGGAGGCCATGCAATAAAAGTTGGTTTTTATATGAACTTCCATTTGGGTATTTTATTTTAATTTGTTTTTCATATTTTATGGATTTGTAATAAGGCCTGTTTAATTATGTTTTGGATTATTTATATGTTTGGAATTGTTTTAAATTGGGCTTACAAATTACATGTTTGATAATAATTTGAGCATAAAGTTTTCTAAACTACAAAATGCGATGGTTTTTAAAACGTTACCATCGGGTAACATAAATCATTTGATAATTTTAACAACTTAAGTGTTTTCGATAATTTAAATGATTTTCAAATATCTAGTTTCTACATTCAAATGCAATTGGTTTTCAAAGTAATAATTTGAGTTTTCTTAAAATGATATAAATGTTTTCTAACCTATGATTTATTCACTTATTTTTAAGTTTTACGTAATTTCAAAGTAAATTATTAGTTTTAACTTATTTCTACAAATATAGAATTTCAAAGGGTTTTTCACAAAAATTTAATCGTTAACACGTTTTTCTTCAGAATATTTTCCTCAGTGACATACCAGATTCGGTCGTGGCGTATTGACCGGGTTTGGGGTGTTACTAATTGGTATCAGAGCTAAGTTCAAAAGCTCGGCTGTGGGCCCGAAGCCCAAAATGTTTTAAAGTATGGCTTTAAGATGTTTTTGTTGAAAATTTTATGGTTGAAAAGGCATGGCTCCGAGTCTCCGGCACCAATCCGCCCTGGTAAGTACATCAAAACTATTGATTTTGATAATATGATGATGATGATGATATGATTGTGTAGTAGTAGGAACTACTCTAGAGACCTAAAACTATAGGTTGGATGTACTCGCGAAACAACCTCTTATAGAAATCTTTTCATAAAACTGTGCTTTAAAGAAAGTGGAATATTGACTAATGCATAAAACTTTTAATTTAGATAAGACGAGACGTTAGACATGAGTACTCGTGGTCGAGGTCGTGTTACTCGTGGACATGGTCGAGGTAGGATGACTGTGTTTGAGCCAGTGAGGTCGGGTCAAGGATCCGAGAATGAGGTACCACCAGTCCCACCACCAGCGGTTGGAGTTGAGCATCAGGATCAAACGGGGGATGACGCAGTGTCTCAGGCGATGTTGCGAGTTCTTGAGAGGGTAGCTGGTGTAGGTGGAGGCGCGGGAGCTCGAAAGTCAGTACCTGAGCGACTCCGAGCCAACGGAGCCAAGATATTTCGAGGTGTTTCAGGTGTAGCTCCCAGTTCGGCTGAATATTGGCTAGAGGCGACGGAGCGAATCATGGATGATCTGGATCTGAATGCTGAGGAAAAGCTGAAAGGGATTGTATCGCTTCTTCGTGACGAGTCATATCAGTGGTGGCTCACGGTTCGGAATGGTGCTGCGGCGGAAGATCTCACTTGGGACTTCTTTAAGGCAGCGTATCAGAAGAAATATATTGGGTCTAGTTACGTTGATGCGCAGCGTAAGGCATTTCTGAGTTTGGTCCAAGGGAGTAAATCCGTATCAGAGTATGAGGCTGAGTTCTTAAGATTGAGCCGGTATGCTGGAGGTATTGTGGCTTCGGAGCACGAGCGATGTGTCCGATTCGAGGATGGTTTGAGAGACGAGCTGAGATTGCTGATTGCTCCACATCAAGAGCGAGAATTTGCTACGTTGGTTGAAAAGTCTAAGATAGCCGAAGGGATAAAGGAATCTGGAAGACAGAGTTACGACAGGAATAAGCATAAGAGAGATTTTGAATCATCTGGGTCGACCGAAGATTCTCAAAAAAGGGTTAGGCAGAATGGGCCGAATCAGTCTGGGAGGCCTGTTACTGCTAATCAGGGACCAGCACAGTGTAACAGATGCGGAAAATTTCATTGGGGCGAATGTTGGACCGGTGGGAAAGGATGTATTGAGTGTGGCTCGCTGGATCATCGTGTGAGGGACTGTCCACGTAAGCAAGCCAGGAATCAATCTGAAGGTCAAGATCGTGCTCAGTTCAGAAAGGAGGGACCGTCACCGCAAAGAGGTCGTGATAACGGTAGAGGAGGTAATGGTTCTGGTCGAGGTCGCGAAGCATCGGGCAGAGGTGCAGGCAACACTGAGGCAAGACAGCCTGGGTTGGTGTATGCAGCGAGACGTCGAGAGGAGGGCGACGCACCGGACGTCATCACCAGTATGTTCTTGATCATTGGATTTCCATATACTGCTTTGATTGATGTGGGTTGAAGTATTCAAATGTCGTTAGTAGCATAGTAGTGTTATTAAGATCAGAGTGCGCAGCAAGAGCGTAGTGCGGTGAGTTAGACTGTACGATTGATCGTTAGTAAGTAATTTCAAGGACGAAATTATTTTTAAGGAGTGTAGAATTGTAATACCCTAGATTTAGGGGTTATGCATTCGTGCATAATTCATGTGTTAGCATAGTCTTTTGAAGGTTTGATTTTATTTAGGAAGCTAGAATAATTTTTAGTATGGTTTATTTAATGAAGTGGATTAAGTGAACTTGACACTTAAGTTAATTTAAGTGTTAAATTAAAGCATAAGAGGAGTAAGTGGCAAGATGGTTAAGGAGCTTGAAAGTTTGCTTAAGGTTAGAGGTTCGAGTAGCATGTTTAGCATTTTGATGACTTTATTTTTGTGTTCTAGCATTGATGGACGGTCAAACTTATTTATGATAGGTTGGACTATTAATTTTGGTAAGTTGAATATATGTTTAAGGAAAGCATGAATTTGGGGATAAGAATCTTAAGGTTATGGTATGATGATGGGACAAAAGGCATGGAATATGGAGGATGTTTTGGAAGGTAATCCTAGGCCTTTAGTGCATGTATGTGGACGGCATGGGTGTCTAGGGGGGTGGCCGAATGTTGTTAGGTAGCTTGGGGGGATAGTTGGCCAATTTTTCTCTTGTGCATCTTTTTGCATTTTTGTTTTTCCTCTCCAAAAACTCCCACCTTGGCCGAATGTCTATTGTACATTTTGGTGCAATTTCGCCTTTGGTTTTAGCCTTATTTTGTTTGAACCAAATACCATTTTCTTTCTTTCATTTGCTCTTTTGAAACCGAAACTACAATTGAACTTTGTGCATTTTTGTGCACTTTCTTTTTGGCAAAGAACTGTTTGGCCGAACCTCTCTCCCATATTTCTCTCTTTTCTTCTCTTGAGATTGGTTCATAATCACATTTTCTTTAATTCTCTCTTGGCCGAATTTCTTTCTTCTCCAAACTCCCTTTTCTTTTCTCCATTGTTACTAAAATCGAACACTCTCTCTCTCTCTTTCATTCTCTTTTCTACTCACATACTTTCTCACTTTTATACACATATCTTTCTTCTTTCATAACCATATTGCCGAAACTTCCCACTCTCTTTAAGTCTTTGTTTTGGCCGAATATTCAAGGGTAGGACTTCATTTGATTTCTTCGATCGGTTTTGGTTATTAAGTAAGTATTCTTGGCCGTTTTTCCTTCTATTCTTTTCTCCTCTCTATGTTATTTTCTTGAGGATAAAGGTCGAACCTATGGGCATTTGTTGCAAGGTTCTAACCATTTTTAGGATTCGATTATTCAATTAGGCCCATTGGGATTTCGGAAGCAATCGATTTAAGCGCTATCTCTAGCAATCAAGGGTTGGTAAGTCAAGGAGTAAGAATTCTTGTCGATTCATCATTCTTTTGAAAAGACTAAAGTTTTTGGGATTAAAGTGTTGTGGTTTGGCCGAATGGTTTGTTTATAATTTTAGTATTGACCGATTGTAGGACAAGGTGATCTAGTGCGATAGATCGGATCTTTGGAAGATAGTTCTTGCGTTGGTGAAAGGTGTGTATCTTACACACTTTATAACTTAGTTCATATTTGTATATATATGTGTTAAATAACTTTTCATGTTGTTAAAGCCGAAATGATGAGATTTTGATATGATACCATGATGGTATGAATGAGGATTCGGGTAAGTTCATTTCGATATGTTGTTAATACATGAGGATTGAAATCATGATCTACGATTTATGATATTTTTGTTATGTGATTCATATCAAAGTATATTGACATGATTTGTTTATATATTGCATTGGTATGGGCAACATGAGAGGAGGGGAAGATTGTGACTTCGGTCACCAGTGATTTGGTATCACATTTGTGTCTTCGGACACCAGAGATTTGGTATCTCCAGTGATTTGGTATCACATTTGTGTCTTCGGACACCAGAGGTTTGGCACCTCATAGCGTCTTGTCCCTGTGGTTTACACCACCATGGGTTGGCCCCACTTTTGAAATATGGGATCGACGCCAGTGATTTGGTATCACACGTGGGTTGGCCCCACAACTTGATGATTTGTGACTTTGGTCAGCAGTGGTTTGGCACCACCAGTGGTTTGGCACCACCAGTGATTTGGTATCACATTCGTGTCTTCGGACACCAGAGGTTTGGCACCTCATAGCGACTCGTCCCTGTGGTTAATACCACCGTGGGTTGGCCCCACTTTTGAGATATGGGATTGTCGCCAGTGATTTGGTATCACACGTGGGTTGGCCCCACAGATGGATTATTCGTGACTACGGTCACCAGTGATTTGGTATCACAATTGTGTCTTTGGACACCAGTGGTTTGGCACCACCAGTGGCTTGGTACCACACGGGGTAGAAAAGGAGTTATGGATGGCTAGGTTGGGTGCATTATACATATATGTTGCTTTGTTATAATTTGTGTAAGTTTGCGGTATTTACCCGGGAGAGGGAATATGCACTGAGTCTTGGTGACTCACCTTCTCCCTTATATTTTCAGGTGATTCGTGAGATCGCGGAAATGGAGCCGGATGAACTCGAGGAGGCCATGCAATAAAAGTTGGTTTTTATATGAACTTCCATTTGGGTATTTTATTTTAATTTGGTTTTCATATTTTATGGATTTGTAATAATGCCTGTTTAATTATGTTTTGGATTATTTATATGTTTGGAATTGTTTTAAATTGGGCTTACAAATTACATGTTTGATAATAATTTGAGCATAAAGTTTTCTAAACTACAAAATGCGATGGTTTTTAAAACGTTACCATCGGGTAACATAAATCATTTGATAATTTTAACAACTTAAGTGTTTTTGATAATTTAAATGATTTTCAAATATCTAGTTTCTACATTCAAATGCAATTGGTTTTCAAAGTAATAATTTGAGTTTTCTTAAAATGATATAAATGTTTTCTAACCTATGATTTATTCACTTATTTTAAAGTTTTACGTAATTTCAAAGTAAATTATTAGTTTTAACTTATTTCTACAAATATAGAATTTCAAAGGGTTTTTCACAAAAATTTAATCGTTAACACGTTTTTCTTCAGAATATTTTCCTCAGTGACATACCAGATTCGGTCGTGGCGTATTGACCGGGTTTGGGGTGTTACTAATTGGTATCAGAGCTAAGTTCAAAAGCTCGGCTGTGGGCCCGAAGCCCAAAATGTTTTAAAGTATGGCTTTAAGATGTTTTTGTTGAAAATTTTATGGTTGAAAAGGCATGGCTCCGAGTCTCCGGCACCAATCCGCCCTGGTAAGTACATCAAAACTATTGATTTTGATAATATGATGATGATGATATGATTGTGTAGTAGTAGGAACTACTCTAGAGACCTAAAACTATAGGTTGGATGTACTCGCGAAACAACCTCTTATAGAAATCTTTTCATAAAACTGTGCTTTAAAGAAAGTGGAATATTGACTAATGCATAAAACTTTTAACTTAGATAAGACGAGACGTTAGACATGAGTACTCGTGGTCGAGGTCGTGTTACTCGTGGACGTGGTCGAGGTAGGATGACTGTGTTTGAGCCAGTGAGGTCGGGTCAGGGATCCGAGAATGAGGTACCACCAGTCCCACCACCAGCGGTTGGAGTTGAGCATCAGGATCAAACGGGGGATGACGCAGTGTCTCAGGCGATGTTGCGAGTTCTTGAGAGGGTAGCTGGTGTAGGTGGAGGCGCGGGAGCTCGAAAGTCAGTACCTGAGCGACTCCGAGCCAACGGAGCCAAGATATTTCGAGGTGTTTCAGGTGTAGCTCCCAGTTCGGCTGAATATTGGCTAGAGGCGACGGAGCGAGTCATGGATGATCTGGATCTGAATGCTGAGGAAAAGCTGAAAGGGATTGTATCGCTTCTTCGTGATAAGTCATATCAGTGGTGGCTCACGGTTCAGAATGGTGCTGCTCACTTGGGACTTCTTTAAGGCAGCGTATCAGAAGAAATATATTGGGTCTAGTTACGTTGATGCGCAGCGTAAGGCATTTCTGAGTTTGGTCCAAGGGAGTAAATCCGTATCAGAGTATGAGGCTGAGTTCTTAAGATTGAGCCGGTATGCTGGAGGTATTGTGGCTTCGGAGCACGAGCGATGTGTTCGATTCGAGGATGGTTTGAGAGACGAGCTGAGATTGCTGATTGCTCCACATCATGAGCGAGAATTTGCTACGTTGGTTGAAAAGTCTAAGATAGCCGAAGGGATAAAGGAATCTGGAAGACAGAGTTACAACAGGAATAAGCATAAGAGAGATTTTGAATCATCTGGGTCGACCGAAGATTCTCAAAAAAGGGTTAGGCAGAATGGGCCGAATCAGTCTGGGAGGCCTGTTACTGCTAATCAGGGACCAGCACAGTGTAACAGATGCGGAAAATTTCATTGGGGCGAATGTTGGACCGGTGGGAAAGGATGTATTGAGTGTGGCTCGCTGGATCATCGTGTGAGGGACTGTCCACGTAAGCAAGCCATGAATCAATCTGAAGGTCAAGATCGTGCTCAGTTCAGAAAGGGGGGACCGTCACCGCAAAGAGGTCGTGATAACGGTAGAGGAGGTAATGGTTCTAGTCGAGGTCGCGGAGCATCGGGCAGAGGTGAAGGCAACACTGAGGCAAGACAGCCTGGGTTGGTGTATGCAGCGAGACGTCGAGAGGAGGGCGACGCACCGGACGTCATCACCAGTATGTTCTTGATCATTGGATTTCCATATACTGCTTTGATTGATGTGGGTTGAAGTATTCAAATGTCGTTAGTAGCATAGTAGTGTTATTAAGATCAGAGTGCGCAGCAAGAGCGTAGTGCGGTGAGTTAGACTGTACGATTGATCGTTAGTAAGTAATTTCGAGGACGAAATTATTTTTAAGGAGTGTAGAATTGTAATACCCTAGATTTAGGGGTTATGCATTCGTGCATAATTCATGTGTTAGCATAGTCTTTTGAAGGTTTGATTTTATTTAGGAAGCTAGAATAATTTTTAGTATGGTTTATTTAATGAAGTGGATTAAGTGAACTTGACACTTAAGTTAATTTAAGTGTTAAATTAAAGCATAAGAGGAGTAAGTGGCAAGATGGTTAAGGAGCTTGAAAGGTTGCTTAAGGTTAGAGGTTCGAGTAGCATGTTTAGCATTTTGATGACTTTATTTTTTGTGTTCTAGCATTGATGGACGGTCAAACTTATTTATGATAGGTTGGACTATTAATTTTGGTAAGTTGAATATATGTTTAAGGAAAGCATGAATTTGGGGATAAGAATCTTAAGGTTATGGTATGATGATGGGACAAAAGGCATGGAATATGGAGGATGTTTTGGAAGGTAATCCTAGGCCTTTAGTGCATGTATGTGGACGGCATGGGTGTCTAGGGGGGTGGCCGAATGTTGTTAGGTAGCTTGGGGGGATAGTTGGCCAATTTTTCTCTTGTGCATCTTTTTGCATTTTTGTTTTTCCTCTCCAAAAACTCCCACCTTGGCCGAATGTCTATTGTACATTTTGGTGCAATTTCGCCTTTGGTTTTAGCCTTATTTTGTTTGAACCAAATACCATTTTCTTTCTTTCATTTGCTCTTTTGAAACCGAAACTACAATTGAACTTTGTGCATTTTTGTGCACTTTCTTTTTGGCAAAGAACTGTTTGGCCGAACCTCTCTCCCATATTTCTCTCTTTCTTCTCTTGAGATTGGTTCATAATCACATTTTCTTTAATTCTCTCTTGGCCGAATTTCTTTCTTCTCCAAACTCCCTTTTCTTTTCTCCATTGTTACTAAAATCGAACACTCTCTCTCTCTCTTTCATTCTCTTTTCTACTCACATACTTTCTCACTTTTATACACATATCTTTCTTCTTTCATAACCATATTGCCGAAACTTCCCACTCTCTTTAAGTCTTTGTTTTGGCCGAATATTCAAGGGTAGGACTTCATTTGATTTCTTCGATCGGTTTTGGTTATTAAGTAAGTATTCTTGGCCGTTTTTCCTTCTATTCTTTTCTCCTCTCTATGTTATTTTCTTGAGGATAAAGGTCGAACCTATGGGCATTTGTTGCAAGGTTCTAACCATTTTTAGGATTCGATTATTCAATTAGGCTCATTGGGATTTCGGAAGCAATCGATTTAAGCGCTATCTCTAGCAATCAAGGGTTGGTAAGTCAAGGAGTAAGAATTCTTGTCGATTCATCATTCTTTTGAAAAGACTAAAGTTTTTGGGATTAAAGTGTTGTGGTTTGGCCGAATGGCCTTTGTTTATAATTTTAGTATTGACCGATTGTAGGACAAGGTGATCTAGTGCGATAGATCGGATCTTTGGAAGATAGTTCTTGCGTTGGTGAAAGGTGTGTATCTTACACACTTTATAACTTAGTTCATATTTGTATATATGTGTGTTAAATAACTTTTCATGTTGTTAAAGCCGAAATGATGAGATTTTGATATGATACCATGATGGTATGAATGAGGATTCGGGTAAGTCCGTTTCGATATGTTGTTAATACATGAGGATTGAAATCATGATCTACGATTTATGATATTTTTGTTATGTGATTCATATCAAAGTATATTGACATGATTTGTTTATATATTGCATTGGTATGGGCAACATGAGAGGAGGGGAAGATTGTGACTTCGGTCACCAGTGATTTGGTATCACATTTGTGTCTTCGGACACCAGAGATTTGGTATCTCCAGTGATTTGGTATCACATTTGTGTCTTCGGACACCAGAGGTTTGGCACCTCATAGCGTCTTGTCCCTGTGGTTTACACCACCATGGGTTGGCCCCACTTTTGAAATATGGGATCGACGCCAGTGATTTGGTATCACACGTGGGTTGGCCCCACAACTTGATGATTTGTGACTTTGGTCAGCAGTGGTTTGGCACCACCAGTGGTTTGGCACCACCAGTGATTTGGTATCACATTCGTGTCTTCGGACACCAGAGGTTTGGCACCTCATAGCGACTCGTCCCTGTGGTTAATACCACCGTGGGTTGGCCCCACTTTTGAGATATGGGATTGTCGCCAGTGATTTGGTATCACACGTGGGTTGGCCCCACAGATGGATTATTCGTGACTACGGTCACCAGTGATTTGGTATCACAATTGTGTCTTTGGACACCAGTGGTTTGGCACCACCAGTGGTTTGGTACCACACGGGGTAGAAAAGGAGTTATGGATGGCTAGGTTGGGTGCATTATACATATATGTTGCTTTGTTATAATTTGTGTAAGTTTGCGGTATTTACCCGGGAGAGGGAATATGCACTGAGTCTTGGTGACTCACCTTCTCCCTTATATTTTCAGGTGATTCGTGAGGTCGCGGAAATGGAGCCGGATGAACTCGAGGAGGCCATGCAATAAAAGTTGGTTTTTATATGAACTTCCATTTGGGTATTTTATTTTAATTTGGTTTTCATATTTTATGGATTTGTAATAAGGCCTGTTTAATTATGTTTTGGATTATTTATATGTTTGGAATTGTTTTAAATTGGGCTTACAAATTACATGTTTGATAATAATTTGAGCATAAAGTTTTCTAAACTACAAAATGCGATGGTTTTTAAAACGTTACCATCGGGTAACATAAATCATTTGATAATTTTAACAACTTAAGTGTTTTCGATAATTTAAATGATTTTCAAATATCTAGTTTCTACATTCAAATGCAATTGGTTTTCAAAGTAATAATTTGAGTTTTCTTAAAATGATATAAATGTTTTCTAACCAAATGATTTATTCACTTATTTTAAAGTTTTACGTAATTTCAAAGTAAATTATTAGTTTTAACTTATTTCTACAAATATATAGAATTTCAAAGGGTTTTTCACAAAAATTTAATCGTTAACACATTTTTCTTCAAAATATTTTCCTCAGTGACATACCAGATTCGGTCGTGGCGTATTGACCGGGTTTGGGGTGTTACAGATTTGATGGCTAAGACTTGTAATATTTATGTGGTTACTTTTGGTTGCCGATTTATCATGAAATAAAGTAGTAAGTATATGTAAATTCTTCTTACATAATAATTAGTATGTAATTGAAGTATAGTATAGTTTGTATTGGTGTTTATATAATGGTTTATATGGATAAGCTAAAGTGTATGTTAAATAAATAGTATTAAAGCATGTTCGGCCTTATGGAGTTGTTACTAAAGTTGTATATGTGTTTGGTCAATGAATGGTAAATAATGGGTTGTTTGGTTTATAACTTGCGCACATGTTGTATTAAGGAAATGTTAGGTTGGTTATTTAGTAAATGAATAGGTATAATGGCATAAACTTTAAGAATGAATGAAATAATGCACATTGAAATGACAGGTGCTTTAGTAGCTATACGCATAAATACTTAAATGGAAATATAAGTATGCTTGACCATGTAGTTAACTAAGACCGTGCATAATAATGCATTTTATGCTGTGTAAGATAATTTGAAAATTTTGGTATGGTTTGGGTATACAATGTGATTAACAATGCATGCTTGATAAGTAAATTAGTTAATCACTTTGTATATTTATAATTTCAAATATATTATAAGTGGTTATGTGAATGAAAGAAAGTTGTGTTTTGTCTGGTAATGCCTTCTAACCCTATTCAGTGACGGATACGGGTTAGGGGTGTTACAGGAATAGACGTTGCCTAAGAGTAGATCTAACATAATTAAGCGGGGTTGATCGAACTCTTAGAGATAGGGTTACGAGATTTTACCGGATTAGGGTGAAACCTAATATGTGAGTCCATTGATCGATTTACTACTATTCTAGGGGGTTATTATAAGCAAACGAGAGTTCCATTAGTTAACCTTGGGTTAGACATTATTCGCCTCGAGAGAGAGTTTAATATAGGTTAGGGAGTCCTACGGATCAAGCTAAGTAAAGAAATCATATGGTTCAGTGTTAGGTAACAAGAGAAGTCTAGGTGGATTCTTCCTGAGGGTATCGTCGTAGTCAACTGAGTTTTTCTTCAAGCTATTTCCCAATTCGTTCTTTTTTTCTTTGTGTCCTTAGCTTAGTCATCGTAAATTTAGTTTAAAAGCAACTTCATTCTATTTTTAAGGCTAAATAATAAAAAGAGAGTTAGTATTAGTACTTTTAGTTCTTTTCGGTTCGACGATCCGGTCTTGCCTAAACTATATTACTATTCGATAGGTACACTTGCCTTTAATCTTTGTTAGAGTTAGTTTCCAGTTTTGATCATTCGTTTTATAAATTTTAAAGCTCTGATTTCAACGATCACATTATTTACATACGAACTTACCTCGGCATAAAAATAGCGAGAATGGACCTAATCGCCAAACACTTTGTTTTTCCCCCGATCTAGGTCTGAACCTTGTTTTTTCTTGATATATAATACCAAATTCACCTCATTTAATCATCACATTATTCATTTCAGCCCAGAAGTCACATTATGGCAAAATTACATTTTGCCCCTAAACTTTTGACATTTTAGATTTTAGTCACTAGGATCGTAAAATGAATTTCATTCAATTTCATAAAAATCCAAGCCTAGGCGAACCTATTTCATGCTCATAACAGCCCAAAATTTTCATTTATTCACATTTTTACACACATTTTACAACTTTTACAAATAAGTCCTTTTAGGCATTTTCATCGAAAATCACTTAGCAAAAGTCATTTATCATACACCAAACATACATTTTCTACCATTAGACATTAAAATACACAAATATCCATCATGGTTAAAATTTTAGACCTTAATTTTTTCTTAAATTAGTGGTAAAAATAGTTAGATCATGTTACAAGGATGTCAAAAACATAAGAATCATTAAAAACGGGGCTAAAATGGACTTACAATCAAGCTTGAAAGCTTGAAAAACCCTAGCCATTGTTTCTTCTTGGTAAATTCGGCCATGGGGTGGAAGATGAGCAAAAATTGGCTTCTAATTTGGCTTTTTAATTCATTTAATTACCAAATTACTAAAATGCCCTTAATAAAAAACTTTAGAAACATACCTAACCATGTCCATTTTTGTCCATCAATTTAACCAATGGTCTAATTACCATTTAAGGACCTCCCATTTAAAATTTATAACAATTAGACACCTTTAACATATAGAATTCAAGTTTTTCACTTTTTTTCAATTTAGTCCTTTTAACTAAATTGAGTGCTTAAGCATCGAAATTTTCGAACAAAATTTTCACAAAATCGTTCCATAAAACTGTAGACCATAAAAATATAATAAGAATAAATTTTTCTTTGTCAAATTTGTGGTCCCGAAACCACTATTCTGACTAGACCCAAAATCAGACTGTTACAGGTATGCTAATGAATCTAGGCAAATAATGCATATTTGAAAATGGTTGTATTGATGATTTGTAAAGGTGAGGTTTGGTAAGAATTTGAATTGTATATTATGGTGTTGGTGTTTTTTGCATTAGTTGGTAATGAAATGGTATGATTTATGTGTGGTTGAGGTTGGTTGGATGCCTGTTTATGCCATATTGTGTGCCATTTGGTTTGGTGTAGGTGTATCCAAATTTGGGTGGCAATATGGCTTGGTAAATAGCCTATTGTTGTCCACACGGGAAGAGATACGGGAGTGTGTCTCAGCCGTGTGTGACACGCGGTGTGGTTACGCGACCGTATGGCCCCTAGTGTTGAATTATAAATCTAGTCAGTATGCTCCACACGGGCGTGTGACTTGGCCGTGTGGCATAAGTTAGTTTACCCTACAGGTTTGGCACGGCCTAGCACATGGCTTGGCACACAGGCGTGTGAGGCCATTTTGAAGGGCACACGGGCTAGATACCCAGGCATGTGGTTGGCCGTGTGACCCAAGTCAAAGAGTTACACAGGGTCGGGCACGGGCTGGGACAAGGCCTTGTGACCCCATTTCGAATGTCCACACAGCCAGTGACACGGGCCTGTCTTTGGCCGTGTGAGACAGAGGCCAAGCCAGACAGGCGTGTCCCCTGTATTTTGTAAAAAATTTCTATCCAGAAATTTCATAAGT
Organism: Gossypium australe; assembly: GCA_005393395.2. NCBI lineage: Eukaryota > Viridiplantae > Streptophyta > Magnoliopsida > Malvales > Malvaceae > Gossypium > Gossypium australe. Next base: position 84,448,527 of record CM016617.1, on the reverse strand, counting down.
TATCGATTCAGTCCCGAACCACCCCAAATGCATGTTTAGGGCCTCGTAGGTTCGTATTAGGTACAATGTGAATAATGTTAAATGATGATTACATGAAATTTGAATATGTATGTGAAATGTATGTTTAACTGTATAAAAAGTCCGGTAATGCACCGTAACCCTATTTTAGTGTTGAATATGGGTGAGGGGTGTTACATGCTAGTTCTTGAACGAGTAATTTATCACATTCATTTGTTGAAATTGATCATATTAATCATTAGGAAGACAAAATATTGACAATGAGATAAAATAGGATTATATTGAGTGAACGGATTTAACTCAAAGAATCAAGGACATCATATGAGAGTAACACACATAATGAGGTCATTGGACAATACAGTTGGATGAATTATGGTACTTCTTGTGGACTGACTCCATGATTAAGTTATTGTGAATTATCAGAATGATGCTTTTGGACATAATTGCAATCACTAAAGCCTAATTGTATATGTCCGATTGGTCCCTCCACTAGCTCAACAAAAGCTCGATCGGACTGCATTTGAAGTAAAAGTAAATTCTACGACTTTGGGAATAATTTAATTGAGTTGATTTATTCGATGTGGAATTAAATCAAGTGGTCGTAAGATTTGTTCAACTAGAGAATTTGATTAAAGAATTTTCTTGAAAAATTAATTTGGAAAATCTAAGTGATTTTTGAAAAAAAAAACTAATTTTGATCAAGTAAATTAAATTAATTAAAATTAATATGATATTTTTGAAAGTTAATTTTCAAGTCAGACAATTGGCTCAATGGGTAATTGATCTTAAAAATTGGACCTGAGATCGTAAATTGGGCTTGGGAGCCCAAAACTGATACCAAGACTCAGAAACTGGTCGAACCGGGTCTGATATGTGAAACCGGGTCGACAATCAACCAGTGGCTAGACCAAACCAATTGGGTCGTCACTGACCTAGACCAAACCTACGGTAGCCAAACCGGCTCGGGGTGCTGTAAGGGTGTCGTAATTGCATCATTGGACTTGGTGGTGCCGGCGGTTGTGACAGCAGTGTCCCAGTGGTCATTGGTAGTTGAGTAGTGGAAAAGTTAAATTCTTCTTGAAATTCTACCAGAGAATTTTATTTCAAATTATTTATTCCAAAATTAATATTACTTTAATAGTTTAATATGAAATTTAATTTAATAATTATCTTAATAGTATTTATTAATTTAATATTAAAGTGATTATCTTAATATTAAATTTAATTTTATGTTTATCTTGTAGATAAACATTCTACTATTTCTAATAAGATTTAATATTAAATTTAATAAATATTTATCAAGATAAATATTATATTAAATTTAATATTAAAATGATTAAGTTTAATCATGGTTGAACTCTCTAAACTCTCCCTATATAAAAAGAGCCTTGGGTCATTATTTACACACACTTGAATTCAAGAGAAAGTTGTAGAGAGAAAATTCTCCAAAGAGATTATTCCAGAAAATTTCTAGAGATAGTTTTTTTATTTACAACTTGACCCAAAAGTTTAGAGAAATTACCCTGCTGGTAATTTTATTGAAAAATTTTCTGATTCGAAGCGAGCCCACACTCGGTAGACGAGAGCTTGAGGATAGTGGAGAAGACTAATCGATCAAAGCACTCATCCTAGACGAATCGAAAAGGTAAAATTTTGATTAAGTGATTATTACTTTGGATATCACAACCAATATCTTATTTTGGAAAAAAAAATTAAACTCTCGTTTTTCCCTAAATTTATTTTCCGCTGTGTTTTCCAAACCCAGTTTTCCAATACTCTAGACTCTAAATCTTCGGGAATTCATTATGAGCACCCGAGGCACACATGGTAAAGGTAGAGGTAGGCCGCGTAGGGCCGCTCTTATTGAGCCACCTACCACTCAGGATGAAACCCCAATTCCTGAGGCAGATTATGTAAAGGACATTTGCCATTGGTGGCGGCGGTTATGAAAATGGTGATGGTGCAGTATCCCAAGTAGAGGGTTCTTTGGGTGGGAATTGTGGATATGTTACCTAGAGAGTCTAATGGGGCTAAATTATTTAGGGATCTTGCTGGAAAAACCCCTATTGTGACAAAGTGCGGGATGGAGACCATAAAAAAGATTCTGACAGATCTGGATTGTACTATTGTATCACCCCAAACCCGTCCTAGAAGTTAGGCCCGAATCTAGCGTGTCACATTGAAGTGTTTTTTGAAAACCATGTTTTCATTAAAAACCCTTCTTGTTTAAAAGCTTAAGTAGAATCCCAATTGTGTTAGTTTTATTCCCAAAACATTTTTTTTTTTTGAGTTGCAGAAGCCAATTTTGAAAGTAATTGATTTACGGAAAGATTAAATCGTAAAACCATTTAAAAAAATGTTGCGAAAACATAGTGTTGTTTTAAAACAGTTAACATTTCGGAAAGCTGTGATTTACTTCTAACAGATATTAATTAAAATAAAACCGATCTAAAATTTAAAGTGTGAACACTTTAAAAGGACTTATTACAACCCAAATCAAAGTATTTCAAAGTAGATAATCAAAACGGAAAACATAAGTAGTGTGTGGTCTTCTCCGAGTCCCTCGCAGCTCCGAACCGTCTAAGGCTGGGGATTACCTGCACAGTTAAAAACGGGGTGAGTTTATGAAAACTCGGTGTGTAATCCCCTTTCTAGAGTAACAGTCAATATACAAAAACAAAACCCAAAGTAGTCTGGGCCAAAGCCCTTTAACAGTAACAGTACAGTACAGATCAGAGCATACGTGGGCCAAGCCCACTACAATATCATTTGGGTCACAACCCATAACAGAATCAATTGGGCCTAGCCCAAACCAATAACAGATCTCATAACAGATATGCAAATAGAGTATACAGCCATACCCAAACCTAATAATCCATCCGCTACACACCACCCGTACCAGCCAAACACACCTGTGGGGATTTCTAAATCGACCCACCCATCCGCTACACACCAATACGGCAGACAAGCTGCTAATCACAGAATTTGTGGCTAAGCCACCAGAATAACAGAATATACGTGGCATAGCCACTATACAGATTGTGGCAGAGCCACCAGAATATATGGCTGAGCCACCAGATTACACTTCCTCCGATCATCAATATCCCAACCCCATGCAATATGTCGTGTATGTCATGCTCAATCATTACACGTGTATGCAAAATGACCATGCTCAGTAACAATCATTTCAACACATATTAACAGTATATCAGTCACACGCCCATAGTTAAGTCAGTTAAAACACAGTCATACGATCACAGTCGAATCAGTCAAATCATAGCACAAGTCAGTCATTTACTCACAAGGGAAAAATAGTCATTTAGCCTATAAGGGTATTTCAGTAATCCTACCCTTTAGAGGTATTTCGATAATTCTACCATATAGGGGTATTTCGGTAATTCTACCCTACAAGGGTATTTCGATAACTCTACCATACAGGGGTATTTCGGTAATTCTACCCTATAGGGGAATTTCAGTAATTTTGCAAATCGAGGGTATTTTGGTAATTTTACAAGTTAGGGGTATTTCGGTAATTTCGTAAACTGGGGGTATTTCAGTAATTTTGTAAACTAGGGGTATTTCAGTAATTTTGCAAACCAAGGGTATTTTGGTAATTTTGCAAACTAGGGGTATTTTGGTAATTTTACAAATCGAGGGTATTTCAGTAATTCGTAAACCAATGGTATTTCGGTAATTTTGTAAATTAGGGGTATTTCGGTAATTTCACAAATCAGGGGTGTTTCGGTAATTTCACAAATCAGGGGTATTTCGGTAATTTCACAAATAAGGGGTATGTCGGTAATTTTACAAACCGGGGGCTTCGGTAATTTCTCAAACCGAGGTATTCTAAGCAGAGATAACGATGCGAATGGGCCTATGGTCCATTCTTGACCCAAATGGGCCCACACGCTTATGTGGCCCATTTAGCCCAAATCTAGCCACAGAAATGAGATTCAGATAGACCAGTTCACTATCTACTACAAATCATACAATTTATTCATATGGGCCCACTTGGCCTAAGGAAGCCTAGACTCATGAGAACACTCATGAGGGCCTCAACTATCGTGTCGAAGCTCCCACACGTGTGCTCGCACACTCGTGTGGCTACCATTGCCATGTGACTGGCTTTTCAGCATTTGTCGCTCTACAAATAGAGTAGGGCAAAATACACACCTGATTGGAATCTGGAGTTGATCTACGCTCCGACCACTCCTATGCCCAACGCCAACCAATGTATGCCTCCTCTCCTCATAGATTGCTCTATTTAAAGACAACTTCTCACCTTCCCTCTTGTTAGCTTCCCGATGTGGGATCCCTCCTTCAGCAGAGTTTAATTCAAACACAAACTCTGGCCGTCCCAACTTAGCAAAATAAATATCTCTTTTTGCTTGCGATGGGATTCGAACTCAGTCTCCCCTGTAACTTAATCCACGCCGCTAGCCACTAGGCCACAAGCTCCTCTTGTGTCTAAAATCATGCGCAACTAAATATAAGTCTATGGCCAACGTCTAAGTTCACTTAAAAAAATAAATAAAAATGAAATGCAAGCGCCAAGACTTGAACCTTGGACCCATTGCTTCCTTGAGTGGCATCATTCCCTTGTCTCCTATGTGGCATCATTTGCCACTAGACCACAACCCCTTTTGTGTCATTTTTCTCCACATTTTATTCTTGAAGCCTACTTACTAACTCCAGGGTTTTATTCACCTAAAACCAAAATTTTCCTAAAGCCTAAGTTTGATCTCGGGACTTCATGGAAGCCCCCTAACCTTCCAAAATCACTCACCTAATAGGTCCAACTTGCATTAGTGTCGTTCTCTTGTTCTCTAAAATTTTAAACGCTCCCGTGCCCAAGGCCCAATGGGCCTAATTCTACTAGGCCCAAATGCGGGTTGTTACAACTATAGAGCAAAAATCAAATGGTATTGTGTCCTTGTTGAGGGATGAGGCTTATCGTTGGTGGTAATTTGTGGTGAGAGGTGCACAGGTTGAACGATTGACCTAAGAATACTTTAAGGAGGCCTTCCAAAAATAGTATGTGGGTACAAAGTATGTAGAGGCCCGCAAACTCGAGTTCATCGAGTTAAAACAAGGGGGATAAGACTATGGCTGAATTTCTAAGGCTTAACTACTATGTGTTGGGACTGCCAGTACGCCACGTGGCGCAGCGAAAAATTATTTCGTCGATCCACAACCAAGGATCTATGTACGAGGAATGAATTGGGTTGAAATAGGGTTGAAAATATACATTCTTTACTGAAAATGTTGAAAGGATGCTACTAATTCGATGTTGATTCCAAGCCACAACAAAAACGTCCTTGTCTCTACGTAGTCCACCCCGTCGAAAACAAACAACCACTTTCTCTTGATCTTTTCAAAGAGAATTAAAAATGGTTGCTAGACCTTTTAAATTATTAACTTGGTAACCTTAACACACTAAGAGATTATCATCCTTTTATCCTTTTTGATATCACATATTAAATAGGAAAACCAGGATTATTCCCTCATAAATAGATAAGGCAAATGGAAAGTTAGAAAAAGAAATTATATTCTTTCCAAAAGAATATAGGATTATTCCCTTATTAATAGAGAAGGCAAATGGAAACTTAGAAAAAGGAATTATATTCTTTCCAAATGGATATTAATTTCCATGTCTTTTATATTTTGACCGAAATTAATTAATATAATTGTTTATATTAATAATTTCGTTAAAATATATACATTTAATATTTTGTACGAATCAAATTCATATATTAATTATATTCTTTCCAAAGAATATTAATTTTCATATCTTTGATATTTTGACCGATATTAATTAATATAACTATTTACATTAATAAATTTGATAATATATATACAATTAATATTTAGTATGAATCAAAATCATATATTAATTATATTCTTTCCAAAAGAATATTAATTTTTATATCTTTAATATTCTAACAGAAATTAATTAATATAACTGTTTATATTAATAAATTTGGTAAAATATATGCAATTAATATTTTTATGAATCAAATTGATATATTAATTTTATCTATGTTCTCTATTTGTGTACAACAAGTTTATACATATAATGTGTTTAACATTTAACTATCAAATTAAATTAAGTTAATAATTAATTTAATTAATGAGACAACTAAATACAATATCAAATGTATTTGGATTTAGTTCGTTTCAATTATAGGGTGTCTTGTAGCCTCTTGTAACATTGGTAGTAATACTAGAATGTTTCTAACATTACAAGCAATGAGTGATATCTAGCAATGCATCATTGCCACCCAAGTTAGAAGAAGTCGTGATTCAACATAACATTTTTGTGATAATATTTTCATGTATTATATCATTTTATCCTTAGGATCTAGATTTGACACAAATCATGGAATAGTCACACTTGTATAGTCCAATCCCATATTTCTTGATTTTCTGAGAAGACTATAATAAACAAATAAGTGTGATATCTCATATCAACTTATTCGAGCATGGCCATGCATTTCTAGTGTCACTCCATCAATAGGCCTATGATACTGCTCCGATTATGTAGGAGGGATAAATCCTATCTTGATCAACCATATCCCACTACATGGATTGTGGTATATCCAACATCAGTCTTTATAATACAACCTGTTATGGTAGACATTTTGATTGTATCAAAATATATGACTCACGGTTTTGGGACAATGATGATCTCAAGTCTGAGGATCATATACATAGTTATCACCATGAGTAATATTGTGATTATTACATAATAATCCAAGAAACATACTCATAGCGGGTCAGTCCTATATGTTTAACCTATAACACATACTCATGTATTGATTTTGACATCCCTATGTCAATGACAACTCTTTGTCATCAATTAACTACACATTAGTCTTAATGCATTATTGTTGTCCAAGCCCATAACAATACTTGACTAAGGACCTTTTAAGAATAATTATATTTTCTTATAACTTTACTACAATTCAGTTTATTTATATACACTGGAAAAGAAATTGAAATAATAATGGCAATGCCTTATATTAATAAACAAGATAAAACAAGTATGTGATTACAATCATCTCATGGTTATTCTTTGGGCATGCTCTAACAATGTCCCACTAGAACTAAGATTAATCAATCATATATCTAATACCGAGTGACTTAGTGTGACGATCATGCTTCTGTTGTGTCAGAGGCTTCGAATGGATCAGTGGTGTTGTCATCTGTTGGTACTCTGCATATCTCTACATCTCCTAGATCAATGATTTCGCGAATAAGATGAAAGTCCCTAAGTATATGTTTGGATCACAAGTGAGATTTGGGTTCCTTTGCTCGTGCAATAGCTCCGTTGTTGTTACAATGAAATTCTATAGCATCTGATATGCTAGGCACAAACCCTAGTTCATATATAAACTTCTTGATCCAAAACAACCTCTTTGCAGCCTCACTAGCTGCAATGTACTTGGCCTCAGTTGTAGAATTAGCTATTGTATCTTGCTTTGAACTTTTCCAGCTCACAATGCCACCATTAAGGTAAAACACAAGACCGGGTTGCGATCGTGAATCATCCTTGTCAGTTTGGAAACTAGCATAATGTAACCTTTTACACTCAGCTCTTTCTCACCTCTATATATAAGGAATGTATCATTAGTCCTTCTCAAGTACTTAAGGATATTTTTAACTGCGACCCAATTACCTTCATCAGGAACTACTTGGTACTGGCTCGTCATGCTTAAAGCATATGATACATCTGGATGAGTACATAGTATTACATACATGATAGATCTAATAGTTGAAGCATATGGAATCTTACTCATATGCTCTCTCTTATGAATTTGAAGGACACATTTCCTTTGAGAGTGAAATACCATGTCTCATAGGTAGGAATCCTCTCCTAGATTCTTTCATAGTGAACCTTTTTAGTATTTTACCTATTTATGTACTTTGGCTTAGACCTAGGAGTCGTCTTGATCTATCTCTAGAGATTTTGACTCCTAATATGTATGTAGCCTCGCCCAAGTCCTTCGCAGAAAAAAAACTTTCTAACCAAGTCTTAATAGACTGTAGGATAGGTGTAAGGAGATTTTTGTGCAAGTTTACACAGTCATTCAAGTAATAAGTAAGTAAAATGAGTTATAGTCTCCATAGGGACTGTGTATGTTAATCAATTCTTTGCAACATTATAGTTAACAATTTGATGTAAAAAAACACAATAAATTGAATGGTGATGATTAAATTATCTAGATGCAAAATGGATCCTTAATGTAATTAAATCTAAATGCAAATGATCTAAATGTATGAATGGATGGACTTTAGCAACATAAATAATCAACATAAAATAGGATAGGATATTTATATTAATCGATTCAATTCATTTTCATCATGCTTAACAATGTTCGGAAATATTCCATGGCAACTCGATATTTCACGAGTTTGGAAACCAAATTAAGTCCTCTTGAATCTTTTACTTTGTGAAATATGCATTTCACAAATGCATATTTCACTAAGGGTTTCTTAGCATTTATGCGAGGTAACAGGGACATTTACTTTTGAAACAGCTTGATCACATAAACTTAAAAACTATGAAAGATAATAGAGCTAACTATAGATATTATGAACATCTAATTTAGTTAGGTTTAATGATCTAAAATTGAGCATTGAACTTTTCAATTATGTGTCTACTAGCCGTCGTCTGGTTAGGATCGCTTAGCTAATCTAAATACATCCAATCAGGTATGAATGAAATACATATTGATTTTAATTGAAAACATGATCGACTGAGGCACAAACATAATCATCCTAGCAAACATAATTAAGCTAACATTGTTGATGTTAAGAACAATAAACACATAGCAAACATAATTAAACTAAATAACAAGAAGGAAAAAGTAAACTTTAATTCAGTTCAGCAGCCTTTCAGATCTTTCTAACTGATGTGATCTTCCGTTCTGTTCGTTGCTCCACTACTAAGGGTTCCTCAAGGTGGCCGACCAAGAGATGGTCTTGACAAGGCTTTTGTTGGCTAAAGAATGGAAAGGGAGATGGAATGGCTATGCAAGGGAAAAGAGAAATGAGAGAATGGAAAAGGCAAAATGATGGATGAGTGATGAGGGATGTGTTATGAATGAAGGGATGCTTTGAATGGTGAAAGGTGTGTGGTATTTATAGGTGAAGGTAAGGGTAAAGTTTACTAAAAATAAAGTTTGAAAATCCATCCTTTTCTCTCATGCTTGGCTGGCCACAATTTGTGGAGTAAGAGGTGGTTTGGTTGCTCATTTTGAATTCAAATCTTTGCTATTATTAACCATGAAGTGGACAGTTTCAAAGATAAACTTGATGTACTGATTTCTAATATTTTTCCAATTGCAAGGACCTCTAATAAAATATCCCAAAGCTAACTTGTGGACAGCCATATGCTTGTGTCGAAATTGGGCTTGACTCCTCATTGTTGGACGGTTACTTAGCCCAATAATTAATCAGACATGTCCATCATGTAGCAATACTTTTACTGGGTCAAATTAACATCCTTATGACTCAATTTTGTATGGTATTGTCGTCTAAACAGATTGCATGTGTACATGTCCATGCAACATTTATATTAATCTGATCTTCCATGGTCCCACAGCATAGTGAAAATTAACATATTAATAATTAACATGAAAATAATATAAATTATGCATAAAAATCATGTAATAAAGTATAATTTCGCATACTTCATAAATTCATGTCCAATATTAACATTTAAGAAAAATCCACTTAATTTTTTAACAATTACTCAAAATTAATATGATTATTAAGTCAAAAGGTGGAAAAAAATATATAGAAAAATCCTATATAATTTTGAGTTTACAGTAGGTATGTCATTTCCTATGATAAGTATGTCATTTACATATAGTACCAAGAATACAATAGTGCTCCCACTAATCATCTTCATTTTTGATAAAACCAAACTCTTTGATCCCATTATTAAAACGAACATTCCAACTTCGAGAAGCTTACTTTAATCCATAAATGGATCTTTGTAGCTTGCATATCTTACCAACATCTTTTGGAACAACAAAACCTTCAGGTTGCGTCATGTACACATCCTCTTCCAGACTCCCATTAAGGAAAGCTATTTTTGTAACACCTCTAACCCATATCTGTCGCCAAAACAGGGTTATGTAGCATTACTAGAGTTTACCGTTTCATTTCAGTCACTTTATGTCATTTACTATTCATTTCTAAAAATCAATCACAATCAATCATAATGTCCCTCATATGGGTCCTCGAGGCCCAAAATACATATTAGAATTGAGTCGGGACTAAACCAAGATCATAGAAAATTTTTTGCGAAATCTCAAAATTTTTCTTAAGTGCAAGGGACACACGCCCGTGTCCTTACCCATGTAACTCTTTGACTTGGGTCACACAGCCAGCCACATGCCCACGTGCTAGACCGTGTGGACTATTTAATTTTTGAAACTTAGGTGCAGGGGTTACACGGCCAGGACATATGCCCATGTGTTTGGCCGTGTGTCTCACACGGCTAAGACACACGCCCGTGTCCCTACCCATTTACTCAATTTAAAGCATTCTGTTTGTCTAATTTTAAGATGCAGGGGACGCACGGCCAAACCACACGCAAGTGCGCATGGCCATGTGTCACACACGGTTGAGACACATGCCCGTGGTGGACAAAATAAGACCATTTTTCTAGCCTTATTTCTCACCCTTTTTACCTTCCACCGACATCAACATTTAAGCATTTTAACAACCAATTCAAGAAAACTTAACCAAACCAAACACAAGAGTTATGTATAATATATTAATACATACATTCATGTATTTCCCAACTTACCTTTTTGTGAAACATATAATTTACCATAATTCAATTTAACTATACCATACACATATATGTTAAACATAATATAGCCAGATAATTATGTACCAAAACATATCATTACTAGCCATTCCAAAAGCTAGATTACAAACAACCATTTACATGCCAATATTGGCCAAGTTAGCCTATACATGCCATTATACCAAAACAGGTTTTCTATTTATACCAAAACGGGCTGAAGGATAGTGTGATGATGCTCCAACCAATTCCAACCTTTACGAGCTTCCAAGCACTATAAAATAGAGAAAAGAAAACTGAGTAAGCATTTCAAATGCTTAGTAAGTTCGTTTAATAGGAATTTAACTTACCATATATTTTCTTTTAAGATAAGCACACAAAAATGCATCCAAACAATTTGGCTAATAGCCTGAAACACACTACTTCACCAATCATGTTAGTCAAGTAATTCACATAATAGCAAGAACATTGATGAGCTCATCATATAATGATTTTCATATACATATGCTTTCCATATCATTATTCCATATCACATGTACATTTCCATGAAAAATCATTTCAAGTTCAGTTTAGCCATGTCAGAACTTTACCCGTTCAATTTATTTGAAATATCGACAGATACGCTCATGTAGTACACTTAAAGTGTACAAAACTAAAATCCATCAATTCATATCTAAGGGTTCCCAATTAGGGCACATAATCAGGAAGAACTCTCTCGAGCCATATAACGGGAAGCTCATGTGAGCCATGTAACAGGAAGTTTATCCGGGCTAAAGAGGTAACTCATAAGAGTTTTAATTTGGAAGCTCATTGAGCTTAACAGGTAACTCCGAAGAGTTATTATCAGGGAGCTCTGGATAGCATAACAGGGAGTTCAAGCGAGCCATGTAAGGAAGCTCAGAAAGAGCTTATATCAAGACACTCACGAAGAGATGCGTTTGTGTTCGCTATAAATGTTGGATCACAACTGATCAAATCATGTAACAGGACGCTCACAAAGAGCTGTGGTAGTGCATAACACATGTAGGATCACTACCAATCAGGATGCTCACAGGAACTATATAACAGGACGCTCGAGTGGGATTTTCACAGGATGCTTATCTGAGCTACAATATTCGCAACATATGCAAGACTATAATCAATACGGGAAATTTCTGTATCCATCGTTTAACGCCCCAAAAATGTGGGGTTTGTAATTTTGCTGAATTTGCTTAAATTCCATGTTGTGCTTGAATGGCTAGTTATTTGAGTGTATTTGGGGATTTTTTAGGAAGCCTATGTACGAGTCTGACCTTGGAAAAATTTTAATTTTTTCAAATAAGTGAAACTGGCAGTTAACAGTAGGACTTATGTATAAATATGTGTGGTTATGTGTCACAAGAAGAGCTTGTGACTTAGTGGGTGTGGCGTCACTGAGATGGCAAGGGGAGTGGGGTTCGAATCCCATGTCAAGCAATTAAGGGGTTTTTATTTTATGAGTGGATGGTGCAAAAGGTAGAGTTTGGATCAAACTCTGCAGAGGAGGTTGAAGATCTGGTGATAAACTGTAATATGAACATATTTTAATCCCACATTTAGCATACTTTTGGATGATTTAAGCCCTGAATTGTGTAAATTGGTGCTCTTAATCCTTTGTTTTCATGTTTTATACTCAGAAGAGCACCGGAGGATGAAAAGAAAAAGAAATGGGCCCAAAACGGAGTAAATGGGCCATAACATGAAATCAACATGGCCTGGGCCCAAGACCACACGGCCGTGCCTCATTAATAGACTTAACACGGCTTGACTACGATTTACATGGGTGTGTGCCATGGGCATGTCCTTGACGTGAGAAAGAAGAATTTCACTCGGATTAGGATACTTAGAGGCAAAGAAACACATTCCAAGAGCCTATATATACACCCTAAAGGCCAACCTTCAGGGGGAGTCTAGCTAGGCGTCCAGCTAGGCCAAGGAGCCGAGCCAGAGAGGCCAGAATTATGGAATTTACTCGAAGAAAGCCAGTTGATTCATCTCAAGAAGCCAGAGTTATACTCAAGACGGAGGATCTCACTTCAATTCCTTCAGGGAGTTTTAGGGTTTTTCTTATGTTTTGTTTTATCTTTTCTTCTGAGATGTATTCTTTTATGATTATGAACTAAACCTTCAGATACCTGAGGGGGATGAAACCTAGATGAATCTTGTTATCGTTTGCTGAACTATATGATAAATACTTGATTTTTTCTTAATTATGTGTTCTTAATTCTTATTTTGATATTTCCGGGATATTAATTCAAGTGTGATGTGCTTAGGTGGAGGAGCAAAAGTCCCTGTCTAAGAGTAGATCTAGCATAATTAAGCGGAGTTGATCGCACACCTAGACATAGGGTGACGAGATTTTTCCGGATTAGGGTGAAACCTAATATGGGAGTCCATAGATTGAGTTAATGCAATTCTAGGGGTTTTAATTGGAAAGAGATTTCAATTTGTCAACCTAGGGTTAGACGTTAGTAGCCTCGACGGAGGTATTAATATAACTTAAGGAATCCTACGGATCAAGTCAAGTGAATACATCGTCTGGTTCAGAGTTAGATAACAAGAGAAGTCTAGGTGGATTTTTTCTTGGGTATTGTCTTAATCAATTGGTTTTTCCCAAAGTATTTTCCCAAATTCATTCTCTTTGTCTTTGCATCTTTAGGTTAGTTGTTAGTTAATTTTAGATTAGATAAAAATTCCTTTAATTCTTAGGCTAAATAATAAAAAAAAAGTTAGTATTAGTACTTTAGGTTCCTTTGGGTTCGACAATCCAGTCTTGCTGCTAAGCTATACTACAATTCAATAGGTGCACTTGCCTCAAGTTGTTGTCACAGTTAGTTTCTAGGCTCGATCATTCTTTTTATAAAGTTTTAAGACTCTGACACACGATCACCTGGTCAAGAATTTCGAATGGGAGGCTGGGAGTAATTCAAGGAGGATTCGGTGGATAGTTTGAGGGAGTTGGAGGTGTGTAGGAGTCTTGGTCGAATGTGGGGAAGGTTGAGTAGGGGATTTTTGGCGTGGGGGTTTCAGTTGTGCAAATTCGGCAACTAGAGTGAGTAGCCAAATTTCTCTTTAGCATTTTAAGTTTTCTTTTGTTGCATTTTGGGTTTCTTTCTTTTTTTTGCTCGTACGACCTTTACCATTCGAGTTTTATCGTTCTTTCCTCTTTTCATCTAATATTTCTCTGTTGCTGCCGACTTTCTGCCGAATCACCTTTCTTCTCTCGATTTCTCCTTTGGCCGAACACAACTCTTCTTTGCCCTCTTGTGATTCTTTCCTTTTCTTTACAAGATAGCTGAGCACTTTCTTTCTTCTTGTGTTAGCCAAATCTATTAGGGCCTAAGTAACCTCTTCTCTTCATTTCTAACCGTTTCTGAGACTCTTCGATTGGTTGGTAAGTGGTGACTATAGCCGAATGTAGGTTGGCTTTTTCTCCTTATTCGATTTTGTTTCTTTGGGGCCGAAAGGCTTTTCCCCTAGTTGCCGTGGAGATGTATTGCTAACACTTTGTTTCTCGACGATTGTTTCTAGAGACTCGTTTTCCTTAGCCAAGGGTGTAACACCCTGGTTTTAGGGGTTGGATTTTTGGTGCTTAGCTCGGGTGTTGGCACACTTCAGTGTGTGTTTGGGTAAGTTTTAGGGGTCCTGAGAACCCTAGGTGGTGGTAGGTTGCTTTGGTAAATTTTTAGTTTTAGGGGCTAAAAGGGGGAGTTTGGATGGAGGGGGGTCTTAAGAGAATTTTTGGTGGAGTTTTGGCACAAAGATTGGTGTGGCAGAGTGGCAAGGAGGCACCACTCTAGAGCTTGGAGGGTGACGCCACTTGAAGGGGAAGGGGGCTAGTGTTCGAGTTGCAAGGATGGCATTGTGGGTTGTTTTTTTTTGGCGTCATGGAGGAGGGGTATTGGACGGTTTTGGGAGGCTTGAAAGGTGGAGGAAGACTTGGTCTTCTCTTTTTAAATTTGGCTAGGTAAGTTTGACCCATTCAAATTATTTTGAATGGATGGAAGGGAGGTGTTTTAGGAGAGATTTTAGGATTTTTTTAGGGAGGTTGGAGCTTGGCCGAATAGTATAAATAGGGGGAGGTGCTTTGTTCATTCACCATTTGCTTTCTCCCTCACTAAAAGTTCTTGCTTCTTCTATTTTATTTTCCCTTAGTCTCTTGCCGAAAATAAGTCAAGAACACCCTTTCTTTTCCTTTCATTTTGTTGTAGCCAAAGTCGGAAGTGGCTTATCCATTTTCCCCTCTCCCTTCCCCCCTTTTCTTTGTCCTTGCTTCAAACCGAAATCACCCTTAAAAGCCTGCCATTGCCGAATATCTCAGCACCATCTAAGGGGCCTTGCCGAATCTGTTGTTCTCCTATTTTCTGTATGATTGGTTTTAAGTTCCCGAAGCCGAACCATACTTCTTGTGGTGACCGATTCTAGTTTGAGCAAAGGGTAGTGGTTAGCAAGGTAAGGATGTGTTAGTTTTCCTTGTGCTATAGTTTCTTGTCTTGGCCGAATGGCCCTAAGTGTTCATTGTTTTATGCCAAGGCCGATTGTAGGGGAGAAGAGCCTAGCGTAGGAGACCTTTCGAGAGGCGATTAGTCAACGATTACAGAAGCAGAAGTAGCGTTTCAGGTTTTTGGTATCATTTAGGTGCGTAATCATCGCACTATTTCTGTGGTTTTGGTTTGCTAACATGTTTATATGTGTATTATGTGTGGAAGCCGTTTATAATGGCATAAGTGATGAGAACCGGTGATGGTAAGATTAATTGTGATATATTTATGGGTGTATAAATATTTATATTTTATGTGATATGATGACTTAACGTGTTGCATATATATAGTTGCATGGGATTTGGGCTTGATTCGATGAAGAAGGAAGTGTACACAAGGTGTACGTGGTCTAATGATAGCTCCGGCTACATTAGCGCTTGGGGATTAGCTGTGTGCTACCTCAAGGGAGGTGTTGGCTCGGTGCCCATCTCGGCGGTTGATTGCTATGTGCATCACCGTAGACAGATTACGATATTTGGATCACTTTGGTTGATCGGTGGCTCAGCCACGGCCTCGAGCAGCGAGATTGCCGAGGTAAGATTTATGGATCACGATGTGATCAATGGTGGGTTAGCCACGGCCTTAGGCAGGGAGTCTGCTAAGGTTGGTGTCACGGTTGGATAGTAGGTGGGGCTGAGATGTATTCTTGCATGATTTGTTTCGATGGCTGTGTGGGTATGGGCCAAGCCCATACGGATGGAAATATGTGTTGTGGTTATGCACTGAGTCAGTGGACTCACTCTTTCATTAACCATTTCAGGTGACGCGTAGTTGGATCGGGTTCGGAGAGGACACATGGTGGCCCATGCAGAAGAAGAGATTAAACGTTTTAGGTGTAACATCCCAAAAACAGGGCTATTTGGAATTAAATTATTTTTCTTATGTATGAACTGATGCGATATTATTTACGGAATAATAGTGTTTAATTTAAGGCTTTGAGTATGCACGGTTTAGTAGAAAATTTTAATTTGGAACTTAAAAAAAAGGGGAGCTTGGCTTTGGAGGGCTTAAGAAATTTATTTGGAAAATTGTGGCATAAGAAAGACTCTGGTACAAGTGGCGTGGGGCGCCTAAGTGTTTGCTAGGGGCCTTGGGTTCGATTCGTGGAAGAAGCAAGGGGGGAAATATTTTTCCTTTTGGGTTGGGCGTTAGGCCTAGAAAGGCCTTTTAATTAAGTTAGGAGGGCTTATTGACATGAAAGTGGGTTGGTTAAGTGGCTGGCGTGTGCTACTTAGGCGCTGGAGGAGTGAAAGGGCGCATGTTCGAGCTGCTGAAGCAGCGTTTGGCACTTTTAATTTTTGGGGTAAACGGCCAGGGAGGTCTTATAAGTAAATATTGGGGCTTTTTGTCATAAAAGATAGGTTGGCCGAATGGCCTGGGCGCTATGTGGCTGCTGGGTTTCCCCCAGGTCCCAGGTTCGATCCCAGCATGCAGCAGCGGTGGTTTTTATTTTGCAAGGCTGGCGTGGAAGGGAGTGGCCTGCACATGGTGTTCCTTGTTCGGCTGGTGTTGGGCACATGGTCTTGGTTTTGTTTTTTTTATTATTTGATGGGATTAATAAGGATAATATGAGGATAACAATTAGTTTTTTTAAATTGGATTTTTATTAATTCTAAGGATAATAGATTATAAAGAAGATATTGGTTGGATTATTAATTGATTAAGAGGGGATTAATTCAAACTACTTTGAATTAATTAAACGAATGGCTTGGAGTAAATCAAGAAGTTGGATGGAATTTGAACTCCCTAATTGGAGTGGACGGCAAGCTTTAGGGGGAGGGGGTGCCGAATTCCTTTATAAGCACCTATCAACCATTGTGATTTTCTTTTACCATTTTTTTTCTTAGCCGAAATTCTTAACCCCTCTTTCTTCTTTATTTTTTTTTCTTCTATTTTATTTTCCATCCTCTCAAATCCCTTTAGCCGAAATCCTCATCACCTTTCCTTTCCATTATTTTTCTTTCTTCCTTTCCTTGGCCGAATACACCATTTGAAGTGCCGAAATTTCTTCCTTCCTAATCCGTGAAGTCTTGGCTGAATATCAGAGTGAGGGGTAAGTATGCCGAAACTCTCCCACACTATTATTTTCCTATGTCGACTTGGTTATAAGAGAAAAGCCGAAATTTGTTTGGTGGCTAAGCAATGTTGGAACGATCTTGTTTAGGTGTCGAGATTCTAAGGCGTTCGTTCTAAGCCGTCATTCTTTGTCAACCGAAATTGGTAAGTGTGGGTAAGGCCTATGTTGTATTCAAAAGCCGAAAGTTTTGATTATGAGTATTAGTACTAACCGATGGTAGTTGACACAGCAGATTCGGGAATTGAGTGCCGTGGTTAGTAGCAAAAGCAAAGGTGAGATTTCGGGATCCTAAGGAACCCCTTCTAATATTTTGGTTTGGCCGATTAGGCCATAGTGCTAATTCTAAGGTTGGCCGAATATAGGTGCAGAGAGATCTGGGGAGGCCGACTCCTCTTTTCGGGATTTAGGACTATCATCGATATCAGGTGTGTACATACACACCATATAGCTTATTAATTATGCTAAGTAATGTGAATGTTAACTTGATTTTTGTAGCAATGGCTTGAATACCATAACGGTATAAGTGGTGAATCAGATAAGTACTTGTGCATATGATTTCGCTATTTTATGCTTTTGGGAAGCATGTTGTGTTGATACATATGATAAATCTGTGTATGATTGCTGACTATGTGGGTTGATTGAGTGGAGGGGGCAGTGATAACGTGCCGACGGGCACCAGTGTTTTGGTAACACACTGTGACTACGGTCACCAGAGGTTTGGTACCTCCAGAGGTTTGGTACCTCAAAGCGACTTGTCCCTATGGTTAACACCACCGTGGGTTGGCCCCACTTGAGATATGGGATCGTCTGCCAGTGATTTGGTATCACACGATGGGTTGGCCCCATCACCCGATTCGTGTCTACGGACACCAGTGTTTTGGTAACACATTGTGACTATATGTCACCAGTGGTTTGGCACCACCAGTGGTTTGGTACCACAACGAGGTAGACAGTGGCGTATGGCTGGCTAGGTTGGGACACATGATATTTTGCATATTAATGGTTATATGTTGTGTATGAAAAATGTTTTTAAAACGAGGGAAGGGTTACATACTGAGTCTTGGTGACTCACCTTCTCCTTTATATTTTTCAGGTAACATGTAGACCGCGGATATGGAGCCGGATGGACTCGAGGTGGCCATGCAGTGGACTTGAATTAATTGAAATTTAAATTTAGTTATTTTATTTTATTATTGGTTTATTTTATTTTGGATGTAATAAGGCCTCCTTATACTTTATTTTTTTTTTTGTTATTTTTTTCATATGTTGGATATTTTGTTTAAAACTATATTATTAAAATTAAATTGAAATCACATGTTTTCCAAGTTTAAAACGAAAATTGTTTTTACCGCGCCATCGGGCACATTTGGAATTTTATATCAACTTGGCTTAAATAAATTTTCTAATAAAAACTAAATAAAGTTTTTACAAGACATTCAAACAAAAGGTTTCCAACAACTTAAATTGATTTAGAAAGACGAATTTTTCAAAATATTTTCCTTGTAACAGACTAGATTCGGCCATAGTTTTTGGGCCGGGTTTGGGTCGTTACAAAATTGGTATCAGAGCCCAGTTCAAAGCTCGGCTGTGGGGGCCCAAGGTCCAAAAATGTTTTGGTAGGCCTTATGGAATGATTTTTGGTTTTTGAACAGCATGGCCCGAGTCTCCGGCACCGATCCGCCCAGGTAAGTACTTTTAAACCTCTTTGTGAATTATATTCTGTAGAAGGGTAGGAAGCATGGAACGTAGATAGACTTATAGGAACTTGAACCCTAGGAATAGGTTACTCAAACACACAAACGAAGCATAAGACTTAAAGAACTAAACCAACCTATGACTTAGTCACTGAGCTAGGGTGTGGTAACCCCTGTACGCATGTCTAGGATTGGATCCGGAAGAGTCTGGTATTTAAGCAGTCCTCGTGACTCACCTCCTCTTCGCAGGTATCCTACCTGGTGCGTAGCTTCGGTTCACCCTAACTTAGAGGGCTCAGTGGTGTGGCAACCTCTGTGCGCATGTCTAGAAAGGTTCAGTGAGAGCTTGGTATTTAAGCAGTCCGCGTGACTCACCTCCTCTTCACTCGAATCCTGCCTGGTGCGTAGCTTTGGTTCACCCTGACCAAGAGGGCTCGGTCATAGGCCTAAAATAATGACTAAAACCCGAAGGGGATCTAGCCACGTTTTGAAATGAATGAAACAACAAAGACTCAAATGTTTTCAAAACTTTTGTAATAAAGTCTTTCAAAATTGAGAACAACACTTTTACAATGTTTTTCTCAAAAAAAAAAAAACTTGATTTGCGGAAAATTACAAAAAGGCCCTTAGGGGTAAAATTACTAAAATGCCCTTGGCTCATAAAATATCAGTTCAATGGTTTGGCTCAAAATTTCAACTATTTTACAAATATTCAGCAACTTAGCTTTGAAAATCATCAACAAAATATTTTGGTTTTGGAAAATTACGAAAACGCCCTCGAATTCAAAATTTCCCAAAATGACCTTGACTTTTGAACTTTTTGCAAACAGCAACGTTTAAAAAAAAAAAAGAAAACTTTCAAAAGAACCCCAAAGTTTTGCAACCGTTAAAAAGAACCCTGATTGATCAAAATTACAAAATTGCCCTGATTGATCAAAATTACAAAATTGCCCTGATTGACAAAATTACTAAAATACCCCTGGGTTCCGAAACGATGTTATACCTTCAAATTTTTACAAAATCTTCAGAAACCTCTCCAGTTTTGGGAATTTCAAAACGACCTATTTTACTAAAGTTTTTAAAATTTCTTTTATTACGTAAATACCCTGTAGGAAAAATGACGAAAATACCCCTGGGTTAGAAATGGGCAGAAATGTCCGAAGAGCGAATAGGTATGGAAAGTATTAAGGAATGGATGCATGAACTCCTTTGTGTGAACTAGGATAGAAGACTGAAACCTTGTTTGCTCGAAGGAATCTCTGATTAAAACTCTACCCATAAAATTTCTTCGCGAATAATCAAGTGTAACAAATTTCTAATGCATAAAATTTTCTTAATCAGATTAAAAGCGCAAGTAGATAGAATGAGTTCTAGAGGACGTGGACGCCGTGGACGCGGTAGGGGTAGGATGACTGTGTCAGAACCTGTTGGGTCGGGACAGGGTTCTGAGAATGAAGTACCACCGCCACAACCACCTCCTACTTTTAGAGCTGAGGAGCAGGATCAAACCGGGGGTGAGGCTGTGTCGCAAGCGGTATTGCGAGTTCTGGAGATTGTGGCTGGGGCTGGTGGAAATCTAGGAGCTCGGAAATCTGTTCCCGAGCGAATTCGGTCCAACGGGGCGGAAGTGTTCCGGGGTGTGTCGGAAGTGGCACCCAGTGTAGCAGAGTATTGGCTGCAATCGTCCGAGCGGATTATGGACGACCTTGATCTGTCTAATGAGGAGAAGCTGAAAGGGGCGGTGTCGCTTCTAAAGGATGAAGCGTACCAGTGGTGGCTGACAGTCCGGGATGGAGCCACAGCTGATAATCTCACGTGGGACTACTTTAAAACTGCTTTTCAGAAGAAGTATGTGGGCACCAGCTACACTGACGCGCAGAGAAAGGCTTTTCTGGGTCTAGTACAAGGAACTAAGTTAGTAGCGGAATATAAGGCGGAGTTTTTAAGGCTGAGTAGGTATGCTAGAGGCATCGTGGCTACTGAACACGAGCGTTGTGTCCGTTTTGAGGATGGACTTAGAGATGATTTGAGGCTGCTGATAGCTCCGCAGCAGGTTCGTGAGTTCTCATCCCTAGTGGAAAAGGCCAAGGTGGCCGAAGGGATCAAGGAGGCTGTGAGGCAAAGTTATAGTAGGAATAATCAAAAGAGAGGATTTGGGCCAGCTGGGTTAGGTGGTAATGTCCAGAAAAAGGCTAGGCCAAGTGGGCCAAATCAGGCAGCAAGGCCCATGACTACTAATCAGAGGCCGACTCAGTGTAACCGCTGTGGAAATACCCATTGGGGAAGTTGTTCGACCGGCGATAGAGGATGTTTTGAGTGTGGGTCGTTGGAGCATCGTGTTAGAGATTGTCCCCGGAAACTAGCCAAAAATCAGCCAGAGGGGCAGAATCGTACTCAGGATAGAAATGTGGGACCACAGAGGGGTCGTGGTAATGGCAGAGGAAACAACGGTCCTAACCGAGGTCGTGGAACTCAGGGCAGAGGTTCAGGCAACACAGAGGCTAGGCAGGCTGGCTTAGTCTATGCAGCTAGGCGTCGCGAGGAGGGTGACGCACCGGATGTCATAACCGGTATGTTTTTAATCTCTGGTTTTCCTTATGTTGCATTGATTGATGTGGGTTCAACACACTCGTACATTGCTAGTAGTGTGGTAGGAACTATGGACTTAAACTCTGAAACTGCTTCTAGGAAGATGACTGTAGTTAGCCCTTTAGGTCACTCTGTTTTGGTAGACAAACTTTATAGAGACGTACCGCTAGAACTCCAAGGGGTAGTATTTGTGGCTGATCTGATGGAACTACCATTTGGGGAGTTCGATTTGATCCTTGGAATGGATTGGCTTTGAGGGTTTTTGGGCCCGAAACAGTTTTCAAAATGGACTTTTTGAAAAATGGGCTTTTATAAAAAGTTTTCAGGTTATACTGGCATGGCACCTGTACCTCCGACCCGAAGTCCACCAGGTAAGTACTTCTAGCTTTTAAAATGATTTGTTGGTGTGATCTATTATGGGCTTAGAGTGGGCTCGTAGATTAGAATATTAAGGCTATTGGACCCTAGGATTAGTTTACTCAAACATATGCATAAAACTTAAGGTTATTAAACAAACCTGTGAAGTAAGTCGCCGAGTTAAGGTGTGGTAACCACTGTACGCATGTCTAGGAGTGGCATTCAGTAAGAGCTTGGTATTTAAGCAGTCCTAGCGACTCACCTCCTCTTTACTCGAATCCTACCTGGTGCGTAGCTACGGTTCACCTTAACCAAGAGGATTTGTTCACAGGCTGAACTAATTATTAAAACCCAAAAGGGAATTAGCCTTGCTGTTTCCTAAATTCCCTATTTTTAAATTTTCAAATTTACCCCTCTGGTTTGTGAAACCTTAAATCTGATTTTGAAAGACATTTTCTCAATTTACCAAAATTTCCAAAATGCCCTTAGTGGCAAAATTACCAAAACGCCCCTGTATTGCAAAATTACTGTACTACCCTCAAATTTTGATAAAATGCTCTTTACCTTGCAAAATACTAAAATCCGAGTTTTCAAAATATTAGGATACTCTGACTTGTGAAATTTACGAAAATACCCCTGGTTGACAAAATTACCGAAATGCCCTTGGTTTCTAAATTTTCAAATTTCTCTCAACTTCTATTGAAATATTCCTACTTTACTAAATATCAGAAAATTCTATTTTGTAAAATGTTGTGATATCTCGATTTTGAGAATTTACGAAAATGCCCATGATTTCCAAAATTACAAAAATGACCCTACTTTCTGAAATTTTTGTAACACACTTCGTTTGAGAAACAAAATTTTCAAGATGACTCTTGAGATTTGCAAATTTTGAAAAATCTCTAAGTTGGAAAAACTATTTTCAAAATTGACCCTGAGTTATTACCGAAATATCTCTTTAGGAAAAATGACGAAATTACCCCTGGGTAGGAAAAGGAAACTTGATTGCTCGAAAGAACTACTCTCGGAACCTTCATTGCATAAAATTACTCGTGGATAAAACAGTGAAACAATAATTTCTAATCCATAAAACTTTCTAAACAGATTAAATCGAAGCGCTAGAGATGAGTTCTAGGGGACGCGGTAGAGGTAGAATGACAGCTTCGGAACCAGTAGGGTCTGGCTATGGGTCAGAAAGCGAAGTGCCGCCAGCAGTGGATGTAGAGGAACAAGATCCGATAAGTGAAGAGGACGCAGTGTCGCAGGCTATGTTACGCGTGCTTCAGCAAGTGGCAAGAGCTAGTAGGGGAAATGGAGCTCGGAAGTCAGTGTCCGAGAGACTTAGGTCGAACGGGGCTGAAGTTTTTAGAGGAGTGTCAGGAACGGCTCCGAACGTAGCGGAGTATTGGCTAGAAGGAGTCGAGAGAATTATGGACGACTTGGATTGTGCCCCAGAGGAAAAGTTGAAAGGTGCTGTTTCGCTACTTCGGGATGAGGCTTATCGATGGTGGCTCACTGTCAAACAAGGTGTACCGGCAGATCGATTGGATTGGGATTACTTTAAGGAAAAGTTTGAAGGAAAATACGTTGGAGCAAGCTACCTAGATGCGCAAAGGAAGGCGTTTCTAAATCTGGTGTAAGGAAATAAGTCGATAGTGGAATACGAAGCAGAATTTGTACGGCTAAGTCAGTATGCTAGGGGAATTGTGGCCACTGACTATGAGAGGTGCGTCCGGTTTGAAGACGGATTGCGAGATGAACTTCGAGTGCTGATGCTCCACAGAGGGAAAGAGACTTCGCAGTGCTAGTGGAGAAAGCTCGTATAGCCGAAGAAGTTAAGAGGACGGTAAGGGAAAATCGAGGAAAGAATAGGAACGAGAATAAGAGAAGTGTTGGATGGTCAACATCGTTTGGAGATGCTCAGAAAAGACCAAGAGTTGGGAATACGGTTCATACACCCGTGCCAGTTGCTGAGAATCGGAATTGTCTCTGTGCTCGATGTGGAAGACCTCACACAGGAAAGTGTTGGGGGAATAGTAAAACATGCTTTCGGTGCGGATCTAAGGCACATCTGGTTAAGAACTGTCCTCGATCAACGAGGGGTCATGGTTCAAGCCATGGAGGGAATGGTTCCAGTCAGAATCAACCAAGGAGGTGATATCGGGTAAGCTCCTCTGCTTTGGTGCATGCTTTAATTGCTTTACTTGCTTGTGGGAATAGCTCTTTTCTGAGTTGCTTTGAATTTTGAGTGCGAACTTAGAGGCTATGATTGGGAAGTATGTTAGCTCTTTAAGATCAGAGTGCGCAGCCATAGCGTAGCGGGAGGAATTGGATTGTTAGTTTAGACAAGTAATTTCGGGGACGAAATTATTTTAAGGAGGGTAGAATTGTAACACCCTGGTTTTAGGGGTTGGATTTCTGGTGCTTAGCTCGGGTGTTGGCACACTTCAGTGTGTGTTTGGGTAAGTTTTAGGGGTCCTGAGAACCCTAGGTGATGGTAGAACGCTTTGGAAAATTTTTAGTTTTAGGGGCTAAAAAGGAGAACTTGGATAGAGGGGGTCTTAAGAGAATTTTTGGTGGAGTTTTGGCATAAAGAGTGGCTTGGCAGAGTGGCAAGGAGGCGCCACTTAGAGCATGGAGAAGTGACGCCATTTGCAGGGGGAAGGGGCTCAGGTTCGATTCGCAAGGGTAGCATTTGGGGCCTTGTTTTTGCGTCAAGGAGGATAGAAGCTGGGCGGTTTTTGGATGCTTGAAAGGTGGAGAAGACTTGGTCATCTTTTTTTTAAATTTGGCTAGGTAAAAGTTTGACTCATTCAAACTTTTAAAATAGATGGAAGGGAGGTGTTTTAGGAGAGATTTTAGGATTTTTTTTGGGAGCTTGGGGCTTGGCCGAATATTATACATAGGAGGGAGGGAGGTGCTTGTTTCATTCATCATTTGTTTCTCTCCCTTGCCAAAAAGTTCTTTCCTTCGTTTGTATTTATTTTCCCTTGTCCATTGCCGAAAGTTAGTCCAAGCAAACCCCTTTTTCATGCCATTTCTTTGTAGCCGAAAGTAGCAGAGGGCTTAACCTTTTATGAACCTATATCCCTCTCCCTTCTCACCTTTTTCTTTTTAAACCTTGCTTAAACCGTAACCATCCATAGAAAACTACCATTGCTGAATATCCCAAACACTATCTTAGAGCCTTGCCGAATCATCCATTCTCTTCACTTTGGTTACAAGTCCCTGAGCCGAACCTTACTTCCTTGGTGGTGGTCGTTTCTAGCTGGAGCAATAGGGAGTGGTTAGCAAGGTCGTTTAGTCAGCAGTTGCAGTGGCATAGAGTATCGTTCGGGATTCAAGTTGAGTTGGTAAGAGATATTTATTTAGATTAAATGCTTAAGTGGTGTTTTGGGGGTTAACCTGTTTACCTGATTAAGCTTTTTGATGGAGGCCACAACCAGTCAGAGTGGGCAAGGGAAGGTCCCTATTCCGAAGTTCAAGAAAAGAGCGGTTTCAGC
Source organism: Gossypium australe (assembly GCA_005393395.2). Lineage (NCBI taxonomy): Eukaryota > Viridiplantae > Streptophyta > Magnoliopsida > Malvales > Malvaceae > Gossypium > Gossypium australe. Next base: position 84,422,908 of record CM016617.1, on the reverse strand, counting down.
AGTTCGGGATTGGCCACCGGGGTGTGGGCCAGCGGCAGGAGATAGCTATAGGCAGATAGCGGTAGTCTCGCTAGTCGATAGCGTCGGGATCGAGGGTTTAGAGCTCCGGGTTTTAAGGTGTGTAGTTAGCCATTGTTTCCGGGATTTGCGTGATATTTGCCTATTGTATATGTTTGCTAACAAGTGCAGTTAAATGTGAAAATGGTACCCTTAAGGGGTATGACGATGACCAGGTTAGTGGCAAACTTGTTACTATGTGATCACTGATTTAAATATGATTGTATGCCTATATTTGTGTGAATGACATGCTCATGCATCACCTTGTCATTATATCACGTTACATGTGCATGGGTAGGTTTTTTTTGAAAAGAAGGTACGGGTGTACTTCGAGTACGTGGCTGATGTCAGCTTTGTGCTACATCGTGGATTGGCGCTGACTGAGGTCGCGTTGTGGATCTTTGCGATTTAGTTCGCGTGGTTACCTTAATTGATATCGGCTTTATGCCATATCGTGGCTTGATGGATTGCTGTGTGCTCCATCGTGGTTTGATGTTAGCTATATGCTACATCGTGGATGGCATTGGTTGCCTTTTTGGAGGGAAAAGGAGAGGGTGACTCGATAGTCCCCTGGTGTGTGGTAGGCTGGATCAGGGGGTGTGTAGCGGATGGACCCTAGGTTTGGGTTGGGTTTCATGTTGCATTATTTTGTTTATGGAATAATATGGAAATGGGCCAAGCCTAATATGACATGTGGATAGGTATGTTTTGGGAACATACATGGAAATGGGCCAAGCCCAGTTGATATGTGGTTTATTGAGGAATGGGCCTAGCCCAGTATTTGAGTATGATTTGAATGTGGACCAAGCCCAGATTGTGGTAATTGTTAAAATAAATATATATTACTTGTTGCATTTGATAATTGGGATATTATGTGGCTAGCATGTGGGTGGATTTCAGTGGTTAACTTACACACTGAGTCATTGTGACTCACCCAATCTCTTATCCAACATCGCAGGTGAAAGGATGATCGGACCGGGTTGGAGTGGATACAAGGTGGCCCATGCAAAGGACGTTTTAATATTTTCTTTATGCACTTTATTACCAAGTACTTGGAATCATTATGTTGTAATAAGAGCCTCTTAAGTTATTTGGTTTTCTTTTGGTAATTTATGTCTAAAGAGATTTGGGAATAATGTTACTTTTATGAACTAAGCTTAAACCACTTGAGTCTGATGTTTTAAACGTTTTCCAACCTAAGGAAATTGACAACTAAGAGTTTTAAAGACGAAACCCCGAGATTTCAAAGTAACCTAACGGTTTGCAAACAAACATGCCCAAGATTTCTGCAAGTAAAACTACTCTAAAGGAGTTTAGACAAAAAGTTAAATGGCAACCTATTTTCTTCAATAAGTTTTTCCCATAACATAACCAGATTCGGTCGTAGTGAATGGGCCGGGTTTGGGGATGTTACAGGTTAAGTACCGGGCGAATTTGGATTGCGCGGCTAAGCGCATGGTTCTTAAGACGGCTGAAGGTGGTGAAGTGGTTATGATAGGTGATAGAAGGAATTACCTATCCAATGTGGTGTCTGCCTTGAAGGCTGAGAGGATGGTCAAGAAGGGTTGTAAGGCGTTTTTGGTTCGAATTTGTGCTTTGGAAGTTAAGGAGTCAGTAGTTGGAAAGGTCCGAACGGTTGGGGAATTTACTGATGTGTTCCCAGAAGAGCTTCCGGGTCTGCCTCCAGATCGGGAAGTCGAATTTGGTATAAACTTGCTACCCGGAACGACACCTGTGTCTATAGCACCGTATCGAATGGCACCAAAGGAATTGGTGGAGCTGAAGGCTCAAATTCAGGAGCTCTTGGATAGAGGGTTTATCCGACCAAGCATATCTCCGTGGGGAGCACCTGTATTGTTTGTCAAGAAGAAGGATGGTTCTATGCGGATGTGCATCGACTACCGTCAGTTAAACAAGTTAACGATCAAAAACAAGTACCCGTTGCCTCGGATCGATGACTTGTTTGACCAGTTGAAGGGTGCATCGGTGTTCTCGAAGATAGACCTTAGGTCAGGCTACCATCAACTTAAGGTGAAGGAGGCTGATGTGCACAAGACGGCATTCCGAACTCGGTATGGGCATTACGAGTTCTTAGTGATGCCATTCGGGTTGACCAATGCACCGGCGGCATTCATGGACTTGATGAATAGGGTATTTCAGCAGTACTTGGACCAATTTGTCGTGGTATTTATAGACGACATCTTGGTTTACTCAAGGACGGAGGAGGAGCATGATAAGCACTTACGTATAGTTCTACAAGTGTTGAGGGAAAAGCAATTATATGCCAAATTCAGTAAGTGCGAATTCTGGCTTAGAGAGGTGGCTTTCTTAGGTCACGTAGTGTCAGCGGACGGAATAAGAGTAGACCCTCGCAAGATTGAAGCGGTGTTGGATTGGAAACCGCCTAGGTCAGTGGTGGAGATCCGAAGTTTCCTGGGTTTAGCGGGGTACTATCGAAGATTTGTAGAAGGATTCTCCTTAATCGCAGCGCCGTTGACTAAGTTACTAAGGAAAGGTCTTCCATTTGTATGGACGGAGAAGCAGCAAGAAAGCTTTGATAAGCTAAGGAAAATTCTGACGGAAGCTCCGATTTTGGTGCAGCCTGAAGCAGGGAAGTTATTTACCGTCTATTGTGATGCATCCCATACTGGTTTGGGATGTGTGCTGATGCAAGAAGGGAAGGTAGTAGCCTATGCATCTCGTCAGTTAAGACCGCATGAGGTTAACTACCCAACGCACGACTTGGAGTTAGCAGCAGTTGTCTTCGCTCTAAAGATATGGAGACACTATCTGTACGGGGAAATGTCAATAGTCTACACGGATCACAAAAGCTTGAGGTATCTTCTGACTCAGAAGGATCTAAACCTGAGACAGCGTCGGTGGATTGAACTACTAAAGGACTATGATTGCTCAATCGAGTACCATCCGGGTAAGGCTAACGTGGTAGCTGACGCGTTGAGCCGAAAGATTGTGACGGACTTAAGAGCAATGTTCGCGCGGTTGAGTCTATATGATGATGGAAGTCTCTTGGCGGAACTTCAAGTTAAGCCAACATGGATCGAGGAGATTAAGGACAAGCAGTTAGTGGATGAGGGGTTGAATGCAAAAAGGGTACAAGTTCAGGATGGTGGTTTGGAGGGGTACAGTCTATCTAGTGATGGAGTGCTATGTTTTCAAGGGCGAGCATGTATGCCAAAAGATGTGGAGTTGAGGCTGAAAATTCTCCAAGATGCTCATAGCAGCCCATATGCTATGCATCCAGGAGGAAACAAGATGTATGGGGATTTACGGAAGCAGTTCTGGTGGCCCGGGTTAAAGCGTGAAGTAACAGAGTTTGTTGGTAGGTGTTTGACTTGTCAGCAGGTCAAGGCTGAACATCAGTTACCGTCAGGGTTGCTTCAGCCAGTGAAGATTCCTCAATGGAAGTGGGAGAGGATCACTATGGATTTCGTCAGTGGGCTACCCCTTACGCCCAGCAAGAAAGACGCCGTTTGGGTGATAGTGGACCGTTTGACTAAGTCAGCTCACTTTATACCGATGAGGGTGGATTATTCTCTTCAGAAGCTAGCTAAGCTATATGTATCGGAGATAGTGCGATTGCATGGTGTGCCGGTATCGATCATCTCGGATAGGGATCCCAGATTCACGTCAAGGTTCTGGAAAACCTTACATCAAGCTTTGGGTACGCGGTTAGATTTCAGTACCGCTTTCCATCCACAGTCTGACGGACAATCGGAAAGGGTGATACAGATTTTAGAGGATATGTTAAGAGGATGTGTCTTGGATTTTTGGGGTAGTTGGGAGGAATTTTTACCATTGGCAGAGTTCGCCTACAACAACAGTTATCAGGCGAGTATTCAGATGGCTCCATATGAAGCACTGTATGGACGGAAGTGTCGTACTCCGACATGTTGAACGGAATTGGGTGAGCGACAGATTTTGGGTCCTGAGTTGGTGACAGAGACTGAAGACAAAGTCAAGGTAATTCTGTCTCGTCTGAAGGAGGCATCAGATAGGCAGAAGTCCTATGCGGATTTAAAACGCAAGGAAATGGAGTATGCTGTGGGGGACAAGGTTTTCCTGAAGGTGTCGCCTTGGAAGAAGGTGTTAAGATTTGGTCGGAAAGGGAAGTTGAGCTCAAGGTTCATCGGGCCATATACAGTTGTAAAGTGAGTAGGACCGGTAGCTTATCAGCTAGAGTTGCCGGCAGAACTGAATCAGATCCATGACGTATTTCATGTATCGATGCTGAGACGGTATCGATCAGATCCTTCGCACGTTGTGCCAGTAGCAGAGATTGAGGTGAATTCGGATTTATCTTTTGAAGAAGAACCGGTTCAGATCTTAGATCGAGATGTGAAGGTTCTGCGTAGGAAGTCAGTGCCCTTAGTGAAAGTGCTGTGGCGGAACCATGGGGTGGAAGAAGCTACGTGGGAACCTGAGGATGTGATACGGCAGCAATACCCTCATCTATTTTAGCTAGGTAATTTCGGGACGAAATTATTTTAAGGGGGTAGAACTGTAACATCCCAAAAACGGGGCTATTTGGAATTAAATTATTTTTCTTATGTATGAACTGATGCGATATTATTTATGGAATAATAGTGATTAATTTAAGGCTTTGAGTATGCACGGTTTAGTAGAAAATTTTAATTTGGAACTTAAAAAAAAAGGGGAGCTTGGCTTTGGAGGGCTTAAGAAATTTATTTGGAAAATTGTGGCATAAGAAAGACTCTGGTACAAGTGGCGTGGGGCGCCTAAGAGTTTGCTAGGGGCCTTGGGTTCGATTCGTGGAAGAAGCAAGGGGGGAAATATTTTTCCTTTTGGGTTGGGCGTTAGGCCTAGAAAGGCCTTTTAATTAAGTTAGGAGGGCTTATTGACATGAAAGTGGGTTGGTTAAGTGGCTGGCGTGTGCTACTTAGTCGCTGGAGGAGTGAAAGGGCGCATGTTCGAGCTGCTGAAGCAGCGTTTGGCACTTTTAATTTTTGGGGTAAACGGCCAGGGAGGTCTTATAAGTAAATATTGGGGCTTTTTGTCATAAAAGATAGGTTGGCCGAATGGCCTGGGCGCTATGTGGCTGCTGGGTTTCCCCCAGGTCCCAGGTTCGATCCCAGCATGCAGCAGCGGTGGTTTTTATTTTGCAAGGCTGGCGTGGAAGGGGGTGGCCTGCACATGGTGTTCCTTGTTCGGCTGGTGTTGGGCACATGGTCTTGGTTTTGTTTTTTTTATTATTTGATGGGATTAATAAGGATAATATGAGGATAACAATTAGTATTTTTAAATTGGATTTTTATTAATTCTAAGGATAATAGATGATAAAGAAGATATTGGTTGGATTATTAATTGATTAAGAGGGGATTAATTCAAACTACTTTGAATTAATTAAACGAATGGCTTGGAGTAAATCAAGAAGTTGGATGGAATTTGAACTCCCTAATTGGAGTGGACGGCAAGCTTTAGGGGGAGGGGGTGCCGAATTCCTTTATAAGCACCTATCAACCATTGTGATTTTCTTTTACCATTTTTTTTCATAGCCGAAATTCTTAACCCCTCTTTCTTCTTTATTTTTTTTCTTTTATTTTATTTTCCATCCTCTCAAATCCCTTTAGCCGAAATCCTCATCACCTTTCCTTCCCATTATTTTTCTTTCTTCCTTTCCTTGGCCGAATACACCATTTAAAGTGCCGAAATTTCTTCCTTCCTAATCCGTGAAGTCTTGGCTGAATATCAGAGTGAGGGGTAAGTATGCCGAAACTCTCCCACACTATTATTTTCCTATGTCGACTTGGTTATAAGAGAAAAGCCGAAATTTGTTTGGTGGCTAAGCAATGTTGGAACGATCTTGTTTAGGTGCCGAGATTCTAAGGCGTTCGTTCTAAGCCGTCATTCTTTGTCAACCGAAATTGGTAAGTGTGGGTAAGGCCTATGTTGTATTCAAAAGCTGAAAGTTTTGATTATGAGTATTAGTACTAACCGATGGTAGTTGACACAGCAGATTCGGGAATTGAGTGCCGTGGTTAGTAGCAAAAGCAAAGGTGAGATTTCGGGATCCTAAGGAACCCCTTCTAATATTTTGGTTTGGCCGATTAGGCCATAGTGCTAATTCTAAGGTTGGCCGAATATAGGTGCAGAGAGATCTGGGGAGGCCGACTCCTCTTTTCGGGATTTAGGACTATCATCGATATCAGGTGTGTACATACACACCATATAGCTTATTAATTATGCTAAGTAATGTGAATGTTAACTTGATTTTTGTAGCAATGGCTTGAATACCATAACGGTATAAGTGGTGAATCAGGTAAGTACTTGTGCATATGATTTCGCTATTTTATGCTTTTGGGAAGCATGTTGTGTTGATACATATGATAAATCTGTGTATGATTGCTGACTATGTGGGTTGATTGAGTGGAGGGGGCAGTGATAACGTGCCGACGGGCACCAGTGTTTTGGTAACACACTGTGACCACAGTCACCAGAGGTTTGGTACCTCCAGAGGTTTGGTACCTCAAAGCGACTTGTCCCTATGGTTAACACCACCGTGGGTTGGCCCCACTTGAGATATGGGATTGTCTGCCAGTGATTTGGTATCACACGATGGGTTGGCCCCATCACCCGATTCGTGTCTACGGACACCAGTGTTTTGGTAACACATTGTGACTATATGTCACCAGTGGTTTGGCACCACCAGTGGTTTGGTACCACAACGGGGTAGACAGTGGCGTATGGCTGGCTAGGTTGGGACACATGATATTTTGCATATTAATGGTTATATGTTGTGTATGAAAAATGTTTTTAAAACGAGGGAAGGGTTACATACTGAGTCTTGGTGACTCACCTTCTCCTTTATATTTTTCAGGTAACATGTAGATCGCGGATATGGAGCCGGATGGACTCGAGGTGGCCATGCAGTGGACTTGAATTAATTGAACTTTAAATTTAGTTATTTTATTTTATTATTGGTTTATTTTATTTTGGATGTAATAAGGCCTCCTTATACTTTATTTTTTTTTGTTATTTTTCTCATATGTTGGATATTTTGTTTAAAACTATATTATTAAAATTAAATTGAAATCACATGTTTTCCAAGTTTAAAACGAAAATTGTTTTTACCGCGCCATCGGGCACATTTGGAATTTTATATCAACTTGGCTTAAATAAATTTTCTAATAAAAACTAAATAAAGTTTTTACAAGACATTCAAACAAAAGGTTTTCAACAACTTAAATTGATTTAGAAAGACGAATTTTTCAAAATATTTTCCTTGTAACAGACTAGATTCGGCCATAGTGTTTGGGCCGGGTTTGGGTCGTTACATTAGGCTTACTTTAAGTATTTGGTTTTAAATAGAATATGTAATAAAGGCCTTTTGACTCTTATTTATTTTTGTTATTATTTTATTAGTATTTATTATGGTTTGAAGAATTTGAAACACCATGTGAAGATGATTATATTTTTCCAACCTACTTATTCAATTTGGCTTGTATATACTAAACTTTTAGAATGAGTATATTTTAATAACAAAGTTTTACTCATAAGTTTGAATAAACATGGATTTTTCAAAAGGTAGCAAGTTTTACTAAATTTTTCTAAGTTAAATAGATTTTCCACCGTCTTTTCCGCACTAACATAACCAGATTCGCTCGTAACGAATGGGCCGGGTTTGGGGATGTTACAGTTTGGTATCAGAGCTCGGTTCAAAACTCGGCTTTGAGGGTTTTGGGCCCGAAACAGTTTTCAAAATGGGTTTTTGGAATGTGGGCTTTTATAAAAAGTTTTTCAGGTTATTTTGGCATGGCACCTGTACCTCCGACCCGAAGTCCACCAGGTAAGTACTTCGGACTTTCTTGAAGTGATGTGTTGATATGAATTGATTTGGGCTTAGTTTGGGCTCGTAGAATAGAATACTAGGATCTGTTGGACCCTAGGATTAGACTACTCAAACATTTGCATAAAACTTAAAATTCTTAAACAAACCTGTGAAGTAAGTCGCCGAGTTAAGGTGTGGTAACCTTGGTACGCATGTCTAGGATTGGATCCGGAAGAGCCTGGTACTTAAGCAGTCCTCGTGACTCACCTCCTCTTCGCAGGAATCCTACCTGGTGCGTAGCTACGGTTCACCTTAACCAAGAGGACTTGTTCATAGGCTAAACCAGTTATTAAAACCCGAAAGGGATTTGGCCTGATTGTTTTAAATTCCCTGTTTTAAAATTATCAACTTTACCCTTTTGGTCTATAAACCCTAAATCTGATTTTGAAGGACGATTTTTTTTTGATTTATAAAATTACCAAAATGCCCCTAGTGGCAAAATTACAAAAATAACCCTGTATTGCAAAATTACCATACTACCCTCAACTTTTGATAAAATGATTTTTACTTTACAAAATACCAAAATTTTTCGGTTTCGAAATATTCAGATACCCTGGTTTGTGAAAATTTACGAAAATACCCCTGGTTGATAAAATTACCAAAATGCCCTTAATTTCTAAATCTTCAGATTTCTTCCGATCTTTTACTGAAATATTCCTATTTTACCAAATATCATAGAATCCTATTTTGTGAAATATTGTGATGTTCCAATTTGGAGAATTTACGAAAATGCCCATGATTTCCAAAATTACAAAAATAACCCTGCTTTCTGAAATTTTTGCAACACACTTTGTTTGAAAAGCAAAATTTTCAAGATGACCCCTGTGATTTGTAAATTTTGAAATATCTTTAAGTTGGAAAAAACTATTTTCAAAATTGACCCTGAGTTATTACCGAAATACCCCTCTTTAGGAAAAATGACGAAATTACCCCTGGGTAGGAAATGGAACTTGATTGCTCGAAAGAACTACTCTCGGAAACTTCTATGCATAAAATTGCTCGTGGATAAACAGTGAAACAAGAATTTCTAATGCATAAAACTTGTTAATCAGAGTTGCGCAGCATAAGCGAAGGTGGTAAGATAGGTTGTACAGATGTTCGTTAGCTAAGTAATTTCGGGGACGAAATTATTTTAAGGAGGGTAGAATTGTAACACCCTGGTTTTAGGGGTTGGATTTTTGGTGCTTAGCTCGGGTGTTGGCACACTTCAGTGTGTGTTTGGGTAAGTTTTAGGGGTCCTGAGAACCCTAGGTGATGGTAGGTTGCTTTGGTAAATTTTTAGTTTTAGGGGCTAAAAGGGGGAGTTTGGATGGAGGGGGGGTCTTAAGAGAATTTTTGGTGGAGTTTTGGCACAAAGATTGGTGTGGCAGAGTGGCAAGGAGGCACCACTCTAGAGCTTGGAGGGTGACACCACTTGAAGGGGAAGGGGGCCAGTGTTCGAGTTGCAAGGATGGCATTGTGGGTTGTTTTTTTTTGGCGTCATGGAGGAGGGGTATTGGACGGTTTTGGGAGGCTTGAAAGGTGGAGGAAGACTTGGTCTTCTCTTTTTAAATTTGGCTAGGTAAGTTTGACCCATTCAAATTATTTTGAATGGATGGAAGGGAGGTGTTTTAGGAGAGATTTTAGGATTTTTTTTTGGGAGGTTGGAGCTTGGCCGAATAGTATAAATAGGGGGGAGGTGCTCATTGTTCATTCACCATTTGCTTTCTCCCTCACTAAAAGTTCTTGCTTCTTCTATTTTATTTTCCCTTAGTCTCTTGCCGAAAATAAGTCAAGAGCACCCTTTTTTTTCCTTTCATTTTGTTGTAGCCAAAGCCGGAAGTGGCTTATCCATTTTCCCCTCTCCCTTCACCCCTTTTCTTTGTCCTAGCTTCAAACCGAAATCACCCTTAAAAGCCTGCCATTGCCGAATATCTCAGCACCATCTAAGGGGCCTTGTCGAATCTGTTGTTCTCCTATTTTCTCTATGATTGGTTTTAAGTTCCCGAAGCCGAACCATACTTCTTGTGGTGACCGATTCCAGTTTGAGCAAAGGGTAGTGGTTAGCAAGGTAAGGATGTGTTAGTTTTCCTTGTGCTATAGTTTCTTGTCTTGGCCGAATGGCCCTAAGTGTTCATTGTTTTATGCCAAGGCCGATTGTAGGGGAGAAGAGCCTAGCGTAGGAGACCTTTCGAGAGGCGATTAATCAACGATTACAGAAGCAGAAGTAGCATTTCAGGTTTTTGGTATCATTTAGGTGCGTAATCATCGCACTATTTCTGTGGTTTTGGTTTGCTAACATGTTTATATGTGTATTATGTGTGGAAGCCGTTTATAATGGCATAAGTGATGAGAACCGGTGATGGTAAGATTAATTGTGATATATTTATGGGTGTATAAATATTTATATATTTATGTGATATGATGACTTAACGTGTTGCATATATATAGTTGCATGGGATTTGGGCTTGATTCGATGAAGAAGGAAGTGTACACAAGGTGTACGTGGTCTAATGATAGCTCCGGCTACATTAGCGCTTGGGGATTAGCTGTGTGCTACCTCAAGGGAGGTGTTGGCTCGGTGCCCATCTCGGCGGTTGATTGCTATGTGCATCACCGTAGACAGATTACGATATTTGGATCACTTTGGTTGATCGGTGGCTCAGCCACGGCCTCGAGCAGCGAGATTGCCGAGGTAAGATTTATGGATCACGATGTGATCAATGGTGGGTTAGCCACGGCCTTAGGCAGGGAATCTGCTAAGGTTGGTGTCACGGTTGGATAGTAGGTGGGGCTGAGATGCATTCTTGCATGATTTGTTTCGATGGCTATGTGGGTATGGGCCAAGCCCATACGGATGGAAATATGTGTTGTGGTTATGCACTGAGTCAGTGGACTCACTCTTTCATTAACCATTTCAGGTGACGCGTAGTTGGATCGGGTTCGGAGAGGACACATGGTGGCCCATGCAGAAGAAGAGATTAAACGTTTTAGGCTTACTTTAAGTATTTGGTTTTAAATAGAATATGTAATAAAGGCCTTTTGACTCTTATTTATTTTTGTTATTATTTTATTAGTATTTATTATGGTTTGAAGAATTTGAAACACCATGTGAAGATGATTATATTTTTCCAACCTACTTATTCAATTTGGCTTGTATATACTAAACTTTTAGAATGAGTATATTTTAATAACAAAGTTTTACTCATAAGTTTAAATAAACATGGATTTTTCAAAAGGTAGCAAGTTTTACTAAATTTTTCTAAGTTAAATAGATTTTCCACCGTCTTTTCCGCACTAACATAACCAGATTCGGTCGTAACGAATGGGCCGGGTTTGGGGATGTTACAGAGGGGGGTAGGCCGAATACTCTTCCACTACAAGAGATCTATCAGTTCATGGTAAGTGAAGTTAGTTTGATTAGCATTTCAATATTTTAGACTAACAAGTGTCGTGACTAATTAATGGGACAATTGTTATCATAGGTGTCTTGGAAGCGCGTCAAGCTACAACTCGTAACAGGTGCATAATCGTACACCCAATTTTGGTTCTGTCAATATGACAAATGAAGGTGTATTCACACCCCTGATGAATTGTGAATCGGCTAAAGCCGAAAAATCGATACGTTGAAACTTCGGCATCTTAGAGCTCTCGAGTATGCGAGCGCTCGTAGAGATAAACCGATCCACAATCGTTGGCGATAGACTGTTGAGGCTGCCACGAACATTCTCGTGGGCTTAGGTCGTAATGGGCCTCGTTGGGTCGAGATGGCCCCACGTGAGTAAATATCACGGTAGTGTCAGATAATGAATTGGATTGCGAAGTTCGCATAGTCGCGACCGAAATTGGGCTGAATGGGCCATACGAGCGTGTGGGCCCACTTGGGCAAAAAATTGGGCTTTGGGCCCAATTGCACCGTTTTGACCAAAAAGGGTGTCTGTGTCGCTCGAGGCGACTGTAGGCCTTTGAAGCGGCCGTTATAGGGTAAAATTATCGAAATACCCTCGAAGGGTAAAATTATCGAAATACCCTCGAAGGGTAAAATTACCGAAATACCCTCAAAGGGTAAAATTACTGAAATACCCTCAAAGGGTAAAATTACCGAAATACCCTCGTTGGGTAAAATTACCATTTTACCTCTAACTGACAAAATGAACGTTATACCCCTAGTGTAGTTTAAGTGTTGTGTGTGTGATATTTATATGACTGATTATGATTGTGACATACTGCATACACGAATTATTTATGACACGACATTATGCATTGTGGTTGGGATTTGTATTCGGAGGAAGTACTGTACTAGTGGCTCTGCCACATTTTACTGACCTAATGGCTTCGCCACGTATTCTGATTTTAGTGGCTTGGCCCACGTTTACTGTCATTAGCAGCTTTGCTGCGTTACTACTAGCAGCTATGCTGCGATATTGGTGTGTTGGCTGGGTGGGTCGACTTGGTCCCCACATGGTGTGTTGGTTGGTACAGGTGGTGTGCTGGCTGGATTGGGTTGGGTTTGCATTACTGCTCTGTTCTGTGAAGCCCACACTGCTACTGTATAGGACTAAAGCCTAGACTGAACTGATTCTGAATAGGGCTCAAGCCCAGACTATTATTGCATGAGTAGGGATTACACACTGAGTTCTCGTAACTCACCCTTTTCTTTGACTCTGTAGGTAATCCCCAGCCTTAGATGATTTGGAGCTGTGAGGAACTCGGAGGTGGCCACACGCACGATATGTTTTAATCTTAGACTTAGCTATTTTATTTTTAATAATTTGGGTTAATAATGTTGTAATAAGGCCATTTAGGGGTTTTCAAACTTTTATTTGGTATTTCTCTTTATTTCAATCTGCTAGTCTAGGAAACACGAGTTTTTAAAACAATAACGGTTTCTAAAGAAAAGTACGATTTTCAAACCTTAAAGTTGACATCTAGAACAAGCTTCCGCAATATTAAATCCTGATTAGTAAATGATATGACCATTAAGTGAATCACAAGTTTTTGATTTTACAACCTCAACGTTTTTCAAAAAGTTTTAACATTCAGTAATGAGCGATTATCAACAAGCCAGTTTTCAAACGACACTTTGATGTGACAAGTCAGATCCGATCATAACTTCTAAGCCGAGTTTGGGGTGTTACATTTAGTGGTATCAAAGCTTGGTTGCAAAACTCAGCTGTGGAATAGGTTTTGAAAATTTTCTAAATCTGCCTAAATTTTGGTTTGGAAAGAAATGTTGTTACTGAAAGTGTGGCACACTGAGTCTCCGGAACCAAATCTGTAAGTTCTCTGATACTATTTTCTGTTATATACTGAAATGATTATACTGAGAAACTACCATGGATAGTAGTAGTGCACCGAAACTCTTTAACTAGAGTAAACTGAAAACAATAGTGAGGTTTCAATCTACGAAAACAACTCTAATTACTGTTTATCATAAAATATCCATTAATAATTATTGAAATTATAAGTTGACGCATAAAACTCTTAAAATAGATAAATATGAGATATTGATACGAGCACAAGAGGTCACAAAAGGGGTACACGTGGCCGCAGTAGAGGCCGATGATGTGCTAGGGCTAGGTCTTCAGCATTAGGCCATATGCCTACTAGGGAGGCACCAGCCTCTCCAGTAACTGAGACAGAGTCTCATGATCGAGCTGTTGGGAATGATGCACTATCCAAGCAATGTTACGGGTTCTTGAAAGGGTTGCTGGAGTAAGTACTGGGTCAATGGGCCGAGGGTCAATTTCTGAGCGACTCCTGTCTTATGGACCAGAAATCTTCAGGGGTGTTTCTGGTGTAGCCCGAATGTGGCAGAATACTGGTTAGAATCTACCGAGTAGATAATGGGCGATCTTAACTGTACTATGGAGCAAAAACTAAAAGGAGCAGTGTCTATACTACGAGACAAGGCATATTAGTGGTGGCTCACTGTGAGGGAAGGCACGCAGGTTTACCACTTGACATGGGACTTCTTTAAGGCGGCCTTCCAAGGAAAATATGTTGGGGCGAGTTATGTGGATGCCCGGAGGAAGGAATTTCTGAGTCTGATCCAAGGGAATAGGTCTATAGCAGAGTATGAGGCAAAGTTCCTGCAGTTGAGCCGGTATGCTCGGGCCATAGTGCGACTGAGTATGAACGCTGTGTGCGGTTCGAGGATGGCCTCCGAGATGAGTTACGGGTGTTGATACCTCTGTAGAGGGAAAGAGACTTTGCTGCCCTTGTTGAAAAGGCAAAAATTGCCGAGGACGTAAAACGCTTAGAGCGACAAAACCGTGAGAAAGATAGGGGCAGAAGTAAGAGGGATTTTGGGCTTTCAAGTGCTTTTGTTGGGCCTAAGAAAAAGCCTAGATTTGATGGGCCAGCCCGAGCTGGGGTTCCTGTTGTTGCTATTAGACCGCAGCCTTGCGTTGATGTTAGAGATCTCACCAGGGTGAGTGCTGGAAAAGAACTGGTGCGTGCTTCAGATGTGGGTCCATGGATCATTAGGTTAAGAACTGTACGTAGAGGCCTGTTCAGATGCAAGCCACAGGTCAAAGCTATGTTCAGCTAGGGAGAGGTGGTCAGCAGCCACCGAGAGGCCGTGGTCAGGCCAGAGGGGAAAATGGTTTGGGTCGAGGTCGTGGTGCACTGGGTAGAGGTGCTGGTAATACTGAGGCAAGACAACTAGCTTTGGTCTATGCTGCTTGGCGCCGAGAGGATGGCGATGCTCCTGACGTCATAACTGGTACGTTCCTCATTTATAATGTACCATACACTACTTTAATTGACATTGGGTCTACACACTCATATGTTGCATGCACTATGTCTTGGACGTTGGATTTCCAGTTTGAAATTAAGGATAGAGAGATGGCTGTGTTGAGTCCACTGGGACAGTTGGTTAGGGTGAATAAGTTGTTCAGGGACGTGCCCCTAGAGGTCCAAGGGGTTGTCTTTCCGACAGATTTGATGGAATTGCCGTTTGGCGAATTTGATCTGATATTGGGCATGGTTTGGCTAGTGAAACACCATATAAATTTGGATTGTGCTACTAAGCGTATGGTATTGAAGTCTTCTATAGATGAAGATGTGGTGGTGATAGGGGAGAGAAGGGATTATCTGTCTAATCTAATCTCAGCATTAAGGGCCGAGAAACTAGTTCGCATGGGTTGCGAGACATTCTTAGCTTATGTCAGCAGTTCTAGATCTAAAGGTCTGTGTATTGAGAATGTCAGAACTGTGAAGGATTTTTTCAGATGTATTTCTCAAAGAGCTTCCTGGGTTGCCTCCAAACTGTGAGGTCAAATTCGGTATCGAGCTCTTACCTAGAACAGCTCCGATGTCTATTTCCCCTTATAGGATGGCACCGAAGGAGCTGATAGAGTTAAAGGCTCAAATTCAAGAGCTACTAGACTGAGGATTCATTCGGCTGAGTATGTTTCCATAGGGAGCACAAGTGTTATTCGTGAAGAAGAAGGATGGGTCCATGCGCATGTGCATTGATTATCGTCAATTGAACAAGCTGACGATTAAAAACAAGTTCCCTTTACCAAGGATAGACGATATGTTCGACTAGCTGCGAAGAGCTTCAGTTTTCTCCAAGATAGATCTTTGATCTAGGTACCATCAGCTAAGGGTTAAGGAGGCGGATGTGTTCAAGACCGTGTTCAAGACTCGTTATGGGCATTGCGAGAGTCTGGTCATGCCGTTTTGGTTAACAAATGCACCAGTTGCTTTCGTGGATATGATGAACTGGGTATTCCAACCCTATTTATACCGGTTCGTAGTGGTGTTTATAGATGACATCCTGGTGTATTCAAGAACTGAGGAGGATCATGATTCGCACCTTCGGATTGTATTTCAAATCCTGAGGGAAAAGCAGCTATATGCAAAGTTCAACAAGTGTGAGTTCTAGTTGTGAGAAGTGACATTTCTGGGTCATGTGGTGTCTGCCGAGGGGATTCGAGATGATCCTCAAAAAATTGAAGCCGTGTTGGATTGGAAACCACCAAAGACTGTATCTGAGATTCAAAGTTTTCTGGGTCTAGCTGGGTATTATAGACGTTTTGTAGAGGGGTTCTCACTGATTGCTGCACCTCTGATTAAGTTACTGCGCAAAAGGGTGCTTTTCAACTGGACTAATAAGCAGCAGGAGAGTTTTGAGAAACTGATGAAGGTCCTGATTGAAGCCCCAATGTTCATACAGCCAGAGCTCAGGAAGGAATTCGTTGTCTACTGTGATGCGTTACACACTGGATTGGGTTGTGTGTTGATGCAAGAGGGTAAGTGGTTGCTTACGTGTCTCGCCAGCTTAAGCCGCACGAGGTGAATTACCCCACTCATGACTTCGAATTAGTAGCGGTGGTATTCGCACTGAAGATTTGGAGACATTATTTATACGGTGAGAAGTCTACTATTTTCACACACCATAAAAGCCTCAAGTATCTCCTTACTGAGAAGGAGTTGAATCTTAGGCAACAAAGATGGATAAAGTTGCTTAAGATTATGATTGCTCAATTGAGTACCATTCGGGTAAAGCTAACGTAGTAGCCGATGCATTGAGCCGTAAGGTTGTATCTGAGCTGAGAGCAATGTTTGCTCGTCTTAGCCTATTTGAGGATGGTAGTTTGTTGGCTAAGCTCCATGTGAGACCAACATGGATCGATCAAATTAAGGAGAAGCAGTTGCTGGATGAATCGTTGGTCCCTCGTTTCCGACTGTTTGAGAAGGGGGAGACTACGAATTTTAGGCTGAATAGTAGGGGTGTGCTATGCTTTCGTGGGAGAGTCTGTGTACCAATGGATTCTAAGTTAAGGCAGTCTATACTGCTAGAGGCACATAGTAGTCCATACGCTATGCATCCTGGTGGAAACAAGTTATACCGAGATCTGCGTGAACTGTACTAGTGGCCAGGGCTCAAGCGCGAGGTTACAAATAGCGTGAGTAAGTGTCTAACATGCCAGCAAGTTAAGGCCAAGCATCAACTGCCTTCTGGATTATTGCAACCCGTTAAAATTCTACTCTGGAAGTGGGAGAGGGTAACCATGGACTTTATTAGTGGGCTACCCTTGACGCCTACTAAGAAGGATTCGGTATGGGTTATTGTTGATCGACTGACTAAATTCGTCCACTTCATACCGCTCCGCACTGATTATTCACTATAGAAGTTGGCTAAGTTATATGTGGCTGAGATTGTGAGACTGCATGGGGTACCGGTGTCTATCATTTCGGATAGAGATCCTAGGTTCACATCTCGATTCTGGAAGAAGCTACACGAGGCGTTGGGTACAAGATTAGATTTCAGTACGGCGTTTCACCCTCAGACGGATGGTCAGTCGGAGAGGGTGATTCAGATATTGGAGGACATGCTAAAAATTTGTGTAATTCATTTCCAAGGCAGTTCAGAAGACTACTTTTCGCTAGTGGAGTTCGTATATAACAACAGTTACCAATCCAGTATACAGATGGCATCGTATGAGGCGTTATATGGTCGTAGGTGTCGTACCCCTACTTGTTGGGCAGAACTGGGTGAGCGGCGAGTTTTGGGGCTAGAGTTGGTTTCTGAAACAGAAGTCGTATGCTAATTTAAAGCGTAAGGAGATAGAGTACTCTGTGGGGGATTATGTCTTCTTGAAAGTCTCACCATGGAAGAAGATTTTAAGATTTGGACGGAGAGGCAAACTGAGCCCTAGATTTATCGGACCTTACCGGATATTAAAGAGTGTGGGACCGGTCGCCTATTAGTTTGAGCTGCCTCCTGAGTTAAACCAGATACATGATGTGTTACACGTCTCTATGCTGAGGTGATACCGCTCTGATCCCTCACATATAGTGCCGGTGGAGGAGATTGAGGTTAGACTTGATATGACTTTTGAGGAAGAACCGGTGCAGATACTGGATCGTGATGTTATGGTATTGAGGAGGGAATCTATTCTGTTAGTCAAGGTGCTTCGGCGTAATCACGGTTCAGAGAAAGCCACGTGGGAGCCTGAGGAGGTGATGCGACAACAATACCCTTACCTCTTCTGATCAAGTAAATTTAGAGGCTGAAATTTCTTTAAAGGGGTAGAGTTGTAACGCCCCAAAAATGTGGCATTTGTAATTTTGCTGAAGTTGCTTAAATTCCATGTTGTTCTTGAACGATTAGTTATTTCAGTGTATTTGGGGGTTTTTAGGAAGCCTGGGTATGAGTCTGAACCTTGGAAAAATTTTAAATTTTGCTCATAAGTAAAACTGGCAGTTAATAGTAGGACTTATGTATAAATATGTGTGGTTATGTGTCACAAGAAGAGCTTGTGACTTAGTGGTTATGGCGTCACTGAGATGGCAAGGGGAGTGGGGTTCGAATCCCATGTCAAGCAATTAGGGGGTTTTATTTTATGAGTGGATGGTGCAAGAGGTAGAGTTTGGATCAAACTCTGCAGAGGAGGTTGAAGACTTGGTCAAGAATTTCGAATGGGAGGCTGGGAGTAATTCAATGAGGATTCGGTAGAGAGTTTGAGGGAGTTGGAGGTGTGTAGGAGTCTTGGCTGAATGTGGAGAAGGTTGAGTAGGGGATTTTCGGCTGGGGGGTTTTCAGTTGTACAAATTTGGCAATTAGAGTGAGTGTAGAAGCCGAATTTCTCTTTGGCATTTTAAGTTTTGCATTTTAAGTTTTCTTTTGTTGCATTTCAGATTTCTTACTTTTTTTGCATCTCGTGCAACCTTTACCATTTGGGTTTTATCATTCTTTCCTCTTTTCATCTAATACTTCTCTGTTGTTGCCGACTTTCTGCCGAATCACCTTTCTTCTTTAGGTTTCTCCTTTGGCCAAACACAACTCTTCTTTGCCCTATTGTGATTCTTTCCTTTTCTTTGCAAGATAGCCGAGCACTTTCTTTCTTTTTGTGTTAGCTGAATCTATTAGGGCCTAATTAACCTCTTCTCTTCGTTTCTAACCGTTTCTATGACTCTTCGATTGGTTGGTAAGTGGTGACTATAGCCGAATGTAGGTTGGCTTTTTCTCCTTATTCAATTTTGTTTCTCTGGGGCCGAAAGGCTTTTCCCCTAGTTGTCGTGGAGATGTATTGCTAACGCTTTCTTTCTCGACGATTGCTGCTAGGGACTCGTTTTCCTTAGCCAAGGAGGGTAGGCCGAATACTCTTCCACTGCAAGAGATCTATCAATTCGTGGTAAGTGAAGTTAGTTTTATTATCGTTTCAATATTTTGGATTAACAAGTGTTGTGACTAATTAATGGGACGGTTGTTATCATAGGTGTCTTGGAAGCGCGTCAAACTACAACTCGTAACAGGTGTGTAATCGTACACCCGATTTTGGTTCTGTCAATATGACGAATGAAGGTGTGTATTCACACTCCTAATGAATTGTGAATCGGCTAAAGCCAAAAAATCGATGCGCTGAAACTTCGGCATCTAAGGGCTCTCGAGTGTGCGAGCACTCGTAGAGATAAACCGAGCCGCAATAGTTGGCGATAGACCGTTGAGGCTGCCATGAACATTCTCGTGGGCTTAGGTCGTAATGGGTCTCGTTGGGTCGAGATGGGCCCCACGTGGGTAAAATTCACGATAGTGTCAGATAATGGATTGGGCTGCGAAGTTCGCATAGCCGCGACCAAAATTGGGCTGAATGGGCCATACGAGCGTGTGGGCCCACTTGGGCCTAAAATTGGGCTTTGGGCCCAATTGCACCGTTTTGACCAAAAAGGGTGTCTGTGTCGCTCGAGGCGACTTTTGGCCTTCGTAGAGGCCGTTACAGGGTAAAATTACCAAAATACCTTTAAAGGGTAAAATTACTGAAATACCCTCGAAGGGTAAAATTACCAAAATACCCTCAAAGGGTAAAATTATCGAAATCTCCTCGTTGGGTAAAATTACTGTTTTACCCCTAACCGACAAAATGACTGTTATACCCCTAGTGTTGTGCTTGTGATATTTATATGACTGATTATGATTGTGACATATTGCATACATGAATTATTTATGACATGACATTCTGTATTGGGGTTGGGATTTGTATTCGGAGGAAGTACTATACTACTGGCTCTGCCACATTTTACTGATCTAGTGGCTTCACCACGTATTCTGATTTTAATGGCTTGGCCCACGTTTACTGTCATTAGCAACTTTGCTGCGTTACTACTAGCAGCTTTGCTGCGATATTGGTGTGTTGGCTGGGTGGGTTGACTTGGTCCCCACATGGTGTGTTGGTTGGTACAGGTGGTGTGCTGGCTGGATTGGGTTGGGTTGCATTGCTGCTTTGTTCTATGATCATTTGGGCTTAGGCCCACACTGCTACTGTATAGGGCTAAAGCCTAGACTGAACTGATACTGAATAGGGCTCAGGCCCAGACTATTATTGCATGATTGGGGATTACACAATGAGTTCTCGTAACTCACCCTTTTCT
This sequence comes from Gossypium australe, assembly GCA_005393395.2. Classification (NCBI taxonomy): domain Eukaryota; kingdom Viridiplantae; phylum Streptophyta; class Magnoliopsida; order Malvales; family Malvaceae; genus Gossypium; species Gossypium australe. The sequence goes on along the minus strand of CM016617.1, from coordinate 84,402,621 downwards.
TTGACTCTGCAGGTAATCCACAGGCTTAGATGATTTGTTGCTGCGAGGAACTCGGTGGTGGCCACACGCTCGATATGTTTTAATCTTAGACTTAGCTATTTTATTTTTAATAATTTTGGTTAATAATGTCGTAATAAGGCCATTTGGGGGTTTTAAACTTTTATTTGGTATTTCTCTTTATTTCAATCTGCTAGTCTAGGAAACACGGGTTTTTAAAATAATAACGGTTTCTAAAGAAAAGTACAATTTTCAAACCTTAAAATTGACATCTAGAACAAGCTTCCGCAATATTAAATCCTGATTAGTAAATGATATGACCATTAAGTTAATCATAAGTTTTTGATTTTACGACCCCAATGTTTTCCAAAAAGTTTTAACATTTAGTAATGAGCGATTATCAACAAGCCGGTTTTCAAACGACATTTTGATGTGACACGTCAGATCCAGTCGTAACGTCTAGGCCGAGTTTGGGGTGTTACAGATTGCATTTCATTATTCAAACGGACTTAACATTTTTCGAACATGATCGAACATGTGATTATTTCATATATTTATAACATTTATTTAATTAATATATTCACATACCACACTCAATTCAAGTATAAGAATAAACACAATTTAGTTACACGAACTTACCTTGACACTTGTTCTTGTAGGTAAATCTACTAACCTGTCACCTTTTTCTTTTCCTCGATCTAACTCTTTATTTGATCTTTCTAGATCTATATAAATGAATTTTACATCAATTTAATCCATTTCATATTCAATTGAATTCAATTCACTTCCTAGGCAAAATTTATGATTTTGCCCCTATAGTTTTCATAAATGATAATTTTGTCCCTAGGCTCGGAAAATAAAATTCATGCAATTTTGTCCTTATTCAAAGCCTAACAATTTTTACATGTCTTAAAAACAGCCAATGAATTTCACAAAAAAATAATTTTTTTCCATGGGTTTTACCAATTTTTAATTTAGTCCCTAAATCATAATTTCATCACAATTCTCTTTGTAAAAGTTGTTTATCTACCAACAACCTTTCATTTTCTACCATAAATTTCAAAATTTCCGCATATTCATCCATGGAAAAACCCTAGTGCTTTGATATATTTACAAATTACTCCCCAAAATAGATAGATTAAGCTATTTCGGTCTCGAAAATATAAAAATTACTAAAAATGGGACAATATTACTTACCCAATTAAGCCAAGAAAGCTTGCTTTCTCTTTCCTAGGGTTTCCATGCATTTTTGGGGAAGAAGATGATAATAATAATATGATATTCCTATTTAATTTATTTATCATCCATAAAATTTTCCACTTTCCAATTTAGTTCTTTTCTTTTTCTAATTTTCCATGGATGATTCATCATAAATATCTACTAACTTTTCTTAATGGTCTAATTACCATATAAGGACCTCAAGTTTTGAATTCCATAGCTATTTAATCCTTCTAGCTACTAGAATTCAACTTTTGCATTTTAATGCAATTTAGTCCTTTCTATAATTAATCATGAAATCGGTAATATTTTCTTATCAAAAATTTCATGTAACATTCCCATCATAATGCAGACCATGCAATAATTTTAAAATAAATTTTCTTTATGACTCAGATTTGTGGTCCCGAAACCACTGTTTCGATTTTACTGAAAATGGGCTATTACAACTCTCCCCCTTAAAGAACTTTCGTCCTCGAAAATCTTACCAGTAAAGAGGTTTGGATATTTCTTTTTCATAGTATCCTCCGGTTCCTAGGTAGCTTCTTCAATCCCATGTCATTGCCAAAGAACTTTTACTAAAGCTACCTTTTTATTTCTTAACTTTTTTGTTTCACGTGCCAAGATTTTGATTGGTTCTTCACTGTAAGTCATATCAGGCTGAATTTCAACTTCTGTAGGAGAGATAACATATGAAGGATCTGACCAATACCGTCGTAACATAGACACATGAAAAACATTATGAATTCTATCAAGCTCCAGGGGTAATGCCAATCTGTATGCAAGAGGTCCGATTCTTTCAATGATTTCATACGGTCCAATAAACCGTGGACTCAATTTTCCTTTACGGCCAAGCCGGAGAACTTTCTTTCAAGGTGATACTCTCAAGAATACCTTGTCGCCGATTTGAAATTCTATTTCTTTTTGTTTAAGATCAAAATAAGACTTTTGACGATCAGAGGCTGCTTTTAAACTATCCTGAATCACCTTTACCTTTTCTTCTGTTTCATGGACTAAGTCAACTCCGTGTATCTTTTTCTCACTAAGATCTTTCCAATACAATGGAGTTCTACATTTACGACCATACAAAGCCTCATGCGATGCCATTTTAATGTTGGACTTATAACTACTATTGTATGAAAATTCAACTAAAGGCAAATACTTTTCCCAATTACCTTCGAATTTTAACACAAAACACCAAAGCATATCTTCTAAAATCTGTATCACACATTCTGATTGATCGCCAGTCTGAGGATGAAATGCAGTACTGAAATATAACTACGTGCCTAGAGCTTCTTACAACTTGCTCCAGAATCGAGATGTAAACCGAGGATCTCTATCTAAAATAATTGAGACCAACACACTATGTAGTCTAACAATCTCAGTAACATATAATTCAGCCAATTTATCCAGGGAGAAATTCATATGTACCGGAATAAAGTGTGCAGACTTCGTTAAACGGTAAACTATTACCCAAATGGCAACTTTCTTTTTCGAAGATAAGGGTATTGCAACTAGCTGTAGTAATCCCGAAGGCACCTGATGTTCAGCTTTTACTTGCTGACATATCAAACATATAGATACAAATTCATAAATATCCTGCTTCATTCCCGGCTACCAATACATCTTTTTCAAATCATTGTACATCTTGTTACTACCAAGATGAATAGACATTGTACCATTATGAGCTTCGTTCAAAATCTTCTGTACAAGTTTTGAATTCTTCGGTACACATATCCTACCTCTAAATAAAAGACAACCATTAGACCTAATCTGAAATTCTGAATCAGAATCCAACTCACACTGTACCCGTTTAGCTTGTAGTTCATCATCATCTTTCTAAGCTCCACAGATCTGCTGTAGAAATATAGGTTTAGGTTTTAATTCAGCTATGATTGAACCATCCTCTAATAATGATAACCGGGTATTCATTGCCCGTAAAGCAAATAGTGATTTTTTGCTTAAAGCATCAGCAACCACATTGGCTTTTTCCAGATGATAGCCAATAACTAGGTCATAATCTTTTAATAACTCAAGCCATCTACGTTGTCTCAGATTCAAGTCTTTTTGTTTTGTCAGATACTTCAAACTCTTATGATCTATAAATATTTGACATTTTTAACCAAACAAGTAATGCCGCCAGATTTTCAATGCAAATACAATAGCGGCTAACTCCAGATCATGTATCGGGAAATTTCTTTCATGTAGTTTTAGCTGTCTAGAAGCATAGGTTATTACTTTACCTTCTTGCATCAATACACAACCTAAACCATTTAACAACGCATCACTGTAAATTACAAATTATTTACAATTTAGGCTGAACTAATATAGGTGCTTCAGTCAACAAAGCTTTTAATCTATCAAAACTCTGCTGACATTTATCAGACCACTCAAATTTCACATCTTTTTGCAACAGATGAGTCATTGGAGAAGCTGTCATTGAAAACCCTTTTACAAACCTCCGATAATAACTGGCTAATCCTAGAAAACTTCTAACTTCAGACACATTTTCAGTGGTTTCCAATTAACAATAGCTGAAATTTTACTCGGATCTACCCTAACACCTTTAGCAAATACTATATTCCAAGAAAACCAACTTCCTGAAGCGAAAATTCACATTTACTGAATTTGGCATACAAATTTTTTCTCACGTAGAGTTTGCAACACAATTCTTAGATGATCAGTATGTTCATTTTCATCTCGGGAGTATACCAGGATATCATCAATAAATACCGCCACAAACCTGTCTAGATATGGTTTGAAAATTCTGTTCATCAAATCCATAAATACTGCAGGTGCATTTGTCAAACCAAATGGCATCACAAAGAACTCATAGTGTCCATACCTGGTTCTGAAAGCTGTCTTCGGTACATCTGGGACTTTCACTCGCAACTGATAGTATCTAGAAGGAGATCTATTTTAGAGAACACAGTGGCACCTTTCAGTTGATCAAATAGGTCATCAATTCGAGGCAATGGATACTTGTTCTTGATTGTAACTTTGTTGAGCTGCCTGTAATCAATACACAGCCTCAACGATCCATCTTTCTTCTTTACAAACAGAACTGGTGCACCCCAAGGTGAATGATTAGGTCGAGCAAAGCCCCTACCCACCAATTCGTGGAACTATGCTTTCAACTCTTTTAATTCCGTTGGGGGCATTCTATAAGGTGCTATAGATATAGGAGTTGTTCTAGGAACAAGATCTATAAAAAATTCCATCTCTCTGACTGGAGTTAATCCAGGTAATTCTTCCGGAAACACATCGTGAAACTTACAAACAACTGGCACTGACATAATCTTCGATTCAGATACTTTAGTGTCCAACACATATGCAGGATAAACATCATACCCTCTTTTCACATACTTCTGTGCTGATATAGCTGAGATCACATTAGACAGCCCATTCAGTTTATTAGATTCAACATAGAGTATTTCACCATTCTGAAACTTTAACACAATGTATTTCTGTTTACAATTCACTACCGCATCATGCTGAGTTAGCGAATCCATTCCCAATATTACATCAAATTCATCAAAGGGCAGTAACATTGAATTAGCTGGGAAAAAATAACCCTTTACTATCAACGGACAGTTTTTACAAACTTTATCCACCATAACATACTGGCCTAGACGGTTTGAAACTTTAACCACAAATTCAGTGAACTCAACAGGTAAAATTTTAACAAACACTAAATTTGTGCATATGTATGAATGTATCAAACCAGGATCAATCAAAGTAGTAATATCAGTATCAAGAAGAGAAAATGTACTAGTAATGACATCTGGTGTAGAGGCATCCTCTTTTGCACATATAGCATATGTCCTTGCCGGTGCTCTTGCTTCAGATTTTACTATTGAATGTTTTGTAGCATCTCAGCTACCACTGACATTGCCGGGGTGACGAGGTGGTCTACCTCTCAAGGCAGGATTACTTAACTTCGAAGTCTGATCAGTATCTTTTTCAATCCTTTCCGGGCAATTTTTAAGAAAATGGTCAAGAGAACCACATATATAGCAAGCTCCACTTCTCATACGACACTCCCTAAATGAAATTTATTACAATATTTACACCTCAGTTTGGTGTTACCAACACTTCCAACACTTGTTACAAATGGAGACGAAGATCTCAGGTTAGAGCGTTGAGAACCTAGTTCATTTCTGGAATATCCCACAGATGCAGTAAAACGATCATGGTATTTCTTTATTTCTTTGAAGCAAGTGCTTGTGGTTTACACATATCTTTTACTAGAAATTCGGGCTTCTCTATCCGCTTGTTTATTTTCTTTACTTAATTCTTTAGCTTTGTGTGCCCGATCAGCCAGTACTACAAATTCCCTTAATTCAAGAATTCCTATCAATAGCTTGATGACTTCATTTAATCCTTCTTCAAAATGTTTACACATATCAGCCTCAGTCAGAACCCATTCTCTAGCATACTTGCCTAATCAAACGAATTACTGTTCGTATTCAGATACAGTTATATTTCCTTATTTAAGCTCTAGAAATTCTTTCTTTTTCTGATCCAGAAATCTCTGGCTAATATACTTCTTTCTGAATTCTGTTTGGAAAAAAACTCCAATGTAACAATTTCCCTTGGCACAATAGAAACCAGGGTATTCCACCACTAATAAGCCGAACCTTTTAACAATGATACTTCACATTTCAGACACTCAGCTGGTGTACATGATAATTCATCTAAAACCTAGAAAGTATTCTTTAACCAAAATTCTGCTCTTTCAAGATCACCTTCAGCAGTTGCTCTAAATTCTTCTGCCCCATATTTTTGAATTTTATCTATCGGAGGCTTACTAGTTCTAACTAATTCAGTACCTTGTGGCATGTCAGGAATTTGTTGAGGAGTAGGAGGGGCAAGTTGTTGTACAGTAGGATTTGTTCTTATGAATTCTGTGAACCACTCATTCATCATTTGAAATAAGGCTTCTTTTGCCTCCTTACCTCAGCCCTCAGATACGGGCCTTCTACTTCTACTAGATGTAGCTCTTTGAACTAAAGCTTGAGCAATGCTCTCAGCTTCCTTGGATTCAGCTCTAGCTTGGTTGGATGACATTACTATATGAAAAACATGTTTAAAAGAGTCAGGAGATATCACACTATCACAATTTATATATATAGCTAAACTCGTACTTCCTACGTTAATCCGAGAATCGACTAAACCATAGCTATGATACTAATAAATGTAACACCCCTAACCCGTATCCGTCGTCTGAACAGGATTATGGAGCATTACTGGAGTTTACCTTTTAATTTTAGTCACTTTATGTCATTTACTATTCATTTCTAAAAATCAATCACAATGTCCCCCATATGGGTCATCGAGGCCTAAAATACGTATTAGAATCGAGTCGGAACTAAACCAGGATCAAAAAAATTTTTCATGAAATCTTAAAATTTTTCTTCAGTGCAGGGCACACACGCCAGTGTGGCCAGGCCGTGTGGCTCACACGGCCAACGACATGCCTGTGTCTCAGACCATATGGGCATTCGATGTGAGGCACACCTCGTCGTGTTCCAACCCGTGTAACTCTCTGACTTAGGTCACATGGTGAGCCACAAGCCCGTGTGCTAGACCGTGTGGGTAATCTAATTTTTGAAATTTAGGTGCAGGGGTTACACGGCCAGAACACACGCCCATGTGCTTGGCCGTGTATCTCACACGGCTGATACACATTCCCGTGTCCCTACCTGTATACTAAATTTAGAGCATTCTTTTTCTCTAATTTTAAGATGTAGGAGACACACGGCTAAAATACATGCCAGTATGCATGGCCGTGTGTCACACACGGTTGACACACGCCCGCGTGTCTACCTGTGTGGACAAAATAATGTCATTTTTCTAGCCTTATTTCTCACCCTTTTTACCTTGCACCTACATAAACACTTAAGCATTTCAACTACCAATTCAAGACAACTTAACCAAACCAAACACAAGAGTTATTTATAATATATTAATACATACATTCATGTATTTCCCAACTTACCTTTTTGTGAAAATATAATTTACCATAATTCAATTTAACTATACCATACACATATATGTTAAACATAATATAGCCTTATAATTATGTATCAAAACATATCATTACTAGCCATTCCAATAGCTAGATTACAAACAACCATTTACAAGCCAATATTGGCCAAGTTAGCCTATACATGCCATTATACCAAAACAAGTTTTCAATTTATACCAAAACGGGCTAAAGGTTAGTGTGATAATACTCCAACTGATTCCAACCTTTACGAGCTTCCAAGCACTATAAAATAGAGAAAAGAAAACCAGGTAAGCATTTCAAATGCTTAGTAAGTTCGTATAATAGGAATTTAACTTACCATATGTTTCCATTTAAGATAAGCACACAAAAATGCATCCAAACAATTTGGCTAATAGCCTAAAACACACTACTTCACCAATCATGTTAGTCAAGTAATTCACATAATACCTGTAATATCCGGGGATAGGGGGCTATTTTGTTATGGCTTTGTGTGCAAGTGTCTGGTTTGCCATGTTGTTGTTTTGATGTTTTAGGGGCTTAGGTGTAAACCTAGTGTAGGCCTGAGTGGTAGGAAAAATTTTGGTTTTAGGCTTAGGTGGGAGAAGCTGAGGAAGCTGGGGCTTATAGATATTATTTGGTGAATGTTAGCACAAGAAAGGAGTTGGTGGAGTGGCAAGCCAGGCGCCACTTGAAGCTTGTGTGTGGGACGTCACTTGCAGGGGGAAGAGGTCCTATGTTCAAGCTGGAGGATGCTCACTTTTTGATTCCATTTTGACGCCAAGGTGGTTGGGGTTGGACCAAGTCAAATGTTTGAATGGTGGGAGGAGAGTGAATCAAGGAAATTGACTAGTTCAAACTAGTTTGAATGAGTGGCCATGAGCAATTGTTGGTAGTGGCCGAATGTGGGATGCTTCATGGGGGGGAGTGGCCGGTTTTGGTTGGTGAGTGGAGGAGTGTGCCGAAATACACTTTGCATTTTGGTACATTTTCGGTCAAGTTGTTGTTAGCCAAAATTCTCTTTTTGTCAAAAGTAAGCCGAAATTTCAAGAGAGAATTCCATCATTTTTCCTTCTTGAACCGAAAGTCCAAGCCACCTTTGCCGAATTTTGCTTTGTCTTTCTCTCAAGTTTCTTGGTAGCCGAATGTTCCCCTCTCTCGTTCTTTCTTTTGTTCAGTGATGTTGAGCCGAAACTAAATTCTCTCTTCTTCTCATACTCTCTTTTTCCTCTTGAAATCTTGATAGCCGAAACTCTATTCTCCAAAACACTTCCTCCATTTTTGTTTCTTTTAAAACCAAAAAGCATCTTTCTTCTCCTTTTTCTCATTTCTGTTGTGGCCGAATAGCAACCCCTTTTTCTTTACAACCTTCTCTTGTGTTTTCTTCCTTTGTGTAAGGTCAAATCTTGGTGGTTGCTATTAGCAATCATAGCCGAAACTTCCCTCTCCTAGTAGTTGTCTTGTGGCTGATTTTTTTTTTGTTTTTTTTTTGTGTGTGGTGATAATATCGTTTGGTGGTTCAATCGTTAGAGAAGGTAAGTACATGGCCGAAGGGTTATTTCTTTTTCTTTTTGTTCTTTGTCGACTCTGGTTTGGTTAAAGCCGATGTTGGTTTTGTTGAAAGAAGTTAACCCTTTGTGTTAAACCGATTTCGTTATAGGACATCCGGATTTTAGAAGCAATCGGGAGGAGCCTTCTTTCCCTGGTAATCGATTGGTAAGTGGTGGTAAGGGTTGGTTTTGTTAGTACTCTTCTAGTTTTCATTAAGCCAAGTCTTCAAAGGATTAATCTTTCTTCTTAAGAGGGTGTGTCGTTTGCTTAAGGAAGAACCACCGTTTGGTTCAGGATTTGGTAGGAAACCAAATCAAGTGTAAGGTAAGGGTTCAAACGTTAACCCCTTTGGTTTAGTTGTTTTGGCCGAATGGTCAAGGTGCTAATCTCGGGCTTGGTCGATTTTAGGAGCAAGGTAACCGAGGGTTTAGGCCGGTTCTGTGGGATTAAAGCTTGAGTGTACCAGGTGTGTAAACTAACACACTTTTTATTGAGTAATATGTTTAATAACCTGATTGTGTAAAGCGAAACAGTATGGTTGACTGATATAATACCCAATGGGGTATGTGTGCGGATTCGGGTAAGTCCGTTTCATTATGAGATCTGTAGTGAGATATGATATCATGATCTATGGTACATGTATTATGAGATGCCATTTTAAGCATGTGAGCATGATAGCATGATTTGCATGATTGCATACTTTACATAAGTCGGTATGATATGTTATGGGTGATATGAGAGGAGGGGGAATATGATATCCGTGTCTTTGGGACACCAGAGGTTTGGCACCTCCAGTGGTTTGGTACCACAGATGATATATTGTGTCTTTGGGACACCAGAGGTTTGGCACCTCAGCGTCTCGTCCCAGTGGCTTAGCACCACAGTGGGTTGGCCCCACGGTTGATATTACGGGATTGACGCCAGTGATTTGGTATCACACGATGGGTTGGCCCCATCATTTGATTCGTGACTGCGGTCACCAGTGATTTGGTATCACAGTTGTGTCTTTGGGACACCAGAGGTTTGGCACCTCATAGCGACTCGTCCCTGTGGTTTAACGCCACCATGGGTTGGCCCCACTTTGAGATACTGGATTGTCGCCAGTGATTTGGTATCACACGTGGGTTGGCCCCACAGATGGATTATTCGTGACTTTGGGTCACCAGTGGTTTGGCACCACCAGTGGTTTGGTACCACACAGGGTAGAAAAGGTGTTATGGATGGTTAGGATCGGGTGCATTAATTGTATTGCTTTGTTATGCTGTGTGTTAGTACGTTGCATTATCGGGAGGGGGATTTATGCACTGAGTCTTGTGACTCACCTTCTCCCTTATTATTTCAGGTGACACTTAGATTGCGGACATGGAGCCGGGGTGGACTCGAGGTGATCATGCCATGAATAAAAGTTGGATTTGCTCTGAATTAAAACTTGGTACTTTATTTGAATTATTTTCATTTGGTTTATTTGGATTGTAAAAGGCCTTTTTAAAGTTATGTTTTGTTATGTTATGCTTAGATTTGTTTTCAAATATGCCTAACAAACTATTGGGTTACAATTTGCTAAAACTTGGAAAGATAAGGTTTTCAACTTACAAAGTGAAATGTTTTAAACTTACCATCGGGTATCACGCTGCAAAATAAAATGAACACAACTCAATTATTTTCCAAGCTTGAATTCATTTTCTTACTAAGTCAAAATGTTTTAAGCAACAACAAGGAGTTACTCAGATTTTCAAATGCAGTATCATTTTTTTAAACAATCATACCCAAGATTTCTACAAGAACAAAATATACAAAAAAGAGTTTTCATCAACTTTTAACCGGAAACCTGAATCTCTCAAATGCATTTTTCCCCGTAACATACCAAATTCGGTCATGGTGTATTGACCGAGTTTGGGGTGTTACAATTGTGGTTTCAGAGCCAAGTTCAAAGGCTCGGCTGTGGGCCTGAGGCCCAAAATGTTTTGAAAAGTTGTTTTAAGATTTTTGTTTTTAAATGTGTGGTTGAAAAAGGCATGGCACCGAGTCTCCGGCACCAATCCGCCCAGGTAAGTACCTCTTACTATTGCTTGTGATTTCGATGTTGATGAGATGTGATTGGATGACTAGCGATAGTGGATTACTTTAGAAACTGAAACTGATAGGACTCTGTGAACTTGCGAAAACAAACCTTCTTTAATAAGCAATATCCATAAGACTTTGCTTTTAAACAGTGGAATAATTACTGATGCATAAAACTCCTAATCAGATAAGTCGAGTTTTAGTCATGAGCGCTAGAGGTGGACGCGGTCGTGGACGTAGTCGAGGTAGGATGACAATTTCTGAACCCGTAGGATCTAGTCAGGGGTCAGAGAATGAGATACCGGTACCGCCACCAGCTGGAGGTGGTGAGTTTCAGGATCAGACTGGGGATGACGCAGTGTCACAGGCGATGCTGCGAGTTCTGGAAAGGGTAGCTGGAGTAGGTGGAGGCGCAGAAGCTAGGAAATCTGTGCCTGAGCGACTCCGAGCAAACGGGGCTGAGGTATTTCGAGGTGTTTCTGGTGTTGCTCCCAGCATGGCTGAGTATTGGCTGGAGGCGACAGAGCGGGTTATGGATGATTTGGACCTGACTGCTGAGGAGAAGCTGAAGGGCATAGTATCGCTTCTTCGGGATGAGTCATACCAGTGGTGGCTCACGGTTCGGGACAGTGCTGCAGCAAAGAACCTTACTTGGGATTATTTCAAGGCTACTTATCAGAAAAAGTACATTGGAGCCAGCTACATCGGCGCGCAACGGAAAGCATTTTTGAGGTTGGTTCAGGGGAGTAAGTCTGTGTCAGAGTACGAGGCAGAGTTCTTGAGGCTGAGTCGGTATGCTAGGGGCATTGTGGCCACTGAACATGAGAGGTGTGTTCGTTTCGAGGACGGCCTGAGGGATGAATTGAGGTTCCTGATTGCTCTACATCAGGAGCGTGAGTTTGCTGTTCTGGTTGAGAAGGCTAAGGTAGCCGAGGGGGTTAAAGAGTCTGTGAGGCAGAATATGGATCGGAACAGGCATAAGAGGAGTTTTGGATCTTCTGGGTCGTCAGGTAATCCTCAGAAAAGGGCTAGACAGAGTGGGCCGAATCAGTCTGGTAGGTTTGTTGCTGCTAATCAGGGACCGCCGCAGTGTAACCGTTGTGGGAAATCTCATTGGGGAGGTTGCTGGACCGGTGGAAAAGGGTGTTTTGAGTGTGGCTAATTGGATCACCGTGTGAGGGACTGTCCGTGTAAGTTGGCTAGGATTCAGTCAGAGGGTCAGGGCCGTACTCAGTTTAGGAATAATGGACTGCCACCGCAGAGGGGTCGTGGAAATGGCAGAGGAGGTAATGGTTCTGGTCGGGGCCGTGGAGCACCGGGCAGAGGTGCGGGTAGTTCTGAGGCAAGACAACCTAGGTTAGTGTATGCAGCGAGGCGCCGAGAGGAGGGCGACGCACCGGACATCATAACCGGTACGTTCTTGATCCTTGGTTCTCCATTTACTGCTTTGATTGATGTGGGTTCGACTCATTCTTACGTGGCTAGTAGTATAGTAGAGACCATGGACTTAGACTCTGAAACTACTTCTAGGCAGATGACCGTAATTAGCTCTCTAGGTCACTCTGTAGTTGTAGATAAGCTGTATAGAGATGTACCCCTAGAACTCTAAGGGGTAGTGTTTGTTGCTGATCTGATGGAATTGCCGTTTGGGGAGTTCGATCTGATTCTTGGAATGGACTGGTTAGTTAAGTACCAGGCGAGGTTGGATTGCGCGGCTAAGCGCATGGTTCTAAAGACGTCTGAGGGTGATGAAGTGGCTATGATAGGTAATAGAAGAGATTACTTATCCAATGTGGTATCTGCCCTGAAGGCTGAGAAGATGGTCAGAAAGGGCTGTAAAGCGTATGTGGTTCATGTGTATGCCTTGGAGGCTAAAGAGTCTGCTGTAGAGAAGGTTCGGACAGTTAGGGAATTTGCTGATGTGTTTCCAGAGGAGCTTCTGGGTTTGCCACCGGATCATGAGGTGGAGTTTGGGATAGATCTGTTACCCGGAACTGCGCCAGTGTCTATTGCTCTGTATAGGATGGCGCCAAAGGAGTTAGTGGAGCTTAAGGCTCAGATCTAGGAGTTGTTGGATCGAGGTTTTATCAGGCCAAGTGTTTCACCTTGGGGTGTGCCAGTACTCTTTGTTAAGAAGAAAGATGGTACGATGCAGATGTGTATAGACTACCACCAGTTGAATAAGCTGACGATTAAAAACAAGTATCTGTTGCCACAGATAGATGACTTGTTTGATCAGCTGAAGGGTGCAGCGGTATTCTCGAAGATCGATTTAAGGTCTGGGTATCACCAGTTAAAGGTAAAGGAAGCGGATATTCACAAGACGGCGTTTCGGACTCGATACGGGCATTATGAATTTCTGGTAATGCCGTTCGGGTTGACTAACGCGCCGGCAGCATTCATGGATATGATGAATAGGGTGTTTCAGCTGTTTTTGGATCAGTTCGTTGTGGTTTTCATAGACGACATCCTGGTATACTCAAGGACAGAAGAAGAGCATGATGCGCATTTGCGAGTGGTGCTACAGATTTTGAGAGAGAAGCAGCTTTATGCTAAGTTTAGTAAGTGCGAGTTCTGGCTTAGAGAAGTGATGTTCTTGGGTCATGTAGTGTCAGCTGAGGGGATTAGAGTGGATCCTCGGAAGATTGAGGCAGTTTTGGATTAGAAGCCGCCTAAGTCAGTGGCTGAGATTCAGAGTTTTCTGGGTTTGGCAGGATACTACCGAAGGTTTGTAGAGGGTTTTTCGTTGATCGCAGCGCCGATGACCAAGTTGTTAAGGAAAGGGATTCCATTTGTTTGGACTGAGAAACAGCAGGAGAGTTTCGATAAGCTTAAGAAGATTTTGACTGAGGCTCCGGTTCTAATTCAACCTGAGGCTGGAAAGGAATTCACAGTATATTGCGATGCATCACATACGGGCTTGGGTTGTGTGCTGATGCAGGAGGGTAAGGTTGTGGCTTACGCATCTCGGCAGCTGAGGCCACATGAGTTCAATTATCCGACGCACGACTTGGAGTTAGCAGCTGTAGTCTTTGCTTTGAAGATTTGGAGGCACTACTTGTACGGAGAGAGATCGATAGTCTACACTGATCACAAGAGTCTGAAGTATCTTTTGACTCAGAAGGATTTGAATTTAAGACAGCGTAGATGGATTGAGTTGCTAAAGGACTACGACTGTTCGATTGAGTATCATCCGGGCAAGGCTAACGTGGTGGCAGACACGTTGAGCCGTAAGGTTGTTTCGGACTTAAGAGCGTTGTTTGCCCATTTGAGTTTGTATGACGACGGAAGTATTCTGGCAGAATTGCAAGTTAAGCCTACTTGGGTTGAGCAGATCAAGGAGAAACAATTAGAGGATGAGGTTTTGAGTGCGCAGAGGTTGCAGGTGCAGGATGGTGGTTTGAAGGGTTACAGTTTGTCCAGTGATGGAGTGCTGTGTTTTCAAGGAAGAGCTTGTATGCCAAAGGACGTTGAGCTGAGGCAGATGATTCTTCAGGACGCACATAGCAGCCCATATGCTATGCATCCTGGAGGTAGCAAGATGTATATGGATCTCAGAGAGCAGTTTTGGTGGCCGGGTCTGAAGAGAGAAGTGACAGAGTTTGTAGGGAAGTGTCTGACATGTCAGCAGGTCAAGGCTGAACATCAGTTGCCGTCAGGGTTGCTTCAGCCAGTGAAGATTCCGTAGTGGAAGTGGGAAAGGATAACCATGGATTTCGTCAGTGGATTACCACTTACGCCAAGCAAGAAAGATTTAGTTTGGGTAATCGTGGATCGACTGACTAAATCAGCTCACTTCATTCCAGTGAGGGTTGATTACTCACTTCAGAAGTTAGCGAAGCTGTATGTGTCAGAGATAGTGAGGCTGCACGGTGTGCCAGTATCGATCTTCTAGGATAGGGATCCCAGGTTCACGTCAAGGTTCTGGAAAGCGTTGCATCAGGCTCTGGGTACACGTTTGGATTTCAGCACGGCTTTTCACCCGCAGTCTGACGGGCAGTCGGAAAAGGTTATTCAGATCTTAGAGGATATGCTGAGAGGTTGTGTTCTGGACTTCAGAGGTAGTTGGGAGGAGTTTCTGCCATTAGCCAAGTTCGCTTACAACAATAGTTACCAAGCAAGCATCAAGATGGCACCATATAAGGCGTTGTATGGTAGGAAGTGTCGCTTACCTACTTGTTGGACGGAGTTGGGTGAACGTCAGTTGTTGGGACCAGAGTTGGTTGCTGAGACCGAAGACAAGGTTAAGTTGATTCAGGCTCGATTGAAGGAAGCTTCGGACCGGCAGAAGTCGTATGCCGATCTTAAGCGGAGAGATATAGAGTTTGCTATGGGGGATCAAGTTTTTTTGAAGGTCTCGCCACGGAAGAAAGTGTTGAGGTTCGGAAGGAAAGGCAAGTTAAGTCCGAGGTTTATTGGGCCGTATAAGGTACTGAGACGAGTGGGACCAGTAGCTTACCAGCTTGAGTTACCAGCAGAGCTAAGTCAGATTCACGACGTATTTCACATTTTGATGCTTCAGCGTTATCGTTCAGATCCGTCGCATGTCGTAGCAGTGGAAGAGATTGAGGTAAATCCAGATTTGACCATGGAGGAAGAACCAGTGCAGATTTTGGATCGGGATGTGAAGGTTCTGCGTAGGAAGTATGTGCCTTTGGTAAAGGTACTATGGCGGAATCATGGCATTGAAGAAGCTACATGGGAACCCGAGGATATAATGAGGCAGCAATACCCTCAACTCTTCTGATCAGGTAATTTCGAGGTCGAAATTATTTTTAAGGGGGGTAGAACTGTAATATCCCGGGATAGGGGGCTATTTTGTTATGGCTTTGTGTGCATGTGTCTGGTTTGCCATGTTGTTGTTTTGATGTTTTAGGGGCTTAGGTGTAAACCTAGTATAGGCCTGAGTGGTAGGAAAAATTTTGGTTTTAGGCTTAGGTGGGAGAAGCTGAGGAAGCTGGGGCTTATAGATATTACTTGGTGAATGTTAGCACAAGAAAGGAACTGGTGGAGTGGCAAGCCAGGCGCCACTTGAAGCTTGTGTGTGGGACGTCACTTGCAGGGGGAAGAGGTCCTGTGTTCAAGCTGCAGGATGCTCACTTTTTGATTCCATTTTGACGCCAAGGTGGTTGGGGTTGGACCAAGTCAAATGTTTGAATGGTGGGAGGAGAGTGAATCAAGGAAATTGACTAGTTCAAACTAGTTTGAATGAGTGGCCATGAGCAATTGTTGGTAGTGGCTGAATGTGGGATGCTTCATGGGGGGGAGTGGCCGGTTTTGGTTGGTGAGTGGAGGAGTGTGCCAAAATACACTTTGCATTTTGGTACATTTTCGGTCAAGTTGTTGTTAGCCAAAATTCTCTTTTTGTCAAAAGTAAGCCGAAATTTCAAGAGAGAATTCCTTCATTTTTCCTTCTTGAACCGAAAGTCCAAGCCACCTTTGCCGAATTTTGCTTTGTCTTTCTCTCAATTTTCTTGGTAGCCGAATGTTCCCCCTCTCTCGTTCTTTCTTTTGTTTAGTGATGTTGAGCCGAAACTAAATTCTCTCTTCTTCTCATACTCTCTTTTTCCTCTTGAAACCTTGATAGACGAAACTCCATTCTCCAAAACACTTCCACCATTTCTGTTTCTTTTAAAACCAAAAAGCATCTTTCTTCTCCTTTTTCCCATTCCTGTTGTGGCCGAATAGCAACCCCTTTTTCTTTACAACCTTCTCTTATGTTTTCTTCCTTTGTGTAAGGCCGAATCTTGGTGGTTGCTATTAGCAATCATAGCCGAAACTTCCCTCTCCTAGTAGTTGTCTTGTGGCCGATTTTTTTTTTTTTGTGTGTGGTGATAATATCGTTTGGTGGTTCAATCGTTAGAGAAGGTAAGTACATGGCCGAAGGGTTATTTCTTTTTCTTTTTGTTCTTTGTCGACTCTGGTTTGGTTAAAGCCGATGTTGGTTTTGTTGAAAGGAGTTAACCCTTTGTGTTAAACCGATTTCGTTATAGGACATCCGGATTTTGGAAGCAATCGGGAGGAGCCTTCTTTCCCTGGTAATCGATTGGTAAGTGGTGGTAAGGGTTGGTTTTGTTAGTACTCTTCTAGTTTTCATTAAGCCAAGTCTTCAAAGGATTAATCTTTCTTCTTAATAGGGTGTGTCGTTTGCTTAAGGAAGAACCACCGTTTGGTTCGGGATTTGGTAGGAAACCAAATCAAGTGTAAGGTAAGGGTTCAAACGTTAACCCCTTTGGTTTAGTTGTTTTGGCCGAATGGTCAAGGTGCTAATCTCAGGCTTGGTCGATTTTAGGAGCAAGGTAACCGAGGGTTTAGGCCGGTTCTGTGGGATTAAAGCTTGAGTGTACCAGGTGTGTAAACTAACACACTTTTTACTGAGTAATATGTTTAATAACCTGATTGTGTAAAGCGAAACAGTATGGTTGACTGATATAATACCCAATGGGGTATGTGTGCGGATTCGGGTAAGTCCGTTTCATTACGAGATCTGTAGTGAGATATGATATCATGATCTATGGTACATGTATTATGAGATGCCATTTTAAGCATGTGAGCATGATAGCATGATTTGCATGATTGCATACTTTACATAAGTCGGTATGATATGTTATGGGTGATATGAGAGGAGGGGGAATATGATATCCATGTCTTTGGGACACCAGAGGTTTGGCACCTCCAGTGGTTTGGTACCACAGATGATATATTGTGTCTTTGGGACACCAGAGGTTTGGCACCTCAGCGTCTCGTCCCAGTGGCTTAGCACCACAGTGGGTTGGCCCCACGGTTGATATTACGGGATTGACGCCAGTGATTTGGTATCACACGACGGGTTGGCCCCATCATTTGATTCGTGACTGCGGTCACCAGTGATTTGGTATCACACTTGTGTCTTTGGGACACCAGAGGTTTGGCACCTCATAGCGACTCGTCCCTGTGGTTTAACGCCACCGTGGGTTGGCCCCACTTTGAGATACGGGATCGTCGCCAGTGATTTGGTATCACACGTGGGTTGGCCCCACAGATGGATTATTCGTGACTTTGGGTCACCAATGGCTTGGCACCACATTGATGGATATCGTGACTTGGGTCACCAGTGGTTTGGCACCACCAGTGGTTTGGTGCCACACGGGGTAGAAAAGGTGTTATGGATGGTTAGGATCGGGTGCATTAATTGTATTGCTTTGTTATGCTGTGTGTTAGTACGTTGCATTATCGGGAGGGGGATTTATGCATTGAGTCTTGTGACTCACCTTCTCCCTTATTATTTCAGGTGACACTTAGATTGCGGACATGGAGCCGGGGTGGACTCGAGGTGATCATGCCATGAATAAAAGTTGGATTTGCTCTGAATTAAAACTTGGTACTTTATTTGAATTATTTTCATTTGGTTTATTTGGATTGTAAAAGGCCTTTTTAAAGTTATGTTTTGTTATGTTATGCTTAGATTTGTTTTCAAATATGCCTAACAAACTATTGGGTTAAAATTTGCTAAAACTTGGAAAGATAAGGTTTTCAACTTACAAAGCGAAATGTTTTAAACTTACCATCGGGTATCACGCTGCAAAATAAAATGAACACAACTCAATTGTTTTCCAAACTTGAATTCATTTTCTTACTAAGTCAAAATGTTTTAAGCAACAACAAGGAGTTACTCGGATTTTCAAATGCACTATCGTTTTTTTAAACAATCATACCCAAGATTTCTACAAGAACAAAATATACAAAAAAGAGTTTTCATCAACTTTTAACCGGAAACCTGAATCTTTCAAATGCATTTTTCCCCATAACATACCAAATTCGGTCGTGGTGTATTGACCGGGTTTGGGGTGTTACAATACCAAGAACATGGACGAGCTCATCATATAATGATTTCCATATACATATGCTTTCCATATCATTATTCCATATCACATGTACATTTCCATGACAAATCATTTCAAGTTCAGTTTAGCCATGTCAGAACTTTACCCGTTGAATTTATTTGGAATATCGATGGATACACTCAGGTAGTACACTTAGAGTGTACAAAATCAAATCCATCAACTCATATCCAGGGGTACCCAATTAGGGCACATAATCAGGAAGCACTCTCTCGAGCCATATAATGGGATGCTCATGTGAGCCATGTAACAGAAAGCTTATCTGGGCTAAACAGGAAACTCATAAGAGTTTTAATAAGGAAGCTCTTTGAGCTTAATAGGTAACTCCAAAGAGTTATTATTAGGGAGCTCCGGATAGCAAAACAGGGAGTTCAAGCAAGCCATGTCAGAAAGCTCAGAAAGAGTGATAAACCGTAATAGTAACATATTTTAGGCCCACATTTAGCATGCTTTTGGATGATTTAAGCCTTGAATTGTGTAATTTGGTGCTCTTAATCCTTTGTTTTCATGTTTTATACCCACGAGAGCACCAAATGATGAAAAGAACGAGAAACGGGCCCAAAACGAAATAAATAAGCCATATCACGAAATCCACACAGCCTGGGCCCAAGACCACACGGTCGTGCCTCATTCAACAGTCTCGAACACGGCCTGGCCACGATTCTCACAGGTGTGTGCCATGGGCGTGTCCCTACCGTGACAAAGAGAAGTTTTACTCGGAATAAGATACTTGGAGGCAAAGAAACACATTCCAAAGCCTATTTAAACACCATAGGAGGAATTCTACCTGAATTAGGATACATAGGGGCCAAGTAAGGCATCTCAAAGCTTATATAAACACCCTAAGGGGAAACTTAAGCGGGGGGTTCGGTAGAAGCCTTTTGCCAGGGCTTTTGTCGGGGGGAACCCAAGGCTTTAGTCAAGGGGCGTCCAGCCATGCCAAAGAGGGCAGAGTTGTGGAAATATACGCAAATATAGCCAGTTGATTCATCTCAAGAAGCCAGAATCATACTCAAGACAAAGGATCTCTCCTTCAATTCCTTCACGGAGTTTTAGGGTTTTCTTATGTTTAGTTTATCTTTTCTTTTGAGATGTATTCTTTTATTATTATGAACTAAACCCTCAGATACCTGAGGGGGATAAAACCTAAGATGAATCTTGTTATCATTTGCTGAACTATATGATAAATACTTGATTTGTTCTTAATTATGTGTTCTTAATTCTTGTGTTGGTATTTCCAGTATATTAATTCAAGTATGGTGTGCTTAGGTGGGGGAGCAAAAGTCCCTACCTAAGAGTAGATCTAGCATAATCAAGCGGAGTTGATACTTGGAGGCAAAGAAACACATTCCAAAGCCTATTTAAACACCCTAGGAGGAATTCTACCTGAATTAGGATACTTAGGGGCCAAGTAAGGCATCTCAAAGCTTATATAAACACCCTAGGGGGCAACTTAAGCGGGGGGGTTCGGCAGAAGCCTTTTGCCAGGGCTTTTGTCGGGGGGAACCCAAGGCTTTAGTCAGGGGGCGTCCAGCCATGCCAAAGAGGGCAGAGTTGTGGAAATATACGCAAAGATAGCCAATTGATTCATCTCAAGAAGCCAGAATCATACTCAAGACAAAGGATCTCTCCTTCAATTCCTTCAGGGAGTTTTAGGGTTTTCTTATGTTTAGTTTTATCTTTTCTTTTGAGATGTATTCTTTTATTATTATGAACTAAACCTTCAGATACCTGAGGGGGATGAAACCTAAGATGAATCTTGTTATCGTTTGCTGAACTATATGATAAATACTTGATTTGTTCTGAATTATGTCTCTTAATTCTTATGTTGGTATTTCCAGGATATTAATTCAAGTATGGTGTGCTTAGGTGGGGGAGCAAAAGTCCCTGCCTAAGAGTAGATCTAGCATAATTAAGCGGAGTTGATCGCACGCCTAGAGATAGGGTGACGAGATTTTACCGAATTAGGGTGAAACCTAATATGGGAGTCCATAGATCGAGTTAATGTAATTCTAGGGGTTTTAATTAGAAAGAGATTTCAATTAATCAACCTAGGGTTAGACATTAGTCGCCTCGAGAGAGGGATTAATATAAATTAGGGAATCTTACAGATCAAGTCAAGTGAATAAATCGTCTGGTTCAGAGTTAGATAACAAGTGAAGTCTAGATGGATTCTTCCTCGGGTATTGTTTTAATCAATTGGTTTTTCCTCAAAGTTATTTTCCCAATTTCATTCTTCTTTATCTTAGAGTCTTTACTTTAGTAGTTAGTTAATTTTAGATTAGATAAAAATTCATTCAATCCTTAGGCTAAATAATAAAAAGAAAGTTAGTATTAGTACTTTTGGTTCCTTTGGGTTCGACAATCTGGTCTTGCCTTAACTATACTATTGTTCGATAGGTGCACTTGCCTCAAATTGTTGTCATATTTAGTTTCCAGGTTCGATCATTCTTTATATAAATTTTAAGACTTTGATATCTCATAAAACAACAGTCAAAGAGCTTATATCAGAATGCTCACGAAGATTTGTGCTTGTGTCCGCAATAAATGTTGGATAACAACCGATCGAATCATGTAACAGGATGCTTACAAAAAGCTGCGGTACTGCGCAACAATGTAGGATCACTACCATCAGGATGCTCGCAGGAACTATATAATAGGACACTCGAGAGGGCTTTTAATTGGATGCTCGTCCGAGCTGCAATGCCCGCAACATATGCAGGACTATAATCAATACGGGAAATTTCTGTATCCATAGCATTTCATTATTCAAACGGGACTTAACATTTTCCGAACATGATCGGACATGTGATTATTTCATATATTTATAACATTTATTTAATTCATATAATCACATACCACACTCAATTCAAGCATAAGAATAAATACAATTTTGTTACACGAACTTACCTTGACACTTATTCGTGTAGGTAAATATACTAATCTGTCACCTTTTCTTTTCCTTGATCTGACTCTTTATTTGATCTTTCTGGAACTATATAAATGAATTTAACATCAATTTAATTTATTTCATATTCAATTGAACTCAATTCACTTCTTAGGCAAAATTTACCATTTTGTCCCTATACTTTTCATAAATGATAATTTTGTCCCTAGGCTTGGAAAATAAAATTCATGGAATTAAATCCTTATTCCAAGCCTAACAAATTTTTACATGTCTTAATAACAGCCCATGAATTTCACAGAAATCAAAATTTTTCCATGGGTTTTACCAATTTTCAATTTAGTCTCTAAATCATAATTTCATCAAATTTCTCTTTGTAAAAGTTGTTTGTCTATCAACAACCTTTCATTTTCTACCATAAATTTAAAAATTTTAGCATATTCATCCATGGAAAAACCCTAGTACTTTGATATCTTTACAAATTAATCCCCAAAATAGATAGATTAAGCTATTTCGATCTCGGAAATATAAAAATTACTAAAAACGAGACAAGATTACTTACCCAATTAAGCCAAGAAAGCTTGCTTTCTCTTTCCTAGGTTTTCCATATATTTTTGGGG
This sequence comes from Gossypium australe, assembly GCA_005393395.2. Classification (NCBI taxonomy): domain Eukaryota; kingdom Viridiplantae; phylum Streptophyta; class Magnoliopsida; order Malvales; family Malvaceae; genus Gossypium; species Gossypium australe. Next base: position 84,380,382 of record CM016617.1, on the reverse strand, counting down.
AAGAAGATGATAATAATTATATGATATTCCTATTTAATTTATTTATCATCCATTAATTTTTCCACTTCCCAATTTAGTCCTTTTCTTTTTCTAATTTTCCATGGATGATTCATCATAAATATCTATTAACTTTTTCTTAATGGTCTAATTACCATAAAAAGACCTCAAGTTTTGAATTCCATAGCTATTTAATCCTTCTAGTTGCTAGAATTCAACTTTTGCATTTTTATGCAATTTGGTCCTTTCTATAATTAATCATGAAATTGGTAAAATTTTCTTATCAAAATTTTCATATAGCTTTCCTATCATAATGCAGACAATGCAATAATTTTAAAATAAATTTTCTTTATGACTCAGATTTGTGGTCCTGATGCACATCTACCAGATTTCATAATCATAGAATGCAACTATTGCAAGTAAGATCCAAATGGATTTAAACATAGCAATAGGAGAAAAGGTTTTGTCATAGTATACACCATGAACTTGTCGAAAACCTTTACCGACTAATCTCCCTTTATATGTTTGTATATTACCATCCATATCAATTTTATTTTGAAAACCCACTTGCACCCTATGGGTTTAACCCCTTCAAGTGGTTCATCCAATATCCATACTTGGTTTTCTGACATTGAATCCATCTTAGACCTCATGTCCTCAAGCCATTTCTCAAAATTTGGGCTCGCCACCATTTCTTGATAAGTCATAAGCTCATCTTGATCGATAAGTAGAATATCACCATATGTTGTAATGAGAAATCCGTATCTCTCAGGTACATGGCGTTCTCTTAAAACTTGTAACAGCCTGATTTTGGGTCTAGTCAGAACAATGGTTTCGGGACCATAAAACTGACACAGAGAAATTTATTTTTATTATATTTTTATGTTCTACAATTTTATGGAACGATTTCGTGAAAATTTCGTTCGAAATTTTTGACGTTTGGGCACTCAATTTAGTTAAAGGGACTAAATTGCAAAAAGTGCAAAACTTGAATTCTATATATTAAAGGTGTCCTATTTCCATGAGATTTTAAATTAGAGGTCCTTAAATGGTAATTAGACCATTGGTTAAGTTAGTGGACAAAATGGACATGGTTAGGTATGTTTTCAAAGTTTTTCATTAAGGGCATTTTGGTAATTTGGTAATTAAAATGAACTAAAAAGCCAAAATAAAGCCAATTTTTGTACATCTTCCTCCCATGGCTGAAATTCACAAGGGGAAACCATGGCTAGGGTTTTCCAAGCTTCCAAGCTCGATTATCAAGAAAAACTAGGTTCGAACCTAGAACGAGGGAAAACCAAGTATTTGACGATTTAGTCCTTTTTGTCATTTTTATGCCGAGATAAGTTCGTATGTTTAATAAGCATTAAATTATATGTTTATAAATGCTTAATTGATATAATTGTGGTAAATGCTATATTATTGAAATGAAATGTGAATGCTATTGAGTATGATACTACGGAAATGACCGACAGAGATTTCAACAAACGAGTAAATCCCGGTTGAACCTTAGGAATAGATAGGATACAAATGTCATGACATTAGGGTTATTGAGATTATGTGTAAGACCATATCTGGGATATGGCATCGATATGAGACTTCATGGAAGACCATGTCTGGGATATGGCATCGATATGAGACTTCTTGTAAGACCATAGCTAGGCTATTGGCATCGATACGAGATTACATGTAAGACCATATCTGGGATATGGCATTGGTATGGTACTGTGTGTACGAGATCCCCGAGTATCCTTTAGTACTCCAAATGGTTCAACAGGAAATTTAACGGGTATGTCAAAGAAGAGAAAAAGTATGTAAGTATTACGAATTGGTACAGGTTTGTACGTAAAGTTTATAAGCATTGACTTCATGAAATTGTGAGTTCATGATTTTCCACGAGAATGATTTTATGAAAACTTTGTGATAATTGGTCTATACTTGTGATGTATGAAATACATGGTAAATTCGATTGACGATTTTGTGATTGGCCTTCGGGCCAAATTGAGTTATGATAGGGCATGTTTTATTCACACAAATTGTGATTTATCGGATATGAGAAAAGGAAAGATTGACATAATTTCCTATTAAAATGGTTATGGAAGTAAGGGAAGATAAGAGTTTAGGAAATTGAAAGATATTAAGACATATGCTCGGAAACATGAGTACACATAATTAATGTGCATGTTTACTATGAGGTTTGAAATGATTTGTTGAATTGATGTAATATGTTACAAAGGAGAGATTATGGTTGTTAGGCTGATGCCAAGATATGTTAAATTATGCTTATAAGTTGATAGAGTAAACATTATGACTGAATAAAAATTATAACAGTGAGATTCATAGCAATTTGTATTATCTTGTGTTTAAATTATTGAACTTGCTAAAAGATTTGTAAGAGTTGCTTATTATTTTTGTACGGACTTACTAAGTTATATAGCTTACCCCCTTCCTTTCCCATGTTTTATAGTGTCATCGAGCCAACTCGGGTTGGAGATCACCAGAGATTTTATCACACTATCAAGCTATCATTTTGGGTATAAATGAATCCAAGCATTTTGAGTCTATGGCATGTATAGGGACTATGTCAATTTGTTATGTGTTTCATTATTAATTTGGCCATATGTGTTAGCTTGTAATTGTTAATGCTTCATCTTATATATAGCCATGAATGATGGCTTATGTTGATCATAAGTTTATTCATATGTTAATGCCCTCTTGTGAATGTGGAAATTAGTATGTTTTTAATGGGCTAAGTATGATGTTTTAAGCATGATAAATAATGGCATGAGGATGACATGTTATTGTCTTGTTTGTGGTTGTTGGTTGCATTTATATGCTTGATTTTGTACCATGAGATGTTGTGTAGATGCGTGTAAACGGAAAAATATATAGGATTTTTCCTATGTAATTTATCACCTTTTTACTTAAATCAGATGTTAAAACTAAGTAATTGTTTAATAAATTAATGAAATATGTGAAAATATGAAATTAGGACATAGAAATTACTAAAATGTGATTTTATGCTTTATTATATAGTTTTCATGCAATAAATGACTCATTTTATATTAGTTTGAATATATTATATTTTTAAGACATAAAGTGGGCCATGCATGATTAAATTAAATAATAAAATATAAAATTATATTTAATAATTCATTTTAAAATATTTCATTAATAATTTGGGTTTTAATTCATTCATTAAATTGGATAAATTTTATTATTTGGTCCTCTAACTTGTTGATTTATTCTGGACAGGCCTGATAGCTTTGTTGGATTACAAAACTGTCCAAGTTGGAGACCAAGTCAACCCAATCTTCGGCTACACATGGATGTCCATTGTTATAACCCAATTTCGCCCGGGCTTATAACCCAAACAGACCTAACCAAACCCAAGAAAACATTTGACCCAATCAACCTCATTATCAGCCCAATAACAAAATTAACCCAAATGAACCCAATACAAAACAAGTCCAAACTACAGAAGCCAAAAAAAAAAAAAACCAAACCCTAGCTAATGTCGCAGCCTCTGCCATGGGATCAGACTGACGGCCACTTGCCTCTGATGCCTGTCGCGTCCACCGACGCCACTTGCACCGCCACTGGAACCTGCAAGCATTAAATGGGAAATGACAGAAAGCAAAAGTGTGTAAAAATTTAGGCTATAAAAGCCTATTAAAATTTCTTTGTAAAAGCCCCCGCCTTTTTTTTATCAATCGAGAATACAAGAGATTTCACTAAAAAATAGAGCAATACAAAAATAGATTTGAAATACAAAAATAAACGAGCAAAGATTCAAGCAAAAGAGGCAGTAAATATCGAAAGGAAAGTGGAAACATGAAAATTTATATACTTTTTCATGCCCTTTTTGACCCAAATTCATGTGGTTTCGAGTAAAATCTTGTCAGAAAATAATTAAATATTATAAAATAATTAAATCGTGCTAAGAATATGAACATGATAAATTTTAATTAATTTTATAGTAAATTTTGCCTAATTTTGACTATTTTCGACAGATTCGCACAAAGGGCGAAAATCGGCTCGGCAGACACTGCTCGAAGAACAAAACTGAGAAGCAATTTGAAGTTCAAGGAAAATTTATTTCCAGCCCAAGACGGTCCAATTATGAAGATTTAATCATAATATAATTAATTTTAATTTATCCCCAATTTAATTTGGGCTAAATAATTATTATTAATTAATTATGGGAAAAAGGGCTAGTTGAACCGCACTGGTTGAACCGAACCGGTTGAACCGAACCAGCCACCAATTGGGCAGCCCAAACCGTCCACAATGATGGCCCAAATCAGCTTATTAGCTGATTAATTCAGCTTGCAAAGGAGTCCTTGAAGATCTTTCAAAACCTCATTCAAACCCCTCCAAAATTCATGGCTTTAAAGATTTGCCCATGCTATATTTAGCAAAGTTGAATCTTTCAACTTTGCCACATGGGATGGCTGGCCAAGGGAGCCTCTTTTGCTGCTGCTATTTGCTATTTTTTTCAGCCTTGATCACCTATAAATACAGCCCCTAGCTGCTCATTCAATACACACCTCAAGCCTTCACATTCTTCTCTCTCATTTTCTCTCAATTCCCCATTTTCCCTTTTCTTTTTTGTGTTCTTGTGCCGATTTCCCCTCTTGGAAAAGAGGTTTTTTCCAGCCATTTGAAGCAAAAATTGAAGTGTTCATAAGCCCCTTGATAGCCGAGGACAATGAAGAACGAAGAAGGGATCAATTAGACAAGCCACGGAGAGCCACCGGATTTGTTTCTTGTTCCCTATCTCTTTAAATTATTTGTTGTTGTTTTGACAAACATGCTTATGAATATTCATGCCTTTGAAATGTTTAATTTAATCAATTTAGCTTGAATTTAATTCGTGTTGGTTTGATTTCATTTCGCCCTCTTAGATTATTAAAATTGTGTTTATGCTGTTAAAGGCCTCGGTGAAATGTTTGATTAAGTAAAATCATGTTAAGTTATCTGGCATTATAATTGTTTAGATAGCTAATGAATTAATTATTTAAACGCATTGAAATTGTAATTAATGGACACAATACTTAATCTGTGCATGTTTAATTCTTCTAAGGTAGTTAAAGATTAAATTAGCATTGTATTTGACGATACATATGCCTTGCATAACTTGTAGGATTTTTGTGATTAAATTGTTTCAAGGTAAAAAATACTTTGTTACTTCACATGATCTTTTATATGCTTGTTAGGTTGAATTAATCATTTGCATCGACATAGGAATATGCGAGAGATTGTTTAATTTAATAAGTATGTATGTGCAATAACATGTTTACTAGTAGAAGTCTGTTTAATCGTTTGAATTTGCATAGAAATATGTACAAGAGATGAATGGATTTTTATTTGTAAGTATGATCATAAGTTAGCAAATTACCGAGTTGCCATGTTTTAACAAGTATAAACACGAGCTTAATAATTCTAAGGTAAGAAATGTGATTAATCCAACACAATTATGTCATCTTGATTAAAATCAATTTTTGAAATTGTGCATTAGAAATTTGTTTTATTTTTCTTTGTTTTTCTTTTAGTTTTCAAATATCTCTCAAATCCAAATATTTTTCCGTCACCAAAGTGTTTGAAACCATTTTTATAAATAATCCTTTTACAGTCCCTGTGGGTACGATAACTAGACATTTACTTGTCACTTTATTACTTGTTACGATTGTGTACACTTGCACATTTCCACCGTTCCAAGTTTTTAGTGCCGTTGCCGAGGACTGTTTTCAAAAGTCATTATTTGTGAACTTTTGTTTACATTTTGGTTTATTTATTTTCGTATTGAAATTTTTACTTAATTACTTTTTCTATGAATATTTCAGGTGTTTATGAGTATTGACCAGATTATTGATTTACTCCCTGTAGACCCTGAAATAGAACGAACCTTTCGTCAACGAAGAAGACAAGTGAACCAGAGAAGGACCGAAGGAATGAATTTCGAGAATATGAACCAAGGAATCGGAGCAAACCCTGCTCAGAATCCTATCCTTATTGCTGATGATAGGGATAGAGCCTTAAGACAATATGCCATGCCAGTGTTTAACGATCTTAATCCGGGTATTAGGAGACCCGAAATCGAGGCACAACAATTCGAGCTGAAGCCAGTCATGTTCCAGATGTTTCAGACAGTGGGCCAATTCAGCGGAATGCCTACTGAAGATCCTCATCTTCACTTAAGACTATTTATGGAAGTGAGCGATTCTTTCAAGTTAGCCGAAGTTTCCGAAGATGCCTTACGGTTGAAGCTGTTCCCATATTCGTTAAGGGACAGAGCTCGTGCCTGGTTGAATTCATTGCCACCGAACTCCATTTCTACATGGCAAGAGTTAGCTGAGAGATTCCTCATGAAGTATTTTCCACCAAGCAAGAATGCTAAGTTGAGGAACGAGATCACTGCTTTCCACCAAATGGATGACGAGTCCTTGTATGAGGCATGGGAAAGATTTAAAGAACTATTACGAAAATGCCCTCATCATGGAATTCCTCATTGCATTCAACTTGAGACATTCTATAATGGTCTCAACGCTCACACAAGGATGGTAGTGGACGCCTCTGCTAATGGTGCTCTCATTTCTAAGTCTTATAACGAGGCTTATGAAATTATCGAGAGGATTGCCAGCAACAACTATCAATGGCCAACCAGTTGAGTAGCGTTAGGAAGACGAGTCGCTAGAATTCATGAAGTAGACGCTCTTACTTCACTCGCATCTCAGGTATCATCAATATCCTCAATGCTTAAAAACCTTACTACTAATGGGTCTAATAGTTTTGTAGCACAGCCGCCTAATCAATTTAAGAATATAGCCTGTGTCTATTGTGGGGAGGGACATTTGTTTGATGAATGTCCATCGAACCCAGAATCTGTGTACTACATGGGTAATCAGAACCAAAACCGAGGAAGGCAAGGGCTGCAATCCAACTTTTATAACCCATCGTGGAGAAACCACCCAAATTTTTCCTGGAGTAACCAAGGGGCTGGTACCAGTACCACTTACACCCAACCCAGACCAACCCAGCCGCCTAATTTTCCGTAACAAGTTCAGAAACCAGTTCAAGCTAAAGCATCCAATAGCCTGGAGAGTTTGCTAAAGACATATCTAGCAAAGAATGATGCTTTAATCCAGAGCCAAGCAGCTACATTGAAAAATTTGGAGAAGCAAGTGGGCCAGCTTGCAACTGAACTTAGGAACCGACCACAAGGTGCTTTACCTAGTGACACGGAAAATTCGAGAAATCTGGGGAAAGAACATTGCAAAGCGTTGTAATTGAGGAGCGGAAAGATAGTAGAGCCCAACACTGTTGAAGTTAAAAAGGAGCAAGCTGATGCTCAAGACTCAGAAGAAGTTCAACCAAGTGTTGAAACCCCAGTTTCACTAGAACTGAAATCTACAAAACCATGCAAAGAAACCTCAGGACCAGTTAATTCTGATCAACCAACAACGTCGTTATAGGCAGAATTACCGCCAAAGGTGAATCAACCAGAATCAGTTCCAGTAATGAAACCACCACCACCTTACCCTTAAAGACTTCAAAAGCCAAAGCAGGAGATTCAATTCAAGAAGTTCCTTGATGTACTCAAGCAACTTCACATCAACATCCCGTTGGTCGAAGCACTTGAGCAAATGCCGAATTACGTCAAGTTCATGAAATATATCTTGTCAAAGAAACGAAGACTAGGAGAATTTGAGATGGTAGCTCTGACGAAGGAATGAAGTGCATATCTTCAGAACAAACTACCCCCAAAATTGAAGGATCCTGGATGTTTCACCATACCATGCAACATTGGATCAACATATTGTGGTAAAGCATTATGTGACTTAGGTGCAAGTATAAACTTGATGACTATGTCAATATTTAGGAAGTTGGGGATAGGAGAAGTTAGACCAACTACGGTTACACTTCAACTAGCAGATCGATCCTTAGCGCATCCAGAAGGAAAAATCGAGGACGTATTGGTATGTGTAGATAAGTTTATCTTTCCTGCTGACTTTGTAATTCTAGACTTTGAAGCAGACAAAGAAGTGTCAATCATCCTAGGAAGACCATTCTTAACAATTGGAAGGACCCTTATTGATGTGCAAAAGGGCGAGCTGACTATGCATGTTCAGGATGATCAGGTAACATTTAATGTTTTTAAGTCAATGCGATTTCCTGACACAATGGATGATTGTTTTACAGTAGCCGATTTAGAGGAATTAATAGTAGAGAAAGAACTTAACTGTTTTGATGACCCATTGGAAAGAATTTTGACATCAGATCCCCCAAATGAGGAAGAGGAGGACAAATACTCAGCTTTGCTAGAAGCTAATCAAAAGGGATTTAATCCACAATCCTGTTTTGAATCTTTGGAATTAGAGAAAAGAGATTACATGCAGCCAAAAGCATCAATCGAGGAGCCACCTAAATTAGAATTCAAGGTATTACCTTCACACTTGAAATATGTTTATTTAGGTAACGCCTCTACTCTGCCTGTGATTGTTTCAGCTGAATTAACTACTGAACAAGAAGAGAAACTTATCATAGTGTTGAAACAATTCAAGAAGGCTATCGGGTGGACCATAACCGATATTCGCGGTATTAGCCCATCTGTATGCATGCACAAGATCAAATTAGAAGATGGTGAGAGAGGAACGATTGATGGACAACAGAGACTGAACCCCATCATGAAAGATGTAGTGAAAAAGGAAATTATCAAGTGGTTGGATGCAGGTATAATTTACCCCATCTCAGACAGTTCATGGGTGAGTCTAGTCCAGTGCGTGCCGAAGAAAGGAGGTATCACGGTCGTGGAGAACGAGAACAACGAGTTGATACCAACTAGAACAGTTACGGGATGGAGAATCTACATCGATTACCGGAAGCTGAACAAGGCGACTAGGAAAGATCACTTTCCTCTGCCGTTTTTAGACCAGATGCTGGATAGACTCGCAAGAAGAGACTACTACTGTTTTCTCGATGGATACTCAGGGTATAATCAGATTACAGTAGCATCGGAAGATCAACACAAAATGACATTCACCTGCCCGTACGGTACATTCGCATTTAGACGCATGCCATTTGGTTTATGTAATGCACCAACTACATTTCAAATATGTATGATGTCTATTTTTACTGACTTGGTTGAGAAGTATTCGGAAGTTTTCATGGACGATTTCTCAGTATTTGGAGATACTTACGATGATTGCTTAGTCAATCTAGCTAAGGTACTAAGGCGATGCGAAGAAACAAATCTCATACTCAACTGGGAAAAATGCCATTTTATGGTACGAGAAGGAATTGTTCTAGGTCATTGGATAACGAGACATGGGATCGAGGTGGACAAAGCAAAAGTAGATGTTATCGAGAAACTCCCACCTCCAACATCTGTAAAAGGTGTTAGGAGCTTTTTGGGCCACACCGGTTTCTATCGAAGATTCATCAAGGACTTCTCCAAAGTGGCTAAACCCTTATGCAAGTTATTGGAGAAAGACTCGATATTCAAGTTTGATGAGGAATGCTTAAAGGCCTTCAATGATCTGAAGAATCGATTAGTCACGGCACCCATAATCGTCACACCAGACTGGAATTCGCCATTTATATTGATGTGTGACGCAAGTGACTTCGCCATTGGAGCTGTCTTAGGCCAGTGAAGGAACAAAGTTTCTCATCCCATCTACTACGCAAGTAGAACTCTAACCGAAGCTCAACTGAACTATACGGTAACAGAAAAAGAGTTACTTGCTATTGTGTTTGCTTTCGACAAGTTTTGATCTTATCTTGTAGGTACCCAAGTGATTGTCTATACGGACCACTTCGCAATTAAGTACTTATTAGCCAAGAAAGATGCTAAGCCGAGATTGATCCGGTGGGTACTTTTACTTCAAGAGTTCGATCTAGAAATTCAAGATCGAAGGGGAGTAGAAAACCAAGTAGCAGATCACTTATCCAGATTGGAGCCGCAAGAGGAAAATTCTCCACTTTTACCGATCCAAGAGACATTTCCAGATGAACATATACTGAAGGTAAATCATGTCCATAATATTCCTTGGTTTGCTGATTTTGCTAACTATTTAGCTTCTGGTTTGATGCCGACTGATAAAACTTATCAGCAAAGGAAAAAGTTTCTTCACGATGTGAAGTACTATTTTTGGGAAGAGCCATATTTGTTTAAAAGTGTGCAGATCAGATGATTAGGAGATGTGTGACAGAAGATGAAATACCGAAGATTTTATACCACTGTCATTCAGCTCCGAGTGGGGGACACTTTGGAGGTACTCGTACAGCGGCCAAAGTATTGCAAGCCGGATTCTTTCGGCCAACACTATTCAAGGATGCATACGCCTATGTGAAGAGCTGTGATCGATGTCAGAGGGTTGGAAATGTAACCAACAGAAATGAGATGCCTCGAACAAATATCATTGAGGTAGAATTGTTCGATGCTTGGGGTATTGACTTTCTTGGTCCCTTTCCTCCGTCTTTTGGTCACAAGTACATATTGGTAGCAGTAGATTATGTGTCCATATAGGTCGAAGTTGAAGCTTATCCGACGAATGATGCCAAGGTTGTGATGAAATTCTTGCAGAAAAATGTGTTCACGAGATTCGGAACCCCAATAGCTATTATCAGCGATGAAGGGACCCACTTTTTGAACAAGTTGTTAAAATGGTTGCTAGATAAACATGGAGTGAAACAAAAGGTTGCTACAGCTTACCATCCGCAGACAAATGGACAAGCTGAGCTAGCAAATAAGGAGATCAAAGGCATACTTGAGAAGGTAGTTTGCCTGAACCGGTGAGATTGGTCTAAGAGACTAGATGATGCTTTATAGGCTTACAGAACAGCATACAAGACACCCTTAGGAATGTCACCCTACAGGTTGGTCTTTGGGAAAGCATGTCATCTACCTCTAGAGTTAGAGCACAGAGCTTATTAGGCGCTTCGACAACTCAATTTGGATCTCAAGCTTGCTAAAGAGAAACGAATGCTCCAACTCAACGAGCTAGAGGAATTTCGAATGTTCTCATATGAAAATGCCAAATTACTCAAAGAAAGACTCAAGAAATGGCATGACAAGCATATCCGAGTTCGAGAATTTGAAGCAAGTCAGCAAGTCTTGTTATTTAATTCCAAATTAAAGTTCTTTTCTGGTAAGTTGAAGTCATGTTGGTCCGGTCCATTTACAATTCATCACGTCTATCCATATGGAGTTTTTGAACTCCAAGGTAAGAGAGGTAATTTTCAAGTTAATGCTCAGCATTTGAAACATTATTACGGAGGACCCCCTGAACGGGATAAAATCTCGTTCAGTTTATCTAACCCTTAGTTTTTATTGTTTTCAATAAATTATTTAGGGAATATTTCTGGGTTTATTATGCTCAAATAAATTCTGTTTAGGAGATTGGAACTTAAGCGGGACCGCTTGTGACCCTTCCAATCTTTCATGGGAATTGTTTGCATAATTTTCCAAGGAATTAGCCCCTAAATGACAAAATAAATTTTTAGTTTTTCAAATAAAAAAGGTCAATTTTGACCCAAGTCATAACTTGCAACTCAATTTCAAATTTTCATTAAGTCTAAGGACTTAATTATATTATTTTCAAAATTTGGTTGCTATTTTCGTAAATAATAAAAAGTAGGCGCCTCTTCTTGTAAATATTTTTAAAGGGCATCTAAAATAAATATTTTTATTTTCATACTTATAAATTATTGATAAACTTTAATATTTAATTATATTTATTATAATTTATATACTAACTTTTATCAACTTAGCTTAGGATTAAATAGCAATTGATAATTTATATGTGTTTATTCAATTATTAATTGTTGTTTATCATGAGTAAAATTAGAAGGGAACTCTTATTTTTAATGATTTAATTATTCTAAGAGTTCTAGTCTAGTTTATACTCTTCCCTCTATAACTTGCACCATGGATCCACTCCATTCACTCATCACTCAAACTCTCATCCACCAAAACACCAAGTGCTGCAAGGTCCCTAGTCCCTAAGCCACCCGGCCAGCAGCTACTCCAGCACATGCCACACAAGCAGTCCGCTCCAGCACACCCGCACGCCAGCGCCAGCTCTTGCCCAGGTCGGGGCCTCACGCCTGCTGCCTCTGCCCGTGCGCTTGCTGCACGCCAATGCCCCACGCCGACCAGCCCGTGGCCTGCCTTGCGCTGCACCTTGCGCGCCACCAGCTAGCTGCCTTGTGCGCCTATGCGCACATCTCCCTTCCCAACCTAAGCCAACCCTCCTTTAAATTCTCCCTTTTAATTCATTAGTATAGTTTTACTTTAGGAGTTTTTAAATTCTACAAGGAAGGTGGTAAGAATAATTTTCTTTCTTAAATTTAATTTTTATTCAATTACTTAATTTTTAATTTATTGAAAATTTAGTAATTATTATTAAATTTTTAAGAAGCTAATTTTTATTTTTTCCATCTGATATTCAGGTTAATTATGACTCGCAAGAGAACTCGTGCCTCCGCCCAAATCGACAAAACACAAAGCAAATTTCAGTGTGAAGAAGCCAAAGTAAGATACGAAAATATCTTCAAAAATCAACAGATGCATCCAGAGAAAGGCTTCACATTGAAGGAAAGCAACTACAGGGACTTTATGGCACGTATTCGTCAAGTTGCTGAAGCACTCAATTGGGAATTGTTTTGTGAAAAGAGACCAAGTGTGGATGAAGAACTAGTTCGTGAATTCTACGCGAACTTAACTTCAAGCGAATTGACTGAAGTTCCAGTCCGTGGAATCAAGGTACCAATAAATTCTAATGCTATTAATGAGTTATTTGAATTACCTGGTTTCGACAACGATGAATATTCCTCTCTGTTGAGCAATATTAAGCCTAAAAATCTACAAGAAATCCTCGAGGAACTCACAGTTCCAGGTTCTAAGTGGACTGTGTCAAAGTAAGGAATCCACAGGTGTCGGAGAGAGTATTTGAACCACTTGCGAAGGTATGGTTCTATTTCATTCGTTTCAGCCTTATGGCTAGTTCGCATGGGACTACAATCTCATTAGAGTGAATGGTCCTATTATACTCAGTTCTAACTGGAAAGACCATTGATGTGGTCAAAATCATCCTGAGCGAAATGCGAAATTGTGCCATTAGACGCTCTGGCCCTGCCTATTTCCCCTTTACGATCAGAATTCTGTGCTTAAAAGCAAAACTCCTTGCGGACGTAAAGAAGACAGAGTATAGTCAAGGCACAATCACCGATTGGGATCTTTATTGAGTGGTTGGAGATTCTGTTCTTCAGCAACGAATTGAAGAAAGTGAGGATCCTGAAGAAGCAGAAGATGAACCCACAGAAATCCTGCCAGAGCAATAAACTGAAGTCCCTCATGAGGCAGAATCAATGGAACCAGAAGCTGAACCTAATATCGAGCCATCAATGTTTAGAGCTCCACCGCCTAGCCCATATCATCGTGATGAGCTGTCGAAGCTGATGGACTTAATGCAACACATGCAATGGCAGCGACAAGCTTACTAGAGATATGCAAAAATAAGGGATGACTCGATGAGGAGTGCCCTCAAGAAAATTTATAATGACCCATTTATTTTTGTACTTGAGTTTCCAAATTTCATATTTGAGCCATGGGTTTCATCATCAAAGAAGGAGCAAAGCGATTCATGCAAAGGCAATAATAATGGAGCAAAAGATGAGTCGAATTCGGAAGGATCGGCGAACAAATAAAAAAGGGGAGGACTTCAACTTTCGTTTATTTCTTTCTTAAGTATTTTAGGATTAGGTTAATTCGAAATTTTTATTTTTGCACAATAAAATAAGAGATAGGAAGCATGAATAAAATATGAACAAGTCTCTGAGGCTAAAGTGTGGCAATAGATATATACATGTCTAGGATTGGATTTTAGAAAGAGCTTGGTACTTAAGTAGTTAATTTGACGCACCTCCTCTTTTCTAATTATCCTACCTGGTGTATAGTATCTATTCACTTTAAACAATGAGGACATTGTTCACTTTAAGTAGGGGGACCGAAAATTTGAATTCCACTCAGAATGAAATTTTCTTCTAGTTATGATTAGGACATATTTTTGTTCAATAATTTGAGATTTTGTTATTTATGCTAAACTTCAGTATTAATAAAGTTCTGTTATCTCAATAATTTATTATGTTAGCTTAATAAAGATATTAATGTATTTTTAATAAAGCATATAAATTCGTACCATAAAATTTTTAGTTCCCTACGAAAAAATTAAGTATGCATGAAAGCTTAAGTCTTTAGAATTGACTTAGTAATTTCTTGAGGCGAAATCCTAGGAAACATGGAATATTGAAAATGATTTAGGCAACTATTGTTTGAACCGTTTGAGCCTTTCAAGCCGACCCTGATAAAATTATCCTTTGAAACCCAATTTTGAGACTATATGGCCTAATTTTATTTGGACCTATGCAATATTTAGCCATCAATTTTCTCTTCATTACTTCTAAAATTGTCCCAAACACTAGACTCAGTACTATTCAGAAGATCGTTTGAAAATAAGTTTGGGGGAGTTGAAAACAAGTATCAATTGCTCGAAAATCTGTAGTACATGAAGCAAGTACTCGAGTTTGAGATTGTTTAAAAAAAAACATGTACTCAACATAAGTGATCAACAGAGAATAAGTTGGGTATCAAGGGTGAAATTTCCGAAGGTTTGAAGATAAGCTGAGTCTAGGGTTTGTAGGCCAAAAATTTATCTATCTTTTACCTACCCCTAAGCCTAGCCACGTTACAACCTTATTAAAGACCTATTGATTCAAAATTCCAATTTTACCTGCATTAGTGGAGAGAAATTGCTCTGTTCAACATATGAAGACATTAATTAAGCTTAATGATTACAATTTACTTTTTGAATAAGGAATTAAAATCAAATTGGTAGCGAGTAACATGTCTTTATTAAGAAACATTTAGTCTAATTTTGCTAGTATAATAATTGTTGAGAGTAATTTGAATGATATGAATGCTTAAGTAGCATAACTATCAAATTTCTTGTTCTTGAGCATAAGTATGCCAACATCATAATTTTGAAGAAAAATTGTAACATCCTGGATTTAGGGGTTATGCGTTTAATTCATAATTCAGGTGATAGTGGGCTTAGTGAGTGTTTGGATATGTTCTAGGGGTTTTGGGAACCCTAGGATGTGGGAGAGTGCCTTAGAAAAATATTAGATTTTAAGTCTAAAAGGGGGAGCTAGGCAAGGGAGGTCTTGAGAAAAATTGTGTGTGGTTTATGACACAACAAGTGAAGTGGTAGAGTGGCTTGGGACGTTACCTAAGGTGCAGGGAAGGTTGTGAAACACCCCAAACCCAGCCCACAAGCCCCGACCTGATCTGGTATGCTCCTCGATAAAAACTCGTTTTGTCATTTTGCAAAAACATGTAATTTTGGAGTAAGAGAATAAATTTGAAATATGAACTTGTTAAAAATCATTAAACTCTATGTTTTTAGAAAAATCATTTATCAAAAGAAAATTTAAAATTTAGGTCTTATTATTACTATTTAAATCCATAAGTATTTAGGTGTCAAAACAATTTTTATTTTAAAATACAATTATCAAAAATATTTAACTAATTAATTGAAGATGATCGTAGCAGAATATAAATTAACAATGTAAAAGAAACATAGCTAATGGCGGCCTTATTTTCTCCCATTAGCCTTAAAATCTTTGATTTCTTTCCCAAACATCAAACTTACCTTAAGCAAATATTCTACTTGCCAAAAGTTGAAAGTCCAACCCATCATAAATTTGAATTGACCGTCCATTAATGCTAGGATGCACAAAATATAAAATTCTCAAAATGCCTTCCATGTTACTCGAACCACTTCCCTCAAGCAACTTTCCAAGCTCCTTATCCACCTTGCCAGTAATTCCTCTTGTGCTTTAATTTAACACTTAAATTAACTTAAGTGTCAAGCTCACCTAATCCACTTCATTAAATAAACCATACTAGAATTATTCTAGCTTCCTAAACAAAATCAAACCTTCACAAGACTATGCTAACACACAAACAATACTACCCGAGCTAACACAAGTAATAAAAATAATACTCAAATTTTTCCTAAAGCCCAAGGTCCAATTAGCCCAATTCTACTAGGCCCAATTTCAGGATGTTATAGATCTACCCTCCTTAAAGAAATTTCGTCCTCGAAATTTCCAACTAGCTAACAGTCATACCTCCTATCTCGCCACACTACGCTCTTACTGCGCACTCTGATCTTAATAAAACCACAATGTACTTTTTTAACAAAATCTTGAATCCTTTTTCCCACAACCAGACATCTAATTCACAATAGCAAACCGTTATCTAACACTTACACTTATACCAAAAATTTTCCTACATTCAGCCATCACTTCCAACCAAAACATACCTGACTTGAGAGAGAGGAAACAATCCCGAGCCTTATGCTCCTTAGACCCGCATCTCAAGCATACTCCTGACTCCCTCCAACTTTCTCCCGGATGACACCTTCCACAGAAATCGCAAGCCAAACAGTTCGATCATGCCTTGACAGTTTTACAGATCGAGATTGTGACCCTAGAGAACCGTGATCTCTAATCTTCTTGCAGTCCACAGACCCAACTCGAAGTGCTTCACCGACTCCTTTAACCTCCTCCAAAACTTCCTTAACTATCTGAGTCAGCTCATCAATCCCAACTCGATCATGAGACCCCGTCTCAACCACTAGCGATGCTAACGCCTCCATTTCAGAAATATGCCTCGGTGCCGAAGATCTAGCCCTAGCACAATCGGCCTTTACCACGTCCATGACGACCACGATCTCGAGTGCTCATGTCTAACGTCTCGACTTTTCTTATTAAAAAGTTTTATGCATTAATCAATATTCCACTTTCTTTAAAGCACAGTTTTATGAAAAAGTTTCTATAAGTGGTTGTTTCGCGTGCACATCCAACCTATAATTTTGGGTCTCTAAAGTAGTTCCTACTACTATATAGTCATATCAATATCATCATATCATCAAAATCAATAGTTTGAGGTACTTACCAGGGCGGATCGGTGCCGGAGACTCGGTGCCATGCCTTTCTAACCATAAAATTTACAACAATAACATTTTAAAACCATACTTTAAAACATTTTGGGCCTCGGGCCACAGCCGAGCTTTTAAACTTAGCTCTGATACCAATTTGTAACACCCCAAACCCGGCCCACAAGCCCCGACTGGATCTGGTATGCTCCTCGATAAAAACTCGTTTTGTCATTTTGCAAAAACATGTAATTTTGGAGTAAGAGAATAAATTTGAAATATGAACTTGTTAAAAATCATTAAACTCTATGTTTTTAGAAAAATCATTTATCAAAAGAAAATTTAAAATTTAGGTCTTATTATTACTATTTAAATCCATAAGTATTTAGGTGTCAAAACAATTTTTATTTTAAAATACAATTATCAAAAATATTTAACTAATTAATTGAAGATGATCGTAGCAGAATATAAATTAACAATGTAAAAAAAAACATAGCTAATGGCAGCCTTATTACAAAAACATATCCCAAATTTAAATCTCAAAATTATATAAGTAACGTAATAAATTTAATAATAAGGAAAAAAAAAACCCATTTACTGAATTGAGCAATGGCCACCACGTAGTCCACGCTGACCCGGTCCAAATCATTGTGTATCACCTGAAATGATATCCCATAAAAGGGTGAGTCCATAGACTCAATGTGTAACAATACACTAAAAAGTCCAATCGATCATAGCAAATAATAAATTGTTTAAATCACAAGTACATATAAAATGAAATGCAATCCCGAACCCAACTTAGATATCCATCCGCTACACACCACCCGTACCTACCAATCACACCGTGGGGATTACTAAATCGACCCTCCATCCGCTACACACCATCGAAGGCAGTTGCTGCAGTCAACATGCACATCGCCCTTATAATCGTGGCATAGCCACCAGATAATTGTGACAGAGTCACCGGATTCATAGTATCGTGACCGAAGTCACCGGATTCATAATATCGTGACTGAAGTCACCGGATAATGTGGTAAAACCACCGGAACACTTCCCCTTTCAATATTACCCATATGCCCATGCAATAACATATTATTTCATTATCATGCCTTATACCCCATAATCATATCGGAATCGGACACATTTCATATTATGCATATAGCATTATTAACGATGCAAATATCATGCCTTGTACATTATCCCAAAAATCATAATCAAATATCGAATATGTTTCATATTAAAATCATACATAGTACGAAGGAATAACGTACCTCAATTCACCGTACCATTGAATGGTTCCCGAAGTCATAATCATTTATATTTCTTTATAAACGCATTTTTTATCAATAAAGCTATTAATCTATTAGAAGTTTAGTATAAGTTACACACCTGATAATAGTGATAACTAAACTTTCCCGTTCGTCGATACCCTCGGAATCTCGAACAACATCTATACGTGATTTCTCTTCGATTGATGGTTCATAACCCGATGATGAACCACGAACAAACAATGGCTCGGGGGTACGAACGACTTCAAATAAATGATTATCGCCGACAGAGGGTCCACATCCCGGTGGAAAGTCTCGAACTCCCGATACAGCCCTTCGCTTGAAATTTGAGGGTATAGCAGAACCACCCCTCTTCCAAACACTATGAACTGCTCTTTTCGAACCCATACTTGATTCTCCAAAATCTAACATTCACGGAAAGAAGATAATAAACGAACGATAGAGTCCCCTAAAACTTAATCGATTAGAAGACCATCTAAAACGATATAACAAGCATAAAGATCCTTACCTTAACACTTCAATTCAATTCCGATAATCGTCACTTACCTAAAGAGTTGTCAAAATCCTTGAATAATAATATCCTTTTCCACACGATCTTAGAATGGCTATAGTCGACTATCAATAAAGAAATAATCAACACTCCACTATACCACTACCAAAATAAAAAGATTTGTTTGAAAGAGAAGAGAGAAAGAAAATTCGGTCAAAAAGATCCTCACAAGACAAAACTATTACGGCAAAGTGATAGAGTGAGACACAAATAGGATTCGGCTAGAGCAAATAATGGAAGAAAAGAAAAGAGAAATGAGAGAAGGAAAATTCGGCCAAAGGAAATTAAAATAAGAATTGTGGATTATTGAACAATATGAAAAAGAATGAAAAAGAGAGATGAGAACTAGAGAGGTTGTTTTCGGTTACAAAGGAATAAGAGATGAGAGGGAGGTTTCAAAGAAGATTCGGCCAAAAGCCTAAGAGGGAAGAAAAATCAACAACACCTAATGGACATTCGGCTATGGCTCACTATGATGCACTAGAGAAAAGTTGGTAAAGTTCTAAAAGAATAGGTTTTTGGTTAAGACACAAAACAAAGAAAGAAAGCCAAAACTAAAACAAAATTGAACCTAAATGCCAAGAACATATTCGGCTGAGGAAAAGAAAAATGCCAAAGATGCACAAAAATGCTAAAAATGACCAACCAATTCCCCCCCAAACTACCTATCAAAATTCGGCCACCCCCCTAGCCTTACATGCCGTCCACATACATGATCTCCCAAGCCAAAACTTACCACTCAATTCTTACCATAGCAAGACACCCCACATCATGCCTTATTTTCTCCCATTAGCCTTAAAATCTTTGATTTCTTTCCTAAACATCAAACTTACCTTCAGCAAATATTCTACTTGCCAAAAGTTGAAAGTCCAACCCATCATAAATTTGAATTGACCGTCCATTAATGCTAGGATGCACAAAATATAAAATTCTCAAAATGCCTTCCATGTTACTCGAGCCACTTCGCTCAAGCAACTTTCCAAGCTCCTTATCCACCTTGCCACTAATTCCTCTTGTGCTTTAATTTAACACTTAAATTAACTTAAGTGTCAAGCTCACCTAATCCACTTCATTAAATAAACCATACTAGAATTATTCTAGCTTCCTAAACAAAATCAAACCTTCACAAGACTATGCTAACACACAAACAATACTACCCGAGCTAACACAAGTAATAAAAATAATACTCAAATTTTTCCTAAAGCCCAAGGTTCAATTAGCCCAATTCTACTAGGCCCAATTTCAGGATGTTACAGGTTGCGTCAGCAAGGAGTTCCAAAGGGGGAGGTTCGAGTCATGTGGGCAGCAAGGGAGTGTGGTTTTATTTTGCTTGTTGGCGTCAAGAGAGGGGAGAAGTGTTGGTCGGCACTTGGACTTTAAGGGATGAGGATGAGACTTGGTTTTTCTTTTTAAAATTCGGCTAAGGGCAAAGGATAAAGGTGGTCTCATTCAAATTCTTTGAAGGAGAGGCAAAGAGGAAAAATAGGAGAAAAAGGTGGGATTAGATAGGGGGATAGGGTGTTGGCCGAATGTGGGGTTTTGAGGGTAGTATAATCGGTTTTGAAGTGTGTAGGAGGGGGTGTGCCGAAATTCATAGTTATTAGTTTTGTTTCTCCCTTTTTTCTTTAAGTTTCATTTTTTGATGCATTAAGGGGCTGCCGAATTCTTCTAATCTTTTCCCAATTCATCTTTCTTTCTCTCCAACCTTAACCGTACCTCTCCCTCTTGTGGCCGAATATTCCATCACTATTTGCAGGCTTAGCCGAATCTCAAGGTGCCCTTATTCTCTCTTCTTTGTCGCAAGTCTTAAAAGCCGAAATCTTTCTCTTTTCTTGTCGTTTTGCTAAAGCCAATTCTTTGAGGCCGTCAACTATTCTCTCTTAGTCTCTTCAAGCGTGTGGTAGTAAGTAATCTCTACTTTAGTAGTTGGTTTTGCTTCTTTTTCTATTTTGGTGCTGAAACCAAGTGTTTGGTCTTGGTTTTTATGGATGGCCGAATGTTCTTAGGGCCATAATCTTGTGTTTCTTTGTTGGTAGCTAGCGTAAGGGAGCATTAAAGGAGTCTCTTGGGTTCGACTACTCAAGGTAAGGGTTAGTTTCGGCCAAGGGTTTTTTTTCCATAAGTATTCTTGTATTAAAGCCGATTCTAACAATGGATAAGCAGGGATTTCGTCAACTCCATAGACAAGTGGTGGTTTTCGGGTTTTAGATAAGCAAGGTAAGTGGGTTATGGTATTCGGCCATAGGCCATTTTGTCTATTAGTGATGACCGATTCTGACTGTGATTATTTAGGGGCAAATCGACAGAAGTAAGCAGAAGCTTTCGGGATTTTGATCCATTTGGTAAGGGAGTTAAGTTGTAGTTTCTATTCGTTTAAGATCTCGTATTAATCGGGTTTTGATTAGAGTGTTCTTCGATGGATGCGAGTGCCAGTCAAGGAGGAAAAGGGGTAGTCCCTATCCCTAAGTTTAAGAAGAGATCAGTCTCTGCAGTACGGGATTGGCCACCGGGGTGTGGGCCAGCATCAGAGCAGGAGCGTAGGCAGATAGCGGTAGTTACGATTAGTGACAGCATCTGTATTGAGAGCGTAGTACTTCAGGTTATCAAGTGTGTGATTAACCCACAATTTCCCGTTTGTATGTTATATTTGCATGTGTTATGAATATGTGATTAATGCAGTGGAAATAATGAGATGGGTACTCTTGAGTGAGTATGTCGATAATCAGGTCAGTATTAAATCTGATAAAATTGTGGTTATTGGTGTATATATGTGTGGTATGCCGAATAACACGTTCATGCATGATTCATCATGACACTATCGTATGTTGCATGTGCATGGGGTGGGATTTGTATATATGAAAGAAGGACAGGGTGTACATTTATGTACGTGGTTTAGTGATGGCTACGAGCCTCACGTGGATTGATGTTTGGCTCTGTGCCTCATCGTGGTTGGTATCGGCTTTGTGCCATATCGTGGTTGGTGATGGCTATGTGCCTCATCGTGGTTTGATGTTAGCTACGAGCTACATCGTGGATTGGCGCTGACTGAGGTCGCATTGTGGATTAATTGTGATTTATTTCACGTGGACGGCATTGATTGCCAAATTGGTGTGTAGAGGTTGGAGGGTTGATTTAGTAATCCCCTGGTGTGTGGTGGCTGGATACGGGGGTGTGTAGAGGATGGACCCTAGGTTGGGCTGGGTGCATTGTGCATTACTATTTGATATGTGGATTGGTGTGGATATGGGCTAGGCCCATGAGTGGAAATCTGTGGACTAATTGCACACTGAGTCTGTTTGACTCACCCAAATTTTTACCAAACATCGCAGGTGATACATGACGCTTGGACCGGGTTGGAGCGGATACGAGGTGGCCATGCAGATGATGTTTTACTTGTTTTACGCATTTATTATTTTCAGTATTTTCGAACAATGGTTATTGTAATAAGGGCCACTTAAAGTATTTGGGAATTTTTATTATGGATTGACGATTAAATTACTATTTGGAAATGTTTCCCTTATTTTTAGCAACTTATATCTTAAAACTATATAGTATAGTTTTAAATCCGGATATTTTGCTACAACCTAATATTACTTGGAATTTTCAATATACGATATTTTACAAATGACAACAAATTTTCATGTTTTCACCCTAAAGTAAATTCTGTTTTTAAGCGTTTTCCTCAGTAGCATTCTGAATTCGGCCGTGGAGTTTGGGCCGGGTTTGGGGTGTTACAAAAATTGTTATGAAGGAAGTTTTTCAAAGGTGTTTCCAAGAAAATTCTTTTCAAATTTGTGCATTACTCGGGACGAGCAATGAATTAAGTTTGGGGGTGTGGAAACACGAAAATTTATATACTTTTTCATGCCCATTTTGACCCAAATTCATGTGGTTTCGAGTAAATTCTTGTCGGAAAATAATTAAATATTATAAAATAATTAAATCGTGCTAAGAATATGAACATGATGAGTTTTAATTAATTTTATAGTAAATTTTGCTTAATTTTGACTATTTTCGACATATTCGCACAAAGGGCGAAAATCGGCTCGACAGACACTGCTCGAAGAACAAAACCGAGAAGCAATGTAACATCCCGAATTATTGGGCCTATGCATTTTGTATGTTGACGGTTTAAAATATTCAATTGAGGGTTAGGGGTCCAGGTTGGGCACAAGAATGGGCTGAGACCTTGACTAAATATTCTGGTTGGTCACTCTAGGGTTTAAAAATATTGTATCTGTGTTTAAAAATATCAAGTTGGGCTTGTGGCCCAGTGGTCAGTGGCGCCACTTGGGGAGGAAGGAAGTGACGCTACACAAGGGAGTAAGGGGCCCAAATTTAAGTTTCATGGAGCCCAATTCTTTTAATTTAAGCTAGCTAATTTTAAGCATTAGGGTTAGGTGGAGTGGAAGGCAACAAGGCTATTATTTAGGGGATTTTTAATGTTTAAAATATGTGGATATTATGTTGATAGAGGAGGGAGGAGTTGGAGCTAATTAAGTCTCTTTTAGATGAGTTAGTAGATTAAGATAAAGGAGAAAAGATAGGATTTATCTGCAAGGTTAGGTAAGTGCCGAAATTTCTATAAATAGGAGGGGATAGCTAATCAATTCTGGCATTTGAACCCTACTCTTTCTTCTTTTCCTGTGCCGAAAATTTGAAGGCCATCTCACTTGTTTTCTTTTCTCATCTTTTCTCTTCCAAAAGTAAAAAATCACCATTGTTTTCTCACCTCTTCTTTCTTTTTCTTTGAAATTTCCTTTTAGCCGAATCTTTTGATCTCCATTGTTATTCTTCTCCCATTCACTAAAAGCCAAAACTCCTCATTCAATTCTTCTAAAAGCCGAAAAACACATCTAGTTCATCTTTTCAGGATTTCCTTAAAAAGCCGAAACTCCTAGATCTCTAATCTTCTACGCTTCGATCTTCTTCTGTGATTGTCGAATCCTTCCACAAGGGATAGCCGAAACCTTCTGTAGAGGTAAGTATCGATTTGGGTTTTCTTTCAATCCTTTTCGACTTTTGGAGGCCATAGCCGAGTGGCTAAATAGTTGGTTAATCTCGTGTTTTCTCTCATTTGTAGCATTACGAGATTTGAAGGGGATTCAATCGCTTAGATTTCTAAGCTAGAGTTCATTAGCATTCGGATCGTATCACTTTTGGGATTTCAAGGTAAGGAGATTGGTTAAATTAAACATATAATTCGGGTAAAACACTAACCCTTGGCCGAATATAGGAGAGGCCTTATCTTCGCGTTCTTCCGGCTTTTGAGCAAAGCTGTAGACAAAGGGCAATAGGTCTGATTAGTGAGGATATCGACATAGAGAGTAGTCCTACGCATTAATCAGGTGTGTAACTTTTCACACCATTAGATTGTTTGTTAATATATGCTTATAAATCTACTTATATTCTGTTAAATGCTGAAATACCGGCATGGCTATTGAAAACACGAAGAGGGTAAAAGCGAATCACCAGGTTAGTGATCTCTGTCATTCATAAGTGAATGTTTCTGCTGATGATATGTTATGTATGTATGTCGATTTCTGTGATTGCACGGGGTTGGGTGATTGATGAAAGGGGAAGTGTTCTGTTGTAGTGGTTTCTGCCATGATCTGTTGTAGTGGCTATTTGCCATGATCTGTTGTAGTGGCTATTTGCCATGATCTGTTGTAGTGGCTATTACCATGATCTGACGATGAGCAGCTAACTGCAGCATGACTGCCATTGATGGTGTGTAGCGGTGTGGGTTGATTGTAGAAATCCCCAATGGTGTGATTGGCGGGAAAGGGTGGTGTGTAGCGGATGGAAACCTAGGTTTGGGTTGGGCTTTGCATATTTTCTGATATATTATGCTTTGTTATTTGTTCTGTGGGGCTAAGGCCCAATCTGATGGTGCACGAGGGTTGCACACTGAGTCTCGTGACTCACCCTATTATTTAACATCTTTCAGGCAGCACCTAGTGCATCGGACAGGGCTGGAAAGGAACGCAAGGTGGCCATGCATGAGATTATTTTGGATAATGCAACAGACATTATTTTATTTACTTATATTTAATATTTTGGATTAGTTGGGCTTCTATTTCATTGTAATAAGGCCATGGGCCATTAGCCTTATATTTCCGGTTTTATTTTGGGCTTTTATTATTATTAAACATTTGGATTTTGCGTTTTAATTAAACTAAGGCATAAATATAAAATGTATATCCTTTACAAATTATCCAACCATTTAGTTTTCCCGAATAAAAGGTTAAACTCAAGAAAAATATTTCCCGAAATTGCGACATCTTTTAAAATCTCCTTAGTGACATGCTAGATCTAGTCATGGTGTTTGGGCCGGGTTTGGGGTGTCAGAAATTGGTATCAGAGCCCAGTTCAAAACTCAGCTTTGGGGTTTTGGGCTCAAAATGTTTTCTAAAGAAGGGTTTCAAAACATGCATTTTTTATAAATGATACAGGTTTGATAGCTCAGCATGGCACCTGCGTCTCCGGCCCAAGTCCGCCAGGTAAGTATTCTGAACTCACTGTGTGTTATATATATATGTGGGTTTGATGGGCTTCATAGGACGTAGACTATTTAAATTAGAACTTGATGGACTTTAGGGCTAGCTTAAACAACTTCTTAAATCTCATAAGACTTAATCTATCCAAACAAACCCGTGAACAAATCGCTGGATTAGGGTATGGCAACAGGCATGCGCATGTCTAGAATTGGATCCGGAAGAGCCTGGTACTTAAGCAGTCCTAGTGACTCACCTCCTCTTCGCTAGAATCCTATCTGGTGTGTAGTGACTATTCACCCTAGCCACGAGGATTTATTGACGGGCCAAAATCTATAACTAAAACCCGAAAGGGACCAGCCACCCTATTTCACAATAAAAAAAACCCAAGTTTTGTAAAATTTCCAAAGAAATGCACTTGATTTTCAATCAACCGTGAATTTATAAAATACCTATGTTTTGAAAATTTACCCGAAAACCCCATGTTACAAGAGTAACCCAGATTGTGAAACTAGATTTTCCAAAGCACCCCTGTTTAAAAAAAACACAACAACAACAACATCAAAATATCCCCGGTTTGTAAAATTACCAAATTACCCTTGATTTGCAAAATGACCAAAATATCCCTGGTTTGTAAAATTACCAAACTATCCTTGATTGGCAAAATGACCAACATAACCCTGATTTGGATAATTATCGAAATACCCTTGGATTTCAAAATTACCAAAATACCCCCAGATTGCAAAATTACCAAAATACCTTTATTTCACAAAATCACCAAGGAACCCTATTTTGGAAAATTACGAAAATACCCCTGTAGGATAAACTACGGAAAAACCCCTGGGTAGTGAAATAACGAAGATACCCTTATGTGATGAATGTGAGTTAATGGATGTTATATGTTTGTTGATGTGTGATGGTTGAATGTATGTGGTTGCTAGAATTAGGAGATAAACTTGAGACTGAAACTGTAGATAGGCTCGAATTCGAAAGAATTACTCTTAAAATTACTTCCCATAAGATTTTTCATGGTTAACTAGTGAAAGAAATTAATAATTCATAAAATTTCTAATTCAGATAATACGAGAATCAACGATGAGCGCTAGAAGAGGAAGAAGAGGCCGCGGCCGAGGCCGTCGAAGTGTTAGGACTGATGTGCTGACTCAGCTAGTTAGGGAAGTACTGAAAGAGGTTAAAGAAATCGGTGAAACACTTCGGGCTGAGTGCGTGGACTGTAAGAAAAAAAGAGATCGTAGTTTTCTAGGGTTGCAGTCTCGTTCTGTGAAGCATGTTAAGGTACGTCCAAACTTTCAGGTTTGCGAATATTGCAGAAGGCGTCATCCGGGTGAATGTTGGAGGAAGTCAGAAACGTGTTTAAAATGCGGGTCTGAGGAGCATAAGGCTCGGGATTGTTCAATTACCATTAAGTCGGGTATGTTTTGTGTGGATGCTATATTTTTGGGTTTAGAAACTGTATGCGTGCAATGTTTATATATTATTAAATTAGAGTGCGCAGCGAAAGCATAGTGGTGAGACTTGGGTAGTACGATTAATAGTTAGTTGGAAATTTTGAGGATGAAATTTCTTTAAGGGGGTAGAACTGTAACATCCTAAATTATTGGGCCTGTGCATTTTGTATGTTGATGATTTAAAATATTAAATTGAGGGTTAGGGGTCCAGATTGGGCTCAGGAATGGGCTGAGACCTTGACTAAATATTTTGGTTGGTCACTCTAGGGTTTAAAAATATTGTATCTGTGTTTAAAAATATCAAGTTGGGCTTGTGGCCCAGTGGTCAGTGGCGCCACTTGGGGAGCAAGGAGGTGACGCCACACAAGGGAGTAAGGGGCCCAAATTTAAGTTTCATGGAGCCCAATTCTTTTAATTAAATCTAGCTAATTTAAAGCATTAGGGTTAGGTGTAGTGGACAGCAACAAGGCTATTATTTAGCGGATTTTTAATGTTTAAAATATGAGGATATTATGCTGATAGAGGAGGGAGGAGTTGGAGCTAATTAAGTCTCTTTTAGATGAGTTAGTAGATTAAGATAAAGAAGAAAATATAGGATTTATCTACAACATTAGGTAAGTGCCAAAATTTCTATAAATAGGAGGGATAACTAATCAATTCTGGCATTTGAACCCTACTCTTTCTTTTTTTCCAGTGCCAAAAATTTGAAGGCCATCTCATTTGTTTTCTTTTCTCATCTTTTCTCTTCCAAAAGCCAAAAATCACCATTGTTTTCTCACCTCTTCTTTCTTTTTCTTTGAAATTTCCTTTTAGCCGAATCTTCTAATCTCCATTGTTATTCTTCTCCCATTCACTAAAAGCCGAAACTCCTCATTTAATTCTTCTAAAAGCCGAAAAACACATCTAGTTCATCTTTCCAGGATTTCCTTAAAAAGCCAAAACTCCTAGATCTCTAATCTTCTACGCTTTGATCTTCTTCTGTAATTGTCAAATCCTTCCACAAGGGATAGCCAAAACCTTCTGTAGAGGTAAGTATCGATTTGGGTTTTCCTTCAATCCTTTTCGGCTTTTGGAGGCCATAGCCGAGTGGCTAAATAGTTGGTTAATCTCGTGTTTTCTCTCATTTGTAGCATTACGGGATTTGAAGGGGATCCAATCGCTTAGATTTCTAAGCTAGAGTTCATTAGCACTCGGATCGTATCACTTTCGGGATTTCAAGGTAAGGAGATCGGTTAAATTAAACATATAATTCGGGTAAAACACTAACCCTTGGCCGAATATAGGAGAGGCCTTATCTTCGCGTTCTTCCGGCTTTTGAGCAAAGTTGTAGACAAAGGGCAATAGGTCTGATTAGTGAGGATATTGACATAGAGAGTAGTCCTACGCATTAATCAGGTGTGTAACTTTTCACACCATTAGATTGTTTGTTAATATATGCTTATAAATCTGCTTATATTCTGTTAAATGCTGAAATATCGGCATGGCTGTTGAAAACACGAAGAGGGTAAAAGCGAATCACCAGGTTAGTGATCTCTGTCATTCATAAGTGAATGTTTCTGCTGATGATATGTTATGTATGTATGCCGATTTCTGTGATTGCACGGGGTTGGGTGATTGATGAAAGGGGAAGTGTTCTGTTGTAGTGGTTTCTGCCATGATCTGTTGTAGTGGCTATTTGCCATGATCTGTTGTAGTGGCTAATTGCCATGATCTGTTGTAGTGGCTATTTGCCATGATCTGTTGTAGTGGCTATTACCATGATCTGACGATGAGCAGCTAACTGCAGCATGACTGCCATTGATGGTGTGTAGCGGTGTGGGTTGATTGTAGAAATCCCCAATGGTGTGATTGGCGGGAAAGGGTGGTGTGTAGCGGATGGAAACCTAGGTTTGGGTTGGGCTTTGCATATTTTCTGATATATTATGCTCTGTTATTTGTTCTGTGGGGCTAAGGCCCAATCTGATGGTGCACGAGGGTTGCACACTGAGTCTCGTGACTCACCCTATTATTTAACATCTTTCAGGCAGCACCTAGTGCATCGGACCGGGCTAGAAAGGAACGCAAGGTGGCCATGCATGAGATTATTTTGGATAATGCAACAGACATTATTTTATTTACTTATATTTAATATTTTGGATTAGTTGGGCTTCTATTTCATTGTAATAAGGCCATGGGCCATTAGCCTTATATTTCCGGTTTTATTTTGGGCTTTTATTATTATTAAACATTTGAATTTTGCGTTTTAATTAAACTACGGCATAAATATAAAATGTATATCCTTTACAAATTATCCAACCATTTAGTTTTCCCGAATAAAAGGTTAAACTCAAGAAAAATATTTCCCGAAATTGCGACATCTTTTAAAATCTCCTTAGTGACACGCTAGATCCGGTCATGGTGTTTGGGCCAGGTTTGGGGTGTTACAAGCAATTTGAAGTTCAAGGAAAATTTATTTCTAGCCAAAGACGGTCCAATTATGAAGATTTAATCATAATATAATTAATTTTAATTTATCCCCAATTTAATTTGGGCTAAATAAATTATTATTAATTAATTATGGGAAAAAGGGCTAGTTGAACCGCGCTGGTTGAACCGAATCGATTGAACCGAACCGGCCACCAATTGGGCAGCCCAAACCGTCCACAATGATGGCCCAAATCAGATTATTAGCTGATTAATTCAGCTTGCAAAGGAGTCCTTGAAGATCTTTCAAAACCTCATTCAAACCCCTCCAAAATTCACGGCTTTAAAGATTTGCCCATGCCATATTTAGCAAAGTTGAATCTTTCAACTTTCGGACATGGGATGGCCGGCCAAGGGAGCCTCTTTTGCTACTGCTATTTGCTATTTTTGGCAGCCTTGATCACCTATAAATACAGCCCCTAGCTGCTCATTCAATACACACCTCAAGCCTTCACATTCTTCTCTCTCATTTTCTCTCAATTCCCCATTTTCCCTTTTCTTTTTTGGTGTTCTTGTGCCGATTTCCCCTCTTGGAAAAGAGGTTTTTTCCAGCCATTTGAGGTAGCAATTGAAGTGTTCATAATCCCCTTGATAGCCGAGGACAATGAAGAACAAAGAACGGATCAATCAGACAAGCCACGGAGAGCCACCGGATTTGTTTCTTGTTCCCTATCTCTTTAAATTATTTGTTGTTGTTTTGACAAACATGCTTATGAATATTCATGCTTTTGAAATGTTTAATTTAATCAATTTAGCTTGAATTTAATTCGTGTTGGTTTGATTTCATTTCGCCCTCTTAGATTATTAAAATTGTGTTTATGCTGTTAAAGGCCTCGGTGAAATGTTTGATTAAGTAAAATCATGTTAAGTTATCTGGCATTATAATTGTTTAGATAGCTAATGAATTAATTATTTAAACGCATTGAAATTTTAATTAATGGACACAATACTTAATCTGTGCATGTTTAATTCTTCTAAAGTAGCTGAAGATTAAATTAGCATTGTATTTGATGATACATATGCCTTGCATAACTTGCAGGATTTTTGTGATTAAATTGTTTCAAGGTAAAAATACTTTGTTACTTCACATGATCTTTTATATGCTTGTTAGGTTGAATTAATCGTTTGCATCAACATAGGAATATGCGAGAGATTGTTTAATTTAATAAGTATGTATGTGCAATAACATGTTTACTAGTAGAAGTCTGTTTAATCGTTTGAATTTGCATAGAAATATGTACAAGAGATGAATGGATTTTTATTTGTAAGTATGTTCATAAGTTAGCAAATTACCGAGTTGCCATGTTTTAACAAGTATAAACACGAGCTTAATAATTCTAAGGTAAGAAATGTGATTAATCCAACACAATTATGTCATCTTGATTAAAATCAGTTTTTGAAATCGTGCATTAGAACTTTGTTTTATTTTTCTTTGTTTTTCTTTTAGTTTTCAAATATTTCTCAAATCCAAATATTTTTCCGTCACCAAAGTGTTTGAAACCATTTTCATAAATAATCCTTTTACAGTCCCTATGGGTACGATAACTCGACATTTACTTGTCACTTTATTACTTGTTACGATTGTGTACACTTGCACATTTCCACCGTTCCAGAAAGAAAAACAAATTCAAAAAGTGCTAAGGTCCTTTTATTTGCTTTCTTTTTTTTCTTTTATTTTCGTTCTTCGAATCTATTATATACCGACATATATTCTCATATTTTTACAAGAAGAACAAGTATATATATATATTTATCAAAAAAAAGAGGAAAAGGGAGAATTTTTACCTTTTCCAGCCAACGCGTGAGGTGGCCAGCGCCGGTGTCGACGGAGGTCTCCTTACCAGATTCTGGACCTGGTCCAGAGAGAAAACACCCTCCCCTTTTTCCTTTTTTTTGCCAACAGCAATCAAATGATTTTTTTTTAAAAAAAAATCAGCCTTTTATAGCAACAGAATACGACGTCGTTTTGCTTTAGGCTGTTAAACATCAAAACGACGCCGTTTTTGGCAAGATCCGCGCGCGCGACCCGACCCAGCCAGGGGATCCGCGTGTTTCTGTTAAATGGGATATTTATGCTCATGGCCCTTCTGTTTTTTATGTTTTTTAAATCAAGTTTATTAGATTTCTTAATTTCGCCCCGAAGATTTATTTGATTTTTTAATCGGGTCCGCACCAATGCTGCGCGTTTTGGAGGGAAAGGGTTATTTCCCTTTTTAGTCCCCCATGTAATCCGCGCATTTCAAATAGGCCCTTTCCTCCTTATTTTATTGCGGATTTGCCCCTATAATCCGTATTTAATTCGATTTTAATCCTTTTTTAATTATTTTAATTATTTTGCTAATAAATTCATTACTTTTTAAATTTATTATTATTATCATGTGTATTATTATTTATGTTAGTATTACTATATTCATTATTGTTGGTTAGTATTAATTTGTATTATTATTTTAATGATTATCATTGTTTTTTTATACTTATTTTTAAATGTTATTCTTAACATTATTGTTCATAATCTATTATTTTTCATATTTATTCACCATTATTATTTCCATTATCGTTACTCTTCTTATTGTTTTATTTTTCTCTTCTAATATCATTAATATTACCTTTTATTATTATTTGTATTATTACTTTTACTATTATTATTTTTATTATAACTGCTATCGTATATTTCTATATGTTTCTACTTATACTTCTATATATTTTTACTTATATACATTCCTATATATTCCTACTTATATATATATTAACATCACTTTTCGTTATCGCTATTATCATTATTATTATTTTCCTTTTCTTCTCGTAGAACATTCCATTTTGCTTATTACCCTTTTATTTTCTATTTATTATCCTTTTAGTTTATTGGTTTTATTCGTTGTATTCAATTTTCGTTTTATTATTGTTAGTTATATTTAATGCATTTATTGAAACACTCCAAACCAGACCTACGAGCTTTGACCAGATTTGGTATGTTCCTCAAGTAAACCGATTTTCAAATTCTTTTGTTACTTAGAGAAAAACTTGTGTGATTTTAAAAAAAATATTGTTTGGGTTGGGCTTGTGTTGAAAACAAACTGGATTTTTATATTAGAAAACCTTTTTTTTCTAATTTTAAGTAATAAACATATCGAGTATATTTTAAAATAAAATACTTAGTCTTTAACCTAATCAAAATTTGTAACACAATAAAACAACAAGTAGAAATAAAAATCGTTCATCATGGCCTTATGGCCTTATTACATCAAATAGTTTCCAAAATATTTCAAAGTACTAAAATAAATTCAAGAGTCCATAAAAATATAAACTTCATGTTGAGCATGGCCACCACAAGTACTACCGTCCCGGTCCATCACTGTTCATCACTTGAAACATGGTCCCACAACGGGGTGAGTCAAACAGACTCAATGTGTACACGACACTAAATCATAATAGAATCAAGCATACAATAGTTACACATTCAAAACATAAAATACAAGTTATGATGCATTCCCAAACCCAAACCTAATTGTCCATCCGCTACACACCCCCGTACCTGCCAGTCACACCGTGGGGACTACTAAGTCGACCCTCCTTCCGCTACACTCCAAATTGCGGTCTTAGGTCACCGCATTCGTGGTCTTAGGTCACCACGTTCAGATTACTGTGGTCTTAGGTCACCACTTTCAGATTACTGTGGTCTTAGGTCACCACTTTTCACTTCCCCTTTCAAAAAAACCCATATGCCCATAACATATTATGCAATTACATGCCCAAGTTCACATTCTTATCATATTCTCATGTTACGAATAACATTTTTCATATTCCTAGTAGAAGTAGGAAACGGACCTGAGTACTTAGTACCATATCATGCTACCTTAGCCACTTTCACATTCTTAATATCACATATATTATTTAACACAGCCATAAAACGTATTATGAAATAGTGTGGGGTACACACCTGATTCGCTTAACAGATTCCTTGAGATCCTGAGATCTGATCTACTGCCTTAGATCTCGAGTTCCTACAATTGATTAATCACTTTTTACCTTAATAAAAAGCCGTTCGGCAAAAATTCCAAATCCTAGTAGGATTAGTATTCTTACCTTGTTGCCGGTTGGATCACCAACAAATCCCGAAACTGTTTCTTGTTTCCCTAGGAATGTCGAAATCCTTAAAACCTTACGATAGACTTAATCTTAATCATCAAAACATAAATCAAGGCCTTTGGCCGAATATTCACATGTCTTACCTTAATCTTAGAAATCTCGAATACTCCTCCTTTTAGTCGTCTACTCTGATAATCCCGAAAGATCCTTCCATATTCAGCAACCAAAATATGTATGGGGTTAGATTATCTCTCGGCTAATCTAAAAGAAAAGAATGGAAATCAAACTTGCTCTTACCTTTGAAGAAATCGACAGCACCTATGCTTGAAGCCTTTCCAAGATTCGGCTTTTGAATGGATTGGTAAGGAGAAATAGGAAGAAAAGAAAGATGAAGAGATTGGCTTGCTTTACTAGGGTTTTTCGTTTTAACAAAATAGCAGAGAAAAGAGACAATTGGCTAGGAAAATTTCGGCAGAGAGAAGAGAAGGAAGAAAGAATTGATGAGTAGCCCTATTTTCCTCCTTTTATAGCCGAACTACTACTCAGAATCCCTTACTTGGCCACCACTCTTCTTTATTTGATAGCTTTATCTCTTTAATTTAAAATAATTAAAGAAATATCCTTTATTATCTCTTATCTCTTAATAAAAATAATACTAATAATAATCCTCTTTTAACTCTTCCTTATCTATCAAAATAAAAGAAATAAATCCATATTTATCCATCTATTATCTCTTCAAAAAAATAATCCAATTTAAATCCCTTATTTATCCCATTAATTGCCGAAATTTAAAGGGAATAAAACTCCCTTTTTCTAGAAGCCTTACCGTCCACTCCTCTGCTTCTGGAAGCAAAAATAAACCTCCTTTTATTTGCTTCCCAAGTGACTCGAACCCGGGCCCAACACCTTGCATGTGGCACCATTTCCAGAGGCCCTAAGTGGCATCTCCAGGCCACTTTTCCAAGCCTGTTTGTGTGTCAAATTTCACAAACTTTTTCTTTTAAGGCCACCTTGCCTTAATTTCCTCTTTTAAACTTTAAAACTCGACATTTCTAAGTCATTTCTAAGTTTCCAAAAATTTTCGTTCGGCTCTGTAACTTGACATTTCCTTACATTTCCTAGTTTCCAAAAATTTTCACTTTCCATTTTTAAACTTAACATTTCTATACATTTTAAGGTTTCCAAAAATGTTCATTTCCAAATCATTTCCATTCATTTTCGGGTTTCCAGAAATGTTCGAAATTTATTCCTAGTACATAAAACATGTCACTTCGTACAATTAAACCGAAAATGCATAGGCCCTTTCCAGGATGTTACAGTTCTAACCCCCCTTAAAATAATTTCGTCCTCGAAATTACTTACTAACGAACAATCGTACGGTCTAACTCACCCCACTACGCTATTGCTGCGCACTCTGATTTTAAAGAACTATCATACTTTCTAGGCACATTCTCTAGGTTCACATCCAAGGTTTCAGTCACTTCACTAGCAATACAAGAATAAGCTAACCCTATAACAAGCAAAGCAATTAAGGGTATTCCAGAAATAAGGAACGTACCCGTTGTCATATCTGGCACATCTTCCTCCTCGAGACGGCCAACTGCATAAACCAACCTTGGTTGCCTCGCGTCTGCACCTTCAGCATCTCTGCTTGGTGCTCCACGTCCTCGGCCCGAACCATTTTTTCCATGGTTCGGTCCACGACCTTGCTGAGGCTGCTGTCCACCTCTACCAGCTTGATTAACGTTCTGAGTTGCTGGTCGACTTTCATCTAGGTTCTTAGGACAATGCTTGATCACATGATCCTTGGACCCACATCTAAAACATCCTCCTGTTTTCCTCCAGCACTCTCCTAAGTGCTTCTTTCCACACACATCACAAGGTCGATACCGCCCTTCTGAACCAACTTGCTGACCTCGCGGCCCATCAACTCTAGGCCTCTTATTCCCATATGATCCAGACGATCCAAAACCTCTTTCTGGCCTATTCCGATCAGTGTTCTGCCTTGCAGAATCCTTAATTCCTTCAGCCACTTTAGCCTTTTCCACTAACGCAGAAAATTCCCGCTCCTGATGTGGCGCTATCAACAATCTCAGATCATCCCTTAGTCCATCCTCAAAACGGACACAACGCTCATGCTCAGTTGCCACTACTCCTCGAGCATACTGGCTCAACCTCAGGAATTCAGCTTCATATTCTGCAACGGATTTGTTCCCTTGAACCAGCCCCAGAAATGCTCTC
This sequence comes from Gossypium australe, assembly GCA_005393395.2. Taxonomy (NCBI): domain Eukaryota; kingdom Viridiplantae; phylum Streptophyta; class Magnoliopsida; order Malvales; family Malvaceae; genus Gossypium; species Gossypium australe. The sequence goes on along the minus strand of CM016617.1, from coordinate 84,344,787 downwards.
CTTTGCTCATCCGTATACCGGGTTCCAACATATTTCTTCTGAAATGCTTCCTTAACAGACTCCCAGGTCAGATCCTCAGCTGTGGCACCATCCCGAACAGTTAACCACCATTGATACGCCTCATCGTGTAATAGTGCCACCATTCCTTTCAACTTCTCCTCAGGGGTCAGATCAAGCTCATCCATGATGCACTCAGTTGCTTCCAACCAGTACTCCACTGTACTGGGTGCCACTCCAGATACTCCATGAAACATTTCAGCTCCATTTGCTCGAAGCTGTTCAGGCACAGACTTTCGATTTCCCAAATTTCCTCCTACCCTAGCCACCAACTCCAGAACTCGCAGCACAGCCTGCGACACAGCATCGTCCCCCGTCTGAGCTTGCTGCTCCACACCAACAGCTGGGAGTGGTGGTGGAGGTGGTACCTCATTGTCAGACCCTTGTCCTGATCTAACGGGTTCTGACCTAGTCATCCTTCCTCTACCTCGTCCACGACCACGTCCTCTAGGGCTCATTTCTAACGTCGTGATCTGATTAAACAATTTTATGAATTAGTACTTGTTTCACTTATTACCCGCGAAGAAGTTTTATGAGAAGAGTTTTAGGAGTGGTTCTTTCGTATTCATACATGCACACAGTCTTTTCATTCATTCATACATTCATCCATCAAACAATTATGAACTTCCGTTCATTCAGAGAAATGTTGTAGTTTTCATTGTTGTTGTCTTTCCACTACCCAGGGGTATTTTCGTAATTTGCCCTACAGGGGTATTTTCGTAATTTTTCAAAAGAAAAAGTTCCTTGGTGATTTTGTCAAGAAGTATTTTGGAATTTTTAAATTCCCGGGGTATTTTGGAGAATTTTCGAAATTCAGGGGTATTTCGGTAATTTTGGATCTCGGGGGTATTTTGGTAATAAACCAGGGTAAATTTGTAAAGTTTAATGTTTCCGGGGTATTTCCAAATTTTGAAAAACTTTGAGAGTTCTTTTTTGAGAATTGTACTTTCCAAAACGGTGATGTTGCAAAAAATTTGGAAATCAGGGTCATTTTGGTAATTTTGTAAGTCAGGGGCAATTTGTAATTTTCCAAAATCAAAGTATTTTGATATTTTGCAAATTAGGGTTTTTGGACTTGTTATAAAGTAATGAATTTTTTTTTGAATAAAAACTGTGGGTATTTTGGAAATTTCATAAACCAATGGCATTTTTGTAATTTTACCACTAGGGGTATTTTAGTAATTTTGTAAATCAAGAAATATTTCAGAAAATTTTTATGAGATAGCTTGTATAAATCAAAAGGGTAATTTAGTCTTTTTAAAACTAGGGTTTCCATAAAAATGTGGCTAATCCCTTTCGGGTTTTAGTTATTGGGTTTAGCCTGTGACTGAGTCCTCTTGGTTAGGGTGAACCGAAGCTACGCACCAGGTAGGATTCTTGTGAAGAGGAGGTGAGTCACTAGGACTGCTTAAATACCAGGCTCTTCCGGATCCAATCCTAGACATGCGCACAATGGTTGCCACACCCTAACTCGGCGACTTAACCACAGGTTTGTTTAATTAGAAATTAAAGTTTTATGTAACTTGTTGGGGTACACTAGTCCTAGAGTTCAAGTACTTATCATACTAATCTACGTTCCGTTCCTACCCTTCTACAATTCATACGATAATTCACACAAGAGATCGGGGTACTTACCTGGTGGACTGCGGGTCGGAGACTTAGGTGCCATGCCAGAAAAACCATGTTTATCTTCAAAAACTTATTTGGGCTCGATTCGAAAATGTTTTGGGCCTTAAACCCCAGGCCGAGAGTTTAAAACTAGGCTCTGATACCAAACTGAAACACCCCAAACCTGACCCACGAGCTTTGACCAAATTTGGTATGTTCCTCAAGTAAACCGGTTTTCAAATTCTTTTGTTACTTAGAGAAAAACTTGTGTGATTTTAAAAAAAATATTGTTTGGGTTGGGCTTGTGTTGAAAACAAACTGGATTTTTATATTAGAAAACCTTTTTTTTTAATTTGAAGTAATAAACATATCGAGTATATTTTAAAATAAAATACTTAGTCATTAACCTAATCAAAATTTGTAACACAATAAAACAACAAGTAGAAATAAAAATCGTTCATCATGGCCTTATGGCCTTATTACATCAAATAGTTTCCAAAATATTTCAAAGTACTAAAATAAATTCAAGAGTCCATAAAAATATAAACTTCATGTTGAGCATGGCCACCACAAGTACTGCCGTCCCGGTCCATCACTGTTCATCACCTGAAACATGGTCCCACAACGGGGTGAGTCAAACAGACTCAATGTGTACACGACACTAAATCATAATAGAATCAGGCATACAATAGTTACACATTCAAAACATAAAATACAAGTTATGATGCATTCCCAAACCCAAACCTAATTGTCCATCCGCTACACACCCCTGTACCTGCCGTGGGGACTACTAAGTCGACCCTCCTTCCGCTACACTCCAAATTGCGGTATTAGGTCACCGCATTCGTGGTCTTAGGTCACCACGTTCAGATTACTGTGGTCTCAGGTCACCACTTTCAGATTACTGTGGTCTTAGGTCACCACTTTTCACTTCCCCTTTCAAACAAACCCATATGCCTATAACATATTATGCAATTACATGCCCAAGTTCACATTCTTATCATATTCTCATGTTAAAAATAACATTTTTCATATTCCTAGTAGAAGTAGGAAACGTACCTGAGTACTTAGTACCATATCATGGTACCTTAGCCACTTTCATATTCTTAATATCACATATATTATTTAACACAGCTGACTCGCTTAACAAATTCCTTGAGATCCCGAGATCTGATCTACTGCCTTAGATCTCAAGTTCCTACAATTGATTAATCACTTTTTACCTTAATAAAAAGCCATTCAGCCAAAATTCCAAATCCTAGTAGGATTAGTATTCTTTCCTTGTTGCCGGTTGGATCACCAACAAATCCCGAAACTGTTTCTTGTTTCCCTAGGAATGTCAAAATCCTTAAAACCTTACGATAGACTTAATCTTAATCATCAAAACATAAATCAAGGCCTTTGGCCGAATATTCACATGTCTTACCTTAATCTTAGAAATCCCGAATACTCCTCCTTTTAGTCGTCTACTCTGATAATCCCGAAAGATCCTTCCATATTCGGCAACCAAAATATGTATGGGGTTAGATTATCTCTCGGCTAATCTAAAAGAAAAGAATGGAAATCAAACTTGCTCTTACCTGTGAAGAAATCGACAGCACCTATGCTTGAAGCCTTTCCAAGATTCGGCTTTTGAATGGATTGGTAAGGAGAAATAGAAAGAAAAGAAAGATGAAGAGATTGGCTTGCTTTACTAGGGTTTTTGGTTTTAACAAAATAGCAGAGAAAAGAGAGAATTGGCTAGGAAATTTTCGGCAGAGAGAAGAGAAGGAAGAAAGAATTGATGAGTAGCCCTATTTTCCTCCTTTTATAGCCGAACTACTACTCAGAATCCCTTACTTGGCCACCACTCTTCTTTATTTGATAGCTTTATCTCTTTAATTTAAAATAATTAAAGAAATATCCTTTATTATCTCTTATCTCTTAATAAAAATAATTCTAATAATAATCCTCTTTTATCTCTTCCTCATCTATCAAAATAAAAGAAATAAATCCATATTTATCCATCTATTATCTCTTCAAAAAAAAAATAATCCAATTTAAATCCCTTATTTATCCCATTAATTGCCGAAATTTAAAGGGAATAAAATGCCCTTTTTCTAGAAGCCTTGTCGTCCACTCCTCTGCTTCTGGAAGCAAAAATAAAACTCGTTTTATTTGCTTCCTAAGTGACTCGAACCCAGGCCCAACACCTTGCATGTGGCGCCATTTCCAGAGGCCCTAAGTGGCATCTCCAGGCCACTTTTCCAAGCTTGTTTGTGTGTCAAATTTCACAAACTTTTTCTTTTAAGGCCACCTTGCCTTAATTTCCTCTTTTAAACTTTAAAACTCGACATTTCTAAGTCATTTCTAAGTTTCCAAAAATTTTCGTTCGGCTCTGTAAACTTGACATTTCCTTACATTTCCTAGTTTCCAAAAATGTTCACTTTCCATTTTTAAACTTAACATTTCTATACATTTTCAGGTTTCCAAAAATGTTCATTTCCAAATCATTTCCATTCATTTCCAGGTTTCCAGAAATGTTCGAAATTTATTCCTAGTACATAAAACATGTCACTTCATACAATTAAACCGAAAATGCATAGGCCCTTTCCAGGATGTTACATTTATTCTATATGCTTGCTAGCATCGTAATTCACTTCCTACATTTTGTTATAATTATGCTGCATTTTCACTCGATAAAATTGTTTTCTTTCCCAAAGGCAATATTTTGTGTTTAGAAATTCGAGAGATCGTGCCCTAAAGTATTGGGTTTCAATTTTTCTTGTTTAATCTAAATAACCGAATATCCTTTTAAAAAAATACATTTTTAAACAAAAAGCTTGTTATCGGGAACTCGAAATGTCATGTCCTAAAGCATTGGATGTGATGTTTTGTTATTCCGAGATAAGATTTTCTAAACCAAGGCAATGTTCTGTATTTAGAAGCTTGAGAAATCGTGCCCTAAAGTATTGGGTTTGCGATTTTCTCGTCCATTCTAAATAACAGAATATCCTTTTAATTAAATTCATAAATTTTGAATGAAAGGCAAGTTTAGCCTCGAAGGTCGAGGTGTGGTGTCCTAACGTATTGGATATAACATTTTACCTTGAGACGAGACAGCCTTTGGCACACATTTTCAATTTCTTTTTAGCATCACCATAAAAGAGGGATCGTATTTTTAATTCTTTCAAGTTTTCAAATCTTTGACATTAAGACATCAGATAATCAATTAGGTACCAATTTTGGGCGTATCGAGGGTGCTAACCCTTCCTCGTGCGTAACCGACTCCCGAACCCATTTTTTGAGTTTCGTAGACCAAAATCTTTGTTTCGATAAATCAAACTGTTTATTAAAAATAACTGTTTTACGAGGTGACCCGATCACACCTCAGCAAAAAAAGATTGGTGGCGACTCCCATTTTTTTTATTTTCGTTTTCAAAACCAAAACCTCACCTGAGTTGTGTGACATCCAAAATTGCTTAAAAATCAAGCAAAAATCAAGTCAAAAGCCACCAAGAATGGCCGGCCACAATTTGAGGAGATTTGAAGAGGTTAACATTCACTCTTTTTAGCAAACTATCCACCTCTCCTCATCTATAAATAAGACCCTCTCATTCCTTCATTCATCATCCCTCAATCATTCTCATCATTCATCATTCTCTCTTCTCTCCAAATTCTCTTAGCCTTTCCATTCCCATGCCTAGCATCATCTCTTCATAGATATTTTAGCAATTAAGTCTCTTAAAGAACCCTTAGTCGGCCACCTTAGAGAGCCATCAGCAAAGGAGCAAAGCAAAGGAACAAAGGAGCCTCGTCAGTCAGAGTCTTGGGTGACAGCCACTTTGAATTGGGTTTAATCTTTCTTTTCTTTAATTCAATCTAAAGGTGTTTGCTATGTGTTCTTTATTCTTGTTTACAAAAATGTTATCTTAATTTCATTGAAGCTAGGATGATTGCTTTGATTAAATAATATTTATTTGATTCATGCTTATAATGTTTGTGCCTCAATCGATCATGTTTTCAATTAAAATCAAGTTTGTATTTCATTCATACGTGATTGAAATGCACCTAAATTAGCTGAGCTATCTTAACTAGATGGCGGCTAATGGACACATAATTGAAATGTGCATGCTCAATTTTGATCCTGACCCGATTAAATTGTAGGTTGCATAACAACTCTGACCAAGCTCTGTTATCTGCGTAGTTTTTAGATTTGTGTGATTAAACTGTTTCAAACCTGACACGTCCCTGTTACCTCACACGAATGCTAAGAAACCCTTAGTAAATAAGGATCAGTAAAATGCGTATTTACCAAGTAAAGGATTCCCAATGGACCTAATGTGGTTTCCAAACTCATGAAAAATTGAGTTGCCATTGAATGTTTTTCCGAATGTTATTAAGCATGTTGATAATAAATTGAGATTAATTAAAGTAATTATCCTAGTTTATTTATGTTATAATTGTTACAAATTGTGTTTAATTTTGCTAAAATCTATTTCATTCATATAGTTTGCGTACTTAGGATAATTTGCATTAGGGATCATTGCATTTAGTTTAATATATTTTAATCACCACTTCTTAACTATATTGTGTTTTTATTTACCAAATTGTTAATATAATTTTACAAATGAAGTAACTTAGCACAAATACAATTCCTGTGGAGATGATAACTCGATACTTACTTATTACTTGATAACGACTATGTACACTTGCACAATCCTACGCGTTACAAGTTTTTGGCGCCGTTGCCGGGGATTGTCAATTGTTGCCATAGTCTTTTTTTTGTGAAATTATTTATTTTCAATTTGATTCATTTCTAACATTACTAACTTATTCTTTTTAATTTTTGTGATTTTCTGATATGAATGCACCTATGACGGAGATCAATCGAGACACCCTCGAGCTGCCCAATGGACCAATTACACGTAGCCGTGCTAAACAATTTAAAAATGCCATTTTAGCTTTAGTGGCACAAATTTGGAACGACAAAAGAAAGGACTGCAAAAACACACCGAACATTTACAATTTATTTGAAGTCGAATATACTAGTTAGTTTGGTTGCTAGTTCATTTAACATTTTATTATGCATATTTAATTTGTCCTCAGTCATTTTTATTTTATTTATTTAGTTAGTATGAGTTTTAATATGTCCTTTGTTTGTGCCTAATGTTCAAATAAAGTGTTTAAATCTTAAACTATGTTCAATTAAATTTTACAGGTGTCAAAGGGGAGCATTTTAAAGGGGATGATACAAGCATCATGTGAAATAAAACCATGATCTTTCAAAAGTGGATGAATGGTGCTATATGGATGGCAATGCTTTGGAATAAATAAATTGGAGTGCAAACCATGATGGAATAAACAATTGTTATATGTTGCTTAGTGGAACAAATACATGCCATGATGGAATAAATAATTGTTTGTATGTTGCTTAGTGGAACAAATGCATGGACGGCAAGGTCAAATTAGAATTGAAAGAATTAAATAACATGTGCCATATTCAAGTTGTCGGCAAGACCAAAGTGGGATTGAAAGAACTAGATAACATATGCCATATTTAAGTGGACGGCACACCAAAAAGAAACGTGACCAAATTTCTCATGTGCACAAATAGAATTGTAATAGCTATGACAAGTTACCTTAGGCTTATAAATAGCTTGTTAATTTTTCATTTGTGGACACTTGGATTTTTATGAATGAATATTTCATTTGGTGAGTTTAAATTCACTCTCCTAATTCTTCAAGGTTCGAATTGACTTATCTAGTTTCTAGTGGAGTCAATTTTAACTTTGTTACGAACTTATCATCCTTTCGGGTGTGGCGTTCAATTTTATACCGTTGGTTCCTATCTTGCTAGATGGCGGGTCTCGATTTATTCAACTTCCTTTCAGTCATTTGAGACTTATAAGATTCGGGTCTTTAATATTTATTAAATGTTCCTTCTTGTTTCAAATTCCTATCCATCTCAACCACTTAATTATTTTTATCTCAAGCCTTTACCATTAAAATTATCTTTATGTTCAACTTAAACGAAAACTACCTAATTTACGATTGGGTAACATCTACGACTCGTTTTCAAACCTGAGGCAATTCGTATCATCTGGTATCAGAGCCAGGTTAAATTAGGCACGTTTTTTTATAATCTCGAGTGAGTTTTCTGAGTGAGTTTAAAAAAAAACGAGTTAAAAAAAAAAGTGTGTGAGGAAATTTTTGAAAAGTTTACAAGTTTTGTTTCATTACTTCTTTCCCGATCATCAAACCACCCTTCTTCACCCCAATGTTACTATACCGAAATTTTTTTTCCCTACCCTTACCTAAACAATTTATCCTTTAACTCTTTGAAATCGACCTACAAGTTGCTGGTAAGTCGAAGGCAACCTTCTAGAATTTAGAGAAGTGAATTCGAGTGGAAAAAAGCAAGAGAGATTTCATTAAAAAGAAAAACCAAAAATTGAGTGAAACACGAGTGTGAGTGTTAATAATTATTTTCCTTGTGAGTGAACAAGTGAGGATTGTGGTGAGGTTTCTTTAACTTTGTTCTATATGTCTAGAAGTCCCGAACGACGAGTAGTGAGCGATGAAGCATCAGATGCCGCTGGTGGTGGAAGAGGATTGCAACCCCAAAGGAATGTTCCCGGAGGTAGAGGTTCTGATTTACAAATGTAAGTTGCATTACGAAAAGTCACACGCTTGCTCCATTCTATCACCGAATGTTTGGACCAAAGAGATGAACAGAGACAACGAACAAACACTAATCCAATTCCTAGAAAGGGACAAGAATGACCTTGGCTGCATGACAACGACTTATACGAACCAAGTGAAGTTGACAGCAATCAACCTTCCGGACAAAATGAACGAAGAAGAGGTCAACGAGCACGTAATCGAAGAGATCGAGAGTGGGCCGACGATGACTTGAAAAATATTAAAATGGTGATTCCTGCTTTCCAAGGGCGATCAGATCCAGAAGCCTACCTTGAGTGGGAGAAGAAGGTGGAGTTAATCTTCGAGTGCAATAACTATTCGGAGAGTAAAAATGTGAAGATTGCTGCCATCGAGTTTTCTGATTATGCCATTATTTGGTGGGATCAATTAACAACGAGCTGAAGACGGAACGGTGAACGTCTACATGGGCGGAAATGAAGGCACTAATGCGGAAATGATTCATCCCAACTTATTATCACCGCGAGTTGCATCAATAGTTGCAAAGCCTAACTCAGGGTCATCGTAGTGTGGAGGATTACTACAAGGAAATTGAAGTAGCCACGATCCGAGCCAATGTGGATGAAGATCAAGAAGCCACAATGGCACGCTTTAGCACTGGCCTCAATCGAGATATCACAAATATTGTAGAACTACACCATTACATCGATATCATCGATATGGTCCACATGGCAATAAAGGTCGAAAAGCAGCTCAAACGAAAGTTACGTCTTGAGCAATTCCCAATAATTCTTCAACATCTAAGTGGGGGCAAGGGACCAATAAATAGGACATGTCGAACCGAGCCAAAGAAGCAAGTGACGCACCTAAGTTTAACAAGCCAAGTGGTGAGACGAGCAAAGGCAAAATGGAAGCTATTCCGAATCGAACCCGAGACATAAAGTGTTTCAAATGTCTGGGTCGAGGCCACATTGCAAGTCAATGTCCAAACCGGAACACAATGTTTATTCGAGATAATGGCGAGATTGAATCCGAAAGTGAAAGGGAGGATGATGCCAACGAGATGTCCCAAGGCGAGGAAGAAATAGAGCAAGCTGAAAATGGAGAGATCTTAGTGGTAAAGAAGAGTCTTAGCTTACAATGTGTCAAAAATGAGCAACAACGCAAAAACATCTTCCATACGCGTTGCCAAGTGCAGGGGAAGATTTGTTGTGTCATTATTGACGGAGGAAGCTGTACTAATGTGGCCAGCACCATATTGGTGGAGAAACTCGGTTTGACTACCACCAAACATCCCCATCCATATAAACTGCAATGGCTTAACGACGGGGGAGAACTTAAGGTGACAAAGCAAGTTTTGGTCACCTTTACAATAGGGAAGTATCAAGATGAAGTCTTGTGCGATGTGGTACCGATGCAAGCAAGACATCTCCTGCTTGGGCGTCCATGGCAATACGACCGCCGAGTGATGCACGATGGCTACACTAATCGATATTCCTTCAAGCATCATGGAAGGAATGTAACGCTTGCACCCCTTACTCCGAAGTAAGTGTTTGATGATCAGCAGAAACTCAAACTCTCTATTGACCAAGCAAAAGAAAAAGAAAAGAAGACAAAAGAAAAAGTCAAAAAGAATGAGAGAGTGAACAATAAAAATGTTGATGAGAGAGAAGAAAAACAAAAGAATAGAGATGCAAAAGAGAGTGGTAAAATGAGTGTTTTTTGCGGGAGCAAGCGATATACGTAGAGCATTATGTCTTAGACAACCGATGTATGTCCTATTGTACAAGGAATCATTTTTGAACACTAACTACTTACCCAAGAATCTTCCTTCTTATGTGTTGTCTCTGATTCAAGAATTCGAGGACATCTTTCCGGATGAGATACCAAGTGTGTTAACACCCATTCGAGGCATAGAACACCAAATTGACTTGGTGCCGGGAGCTTCTCTACCCAATCGACCTGCGTACCGGAGCAATCCCGAATAAACAAAAGAGCTCCAAAAGTAAATCACCGAATTGCTAGAAAAGGGATATATCCGAGAAAGCCTTAGTCCATGCGCGGTACCGGTGTTACTAGTGCCAAAGAAAGATGGTTCGTGGCAGATGTGTGTCGACTGTCGTGCCATCAACAAGATTACCGTCAAATACCGACACCCGATACCTCGACTCGACAACATGCTCGACGAGTTAAGCAGAACTCGAATCTTTACAAATATTGATCTCAAAAGTGGCTATCACCAAATTAGGATGCGAGAAGGCGATGAATGGAAAACGGCTTCCAAAATAAAGTTAGGTTTGTACGAATGGTTGGTAATGCCATTCGGACTTACAAATGCCCCGAGTACCTTCATGCGTCTTATGAATCATGTCTTACTAGCCTTTATTGGAAAATCGTGCGTTGTTTATTTTGATGATATCTTAGTGTACAGTAGGTCCTTGGAGAAACATGAACAACACTTGCGTGCGATCTTAGAAACATTACGAAAAGAGGTATTGTATGTCAATCTTAAGAAGTGTTCTTTTTGCACTGACAAGGTTGTTTTTCTAGGTTATGTCGTGAGTGCAAATGGCCTAGAAGTAGATCAAGAGAAAATACGCGCCATACAAGAATGGCCACGTCCTACGACGATCAGTCAAGTCCAAATTTTTCATGGATTGGCTAGATTCTACCGATGATTTGTTCCCAATTTTAGCACAATAGCCGCTCCTTTAACGAGCGTAATCAAGAAGACTTCAGCCTTCTATTGGTCTGATGAGCAAGAACAGTCCTTTAATACGATTAAAGAGTGTCTTGTAAAAGCCCCATTACTAGCCCTTCCTGATTTTACTAAAACTTTTGAAATTGAGTGTGATGCTTCAGGTGTTGGGATTGGAGCCGTTTTGACCCAAGGTGGAAGACCAGTGGCGTATTTTAGCAAGAAATTGAATGGAGCTACTCTTAACTATCCCGTTTACGACAAGGAAATATACGCCCTAATTAGATCGCTCAAAACATGGCAACATTACTTAAGACCAAAAGAGTTTGTTATTCATTCTGATCATGAAGCACTCAAGTATATTAAGGGCCAGCATAAGCTCAATAAAAGACACGCGAAGTGGATCGAGTACTTAGAATCATTTCCGTACATAATTAAGTACAAAAAGGGTAAAGAAAATGTAGTAGCTAATGTGTTATCACGAAGTTACACTTTATTGACTACCCTTGATTCTAAACTGCTTGGTTTTCATCACATCAAGGAATTGTATTCTAATGATGCTGATTTTGGAAATGTCTATAATGCTTGCGAGAGTGGTGCTTTTGATAAGTTTTACAGGCATGAAGGATTCCTTTTCAAGGAAAACAAGTTATGCGTACCGCAAGGCTGTATGCGAGACATGCTTGTATTAGAGGCACATAGCGGTGGTCTTACGGGTCACTTTGGAAGAGACAAAACATTGTCCACTCTTCAAGAACATTTTTTCTGGCCAGGAATACGAAAGGACATTGAACGGATCTGCGATCGTTGCATAACCTGCAAACGGGCTAAATCACGGGTTCAGCCTAATGGTTTATACACACCCCTTCCTATTCCGGACACTCCTTGGACCGACATCTCCATGGATTTCATCCTTGGCTTACCGAGATCTAAAATGGGGAAGGACTCAATTTTCGTTGTAGTTGATCGTTTTTCTAAAATGTCCCATTTTATACCTTGTTCTAAAACTGACGATGATGTGCATATTGCAAACTTGTTTTTTAGGGAAATCATACGATTGCATGGAGTTCCGAGAACGATCGTATCCGATCGGGACGTAAAATTCTTAAGTTATTTTTGGCGAACTCTGTGGGGAAAGCTAGGGACGAAATTGCTATTTTCGACCACTTGTCATCCTCAAACGGATGGACAAACTGAGGTGGTGAACCGAGTCCTTTCGACCTTGTTGCGAGCATTGGTGCAAAAAAATCTCAAAACGTGGGAAGACTGTCTGTCCCACATCGAATTTGCTTACAACCGAGCTGTTCATTCCACAACTAAATTTTCTCCCTTCAGGATTGTTTACGGGTTTAACCCTGTCACTCCTCTGGATTTATTGCCATTGCCTTCTGACAAATTTATCCATTCTGATGCTAGAAAAAAGGCAGACTATGTAAAGGAACTACATAGAAAGGTGCGCGAGAATATCGATGTGAGAACTGAGCAATACGTCCAAAGAGCCAACAAAGGTCGTAGACGCATTATCTTTGAACCAGGGTCTGGGTTTGGGTTCATATGCGCAAAGAAAGGTTTCCCGTGCAAAGGCGATCCAAACTTCTTCCAAGGGGGGATGGTCCATTTCAAGTACTTGAACGAATAAATGACAATTTGTACAAATTGGACTTACCAGGTGACTATAATATGACTGCAAGTTTTAATGTCTCTAATCTTTCTCCTTTTGATGTAGGTGATTATTCGAGGACGAATCAGCTTAAAGAGGGAGGGAATGATATGAATGCACCTATGACGGAGATCAACCGAGACACCCTTGAGCTGCCCAATGGACCAATTACACGTAGTCGTGCTAAACAATTTAAACACGCCATTTCAGCTTTAGTGGCACAAATTTGGAACGACAAAAGAAAGGACTGCAAAAACACACTGAACATTTACAATTTCTTTGAATTCGAATATACTAGCTAGTTCGGTTGCTAGTTTAGTTAACATTTTATTATGCATATTTAATTTGTCCTCAGTCATTTTTATTTTATTTTATTTTATTTTATTTAGTTAGTATGATTTTTAATATGTCCTTTGTTTGTGCCTAATGTTCAAATAAAGTGTTTAAATCTTAAACTATGTTCAATTAAATTTTACAGGTGTCAAAGGGGAGCATTTTAAAGGGGATGATACAAGCATCATGTGAAATAAAACCATGATCTTTCAAAAGTGGATGAATGGTGCTATATGGACGGCAATGCTTTGGAATAAATAAATTGGAGTGCAAACCATGTTGGAATAAACAATTGTTATATGTTGCTTAGTGGAACAAATACATGCCATTATGGAATAAACAATTGTTTGTATGTTGCTTAGTGGAACAAATGCATGGACGACAAGGTCAAATTAGAATTGAAAGAATTAAATAACATGTGCCATATTCAAGTGGACGGCAAGACCAAAGTGGGATTGAAAGAATTAGATAACATATCCATATTTAAGTGGACGGCACACCAAAAAGAAACATGACCAAATTTCTCATGTGCACAAATAGAATTGTAATGGCTATGACAAGTTACCTTAGGCTTATAATAGCTTGTTAATTTTTCATTTGTGGACACTTGGATTTTTATGAATGAATATTTCATTTGGTGAGTTTAAATTCACTCTCCTAATTCTTCAAGGTTCGAATTGACTTATCTTGTTTCTAGTGGCGTCAATTTTAACTTTGTTATGAACTTATCATCCTTTCAGGTGTGGCGTTCAATTTTATACCGTTGGTTCCTATCTTGCTAGATAGCGGGTCTCGGTTTATTCAACTTCCTTTCAGTCATTTGAGACTTATAAGATTCGGATCTTTAATATTTATTAAAGGTTCCTTCTTGTTTCAAATTCCTATCCATCTCAACCACTTAATTATTTTTATCTCAAGCCTTCACCATTAAAATTATCTTTTTGTTCAACTTAAACAATAACTACCTAATTTACGATTGGGCAACATCTACGACTCGTTTTCAAACCCGAGGCGATTCGTATCATTTTCTTTTCAGGTGTTTGTGAGCATAGATCGAATTATTAATTTACTCCTTATAGACCATGAAATTGAGAGAACTTTCAGACAAAAAAGACGTGAACGAACAGCTTAACGACAAGTCGAGATGGACCATGGAAATCAGAATCAAGAACAAGGTAATGAAGCCAATCATGTACGAAATTTTATCCTTATTGTCGATGATAGGGATCGATGCACCAGACAATATGCTGTGCCAGTTTTCAGTGAGTTAAATCCAGGAAGTAGAAGGCCAGATATTGAGGCAACCAAATTTGAATTGAAACCACTGATGTTTCAAATGCTACAAACGGTGGGCCAATTTAGTGGTATGCCCACGGAAGATCCGCATCTCCACCTTCGATTGTTTATGGAGGTGAGTGATTCATTCAAGATAGCCGGTGTAACTGAAAACGAACTGAGGTTGAAGTTGTTTCCATACTCGTTGCGAGATCGAGCACGAGCATGGCTCAATTCATTGCTACCAAGTTCTATATCTACATGGCAAGAATTAGTAGAGAGATTTTTTGGTTAAGTATTGCCCACCTAGCAACTTTCCAACAATTGGATGATGAGTCTTTGTATGAGGCTTGGGAGCGATTCAAGGAGTTACTTCATAACTGTCCTCATCATGAGATTCTTCATTGTATCCAGCTGGAGACATTCTATAATGGTCTCAATGCACATACAAAATTGATGGTAGATGCTTCTGCGAATGGTGTAATTTTGTTTAAGTCTTATAATGAGGCTTATGAGATCACCGAGATGATCACGAGTAATAACTATCAATGGCCAACAAATCGAACAACTTTAGGAAGACGTATAGCCAGAGTTCGTGAAGTTGACACCCTCACTTCGTTATCAGCTTAGGTATTGTCTATTTCCTCAATGCTAAAACAGTTTACCACTAATAATACTAATAATTTTGCAGCTCAGCCACCAGGTCCGTTTGAAGTAGTTTCTGTGTGTACTGTGGGAAAGGTCATTCTTTTGAGAATTGTCTATCAAATCCCGAGTCAATGTACTATGTGGGGAACCATATCAAAATAGGAGTGGACAAGGAGCCCAGTTCAACTTCTACAATGCTTCATGATGTAATCATCCTAACTTTTCTTGGAGTAACCAAGGAAATGGACAAAACAACAATTTATTACAGCAAAGACCCAACCAATCTCAAGGGTTAATTAGCAAGCTCCAAAACCACCTTAAGCTAAGGCATCACACAGTTTGGAGAACTTGTTGAAAGCGTACATGGCAAAGAATGACACTTTGATCAAAAGCCAAGCAGCAATAATGAAAATTTTAAAAAAACCGAATGGGTTAGTTATCTACGGAGCTTCGTAATAGACCACAAGGAACCTTGCCGAGCTATACTGAGAATCTAAGAAATTTGGGTAAATAACATATCAAGGCAGTGGCATTGTGAAGTGGTAAAATTCTGGAACCCCGATTGATTGATGTCGAAGATAAGCCCGTTGAGAAGAATCAACTAGCTGTTGAAATTCCTACACCAAATGAATCAAAATTTGCAAAGTTTGACAAGGTAAACCCTGACTTAGTGAATTCAGATATTTTAACATCTTTTTTGGATGTAGGTTTACCTACTCAGAAATGTTGTCTGGTTCAACCGAAAGTTCCATCACCTCCATATCCGCAAAGATTGCAGCAACACAAGCAGAAACATGAGGTGCAATTCAAGAAGTTTTTGGATGTTCTGAAGTAGTTATACATCAACATTCCGTTGGTGGAGGCTTTAGAACAAATGCTGAATTATGTGAAGTTTATAAAGGATATACTATCCAAGAAGAAACGACTGAGTGAGTGTGAGATTGTTGCCTTGACAAAGGGGTGCAGTGCGTTCCTACAGAACAAACTGCCACCGAAATTGAAAGACCCAGGAAGCTTTACTATACCCTATAACATTGGTGAATCTTACTGTGGTAAAGCTTTGTGTGACTTAGGAGCGAGTATCAACTTGATGCCTAAGTCTATTTTCAAGATGTTAGGGATAGGTGAAGTAAGACCTACAGCTGTGACGCTTCAGCTAGCAGATCAATCTTTAGCATATTCTGAATGAAAGATCGAGGATGTTTTGGTAAGAGTCAATAAATTTATTTTTCCTGCTAATTTCATTGTCTTAGATTTTGAAGCAGATAAGGAAGTGCCAATCATCCTTGGGAGACCTTTCTTAGCCACGGGATGAACGTTAATTGATGTGCAGAAAGGTGAACTCACCATGCGAGTTCAAGACGATCAAGTAACCTTTAACATTTTTAAAGCGATGAAATTTCCCGATCCGAAAGAAGAGTGTTCAGTTATGGAAGAAACCTTGCTTTCTATGGAAAGCAATTTTGAAGAAGATCCATTGGAGAAAGCCTTCGAT
Organism: Gossypium australe; assembly: GCA_005393395.2. Classification (NCBI taxonomy): domain Eukaryota; kingdom Viridiplantae; phylum Streptophyta; class Magnoliopsida; order Malvales; family Malvaceae; genus Gossypium; species Gossypium australe. The sequence goes on along the minus strand of CM016617.1, from coordinate 84,328,371 downwards.
CTTGACCCTTTAGAGGATGAAGAAGGTGAAGAAAACATGGCTTTTATGGAAGCCAATCCGAGAAATTTTATTCAATCCACACGATTTGAGCCGTTGGAGTTGGAAGTTAGAGAATTTGTGCAACCCAAGTTATCAATTGAAGAACCACCTAAACTGTAATAGTCCGATTTAGACCCTAGTCGGAATAGTGGTTTCGAGACCACAAATCTGAGTCTGAAAAATATTTTAATATTATTTTTCGTGCTTATAGTATGTGAATTGATATGTGTGAAAATTTCGTATGAAAATTTTATCGTTTGTGTGCCGATTTGATAAAAGGATTTAATCATAGAAAATTTAAAGTTGTGTTCTACTTGATGAAGTGCCGAATTGACATGGCTTCTTAAATGAGAGCTCCTTATTATGTGATTAGACCATAGTTAGTGGATTTTGACTTAAATGGTCATCCATTATGTGAAATTTTAATCTTTTATTAATGGACATTTTTGTAATTGATGTATTATTATGAATTAAAATAAACCAAGCATGAAAATATGGCCATTATCATCTTGGTTACCGAAATTCATAAGAAAAAAAAATACGGTTTTAAGCTTTTGTTTCACTTGGCCATTGCCAAGCACAATTAAGGTATGAAATTTGATCTATTTTTAATGATTTTTATGTTTTTGTGATTGTTGTTAAGTGTACTATCTAGCCCATGTCACAATTTTTGAATTTGATGAAGATTTTGAGTTATGCCATTGATGAAAGTGTGAGCTTTATGATGTTAGTTGATGAAAAATGAAAGATATGTGTTGGGTTAACATGTTTTGTATTTGAATTTTTTATGAATGTGAACATTATGGGCTAAATTGTGAAAATGAGAAATTGAAGGACTAAAATGTGAAATAAATGAAAGATATGGGCTTATATGGACTAATAGGATATTCGGCCAAGCATGTGTATAAGGAAATTATGTGTATTTTGTGATATTATTAAATAGGGACTAAAATGTCAAAATGTGAAAATGTGAGGGCTAATTTGTAAAATGCCCTAAATATGTGTATGTGGATTGAATTAAATGATTTAGTGAATAAAAGAGTTAAATTTGAATGTGTATAGATCAAGAACTAAAGAAAACAGATTTAGGTCAGGGGAAATCAAAAGTGGTTGAATAGCCGTTCGTTTCCGTTCTTTCCAGTATAAGGTAAGTCGATATACAAATAAATGTCTTTGAATTGAATTATTATTGCTTATATGTGAATGAATTGTGATATATGGCTATTTGAGCTGAATATGTTGAATCCGGGAAAGTTTCGATAATTTGATGACGTCCGAAAAGCCCCGTACGAACCATAGGAATAATTAGGATACATATGTCATGTCATAGGATTCCGATATGAGTTATCGTGTAAGACCACGTTTGGGACGTTGGCATGGATTTATGATTTACTTGTAAGACCATGTCTGGGACATCGGCATCGTATTTAATTTCGTGTAAGACCCTGTCTGGGGTAGTGGCGTCGATTTTGATTACATGTAAGACCACGTCTGAGACATTGGCATTGTACGAGCTTTCCGAGCTATCCGAGTATCCTGTTTGAGTCCAAACAGTTCAACGGGCATTTCGAGAAATGAATGAGTATACAAATGTGCATCTGAATTCCTGAATTCCGGTACGTATGTATGTATATGAAATTTGGCAATTGAAAGGTATATATGTATATGATCATTTGATATGTGAGCTACATTACATGATATGTGATTATGAGCAAGTGAACATGATCAATTGAGATATAAGAGAAATATGACTTGTGATTGTGTTATGCCATGAACCATATGTATGAAATGGGTTTTAATTGTTTTATGTGATAAGTTTATTTATATATGGCTTACTAAGCTTTTGAAAGCTTACTTTGTGTGTGTTTTCCTTGTTTTATAAATTATCAAAGCTACTGGAAGATCGGGGATCATCGAGGATCATCACCACACTATCAAACTCTATTTTGGTACCTTTTGGAAGTGTAAATGTTAAAAGTATGGCATGTATAGGCTAGGACTTGTGTGTTATGTTTTGAGATATGTATTTTATAGCCAAGTGATATGGCTTGATAATGAATGTGATTATGGAGTGAATTTAGTACATGCTATGTGATGCAATATTTGGCATGTTTTAATGTGCTCAGGAATGGCCAAAAGAAATGATCAATTTTGCTAAGTTTTGTGGTTGATTTGGGAAAATGATATGATGATAAATGCTACGATTTGAAATGGAATAATATGATGCATGAATCACATGTTTTTGATGTGAAGTTGGTACTTTGAATTGGTATGTTTGAGTTGGATTTGTATATGGAAATGAATGATGTTGTTATGGGTCAAATTGTACATGATTTGGTATGTTTTTGGCTGCCTTTGGGACATGTATTGATGCTTGTTTGATGCTTGTAGGTATGACCCAATTTTTAAATGGCAAATTGGCCTTGCAAATGGCCTATATTTGCCAACACGATTGAGCACATGGGCGTGTGTCTCGACCGTGTCTCTCAAGTTTGAATTTCAATGTGGCAGCCCGATTTAGGGGCTAGTCAGAAACAATGGTTCAAAACCACTAATTCGAGGTTAGAGAAAATTATTTTCATGGTATTTTATGAGTTAGAGTATGATTGCATAAGTACATGAAAATTTTGGTGCTTTAATTTTAGCGATTTCATGCTAAATCGCGAGAAAGGACTAAATCCCATAAAGTGCAAAAGTTTAAAATTTCAAGCTAAGGGTGCTAAATAGCTATGGAATATTAATTGGAGGTCTTTAAAGGGCAATTAGCCCCTTTAATAAAGGTTGGACGGCCATAGGGGACAAGAAAGTCAAAAATTTGGTCAAGTAGGTGGATTAGGTAGACTAAATTGGGATTTTATATTAAAATAAAGAAAGAAAATATATCATCTTTTCTTCTTCGCTGCTCCACTGAAAATTAGCAGAAAATAGGGGCTTCAAAGCTTCAAAAATTTCAGCAAACTTCTCTCCCTACAAGTAAGTGTTCTAGTGATCATTTCTTCATAAAAATTGTACTTTTGGAACCCCTAAAGCTTAAGCTTTCTAAAGAGGGGACTATTTTGTAAAATGATGAAGAGTTTAGAGTTTTTCCATGAGATCTTTTAAGTTGCTTGCTGCATTTTTATGGAAGAAAATGGGTCTTAGTTGTTAAATGAACAACTTTTGTGAAAGGTGTTACCATGAAAACACCTAAAAGGACCTTTTTACAAAGGTTGTAAAATATGTAGTAAATGTGTGAAATGTTGAGTTTTGATGGTATTCATAAGAGGAATAAATGTTCACCTCAGCTTGTTGAAGGTAGAAAATTGGTTAGAATTAATTTCTGAGCCTAGAGGTAAAATGGTCATTTTGCCAAAGTCTAAGGGCAAAATAGTAATTTTGCCAAAGCATGATTATTGACATGCATTTAATAATGTGATGATCAAAATGAGCTAATTTGCTATTCTAGAGCAAAAAGAACCAAGAATCAACCTCGAACGGGGAAAGAACAAAATATCGGACTAAACCGACAATCTAGCCTATTTTAAAAACGAAGTAAGTTTGTATGTGATAAAATTCAACAAATACACCATCATGTTTGAGAATGTTTGATATTATGATGATACATGATATTCTACTAAATTGAGTATTTGATGTTGAATGAGTAAGTTGAGATGTTGAAGTCTTAGTTGGACTATAATGAATGTGCAAACACTATCATCAAGACATGAGATGGAAGAGGTCCCGTATAAGACCATGACTGGGACGTGGCCTCAGCACCGAACTGAGATCCCATGTAAGACCATATCTGGGATATGGCTTCGGCATTGAATATGAAAAATCGTATAAGACCATATCTGGGATATGGCATCGATATTAATGTGAGGTTTAATATAAGACCATATCCAGGATATGGCATCGGTATTCAGATATGATCCATGTGAGACCACATCCGGGATGTGGTATTGGCTTCGCGTTTATGCTAATGGTAATGAATACGCATCTTTGAAATAGATCAGTTAGAAATAGAAACGAGAATTGTATTTAAGCTATGTGATTGAGTTAACACAGGTACCGTGAGTAATTCATGAAGAACATTTACGATATGTGGCATTGTGTGTACTAGATAAGGGCCAGTATGATTAAGTATGGCAAGGAGCCTATGACTTTGTGTGTGGTTATTTAATGCCATGGATGGATATTGTCAGAGCTTATGGTTGCTATTATTTCCATGCAAACTTACTAAGCTTTATGCTTACCGCTTTCATTGCCCTTTTCCTTGTAGTATTACCAAGTTAGCTCGAGAATTCGTAGACGTCGGAGTTGGAGATCACACTATCGACTACTTTTTGGTATAGCCAAATTAGACTTATTTTGAGTATGGCATGTATAGGACTCGAATGTGTTAGCCACTATGGTTGTTTCAATTCATTTTGTAAATGGTCATTAACGTTGGGCCAATACTTGAATAATTCTTATATATATATATATATTGAAGATGAATCATGAAGTTTATGCTTGATTCGAGATGGTGTAAATATGGTTGCCATGTAGGGTGGCATTTGGCTTGGAATATAGCCTTTTTAATGTGCACACTGGTAGACACACGGGCGTGTGTCTAGACCGTGTGTGATACACGGTCAGCCCCATGGGCGTGTTGATCGGCCATGTGTCCCCTTGTGAGCTAGGTCTACAAGTCAGTATGCTCATTAGTAAACACACGAGCTGAGACACGGCTGTGTGTCTCAGCCGCGTGGGAGGTACAGCCTTAGACCTGGGCGAGTGCCCAAGCCGTGTGAAGTCTGCACCTGAAGTTAGGAATTTAATTCGACACACAGCCTAAGGACACCGGCATCTACCTTGGCCGTGTGACTTTAGTGAGGTGATGACATCATAAACAGAATGCCAAGGTTTTGGAACACGGGCTAAGATACGGACGTGTCAAGGCAGTGTGAGGAACACAGGCTAGGGATATGGGCGTGTGTCTGGCCATGTGAAATAAGTCAGTGTCGACCACGGGTGAAGGACACGGGCATGTCTCAGGGGCACACGGGCGTGTCCCTGAACAACACAGACGTGTGGCCCCTATTTGGACAAAAATTTTCTAAGCGCGTAAAAGTTCTTGGTTTAATTCTGAAACCTCCCGGAAGTATGGTTAGGACCTCATAGGCCTAGAATGAGCAGGTTATGTGTTTAAACGAAAAGTTTCTAAGCTGCAGTGAAATTTTATAGCCCGATGTGTTATGTTTAAGTATGTTAAGTTAGGTGATGCCTCATATCCGATTCTGGCTTCGAACATGAGTACGTGGTGTTGTATTTATTGGTATCAGAGCTACAGTTTAGTCAATTATAGGACTAACGTAGCGTAAGTATGAGTCTAGCTATACATGCCATACGTAAGAGTACCTGTGAAATTATAGTGTGATGGCTCGTGACGTTTTAAATTGTGTTTTTATATAGTAAATGGATCCTGATCCCGACCGAACTGCAACTGATGATGTTGTGAGTAATGCGCTGGCTCCCGCACAAGGGGCCGCGCTAGTAGATAGTAAACCCAAGACCTTGGGTCAGGGAGAAGAGGCCCGAGAAGCCTTTCTCCATATGATGAGCAACTGGTACACTGAGTACATTCGAGCAAATCCTAATGCTCAACCCCCACCACCCCCACATATTCCTCAACCCTCTCCTGTAGCTTGTCAAGTGGTTGAGGTATTGAGAAGAGAAAGGCCTTTGGTTGATAAGATCTGAAAACAATGAGCCGAGGAATTTTGAGCTAGTAAGGATGATGACCCGGAGAGAGCGAAATTTTGGCTCGAGAATACCATCAGGGTATTCGATGAGTTGTCATGCACGCTTGAAGAGTGCATAAAATGTGTGGTATCTCTCTTGAGAGATTCGACCTATTAGTGGTGGAACACCCTTATGTCGGTGGTACTAGGGGAGAGAGTTAGCTGGGAATTCTTCTAAGAGGAATTTCGAAAGAAGTATATCAGCCAAAGATTCATTGACCAGAAAAGGAAAGAGTTCTTGGAGCTAAAGCAAGGCGGAATGACGGTGACTGAATACGAATGTGAGTTCGTAAGGCTTAGTAACTATGCCCGTGAATACCAAGGCCATCATGTGCAAAAGGTTTGAGGACGGGTTAAATGAAGATATCCATTTATATATTGGAGTCCTCAAACTAAAAGAATTTGTAGTGATGGTAGATAGAGCTTGTAAAGCCGAAGGGTTGGCTAAAGAGAAAAGAAGAGCTGAGATTGAGTCCCATGACTCTAGAAAATGGCAATTGAGTAAGTCCTACCAATCCTCATCTAAGAAATCAAGGAATTTTGCTCCTTGACCAACCACTTCCGTCGGGTTTTCGAACCAAAGTAAGGGCAAACAGTTTTTGGGGTTTAAAGTGCAGACCACATCAGTTGCTAGTGTTGGCAATACCCGACAGAGTAGACTGGAATGTCCGCAGTGTGGAAGGTGTCATTTTGGTGAGTGTCGAGCGAATGAGAAGGCTTGTTTTAGATGTGGGTCTTTAGACCATTTTATCAGAGATTGCCCCGAGGTGGGCGAGAAAGAGAAGTCCCAGAATACAAGACCGGGAAGTGCTGCTAGAGGAATACCGCAGAGAAACCCAGGAAATGAGATGAGTAGAAATAATTTATCTAAAGAGTAGACTACAAGAGTCGAGGGTAGAGCACCTGCGAGAACATATGACATTCGTGCTCATGAAGAGGCATCTTCCCCTGGTGTGATCACGAGTACATTTTCTCTCTATGATACTCATGTTATTGCTTTAATTGATCCGGGATCTACCCACTCATACATATGCATGAAATTAGTCCCTAGCATGAGTATGCCTATAGACTCTACTAAATTTGTAATAATAGTGTCTAATCCCCTAGGCAAATATGTGTTGGTTGATAGAGTATGTAAAGGTTACCCTTTGATGATTAGGGGTCATTGTTTCCCGGTTAATCTTATGTTATTACCGTTTGATGAGTTTGATGTCATCCTTGGGATGGATTGGTTAGTTACTCATGATGTGATTTTGAATTGCGGAAAGAAGTTTATTGAGTTGAAATGTGAAAATGGGGATCTTATTCGTGTTGAATCAGAAGAGCAAGACATATCACTAGAATTGATATCATCCTTGTTGACTCAGAAGTATTTAAGAAAAGGGTACGAAGCTTACTTTGCCTTTATGATGAATGCTACAGACATTGAGTTGAGAATTGAGTCGGTACCAATAGTATGCAAGTATCTAGATGTTTTCCCAGAGGAATTGCCAAGGTTACCTCTGGCTAGAGAGATTGAATTTGGGATTGAGTTAGCTCCGGGCACTGCCCCCATTTCTATTGCTCCATATAGAATGGTTCCAATCGAGCTAAAAGAATTGAAAGCACAGTTGTAAGAACTAACGGATAAAGGTTTCGCAAGACTGAGTTATTCACCGTGGGGTGCTCCCGTATTATTTGTGAAGAAGAAAGATGGTTCCATGAGATTATGCATAGATATTGGTAACTTAACAAGGTAACTGTGAAGAACAAGTACCCGTTGCCGAGAATTGATGATCTAATTGATCAATTGAAGGGAACCACGATGTTTTCCAATATAGAATTAAGGTCTGGGTACTATCAGTTGAGAGTCAAGGACTCAGATGTGCCAAAAACTGCATTTCGGTCGAGGTGTGGCCACTATGAATTTTTGGTCATGCCTTTTGGCTTAACAAATGCCCTAGCCGTTTTCATGGATTTGATGAATAGCATTTTTTGGCCATATTTGGATAAATTTGTCATAGTCTTCATTGATGATATACTAATATACTCTCGAGATGAGAACGAACATGCCGAGCATTTGAGAAAAGTTTTGCAAATTTTGAGAGATAAACAATTGTATGCCAAGTTTAGTAAAAGTGAATTTGGGCTTAAGAAAGTTGGATTTTTGGGGCACATTGTCTCGGGAGATGGAATTAGAGTCGACTCGAGTAAGATTTCAACGATTGTTGAATGGAAACCACTAAGGAGCGTAACTGAAGTAAGGAGTTTTCTGGGCCTAGCTGGCTATTATAGGCATTTTGTCAAGGGATTTTCCATGATAGCTACTCCGGTGACGAGACTATCGCGAAAAGATGTGAAGTTTGATTGGACAGAAAAATGCCAACAAAGTTTTGAGAAACTAAAGGCGTTGTTAACTGAGGCACCTATCTTGGTGCAACCTGAGCTGGGAAGAGAATTTGTGGTTTACAGTGATGCATCCATGAATGGTTTGGGTTGTGTACTTATGCAGGAGGGCAAGGTGATAGCATATGCTTCTAGATAGTTAAAGCCGTACGAGAAGAATTACCCGACCCATGACTTAGAGTCAACTGCCATTGTGTTTGCATTAAAGATATGGAGACACCATTTATATAGTAAAAAGTCTCGAATATTCACCGACCTTTAAAGTCTAAAATACTTGATGACTCAAAAGGAATTGAATTTAAGGCAACAAAGATTGTTAGAGCTGATCAAGGATTATGAGTTAGTGATTGACTACCATCCGGGAAAGACGAACGTGGTCACCGACGCTTTGAGTAGAAAATCCTTATTTGCTGAGAGCCATGAATACACGGATGGCTTTGTTAGATGATGGTTATATTCTAGCCGAGCTGAGGGCTAAACCATTATTTCTTCAAGAGATTTGTGAAGCAGAGAAACAGGACAGCAACTTACAAGCCAAAAGAGTTCTATGTGAATCAGATGTTGAGTCAGACTTTAGGGAAAATCCTGATGGGTGTTTGACGTTTCAAGATAGGATCTGTGTACCTAGAAATGATGAACTTATTCGAAGGATTTTGATTGTGGCACATAGAGGATGTTGAACTATACACCCAGGTAGCACAAAGATGTACAATGACTTGAGGAAATGGTATTGGTGGCCTGGCATGAAGAAAGACTTTTCTGAGTTTGTATCGAGATGTCTAATTTGTCAGCAAGTGAAGGCTGAACATCATGTACCTTCGGGTCTACTTTAGCCCATAATGGTTCCTGAATGGAAATGGGACCGTATTACTATGGACTTCGTAACAGGTTTACCGTTGACACCGAAAAAGAAAGATACTGTATGGGTCGTAAATGATAGACTTACGAAGTCAGCCTATTTCATACCAGTACGAGTCGATTATTCTCTCGATAAGTTGGCAGATTTGTATGTGTCAGAGATAGTGAGACTTCATGGAGTACCATTGTCAATTATTTCGGATAGAGATCCGAGATTCACGTCACGATTTTGGAAAAAGTTACAAGAGGCTTTAGGCACAAAATTGAGCTTCAGTACAACTTTCCATCCCCATACTGACGGGCAGTCGGAGAGAATAATATAGATACTTGAAGACATGCTTCGATGTTGTATTTTGGAATTCCAAGGTAATTGGGAAAAATACTTATCGTTAGTGGAATTCGCTTACAACAACAGTTTTCAGTCAAGTTTGAATATGGCGCCTTATGAGGCATTGTACGGGCATAGGTGTCGAACGCCCTTGTATTGGACAGAACTCAGAGACAAACAGATATAGATGGGTTGATTTGATCAAGGAAACTGAAGAGAAAGTAAAATTGATACGTGAATGTCTAAAGGCGGCCTCAGATAGACAAAAGTCCTATTCAGATTTAAAAAGGAAAGAGATTGAGTTCCGAGTAAGTGATAAAGTGTTTCTGAAAGTATCACCATGGAAGAAAGTCCTCAGATTTGGCGGGAAAGGCAAGTTGAGTCCGCGCTTTATCAGACCTTATGAAGTTACCGAGAGGATAGGACAGGTATCTTATTGTTTGGCCTTGCCACCTGAGCTGGAAAAGATTCATGATGTTTTCCACGTATCCATGTTGCGATGATACCGTTCGGACCCTTCACATGTGATAGTACCGACAAAGGTAGAAATTCAACCAGACTTGACTTATGGCGAAGTGCCGATTAAAATTTTGGCATGAGAGGTCAAACAGTTAAGAAACAAAAGTATAGCCCTTTTCAAAGTGTTATGGAAGAGACATGGAATAGAAGAGGCTACTTGGGAGCCTGAAAAGATCATGAGGAACCAATATCCCAACCTTTTTGCCGGTAAGATTTTCGAGGACAAAAATCCTTAAGGGGGCGATTTGTAACAGCCCGATTTCGGGGCTAGTTAGAAACAGTGGTTCAGAACGACTAATCCGAGGTTAGAGAAAATTATTTTCATGGTATTTTATGAGTCAGAGTATGATTGTATAAGTACATGAAAATTTTGGTGCTTTAATTTTAGGATTTCAGGCTAAATCACGAGAAAGGACTAAATCGCATAAAGTGCGAAAGTTTAAAATTTCCAGCTAAGGGTGCCAAATAGCTATGGAATATTAATTAGAGGTCTTTAAAGGGCAACTAGCCCCTTTAATAAAGGTTGGCCAGCCATAGGGGACAGGAAAGTCAAAAATTTGGTCAAGTAGGTGGATTAGGTGGACTAAATTGGGATTTTATATTAAGATAAAGAAAGAAAAGATATCATATTTTCTTCTTCACTCCTCCATCAAAAATTAGCTCGAAAGCTTCAAAAAGTTTAGCAAACTCTTCTCCCTACAAGTAAGTGTTCTAGTGATCATTTCTTGATAAAAAATGTACTTTTGGAACCCCTAAAGCTTAAGCTTTCTAAAGAAGGGACTATTTTGTAAAATGGTGAAGAGTTTAGAGTTTTGCCATGAGAGATTTTAAGTTGTTTGCTGCATTTTTATGGAAGAAAATGGGCCTTAGTTGTTAAATAAACAACTTTTGTGAAAGGTGTTACCATGAAAACACCTAAAAGGACCTTTTTGTAAAGGTTGTAAAATATGTAGTAAATGTGTGAAATGTTGAGTTTTGATGGTAGTCATAAGAGGAATAAATGTTCACCTAGGCTAGTTGAAGGTAGAAATTTGATAAGAATTAATTTTCGAGCCTAGGGGTAAAATGGTCATTTTGCCAAAGTCTAAGGGCAAAATAGTAATTTTTCCAAATCATGATTATTGAAATGCATTTATTAATGTGATGATTAAAATGAGCTAATTTTCTATTATAGATCAAGAACAACCAAGAATCAACCTCAAACGGGGAAAGAACAAAATATTAGACTAGACCGACAATACACCAGCCTGTTTGAGAATGTTTGATATTATGATGATACATGATATTCTACTAAATTGAGTATTTGATGTTGAATGAGTAAGTTGACATGTTGAAGTCCTAGTTGGACTATAATGAATGTGCAAACACAATCATTGAGACATGAGACGGAAGAGGTCCCGTAAAAGACCATGTCTGGGACATGGCCTCGGCAGCGAACTGAGATCCTGTGTAAGACCGTATGTAATATCCCGAAATTTGGCCTAGTAGGATTGGGCCGATTGGGCCTTCGGCTTGAAGAAAAATTTGAGTATCATCTTGTTGCTTGAGTTAATTTAGGTATGATTTTATTGTATGCCAAATATAGTCTTGAGAATGCTTGGAATTAATTGATTTAGAATAATTTTTAGTATGGAGAATTTAGTGAAGTGGATCAAGTGATTATGATGCTTAAGTTAATTTAAGTGGTTAATGTTAGCATAAATGAGCTAGTAATAAAGTGGTGTTGGCGCATGGGTAATTGTATGAGGAAAGAGGTTCGAATCCCATGGATGGCATTAAGGTGACTTTTAATTTTTGTATGGCATGTGTTGGTCAAATTTTACATATGGTAAGTTGGACTTTAAATTTTATTGTAAGTTGAATATTAGATTAGGAAAGCTTATATTTTGGGATAAGAATCTTAAGATTTATGGAAGGATGGAGGGATAAGGGGCTTGGATGATGGATAGTTGTTTTGGAAACTCTTTTATGGTCATTGTCCATGAATGTGGATGGTATGGTTGTCTAGGGGGTGGCCGAATGTTGATAGGATGTTGGGGGGATTAGTTGGTCAATTTTAGCATTTGTGCATCTTTTGCATTTTTCTTTTCCTCTCCAAAGCTTTTCTCCTTAGCCGAATGTACCTTGGTTATTAGGTGCAATTTTTTGTTTTGTTTTAGCTCTCATTTTTGTTTGAACCAAATTCTATTTGCTTTCTCTCATTTCTCTTTTGAAACCGAAACCACATTTAGCACTTTATGCTCTTCTCTTTTTCGGCAAACTAGGTGTTTGGCCGAATCTCTTTCTCCTATATCTCTTTTTCTTTCACCTCCTATTTGTTCAAAACAATATCTTTCTTTTCCTTTCTTTTTGGCCGAACCTCTTTCTTCCCCATCTTTCTTGATTTTTTCTTCCATTGTTTGCTAAGCCGAATCTTCTCTTTTTGAGTCTCTTCAAGTAAACGATAGGCCAAGGTAAGTGATGTGGTGTTCGGCCAAGGGGGCCATTTTTTTTATAGATTATGCTTTAAGCCGATTCTAATATGGTTTCACTCAGGGATTTCGACAACTTCATAAGACCAGAGGTGATTCGGGATTTAGATAAGCGAGGTAAGTGAAATGTAGTTCTCGGCCATAGGCCATTTTGGTATTATATTAGCCGATTCTGACTTAGGTGGTGTAGGAAAGAGTTCAACAATCGCAAGGGTGCAAATCGTTTAGACGTGGGTCTCAGGATTGAGTTGATTGTACCAAAAAGATGCGTAGTTATCGCACTGTCTCTTGATTGTGTGTATGTGTTATATTTATGTATATGTGATATGATGTTAATGGTAGCCGAATTAAGGGCTAAGATTGTGAATACCCGTGGTGGGTGATCGAATACTCAGGTCAATGATTTACGATATTAAATGATCATTGATGAATTTATGAGATGTGATGGCATGTGATGCATAATTGTTCAAGTGATATGTTGCCATGATACACATATATGCATGGGACTTGGGATGTGACTATTGAAGGAAAGGGTGTACTTTATGTACGTGGTCTAATGTTAGCCTTGTGCTACATTGGCGCTTGATGTTAGCTATGTGCTTCATCAAGGGAGGTGTTGGCTAGGTGCCACATCTCAACGGATGATAGCTGTGTGCATCACCGTGGATTGAGGATGACCTTGAGTCACCTCGTGGATATTGATATGAGGGATCACTTATGTGATTGGTGGCTTAGCCACGGCCTTGTGCAGCAGGTCTGCCAAGGTAAGATATGTGGATCACTTGGTTGATCGGTGGATTAGCCACGGCCTTGGGCAGGGGGTCTGCCAAGGTAGGTGTGACGGATGGACATTAGGTTGGGTTGGGCTTCATAATTGCATGATTTACATGCCAAGCCCATATGTGTGGAGACATGTGAAATAACTATGCACTGAGTTTGTTTGACTCACCCAATTTGTTTTTCTCAAACCTTTCAGGTGATGCATAAAGCTTGGACCGGGTTGGAGTGGATACGAGGTGGCCCATGCAGAAGATAAATTTATTTGTTTTACACATTTTATTTATGAAAGGTTATTTATTGTAATAAGGGCCACTTTAAGTATTTAAGGACTTTTATTATGTTTTAAGTTGGATTGTCGATTATATTATTATTTGAAAATGTTTTATTTTAAACAACTTAATTTTATTTGGAACTTTAATTACACAATGATTTAGTAAAGACAAAAAATTTTTATGTTTTTAACTCTAAGTCAAAAGTTTTTCAAACGTTTTCCGCAGTGGCATTTCAAATTCGGTCATAGCGAATGCCCCGGGTTTAGGGTGTTACAATTTGGTATCAGAGCCCGGTTCAAAACTCGGCTTTGAGGGTTTTGGGCCCAAAAACATTTTTTTAAGATGGGCTTTTCAAAGATTTGGGCTTTCATAAAATTTTTCAGGTTATTCTGGCATGGCACCTGTATCTCCGACCCGAAGTCCACCAGGTAAGTACCTCTGACTATTGAAGTGATTTATATATTATGGGCTTATTTGGGGCTCGTAGATTAGTGAACTAGGAGCTATTGAACCCTAGGACTAGTCTACTCCAACACAGAATTGCATAAGACTTAAGTGTCTAATTAAACAAGCCTGTGAAGTAAGTCGCCGAGTTAAGGTGTGGCAACCATTGTGCGCATGTCTAGGAGTGGATTCGATAAGAGCTTGGTATTTAAGCAGTCCTAGCGACTCACCTCCTCTTTACTCGAATCCTACCTGGTGCGTGGCTACGGTTCACCCTAACCAAGAGGACTTATTCACGGGCTAAACCCGATAACTAAAACCCGAAAGGGACTAGCCATACTGTTTTATAAAGATCTTAGTTTTAAATTTACCAAATTACCCCTCTGATTTATAAAATCCTTTTAGACTTGAGAATTTTCCGAAATACACACGATTTGCAAAATTACTAAAATACCCCTGAGCGGTAAAATTATGAAAATGCCCCTGGTTTATAAAATTACCATGTTACCCTCGACTTTTATGAAAAATATTCTTACTTTACAAAAATACAAAAACTCCTATTTTACAAAATAGTAAGATACCCTGATTTGGGAAAATTTACTAAAATGCCCCTGACTTCCAAAATTACCAAAATAACCCCGATTTCTGAAATTTCTGCAATATCATTGATTTGGTAGAATTTTCAAAATAATCTCGAGATTTGTATATTTTGGAATGCCTTTGATTTGTAAAGATTTTCAAATTGACTTCGATTTATTACGAAAATACCCTTGTAGGAAAAATGACGAAATTACCCCTGGGTCGGGAATGGTCAGAAATGCCCATAATGATGTGTTGAATGTTGTGGATGAATGTGAATGTGATTCTCTGAATTAGAATAGTGAACTTGAACTGAAACTTTGATTGATCGAAAAAACTACTTCTGAAAACTTCTTTTCATAAAACTGTTCGTGGGGTAATCAGTGGAACAAAAGTACTAATGCATAAAACTTCTTAATCAGATTAAATCACGACGTTAGAAATGAGATCTAGGGGACGTGGTCGTCGTGGACGTGGTAGAGGCTGAATGGCTGTATCGGAACCCGTTAGGTCGGGTCAAGGATCTGAGAATGAGGTACCACCGCCACCACCACCACCAGCTTTTGGTGTTGAGCAGCAAGATCAGACGGGGGATGATGCTGTATCACAGGCGATGCTGCGAGTTCTTGAGATGGTGGCTGGAGCCGGTGGAAATATGAGAGCTAGGAAGTCCGTACCCGAGCGACTCCGAGCCAATGGAGCTGAGGTGTTCCGTGGCGTGTCTGGCGTGGCACCCAGTACTGCTGAGTATTGGTTGGAGGCAACTGAGCGAATTATGAATGAACTAGATCTGACTGCTGAGGAGAAAGTGAAAAGAATGGTGGCGCTGCTTCGCGACGAGGCGTATCAGTGGTGGCTCACAGTTCGGGATAGTGCTACGGCTGAGGATCTCACTTGGGAATACGTTAAGGCGGCTTACCAGAAGAAGTATATTGGTACCCATTATATTGATGCACAATGGAAGGCTTTTCTAGGGCTGGTTCAAGGGAACAAGTCCATGGCGGAGTACGAGGCTGAATTCCTAAGGTTGAGCCGGTATGCTCGAGGAGTAATGGCTACGGAGCATGAGCGATGTGTCCAATTTGAGGATGGACTAAGGGATGACCTGAGGTTGTTGATAGCTCCACATCAAGAGCGGGAGTTTGCCGTATTGGTGGAGAAGGCTAAGGTGGCCGAAGGAATTAAGGACTCGGTGAGGCAGAACAGAGATAAGGATAGGAACCGAGATAAGAGGAGTTTTGGACCGTCAGAATTGTCTGAGAGCTTTCAGAAAAGACCAAGGATGGAGAATTCTGTTCGTGCTACTAAGCCAGCTACTGGAAATCTGGACCGTCTGTGTGCTCAGTGTGGAAGGTATCATTTTGGCGAGTGTTGGAATCGAGAACGGGAATGTTTTAGGTGTAAGTCCAAGTCTCATTTGATTAAAGACTGTCCTCAGGATCCGAGTAGGGCTCGGACAGTAGGCCAGGGTTATGAGCAGCCGAGTAGGAGTAGTCAACAAGCGACGAGGGGTCGTGGTCCGAACCATGGAGGAAATGGTTCTGGCCGAGGTCGTGGAGCACCAAGCGGAGGTGCTGAAGGTTCAGATGCAAGGCAGCCAAGGTTGGTTTATGCAGTCGGTCGTCGTGAGGATAGTGATGTGCCAGATGTGACAGCGGGTAAGTTTCTTGTTTCTGGAATATCTTTTATTGCCTGTTCGTTGTAGAATCAACTTTTTCTTATATTGCTAGTGAAGTGTATGAAACCCTGATTGTGAAATTAGAGAATGTGCCTGGTAAGTATGATAGTTCTTTAATATCAGAGTGCGCAGCAAGAGCGTAGTGTGGCGAGATAGGATGTACGACTGTTAGTTAGTTGGAAATTTCGAGGACGAAATTTCTTTAAGGAGGGTAGAATTGTAATATCCTGAAATTTGGCCTAGTAGGATTGGGCCGATTGGGCCTTGGGCTTTAGGAAAAATTTGAGTATCATCTTGTTGCTTGAGTTAATTTAGGTATGATTTTATTGTATGCCTAATATAGTCTTGAGAATGCTTGGAATCAATTGATTTAGAATAATTTTTAGTATGGAGAATTTAGTGAAGTGGATCAAGTGATTATGATGCTTAAGTTAATTTAAGTGGTTAATGTTAGCATAAATGAGCTAGTAGTAAAGTGGTGTTGGCGCATGGGTAATTGTATGAGGGAAGAGGTTCGAATCCCATGGATGGCATTAAGGTGACTTTTAATTTTTGTATGGCATGTGTTGGTCAAATTTTACATATGGTAAGTTGGACTTTAAATTTTATGGTAAGTTGAATATTAGATTAGGAAAGCTTATATTTTGGGATAAGAATCTTAAGATTTATGGAAGGATGGAGGGATAAGGGGCTTGAATGATGGAGAGTTGTTTGGGAAACCCTTCTATGGTCATTGTCCATGAATGTGGACGGTATGGTTGTCTAGGGGGGTGGCTGAATGTTGATAGGATGTTGGGGGGATTAGTTGGTCAATTTTAGCATTTGTGCATCTTTTGCATTTTTCTTTTCCTCTCCAAAGCTTTCCTCCTTAGCCGAATGTACCTTGGTTATTAGGTGCAATTTTTTGTTTTATTTTAGCTCTCATTTTTGTTTGAACCAAATTCTATTTGCTTTCTCTCATTTCTCTTTTGAAACCGAAACCACAATTAGCACTTTATGCTCTTCTCTTTTTCGGCAAACTAGGTGTTTGGCCGAATCTCTTTCTCCTATATCTCTTTTTCTTTCACCTCCTATTTGTTCAAAACAATATCTTTCTTTACCTTTCTTTTTGGCCGAACCTCTTTCTTCCCCATCTTTCTTGATTTTTCTTCCACTGTTTGCTAAGCCGAATCTTCTCTCTTTGAGTCTCTTCAAGTAAACGATAGGCCAAGGTAAGTGATGTGGTGTTCGGCCAAGGGGGTCATTTTTTTTCATAGATTATGCTTTAAGCCGATTCTAATATGGTTTCACTCAGGGATTTCGACAACTTCATAAGACCAGTGGTGATTCGGGATTTAGATAAGCGAGGTAAGTGAAATGTAGTTCTCGACCATAGGCTATTTTGGTATTATATTAGCCGATTCTAACTTAGGTGGTGTAGGAAAGAGTTCAACAATCGCAAGGGTGCAAATCGTTTAGACGTGGGTCTCGAGATTGAGTTGATTGTACCAAAAAGGTGCGTAGTTATCGCACTGTCTCTTGATTGTGTGTATGTGTTATATTTATGTATATGTGATATGATGTTAATGGTAGCCGAATTAAGGGCTAAGATTGTGAATACCCGTGGTGGGTGATCGAATACTCAGGTCAGTGATTTACGATATTAAATGATCATTGATGAATTTATGAAATGTGATGGCATGTGATGCATAATTGTTCGAGTGATATGTTTCCATGATACACATATATGCATGGGACTTGGGATGTGACTATCGAAGGAAAGGGTGTACTTTATGTACGTGGTCTAATGTTAGCCTTGTGCTACATTAGCGCTTGATGTTAGCTATGTGCTTCATCAAGGGAGGTGTTGGCTAGGTGCCACATCTCGGCGGATGATAGCTGTGTGCATCATCGTGGATTGAGGATGACATCGTGTCACCTCGTGAATATTGACATGAGGGATCACTTATGGGATCGGTGGCTTAGCCACGGCCTTGTGCAGCAGGTCTGCCAAGGTAAGATATGTGGATCACTTGGTTGATCGGTGGACTAGCCACGGCCTTGGGCAGGGGGTCTGCCAAGGTAGGTGTGACGGATGGACATTAGGTTGGGTTGGGCTTCATAATTGCATGATTTACGTGCATGGACTGTGTGGATATGGGCCAAGCCCATATGTGTGGAGACATGTGAAATAACTATGCACTGAGTCTGTTTCACTCACCCAATTTTTTTTCTCAAACCTTTCAGGTGATGCATAAAGTTTGGACCGGGTTGGAGTGGATACGAGGTGGCCCATGCAGAAGATAAATTTATTTGTTTTACACATTTTATTTATGAAAGGTTATTTATTGTAATAAGGGCCACTTTAAGTATTTAAGGACTTTTATTATGTTTTAAGTTGGATTGTCAATTATATTATTATTTGAAAATGTTTTATTTTAAACAACTTAATTTTATTTGGAACTTTAATTACACAATGTTTTAGTAAAGACAACAAATTTTTATGTTTTTAACTCTAAGTCAAAAGTTTTTCAAACGTTTTCCGCAGTGGCATTTCAAATTCGGTCATAGCGAATGGGCCGGGTTTGGGGTGTTACACCGTATCTGGGATATGGCTTCGGCATTGAATATGAAAAATCGTATAAGACTATATCCGGGATATGGCATTGGTATTAATGTGAGGTTTCGTATAAAACAATATCCAGGATATAGCATCGGTATTGAGAGATGATCCATGTGAGACCACATCCGGGCTGTGGAATTGGCTTCGCGTTTATGCTAATGATAATGAATACGCATCTTTGAGTATCCCTAATAATTTATTGGGATAAATAGATTAGTTAGAAATAGAAACGAGAAATGTATTTAAGCTATGTGATTGAGTTAACATAGGTACCGTGAGTAATTCACGAAGAACATTTACGATACATGGCATGGTATGTACTAGATAAGGGCTAGTATGAATAAGTATGGCAGGGAGCCTATGACTTGGTGTGTGGTTATTTAATGCCATGGATGAATATTGTCATGAGCTTATGGTTGCTATTTATTTCCATGCAAACTTACTAAGCTTTATGCTTACCCCTTTCATTGCCCTTTTCCTTGTAGTATTACCAAGTTAGCTCGAGAATTCACAGACGTCGAAGTTGGAGATCACACTATCGACTACTTTTTGGTATAGCCAAATTAGACTTATTTTGAGTATGGAATGTATAGGACTCGAATGTATTGGCTAGTATGGTTGTTTCAATTCATTTTGTAAATGGTCATTAAAGTTAGGCTAATACTTGACTAGTTCTTATATATATATATTGAAGATGAATCATAAAGTTTATGCTTGATTTGAGTTGGTGTAAATATGGTTTCCATGTAGGATGGCATTTGGCTTGGAATATAGCCTTTTTAATGTCCACACGGGTAGACACACGGGCGTGTGTCTAGGCCGTGTGTAATACACGGTTAGCCCCATGGCCGTGTTGATCGGCCGTGTGTCCCCTTGTAAGCTAGGTTTACAGGTCAGTATGCTCAGTAGTAAACACACGGGCTGAGACACGGCCGTATGTCCCCTTGTAAGCTAGGTTTACAAGTCAGTATGCTTAGTAGTAAACACACTGGCTGAGACATGGTCATGTGTCTCAACCGTGTAGGAGGCACGACCTTAGACATGGGCGTGTGCCCAGGCTGTGTGAAGTCTGCACTTGAAGATAGGAATTTAATTCGACACACAGCCTAAGGACACGGGCGTGTGCCTTGGCCGTGTGACTTTAGTGAGGTGATGATGTCATAAATAGAATGCCAAGGTTTTGGCACACGGGCTAAGACACAGGCGTGTCAAGGCCGTGCGAGGAACACGGGCTAGGGACATGGGCGTGTGTCTGGCCGTGTGAAATAAGTCAGTGTCGACCACGGATGAAGAACACGAGCATATCTCAGGGGCGCACGGGCGTAACAACACGGGCGTGTGGCCCCTGTTTGGACAAAAATTTTCTAAGCACGTAAAAGTTCTCAGTTTAATTTTGAAACCTTCCGGAAGTATGTTTGGGGCCTCGTAGGCCCAGGATGAGCAGGTTATGTGTTTAAACAGAAATTTTCTAAGCTGCAGCGAAATTTTATAGCCCGATGTGTTATGTTTACGTATGTTAAGTTAGGTAATGCCTCATATCTGATTCCGGCTTCGAACATGGGTAAGGGGTGTTACATTCGAAACAAGTCAGGACGCCACATGGTGGAGAAGCATGGGCGTGTGCCAGACCGTGTGACCCAAGTCAGTGTTGCACACGGGCTGAGACATGGTCCAAGGCACTGCCGTGTGAGGCACACGGCCTAGCCACATGGGCATGTGCCCTGTTTTGAAAGAAAAAATTTCTAAGTTCTGCAAAGTTTTCGTATGAGATCGGTTTTGTCCCGGACCGTCTTGAAAGCATGCTTAAGGCCTCGTAGACCTTCTAAAGGGACTATACGAGTATGAATTATTATGAAATGAGCGTAAAATGTTCCGATATGTCTGGTAACGCCTCTTAACCCTAGTCCGACGTCGGATACGGGTTAGGGGTGTTACATAAACTCAAACTAAAGGTACTTCCTTCCCGTTTGAAAAACAATTATTTAGGTGATTGTTCTACTTTATGTGTGATTATTTCAGCAGAATTGACGAAAGATTAAAAGGAGCAACTAATTATTATTCTAAAGAAATTTAAGAAAGTAATTGGTTGGACCATGGCAGATATTCAAGGTATAAGCCCTTCTTTTTGCATGCATAAAATCATTTTAGGAAAAGGTGAAAGAGCTCGAATTGATGGGCAAAAGAGGCTCAATCCTATTATGAAAGAAGTTGTGAGAAAGGAAGTGATCAAATGGTTAGATGTAGGAGTCATCTATCCTATTTCAGATAGTTCGTGGGTAAGTCCGGTGCAGTGTGTGCCGGAGAAAAGTGGAATCTCGATTGTTGAAAATGAGTGTAACGAATTAATTCCAACAAGAACTATTACCGATTGGAGAATCTGTATTGATTACAGAAAGTTGAACAAAGCCACTCGGAAGGACCATTTTTCGTTGCCTTTTATGGATCAGATGTTAGATCGGCTGGCAGGTAATGAATTCTATTGTTTTTTAGATGGCTATTCGGGATATAACCAAATAGTTGTAGCCCCAGAGGACAAACATAAAACAACCTTTACTTGTCTGTACGGTTGCTTTTAGGTGAATGACTTTTGGTTTATGCAATGCACCTGCAACTTTCAACGATGCATGATGGCAATATTTACTGATATGGTTGAAAATTTTGTTGAGGCTTTCATGGATGATTTTTCTATTTTTGGTAACACTTATGATATCTGTTTGAGTAATTTGGCTAAGGTACGGAAGAGATGTGAAGAGACGAATCTTGTCCTTAATGGGGAAAAATGCCATTTTATGGTCAATGAAGGGATTGTCTTAGGTCATAAGATCTCAAAGAAAGGAATTGAAGTCGATAAACCAAAGGTAGACGTAATTGAAAGATTGCCTTTCACAGAAGTTTCTTAGGCCATGCCTGTTTTTACAAAAGGTTTATCAAAGATTTCTCGAAAATTTCTAAACCGTTGTGGTTGTTGTTAGAGAAAGATATAGTGTTTGATTTCAACAAAGCATGTTTGAAAGCTTTTAAAGATCTAAAGAAGCGGATAATCTTAGCCCCAATAATCGTTACACCTGATTGGAACTCACCTTTTGAGTTGATGTGCGATGCAAGTAACTATGTCGTTGGAGCTGTGATGGGTTAAAGAAGAAACAAAGTGTTTCACCCTATTTACTATGCAAGTAGAAATTTGATGGGAGCCCAACTCAATTATACGGTAACTGAAAAGGAACTCTTCACTATAGTTTTTGCTTTTGAAAAATTCCGCTCATATCCTATAGGTACCAAAGTTATAGTATTTACTGACCATGTGGCCATTAAATACTTGCTCACGAAGAATGATGCAAAACCAAGGCTAATTCGTTGGATACTTTTACTCCAAGAATTTGACCTTGAGATCCAAGATAGAAAAGGTGTCGAAAATCAAATAGTTGATCATCTGTCGAGATTGGAGCAAGATGAGGTAAGTCAGTCATGTGTGGCTATCAATGAGAATTTCCCAGATGAACACTTATTTGAGGTAAATTGAATTCATGAAATACCCTGGTTTGTTGATTTTGCCAATTATCTTGCATGTGGAATAATTCCTCGAGAAATGACATACCAACAAAGGAAAAAATTCCTTCATGATAGTCGGTATTATATTTGGGAGGATCCATTTTTGTTTAAACAATGTGTAGATAATATAATCCGAAAGTGTGTAGCTGAAAGCGAGATTGCTGAGATCTTGTATCATTGCCATTCATCTCTAAGTGGGGGACACTTTGGTGGTTCACATACTGCAACAAAGATTTTGCAAGCAGGTTTCTTTTGGCCTACACTATTTAAAGATGCTTATGCTTATGTGAAGAATTGTGATAAATGCCAAAGGACCGGAAATATATCAAGGAGGAATGAGATGCCCTTGACAAACATTTTGGAGATTGAATTGTTCAACGTATGGGGCATTAACTTCTTAGGCCCGTTTCCTTCTTCGTATGGGAACAAATACATCTTAGTTGTTGTGGACTATGTATCCAAGTAGGTTGAAGCTAAAGCATACCCTACAAATGACGCTAAGGTAGTCATGTGATTCTTACATAAGCATGTGTTTACACGATTTCGGACACCAAGAGCTATTATTGGTGATGAAGGTTCTCACTTTGTGACATTGCTTGACAAATATGATGTGAAGCACAAGATTGCTACTGCCTATCACCTCCAATCTAATGGGCAAGTTGAAAGAGTGAATCACGAAATCAAAGGTATCCTTGAGAAGGTAGTATGCCCTAACAGAAAAGATTGGTCTTGAAGGCTCGATGATGCATTATGGGCCTATCGAACAACATTTAAGACACCGTTCAGAATGACTCCTTATCGGTTAGTCTTTGGAAAGGCATGTCATTTGCCATTAGAGTTGGAGAATAAAGCTCACTGGGCTTTGAAGTAGTTGAACTTTGATCTTAAGCAAGCCGGTGAGAGAAGGATGTTACAACTTGATAAGTTGGAAGAGTTGAAGTTGTGAAGTTGTTTTCCTATGAGAATGCCAAAATGTGTAAAGAAAGATCAAAGAGATGGCATGATAGTCATATACAACCTCGCGAGTTTAAAGAAGGTCAGAAGGTTTTGTTGTTTAATTCAAGGTTGAAGTTATTTCCTGGGAAACTTAAATCCCAATGGAAAGGACCTTATACCATCTACCGAGTTTACCCTTATGGAGCTATTGAATTATACAACAATTACGGAGGTACGTTTGAAGTTAATGGTCAAATCTCAAATACTACTGGGATGGTGAAGTTGAGCGAGTTGAATCCTCGTTCAAATTAACAAACCCTTAATTTTTCATGAACTCATTTTATAAATAAATAAATAATTAGAACTTATTTTCTTAACTTATTACATTTAACTAATTCTGTCTAAGGAGATTGGAACTTAAGCGGGATCGCTGTGACCCCTCCAACCTTTCCTGGTAATTAATATAATGTAATTTGTTAAGAAGAACTTTTCTAATCAAGATTTAAAATTTTTAAGTGTCATTTGTTCTATTTAAAGTTTAGATTTTTATGTTAATAAAGTGGGTCAAATTTGGCCCAAGTACTAATCAGTTTTTTTCGTAAGATACAGTTTGAGTTTGAGGCCCAAGACAACAAAAAGGAGGGTAAAATCCATGCCTTGCCGTCACACCCATTACTTGCTGCCCAAGTAACCCTAATGTAGCTAAATTTTTGCTACATGTAGCCCTAATTTTTCCCTATATAAAACCCTCTCCATTCTACTAATTTTCATATCCCTCAAAGTAATTTGCTTACACCCTAAAAGTCCCTGAATCTCTCTTTTGTGCCGTCAACCTCAAATCCCAAAAAAAAACTAGTTCTCTTCCCTTTTTGTCGAAATTCCCTATTGCCGCCATAAAGAGATTGCCGAAGCACCATCGTTGTCGCACACCGTTGTCGTTGCTGCACCCCACCGTTACTGTCGCACGTCATCGTCGCCACCGCACCATCCTTGTTGTGGCAAGATTTTTGTCGTAACAAGTTCTACCCACTTTGCTGATTTCTCTTTTCTCTCTTGTGCAGAAACTTTGCCGAATTTTTGGGAAAAGATACCATGTCTCGCAAAAGAACCAGATCTTCAAAGACTAATCCTGAAAACCCGATTTTGATGGATGAAGAGGTGAAAGAGAGATTTGATTCAATCTTCAAGAATCAACCTATGATGCCGAAAAAAGGTTTTGACTTGAAGAATAATGATTTGATGGTTGTTCCTATACCGATCAGAAAGAAAATCAATGCTCTCAAGTGGGAACGGGTTTGTGATGCTCGTTCACTTCCCGATGATGAACTAGTTCGAGAATTCTATGCTAGTTTGACTACACAAGATGCTACTGAAATCATCGTTCGAAAGAAAAGGTTCCTCTTACTTCTAAGTCCATCAATGATTTGTTTAATTTACATGATGTTGAAGAAGATGAGTACTACCCTATGATGAACAATATCAATTGGGATTTTCTTCAACAAGTGCTTGATGTTGTGACAAATCTGTGATCCCAATCGATTATAAGAAAGTATGGGAGCCATTCTTGTCAAAGAGAATACTTAAAACCAGTAGCAAAGGTATCACATAGTTCCACCATCTCGATGGAACGAATGCTTTTGTTATATGCAATTTTTACAGAAAAGTCCATTAATGTTGGGAAAAGTATCCTCAAGGAGATTCACGATTGTGCTAAAAAGAAGGCAGGAAGTGCTTATTTCCCATCATTAATCACTTCACTTTGCTTAAAGGCCCGTGTTAAAGCACAAGCAAATCTGAAGGGACAATATGTTCAAGGATGCATTACAAATTCTGATCTTGAAAGATTAGTAGAGAGGGTGCATGAGCTGAATCAAGGCGAGCATGAAGAGCCAACTGAGTCGGATACCGAAGAGTCAACAGGTGGAATTGAAACTAGAGCTAATCAGTTACAGACACTGAAGAAGAAGAATTTGATAAGGAACCGAACATTCTTGAACCAAGGGTTGAGCTAGAAAAAGAACCAGTCAAGCTAAGTGTTGAACCTGAATATACAACTCCCATGCCGTGTAACACCCCAAACCCGGCCCAAACATTACGACCGAATTTGGTATGTCACGGAGAAAAGTTATTTTTGTAAAATCCCTTTAAGCAGATTTAAAATTTTTGTTGAAAACAATTTTGGTAATGAAGAAAACAAAAACTTAGTGTTGATTAAAAATGCATAAAGTCATGTTGTTACCGATTTCAGATGTACCCGCTGGTACAATAAAACATTTCGCGTTTGATTTTGAGAAAACATGTGTATCCATTTTCAAGTCATTAAGTTGTTAAAAAAATTATCCAAAACAGATAAAATAACCAAAATATAATCCTAGGAGGCCTTATTACAATTTAAGCAAAATAAACCAACAATAAAATAAAAGTAGTTCATAAATCATTTAATCCAAATGTTCACTGCATGGCCACCTCGAGTTCTTCCGGCTCCTTATCCGCTATCTACGAGTCACCTGAAAAATTAAAGGAGAAGGTGAGTCACCAAGACTCAATGTGTAACCCTTCCCCGGTTTAGTGCAACACATACACAAGTCATAACCAATTAACATGCACAAGTTTAATATGCACCCAACCTAGCCATCCAAACGCCTTTCTCTACCCCGTGTGATACCAAACCACTGGTGGTGCCAAACCACTGGTGACTCAAAGTCACAGATGTGATACCAAATCACTGGAGATACCAAATCTCTGGTGTCCGAAGACACAAATCGAATGATGGGGCCAACCCATCGTGTGATACCAAATCACTGGCGTCAATCCCGTATCTCAAAGTGGGGCCAACCCACGGTGGTGCTAAGCCACAGGGACGAGACGCTATGAGGTGCCAAACCTCTGGAGGTACCAAACCTCTGGTGACCGTAGTCACAATGTGTTACCAAAACACTGGTGTCCGTCGACACGAATATCACTGCCCCCTCCACTCATTTAATCCCACATCAATCAATAATATGCATTTAACAAATTTCATGCCAATAGATTTATTTAACAACATCCAACATATATATCATGAGCCATATATTATAATATGCATATACCAAATATGCCATGCTTTCCAAAAGCATCATAAGAAAGCTCTTAACAACAAAGACTTACCCGAATCCTTGTTTATACCATGATGGTATTACATCCAAATCTACACAATCCGATTAAGCATACATATAACACTTAGCACATTAAATAGTTATAAGGTGTGTATGTACACACCTGTCACCAACGACAGTCCTAAATCCCAAAAAGTCACTCGGCCACCTTAGATTTCTTGCTCCTATATTCGGCCAAACACAAGAGTTAGGGACATGGATTATTCGGCCAAACCAAATAATTCTACGGGGTTATCACATGAACCCGAAACCTCACCTAATCGCCTTCGAGTACTAACTACAGTAACCGGTACGCGAATCTGCTTCACTTCCCTACAATCGGCAACCATTAATAATAATAGCCTTCGGCTTTTGAATAATCAAAAGAATAATCCTTAAAAATAAATCCTTACCACCTTCAATATTCGACCAAGATACTTCTAAATGGAAGAAGAGAGTTTCGGCACACCCAAAGGAGTATATTCGGCTAATAAAGAAATTATTGAGAAGAAAGGGACATAGGGGCTTCGGTTTTGAGAAGAAAAGAAAAGAAATAGATGGAAGATGATGGTGTAGGAGATTCGGCCAAAGTCTAGAAAAAGAGAGAATGGTTTTTGGTTTTGATAAAGGTTGAAAGGAGAGTGAAAAAGAATTGATCAAAGGAAGAAAAAGAGAGAGATGGACGAAATGATATTCGGTCAACATAATTTTACCAAAGAAGAAAATGCACAAGATACAAAAATGTAGTTTGGTTCAAAAAGACAAATGAGAGAAAGAAAGTGGTATTTTGTTTCAAATAAAATGAAGTTGTCATCAAAAAACAATTTTGCACCAAAAGTACCTTAAACATTCGGCCAAAGATGATAGTTTTTGGAGAGAAAAACAAATACCAAAAAGATGCACAAAACAAAAGATTGGCTAACATCCCCCCCAAGCTACCTACCAAAAATTCGGCCACTCCCCCTAGCCTTACATGCCGTCCACATACATGCACTAAGGCATAGGATTTCTTTCCAAAACATCCTCCACCTTCCATGCCTTTGTCCCCTCATTATACCATAAACTCAAGATTCTTATCCCTAACTTCAAGCTTTCCATAACAAATTTTCAACTTACCAAAAGATGGAAGTCCAACCTATCATAAACATAGGTTGACCGGCCATTAATGCTAAAACACAAAAATAAACTTTCAAAAAGCTAAACATACTACTCGAACCTCTAACCTCAAGCTATAAGTTCAAAAACCATAACCACTTTGCCACTAATTCCTCATGTGCTTTAATTAACACTTAAATTAACTTAAGTGCTAAGCTCACTTAATCCACTTCATTAAATAAACCATACTCAATTTTATTCTAGCTTTCTAAATAAAATCAAACCTTCATAAGACTATGCTAAGCACACAAACAATACTACCCGAGCTAACACAAGTAACTAGATGACACACAAATTTTTCCTAACGCCCATGGCCCAATTGGCCCAATTCTACTAGGCCCAATTTCGGGATGATACATGCCGACTTCTGCAAGTACTTCAAGGAAATCAGAGTTTTCAATTTTGATGGATATGTGCAAGTTCATGAACAATCAACAACAAACTTACTGGAAATATGCAAAGATTAGAGATGACTCAATTCGAAATAATTTTAAGAATATCTCTAATACTTTTTTTTCTAAGTTCCCAGATGCTATCTTTGAGACATGGAAGGAAGATACTGAGGATGCAAGTGAAGATGGAGCTAAAGAAGACAATGGGAACGTGTCAGAAAAATAAAAAGGGGGATTCTTGTCTTGTTATTTATTTAATTATTTTTAGGTCCTTAGGAATTTATTTCTTTCGTAATTAGGATTTAATTTCTATAGAATAAAACATAGCAAGCATGAAGAAACTTAACACTTCTTTAGAAAGAATAAGACTAAGTGATGTGGTAATGGGAGTGAACATGTCTAGGATTGGGTTATTAGGGAAGACTTGGTATTTAAGTAGTCTTAATGACTCACCTCTCTTTCTTTACAACCCTACCTGGTGTTCAGTTTTCATTCATTACTTTGTTCTTGCAATGAGGACATTGCTTCTTTTTAAAGGGGGTAAGGCAAATAAATTGCTCAAACTTATAAAATTTTCAAGTATGTTTCAATCATTTCTTTCATAAGTATGTTTTAACAAATGAATGTTTAGAGATATTTTATTTGTTACTGAGATAGTTTGTATGCAAGTATGAATGATGATTTTATCTAAGTGAAAGTATGTTATCATAAAGAATGGAATGCTTGTATGATCTTAGCCTTAGTAATGTTTGCTATGAAAACTTAGTTTCTTTTGAGATTAAACACGCATGAAGGTTTATATCTTTAGAATTGACTTAGTAACTTTCTTGAGGCGAAATCCTAGGGGACATAAAAATCTAAAATGATATAGGCACTATTTCTTTGGACCGTTTGAGCCTTTTCAAGCCAACCCTATGATAAAAGAACCTTGAAACTGTAATTTTGAGCTTAAAGGACTATTTTTATTTTTTTTTGCAATGAACCTACATTATAAGCCAATTACCATATTTTTAAAGTTATCCTAATTTTGTGCACCTATCTTAACTAAAGTTGTCTTGGGAATCAACATTTGAGGAAATTTTATTAAAGATGTGTGTGCTCATGCTTAAAAAAAAAAAGAGCGAAGAAAAGTTTGCTCAGTCTCCAAAAAAAGGAAAAATATATGAGCTTGAGTTCAAAATAAGTTTGGGGGCGTTCCAAAGGTTCACTTAATGAAAACGGTTGTATTACGAGAAAACCAAGACAAAGTTAAAGGTTAAGATTTTTTAAAACCGAAATGTCCCATCTCTTAAAATCCCTACCTTTAACCGAGCCCCATTACAACCTTATAAAAGACCTATTGATTTGATGATTATGTCATCTACATTAGTGGAGAGGAAGTCCTAAGTTCAACATATGAAGATCATAAATAAGCCTTGTGATTGTTTGCTTGATTGATAGGAATTTATGTTGAACGAAGGATGTAATCTTTGGCTGTGACATACATGCAAACTATGATTTATGTTGGCATATTTTGAAGCTTAGTTTAATCTTAAGGAATGTTTGCATATGAATTACTTGTTAATAAAGAAGGCCGATAAGCATGAAGTTATTAATGCATAATTATGGGACAAAGATTGATGCTGCTTACACAATTAGCAATTTTGCCTTAGCTTGCTGTGCATAAACATTACTCGAGACGAGCAATGATTTAAGTTTGGGGGTGTGTAAACGGAAAATATATAGGATTTTTCCTATGTAATTTATCACCTTTTTACTTAAATCCGTTGTTAAAACTAAGTAATTGTTTAATAAATTAATGAAATATGTGAAAATATGAAATTAGGACATAGAAATTATTAAAATGTGATTTTATGCTTTATTATATAGTTTTCATGCAATAAATGGCTTATTTTATATTAATTTAAATATATTATATTTTTTTTAAGACAAAAAAAATTATGTTCCTCAAATCCATAAACACATTAGGAGCATTGGTTAATCCAAATGGCATAACTAAAAATTCATAGTGCCATACCTCCTTCTGAAAGCAGTTTTCGAAATGTCTGAATCTTTAACTCTCAACTGGTAATATCCTGATCTCAGATCAATCTTAGAAAACACAGTAGCTCCTTTTAACTGATCAAATAAATCGTCTATTCGGTGCAACGGATATTTATTCTTTATTGTCACCTTATTCAACTGATGATAATCGATACACATCCTTAACGTGCCATCTTTCTTTTTCACAAACAGAACAGGAGCACCCCAAGGCGAGAAACTCGGTCTAGCAAACCCTCTATCAGTCAACTCTTGCAACTGTGACTTCAACTCTTTCAATTCCGTTGGTGCCATTCTATACGGAGCTATCGAAATAGGTGTAGTACCAGGCAACAAATCAATACCAAACTCTACTTCTCGTATCGGAGGCAAACCCGATAATTCTTCAGGGAATACATCAGAAAACTCACAAACAATAGGCACTGATTCAACTTTCTTCTCTGACACTTTCGAATCAATCACATAAGTAAAGTATGCTTCATATCCCTTTTTCACATAACTTTGAGCTTTCAGAACATATATCACAGCAGGCAATCCATTCAGATCATCAGACTCAATCCGTACAATTTCATTATTCAAACATCTCAAATCTATAATCTTTCTTTTGCAGTTCACAACAACATCATGCATAAACAACCAATCCATACCCAGAATAATATAGAATTCATCAAATGGTAAAAGCATTAGATGAGCAGGGAAACAGATATCTCGAAACATTGACGGACAGTTCTTGCATACTTTGTCAATAAGGACACTTTTACCTAAGGGGTTCGATACTTTTATAGCAAACTCAGTAGACTCAACAGGCAAAGTCTTACTGAATACTAAATTCATGCTTAGATAAGAATGCATAGAACCAGGGTATATCAATGCAATCACAGAAGTATCATAAAGAGTAAAAGTACTCGTTATAACATCTGGTGATGAAGCTTCCTCCCGAGCTCTGATAGATACGCTCTGGCTGGTGCTCTAGCTTCAGATCTAACAACATTATCTCTAGTAATTCTCTGACTACCACTAACATTTCTTACTTTCTTTGATGATTTACCCCTCACAGGTGCATTATCAGATCTCAAATTCTGAACAGTTTCTGGCTCAACAGACTCAGGGCAATCACGAATAAAATGATCAAGTGATCCACATCTGAAGCAAGCTGTGTCGTGTAATCTACAGCTTCCCGGATGCTTTTTTCCATAATGTTTATATTCAGGTCTCTCGAATCAAACATTACCAACGCTGGCCACTGAAGTTGCTATAGTTTTGGAACTCATTTGCGATCTAGCTCAATTTTTGTTGAAATGTCCCACATTATCTCTGGAACGGCTTTGATCATCTATGAATCTTTTCGGAGTAGACTGAAATGATTTACTCTGAAATCTCTTTCTCAAAACACGAGCTTCAGACTCAGCTTTTCTTTTATCCTTCCTGAGTGCCTCAGCTTTGCAAGCTCGGTCAACGAGTACAACGAACTCTTTTATTTCTAAAATCCCAACTAGCAAACGAATATCTTCATTAAGGCCATCTTCGAATCTTTTGCACATTATAGCTTCAGATGATACAGATTCTCGAGCATACTGACTCAGTCTCACAAATTCTCGTTCATATTCTGAAATAGTCATTCGGCCCTGTTTAAGTTCTAGAAATTCCTTCCTTTTCTGATCAACGAATCTCTCACTGATATACTTCTTTCGAAACTCGATCAGAAAGAAATCCCATGTAATTTGTTCTCTCGAAACAACAGAAATTAAGGTTTTCCACCATTGATAAGCCGCATCTCAAAGCAAAGATACAACACACTTTATACATTCTTTTGGAGTCAGAGATATCTCATCAAATACCTGAATCGTATTCTCTAACCAAAACTTGGCCTTTTCAGCATCATCATCATTAGTAGCCTGGAATTCTTCGGCTCCATACTTACGAATCTTGTCAACCAGAGGCTTATTCCACGGATTTAGATTTGCAATCAGAGGTATATCGGATGTCTGAAGGGGATTAACTGGGGGCGGAGGTTGCGATACAGTCGAGTTATTTCTTACGAATTAAGTGAACCATTCACTCATTATCTGGAAGAAAGCTTGTTTAGCTTCTCCCTCTTGACCGCTCGTAGCCCGTCTCGAATCAGAGGGCGCTGTCCCTTGCGCGGGAGCAGGCGCATTACTTTCTACGTCGTCAGCTACGGCTCTTTCGGGATCCATTACTATACGAAAATCACATTTTTATACGTCAGGATTCATCACACTATCACAATTCATATATATGGCATATATAGCTAGACTCTGACACGCTACGTTAGTCCGAGAATCGACTAAACCGTAGCTCTGATACCAACCAAATGTAACACCCCTATCCCGTGACCGTCGCCAGATTAGGGTTAGGAGCGTTACCAAACAGAACGGAAAGCATATGCAGAAATTCATGCATTCATTCATCATTCTCAAGCATAATGTCCCTTAAATGAGTCCTCGGGACCATAATCATGCTTACAAATTGGATTGGGACTAACCCGAAACACATACAGACTTTCTCAAAAATTTAAAAACATTTCCAAAATACAGGGGATACACGCCTGTGGAAGGAAACCGTGTGCCCTCCATGACTGTTAGACACCCCCGTGTGTCCTCCCCATGATCTATTCTGACTATACTTCCACGGCCACCAAGCACGCCCGTGTGCCTTAGCCGTGGACTATCCTGACTTGGCCCCCGCGGTCACAAAGCACGCCCGTGTACCCTGACCGTGGTCGATCCTGCCAAAACCAACACGGTTATCCAGCACCCCCGTGTTAAGGCCGTGTACTACTAGGCCATATACTGACTTGCTCACACAATCACTAGGCACGCCCGTGTGCCACGGCCGTGTGTCATTATAGGTCATTTTACAAGACTAAAATACCACTTATTTGGGTCTCACCTACAAGCAACAATTATCAGCACATATCATGCATGTATGGCAACCAAAAGCATTCTAAATTGACCATTCAATCTATGTATTCAACAACCATTTCAATAATGACAAATTTCAAGACTAAAAATCCATCCTATCACAACATAATTCATTCTTTTGCTTGCTCAAAACTTGACCATTTCATAAGTCATCTAACATGCCAAAACATACTTCACATATTATGATCTTAATGCATATTCTCAACTTATCTCTAGCCAAATCCCATGGCTAAATTCATATAACAATTTATGCCAAAATACTAGCCTATACATGCCATATCTAGCTTTATACATTTCCAAAGTGTACCAAAATGAGTTTATTAGTGTGAGGACGATCCGTGACGGTCCCAAGCCTTCAGTAGCTTTGATGACCTATAAAATAGAGAAAACACACACAGAGTAAGCTTTCCAAAAGCTTAGTAAGTTAATATACAAACAAACATGGCATGAATTGCACATAACCAAATCAATAAAATGACCAATTTGATTCTCATGATACAAATCATCTCATTCGTTCTTAAGCTCATTTGCTTAACCATCACATACCATATTCCAATTCACATACCATATATGCACATAGTTCATCTAGTCAAACTTTACATATTGTATTATCAATTCTATATACATAAGCTACTAGTAAGATCACATAGATACTTACCTTGTATACACAATTAGTGTATAATCAACGTACCTGAATCGAACATTCATTTACTTAATCTATCAAAGCTCGGATTTGCCATTCATATCTCAGACTTGCCCGTTGAACCGTAAGGAATCTAATAGGATTCTCAGAAAGCACTGAATAGTCGTACAATGCCAACGTTCCAGACGAGGTCTTACATGCACTCGGATATCGATGCCACTGTCCCAGATAGGGTCTTATACAAATCAATACGATGCCAATGTCTTAGACATGGTCTTACACGTAAGGATCATAACAATGCCAACGTCCCAGACGTGGTCTTACTCGTAAAGCTCATATCTATGCCAACATCCCAGACGTGGTCTTACATGAGTCTCAAATCAATGCCAACGTCCTAGACGTGGTCTTACATGATAGAAACAGAATAGATACCTATGTCATGACATAGCTAATCCTATCTATTCCTAAGTTCATACGGGACTTCTCTGACTTAGTCACTAAATCAAACATATCTCGAAATTTATATGCATAATCCTCTCATAAGCATTCATTATCAAAATTAGTCATATGAACAATTACAATTTCATACAAGTACGTTTATTTGCATAGTGACTTACCTTGCATTCGGTTTAACAGAATGAAAACGACTGCTCGGTTACTTTCGCTTTCCTACTATCTAAGTCCGTTTTCCTCGGTTCTTGATCTAAACATATTCAGAATTAACTCTTTTATTCACTAATTCATTCAACTCAATCCATACACATATTTAGGGCTATTTGCAAATTATCCCTCATATTTGCACACTTTATCAATTTAGTCCATTTTTCTCAAAACACCAAATTCACAAAATCCACACAAACACATGCTTAGCCGAATGCATATACATCTCATACAAGTCCATATTTTCCATCAAATTTGCTATTTAGTCCCTCAAGTTACCATTTTCTTAATTTAGCCCTATTTAGCTAAATTCATCAAAAATTCAAGAACAAAGTATATTCATCTAGCTTATATCTTTCATTTAACACCAAAAATCATCAAAAAGCTCAACATAACATCAATGGCATTTCTCATAAACATCATCAATTCACAACATTGAGACATGGGCTTGATAGTAGAAGAAGCAACGATTATAAAAACGTAGAAATTATCAAAAACCGAAACCAAAACATACCTTAATTTTAGCTTGTAAGTGCCGAAAATCAAAAGAACTAAACCCTTACTTCTTTCTCTAATATTCGGTCAAAAGATGAACTAAAAATGGCCATTTTGTTATGTTTTATCCAATATAACATATATAATAAACCATTTACATATTTAGCCTTTCATTAAACAAATAAAACAAACATGAAATAAGGGCATGATTGTCTTTCATTCATCCACTAACTATAAGTTGGCATAATAACAACATAAGGACTGCACCTTAACAAAGCCACAACACATTGGTACTTTAATAAATAGCAAGCGACTTTCACATTCAATGCAATTTCATCCTTTTGTCAAATTAATCACACAGACGGACAAATTAGCTCATGGAAATTTACCACATGCTTAATCACATATCAACGGTACAGAAAATAATATTAAATATTATACAGACTCAGATTTTTGGTCCCAAAACCACTGTCCCGGCTAGGGTGTAAACCGGACTGTTACAATTTTACTCTTTAGGGGTATTTTAGTCATTTTACTCTTTAGGGGGTATTTTAGTCATTTTACTCTTTAGGTGTATCTCAGTCATTTTAAAAACCTTCCCAAAGGTCTACAGTCGCCTTGAGTGACACAGATAACATATTTGGTCAAAACAGTGTAAATGGGCCCAAAGCCCAATATTCGGCCCAAGTGGGCCCACAAGTTCGTGTGGCCTATTTAGCCCAAATTCAGTCACGACTATGTGAACGTTATAGCCTAGTTCAGTAATTGTCACTTATCGTGGATTTATTCTATGTAGGGCCCACGAGCCCATTGGGCCCACACGGCCCATTTCGGCTCAACGAGGCCCAAAACAGCCTAAGAGCACGAGGACGCTCGTGGTGGCCTCTATAGTCTATCGCCCATGATTGTGGGCCCGGTTACCACATGAGCGCTCGTACGCTCGTGAGGCCTCCAATGCCAAGGTTTCGACTTTTCGGTTTTTCAGCTTTTCGGCTTTTGCTGACTCACAGAAATGATAGTGTGATTACACACCTTTTTACGGAGTCATTCCTGTAACATCCTGAATTTTTTGGCCTATGCGTTTAATGGGTGGATATGTTTAATGTGTTAGTTTAAGTATTAGGTGTCCAAATTAGGCTCAGGCTTAGGTAAAGGCCTTGATTAAAATTATCTGTTTGGGCATTATAGGGTTTAAAAGGTAGTATCTATGTTTAAAATACCAAAGTGGGCTTGTGGCCCAATCTTAGGAGGTGACGCCACACAGGAGAGTAAGGGGCCCAAATTTAAGTTTCATGGAGCCCAATTCTTTTAATTTAAGTTAGCTAAATTTTGGGCATTAGGGTTAGGTGGAGTGGACGGCAACAAGGCTCAAAAATGGGAGGATTTATGTGAATGGGATAATGTAGATATTATAGTTGATAATATGGAAGAAAAAAAAAGAGAGAAGATAGGAGCTATCCGCAAGGCTAGGTGTTGGCCGAAATTCCATCACTTAGAGGAGGGAAGAAATCGGTTTCTTTATGGCAAAGGGGTGCCAAATTTTCCCTTTTTATTTGCTTAATCTTTAGTTATCAGGAAGGGCACTTTCGGTTTTTGATAGGTACGTGCCGAAATTTCTATAAATAGGAGGGGATATCTCATCAATTCAGGCAATTGAACCTTACTCTTTTCTTCTTTCCTTGTGCCGAAATTCTCAATCTTCCTCTGTAATTTCTTTTCTTTTGATTTCTTCAAAAGCCGAAACCTCCCAATCTTCTCAACATCTTTCTTTCAAAAAGCCGAAAACTTTCTTAATCCATCTTTCTCTTCTTACTCCTAAAAGTCGAAACTCCATTTTTCTTTTCTCTTCTTTCTTCTAAAAGTCGAAACCTCATAATCCTTTTTCTACATTCTTTTCTTTTGATCTTTGCTAAAGCCGAACCTACCTGTAATTTGCCGAAATTCTCTTTTCTTCTTCCTGTCGATTTCTTCATTAAAAGTCGAATCTACATAGACTCTTTCCTATCATCTTTTCTTCTGATCTTCTCAAAAAGCCGGAATCTTTAAGGGGTAGTCAAATTCTTTGTGTTAAGGTGAGTGCCAATTTCCCTATCTCTTCACTTTCCCTTTCGGTTTTTGGAAGACAAAGCCGAAAAGCTAATAGTTTAATGGTTTTATGTATTTTCTTGTTGGACGACATTGGGAATTGAAGTAGATCTCTTAGATCTAAAAGCTGAAAACATTAGTCCCTGAATCTCATATCACTTTTTAGGATTTCAAGGTAAGGATTTCAATTCTCCTTAAGATGATCAACCGTTTTTTTCGTTAGTTGTGCCTTAACCTAATGTTTCGTTACCGGCTTCTGAACAACACCTTAGGCAGATAGCGGTGGTGTTGGCTACGGATAGCGTCGACTTAGAGGGTTTCGTTCTAACGGTAATCAGGTGTGTAGATCTCTAACACACTAATTAATCTGTACTAAATATATGTTATGGGCTAAAAGCCGAAAAAAGGCTGTATAGACAGTCGTATTACCCAGAAAGGGTAGGCAAAAGATATCAGGTACGTAATCATAGAAGTCTCTCTATGTGTATCGATGTATGCGATAAACTGAAATCTCTTAGATAATACATTGTTTGATTCTGCATGTATGTATGCATGGGATGGGATTGATATGATGAAGGGGAAGAAGGTCGCATAGCGATCAGTGGCTTTGCCACATAGGTCACATAGTGATCGGTCTTTATGACAGGCAGCTCAGCTGTCGAAATGCTACGATGTATTATTAAGGTCACATGGCGAATCGGTGGCTTTGCCACATAGGTCACACAATGATTGGTCTTTAAGACAGGCAGCACAGCTGTCGATATAGTGTGTAGCGGTTGGCGGGTTGATTGTAGAAATCCCCAAGGTGTGATGGTTGGTACGGGTTGGTGTGTAGAGGATGGAATTCTAGGATGGGCTGGGCCATTCATCATTTATTATTTATCATGTAATTCTGATTGTTGCCTTTATGTTTGGGCCAGGGCTCATAATGTGTTTGTGAGCCCAAGCCTTTTATGTGTTTTCGGGATTTGCATACTGAGTCTTGGTGACTCACCCTATTATTTTTTTCCATAACTCTTTTAGATGAGTAGTAGATCGTGGACATGGGAGCCGAGACGGACTCGAGGGGCCATCAAGTTTTTTTTATGGATTATTTCGGCTTTTCTTTAAGTTTTAATTTTTGGAATATTTATGTAATAATGCCCCATGGTTTATATTTCACTACATAGTTTTTGATATTTGCAACTTATGAAATTTTGTCAAAGGTTTAATTATTCAAAATAATAATAATACAAGGTTTTATTTTCAAATGTCACCTATTAATTCAAATATTGTCTAATTAACTTACGATTTCTGAAACCAACAAAGCAAAAGTTTTCAATGTACAACCCGTAGCATACCAGATCTGGTCGAAACATATGGGCCGAGTTTGGGGTGTTACATTTTGGTATCAAAGCCCAGTTCAAAACTCGAATTGTGAAATGGGTCCAATAGTGTATTGAAAATTTATGTGAATTTGAGAAATGTTCTGGTTGAGATATGGCCTCCGAGTCTACCGGCACCCGATCCATGCAGGTAAGTATTCTAACTCTTGATGTGATATACTTGTTGGGTTGATGGGCTTTTGTGGACGTAGACTAGTATGATAGTATTAATGGACCTTAGGCCTAGTTAAACAACTCTTTAATTCCATAAGACTTAATCCAACTAAACAAACCCGTGAACGAGTCGCTGGGTTAGGGTGTGGCAACAGGCATACGCATGTCTAGGATTGGATTCAGGGAGAGCTTGGTACTTAAGCAGTCCTAGTGACTCACCTCCTCTTCACCGGAATCCTACCTGGTGCGTAGTGACTGTTCACCTTATCCACGAGGATTCGTTGAAGGGCCAAAATCTATAATTAAAACCCGAAAAGGACCAGCCACCCTATTTCACAAAAAAAACCCCATGTTTTGTAAATTTCCAAAATACACTTGATTTGTGAAAATTTCCCAGAATACCCCAGAATTGTAAAACTACCAAAAGTTGTGAAATTACCGAAACACTCTGGTTGGCAAAATTTCTAAAATACCATTGGTTTGTGAAAACTTCCAAAACAACCGTGATTTTATAAAATACCCATGTTTTGCAAATTTACTCGAAACCCCCTAGATTTACAAAAGTAACCCGGTTTGCAAAATTAAATTTTCCAAAGTACCCCTGCTTCAAAAAAAAACCAACAACAACAACATCAAAATATCTCTATTTCGAAAAAAAAAACTTATTTTCCAAAATACCCTTGCTTTGTATAAAAAAAAGAAAAAAAATGTACCAAAGTACTTCTAATTCAAAGAAAATCACCAAGATACTTTATTTTGAAAAATACATTGTAGGGCAAAACTACGGAAAAACCCCTCGGTAGTGAAATGACGAAAATACCCTTATGTGATGAATGTGAGTTCATGAATGTTATATGTATGTTGATGTGTGATGGTTGAATGTATGTGGTTTCTAGAATTATGAGATAAACTTGAGACTGAACTGTAGATAGGTTCAAATTCGAAAGAACTACTTTTGAAACTACTGTCCATAAGATTGTTCGTGGTTAATCAGTGAAAGAAATTAATAATTCATAAAACTTCTAATTCAGATAATACGAGAATCAACGATGAGCGCTAGAAGAGGAAGAAGAGGCCGCGGCTGAGGCCGTGGAAGTGTTAGGACTGATGTGCTGACTCAGCTAGTTAGGGAGGTACTGAAGGAGGTTAAAGAAATCGGGGAAACACTTCGAGTTGGGTGCATGGACTGTGAGAAAAAAGAGATCGTAGTTTTCTAGGGTTGCAGTCTCATTTTGTGAAGCATGTTAAGGTACGTCCAAACTTTTGGGTTTGCGAATATTGCAGAAGGCGTCATCCGGGTGAATGTTGGAGGAAGTCAGGAACGTGTTTAAGATGCGGGTCTGAGGAGCATAAGGCTCGGGATTGTTCAATCACCATTAAGTCGGGTATGTTTTGTGTGGATGCTACATTTTTGGGTATAGAAACTGTATGCGTGCAATGTTTATATATTATTAAATTAGAATGCGCAGCGGAAGCATAGTGGTGAGACTTGGGTAGTACGATTAGTAGTTAGTTGGAAATTTCGAGGACGAAATTTCTTTAAGGGGGTAGAACTGTAACATCCTGAATTTTTGGGCCTATGCGTTTAATCGGTGGATATGTTTAATGTGTTAATTTAAGTGTTAAGGGTCCAAATTAGGCTCAGGCTTAGGTAGAGGCCTTGATTAAAATTATCTGTTTGGGCATTATAGGGTTTAAAAGGTAGTATCTATGTTTAAAAATACCAAAGTGGGCTTGTGGCCCAATCTTAGGAGGTGACGCCACACAAGGGAGTAAGGGGCCCAAATTTAAGTTTCGTGGAGCCCAATTCTTTTAATTTAAGTTAGCTAAATTTTGGGCATTAGGGTTAGGTGGAGTGGACGGCAACAAGGCTCAAAACTAGGAGGATTTATTTGAATGGGATAATGTAGATATTATAGCTGATAATATGGAAGAAAAA
Source organism: Gossypium australe (assembly GCA_005393395.2). NCBI lineage: Eukaryota > Viridiplantae > Streptophyta > Magnoliopsida > Malvales > Malvaceae > Gossypium > Gossypium australe. Next base: position 84,288,140 of record CM016617.1, on the reverse strand, counting down.
AAAAAGAAAAGATAGGAGCTATCCGTAAGGCTAGGTGTTGGTCGAAATTCCATCACTTAGAGGAGGGAAGAAATCGGTTTCTTTATGGCAAAGGGGTGCCGAATTTTCCCTTTTTATTTGCTTAATCTTTAGTTATCAGGAAGGGCACTTTCAGTTTTTGATAGGTAAGTGCCGAAATTTCTATAAATAGGAGGGGATATCTCATCAATTCCGGCAATTGAACCTTACTCTTTTCTTCTTTCCTTGTGCCGAAATTCTCAGTCTTCCTCTTCAATTTCTTTTCTTTTGATTTCTTCAAAAGCCAAAACCTCCCAATCTTCTCAACATCTTTCTTTCAAAAAGCCGAAAACTTTCTTAAGCCATCTTTCTCTTCTTACTCCTAAAAGCCGAAACGCCATTGTTCTTTTCTCTTCTTTCTTCTAAAAGTCTAAACCTCATAATCCTTTTTCTACATTCTTTTCTTTTGATCTTTGCTAAAGCCGAACCTACCTGTAATTTGCCGAAATTCTCTTTTCTTCTTCCTGCCGATTTCTTCATTAAAAGCGAATCTACATAGACTCTTTCCTATCATCTTTTCTTCTGATCTTCTCAAAAAGCCGGAATCTCTAAGGGGTAGTCGAATTCTTTGTGTTAAGGTGAGTGTCGATTTCCCTATCTCTTCACTTTCCCTTTCAGTTTTTTGGAAGACAAAGCTGAAAAGCTAATGGTTTAATGGTTTTATGTATTTTCTTGTTGGGCGACATCGGGAATTGAAGTAGATCTCTTAGATCTAAAAGCCGGAAACATTAGTCCCTGAATCTCATATCACTTTTCGGGAAGGTAAGGATTTCAATTCTCCTTAAGATGATAAACCGTTTTCTTTTCGTTAGTTGTGCCTTAACCTAATGTTTCGTTACCGACTTCTGAACAACACCTTAGACAGATAGCGGTGGTGTTGGCTATGGATAGCATCGACTTAGAGGGTCTCGTTCTAACGGTAATCAGGTGTGTGGATCTCTAACACACTAATTAATCTGTACTAAATATATGTTATGGGCTAAAAGCCGGAAAAAGGCTGTATAGACAGTCGTATTACCCAGAAAGGGTAGGCAAAGGATGTAAGGTACGTAATCATAGAAATCTCTCTATGTGTATCGATGTATGTGATAAACTAAAATCTCTTAGATAATACATTGTTTGATTCTGCATGTATGTATGCATGGGATGGGATTGATATGATAAAGGGGAAGAAGGTCGCATAGCGATCGGTGGCTTTGCCACATAGGTCACATAGTGATCGGTCTTTATGACAGGCAGCTCAGCTGTCGAAATGCTACGATGTATTATTAAGGTCGCATGGTGATCGGTGGCTTTGCCACATAGGTCACATAGTGATCGGTCTTTAAGACAGGCAGCACAGCTGTCGATATGGTGTGTAGCGGTTGGCGGGTTGATTGTAGAAATCCCCAAGGTGTGATGGTTGGTACGGGTTGGTGTGTAGAGGATGGAATTCTAAGATGGGCTGGGCCATTCATCATTTATTATTTATCATGTAATTCTGATTGTTGCCTTTTATGTGTTTTCAGGATTTGCACATTGAGTCTTGGTGACTTACCCTATTTTTTTTCCATAACTCTTTCAGATGAGCAGTAGATCGTGGACATGGGAACCGAGACGGACTTGAGGGGCCATCAAGTTTTTTTTTATGGATTATTTCGGCTTTTCTTTAAGTTTTAATTTTTGGAATATTTATGTAATAAGGCCCCATGGTTTATATTTCACTACATAGTTTTTGATATTTTCAACTTATGAAATTTTGTCAAAGGTTTAATTATTCAAAATAATAATAATACAAGGTTTTATTTTCAAATGTCACCTATTAATTCAAATATTGTCTAATTCCGAAACCAACAAAGCAAAAGTTTTCAATGTACAACCCGTAGCATACCAGATCTGGTCGAAATGTATGGGCCGGGTTTGGGGTGTTACATTTCCAAAATCTACAAGCACCCGACCTAGATTCATCGAGATCCAATGTTAGTCCTTAATTGTCAGGGTAACACCCTCTTAATAACCCTTAATTCGAAATAACCTTCTTACCTTGTTTGAAAGAGGGTGACCTTAATCCTTCAACGAATGCTATTCAGAATGATCACACGCCTTCGCTGCTTTTCTAAAGTACAGTCAAGAACTGATTAGTAAGTGGTAGAGCATATTCGGCCATCCCCAAAAAAATGAGGTAACCTTATTACCTTACCGGATGTTTTGAGAACGAAAGTGTGACTCCTCCAAGCAGTTCACACTTCACCACTCCTTAAAGAAGACCCTAGAATCGCAATGAGTGCTGTATTGAGAAGAATGAAATAACAATCGGTTAATGGGGTTATTCGGTTTTGGAAAAGAAAGGAAGAGCATAGGTGCATTCGGTTTTAAAAATAAAGCAGAGGATGGATTTTGAACACTTACCAATTGTCAGAGCCGTTGTAGAATCGAAACAGAGATGAGAGAACTTTCGGTCACAAGCCAAAAAAGAAGAAATAGTCACAAGGGCTAGAGTGGAGGGTTCGGCGGAAAGAATCAATAGCCAAGAAAAGATGAAACAGGCAGTTGGTCGAGACTTGAAGAGAATAGAGAGGAAAGGGAGGTTTCGGCAGATGTTGGTGCAAAAGAGGGGAGAAGAATGGACTTGAAAACAAGATGGTTTACTTTACCAGAATGGTCAGAGTAGAATACCCAAAATGCACAAATGACCACTTGCAAATTCGGCACAAGAGAGCAGAGAATGAATGTAACACCCCAAACCCGGCCTAGACGTTACGACCGGATCTGACGCGTCACATAAAAAGGTCTTTTAAAAACAAATTAATCGCGTGTTTGTTAAGAAGTTAGAACCTTAAGTTTAGATGTTTGTCGGAAAAGCTAAGCGATTGTTTAGAAAAGTAGTTTATTGGAAATGTTGCGCCTCTATTGAAAATTCTGAGTTTTGTTATTTAATTTGAAAACCATACGACTTGTTTAAGGTCTGATTCTCTAAGAAGTTGTTATTATTTTAAAAACTGCTTTGATTATGAAATCCGAATTTAAAAACTTACGAAAACTCAGTGTGCAATCTCCTAAACCGACATTACTGGGCCCGAGCCCATAAGACATCAATTTGGGCCTAAGCCCTATAATCATGGCAGTGCAAATGAAATAGTGCAACCCAACCCAATCCAACCAACACACCCCCTACCAGCCAATCACACCTGTGGGGATCAAGTCAACCCACCCGCCAATCAGACCAATATCGCCGTCAAGCTGCTATTCACAAAATAATTGTGGCTGAGCCACCGGAGTCATAATTATGTATAGATGTATATATATATATATATATTGTGGCTATGCCACCAGGCTACACTGCTTTTTATTCATTAACCCGCCTCATGCAACATGAGAAAATGCAGCATACATATCAAGATATAAAAGTGTAATGTAAACATACACACGTTACTAAACAACATTGAGGGTAAAACAGTCATTCAACCCAGCGAGGGTATTTTAGTAATTTCGCATCCAGGGGTATTTCGGTAATTTACCCTCCTAGGCATTTTGGTAAATCGGCCCACACAAGGGCATTTTGGTAAATCAACCTGTTAAGAATGTTTTTAGCAAATTTATAACTAAGGTTATTAGAGCGAGTTATTCGATTACATGCATAATTCCAGATTATTAATCATGCAGATAACAGTGATTCGGTTTTTACCAACATTGTGGAGTATTACAAAACTACATGGTGACAGTGTGAGATTACACACCTGTTTGGAAAATGAAACACGATACTCTCCGAAGCACCTAAGGACACAATCGGTTACACTTAGTCCTCCCGTACGCAAAAACCCAATCTTTGAATACTTAATAGAAGACAAAAGAAGAGCCCTGGTTAAGCTTACCAACGAATATTTCCCTCCCTTCTGAAGAGGGTAATCGACCCACCTCCTATTAATTCAAATTCCGTGCCCCTAGCGAAGAGATTGCATTAGTAATGCGTATTCAAGATAAGAGAATGAGAATGAGAGAAGAGACCTTTTTGGTCCCAAATACTTCAACCAAAATAAGAGAGTTAACACCCCTAAATGGTCATCCCCGCCACTTACCAACAAGAAAATGAGATTCCGAAGCAGATTGAACCAACAGGTTTCGAGTTGCACTCTAAAGGATTCGATCCTATCGCAAAAGAGAACACAAGAGGTTCAAGGCGAAAAAAGTGGTTAAGTTCAGCTTAAGCAGATCCAAGAGAAAAAAAACGAGAGTAAGTGGAAGAAGAAGAACCATTACCTAACTACCAAGGATAAACCGAATGGAATGACAAGCTTTAGCTACCAACACCACCAAGATTCGGCTAAGAGGTTAACTGAAATGAAGAATCCAAAAGAAGTAAAAACATAGCAAGCTTAATGAAAACTAGAAGAAAAAAGGTAGGGGGTTCGGCTATTAAGAAGAAAAACAATTGCAAGGCATGGAAGGTTGAACAAGAATTGCACAAGTGGCCAGTTTCCGACGATAGAACAAGAAGAAAGGAAATGCACGAAGAGGAGAAAAGAAAAAAAATGCCAAAGGGAAAATCCAAAACACTTTAATAGAAATGCCAAAATGCAAAAAGAGCAAAAGCCGAAAATGAAAAAAAAATAAAAAAACTAAGAGTTACTAGAGAATTTCGGCAAACACCAAGAGGTTTTCGATTTTTCTCCCTAAGCTACACACCCAATGCCGAATTTGCTACCTTACTCTCCACTCTAGCCGAAATTCTTACCCCCCATGCACTTCCTATTTTCAGCCAACTATCACCACACTCCCATATCCTTTGGTTTACTCCTTGATTTACTCCCCCATTCACTCTCCATCACCCATTCAAGTTATTTGACCAAGTCTTCCCTCTCTCCTATAGAGTTTGATCTCCATTCAGCCACCTCCCTTGCCTGAGCACAAAAAGAAAACCTTCCAATTTGCTGTTTGTGGGATTCGAACCCCACCTTCTTCCTTCATAAGTGACGCCAACACCACAAGGCCACATGCTCATCTTGTGTTATTAAAATACAATTAATTACACTTAAGTCCTACCTCTACTAGCTCACCTCACAAAAGTGCCCAACACCAAAATTTCACCAGGACCTGGGCTTGAACCCGAGCCTCCCCAGGACCCCCGAACACACCCAAATAACAAGCTTATCAAGCACAACACAAGCAATAACACAAAAATGCCAGACCGCTATTTTTAGGATGCTACAATTCTACCCCCTTAAAGAAATTTCGGCCTCAAAATTTACCTGATTAAAAGAGGTGAGGGTATTACTGCCGCATTGCCTCCTCCGGCTCCCACGTGGCTTCCACTGAATCGTGATTACTCCATAACACCTTGACTAACGGAATGGACTTCTTCATTCATACTTTAACATCCTGATCCAAAATCTGCACTGGTTCTTCTTTAAATGACAGATCAGGTCTAACTTCAATCTCCTCCACTGGCACTCTATGAGATGGATCTGAACGGTAGCGCCTCAGCATCGAAACATGAAATACATCATGTATCTGATTCAACTGAGGGAGCAGCTCAATCTGGTATACGACCGGTCCCACACGCTTCACTATCCGATAAGGCCCTATGAACCTAGGACTTAACTTGCCCTTCCGTACAAATCTCAAAATCTTCTTCCAAGGTGAGTCTTTCAAGAAGACATAACCCCACTAAAAATTATATCTCCTTACGCTTCAGATCCGTATATGACTTCTGTCTATCGGAAGCTTCCTTCAACCGAGCCCAAATCAACTTCACCTTCTCCTCAGTTTCTAAAATTAATTATGGACCCCACAACTGTCGCTCACCCAATTCTGTCCAACAAGTAGGAGTACGACACCTACGACCATATAACACCTCGTAGGGTGCCATCTGAATGCTAGATTGGTAGCTGTTATTAAACGCGAATTCCGCTAACGGTAGATAATCTTCCCAACTACCTCCGAAGTCAATCATACAGCACCTTAACATGTCTTCCGGAATCTGGATTACTCTTTCTGACTAACCATCCGTCTGTGGGTGGAACGCTATACTAAAGTCCAATCTTATACCCAACGCTTCATGTAAAGCCTTCCAGAACCGAGATGTGAACCTAGGGTCCCTGGCCGATATGATGGACACTGGTACCCCATGCAGCCTCACAATTTTTGCCACATACAACTTGGCCAACTTCTAAAGTGGGTAGTCAATGCGAACCGGTATGAAGTGAGCGGACTTAGTCAACCGGTCAATGATTACCCACACTGAATCTTTCTTAGTAGGCATCAAGGGTAGCCCACTAACAAAACCCATCGTTATCCTCTCCCACTTCCACAGTGGAATCTTCATCGGTTGCAGCAATCCTGAAGGTAGCTGATGTTCTGCCTTTACTTGTTAACACGTCAAACATTTGCCTATAAAGTCGGTAACCTCACTTTCAACCCTGGCTATAATATCCTGGATTATGGCTTATGCATTATTACTAAATTGTATGAAATAGCATGCCTATGTGTGTTGTGAATGTGTATTATGAATTTTGTGAACCTTAGTGTGTAGGGGAATAGCTTAAAAATTTTTTGTTTTTAAGTTTAAAAGAGGAAGCTAGGCAGAGTAGGCCTTAAGAGAAATAGTAGGGAAAATATGACATGGAAATGGGATTGGTAAAGTGGCTGCAAGGCGCCACTTAAGGCCTAGTAAGTGACGCCATATGCAAGGTGCAAGGGCTTGGGTTCGAGTCGCATGGGAAGCAAATAAAAGAATTTTATTTTGCTGCAAGGAGCAAAGGAGGTGGACGGCACTAAGGAACTTAAGGGAGGAGTTTAATCCTTTCTAAAATTCGGCTGAGATAAGGGATTAATGTTGGGATATTTTTATTAATTTGAATAAGGTGATAAATAGAGAAAAGAGGAGAAAAAGGAGGAAGCTGATAAGAAGTAAGAGTTAGCCGGCCAAGGGAATGTTTTGTATGGTATTTTCGGTTAATCATAGTATAGGTGTGCCGAAAATTTGGTTCTCTTCTCATCTTTTCTTCAGTTGTGCCAAAATTCCCAAAGAGAGCAACTTGAATTCTTTTTTTTTCTTCCTTGAATTCTTTTCTTTTCTTCCTTTTTGCTACTCACTTCCATAAGCCGAAATTCATCAAGCCACATTCTCTTCTTCTTTTCATCAAAGGCCGAATACTCTCCTCTCAAAATCCACCATTGCTGATTCTCCTTAAGCTCATATCCCTCTCTTTTCATTCTTGTTGAAGCCGAATACACAAGTAACTCATAACCGACTATTCTCTAAGCCTCAAAGCTGAATCTTTGTAGATTAAAGTGAAGGTGCAATCGCCTACAACATTAAGGGTAAGGATTCAATCGTTGTCATATTATTATTTCTTTTCTTTTAGCCGAAAAATAGGTATCTAATCCCAATAATACTCTATGGCAGAAACTTTGAAGGGTCTTTCGGGATTTGGTAGTTGTCGACTACAAGGAGGAGATCATTCGGGATTTCAGATCTAAGGTAAGCAAGTAAGATCTTAGGCCGAAGGCCATTTGTTTTGGTCCATTAAGTGGTAAAATCGACATTAACAAAGGTTATACAGAGATTTCGGCATCTCCATTGATCAAGAAGCAATCTCGGGATTTAGATAATCAAGGTAAGGGAGCCTTGATATTCGGCCAAGGGCCATTTATTATGATTTAATGTTAGAACTAGATCTAACATGTGCTCTGTCGAAATTCTGTAGGATTTCGACATCCTCATAAGCCAAGAGACTACTTTTCGGGATTTAAAATCGCAAGGTAAGTGTACATGTATATTCGGCCAAGGCCTATTTGGTGACTTAGATTTATTTCTTAAATTTTCAAAAGCCGAAACTAACCAAGTCAAGTGATATGGTAGTTGGCCGATTGCAAGAGGGGACATCACAAGGTTTCGGGATTTGATTAGCAATCAAATCGACAGCAAGGTAAGACTCTGGTTGCGATAAATCCTTCGGGATTTGATTATTTGGCCGAATGGCCTTTAGCTAAAGTATGTAGTGTTGGCCGAATGTAGGGACTAAGATCTAGAGGATTAGATCGGGATTCTTCGGGATTTTAGTGGATTCGTTAAGTATACAAGGTGTGTACCCCACACTAAGCCTTAATAGATTTATGGATATGTTTAATAAATGTGTTAATATGAAAGTGTAAGAATATGGCTAAAGTACCATGCAATGGTACAAAGTACTCAAGTACGTTTACCTACTCCTACTATGAGTATAATATATGGCACATATGTGAATGTGATAAGAATGTGAAATAAGGCATAAGACATGATATTGCATGATTTGTATGACATGGGGCATATGGGAAATTATGATAAGGGGAAGTGATCTGGTGGTTTATACCACAAATATCTGAATGTGGTGACTTCTGTCACGTAATCTGAATGTGGTGACTTATGTCACGAATAATTATCTGGTGGCTATGCCACAATATATAAGGGCGATGAGCACGTCGACTGCAGCAACTGCCTTCGATGGTGTGTAGCGGATGGAGGGTCAACTTAGTAGTCCCCACGGTGTTATGGTTGGTACGGGTGATGTGTAGCGGATGGTATCTAAGCTTGGGTTCGGGGTTGCATCATTAAATTTATTTGCTATGTGTATATGTATGATATGTTATGCCTGAATCGTTGGGACTTAGTGTTGGTTGTACACATTGAGTCTGTTTGACTCACCCATTGTGGGATATTTTTCAGGTGACGCTCAGTAATGGACCGGGTCGGCAGGAGCTTAGTGGTGGCCATGCTCAGCACGAGATTAATTTATTTGGACTTTTTATTTTAAGTACTTTAAATTTATTCTGGGTTTTGTTTTCGATGTAATAAGGCCACTAGTAGAAACTGTTTATGCATGCATGTTATTTATTTCAGTATGATACAATTTTTATCAATCCAAAATTTAAGTAATGTTTTCAAAAAAATAAATAAATTCTAAATGTTTTGATAACTTATCACTAATTCGGCAATACTTCTAATTTAGGATTTTCAAAGTACGAAATTAAAGCTTTAACAAGACTTAGACTTTTCAAATCGAACCCAACACAAGACAAATTTTATTCAAAAACATCCAAGTTTTCCAAAAGTAACAACCAAGTTTTGAATCGCTTTACTCGAGGAACATACCAGATCTGGTCGAGGCTGGTGGGCCGGGTTTGGGGTGTTTCAGCTTGGTATCAGAGCCTAGTTTTAAAACTCTCAGCCTTAGGTCTAAGCCCACAACATTTTCAAATCGAGCCCAAATAAGTTTTATGAAAATATTTTTGGATTGAGCAGGTTTTCTAGCATGGCACCTAAGTCTCCGACCCGAAGTCCACCAGGTAAGTACCTCTATCCATTGTGTGAATTATTGTATGATTTGTAGAAGGGTAGAAATGGAACGTAGATTAGTATGATAAGTACTTGAACTATAGGACTAGTTTACCCCAACAATTACATAAGACTTTAATTCCTAATTAAACAACCCTGTGACTAAGTCGCCGAGTTAGGGTGTGGCAACCATTGTGCGCATGCCTAGGATTGGTTTCGGTGGGAGCTTGGTATTTAAGCAGTCCTAGTGACTCACCTCCTCTCCACTCGAGTCCTACCTGGTGCGTAGTGATGGTTCACCCTAACCAAGAGGACTTATTCACGGGCTAAACCCAATAACTAAAACCTGAAAGGGACTAGCCATGTTTTTATAAAACCCTAGTTTTGAAATCCTCAAATTACCCTTTGATTCGTAAAAACTATTCTATAAAATTTTTCTGAGATATTCCCGATTTACAAAATTACCTAAATACCCCTGGTTGAAAAATTACTAAAATGCCCTTGGTTTCTAAAATTATCATACTACCCTCGATTTTAATAAAATTTTCTAACTTTGCAAAAATATCCAAAAACCTTATTTTGCAAAAATATCAAGATACCCTGATTCAAAAAATTTACCAAATTACCCCTGATTTACAAAATTACCAAAATAACCTCGATTTCCAAAATTTCTGCAATACCTTGGATTTGGGGGGAATTTTTTTAAAATACCCTAGAGTTTTGAAAATTTCAAAGTGCCCTGATTTATTAAGATTTCCAAATTGACCCTGATTTATTACCAAAATACCCCTGTAGGAGAAATGACGAAAATACCCCTGGGATAGGAACAAACACAAATGTTGAAGAGTGAATGTATATGGTAGACACTACGGAATGGATGTGTTTCTTTGAATTAGGATAGAAGACTTGAAACTCTGAATGATCGAAAGAACTACTATTAAACTTCTGTCATAAGATTTCTTCGCGGATAATCAGTGAAACAAGGACTAATTCATAAAACTTTCTTAAATCAGATTAAAGCGCGATCGTAGACATGAGCTCTAGGGGACGCGGTCGTAATGTACGAGGACGCGGTAGAGGCAGAATGACCGTGTCGGAGCCCGTTAGATCGGGTCAAGGGTCTGAAAATGAGGTACCACCGCCACCACCACCACCAGCTGTTGGTGTTGAGCAGCAAGATCAGACGGGGGATGATGCTGTATCGCAGGCTGTGCTGCGAGTTCTTGAGATGGTGGCTGGAGCAGGTGGAAATATGGGAGCTCGAAAATCTATACCCGAGCGACTCCGGGCCAATGGAGCTGAGGTGTTCCGTAGCGTATCTGGTGTGGCACCCAGTACTGCTGAGTATTGGTTGGAGGCAACCGAGCGAATTATGGATGAGCTAGATCTGACGGCTGTAAAGAAAGTGAAAGGAATGGTGTCGCTTCTTCGCGATGAGTCATATCAATGGTGGCTCACAATTCGGGATGGTGCTACGGCTGAGGAACTCACTTGGGAGTATACCAGAAGAAGTATGTTGGTACTCATTACATTGATGCGCAAAGGAAGGCATTTCTGGGGCTGGTTCAAGGGAACAAGTCCGTAGCTGAGTATGAGGCTGAATTCTTAAGGCTGAGCCGGTATGCTCGAGGAATAGTGGCTACAGAACATGAGTGATGTGTCCGATTTGAGGACGGACTGAGAGATGATTTGAGGTTATTGATATCTTCGCATCAAGAGTGGGAGTTTGCAGTATTAGTAGAGAAGGCTAAGGTAGCCGAAGAAATTAAGGACTCCGTGAGGCAGAACACGGATTGGAATAAGCAGAAAAGAGGATTTGGGCCATCAGGGCTATCTGGGAATGTTCAGAAGAGGCCTAGAGTTGATGGGCCGCCAGGGCAGCAAGCTGTTACAGGAGGGCAGTATCGTACCTGTGACCAGTGTGGGAAGAATCACTTGGGAGAGTGCTGGAAGAAGACGGGAGGATGTTTCAAGTGTGGGTCCAAGGACCATATGATTAAGGATTGTCCTATGAAACCGGATGGGAGTCAACCAGCAGGTCAGGGTTATAATTAGGCTGGTAGAGGTGGACAGCAACCTCAGCGAGGTCGTGGTCCGAATGGTAGAGGAAATGGTGCTGGAAGAGGACGTGGAACACCTGGCAGAGGTGCTGGTAATACTGAGGCAAGACAGCTGGGCTTGGTATTGCGGTTCGCCGGAGGGAAGATGGAGACGCACCGGACGTCATAACCGGTACGTTCCTTGTATTTGGCAAGCCCTACTTTGCTTTGATTGATGTGGGTTCTACCCATTCTTATGTTGCATGTAGAATAGTGGAAACTCTAGGCATAGCCTCTGAACTATCTGATAGGGAGATGACTGTAGTAAGCCCATTAGGTCAAACTATAGTAGTGAATAAGATGTTTCGGAAAGTACCTTTAGAGATTCAGGGAGTGATATTCCCTGCTGACTTAATGGAATTACCTTTTGGAGAATTCGATCTCATACTTGGAATGGATTGGCTAGTGGAGCATCGAGCTATATTGGATTGTGCAGCTAAGTGAATGGAGTTAAGGACCCCAAAGGATAAGGAAGTAGTTATGATAGGAGAAAGAAGAAACTACTTGTCTAACGTAGTTTCAGCACTAAAGGCTGTTAAGATGGTTCGAAAAGGATACAAGGCATTCTTGGCTTTCGTTAGTGCGTTGGATGCAAAGGAAGAAGGTGTTAGTGGAGTTTGAACTGTAAGGGGTTTTGTGGATGTCTTTCCGAAGGAATTACCTGGAATACCCCCGGATAGGGAGGTGGAGTTTGGAATTGACTTGCTACCTGGTACAGCTCCTGTGTCAATTGCTCCGTACAGAATGGCACCAAAGGAGTTGGTTGAGCTCAAGGCTCAAATCCAAGAGTTGCTTGATCGTGGGTTTATCCGACCCAGTGTGTCTCTATGGGGAGCACCGGTCTTGTTTGTGAAGAAGAAGGACGGAACTATGCGTATGTGCATAGATTATCGTCAGCTGAATAAGCTGACCATCAAGAACAAGTACCCTTTGCTGAGGACTGACGACTTGTTCGATCAGCTTAAGGGGGCAGCGGTTTTCTCAAAGATAGATCTAAGGTCTGGATATCATCAGCTTAAGGTGAAGGAAGTGGATATCCATAAGACAGCTTTCCGGACAAGGTATGGGCATTTTGAGTTCGTGGTAATGCCGTTTGGTTTGACGAACGCCCCAGCTGCGTTCATGGATATGATGAACCGGGTTTTTCAACCATACTTGGATAGGTTCGTCGTTGTGTTCATCGACGACATTCTGGTGTATTCCAAGTCTGAGGAGGAACATGATGAGCATCTCTGAGTTGTGCTGCAAGTGTTAAGGGAGAAGAAGCTTTATACCAAATTCAGTAAGTGTGAATTTTGGCTTAAAGAAGTTGCGTTCTTAGGACATGTGGTGTCTACAGAAGGAATAAGGGTGGATCCTAGGAAGATTGAGGCAGTGCTAGATTGGAAACCACCTAAGTCGGTGGCTGAGGTTCGTAGTTTCTTGGGATTGACAGGCTACTACAGAAGGTTTGTGGAAGGAATCTCATTGATAGTCGCACCTTTGACGAAGTTGTTGAGAAAGGAAGTACCTTTTGTATGGACGGATAAGCAACAGGAGAGCTTTGAGAAGCTTAAGAGGTTTTAACTGAAGCTCCGGTTTTGATTCAGCCAGAGGCAGGGAAGGATTTCGTGGTATACTGTGACGCTTCTCATACCGGATTAGGATGTTTTCTGATGCAAGACGGGAAAGTAGTCGCTTATGCGTCTCGACAATTAAGGCCACACGAGGTTAACTACCCGACTCATGATTTGGAATTGGCGGCAGTGGTCTTTGCTCTTAAGGTGTGGAGGCACTATCTTTATAGAGAAAAGTCAGTGATCTACACAGACCACAAGAGTCTTAAGTATCTGTTGACTCAGAAGGAGTTGAACCTAAGACAGCGAAGGTGGGTGGAGTTACTAAAGGACTATGACTGTTCGATAGAGTATCATCCGGACAAGGCGAATGTAGTGGCGGATGCCCTAAGTCGGAAAGTAGTGTTGGATCTGAGGGCGATGTTTGCACATCTAAGCTTGTATGATGACGGAAGTCTGCTGGCAGAGCTGCAAGTTAAGCCGACGTGGTTGAATGAATTGAAAGAGGGACAGTTGGTTGATGATGAGTTAAGTGCTAAGCTACAGCAAGTGCAGAATGAGGAGTTGGAAGATTATGGTATTAATGACGAGGGAGTATTGTGTTTCAAGGGTAAGGTCTGTATGCCAAAGAATAAGGAGTTAAGGCAGAGAATTCTTCAGGAATCGCATAGTAGCCCTTACGCTATGCATCCTGGAGGTAGTAAGTTGTACCGAGATCTAAGGGAACAGTTTTGGTGGCCTGATCTTAAGAAGGAAGTTACTGAATTCGTAGGGAAGTGCTTAACGTGTCAGCAAGTTAAGGCTGAACACCAAGTTCCGTCAGGATTGCTTCAACCAATAAATATTCCGCAGTGGAAGTGGGAGAGAATCATCATGGACTTCGTTAGTGGGTTTCCCCTTACGCCTACTAAGAAGGACTCGGTGTGGGTGATAGTGGATCGATTGACAAAGTCCGCGCATTTCATTCCAGTGCGGGTTGATTATTCTTTACAGAAGTTGGCGAAGTTATATGTGGCGGAGATTGTGAGGTTACACGGAGTTCCGGTATCGATTATCTCGGATAGGGACCCAAGGTTTACGTCTTGATTCTAGAAAGCACTACATCAAGCTTTAGGCACCAGATTGGATTTCACTACGGCTTTTCATCCACAATCGGACGGTCAGTCTGAACGAGTAATTCAAGTGTTAGAGGATATGTTGAGAGGTTGTGTGACAGACTTCAGAGGAAGTTGGGAAGAATATTTGCCTTTAGCGGAATTTGCGTACAACAACAGCTATCAGGCTAGCATTCGGATGGCACCATATGAAGCGTTGTATAGACGGAAGTGTCGCACTCCTACATGTTGGACGGAATTAGGGGAACGGCGAGTTTTGGGTCCAGAGATAGTGGCGGAATCTGAGGAAAAGGTTAGCATGATTCGAGCACGATTGAAGGAGGCATCTGACAGGCAAAAGTCGTACGCAGATCTCAAGCGGAAAGAAATAGAATTTGATGTGGGAGATCAAGTGTTCCTTAAAGTGTCGCCTTGGAAGAAGGTAATGAGATTTGGTCGTAAAGGGAAATTAAGTCCAAGGTTTATAGGACCTTATCGGGTATTGAAGCGAGTTGGACCAGTGACATATCAGTTGGAGTTGCCGCCGGAGTTGAAGCAGATGCACGACGTATTCCATATTTCCATGCTACGTCGTTACCGATCGGATCCTTCTCATGTAGTACCGGTTGAAGAGGTGGAGCTAAGGCCAGATTTGTCGTAAGAGGAGGAGTCGATTCAGATTTTAGAACGAGATGTAAAAGTGTTACGAAGGAAGTCAGTTCCTCTAGTCAAAGTATTATGGTGTAATCATGGATCGGAAGAAGCTTCGCGGGAGCCGGAAGAGGCGATGCAACAGCAATACCCTTACTTGTTTCAGCCAGGTAATTTCGAGGACGAAATTATTTTAAGGGGGTAGAACTGTAATATCCTGGATTATGGCTTATGCATTATTACTAAATTGTATGAAATAGCATGCCTATGTGTGTTGTGAATGTGTATTATGAATTTTGTGAACCTTAGTGTGTAGGGGAATAGCTTATAAATTTTTCGATTTTAAGTTTAAAAGAGGAAGCTAGGCAGAGTAGGCCTTAAGAGAAAGAGTAGGGAAAATATGACGTGGAAATGGGCTTGGTAAAGTGGCTGTAAGGCGCCACTTAAGGCCTAGTAAGTGACGCCATATGCAAGGTGCAAGGGCTTGGGTTCGAGTCGCATGGGAAGCAAATAAAAGAATTTTATTTTGCTGCAAGGAGCAAAGGAGGTGGACGACACTAAGGAACTTAAGGGAGGAGTTTAATCCTTTCTAAAATTCGGCTGAGATAAGGGATTAATGTTGGGATATTTTTATTAATTTGAATAAGGTGATAAATAGAGAAAAGAGGAGAAAAATGAGGAAGCTGATAAGAAGTAAGAGTTGGCCGGCCAAGGGAATGTTTTGTATGGTATTTTCGGTTAATCATAGTATAGGTGTGCCGAAAATTTGGTTCTCTTCTCATCTTTTCTTCAGTTGTGCCGAAATTCCCAATGAGAGCAACTTCAATTCTTTTCTTTTCTTCCCTTTTGCTACTCACTTCCATAAGCCGAAATTCATCAAGCCACATTCTCTTCTTCTTTTCATCAAAGGCCGAATACTCTCCTCTCAAAATCCACCATTGCCGATTCTCCTTAAGCTCATATCCCTCTCTTTTCATTCTTGTTGAAGCCGAATACACAAGTAACTCATAGCCGACTATTCTCTAAGCCTCAAAGCCGAATCTTTGTGGATTAAAGTGAAGGTGCAATCGCCTACAACATTAAGGGTAAGGATTCAATCGTTGTCATATTATTATTTCTTTTCTTTTAGCCGAAAAATAGTTATCTAATCCCAATAATACTCTATGGCCGAAACTTTGAAGGGTCTTACGGGATTTGGTAGTTGTCGACTACAAGGAGGAGACCATTCAGGATTTCAGATCTAAGGTAAGCAAGTAAGATCTTAGGCCGAAGGCCATTTGTTTTGGTCCATTAAGTGGTAAAATCGATATTAACAAAGGTTATGCAGAGATTTCGGCATCTCCATTGATCAAGAAACGATCTCGAGATTTAGATAATCAAGGTAAGGGAGCCTTGATATTCGGCCAAGGGCCATTTATTATGATTTGATGTTAGAACTAGATCTAACATGTGCTCTGTCGAAATTCTGTAGTATTTCGACATCCTCATAAGCCAAGAGACTACTTTTCGGGATTTAAAATTGCAAGGTAAGTGTACATGTTTATTCGGCCAAGGCCTATTTGGTGACTTAGATTTATTTCTTAAATGTTCAAAAGCCGAAACTAACCAAGTCAAGTGATATGGTAGTTGGCCGATTGCAAGAGGGGACATCACAAGGTTTCGGGATTTGATTAGCAATCAAATCGGCAGCAGGGTAAGACTCTGGTTGCGATAAATCCTTCGGGATTTGATTATTTGGCCGAATGGCCTTTAGCTAAAGTATGTAGTGTTGGCCAAATGTAGGGACTAAGATCTAGAGGATTAGATCGAGATTCTTCGGGATTTCAGTGGATTCGTTAAGTATACCAGGTGTGTACCCCACACTAAGCCTTAATAGATTTATGGATATGTTTAATAAATGTGTTAATATGAAAGTGTAAGAATATTGCTAAAGTACCATGCAATGGTACAAAGTACTCAGGTACGTTTACCTACTCCTACTATGAGTATAATATATGGCACATATGTGAATGTGATAAGAATGTGAAATAAGGCATAAGGCATGATATTGCATGATTTGTATGACATGGGGCATATGGGAAATTTTGATAAGGGTAAGTGATCTGGTGGTTTATACCACAAATATCTGAATGTGGTGACTTCTGTCACGTAATCTGAATGTGGTGACTTATGTCACGAATAATTAGCTGGTGGCTATGCCACAATATATAAGGGCAATGAGCACGTCGACTGTAGCGACTGCCTTCGATGGTGTGTAGCGGATGGAGGGTCGACTTAGTAGTCCCCACGGTGTGATGGTTGGTGCGGGTGATGTGTAGCGGATGGTATCTAAGCTTGGGTTCGGGGTTGCATCATTAAATTTATTTGCTATGTGTATATGTATGATATGTTATGCCTGAATCGTTGGGACTTAGTGTTGGTTGTACACATTGAGTCTGTTTGACTCACCCCTTGTGGGATATCTTTCAGGTGACGCTCAGTAATGGACCAGGTCGGCAGGAGCTTAGTGGTGGCCATGCTCAGCACGAGATTACTTTATTTGGACTTTTTATTTTAAGTACTTTAAATTTATTCTGGGTTTTGTTTTCGATGTAATAAGGCCACTAGTAGAAACTGTTTATGCATGCATGTTATTTATTTCAGTATGATACAATTTTTATCAATCCAAAATTTAAGTAATGTTTTCAAAAAAATAAATAAATTCTAAATGTTTTGATAACTTATCACGAATTCGGCAATATTTCTAATTTATGATTTTCAAAGTACGAAATTAAAGCTTTAACAAGACTTAGACTTTTCAAATCGAACCCAAACCAAGACAAAATTTATTCAAAAACATCCAAGTTTTCCAAAAGTAACAACCAAGTTTTGAATGCTTTACTCGAGGAACATACCAGATCTGGTCGAGGCTGGTGGGCCGGGTTTGGGGTGTTTCACTGGCCACCAGTACCGTTCTCACAGATCTCGGTACATCTTACTTCAACCGGGATACATAGCGTATGGGCTACTATGCGACTCTCGCAAAATCGTCTGTCTTAACTCAGAGCCTTCGGCATACAAACTCTTCCACGGAAACATAATACTCCATCACTGTTCAGCCCAAAATCCACTGTCTCTCCACTTTTCACTTGATGAAGCCAAGAACCCAACGATTCATCCAACAATTGCTTCTCTTTAATCTGATCTACCCACATCGGTTTCACTTGAAGTTTCGCTAACAAGCTACCATCTTCATAAAGGCTGAGATGAGGAAACATTGCTCATAAATCCGGTATCACTTTACAACTTAATGCATCTGCCGCCATGTTGGCTTTACCCGGGTGATACTCAATCGAGCAGTCATAATCCTTCAGCAACTCTATCCACCTCCGTTGCTTTAAATTCAGCTCCTTTTGGGTAAGGAGATATTTAAGACTCTTATGGTCCGTATAAATAATCAA
Organism: Gossypium australe; assembly: GCA_005393395.2. Lineage (NCBI taxonomy): Eukaryota > Viridiplantae > Streptophyta > Magnoliopsida > Malvales > Malvaceae > Gossypium > Gossypium australe. Next base: position 84,269,951 of record CM016617.1, on the reverse strand, counting down.
TTTTCTCCATACAGGTAATGTCTCCATATCTTCAGAGCAAACACCACCGCAACTAGTTCTAAATCGTGAGTGGGGTAGTTCACCTCATGTGGCCTTAGTTGACTTGATGCGTATGACACCACTTTCCCTTCTTGCATCAGCACACAACCCAAACCTATGTGTGACGCATCACAATAAACAACGAATTCTTTCCTAGCCTCAGGCTGAATCAACACTGGTGCTTCAGTCAGAATCTTCTTCAACTTTTCAAAACTTTCCTGTTGTTTATCAGCCCAAACAAACGGTACTCCCTTGCACAGTAATTTAGTTAGGGGTGCAACAATCAACAAAAATCCCTCAACAGACCTTCTGTAGTACCCAGCCAAACCCAAAAAACTTCAAATTTCTGATACCGACTTCGGTGGCTTCCAATCCAATACACTTCAGTTTTTCGAGGATCAACTCTAATCCCCTTGGCAGACACAACATGCCCCAAAAAGGTCACTTCTTTCAGCCAAAACTCACACTTACTGAATTTGCCGTAAAGTTGCTTCTCTCTTAATATCTGCAGCGTAACTCAAAGATGGGAGTCATGCTCCTTCTCAGTTCCTGAGTACACCAAAATGTCATCTATGAACACCACCACGAACCAGTCTAGATAGGGTTGGAAGACCCGATTCATCATATCCATAAAAGCGGCTAGTGCATTCGTTAATCTGAACGGCATTACCAGAAACTCAAAATGCCCATAACGAGTCTGCCTCCTTGACCCTTAGCTGATGATAACCCGATCTTAAATCTATCTTCGAGAAAATTGAAGCTCCTTGCAACTGATCGAACAGGTTTTCAATCCTAAGTAGCGGGTATTTGTTCTTAACAGTTGGCTTGTTTAGTTGATGATAGTCAATGCACATACGCATCGACCCATCCTTCTTCTCCATGAACAATACCGGCGCTCCCCACAGTGGTACACTTGGTCTGATAAAACCTCGGTCCAACAACTCTTGAATCTGAGCTTATAGTTCTACCAGCTCTTTTGGCGCCATCCTATAAGGGGCGATAGACACCGGAGCCGTTCCCTGTAATAGCTCATTACCAAATTCAGCCTCGCGGTTCGGAGGCAACCCCGGAAGCTCCTCAAGAAAAACATCCGAAAAGTCTTTCACGGTTCTGACATCCCCAACCGACAATTCCTTAGTACCAGATTCACTGACAAAAGCTAAAATCTCCTCATACCCCTTTCGCACCAACTTCTCGGCCTTTAATACCGAAATCACATGAGACAGATAATCCCTTCTTTCTCCTATCACTATCACCTCCTCATTCTTTGAAGTCTTTAATATAATACGCTTAACAGCGCAATCCAAGTTCGCACGGTGCTTAACTAACCAGTCCATGCCTAAGATAAGATCAAACTCACCAAATGACAGTTCCATCAAGTCTGCCGGAAAAACAATCCCTTGCACTTCTAAAGGCACCTTCCTAAACAACTTCTTCACTACCACAGATTGTCCTAAGCGACTAATCACAGACATTTCCCTAGCAGCAACCTCAGATTTAATACCCAGAGTCCTAGACACAGTACAGGCAACATATGAATGGGTAGATCCAATATCTATCAAAGCTGTAAATGGCACATCAAATATGAGAAACGTACAGGTTATGACGTCCGGTGCGTCGCCATCCTCTCCAACTCGTGCCGCATAAACCATTCCCAGCTGTCTCGCATCTGTATTACTCATGTTCCCAGCGCCTCTGCCCGGTGCTCCCCAACAACGTCCTAAACCATTTCCACCTCGACTTGGACCACGACCTCTCGGTGGCTGCTGAGCACCTCTCCCTGGCTGCACAAATCTGTGATGTACTATCTGTGTCCGAACCGGCTCTCAAGGACAATCCCTAAACTGATGATCCATAGACCCGCAACTGTAACACCCGCCAGTTCTTTTCCAGCACTTTCCCGAGTGAAATTTCCCACAGTCCACACAAGGCTCCAACCGACTAGTAGAAGCTGGAACTCCCACTCGAGCTGGCCCCTCAAACCTAGGCCTCTTATTAAATCCCCTTGAAGGACCTGAGAACCCAAAATCTCTTTTGTTTTTGCCCCTTTCCTTATCTCGGTTCTGTCGCTCAGAGCGTTTTACCTCCTCAGCAATTTTAGCCTTTTCCACCAACGTAGCAAAATCTCTTTCCCTCTGCGGGGCTATCAGTACCCGCAACTCATCTCGTAACCCATCTTCAAAATGTACACAGTGCTCATAATCAGTCGGGACTATTTCCCGAGCGTACCGGCTCAGACGTAAAAACTCTGCCTCATACTCTGCCACAGATTTACCTCCCTGAACCAGATTCAAAAATTCTTTTCTTCGAGCATCCACATAACTAGCCCCGGCATATTTTCCCTGGAACACTGTCTTAAAGAAATCCCAAGTGATACGATCAGCTTGTGTACCTTCCCTCACAATGAGCCACCACTAGTACGCCTCCTCTTTCAGTAATGACATAACCCCTTTCAGTTTCTGTTCAGCCGTGCAATCCAAATCATCCATTATTCGTTCCACAGCCTCAAGCCAGTATTTAGCTACATTCGGGGCTACACCAGATATGACCCTAAAAACTTCGGCCCCATTCGACTTGAGCCACTCCGAAATAGACCCACGCACTGCCGACCCAATACTTGCCCCAACAACCCATTCTAAAACTCGCAACATAGCTTGGGACAGAGCATCGTCCCCTCCAGTTCGATCTTGAGACCCTGCTTCTGCCACTGGCGATGTTGGCACATCGCCATCCAGCACATGCCCAGATTTTGAGGATCCAGCCTCAGCATCCCGGCCTCTACCACGGCCGCGTGTACCACGTCCACGTCCTTTGGTACTCATATTACTAAGTCGAGTTAATCTGATTAAAAATGTTTTATGAATCAGTATATGGTTCCAATATTGATTAACAAATATTTTATGGAAAACAGATATAAGAGTTGTTTCCGCGATTCAAATTTCCTAACGTCTCAGTCTCTATAGTCTTAACTCCTATAGCTAGAAGTTTCTAGCAGTTTTCTTACTACAGTCATAACATCATCATATCAACAATCATACAATAAGAAAACTTACGGATTTGGTGTCGGAGAACTGTGGTGCCATACTTCCAATAAAGACATACATTTTTTTAAATCATATTCTAAACCAAATTTGAAAACAATTTCGAACCCATTCCACAGCCGAGTTTTGCAACCTGGCTCTGATACCATAAAATGTAACACCCCAAACCCGGCCTAGACGTTACTACCGGATCTGACGCGTCACAGAAAAAGGTCTTTTAAAAACAAATTAATCGCGTGTTTGTTAAGAAGTTGGAACCTAAAGTTTAGATGTCTGTTGGAAAAGCTAAGCGATTGTTTAGAAAAGTAGTTTGTTGGAAATGTTGCGCCTTTATTGAAAATTTCTAGTTTCGTTATTTAATTTGAAAACAATACGACTTGTTTAAGGTCTGATTCTCTAAGAAGTTGTTATTATTTTAAAAACTGCTTTGATTATGAAATCCGAAGTTGAAAACTTGCGGAAACGTGATATTTTAAAACTAGTTTGTTAACAGTTTTAGGAAAACTCTCGTATTAAGCATTTAACAATAAATAATAATGGAAAGCAGGTCTAAAAGGAAATTTAAGTCTAGAGGCCTTATTACAAAACATTTCACCCAAATTAAATAATCTTAAAAATAAGGTAAAAATTGAATTTACTAGGGTTCACGCGAAATCTCCGATGTATGGCCACCACTGAGTCCTCCACGGCTCCAAGTCCTCTATCGCTGGGGATTACCTGCGAGTTTAGTGAAAAGGGGTGAGTTGCGAGAACTCAGTGTGCAATCTCCTAAACCGACATTACTGGGCCCGAGCCCATAAGACATCAATTTGGGCCTAAACCCTATAATCATGGAAGTGCAAATGAAATAGTGCAACCCAACCCAATCCAACCAACACACCCCCTACCAGCCAATCACACCTGTGGGGATCAAGTCAACCCACCCCGCCAATCAGACCAATATCGCAGTCAAGCTGCTATTCACAAAATAATTGTGGCTGAGCCACCGGAGTCATAATTATGTATAGATGTATATAAATATATATATATTGTGGCTATGCCACCAGGCTACACTGCTCTTTATTCATTAACCCGCCTCATGCAACATGATAAAATGCAGCATACATATCAAGATATAAAGTGTAATGTAAACATACATACGTTACTAAACAACATTGAGGGTAAAACAATCATTCAACCCAGTGAGGGTATTTTAGTAATTTCGCATCCAGGGGTATTTCGATAATTTACCCTCCTATGCATTTTGGTAAATCGGCCCACCAAGGGCATTTTGGTAAATCGACCCACCAAGGGCATTTTGGTATATCAACCTGTTAACAATGTTTTTAGCAAATTTATAACTGTGGTTATTAGAGCGAGTTATTCGATTACATGCAGCATTTCGGATTATTAATCATTCAGATAACAGTGATTCGATTTTTACCAACATTGTAGAGTATTACGAAACTACATGGTGGCGGTGTGAGATTACACACCTGTTTGGAAAACGAAACACGATACTCTCCAAAGCACCTAAGGACACAATCGGTTACAGTTAGTCCTCCCGTATGCAAAAACCTAATCTTTGAATACTTAATAGAAGACAAAAGAAGAGCCCCGATTAAGCTTACCAACGAATCGACCCACCTCCTACTAATCCGAATTTCGTGCCCCTAGCGAAGAGATTGCATTAGTAATGCGTATTCAAGATAAGAGAAAGAGAATGAGAGAAGAGACCTTTTCGGTCCCAAAGACTTCAACCAAAATAAGAGAGTTAACACCCCTAAACGATCATCCCCGCCACTTACCAACAAGAAAATGAGATTCTGAAGCAAATTGAACCAACAGGTTTCGAGTTGCACTCTGAACACAAGAGATTCAAGGCGAAAAGAGTTGTTAAGTTCGGCTTCAGCAGAGCCAAGAGAAAAAGAACGAGAGTAAGTGGAAGAAGAAGAACCATTACCTAACTACCAAGGATAAACCAAATGGAATGACAAGCTTCAGCTACCACCACCACCAAGATTCGGCTAAGAGGTTAACCGAAATGAAGAATCCAAAAGAAGTAGAGACGTAGCAAGTTTAATGAAAACTAGAAGAAAAGAGGTAGGGGGTTCGGCTATTGAGAAGAAAAACAATTGAAAGGCATGGAAGGTTGAACAAGAATTGCACAAGTGGCCAGTTTCCAACTATAGAACAAGAAGAAAGGAAATGCACGAAGAGGAGAAAAGAAAAAAAATGCAAAGGGAATATCCGAAACACTTGAATAGAATTACAAAAATGCAAAAAAGAGCAAAAGCCGAAAATGAAAAAAAAAAAAAGAAAAACTAAGAGTTACTAGAGATTTTCGGCACACACCAAGAGGTTTCCGATTTTTCTCCCTAAGCTACACACCCAATGCTGAATTTGCTACCTTACTCTCCACTCTAGCCGACATTTTCACCCCCATGCACTTGCCATTTTAGCCAACTATCACCAAACTCCTATATTCCTTGATTTACTCCTTGATTTACGCCCCCATTCACTCTCCATCACCCATTCAAGTTATTTGACCAAGTCTTCCCTCTCTCCTACAGAGTTTGATCTCCATTCAGCCACTTCCCTTGCTTGAGCACAAAAATAAAACCTTACAATCTGTTGTTTGTGGGATTCGAACCCCACCTTCCTTCCTTCATAAGTGATGCCAAAACCACAAGGCCATATGCTCATATTGTGTTATTAAAATACCATTAATTACACTTAAGTCCTACCTCCACTAGCTCACCTCACAAAAGTGCCCAACACCAAAATTTCACCAGGACCAGGGCTCGAACCCGAGCCTCCCCAGGACCCCCAAACACACCCAAATAACAAGCTTATCAAGCACAACAAAAGCAATAACACAACAATGCCAGACCCCTATTTTTAGGATGTTACAAAGAAAAACCTTACAGTTTCAGAAAACCGGTGACAAACTGACCAAAACTGAGAGAAAACCCCTCAGCTGAATTTCCTATCCCCCAATTCGGCACCCACACTCCTACACACTTCCACTTCATTGATTCTCTCCACAATACTCTCCTTAATCATCTCCACGATTTGCTCCTACAATCTCTCCACGACCAATTCAAACACCTCTTCAGCAGTGTTTCAGTCCAACTCTTCTACTTCCCAGCTTAAGCACCAAAATAAACACCCCATTTCTTATCCCAAGATTTGAACCTCATACCTCATAGTTACACAACAAACCACTTGCCACTATTGGCCACAAGCTCTTCTTGTTTCATTAGACAAGCATTATTACTAATAAAGCCTAAATGTCAGTATCCAGGTTCATTTAAGGGAAAAAATTTTTTTGTAAGAACCAAGACTTGAACCCAGGCTTCTCAAATACTCTCGCACACACTCAAATCACTTAACCACTGAAGCAGACGTTCATTTATGTCAAAACATGCAAAATTAAAGATCCTATGTTTTTGAGGCGTTACAGAAAGGACCTAATGTGGTTTCCAAACTCATGAAAGATCGAATTGCCATGAAATGTTTTTCCGAATGTTTTTAAGCATGTTGATAATAAATTGAGATTAATTAAAGTAATTTTCCTAGTTTATTTATGTTATAATTGTTGCAAATTGTGTTTAATTTTGCTAAAATATATTTCATTCATATAGTTTACATACTTAGGATAATCTGCATGAGGGATCATTGCATTTAGTTTAATATATTTTAATCACCACTTCTCAACTATATTGTGATTTTATTTACCAAATTGTTAATATAATTTTACAAATTAAGTGACTTAGCACAAATACAATCCCTGTGGAGACGATAACTCGATACTTACTTATGACTTGATCACGACTGTGTACACTTGCACAAATCTACGCGTTACAATGTGTACAAGTGACAGTGGCAAAATGGCTTGGCAAATAGCCTTATTTTTGTCCACATGGACGTGTGTCTAGGTCGTGTGTGACACACGGTCTACCCCACGGGCATGTGATCCGGTCGTGTGTCCCCTACACCTTAATTGTTGCAAAACAGAATGTCCAGAATTGAGCACGCGGGTAGAGACACGGGCGTGTGGCACAAGTCAGAGAGCACCCTAATTTGAACACGGTCTGAAGCACGGGCGTGTCCCTTGGACCTAATAAACTGTAATTATAACATATTTTAGACCCACATTTAATATGCTTTTCGATGATTTATCCCTCAATTTATGTAAAAAGGTGCTCTTAGTCCTTTCTTTTCATGTCTTATACCCAAGAAAGCACCTGAGGATGAAAAGAACGTAAAACGGGCCCAAAATGGAGTAAATGAGCTATATCATGAAATCCACACGGCTTGGCCCAAAGAGCACACGGCCGTGCCTTGTCATGCATCTAGAACACGGCCTCACCCTGACTTACACGACTGTGCCTCAACTTAGAAATCCAAACACGGCCTGAAGACGAATCACACGGGCATGTGACATGGTCGTTCCCCTATCATGGACTTAGACAATTTTAGTCGGAAAAGGATACTTAGGGAGAAAGAATCGCATTCCAAGAGCCTATAAATACCCCCTAAGTACCATTGTTGAAGGGGGCGTCGAGCTAGGCCAAGGAGCCAAGCCGGAATGGTCAGAGTTGAGGGAATCACTCGAATTTAGCCAGTTGATCCATCCCAAGAAGCCAAAATTCTACTCAAGACGGCGGATTTCTCCTTTAGTTCCTTCAGGGAGTTTTAAGGATTTCTTATGTTTTGTTTTATCTTTTCTATTGAGATGTCTTCTTTATTTGTTATAGACTAAACCCCTCAAATACCTGAAGGAGATGAAACCTAGATGAATCTTGTTATTGTTTCCTTAATTGTATGATAAATACTTAGTTTGTTCTTAATTATGCATGCTTAATCCAAATCTGATGTGCTTAGGTGGAGGAGGAATAGACCCTGCTTAAGAGTAGATCTAGCATAATTAAGCGGAGTTGATCGAACGCCTAGAGATAGGGTTACGAGATTTTTTCGGATTAGGGTGAAACCTAATATGGGAGTCCATAGATCAATTTATTGCTATTCTAGGTGGTTATTATAAGAGAACGAGAGTTCCACTAATTAACCTAGGGTTAGACGTTATTCGCCTCGAGAGAGGGTTTAATATATGTTAGGGAGTCCTACGGATCAGACTAAGTGAATAAATCGTATGGTTCAGTGTTAGATAGCAAGTGAAGTCTAGGTGGATTCTTCCTGAGGGTATCGTCGTGATCAATTGAGTTTTTCGTCAAGTTATTTCCCAATTCGTTCTTTTTGTCTTTGCGTCTTTAGCTTAGTAGTCGTTAATTTAGATTAAAGCAACTTCACTTTATTTTAGGCTAAATAATAAAAAGAAAGTTAGTACTAGTACTTTTAGTTCCTTTGGGTTCGACAATCCGGTCTTGCCTAAGCTATACTACTGTTCGATAGGTACACTTGCCTTTAATCGTTGTCAGAGTTAGTTTCCAAGTTTGATCATTCGTTTCATAAATTTTTAAAGCTCTGATTTCAGCGATCAAGTTTTTGACGCCGTTGCCGGGGAACTAAAATATTAAGAAAACTCTATTTTTATTACTTTAGCCATTATTTTTAGTTTTTCGTAATTTATTTTTATTTTTTATCTTTTTAGGTTAAATTTTAATTTTTGCTAAATTTTCCTTCTTTTTCTTTTCTCAGCAGGTACCTCTAGTTTATGACTAGAAGGAACCCGAAAGGACCATTAGTATACGACAGTGAAATTGAAGCTACCATTCGTAGGACCCGCAGAGAAATCAGGTGAGCCCTAATTACACAGAGAAAGAGCAAGAAGGCAGATCCAATCCTACTGAAGGGATGGACGAGAATAATCCACCACCACATGATGTGGGGGAAAACAATGCTCCACGTAATATGTTTGATTATGCTAAACCGCATTTAACAGGAGCGAAATCAAGTATTGTTAAACCTGCTATAGCTGCTAACAATTTTGTTTTAAAGCCTAACATAATACAAATGATTCAACAATTTGTTCAATTTGATGGTTTGCAGAACGAAGATCCAAACACGCATATAGCTAATTTTTTAGAGTTCTATGATACCTTCAAAATAAATGGCGTTTTTGATGATGTCATACGTCTTCGGTTATTCCCTTTTTCATTAAGGAATAAAGCTAAACAGTGGTTAAACTCGTTACCACGAGGATCAATCACTACATGGGAACAGATGACTGAAAAGTTTTTATTGAAATATTTCCCACCGACCAAAACAGCCAAATTACGGAATGATATCTCTTCTTTTGTGCAGATGGATTTAGAGACATTATACGACGCATGGGAGAGATACAAATTTCTCTTGAGAAGGTGTACACACCATGGTCTACCCTTGTGGCTACAAGTCCAAACTTTCTACAATGGTGTAAACCCTTCCACGAGGCAACTAATTGATTCAGCCGCCGGTGGAACTCTGAACAATAGAACTCCTGAAGCAGCCTACGAGTTCATTGAAGAGATGTCACTGAATAACTATCAGTGGTAAGTTACAAGGACGAAACCGACGAAATCAGCTGGAGTTTACAATCTCAATGCGATAACCATGCTATCAACACAGGTAGAGATGATGAATAAAAAGATTGATAGTTTGTGTTCTTCGCAGGCACAACCAGTCATGCAATGCAACACAAGTGGAACTGTGGCAAATCCTGAGTACCCACCCTACAAACCGGAAGCAGAGAGCAAACAAATGAATTACATAGATAATAATTTCAGATCCAATAATAATCCTTATAGTAATACTTACAATCCAGGTTGGAGAAACCACCCAAATTTTTTTGTAGGGAGGTCAAGGAAATCAAGGAAATCAAAGGCAACAACCTCCTCAAAATCAGCCTTATCCACAAGAGAAGAAGCCAAACCTCGAAGAGATCTATAAAAATTTATGGAAAACACAGAAAACCATTTCTATGAGACTAAGAGAACAATTAAAGACAACGAGAAACGAGTCGGGGAACTTACTAAGTCAATCAAGGAAGTCACTAATGCAGTCGAGCAACTCGCAGAGTTAATGTCTGAACGAGCGTAAGGGCGACTACCAAGCAACACCGAGATTAACCCTAAGGAGCAAATTCAAGCCATCACAAATCATAATAGCAAAGGGCTAGACGAACCAAACCAAGAGGCAGATGAAGGTAAAATAGAGGTAACGCAAGATAAGCCGAAAACGGTAATCAAAGAGTACCAACCTCGTATACCTTATCCTGAAGTGATGAAAAGAGATGATTCAGAAGAATAATTCGGTAAGTTTCTTAAACTTTTAAAGAAATTACATATTAACTTACCTCTTCTTGAAGCTCTTTTTCATATGCCAGACTCGAGGAAATTTTTAAGACAGCTCTTGACAAACAAACGCAAAATAGATGAAGAGCACCATGTGGAATTAAACGCAGCATGCTCAGCAATGTTACAGAATAAAGTACCACAGAAGCAAAAATATTAGGGAGTTTTACTATCCCATGTTTAATTGGTAGTTTAACAATTGATAACGCTTTAGCTGATTTAGGGGCAAGCATAAATGTCATGCCTTATACATTGTTTAAACGACTAGGTCTAGGGAAGCCCAAACAATCTAGGATGAGCATTCAATTAGCTGATAAAACGGTTAGAATTTCTAGGGGCATTATCGAAGATGTTCTTGTCAAAATCGAAAAATTTGTTTTCCCAGTAGATTTTGTTGTCTTAGACATGGATGAGGATAGTTCAATCCCCTTAATTTTAGGAAGACCTTTTTTAATAGCTGCCAAAACTAAAATTGATGCTGCCACAGGCAAACTCATTCTTTGTGTAGGTGACGAATCACTCAGTCACCAAGCCCTTGATTCAGCCAGGACAACAATCGATGGAGGTAAGAAAGAAAATTCATTTGATAATCAATCTGTGCAACTTTCATCGTAGGAAACACCACAAGGATATAACCCTGAGCCAAAACCCCAATTTGACAAAGAGGAATTACATAAGGAACAAATCCTTAGGATCGACAAATTAGAAGAGCAGAAGACACACGTCAAAGAAGAACCAGGACCACACGAAGTAAAACCAGAGGAACCACCAGAAAAGCTCGTAGGAACATCAAATCACTTCAAAATAGGAGATCAAGTACTGTTAGACTACACAAATCCTCACATCATCATAACAGACCTAAAAACAAAGGGAGAAACTCCTCTTAAGGTACACGATATCTTCCCCCACAGAATAGTCGAGGTATGCAATCCAACATTCAGCACTTTTAAGATAAACGCTTCTCGACTTAAACTTTATCAAGAAAACAGAACTGTAAACATGAGGGAAGATATTCAAACCTTTAAACCTCCCTGATTTTTACAATTACAATGAAAAGTCTAGCTTAAGACTATAAACGATCGCTTCTCGGAAGGCAACCAGAGCACTGACATTATTTTCTTTCAATTTTATTTTTAGTTTCTTTATTTCCCTTCTTTCTTTTCTTTTAAACTAGCCAAAAGTACAGAATTTTAAGGTCACATGGTCTTACACACGGCCGTGTCCGTGACCGTGTGGACCACCAGAATCTCTGTACTGACTTTGCAGAAGCCGTGCGAATCAGTCCCAACCACTCTTCGACGTCACGGATCCAACCACTATCCCACTGGCTCAGTAAAAGTGGCACGTCCGTGCCTTGAAGCTGTCTGAAGCTACTGACTTGCACACCACGGGAAGAACACGCCCGTGCCTCTAGACCGTGTGAAGCTACTGACTTGTACACCACGGGAAGAACATGCCCGTGCCCCAAGACTGTACTGGCTGAAGAACCGGCATGGTGACTCAACACGCACAGACACACGGCCGTGCGAGACGATCGTGTAAATCGAAATGCCCTAAATCCACAGGCGTGGGAACATGCTAGATCTGAATTTCTATTTAAACCCCATAGCCCTTTTCCCTTCTCCCCATCCAATTTCTTTCTTTTCTTCTTTTCCACCTTCTCCCCCTCAGACTTTTCACTCCATATATTAAAACTCTAGATCCTTGAGCCATCCCACATCATGTTGAAGAAGCGAAAAAGGCCAACCATATTCTTCTCAAAGAAGAACGATCAACATGAGTTCATGCCGGCAGCTTCGTCTACTCACCAAGCCAAGGGTCTTTGAGACCAATTAGTTTTTATTTTTCTTTTCTCTTTTGCTTCAATTTCCTTCTCTTTGACAATCTTATGCTTAGTTTAGTTTAACTTATTTTAGTTTCTTAGTGTCAGGTTCGCCAGGCTGCTTGGGAATCACGCCGACCACCACGATAACCACGCCACTTCCGCCACCGCCAGCACCTCCGCAGCCCTAGAAGTCACACCCACCTCGCGAACCATCCATCAATGAGGACTCTCCCGTCCATCCACCTTTCCTTTTATTTTTATTTTCCTTCTTAGTCTTCTTTCCTTGTTCTTTCTTGTCTTACATTATATATTTAGGTTATTTTAAATGTGTCTTAATAATCCCTAGCTAATCCTCTACGAGCTCCCCAATTTTTTCATCTAGCATAGGCTCGTCATCCAGACCGACCTTTGCACACCACGACCTCTACCATCCTCCAAGGACACCATCCAAAATTCAGGGAGTATTCTTTCCCCTTCTCTTTTGATTTATCCTATAAATGTTATACCTATCTTTGTACATTAAGGGCAATGTACATCTTAAGTGTGGGGGGTGAATATTTATCTAAAGAAGGGCCTAACTTTCTGCATTATTCTCAAATCCGGCCAAACTTTTTTCATTATTCTCAAATCCCTGAATTTAGTCTTGTCTTTAAGTAAATTTTTCATATTACTAATTAGGATGAAATTTCTAAGGATTTATGGTTTTTATTGACATGTTTCTGATTAATTCATTGATAATTGTGCATTGATGATTGAATTTTAAGATACTAGAGAATCAAGCATGATAAGTCTATTTTTCAGAATAATTTTTTTTCCTAGGTTGTTAACCTAAATTTGAATATTGCTTTGAAATTTGAAACTTATGAGACTGATGTCAAAACACCCATAATTTTTGTGAGATTTTGAGCCTTATAGAGCATATATTCTTTTTCGTGCTCACTTTTTGATTATGAGTGTGTCAACTTTGAACTGTTATTCTAGAACTTGCTTCGATTATACATGTCAATACCACACCTTTGATTTGATATACAGAGATGATAAAGGCACTTAGGTTTTAACCCACTTACTCCACTAAATAGCCTACCTCCATAAAATAACCCCTAGTGAACCCTGTTGATCCTAACAACCCTTTTTATTGACTAACCAGCTAATATTAACCCAAAACCCTTTTGTATTTGTTATCACCATTCTTTTGACTACCCTTTTTGTCGAGATTTGGTTTTGAGCAGTTGCCTAACTATGTTCTATATTTTAGTTATAAAAGTCTTTTCCTATTATTATTTAGTTTGTTCTTAAAAAAAAAAAAGCAAAGCGAAGTATATTCATTATTAGTTCTATAATTAAGTGAGCTTACATGTTTAAATTACAAATCGTGAAGAAAAAGCTCGTATTATTAGTTTTCAATTGATGTAATTATTTAGGATTAGTTCATTTTTCTAGATAGGTAACTTGTCAATTCAATCTCAATTCTAACCTTCTAATTTCACCCTTTATACACACCTTAACCCTAGCCCCATTACAACCCTAACAATGACCTTTTGATCTGTTTATCATCTCATTTTACAGTGATGGAGATTTGGTTTTCAGGTAAGCCTATGGGATTAACTTTTCAGGTTCGACGTATGAGTGCTTCTTTTCCTAAACCTTAAACACTTTGAGTGATTTGAGTGAATCTATAGTGAGGATGTCAATTCTTGTCAATTTCGAACCAAGGGTAATGTTTCAGATAAGGGGAGACACCTATGTTTTCAAAATACAAATTCATGACCTATCATTGTTTGAATCTTTAGGACTCTTTGAATTGAATTATCCATGTATAAATTATCTATGAATTATGATGAGACATTGTTGATAGGAATTGTGAATTATGGAAAGTTCGGTTTTAATTGTACGTTGATAATCTTTGCTTGAGGACAAGCAAAAGCTTAAGTGTGGGGGTATTAGATAAACCGTAAATATAACATATTTTAGACCCACATTTAAAATGCTTTTGGATGATTTATCCCTCAATTTATGTAAAAAGGTGCTCTTAATCCATTCTTTTCATGTCTTATACCCAGGAAAGAACCCGAGGATGAAAATAACGTAAAACAGGCCCAAAACGGAGTAAATGAGCCATATCACAAAATCCACACGGCCTGGCCCAAAGAGCACACGACCGTGCCTTGTCATGCATCTATAACACAGCCTCACCCTGACTTACACGGCCGTGCCTCAACTTAGAAATCCGAACACGGCCTAAAGACGAATCACATGGGCGTGTGACATGGCCGTGCCCCTGTCGTGGACTTAGACAATTTCAGTCGGAAAAGGATACTTAGGGAGAAAAAATCGCATTCTAAGAGCCTATAAATACCCCTAAGTACCACCGTTGAAAGGGCGTCGAGCTAGGCCAAGAAGCCAAGCCGGAAAGATCAGAATTGAGGGAATGACTCGAAGTTAGCCAGTTGATCAATCCCAAGAAGCCGGAATTCTACTCAAGACGGCGGATTTCTCCTTCAATTCCTTCAGGGAGTTTTAGGGATTTCTTATGTTTTGTTTTATCTTTTCTCTTAAGATGTTTTCTTTATTTGTTATGAACTAAATGCCTCAGATACCTGAAGGAGATGAAACCCAGATGAATCTTATTATTATTTCCTTAATTATATGATAAATACTTAGTTTGTTCTTAATTATGCATGCTTAATCCAAATCTGATGTGCTTAGGTGGAGGAGGAATAGACCCTGCTTAAGAGTAGATCTAGCATAATTAAGTGGAGTTGATTGAATGCCTAGAGATAGGGTTACGAGATTTTGCAGGATTAGGGTGAAACCTAATATGGGAGTCCATAGATCGATTTACTGCTATTCTAGGGGGTTATTTTAAGAGAACGAGAGTTCCACTAATTAACCTAGGGTTAGACGTTATTCGCCTCGAGAGAGGGTTTAATATACGTTAGGGAGTCCTACAGGTCAGACTAAGTGAATAAATCATATGGTTTAGTGTTAGATAACAAGTGAAGTTTAGGTGGATTCTTCCTAAGGGTATCGTCGTGATCAACTGAGTTTTTCGTCAAGTTATTTCCCAATTCATTCTTTTTGTCTTTGCCTCTTTTGCTTAGTAGTCGTTAATTTAGATTAAAGCAACTTCACTTTATTTTAGGCTAAATAATAAAAAGAAAGTTAGTATTAGTACTTTTAGTTCCTTTGGGTTCGACAATCCGGTCTTGCCTAAGCTATACTACTGTTCGATAGGTACACTTGCCTTTAATCGTTGTCAGAGTTAGTTTCCAGGTTTGATCATTCGTTTTATAAATTTTTAAAGCTCTGATTTTAGCGATCAGGACCAGACGGGCATGTGAGCCCTGCTTCTAGCAAAAATTTTCCAAGTTTTGTAAAAATTCCCTGAGTTCTGAATTTAGTCAGGAACCACCTCAAAGCATGTTTTGGGCCTCGTAGGCTCGTAATTGATAAAAGTTCTATATCTCTATAGAAAAGTTGGATATATCTATATAATCAATATATATAATAATAAATTTAGAATCTATATATCTATGGATTAATAATACTTTATATAGATAAATAATAATCTATATAACATAATCTATATAACAAAGTAAAAAAGGGCTTTTTTCAAGCCTTTATTTTTACGTGGTGTAACATAGTAATTATCTTTTCTCAATTAGGAGAGATGGTTGAGTGGACTAAAGCGTTGGATTGCTAATCTGTTGTGCGAGTTATTCGTACCGAGGGTTCGAATCCCTTTCTCTTCGTTTCAGTTTTTGGCAGTGGAATAGATCAAATCCTAATACCATTTCTAAAAATGAAGCAAGAACTCTCCCTTTTTTATTCTTCGCGTCCAGGATTACTTCCCGGATCATTAGATAGGAATTCGAAGATGAAGAGATAAACAAAGAATATTACTACGGTGTAAACAAAGAGTTTAAGAGTAAGCATTACACAATCTCCAAGAGCATTTTTTTGTAAAAAGAAGAGAATAGATTCCCCGTTTTTATACCACATATCCTATTTTGTTTTGACTTTGACACCAAGAAATAAAGTGATTTATAGAATTTCTAGAAATCGAAAAGAATTTTCAGAAATTCACTTGTAATAAGAGTTGAGTTTTTCATTACAAAAAAAATTCTTTCATACCAACAATTATATATTGTGGCGGACTTTAATCTAAATAGGGTTCTTCGGCGAAAAGGGTCAGAATGAGGAAATGGGATGATCCAGATTTATCAGGGCTATCCAAGAATTTCAATCTTTGAATTGAGGGTTCATTCATAGTGTAAGACTTATCTGATCTTTTCAATTGTTAGAATTTTTTTTCTTGAATCACTCATGAATTTTTCTAGGACTTCATGATTGAATATGAATGGTTTTAATTTGGATGGAAATTTATGATTTGAAAAATGTATGTTTGCTTGTGTTTATGTCTGGTAATGTCTCGTACCCGGTTCTGGTGTTGAATATGGGTATGAGGTGTTACATTTAGTGGTATCAGAGCTATGGTTTAGTCGATTCTCAGACTAACGTAGCGTTTGTGAGTCTAGCTATACATGCCATATTACTACTTGTGATAGTGTGATATCTCCCAACTCTGATGAAATTATTTTGTTGAGGCGGAGATGCTTTCCAACCGAGCTGTTTTCGGAAATGCTGAAAGTGATACTAAGATATTTGAAAATGTGTTTGTGATGAGTCAAAACTTGGGAAGGCATGAATCAGAGTTCATGATATGTATGTGATGATGTACAAAATGAAATAACCATAAGTTGAGAAATAAGGATAAAATGTCATTGTTCTGGTTGAACATTGTATTTCAATGGATTATGGTGATTTTATGAAATAGATAAAATGTTTTAAATGCTGCAAAAAAGATTTAGCCCAAAAGGGTAATCCTGAATTAAGCCCTCTCGAGCATAAGTTATGAAATGGATTTAGCCCAGACGGGTAATCCATAGTAAGCCCTTTAGAGCATACGTTACTGAAAGGATTTAGCCTAGACTGGCAATCCTGTTATATCATATGTGGCTCGAGAGTGTGCTCTATGAATATGTGTCAAAAAAGGGCACTTTTGAATATGAATTGACGGATTGTTGACATGCATACCTTGAGTATACTACATGAGCATCCATCAAAATTACAATAGTTCAATGGGAATTATTCTTGAAATATGGAAAGGTGAAATGAAATGAAAGTTTATACTGTGATAAGCTCATCCATGTTTGTTTGGAATTCATATGAAGTTATGTGCCTAACTTGTTTGATTAAGTTAATGCGATAAGTAAACTTACACAAAATTTATGGAATGTATGTTTAAGTACACTTGTTTGAATAAAGGTAATTGGAAAGTTCGTGTGACATAAATATATATGTTAGTTAGCTTGAAGTGAATTATATGATTGTAAAGATATTATGTTGATGATGAGTGCCAAGTTATATGTGTTTTTATGAGAGTTGAGTTAGAGGCTTTATGACCTCATCCCCTTACCAATGTGGTATTTTATAATGAAATATCACGAGATTTAAGTTGAATGAGCTCACAAGTAAGATACTATAGAGTTTAGTAGCAGAATGACCAATAATGAGGTCAGAGTTGAGAATGGTTTAGCAAGTGAATATAGTTCTGGAAAAGATGCCAAGTTATTCTAAAGATCATTTAGATTTTGTGATGTCACGGTTAAAGAGAAAGTTAATCTCAGCTAATCCACTCATTTAGGTATGATGTCTAAACTACGTATTT
This sequence comes from Gossypium australe, assembly GCA_005393395.2. Taxonomy (NCBI): domain Eukaryota; kingdom Viridiplantae; phylum Streptophyta; class Magnoliopsida; order Malvales; family Malvaceae; genus Gossypium; species Gossypium australe. The sequence continues at coordinate 84,252,038 of CM016617.1, read as the reverse complement.
GCTGGAATTTCTTTCGGATTGATTTTTGTTAGTGAATGGAATAATACGAGACTTTTGATGACAGAATTAGTCAGAGCAATGATTTTGAATCGTAAAGATGTTAGAGTGTAACAATTGTAATTGAATAGATTATGATGATCTCTCCTGGGTATTCTATGTATTCATTTATCTTCAGAGATATATGTGATTGTTCATTGCCTGATGAAATTCTTATCGTATGAGAATGCTAGCTGATTATAATGTTAGATGAAAGCATTGTTTGTCTGGTTGGTTGATGAACAACATTTCTTATCTCTCACTGAGGGAATCTATTCTATTATGTTTGGAATAAAATTTGTTGGTGAAAATTTATGTGAGGCTATTCTTCTATTTCTACTGGATGTTGTTTTGTTATATATATATATATATATATATATTTGGAAATATATTATCTCTGTTACAATTGATTCCAGAGTGTATAAGCATTGTTTTTCTTATGGTTTTCTCAGAGAAATCATTAAGATCTTTATTATTTTCTTATAAGTTATGTTCTCGGACTTCCAGTATGATATCGCATCTTGGATTTCTGTATCTCGATTTTCTTATCATCCTTATTTCGTAAATTATCAATCATGGCTCATCTTAAAAGTGTGTTCTTTGGCTTGTGATAACTATGTCTATTACGATTGTATTTCTGGTTGAATCATAGGAACATGGTGATTCTGGTATCAGGATTTCCCTAATTTTCGTGAAAGGAATTGACATCTATGAAGGTATAGATAGTGGAAGCTCAAGCTCAAATTTTAGAATGGTTTTCTTTTCTCAGGTAAGTTTGATTAAGGTCAATGAGTTCAATCAGGATATTTTGTTTCCTTGAGCTAATGCAATTGTAAAGATCTTTGACTAGCATGAGAGGAAATTTTGAAAGATTGTATGTTTGAGTTGTTTTAACAGCATGAAGAACGGAGTATGTTGATATGATACTATTTGATAGTTGAGATCGACTCAGTTGTTTCTATTTGAGCGAGTTGGTTAGTTGGAAGGTAATTTGAGTTATATGCATTTAAGTTTATCCTCAGTTAAGAGGATAAAATCTTGTACATTCTTGGGTAAATTGACGAACAGTCTGAATGAAGAATTTATATTCAAAACGGGTGTGATACAATGACGTATCTATTAGATCAGTTCTAATTGGATGATATTATTATGAGTTAAAGCAGTTTCGATTGATAAAGTTATCACATTTGTGAAAGTTTGAATGGTCTGTTGCAAGTTAGCATAGTTGAAAACAGTTGAAGGTGTTACTAACCGAAACACTGGTTCTGGGTTCTGTTTGAATTGAGTAAAGAATTCGTGATTTTTCAGTGGTGCACTATCGAACAGATTGGAATGTGTTTTAATACAAGAATCTAAAGTGATAGTTTATGCTTTCAGATGGTTAAAGTCACATGAAAGCAACTGTCTAATGGGTGATTTAGAGTCGGCCACTTTTATGTAACAGTCCGGTTTAGACCCTAGTCGGAATAGTGGTTTCAGAACCACAAATCCGAGTTAGAAAAATATTTTAATATTATTTTCTATATCTGCAGTATATGATTAAGCATGTTTGAAATTTTCGTGAATTAATTTTGTCAATTGTGTGCTTAATTTGAGAAAAGGATTAAATCACATAAAATGTAAAAGTAGTATTCTATTTTGTTAAGTATCTGATTGATGTGTCTTCTTATGTATGAGGCCTTATGTTCTAAATTGGCCATTTAACAATGTAGTGGACGGTTATGGACTTGTGATACATGGTTTTCTAATTAGTTTCATTAAGGTTATTATAGTAAAATGTATATTAATGTTATTATAACAAAAATAAAGAACACATGGTGGCCATTTTAATGGTGTTCATCCACTGAAAATAAGAAAAAGAAGCAAGGGTTTTTAACTTTGAATATTCGGCTAGCTACAAGTAAAAATTAAGGTATATTTTTGACTCAGTTTTTGATAATTTCTATGTTTTCGTAATCGTTGCTTCGTGTTCTTCAAAATCCATGCTTTAATTTTTTGAATTGATGAAAGTTTTGAAATGTGCCATTGATGAACACATGAGTTTTGTGATGTTTGATGGTGAAAAATGAAATATATGTTTTAGATTAACATGTTTTGTCTTTTGATTTTTAGTGAATTTGAGTATTTTGGACTTAATTGTGAAAAAAATATTTTGAAGGACTAAATTGTGAAATAAATGAAAAATATGGGTTGCTAGGGACTGATAAAGAATTCAGCTAAGCATGGGTACAAGCAAAATTATGTGTATTTTGTGATTTTGTGAAATAGGGACTAAAATGTCAAAATGTGAAAATATGAGGGCTAATTTGTAAATTTCCCTAACTATGTGTTTTTGGATTGAATTGAATGATTTAGTGAATAAATGAATTAAATTTGAATATGTATAGATCGAGAACCGAAGAAAATGGATTCAGATCACGGAAAGTCGAAAGTAATTGAATAGCCAAATCCGTTCGTTTACTCAAATCCGAGGTAAGTCTATATACAAATAAATGTATTTACATTGATATATGTATGTTCATATGAAAAATTTATCATGATGTATGTATATGAGATGATGAGTACATGAAAACCGAGGAAGAATTGATAGTATAACAAAGTTAAAGAAGCCCCGTACGACCCTAGGAATAGATAGGATTATATATGTTATGACATAGGTTTTCGATATGTGAGATCATGTAAGACCACGACTGTGACGTTGGCGTTGATTCAAGATTTCGTGTAAGACCACGTCTGGGTCGTTGGCATCGAAATGAGATTTACGTGTAAGAACATGTCTGGGACATTGGCATCGTATTTGATTTGTGTGAGACCCTATTTGGGACAGTGGCATCGATATCTGAGTACATATAAGACCACATCTGGGACGTTGGCATTGTATGATTATTCTGAGTACTTTGAATATCCTATTTAATTCCAAACGGTTCAACTGGCAAGTTCGAGGAATGGAAGTCTATGAGAAATGTATAAGCGATTCAGGTACGTTTGAAAGGTACACTATGAATGTGTTTGAAAGGTAAGTGTATATATAAGCTTATTAAAGTGAATATGTGAATAGAATTGATGAGATAATATGTGATACATGCTTGAATGAGCTATGAGTAAAGTGATACTTTGAGCTATGAAATGTGGGTAAGTAATGGCTAAACAAATGAGCCAAAGAATAAGTGATGAATTTGCAAATGAGAAACATTAATGTTATTTTATCAATGTGGCTATGTGCATTTTATGCTAACTTTATTTGTATATGGCTTACTAAGCTTTTGAAAGCTTACTTTGTGTATGTTTTCTCTGTTTTCTAGATTGTCAAAGCTACTGAAGGTCCGCGAAATCGTCGAGGATCGTCATCACACTACTCAATCTTATTTTGGTACCCTTTTGAAAATATATATACTAAAGTATGGCATGTATAGGCTAGTTACCTTGAGATATCTTTGAAATATGTGGATAGCCATGTGATATGGCTAGTTAAATGGTTGTGTAATGAATGAAGAGTCATGCTATATGATGCTTGGTTTTGGTATAATTCCATGGTTATGAAATCGTCAAGGTAATGCTAAGCTTATTGATGCAAAGTGAGTATATGTATTAGATGAATGATGGTTATGATGAAGTGGTAAGTTGTGGATGAATCATGCTTGGTTTATTTGTGAATTAGTTGATCTATTTGGTATATGAGTTGGTATGCTTAGAAATGAGATTGAATGGGATGATATAATGACCACTTGATGTGTGTTTGGTTGCCAATTGTGTTTCGAAATATGCTTGTATGTGCTTGTAAGGATGACCCAAAATGTGGGTGGCATTTTGGCCTTGAAAATGGCCTATAATTGCCCATACGGTTGAGCACACAGGCATGTGGCTCGGCCGTGTCTTTTCGAGGTTGAAATTTAAAACAAGTCAAAATCGACCATGGGCAAGACACATGGGCGTGTGACTGGTCGTGTGGATTAAGTCAGTAGTGACCACGGGTGAGGCACACGGGCGTGTCTCAGGCCGTGTGGACAAGTCAGTATGTATGCCCTATTTTGACACAGCTTACACACACGGGCGTCTCTGAGGCCGTGTGCCTACCCACACGGGCATGTGACCTCTGCAACTTTGAAAGATTTTTAATTTCTAAGAATTTCCATATGTGTTTGGTTTAGTCCTGGCCCTATTCTAAACCATGTTTAAGGTCTTGAAGACCTATTTAAGAGATACTTTGATGTGATTTGTTGAATTATGTTTTGAAATGTCTGTAAAAGTTTTCGATTTTCCGGTAATGCCTCTTAACCCTAGACCGACGATGGTTACGGGTTAGGGGTGTTACATTTGGTTGGTATCAAAGCCAGGTTTAGTCAATTTTCGGACTAACGTAGCATGTGAGAGTCTAGCGATACATGCCATATTTATGAAATGTGATAGTGTGATGAATCCTGACGTTTAAAATGTGTTTCCATATAGTAATGGATCCAGAAAGAGCCGTAGCTGACGATGTTGAAAGCAATGCGCCTGCTTCCGCTCAAGGGATAGTGCCATCCAATTCGAGACCGGCTACTAGCGGTCAAGAGGGAGGAGCTAAACAAGTTTTCTTTCAAATGATGAAAGAGTGGTTCGCTCAGTATGTGAGAAATAATCTAGCTATTTCACAACCTCCACGCCCGCCTAATCCCCCTCAGACCCAAGTTGTGCCTCCGGTTATAAGTATGAATGTGTTTAATAAACCTCCAGTTGACAAAATTCGTAAATACGGGGCTGAAGAGTTCAGGGCTAATAATGATTATGATGCTGAGAAAGCCGAGTTTTGGTTAGAGAACAATATCCGAGTATTTGATGAGATGTCATTGAGTCCTAAAGAGTGTATAAAGTGTGTTGTTTCCTTGCTACGAGGCGTAGCCTATCAGTGGTGGAAGACCTTGATTTCTGTTATTCTAAAAGAATGGGTCACATGGGATTTCTTTCAGACTGAGTTTCAGAAGAAATACATCAGTAGATTTATTAACCAGAAATGAGAAGAATTCCTGGAATTGAAACAGGGTCGTATGTCCGTCATTGAGTAGGAGAGAGAGTTCGTGAGATTAAGTCAGTATGCTCAGGAATGTGTATCATCCGAGGGAATAATGTGCAAAAGATTTGAAGATGACATTGATGAAGATATTCGTTTGCTTGTTGGGATTCTGGAAATAAAAGAGTTCGTTGTGCTTGTTGATCGAACGTGTAAAGCTGAGGCACTCGAAAAAGACAAAAGAAAAGCCGAGTCTGAAGTTAGAGATGCGAGAAAGAGATTTTCGAGCAAATCATTTTAGTCTACTTCAAAGAAATTTAGAGATGACCATAGCCGTTCCAGAACTAATGTGGGACATTCAAATCCAAAAGATCGAGCTAGATCACAGTTGAATTCTAAAGCTCTAGCTACATCGATAGGTAGTGTGGGAAATGTCAGATCCGAACGACTGAAATGTAAGCACTATGGTAAAAGACATCCAGGTAGTTGTAGATTGAACGATCGAGCTTGTTTCAGATGTGGATCGTTAGATCATTTCATCCGAGATTGCACAGAGTCTGTTGAGCAAGAGGTTGTTCAGAATCCGATATGTAATAATGTTCCAGAGAGAGGTAGACCTTCCCGAAATGCAATAAATTTCAGTGGTAGTCAGAGAACTACGAAAGACACTGTTGCGAGATCTGAAGCTAGAGCGCCTGCCAGAGCATATGCCATCCGAGCTTGTGAGGAAGCTTCATCTCCAGATGTTATAACGGGTACATTTACTCTTTATGATACTTCTGTGATTGCATTGATAGACCCAGGTTCTACACATTCATATATATGCATGAACTTAGTATCCAGTAAGACTTTGCCTGTAGAGTCTACTGAGTTTGTTATAAAAGTATCGAACCCCTTAGGTAAAAGTGTCCTGGTTGATAAAGTATGCAAGAAATGTTCGTTAATGTTTCGAGATGTTTGTTACCTGCTGTGATATCTGTGTTGAAAGCTCAGAATTATTTGAGAAAGGGTTATGAAGCTTATTTTGCTTATGTGATTGACTCAAAAGTAACTGAAAGGAAAGTTGAACCAGTGCAAGTTGTCTGTAAATTCCCTGATGTGTTTCCTAAAGAATTGATGGGATTACCTCCGATAGGTGAAGTTGAATTTGGTATTGATCTATTACGGGAAACAACTCCTATTTCGATAGCTCCGTATAGAATGGCACCAACAGAGTTGAAAGAGTTAAAGTCACAATTGCAAGAGTTGACTGACAGAGGGTTTGCAAGACCGAGTTACTCACCTTGGGGTACTCTTGTTTTATTTGTGAAAAAGAAAGATGGCAGATGAGAATGTGCATTGATTATCGTTAGTTGAAGAAGGTGACTATAAATAATAAATATCATCTACCTAGAATCGATGATTTATTTGATCAGTTAAAAGGAGCCCCTGTGTTTTCAAAGATAGATTTGAGATCGGGGTATTATCAGTTGCGAGTAAAAGATTCAGATATTCCGAAAACTGCTTTCAAAACAAGGTACGGGCATTATGAGTTTTTAGTTATGCCTTTCGGACTAACAAATGCTCCTGCTATTTTTATGGATTTGACAAACAGAATTTTCAGACCGTAGCTAGATCGATTTGTTGTTGTATTCATTAACGACATCTTGATTTATTCGCGTGATGAAACTAAACATGCTGAGCATCTGAGAATTGTGTTGCAAACTCTGCGGGTTAAAAAATTGTATGCAAAGTTCAGTAAATGTGAATTCTGGTTGCGATGAGTTAGTTTTCTGGGGCATATTGTATCAGCATCTGGAATACGAGTTGATCCGAGTAAGATTTCTGCTATTTTGGAATGGAAACCTCTAAAGAATGTGTCTGAAGTCTGTAGCTTTCTTGGACTCGCTGGTTATTATCGTCGATTTGTAAAAGGATTCTCGATGATAGCTACTCTGTTGACTAGATTGCTTCAGAAAGATGTGAGATTTGAATGGTTCGATAAATGTCAGAAAAGCTTTGATCAGCTGAAAACTTTGTTGACTGAAGCTCTAGTTTTGGTACAGCTGGAATCGGGTAAAGAATTCATGATTTATAGTGATGATTCATTTAATGGCCTGGGATGTGTTTTTATGCAGGAAGGCAAAGTTATAGCTTATGCCTCGAGACAATTGAAGCCACATGAAAAGAACTATCCGACACACGATCTTGAGCTAGCTGCGATTGTGTTTGCGTTAAAGATTTGGCACCATTATCTTTTCAGTGAGAAATGCCATGTGTTTTCAGATTATAAAAGTTTGAAGTATCTGATGACTCAGAAAGACTTGAATCTGCGTCAGAGAATATGGTTAGAGCTGTTGAAAGATTACGAGCTTGTGATAGATTATCATCCGGGTAAAGTAAATGTTGTTGCCGATGCATTGAGTCGAAAGTTATTGTTTGCACTACAAGCGATGAATGCTCATTTAGACTTGTTTGATGATGGTTCAGTTTTGGCTGAAATGAAAGCAAAATCGTTGTTTTTACGACAGATATATAATGCTCAGAAAGTTGATAATGAAGTGATAGCAAAACGAGCTCAGTGTGATTCAAACTTTGACTCTGAATTTCGAATTGGTGTTGATGGTTGTTTGAGATTTTGAGATCAGATTTGTGTTCCGAGGAATACAGAGTTGATTCAACTAATTTTGAATGAAGCTCATAATAGTCGCTTATCTGTTCATCCAGGAAGTACAAAGATGTATCATAATTTGAAGCAACACTATTGGTGGTCTGGTATGAAAAGAGATATTTTCGATTTTGTCTCGAAATGTTTAGTCTGTCAGCAAGTTAAAGCTGAACATCAAATTCCATCTGGTTTGTTACAACCGATAATGATTCCCGAATGGAAATGGGACAGAGTGCCAATGGATTTTTTTTCTAGGTTACCTTTGACTCCAAGAAAGAAAGATGCAATTTGGGTCGTAGTTGATTGATTGACGAAATCCGCTCATTTTATTCCAGTTCGATCTGATTACTCGCTTGATAAGTTAGCGAGCTGTATATTTTTGAGATTGTGAGATTGCAAGGGGTGCCATTGTCCATTGTGTCAGATAGAGATCCGAGATTTACACCACGATTCTAGAATAAATTGCAAGAAGCTTTAGGCACGAAATTGCATTTCAGTACAGCTTTTCACCAGCAAACAGATGGCCAGTCTGAGCAGATCATTCAGATACTCGAGGATATGTTGAGATGTTGCATTCTTGAGTTTAATGGTACGTGGGAACAATATTTGCCATTGATTGAATTTTCATACAATAACAGTTTTCAGTCGAGCATCAAAATGGCACCTTATGAAGCTTTGTATGGACGCAAATGTCGGACACCTCTGTATTGGGCTAAGCTCAGCGAAAGTAAAATACACGAGGTTGATTTGATAAAAGACACTGAACAGAAAGTGAAATTGATCCGTGACAGTTTGAAAGCAGCGCCTGATCGTCAAAAGTCCTATACGGACTTGAAAAGAAAAGATATTGAGTTTGATATCGGTGACAAAGTGTTCTTGAAAGTGTCTCCGTGGAAAAATGTACTCAGATTCGGACGTAAAGGCAAATTGAGTCTGAGATTCATAGGGCCGTATGAGATTATCGAAAGTGTTGAACCTGTAGCGTACAGATTGGTGTTGCCCCCAGAATTAGAAAAGATACATAATGTATTTCATGTGTCAATGCTTCGTTGATACAGATCTGATCCATCACATGTGATTCCTCCATCTGAGATTGAAATTCAATCTGATATGACTTACGAAGAAGAACTGATCTATATCTTAGCTCGTGAAGTGAAAGAATTGAGAAATAATAAAATCTCATTAGTGAAAGTGTTCTGGCATTGACACGGGGTTGAAGAAACTACGTGGGAGCCTGAAGATTCAATGAGACAACGATGTCCTAACCTGTTTAACGGTAAGATTTTCGGGGACAAAAATCCCTAAGGGGGAAGAATTGTAACAGTCCGGTTTAGACCCTAGTTGGAATAGTAGTTTCGGAACCACAAATTCGAGTTAGAAAAATATTTTCATATTATTTTCTGTGTCTACAGTATATGATTAAGCATGTGTGAAATTTTGGTGAATTAATTTTGTCAATTGTGTGCTTAATTTGAGAAAATGATTAAATCACATAAGATCTAAAAGTAGTATTCTATTTTATTAAGTACTTGATTGATGTGTCTTCTTATGTATGAGGCCTTATGTTGTAAATTGGCCATTTAACAATGTAGTGGATGGTTATGGACTTGTGATACATGGTTTTCTAATTAATTTCATTAAGGTTATTATAGTAAAATGTATATGTAATATCCTGAAATAGGGGTTATTTTGTAACTGCATTGTTTGCTTGTGTTTGGACTGCGGTGTTGTTATTTTTGATGTTTTGAGACTTAGTTGTAAGTCTAGTGTAGGCCTGAGTAGTAGGAAAAATTTTAGTTTTAAGTCTTAAGTTAGGGGAGCTAAAGGAGCTAAGGGTTATAAGTATTTAAGTGGGTTTTTAGCACATGAAAGAGGCTTGGCAAGGTGGCAAGGACGCGCCACTTAGAGCCTGTGTTTGACGCCACTTGCAGGGGAAGGAGGTCTCAGGTTCAAGCAGCGGAAATCCCACCTTTTGCTTCTTATTTTGACGCCAAGGAGGGGGAGGAGTTGTGTGCAGTTCAAACTCTGCCTAGTAAAGATGGACTAAGTCAAAATGATTCAAATGGTTGGCAAAGAGAGAATTTAGGTAGTTGACTAATTTAAAATGGTTTGAATTAGTGGCCAAGAGCATTTTTGGGTGTTGGCCGAATCTTGAACTCTTCATGGGGGGAGTGGCCGGTTTTGGTAAGGTGAGTAGGGGGGTGCCGAATTCTCTTAGGCATCTTTTGGGGCAATTTCGGTCAGCCTTTGTTTAGTGTTCCAAAGCCGAATTTCTCCTTGTTTTGCTCCTAGCCGAATCTCCAAGTAAGCACACCTCTTTTTCTTCTTCTTTGAAACCGAAAGCCTCAAGCAACCTATAGCCGAAACCTTACCCTCCTAAACATCCCCTCTCTTTCTTGTTTCCATTTTGGTTGGTGGCCGAATTCCCTAGTGAGCACTCTTCCATTTTCTTTCTTTTCTTTTTTCAAAATTGTTCAAAGTCCATAATTTTTCCCCTTTTGTTTTCACTCTTTTACCGAAACCCCTATCTTCATTTCACTTCTTTTCTTCTTCTTCTTCCACTCAAGCCGAACCATAAGTGCCTGTTTTGAACAACCATAGTCAAATTCTCTTCTCCCTTTTTGTGTTTATTTTTGGCCGAATCTCAAGCAAGGGTGATCTCTCCGAGTTTTCTCCAATCAGTTTCTAGTAGAGGGTAAGTGCTCAAGGCCGAATGCCTATTTCTCCTTCTCTCTTTTTCTCTCTCGACTTTTACATGGGTAAGAGCTGATTTCGGCACTTGATAGCAGGGGTGTTAATTACCTTTTTGGAACCGAATTATTGTAGGGCCTCCGGGATTTTGGAAACAATCAAGCAAAGCCTTCGTCCTTAATTAATTGGTTGGTAAGTGGTGGTAAGGTCTTACTTTAGTAAACTATTCTTTTAGTATTCAAAGGCCGAAGGCTGTTAATATGGATGTGTGATTGCCGATTGTAGGGAAGTGAAGCAGAGGCACATAGCGTGTGGTGGCTAGTATTCGAGGGACGTATAGGTAAGGTTTCGGGTTTTAGGCGTTAACCCTTTGGTTTATTTGGTTTGGCCGAATGGCCTAGGTTGCTAACCTTGGTAATGGCCGAATGTAGGATCAAAGGACCTAGCATTGTAGATCGACTCTTCAGATTTAGGGCTTCCGTTATAACAGGTGTGTAAACTTACACACTCTATTGCTTAGTAATATATGTTAATAACCAGATGTTATTAAAGCCGAAACAGTATAGATGTTGATACGATACCCTATGGGTATGTGCACGGATTTGGGTAAGTCCGTTTCAATATGAGTTCTGTTATGTGATATATGATACCATGATTTAGGACATATATGTTATGTGATGTGTAACTAGGCATGTTGGCATGATTTGCATGATGTGCATGATTTACATGAGTATGGCATGATGTTGTTGGGTGATATGAGAGGAGGGGGAAGATGATATCCGTGTCTTTGGGACACCAGAGGTTTGGCACCTCCAGTGGTTTGGTACCACAGATTGATATTTTGTGACTTTGGGTCACCAGGGGTTTGGCACCTCATAGCGACTTGTCCCAGTGGCTTAGCACCACAGTGGGTTGGCCCCACGGTTGATATTACGGGATCATCGCCAGTGATTTGGTATCACACGTGGGTTGGCTCCACAGATGGATTATTCGTGACTTTGGGTCACCAGTGGTTTGGCACCACAATATTGGATATCGTGACTTTGGGTCACCAGTGGTTTGACACCACCAGTGGTTTGGTACCACACGGGGTAGATAAGGAGTATGGATGGCTAGGGTGGGGGTGCATTATTTATATTGTTTGGTGATGTGTGTGTAAATATGTTGCATTAATCGAGATGAGGGTTTATGCACTGAGTCTTGGTGACTCACCTTCTCTCTTATCATTTCAGGTGACACTTAGATCGCGGACGAGGAGCCGGGTGGACTCGAGGTGGCCCTGCTATGAATAAATACGGTCTTTCATGGAATTGAATTTGGTACTTTATTTCTTTTATTTCGATTTGGTTTTGTTGGGATTGTAAAAAAGGCCTTTTAAATTATGTTTTGATTATTTATGTGGTTGGATTTGATTTCAAATATGACTTAACAAATTATTGATTAACATCTGATAAATTTTGAAAAAATAAGGTTTGCCAAAACTACGAAGCGGCATGTTTTAAACTTTACCATCGGGTATCACTTCATAATTTAAGATAACTACAACTCAAATGGTTTTTCAAACTTAAAGTTTACACACTTAATTTAAATGTTTTTAAGCAACTAAAAAGAAACTAATCGGATTTTTAAATGATATAGCACTGTTTTACTTATGAATTCGACAAACTAAGTTTTAAAGATCTAATTTCGGGTTTTCAAAAACAACAAGAGTAGTTTTTAACTCATCATGCACCTGCTTTCTAAAAAAAATAAAATAAAATAAAAGCAACAAGAAGTATTTTTCAAGACTTGATTCGATAGCCTGTTTTCTTCAAAATACTTTCCCGTAACATGCTAGATTCGGTCGTGATGTGTTGACCGGGTTTGGGGTGTTACAATTTTGGTATCAAAGCCAAGTTCAAAGGCTCGACTGTGGGCCCGAGGCCCAAAAATGTTTTAAAAGTTGGTTTTAAGTGTTTTTAAGTGTTTTTGTTTCAAAATATATGGTTTGAAAGGCATGGCACCGAGTCTCCGGCACCAATCCGCCCAGGTAAGTACCCCTTACTATTGCTTGTGATTTTTGGATGTGATGAGATTGAATGACTAGTAATAGTGGACTACTCTAGAAACTGAAACTGATAGGACTCTATGGGCTACGAAAACAAAACTTCTTTAATAAGAAATATTCGTAAGACTGTGCTTTTAAATAGTGGAATAATTACTAATGCAAAAAACTTCTAAATCAGATAAGTCGAGATTTTAGTCATGAGCACTCGATGTGGACGTGGTCGTGGACGTGGTCGAGGTAGGATGACAGTTTCTGAACCAGTAGGGTCTGGTCAGGGGTCAGAGAATGAGATACCGGTACCGCCACCAGCTGTAGGTGGTGAGTTTCAGGATCAGACTGGGGATGACGCAGTATCACAGGCGATGCTGCGAGTTCTGGAAAGGGTAGCTGGAGTAGGTGGAGGCGCAGGAGCTTGAAAATCTGTGCCTGAGCGACCCCGGGCAAATGGGGCTGAGGTATTTCGAGGTGTTTCTGGTGTGGCTCCCGGTACGGCTGAGTATTGGCTGGAGGCGACGGAGCGGATCATGGACGATTTAGACCTGACTGCTGAGGAAAAGCTGAAGGGGATAGTTTCGCTTCTGCGGGATGAGTCATACCAGTGGTGGCTCACGGTTCGGGACAGTGCTGCAGTGGAAGATCTTACTTGGGATTATTTTAAGGCCGCGTATCAGAAAAAGTACATTGGATCTAGCTACATCGGTGCACAACGAAAGGCATTTTCGAGGTTGGTTCAGGGGAGTAAGTCTGTATCAGAATATGAGGCAGAATTCTTAAAGCTGAGCAGGTATGCTAGAGGCATTGTGGCTACTGAACACGAGCGGTGTGTTCGATTCGAGGATGGTCTGAGAGATGAGCTGAGGTTGCTAATTGCTCCACAGCAGGAACGTGAGTTTGTTGTCTAGTAGAAAAGGCTAAGGTAGCCGAAGGGGTTAAAGAGTCTGTAAGGCAGAACATGGATAGGAACAGACATAAGAGAAGGTCAGCTGGGTCGGCTAGAAATTCTTAGAAAAGGGCTAGACAGAGTGGACCGAATCAGTCTGGTAGGTCTGTTGTTGCTAATCAGGGACCAGCACAGTGTAACCGTTGTGGGAAATCTCATTGGGGAGGATGTTGGACCGGTGGAAAAGGGTGTTTTGAGTGTGGCTCGCTGGATCATCGTGTGAGAGGCTGTCCGCTTAAGTTGGCTAGGATTCAGTCTGAGGGTCAGGGCCGTACTCAGTTCAGAAATGGAGGACCGCCACCGCAGAGGGGTCGTGGTAATGGTAGAGGGGGTAACGGTTTTGGTCGGGGCCGAGGAGCACCGGGCAGAGGTGCGGGTAGCACTGAGGCAAGACAACCTGGGTTAGTGTATGCAGCGAGGCGCCGAGAGCAGAGTGACGCACCGGACGTCATAACCGGTACGTTCTTGATCCTTGGTTTTCCCTATACTGCTTTGGTTGATGTGGGTTCAACGCATTCATACGTTGCTAGTAGCATAGTAGAGACCTTGAATTTAGACTTTGAGACTACTTCTAGGCAGATGACAGTGATTAGCCCTCTAGGTCACTCTGTAATTGTAAATAAGCTGTATAGAGACGTACCCCTAGAACTCCAAGGGGTAGTGTTTGTTGCTGATCTAATGGAACTGCCGTTTGGGGAGTTCGATCTGATTCTTGGGATGGACTGGTTGGTTAAGTACAGGCAAGGGTGGATTGCGCGGCTAAGCGCATGGTTCTAAAGATAGCTAAGGATGACGAGGTAGTCATGATAGGTAATAGGAGAGATTACTTATCCAACGTGGTATCTGCTTTAAAGGCTGAGAAGATGGTCAGGAAGGGCTGCGAAGCATTTATGGTTCATGTGTATGCCTTGGAGACTAAGGAGTCTGCTGTAGGGAATGTCCGAACAGTAAAGGAATTTGTTGATGTGTTTCCTGAAGAGCTTCCGGGATTGCCACCGGATCGTGAGGTGGAATTTGGGATAGATCTGTTACCCGGAACTGCGCCAGTGTCTATTGCTCCGTATAGGATGGCGCCAAAGGAATTAGTGGAATTAAAGGCTCAGATCCAGGAGTAGTTGGACCGAGGCTTTATCAGGCCAAGTGTTTCACCTTGGGGAGCGCCAGTGCTCTTTGTCAAAAAGAAAGATGGTACAATGCAGATGTGTATAGATTACCGCCAGTTGAATAAGCTGACGATCAAAAACAAGTATCCGTTGCCGAGGATAGACGACTTGTTTGATCAGCTGAAGGGTGCAGCGGTATTCTCGAAGATCGACTTAAGGTCTGGGTATCATCAGCTAAAGGTGAAAGAGGCTGATATCCACAAGACGGCGTTTCGTACTCGGTATGGGCACTATGAGTTTCTGGTAACGCCGTTTGCGTTGACTAACTCGCCGGCAGCATTCATGGAGATGATGAATAGGGTATTCCAACAGTATTTGGATCAGTTCGTCGTTGTATTTATAGACGACATCTTGGTGTACTCAAGGACGGAAGAGGAGCATGATGCACATTTGCGAGTAGTGTTGCAGATTCTGAGGGAAAAGCAGCTTTATGCTAAGTTTAGTAAGTGCGAGTTCTGGCTCAGGGAGGTGACTTTCTTGGGTCATGTAGTGTCAGCTGAGGGATTAGAGCGGATCCTCGGAAGATTGAGGCAGTATTGGATTGGAAGTCGCCTAAGTCAGTGGCTGAAATTCGGAGTTTTCTAGGCCTAGCTGGGTACTACCGAAGATTTGTGGAGGGATTTTCGTTGATCGCAGCACCGATGACCAAGTTGTTAAGAAAAGGAGTCCCGTTGTGTGGATTGAGAAGCAGCAAGAGAGTTTCGACAACCTAAAGAAGATCTTGACTGAAGCTCCGGTTTTGATTCAACCTGAGGCAGGAAAGGAATTCACGGTATATTGCGATGCATCACATACGGGTTTGGGATGTGTGCTGATGCAGGAAGGAAAGGTAGTGGCTTATGCATCTCGACAGTTGAGACCGCATGAGGTCAATTATCCGACGCACGACCTAGAGTTAGCGACAGTAGTTTTCGCGTTGAAAATTTAGAGGCACTACTTGTACGGGGAGAAGTCAATAGTCTACACAGATCACAAGAGTCTAAAGTACCTTTTGACTCAGAAGGATTTGAACTTGAGGCAGCGCAGATGGATGGAGTTGCTCAAGGACTACGACTATTCGATCGAGTATCACCCGGGCAAGGCTAACGTTGTGGCAGACGCGTTGAGCCGTAAGGTTGTATCGGACTTAAGAGCGATGTTTGCCCATTTGAGTTTGTATGACGATGGAAGTATTCTGGCAGAATTGCAGGTTAAACCGACTTAGGTTGAGCAGATCAGGGAGAAACAGTTAGAGGATGAGGTTTTGAATGCGCAGAGATTGCAAGTGCAGGATGGTGGTTTGGAGGGTTACAGCTTGTCTAGTGATGGAGTGCTATGTTTCCAAGGGAGAGCTTGTATGCCAAAGGGCATCGAGCTAAGGCAGAAGATTCTTTAGGACGCACATAGCAGCCCATACGCTATGCATCCTAGAGGTAGCAAAATGTATCAGGATCTAAGAGAGCAGTTTTGGTGGCCAGGACTAAAGCGGGAAGTGACAGAATTTGTAGGTAAGTGTCTGACATGTCAGCAGGTCAAGGCTGAACATCAGTTGCCGTCAGGGTTGCTTCAGCCAGTGAATATTCCACAGTGGAAATGGGAAAGGATTACTATGGATTTCATCAGTGGATTACCTCTTACGCCTAGCAAGAAGGACTCAGTTTGGGTGATTGAGGATCGTCTGACTAAATCAGCTCACTTCATACCGGTAAGGGTTGATTACTCACTTCAGAGGTTGGCGAAGCTGTATGTGTCAGAGATAGTGAGGTTGCATGGTGTGCCAGTATCGATCATCTCGGATAGGGATCCCAGATTTACGTCAAGGTTTTGGAAAGCGTTGCATCAGGCTTTGGGTACGTGCTTGGATTTCAGTACGGCATTCCATCCACAGTCTGACGGGCAGTCAGAAAGGGTTATACAGATTCTAGAGGACATGTTGAGAGGTTATGTTTTGGGCTTCAGAGGTAGCAGGGAGGAGTTTCTACCATTAGCTGAGTTCGCCTACAACAATAGTTACCAAGCAAGCATCAAGATGGCACCATATGAGGCGTTGTATGGTAGGAAATGTCGCTCACCTACTTGTTGGACGGAGTTGGGTGAACGTCAGATGTTGGGACCAGGGTTGGTTGCAGAGACTGAAGACAAGGTTAGGTTGATTCAGGCTCGATTGAAAGAGGCTTCGGGGAGGCAGAAGTCTTATGCCGATCTCAAGCATAGAGATATAGATTTTGCCGTGGATAATAAGATCTTTCTGAAGGTCTCGCCGTGGAAGAAAGTATTGAGGTTCGGTAGGAAAGGCAAGTTAAGTCCAAGGTTTATTGGGCCGTATAAGGTACTGAGACGAGTGGGACCAGTAGCTTATCAGCTTGAGTTGCCGGCAGAACTAAATCAAATTCACGGCGTATTTCATGTCTCCATGCTTAGGCGTTATTGTTCAGATCCATCGCATGTTGTAGCAGTGGAAGAGATCGAGGTGAATCTGGATTTGACCATGGAGGAGGAACCAGTACAGATTCTAGATCGGGATGTGAAAGTTTTGCGTAGGAAGACAGTTCCTTTGGTGAAGGTGCTATGGCGGAACCATGGCGTGGAGGAAGCTACATGGGAACCCGAGGAGGTGATAAGACAGCAATACCCTCAACTCTTTTGACCAGGTAATTTTGAGGCCAAAATTATTTTTAAGGGGGGTAGAACTGTAATATCCTGAAATAGGGGTTATTTTGTAACTGCATTGTTTGCTTGTGTTTGGACTGCGGTGTTGTTATTTTTGATGTTTTGAGACTTAGTTGTAAGTCTAGTGTAGGCCTGAGTAGTAGGAAAAATTTTAGTTTTAAGTCTTAAGTTAGGGGAGCTAAAGGAGCTAAGGGTTATAAGTATTTAAGTGGGTTTTTAGCACATGAAAGAGGCTTGGCAAGGTGGCAAGGACATGCCACTTAGAGCCTGTGTTTGACGCCACTTGCAGGGGAAGGAGGTCACAGGTTCAAGCAGCGGAAATCCCACCTTTTGCTTTCTATTTTGACGCCAAAGGAGGGGGAGGAGTTGTGTGCAGTTCAAACTTTGCCTAGTAAGGATGGACTAAGTCAAAATGATTCAAATGGTTGGCAAAGAGAGAATTTAGGTAGTTGACTAATTCAAAATGGTTTGAATTAGTGGCCAAGAGCATTTTTGGGTGTTGGCCGAATCTTGAACTCTTCATGGGGGGAGTGGCCGGTTTTGGTAAGGTGAGTAGGGGGTGCCGAATTCTCTTAGGCATCTTTTGGGGCAATTTCAGTCAGCCTTTGTTTAGTGTTCCAAAGCCGAATTTCTCCTTGTTTTGCTCCTAGACGAATCTCCAAGTAAGCACACCTCTTTTTCTTTTTCTTCGAAACCGAAAGCCTCAAGCAACCTATAGCCGAAACCTTACCCTCCTAAACATCCCCTCTCTTTCTTGTTTCCATTTTGGTTGGTGGCCGAATTCCCTAGTGAGCACTCTTCCATTTTCTTTCTTTTCTTTTTCAAAATTGTTCAAAGTCCATAATTTTTCCCCTTTTGTTTTCACTCTTTTGCCGAAACCCCTATCTTCATTTCACTTCTTTTCTTCCTCTTCTTCCACTCAAGCCGAACCATAAGTGCCTGTTTTAAACAACCATAGTCGAATTCTCTTCTCCCTTTTTGTGTTTAGTTTTGGCCGAATCTCAAGCAAGGGTGATCTCTCCGAGTTTTCTCCAATCAGTTTCTAGTAGAGGGTAAGTGCTCAAGGCCGAATGCCTATTTCTCCTTCTCTCTTTTTCACTGTCGACTTTTACATGGGTAAGAGCTGATTTCGGCACTTGATAATAGGGGTGTTAATTACCTTTTTGGAACCGAATTATTGTAGGGCCTCCGGGATTTTGGAAACAATCAAGCGAAGCCTTCATCCTTGATTAATCGGTTGGTAAGTGGTGGTAAGGTCTTACTTTAGTAAACTATTCTTTTAGTATTCAAAGGCCGAAGGCTGTTAATATGGATGTGTGATTGCCGATTGTAGGGAAGTGAAGCAGAGGCACATAGCGTGTGGTGGCTAGTATTTGAGGGACGTATAGGTAAGGTTTCGGGTTTTAGGCGTTAACCCTTTGGTTTATTTGGTTTGGCCGAATGGCCTAGGTTGCTAACCTTGGTAATGGCCGAATGTAGGATCAAAGGACCTAGCATTGTAGATCGACTCTTCAGATTTAGGGCTTCCGTTATAACAGGTGTGTAAACTTACACACTCTATTGCTTAGTAATATATGTTAATAACCAGATGTTATTAAAGCCGAAACAGTATAGATGTTGATACGATACCCTATGGGTATGTGCACGGATTTGGGTAAGTCCGTTTCAATATGAGTTCTGTTATGTGATATATGATACCATGATTTAGGACATATATCTTATGTGATGTGTAACTAGGCATGTTGGCATGATTTGCATGATGTGCATGATTTACATGAGTATGGCATGATGTTGTTGGGTGATATGAGAGGAGGGGGAAGATGATATCCGTGTCTTTGGGACACCAGAGGTTTGGCACCTCCAGTGGTTTGGTACCACAGATTGATATTTTGTGACTTTGGGTCACCAGAGGTTTGGCACCTCATAGCGACTTGTCCCAGTGGCTTAGCACCACAGTGGGTTGGCCCCACGGTTGATATTACGGGATCGTCGCCAGTGATTTGGTATCACATGTGGGTTGGCCCCACAGATGGATTATTCGTGACTTTGGGTCACCAGTGGTTTGGCACCACAATATTGGATATCGTGACTTTGGGTCACCAGTGGTTTGGCACCACCAGTGGTTTGGTACCACACGGGGTAGATAAGGAGTATGGATGGCTAGGGTGGGGTTGCATTATTTATATAACTTGGTGATGTGTGTGTAAATATGTTGCATTAATCGAGAGGAGGGTTTATGCACTGAGTCTTGGTGACTCACCTTCTCTCTTATCATTTCAGGTGACACTTAGATTGCGGACGAGGAGCTGAGTGGACTCGAGGTGGCCATGCTATGAATAAATACGGTCTTTCATAGAATTGAATTTGGTACTTTATTTCTTTTATTTCGATTTGGTTTTGTTGGGATTGTAAAAAGGCCTTTTAAATTATGTTTTGATTATTTATGTGGTTGGATTTGATTTCAAATATGACTTAACAAATTATTGATTAACATCTGATAAAATTTGAAAAAATAAGGTTTGCCAAAACTACGAAGCGGCATGTTTTAAACTTTACCATCGGGTATCACTTCATAATTTAAGATAACTACAACTCAAATGGTTTTTCAAACTTAAAGTTTACACACTTAATTTCAATGTTTTTAAGCAACTAAAAAGAAACTAATCGGATTTTTAAATGATATAGCACTGTTTTACTTATGAATCCGACAAACTAAGTTTTAAAGATCTAATTTCGGGTTTTCAAAAACAACAAGAGCAGTTTTTAACTCATCATGCACCTGCTTTCTAAAAAAAATAAAAAAATAAAAGCAACAAGAAGTATTTTTCAAGACTTGATTCGATAGCCTGTTTTCTTCAAAATACTTTCCCGTAACATGCTAGATTCGGTCGTGATGTGTTGACCGGGTTTGGGGTGTTACAGTATATCAATGTTATTATATCAAAAATAAAGACAACATGGTGGCCATTTTAATAGTGTTCATCCACCGAAAATAAGAAAAAGAAGCAAGGGTTTTGAACTTTGAATACTAGCCTAGCTAGAAGTAAAAATTAAGGTATGTTTTTGACACAATTTTTGATAATTTCTATGTTTCCATAATCGTTGCTTCGTGTTCTTCAAAACCCATGCCTTAATTTTGTGAATTGTTGAAAGTTTTGAAATGTGCCATTGAGAAACACATGAGTTTTGTGATGTTTGATGGTGAAAAATGAAATATATGTGTTAGATTAACATGTTTTGTCAATTTGAGTATTTTAGACTTAATTGTGAAAATAATATTTTAAAGGACTAAATTGTGAAATAAATGAAAAATATGGGTTGCTGGGGACCTATAGAGAATTCAGCTAAGCATGGGTACAAGCAAAATCATGTGTATTTTGTGATTTTGTGAAATAGGGACTAAAATGTCAAAATGTGAAAATATGAGGGCTAATTTGTAAATTTCAACAAATATGTAAATTTGGATATGTATAGATCGAGAACCGAAGAAAACGGATTCAGATCGCAAAAAGTCGAAAGTAATTCACTAGCTAGATCCGTTCGTTTACTCAAATCCGAGGTAAGTCTATATACAAATAAATGTATTTACATTGATATATGTATGTTCATATGAAAAATTTATCATGATGAATGTATATGAGATGATGAGTACATGAAAATCGAGGAAGAATTGATAGTATAACAAAGTTCGAGAAGCCCCGTACGAACCTAGGAATAGATAGGATTATATATGTTATGACATAGGTTTCCGATATGTGAGATCATGTAAGACCATGTTTGCGATGTTGGCATTGATTAGAGATTTCATGTAAGACCACGTCTGGGACGTTGGCATCGATATGAGATTTACGTGTAAGACCATGTATGGGACATTAGCATCGTATTTGATTTGTGTAAGACCCTGTCTCAGACATTGGCATTGTACGATTATTCCGAGTACTCTGAATATCCTATTTAATTCCGCACGATTCAACTGCCAAGTTCGAGGAATGGAAGTCTATAAGAAATGTATAAACGATTCAGGTACGTTTGAAAGGTACATTATGAATGTGTATGAAAGGTAAGTCTATATGCAATCTTATTAAAGTGAATATGTGAATAGAATTGATGAGATAATATGTGATACATGCTTGAATGAGCTATGAGTAAAGTGATACTTTGAGCTATGAAATGTGGGTAAGTAATGGCTAAATAAATGAGCCAAAGAATAAGTGATGAATTTGCAAATGCGAAACATTAATGTTATTGTATCAATGTGGTTATGTGCATTTTATGCTAAGTTTATTTGTACATGGCTTACTAAGCTTTTGAAAGCTTACTTTGTCTGTGTTTGCTCTATTTTCTAGATCGTCAAAGCTACTGAAGGCTCTGGGAATCATCGAGGATCATCATCACACTATTCAATCTTATTCTGGTACCCTTTTGAAAATATATATACTAAAGTATGACATGTATAGGCTAGTTACCTTGAGATATGTTTAAAATATATAGATAGCCATGTGATATGGCTAGTTAAATGGTTGTGTAATGAATGAAGAGTCATGCTATATGATGCTTGGTTTTGGTATAATTCCATGGTTATGAAATCATCAAGGTAATGGTAAGCTTATTGATGCAACGTGAGTATATGTGTTTGATGAATGATGGTTATGATGAAGTGGTAAGTTGTGGATGAATCATGCTTGGTTTATTTGTGAATTAGTTGAGCTATTTGGTATGTAAGTTGGTATGCTTAGAAATGAGATTGAATGGGATGATATGATGACCATTTGGTGTGTTTTTGGTTGCCAATTGTGTTTAGAAATATGCTTGTATGTGCTTGTAGGGATGACCCAAAGTATGGGTGGCATTTTGGCCTTGAAAATGGCCTATAATTGCCCACACGGTTGAGCACACGGGCGTGTAGCTCGACCGTG
Source organism: Gossypium australe (assembly GCA_005393395.2). Lineage (NCBI taxonomy): Eukaryota > Viridiplantae > Streptophyta > Magnoliopsida > Malvales > Malvaceae > Gossypium > Gossypium australe. The sequence goes on along the minus strand of CM016617.1, from coordinate 84,229,962 downwards.
TCCTTCGAGGTTGAAATTCAAAACAAGTCAGAATCGACCATGGGCAAGACACACGGGCGTGTGACTGGCCGTGTGGATTAAGTCAGTAGCGACCACTGGTGAGGCACACGGGCGTGTCTCAGGCCGTGTGGACAATTCAGTATGTATGCCTTGTTTTGACGTGGCTTAGACACATGGGCATGTCTGAGGTCGTGTGAGGCACACGGCCTGCCCATACAGGTGTGTGACCTCTGTAACTTTGAATTTTTTTTTAAATTTCTAGGAATTTTCGTATGTGTTCGGTTTAGTCCCAGACCTATTCTAAAGCATGTTTAATGTCTCGAAGACCTATTTAAGAGAAATTTTGATGTGATTTGTTGAATTATGTTTTGAAATGTTTGTAAAAGTTTTCAATTGTCCGATACTGCCTTTTAACCCTAGACCAGCGATGGTTACGGGTTAGGGGTGTTACATTTTATGTCTCTGTTGAGAAGTTGATGACATCGATTGTCCGACGAAAAATGTTATATTCTTCTTGATCCCAAGAGTTTAAAGTATCTAATGTCACTGAAGGATCTGAATTTAAAACAGCATAGATGTCCCAAGAGTTTAAAAATTCTAAGCAGTTATCGGTTAACCTTTGGGAAAGCAAATATAATTGCAAACGCTTGAATGGAAAACCCTTGATTATTTTGTGAGTATTGAATACATGATTAATCTTATTTGATGATGGTCTGGATCTAGCTAAATTAGAAGCTAAAGCTACGTTTTCTTTACAAGATTTAGAACCTCAGGAATGTGATAGTGAGTGGTAAGCTAAACAAGTACAGTGTGAGACGACTTTTGATTTTGAATTTCAAGTCAGACCTGATGACTATTATCATTATTCTGAGATAGAATTTGTGTACTGTGTAATTCAGAGCTTACGTAGAAAATTTTGTACGAAACTCAGTAGTAGCTCATTTGTTCATTTAGGGAGTAATAAAATGTACAGTTATTTAAAATAGATGTCCTGGTGATCGGGTATGTAACATGATAGATTAGTTGAGTTATATGTTTCAGAGACTATCCGATCAGATATCGTACAGAAAGTGAAAGTGATTCGTGGCAGTTTAGGCGCAGACTAAGTTAGAATTTGAAACATGAGAATATGAAATTCCAATTCAGCGATAGCATGCTTCCGAAAGTATTGCCTTCGAAAAAGATTCAAAATGTGTTTTGTGTATCTATTTTGTGATGGTACCGATCAGACTCTTTGAGTATGAATTCTCCAATAGGGATTAAGATTCAGCCGATGTATTATATAACGAAGAATCGATCGAAATTTTGACACAAGAGATTTGAAAGATGGCAAATAAAAGCATAACCTTAGTGAGGGTTCTTTGGCAGTGTCACGAGACAATGAGTCTACGTGGAAATCAAATTTATTTTTCGGTAAGATTTTCGAGGATGAAAATCCCTAAAGGGGGAAAGTTGTAACAGCCCGATTTTGGGTCTAGTCAAAGTAGTGGTTTCGAGACCACAAATCTGACGCAAAGAAATTTATTTTTATTATATTTTTATGGAACGATTTCGTGAAAATTTCGTTTGAAATTTTTGACGTTTAGGCACTCAATTAAGTTAAAGGGATTAAATTGCAAAAAATGCAAAACTTAAATTCTATATGTTAAAGGTGTCCTATTGCTATGAGATTTTAAATTAGAGGTCCTTAAATGGTAATTAGACCATTGGTTAAGTTAGTGAACAAAAATGGACATGGTTAGGTATGTTTTCAAAGTTTTTCATTAAAGGTATTTTGGTAATTTGGTAATTAAATTAAAAAGCCAAAATAAAGCCATTTTTTGTCCATCTTCCTACCATGGCCGAAATTCAAAAGGGTAAACCATGGCTATGGTTTTCGAAGCTTCCAAGCTTGATTATCATGAACGGGGGAAAACAAGTATTTGACGATTTAGTCCTTTTTGCCATTTCTGTGCCGAGGTAAGTTCGTATGTTTAATAAGCATTAAATTATGTGTATAAATGCTTAATTGATATAATTGTGGTAAATGTTATATTATTGAAATGAAATGTGAATGTTATTGAGTACGTTACTATGGAAATGACCGACAGAGATTTCGACAAACGAGTAAATCCCGATTGAACCTTAGGAATAGATACAAATGTCATGACATTAGGGTTACTGAGATTACATGTAAGACCATATCTGGGATATGGCATCGATATGAGACTTCGTGTAAGACCATATCTAGGATATGGCATCGATATGAGACTTCGTGCAAGACCATAGCTGAGCTATTGGCATCGATACGAGATTACATGTAAAACCATGTCTGGGATATGGCATTGGTACGGTACTATATGTACGAGATCCCCGAGTATCCTTTAGTATTCCAAATGGTTCAACGGGAAATTCAACGGGTATGTCAAAGAAGAGAAAAAGTATGTATGTATTGGTACAGGTATGTACGTAAAGTTTATAAGCATTGACTTCATGAAATTGTGAGTCCATGATTTTCCACGAGAATGATTTTATGAAAACCTTGTGATTATTGGTCTATACTTGTGATTTATTTCATACATGGCAAATTCGATTGACGATTTTGTGATTGGCCTTCAGGCCAAATTGAGTTTTGATATAACATGTTTTATTCACACAAATTGTGATTTATCGGATATGAGAAAAAGGAAAGATTGGCATAATTGCCTATTAAAATGGTTATGGAAGTAAGGGAAGATAAGAGTTTAGGCAATTGAAAGATATTAAGACATATGCTCGGAAACATGAGTACTCATAATTAATGTGCATGTTTACTATGAGGTTTGAAATGATTTGTTGAATTTTTGTAATATGTTACAAAGGAGAGATTATGGTTATTAGGCTGATGCTAAGATATGTTAAATTATGCTTTTAAGTTGATAGAGTAAACATTATGACTGAATAAAAATTATAACTGTGAGATTCATAGCAATTTGTATTATCTTGTGTTTAAATTGTTGAACTTGATAAAAGATTTGTAAGAGTTGCTTATTATTTTTGTACGGACTTACTAAGCTATATAGCTTAACTCCCTTCCTTTCCCATGTTTTATAGTGTCATCGAGCCAGCTCGAGTTTGAGATCGCCAGAGATTTTATCACACTATCAAGCTATCATTTTGGGTATAAATGAATCCAACCATTTTGAGTTTATGGCATGTATAGGGACTATGTCAATTTGTTATGTGTTTCATAATTAATTTCGCTTGGTGTGTTAGCTTGTAATTGTTAATGCTTCATCTTATATATAGCCATGAATGATGGCTTATGTTATCATAAGTTTATTCATATGTTAATGCCCTCTTGTGAATATGGAAATTAGTATGTTTTTAATGGGCTAGGTATGATATTTTAAGCATGATAAATAATGGCATGAGGATGACATGTTATTGTCTTGTTTGTGGTTCTTGGTTGCATTTATATGCTGGATTTTGTGCCAAGAGATGTTGTGTAGATGTGTACAAGTGAGGGTGGCAAAATGGCTTGGTAAATAGCCTTATTTTTGTCCAGACGGGTAAACACACGGTCTGCTCCACGGGCATGTGATCCAACCGTGTGTCCCCTGCACCTTAATAGTTCCAAAATAGAATGTCCAGAACTGAGCACACCGATAGAGACACGATCGTGTGTCTCAGCCGTGTGTGCTACACAGCCTAGCACACGGGCGTGTGGCACGACTGTGTGGCACAAGTCAAAGAGCACCCTAATTTGAACACGGTCTGAAGCACGGGCGTGTCCTAGGGTCACATTGGCGTGTGAGCCCTGCTTCTAGCAAAAATTTTCGAAGTTATGTAAAAATTCCCTGAGTTCTTGGTTTAGTCCAAAACCACCTCCAAAGCATGTTTTGGGGCTCGTAGGCTCGTAATAAGGACTTCATGATCGAATATGAATGGTTTTAATTTGTATGGAAATTTATGACTCGGAAATGTTTGTTTGCTTGTGTTTATGTCCAGTAATGCCTCGTACCCTATTCCGGCGTTGAATACGGGTAAGGGGTGTTACAAAAATAATATCATTTAGTTTCCTTAGGATATCCTACAAAGATGCACTTTTGAGATTTGGGTTCAAGCTTTGTATTCATTCAATGTTTAACATAAGCTTCGCAACCCCAAATCTTCATAAAAGACATAGTAGGTTACCTCTGAATTTGTATCTCATATGGTGTCCTTTGAACCGATTTAGATGGAATGTGATTTAGTGTGAAAGCAGCTGTCTCAAGTGCATGTGTAACAGCCCGATTTAGGGGCTAGTCAGAACAGTGGTCTCGGGAGCACTAATCCGGGGTCAGAGAAAATTATTTTAATGTTATTTTATGATTTATAACATGATTGTAAAGGTACATGAAAATTTTGGTGCTTTAATTTTAGCGATTTCATGCTAAATTGCGAAAAAGATTTAAATCGCATAAAGTGCAAAAGTTCAATTTTACAAGCTAAAGGTGCCTAATAGCCGTAGAATATTAATTGGAGGTCCCAAATGTTCAATTAGGGCTTGTTTTAAGAGGTGGCCTACCATAGGGGGCAAAGAAGTCAAAATTGCTCAAAGTTGGTGTAGTAGGTGGAATAAATTGATGAAATAGAATAAAATAAAGAAAGAAAAGATATCATCTTTTCTACTTCACTCATCCATCAAAAATTAGCAGCAAATAGGGGTTTTGAAAGCTCAAAAATTTCAGCAAACTCTTCTCCTTACAAATAAGTGTTTTAGTGATCATTTCCTGATAATATTTGTACTTTTGGAACCCCTAAAGCTTAAGCTATCTAAAGAAGGGACTTTTTTGCAAGATGGTGAAAAGTTTAGAGTTTTTCCATGTGAGCTTTTAAGTTGTTTGCTGCATTTTTATGGAATAAAATGAGTCTTAGTTGTTAGATGAACAACTTTTGTGAAAGGTGTTACCTTAAAAACACCAAAAAGGACCTTTTTGTGAAGGTTGCAAAATAGGTGGTAAATGTGTAAAATAATGAGTACTGAAGGCTGCCATAAGAGTAATAAATGTTCACATAGGCTCTTGAAGAAAGAAATTTGATTAGAATTGATTTTGGAGCCTAGGGGTAAAATGGTCATTTTGAGAAAGTTTAAGGGCAAAATGGTAATATTGCCAAAATGTGATTATTTAAATGTGTTTAATAATGTAGCAACTAAAAGAGTTAAATTTTTATTATAGATCAAGAAGAGAAAAGAATTAACCTCGACCAAGGAAAGAGCAAAGTATCGGACTAGATCGACAATCTAGCCTATTTTAATTATCGAGGTAAGTTTGTGTGTAATAAATACAACATCATGTTATTAAGTTTCTAAATGTTTGATATTAGTGATGTTATGTAATATTTCTATAAATTTGAGTTATGATGTTGAATGAGAAAAATGATGAAGATTGTGATGTTGAAGTCCCGGTGGGACTATAATGAATGTGAGAACACTATTAACGAGATAGGAGAATGTGAGAACATGAGATAGGAGATGGATAAGGTCCCGTGTAAGACCATGTCTGGGACATAGCTTCGGCACCAAATTGAAATCTCGTATAAGACCATATCTGGGATATGGCATTGGCATTGAATAAGAAAAATCGTATAAGACCATATCTGGGATATGGCATCAGCACTCAGAGGTGACCCCATGTAAGACCACTTCTGTGATGTGGCATTGCCGTTGTATTATGTGAATGACGATGAACAGGTATCATCAAATATCCCAAGTGATTTAGTGGGATAAATAGTTAACCTTGGGATAGAAATGAGATTAGTACTAAAGTGATGTGATTGAGTGATCACAGGTACCCGTAAGTAATTCACGAGAAATGTTTACGATATGTGACATGGTATGTAATCGATAAGGATAAGCATGAGTAAGTGTTGGAAAAGTGCTTAAGACTTTATGTTTTATCCAATGCTATGGTGGGATGACATTGTGAGCTTATGTTGTTATTTATTTTCATGCAAACTTACTAAGATTTATGCTTACGCCTCTCATTTCCTTTTTCCTTGTAGCATTGCCAAGTTAGCTCAAGAATTCGTGGAACGTCGGAGTACGGAAATCACACTATCAACTACTCTTTGGTATATCAAAGTTAGATTCATTTTGAGTATGGCATGTATAGGACTTAGTCTCTTTTGTTATGTCATAATTGTTAGCCAAAGTGTTGGCTATTAATGTCGTTAAATTCATTTTGTAAGTGGTCATTGGAATTGGGCCAATACTTGACAAGTTTATATATGTTCAATGATGATGAAATTCATTAAGTGTATGCTTGTGTGGATGTCTTGCTTTTGAGTCTTAGAAGTGCTTTATTGTCCTGATATATATTGGATTGTATTGGGTAAGTATGATTGCTGTATAAGGTGGCATTTGGCTTGGTAGATAGCCTTTCAAATGTCCATACGGGTAGACATATGGGCGTGTGTCTAGGCCGTGTGTGACACACGGTCAGCCCCATGAGCGTGTTGGTTGGCCGTGTGACCCCATGCATGCTAGGTTTACAAGTCAGTAAGCTAAGTAGTAAACACAAGGGTAGAGACACGGCCGTGTGTCTCAGCCGTGTGAGAGGCACGACCATGGACATGGGTGTGTGACCAAGCCGTGTGCAGTTTGCACCTAAAATTTGGAATTTAATTCATCACACGGTCGAAGGACACGAGCGTGTGACTGGCCGTGTGATGCAAGTCAGTGTCGACCACGGGCCAGACACACGGGCATGTGATAGGCCGTGTGATGCAAGTTAGTGTCGACCACGGGTAGTGCACATGGGCGTGTTCCATTCCACACGGGCGTGTGGCCCTGTTTTGAGTGAAAATTTTCGAAGTATGTGAAAGTTTTTAGTTTAGTCTCGAAGCATCTCGGGTGTATGTTTAGGGTCTCATGGACCCTTAATAGGGACGTTATGAATGTAAATGAAAAACGTTTTAAGTTGAAACAAAATTTTATGGCCCGAGGTTGTATGTTTAAGTAAGTTAAGCACGGTAATGCCTCATGCCTGGTTCCGGCGTGGGATACGGGTAAAGGGTGTTACAGCATGTCCCTAGAATGAAGTAGGAAGATCAGGCTGAACCATGTCTAACAGTGTTCAATTTCTCCTCTCAGAAACCCCATTCCATTATAGAGTACCAGGAGGTGTAAGTTGTGAGACAATCAACATTCCTTCAAAAAGCATACATCAAACATAAATACAAGTACATAGAAACTATTATTATGGTTTGCATACATCTTAGGACATAGGTTCACATAACATGGTACCAACATAAAGTATGAGTTCACATGAAAATCACTGGTTCGCATACTTCTTAAGTTCGCACGTAAATATACAGATCTGGGTTTGCATACAATACAGGCTTCACAACAAAATAAGTAAATCATACAAGGGTTCTCACTCTTTTATAGAGTTTACTAAATGGTAGGTTATCACTTCCAATGGCTCACATGCATATTGGGGGTCGCAACATACAGGGGTCACATGAAATGGTACTTCGCAATCCAACTGACTCGCATTTAGTATTAAGACATACTCTAGCAAAATTAAAAGAATACGACATAGCACGCATGCAAAGAGAAATAATGAACAATAAACTTGAAGGAAATTGTTTTAATAACATCAGAAGCTATAAAACTAAACCCACACAAATAATCCCATCGCCTTTTTCCTAGGTTCGTAGATATCTGTTTAGGAATTAGCCTCAGGTCGTCCACCTCGCCACTACCATCCGCAACCTACTTTCCTGTGAAGTAAGAGAGGAGTGGGTAACTTCATTGAGAAAATATTGTAGTATGCTTAAAGTATAGAGTTTAAAATAGAGGGGAACATAGTCTAAAAATTATTTCATGTGTTGGGTTCGTCATGAGGGTGCGAGACCTAATTCGTAGAACCTGCTTGTCAAAAAACATATAAGTTTGTAAAAAAAGAATTAGATGTGCTTGTTGAAAATCACACTTAAAAACTTGGCTTGCTCTTCTTTAGAAAATAGAAAACATAAACACGAACTTGTCATATCCTTGCTTGCACTTGTTCTTATACATATCTTGTATAATATGGAACATGCTCTTATACTTGTCTTATCATAATAGTTGAAGAATCATGAAACATGTTCTTTAACATTCATCACAATTTGTCTTATCTTATTTATTGGATATGTGGATCTCCTTATAACGCCTTAGAATGACTTGATGAGTCCTTAACATGTCTCATAAGTGTAGCATAAAGCTAAACACTTTCCAGTACGCCAACATGTCCCAGTGAATGGAGCATAGCTCAACATTACCTTATCTCTCCACTCGTCCTAGGGCCTTAACACCCAAATCACAAAACTTATAGGTGAGTACTAACAATTCTTTGGTATACCAATATATCTAACATAAGGCTCACATAAGGAGCTCGCATAAAAGCACTTGTTCATATAAAGCTCGTACAAAAGCTCGTAAACACTGTTTATAAAGCTGTACTTTAAAAATATATCTTAAATCATAGGCTCACATAGGAGCATGCATAAAACATAACTTTAAAAACATAACTTCAAAACATAGTCTCAGAACTTGAAAACAAAGTTTTATAGAAAAGCCTACTTTTGGGACTTAGTTTAAAAACCCAAAGTTCTTGGAAAATATAGCAATTCGCACATAATAACAAACCTTGAACACTCTTTTAAAACCATAATTTTCTGAAAACATAATGGTTTATACATAACTGTGGTGATTCCATAACACTCACTGATAAGCTAAGATTTTAAACCAGTTTCGCTCTATGTAACACCCCGTACCCTTATTCCACGCCAGAGCTGGGTACGAGGCGTTATCGTACTTGACTCACATGGTTATACAACTTTGGGTTATCAAAATCTATTCCAAATTAAAAATTTTCCAATCTCATATCTAACATCCTTATAATGGGCCTATAGGGCCCTAAACATACCTCCAGAAGGTTTCGGAAATAAATCGGAAACCTTTACACATTTAGAAAAATTTTACCTAAACAGGGGCCACACACTCGTGTCCCTCACCCGTGGTCGGTACTGACTTATTTCACACGGCCGGACACGCTTGTCTTGTGTTACCTTTACTTCACCTTCTTTTACCTTGTTTCCTTGTATTGAATTACGTTCATCTAACCCTATACTATCATGAGCTGTGATGGCTTGGATTTGCTCCTTTGGGTTAATCTCAGTGTTGCTTGGTAGACGCCCTTACGGTCGTTCGAAAATTAACTTTGCAAGTTTTCCAACTAACTTAGTGACTTCCCCAACTGACTTAGTAAGTTCCCCAAATTGGCTCTTGATCTCTTCAATCGATGTTTGTTGATTTTTAAGTGTTGTCTCAGTGTCTTGGAAACGGTTTTCTGTGGCTGCCATGAATTTTGTTAGCATCTCTTCAAGGTTTGGCTTCTTTTCCTGCGGAGGGTTGATTTTGGAAATTTTGAGGAGGTTGTTGTCTTTGATTTCCTTGATTTCCTTTACCTCCCCATGAAAAATTTGAGTGGTTCCTCCAACCTGGATTATAAGTATTACTATAAGTGTTATTATTAGATATGAAATTATTACCTATATAGTTCATCTGTTCGCTCTCTGTGCTCGGTTGGTAGGGTAGGTACTCAGGATTTGCCACAATTCCACTTGCGTCGCACTGCATATCTGGATGTGCCTGTGAAGAACACAAACTATCAAGCTTTTTATTCATCATCTCTACCTGGTTACTTGTAAAGTCCCTAGGAATATTCGGCCCTTGTATAGTCTTAGCTAATTTGGTGTATTTTGTGTGTTATGCAAATAGGACTAAATTGCAAAGTTGTGAAATATTAGGGGTAAAATAGTAATTTTCCCATTTATGTGTTTTGGGACTAAATTGAAACGAAATGTACTTGAATGAGATTACTTTTGATATGTTTAGATCAAGAACAAAGAAAAACGGAATTGGATCGGGGAAAGACAAAGGTTCTCGAATAGCCGGTTTACACGGTCTATCGACAATCGAGGTAAGTCCTTAAGTTAAAATATATCAAAGAGTTATTTATGAACTTGTTTAGTGATATTATTTGATAAATTTGAATATGAATTGAGGTGATAGCCGAATGTTCGAATAAGGCTAAGTTGAAATGTAATTGTAAATTTTATTATGAATAAGCTTGTTTAGCTTGAAATGTGAAGTTGAAATGAAGTATATTAGATGTTGTGATTTAGCAATAAGTAATGTGTATTAAATGGATAATTGAGGTGATTTGTATCGGGCTAAATGCCTAGCAGGCCATGTGCCGGTGATTTGTATCGGGCTAAATGCCTAGCAGGCCATGTGCCGGTGATTTGTATCGGGCTTTAAGCCTAGCAGGCCTAGTGCCGGTGACTTATTACGGGCTCTAAGCCTAGCAGGCCTTGTGCCGGTGGTATTTATCGGGCTTTGACGCCTAGCAGGCTTGATGCCGGTGATGTGTTTTACAAAGGGTAAACTGAATTTTGTTCAAGGCAAAACATATTTAATGTATCTAGTTAAAGGCTCAGGTAAGCAAGCAAGGTATATTATGTCTAAGGTTACTTGAGTCGAGTTAATACTATGAGAACAGTATTATGTACATTTGAGATTAAGGTTGATGTGTATGAGTATTCTGTGATTGAAATAGAGCTTGAATGTACTATTGTGGAGATTCGGTTTTCAAATAGTAATGCTAAGAGTGAAAAGAAATTTTAGTACGATAACATGGTCGTCATGAATGGTGTACTTATATGACTTGGAGCATGTGATTCTTGTAATATATTTATTTTGTGCTTTGAAGAGATACAAGTTTATGGAAATGAAGTACAATTACTTAGGTTAATGAACTGTTAGTATTCGGGCGGTCCTGTTTAAATAAACATATTTAAATGTTTAAGTGATTGAATGTTATATTATTATGAGTTTAGGACTTACTAAGCTAGTAAGCTTACTTGTGTGAAATGTTCTCCTTTGTTTTATAGATTCAGTTAAGGCTACAAGCTCAAAGGGATCGTCAAGAAATTTGTCCACACTATCAACTCTTTTGGTACTTAAATCTAGTTTGATTCGAAAGGCATGTATTGGCTAGGTTATGTCGTTAAAATGGTATTAGATCTTGTATATATATGTTTAGCCTTGCGAAATGGCTATTACTCTTGGCTGAAACTTTACTTGTGTGTTAGATAGATTGGTTTGTATAAATGTTCTTGGTTGTGTGCTCTTGTTATGTTTAGGTTTAGCTTGAAAGTATATATTATGACAGTTATATTGAGTAGTTAAGTTGAGTTGATGATGGTAGTGAAAATGTCTATGCATGAATATTTAAAGTTGAGCACTAGAGTGTTTAATTGAGATAAAAGCATGTGGTGGAAAAATTGAGTATACTTATGAAATTCCAATGGATATATTAGTTCATGTGTGTGTTAGGTTAATAGTATTTCCTTATGATCATGTATTCAATGTGGCTTTGATTAAATAAATTTGAAAAAGGGAGGTTACGTTGTATATTGTATGGATGTATATGCGGCCAAGTCTAGGTGCTATAGTCAAATGTAGTTAATATGCTCAAAGAACTAGTTGGTTGGGCTTAGGTTCGAATATAGAAATGTGTATAACTATGATTTATATACATTTTTATTTATAAATGGCTTGTGAGATAGTTTGAATTTTACTAGGTGCAAGAAATCACCAAACACGACTTGTGTTAGGTAATAAACATGAAATGTCATAAATGGGACTTTGTATATTCGGCCAATTGCTTTAGTAAGTAAGTGAGGTGTATTAAGTTGCATGTTTTTGCTTAAATGAATTAATAAAAGATTAACATCATGAATTATGTATTCGGCAATACAAGGTATTAATTAGCAAATGTACTCGTATGTATATTTGGTTTTGAATTGCATTTGCACATGGCTAATAAACATTATATGTAGTTCGAATATGTCATTATAATGATGAGCTCATGATTTATGTATGTATTTTAAGACATGTATATTGATTTGATAAAATGATATAGAATTGAAATGAATTTGATTGAACTTTGAGATATGACCCCTAACCCATATCCGTCGTCGGACTAGGGTTACGAGGCATTACTGAACCAAACACAAATCAATGCACTTTTTAAAATCAAGCAAAACACTATTCATTTGGTAATTCAGAAACAAAGACCGAATAGGCACATAGTAATTATTCATTTATTTCATCTCTATAATCGACATTACATTCAATCATATATCATTTCTGAACATAGGCATCACTTTCGCTTATAAACATTTCTCATTTCATTACCACATATGATTATACCATAAATATAAATATCAAACCAACTCATTTATCCCATAATTGCTTATCACATTCGGCAATGATCACCACGCATATATATACCATCATAATCACACCTTAGCACTCATTTCCCATGATCGAATATGCCATATTACTCAATAGAAAATTTAGACTCCAAACTAGATCAACTCATGGCCAAATATTTTATTTTCAATAACTTGACTTACGGTACATAAATATAATTGTATATATATCCATCCAAATAACGTATTATACTATATGCATTACTCAAAATCATAAACATGCATTTGTACATGCCACATATATTTGTTATCAAGGTATAAAATTTCCAAAAAAAAATGCTTACCATAAAACCGTACTCACCTAAGCATTATAGTCAAGCTTGATAATTTTAACCAACACGTCACCTAGTAATAAGGCATTCATAATCTCATGAAACATACCTATCCAAATCAAGCTATATTCAACACTTAAATTGTAACATATCTAGATACAAACCTCACAAGCATATGACTCAATATCATTTTCATATCAACTTCTTGATATTCAATACCTAACATATCCATAAATAAATAACTTATAACATTTTTCATGAGATCAACTCAATAGTACTATTTTATAACCAAAAGCATACCTAAGCATAGCAAGTCTTCACAATAATCATCCAAAATAAAGTAGTCATATCTCTATATATCTATCTATCATATATATATATTAATAAGATGCAACCCTAAACTATTAAGTTGTCCATTACGTATCAAAATACATATATATATGTATATGCTATTTCATATAATGCCTACCACATCTGAACACCAATGAAAATTTATAAGCATGAGCAACCCATATCATCGAAACACAAAAACAAAGTTCAACCAAGATAGATAGCAATTTTCGCATGGCTAAGAATATTTACACGATTACAAATCCTTAGTTCTACTGCTTAGTCTAACCTATACATGCCTTCGATTCAAAACTAAGATTAAATACCAAAAGGGGGGTGATAGTGTGATTGACTTTTCCGACGATCCTCAGATGCCTGTAGCTTGATGGAAATCTATAAAACAGAACAAAGAGCACACACGAAATAAGCTAACTAGCTTAGCAAGTCTTAAGCGAATTTAACGAAAATAATTCAACTTGACACCTAAACTTTCCAAGTCAAATACTTGATATTACATCGAACTTTAACAAATCACACATATGGTGTCACATTATCGAACTTCAATATCATCTTTAACTTGACATTTCTCATTATTCTATCTTTAACAAATAATTCATTAAATCAACTCAAGTTCAAATGATAATTATCCATTCCTTGCCAAATACTCAAATCATATGCACATCATTTTAAATGGAATCATATACAAAAGCATATATATATATATATATATATATATATATATATATATATGCTCATTCACTTTACATCTTATCGCTCCAAAAGTCCAACATGCACGAAATATCAATATGGGTTTCCAAACAACCAATCGAATATACAAACATAATCATATACCACATTTTCGTCCAACATCACACACATATACATATGTATATACATTTATAATTGAACGAATATATTTACTCGATTAAACAACTCACAGGTACTTACCCGTACAGCTCTGTAATTCAATTCATATGAATAATCTTAAATTTGTCCTTTTTGCCAACATAACTTCACCAGTTTATATGCATAAGCTCGTATTTAGAAATCACCGGCATTTAGCCTGCTAGGCAATAAGCCCGAAAGTCTTCACCGGCACAAGGCCTGCTAGGCTCAAAGCCCGATACATTTCACCGGCACTAGGCCTGCTAGGCATTTAGCCCGATACATTTCACCGGCACTAGGCCTGCTAGGCATTTAGCCCGATACTTTCCACCGGCACAAGGCCTGCTAGGCTCAAAGCCCGAATATCAACACATTTAATATTTCAAATACACAATGCTTAATAATGAAATCACAACATCTTATATTCTTTATACTACTTTCACTTATCGAACCGAACTTACCTATTCACATTGCATTAAACAAAATAGTTTCACTTCAATACCATACACTCATATTCGGCTATATCATGTATTTATGCTTTAAATATCCAAAATTCATCATTCACTAAGTTCATAAATAAATTCATTGACATTAGAACGCTTAGGGACTTACCTCGGCTGTCGATAGACCGTGCAAATCGGCTATTCGAGAACCTTCGTCTTTCCCCGATCCAAATCCGTTTTTCTTTGTTCTTGATCTAAACACATTAAAATTCAGCTCACTCAACGTTTCATTTCAATTTAGTCCCAAAACACATAAATGGGCAAATTACCATTTTACCCCCACTATTTCACAATTTTGCAATTTAGTCCTATTTGCATAAAACTCAAAATACACAAAATTTTACTAATTAACTCAAGGGCCAAATATTCAATAGGGCTATACATGTCCATATTTTCCATTTATTTTGCAAATAAGTCCCTACTAATATTTATTTTTACAAATTAGCCCTAAATACCAAATTTCACCAAAATTCCTAATACAAAACTTGTAATTCCTTAACATATATTTAATCTAAAACCATCAAATATCAAAACCACTTAAACATGTTAATGGTCGAATCCTATATACATACAAATTTCAAAAATTCAAGCATGGGTCGGGTAATATACGAAGCAACGATCACAAAAACATAAAAATTATCAAAAACCGAAAACCAACCATACCTTAATCAAGCATTCTAATTGCCGAAATTTAAAGCTTTCCCTACCCCTTTTCTTTAGCTAAGAATCGGCCATGAGAAAATGAAGATGATAGTGGCATTATTTTATGTTTTATTTAACATATAATAACATTATTTGTAATTTACTAATATAACCTTATTATAATTATTAAACTAACATATATCATAAGGTTAGTGTGGTCCATTGCCGTCCACTACCATGGTTTATGGGCTAATTGCCCCTTTAGGACATCCACTTAAAAAGCCATAATCAAATTGGTACATTTTACTTTAGCATGCAACTTTTACCTTTTTCGCGATTTAGTCCTTTTTCTAAATTAAACACACAAACGATAAAATTTTTCTACGAAACTTTCACACACATTAATTCACATATAATAAACATAAAATATAATATAAAAAATATTCTCGGACTCGGATTCGTGGTCCCAAAACCACCGTTCCGATTAGGGTCAAATTTGGTCTGTCACAACTCTCCCCCCTAAGGATTTTCGTCCCCGAAAATCTTACCATTAAACAACGTCGGATATTGTTGCCTCATTGAATCTTCAGGCTCCCACGTAGCCTCTTCAACTCCGTGTCGATTCCATAAAACTTTCACTAACGGTATTCTCTTGTTTCTTAACTCTTTCATTTCCCGAGCTAAGATACGAATCGGTTCTTCATCATATGTCAAATCGGATCGGATTTCAATCTCAGACGGTGTAATCACATGAGACGGATCTGATCTGTACTTACGAAGCATCGAAACGTGAAATACATCATGTATCCTTTCTAACTCAGAGGGCAACTTTAATCTATAAGCAACAGGCCCAATACATTCAGTGATTTCATAAGGTCCAATGAATCTCGGACTCAACTTGCCTTTCCGATCAAATCGGAGTACTTTCTTCCACGGGGAAACTTTTAAGAATACTCGATCTCTGACCTGAAATTCAATATCTTTACGTTTCAAATCAGCATAGGACTTTTGTCGATCTGATGCAGCTTTCAAATTATCTTTGATTATGGCCACTTTCTGTTCAGTTTCTTTGATCAAATCGACCCCGTGTATCTTGTTCTCACTGAATTCAGTCCAATATAATGGTGTTCGACACTTACGACCGTATAAAGCTTCATAGGGTGCCATTTTGATACTAGATTGAAAGCTATTATTATAAGAAAATTCAATCAAAGGTAGGTATCGTTCCCACGTACCTTCAAACTCGAGAATGCAACATCTCAACATGTCCTCAAGTATCTGAATAGTTCGCTCAGACTGACCGTCTGTCTGCGGATGAAAGGCTGTACTAAAATGAAGTTTAGTACCTAAAGCATCTTGCAACTTCTTTCAAAATCGCGATGTGAATCTCGGGTCTCTGTCTGAAACAATGGAACTTGGTACACCATGCAATCTCACAATCTGTGATACGTACAATTCAGCAAGTTTATCGAGTGAATAATCTGTACGAACTGGCACAAAATGAGCTGATTTAGTCAGTCTATCAACTATAACCCAGACGGCATCTTTCTTACTCGGTGTCATAGGAAGACCGGATACAAAATCCATTGTGATTCTATCCCATTTCCATTCAGGTATCATGATTGGCTGAAGTAGTCCGGATGGCACTTGATGCTCAGCTTTTACTTGCTGACAAACTAAGCATTTCGAAACAAATTCAGATATATCCCGCTTCATGCTCGGCCACCAATAGAACTGTTTCAAATCATTGTACATCTTTGTGCTACCCGGATGTATCGACATTTGACTATTATGAGCTTCATCCAATATCATTTGAATCAAGTTAGCATTTCTCGGTACACACAAACGGCCTTTATAGTTCAAACAGTCATTTTTATCAATTCGAAATTCTGACTTTGTATCATTTTCACATTGTGCTCGTCTAGAAGTTATATCTTTGTCAACTTTCTGTGCGTCACTAATTTGCTGAATAAACAACGGTCTAGCCTTCATCTCAGCTATGATCGAACCATCTCTGGACATAACCATATGTGCGTTCAACGCACGAAGAGCAAACAATGATTTTCTACTTAATGCATCCGCAACAACGTTAGCTTTTCCCGGATGATAGTCAATTACTAATTCGTAATCTTTTAGCAATTCTAACCATCTGCACTGTCTTAAGTTCAGGTCTTTCTGAGTCATCAAATACTTCAAACTTTTGTGATCCGAATAAACATGGCATTTCTCGCCAAATAAGTAATGACGCCAAATCTTCAGTGCGAACACAATGGCTGCAAGTTCCAAATCATGCGTGGGGTAATTTCTTTCATGCGGCTTCAATTGTCTCGATGCGTAGGCTACTACTCTGCCTTCCTGCATCAATACGCAGCCCAAACCATTTAAGGAAGCATCAGAATACACAACAAATTCCTTACCCGACTCAGGCTGAGCTAACACTGGAGCTTCCGTCAAAAGGGCTTTCAACTGATCGAAACTATTCTGACAATTTACCAACCACTCGAACTTTACATCTTTCTGTAGTAGCTTTGTCAAAGGTGTAGCTATCACAGAAAAACCTTTCACAAACCGTCTGTAGTAGCCCGCAAGTCCCAGAAAACTTCGAATCTCAAAAACATTCTTCAGTGGTTTCCAATCAAGTATAGTCGAAATTTTGTTCGGATCGACTCGAATACCTGATGCTGAAACAACATGCCCCAAAAAGCTAACCTCTTTCATCCAGAACTCACACTTACTAAACTTCGCATACAACTGTTGATCTCTCAAAGTTTGTAGTACTAATCTCAAATGCTCGGCATGCTCGGTTTCATTTTTGGAGTAGATCAGTATATCATCAATAAACACTACTACAAACTGATCCAAAAACTGTCTGAAAACTCGATTCATTAGATCCATAAAAACAGCAGGTGCATTAGTGAGTCCAAAAGGCATAACCAGAAACTCAAAATGTCCGTACCTCGTCCGAAATACAGTCTTTGGCACATCTGTATCTCTGAATCGCAATTGATAATAGCCCGATCTCAAATCTATCTTCGAAAATACGGATGCCCCTTTCAACTGATCAAACAAGTCATCAATCCGAGGTAACGGGTACTTATTCTTTATAGTTACCTTATTCAGTTGCCGATAATCAATGCACATTCGCATCGTTCCATCTTTCTTTTTCACAAAAAGAACTGGTGCACCCCACGAAGAAAAGCTCGGTCGTGCAAAGCCCCTATCTGTTAACTCTTGCAACTGTGCTTTCAACTCTTTCAACTCGGTAGGTGCCATCCGATACGGAGTTATCGAAATCAGAGTCGTCCCCGGTACTAGTTCAATACCAAACTCAATCTCTCGCACTGGTGGTAAACCCGGTAATTCTTCAGGAAACACATCTGAGTATTCACACACAACCGATATAGATTCAAATTGTTTCTCAGACACTTTATTATCCAACACATAGGCCAAATAAGCTTCGCACCCTTTTCTCACATACTTTCGGGCTAACATCAAGGATATTACTGTAAGCAATCCATCCGAATTATTGGATTCAACCCGAATGATCTCACCGGTTTGGCATCTCAAATTAATGATCTTTCTTTTACAATTCACCACTGCATCATACAAAGTTAGCCAATCCATTCCCAGGATTATATCAAACTCGTCGAAGGGCAACAACATTAACTCAGCTGGGAAACAAGAATCTGGAATCATCAACGGGCAACTTTTACACACCTTATCCACAAGTACACAGAGACCCAAAGGGTTGGACACACGGATCACAAACTTAGTAGACTCAACAGGTAGAGTCTTACTAGATGCCAAAGTTTGACACACATATGAATGAGTCAAACCAGGATCAATCAATGCAATCACAGTAGTATCATAAAGTGTGAAAGTACCAGTAATAACGTCTGGGGACGAAGCATCCTCTCTAGCTCGTACAGCATAAGCTCTAGCTGGTGCTCTAGCCTCGGATCGAATTGCAGTGTTCTTCGTTCCTCTCTGACTACCACCTACATTGCCTGAATGTCTGGGTGGCCTGCCTCGCACTGACGTGTTGCTCGACTTAATGTTCTGAACTGTATTCTGCTCAACTAACATCGGACATTCTCTAATAAAATAATCTGACGATCCACATTTAAAACAAGACCGATCATGGAATCTACAACTCCCGGAATGCCATTTCCCACAGTGCTTGCATTCAATTCGATTTTGTGGAACGTTACCAACACTGGCCATCGAGGTAGCTCGGGAACCCACTGGAGGTCGATCACGTCTAGGTAAATCTGAAGTAGCTTTATGTCGGCTGAAGTCATCTCTAAACTTCTTAGATGTGGAATGGAAATTCTTACCCGACGATCTCTTACGAGTGTCTCTAGCTTCTGTCTCAGCCTTTCTTTTCTCCTTCCCGAGCTCTTCCGCTTTGCAAGCCCGTTCGACTAATGTCACAAACTCTTTAATTTCAAGAATGCCAACAAGCAACTTTATATCTTCATTCAAACCGTCTTCGAACCTCTTGCACATAATGGCTTCAGTTGATACACACTCTCGGGCATATCGGCTCAATCTGACAAATTTTCTCTCATATTCGGTCACGGTCATTTGCCCCTGTTTTAGTTCAAGAAATTCTTTACGTTTCTGGTCGATGAACCTCTGACTGATATATTTCTTGCGAAATTCATTCTGGAAGAAATCCCACGTCACTCTTTCTTTCGGAACCACTGATACTAGTTTATTCCACCAGTGATATGCAGTGTCCCGTAGTAAAGATATAGCACACTTCAGGAATTCCTCTGGAGTACAAGATAGCTCATCGAGTACCCGAATAGTGTTATCAAGCCACATTTCGGCTCGTTCTACATCATCATCATCATTGGCCCTGAATTCTTCGGCCCTAAATTTCCTGATTTTATCAACTGGAGGCCTACTAGATCTCATCGGATCTATCATCGGGGGTGCTGAAGGTACCGAAGCTGGATTATTCAGGGGTGGAAGTTGGTGTACAGCCGGGTTTGTCTGAATAAACTGGGTAAACCACTCGTTCATCATCTGATAGAAGGCTTGTTTAGCCTCCCCCTCGTGGCTACCCGAAACTGGTCTAGAGTCTACCGGCACTGATCCGTGTGCACGGTCAGGCGCTACACTCTCAACATCATCCGCTACGGCTCTTTCAGGATTAGTGTCCATTTACTATATAAAACACAGTTCAGAATGTCAGAAATCACCACACTATCGATATTTGATAAAGGCATGTATAGCTAGACTCACACGCGCTACGGTAGTCCTAGAATCGACTAAACCGTAGGCTCTGATACCAATAAAATGTAACACCCCTAACCCATATCCGTCGTCGAACTAGGATTACGAGGCATTACTGAACCAAACACAAATCAATGCACTTTTAAAAATCAAGCAAAACACTATTCATTTGGTAATTCAGAAACAAAGACCGAATAGGCACGTAGTAATTATTCATTTATTTCATCTCTATAATCGACATTACATTCAATCATATATCATTTCTGAACATAGGCATCACTTTCGCTTATAAACATTTCTCATTTCATTACCACATACGATTATACCATAAATATAAATATCAAACCAACTCATTTATCCCATAATTGCTTAGCACATTCGGCAATGATCACCACGCATATGTATACCATCATAATCACACATTAGCACTCATTTCCCATGATCGAATATGCCATATTACTCAATAGAAAATTTAGACTCCAAACTAGATCAACTCATGGCCAAATATTTTATTTTCAATAACTTGACTTACGGTACATAAATATAATTGTATATATGTCCATCCAAATAACGTATTATACTATATGCATTACTCAAAATCATAAACATGCATTTGTACATGCCACATATATTTGTTATCAAGGTATAAAATTTCCAAAAAAAATGCTTACCGTAAAACCGTAATCACCTAAGCATTATAGTCAAGCTTGATAATTTTAACCAACACGTCACCTAGTAATAAGGCATTCATAATCTCATGAAACATACCTATCCAAATCAAGCTATATTCAACACTTAAAAATAGCCGATTTGCACGGTCTATCGACAGCCGAGGTAAGTCCCTAAGCGTTCTAATGTCAATAAATTTATTTATGAACTTAGTGAATGATGAATTTTGGATATTTAAAGCATAAATACATGATATAGCCGAATATGAGTGTATGGTATTGAAGTGAAACTATTTTGTTTAATGCAATGTGAATAGGTAAGTTCGGTTCGATAAGTGAAAGTAGTATAAAGAATATAAGATGTTGTGATTTCATTATTAAGCATTGTGTATTTAAAATATTAAATGTGTTGATATTCGGGCTTTGAGCCTAGCAGGCCTTATGCTGGTGGAAAGTATCGGGATAAATGCCTAGCAGGCCTAGTGCCGGTGAAATGTATGGGGCTAAATGCCTAGCAGGCCTAGTGCCGATGAAATGTATCGGGCTTTGAGCCTAGCAGGCCTTGTGCCGGTGAAGAGTTTCGGGCTTATTGCCTAGCAGGTTAAATGCCGGTGATTTCTAAATACGAGCTTATGCATATAAACTGGTGGAGTTATGTTGGCAAAAAGGACAAACTTAAGATTATTCATATGAATTGAATTACAGAGCTGTACGGGTAAGTACCTGTGAGTTGTTTAATCGAGTAAATATATTCGTTCAATTATAAATGTATATACATATGTATATGTGTGTGATGCTGGATGAAAATGTGGTATATGATTATGTTTGTATATTCGATTGGTTGTTTGGAAACCCATATTGATATTTCGTGCATGTTGGACTTTTGGAGCGATAAGATGTAAAGTGAATGAGCATATATATATATATATATGCTTTTGTATATGATTCCATATATGTTGATAGCATGGTTACTGCATCGAGGTTAAAAACTCCAGCTGGTTTTGTTGGTTTTGTCCTTGTAACCTGACACTGGTAGTTATTCAGTGACATCTCTTCAATAAACTCGTAGGCTGCTTTAGGAGTTCTATTGTTCAGGGTTCCACCGGTGACTGAATCAATAAGTTGACTCGTTGAGGGGTTTACACCGTTATAGAAAGTTTGGACTTGGAGCCACAAGGGCAAACCATTGTGCAGACATCTTCTCAAGAGATCCTTATATCTCTCCCATGCATCGTATAATGTCTCTAAATCCATCTACACAAAAGAAGAGATATCATTCCGTAATTTGGCCATTTTGGCCGGTGGGAAATATTTTAATAAAAATTTTTCGGTCATTTGATCCCACGTAGTGATTGACCCTCGTGGTAACGAGTTTAACCACTGTTTGGCTTTATTTCGTAATGAAAAGGAAAATAACCGAACACGTATGGCATCATCAGAAATGCCATTTATTTTGAAGGTATCAAAGAACTCTAAAAATTTAGCTATATGAGTGTTTGGGTCTTCGTCCTGCAAACCATCAAATTGAACAAATTGTTGAATCATTTGTATAGTGTTTGGCTTTAATTCAAAATTATTAGCAGCTATAGCAGGCCTAACAATACTTGATTCTGCTCCTTTTAAATGAGGTTTAGCATAATCATACATAGTACGTGGAGCATTATTTTCTGCCACATCTTGTGGTGGTGGATTATTCTCATCCATCCCTTCAGTAGGATTGGATCTGCCTTCTCGCTCTTCTACTGTGTAATGTAGGGCTCGCCTAATTTCTCTGCGATTCCTGCGAGCGGTTGCTTCAATATTATTATCGTATACTAGTAGTCCTTCCGGGTTCCTTCTAGTCATAAACTAGAGGTACCTGCTGAGAAAAGAAAGAAAGTAAATTTAGCAAAATCAAAATTTAACCTAAAAAATAAAAATAAAAGTAAGTCACGGAAAATAAAAAATAATGGCTAAAGTAACAAAAATAGAGCTTTCTTAATATTTTAATTTCCCGGCAACGGCGCCAAAAACCTGACCGTTGTTTTGTTGAGTTTTAAAATTTATAAAGAGAATGATCGAACGTGGAAACTAACTCTGACAACGATTTAAGGCAAGTGCACCTATCGAACAGTAGTATAGCTTAGGCAAGACCGGATTGTCGAACCCAATGGAACTAAAAGTACTAATGCTAACTTTCTTTTTATTATCTAGCCTAAAATAAGTGAAGTTGTTGTTTAATCTAAAATTAACTAATTACTAAGCTAAAGGCACAAAGACAAAAAGAATGAATTGGGGAAATACTGTTGGGAAAACTGAGTTGATTAAGACGATACCCTTAGGAAGAATCCACCTAGATTTCTCTTGTTATCTAACACTGAACCAGACGATTTATTCACTTGACTTGATCCGTAAGATTCCCTAAGTTATATTAAACCCTCTCTCGAGGCGAATAACGTCTAACCCTAGGATGATTAATTGAAATCTCTTTCTAATTAAAACCCCTAGAATCGCATTAACTCGATATATGGACTCCCATATTAGGTTTCACCCTAATCTGGTAAAATCTCGTCACCCTATCCCTAGGCGCGCGATCAACTCTGCTTAATTATGCTAGATCTACTCTTAAGTAAGGACTTTTGCTCCTCCACCTAAGCACATCATACTTGAATTAATATCCCGGAAATATTAACACAAGAATTAAGCACACATAATTAAGAACAAATCAAGTATTTATCATATAGTTCAGAAAACAATAACAAGATCCGTCGTAGGTTTCATCCCCTTCAGGTATCTGAAGGGTTTAGTTCATGACAATAAAAGAAAACATCTCAAAAGAAAAGATAAAACAAAACATGAGAAATCCCTAAAACCCCCTGAAGGAATTGAAGGAGAGATCTGCCGTTTTGAGTAGAATTCCGGCTTCTTGAGATGGATCAACTGGCTATCCTCGAGTGATTCCCACAAATTTGACCTTTTCGGCTTGGCTCCTTGGCCTAGCTAATCGCCCCATTTTCAGGTTACACTTAGGGGGTTTATATAGGCTTTTGAAATAGGTTTCTTTGCCCCTAAGCATCCTTTTCCAAGTAGAATTACTCTTCTCCATGTCAGGGACACTGGTATAGCACAAGCCCGTGTGCTTGGTCTTTAAGCCGTGTTCAGATCTCTTTAATGAGGCACAGCCGTGTGAATTGGGGTCAGGCCGTATTCTAGTTGCCCAATGAGACACGGCCGTGTGGGCTTAAGTCCAGGCCATGTCGATTTCCACTTTGGCCTAATTTGGTTTGTTTTAGGCCCGTTTCTCATTCTTTCTATCCTCGGGTGCTTTCCTGAGAATAATACATGAAAAGAAAGGATTAAGAGCACCTTTTTACATAAATCAAGGGATAAATCATCCAAAAGTATGCTAAATGTGGAATTAAAATATGTTACTTTTACGGTTTATCACATACCCCCACACTTAAGCTTTTGCTTGTTGTAACACCCCAAACCCGGCCCACGAGCCACGGCCGAATTCAGAATGCCACTGCGGAAAACGTTTGAAAAATATTTTGACTTAGAGTGAAACATAAAAATTTATTGTCTTTAGTAAAACATTGGGTATTTAAAATTCTAATTAGAAACTTTGTTGTTATGAAATTTCCGAATTGAAAACTTTAATATATATTTTAGAAATATAAGTGGCCGAAAGTAAAACATTTCTAAACATTAGTTTAGTAGTCGATCCAACTTAAAACATAATAAAAATCCTTAAATACTTTAGGAGGCCCTTATTACAATAAATAAATACTTAAAATGCTGAAACATAAATTATAAAAAGAAAATCCTCTTCTGCATGGGCCACCTCGTATCCACTCCAACCCGGTCCAAGCTTTATGCATCACATACGATGTTGGTAAAAATTTGGGTGAATCACACAGACTCAGTGTATAATTAGTCCACTGAATTCCACCCACATATCACATCACATATTAACCCACATATCAGATATCAATGCAATTTATTCACATGTTTTCACTTATTGGGCTTGGCCCATATCCACATCACATATAAGATAATAATGTAATTAACCACATGTTTCCACATACTGGGCGTGGCCCATTACCACATTAATCCACATGACAGATAATAAGTTCATGTAACATGCACCCAACCCAGCCTAGGGTCCATCCTCTACACACCCCCGTACCCAGCCACCACACACCAGGGGATTACTAAATCGCCCTCCAACCTCTACACACCAATTTGGCAATTAATGCCGTCCAAGCGAACTAAATCACAAATAATCCACAACGCGACCTCAGTCAGCGCCAATCCACGATGTAGCCCGTAGCTATCATCAAAACCACGATGAGCACAAAGCCATCATTAACCACGATATGGCACATAGCCTATATCAACCACGTACTCGAAGTACACCCTGTCCTTCTTTCATATTCATTTCCCATCCCATGCACATGCAACATACGATAGTGACATGCTAACAATAATGCATGAGCATGTTCATCAAGCATACCATCACATATACACATTACTAACCACATTTATCAGACTTGGTACTTACCTGATTATCGACATACCCCTTAAGGGTATCCATATCACAAATTCCACTGCACCAATTAGCACACACATGACACATACGAATTTCACATACATAACCAATACCCGAAAAACGGTGGGTTAATCACACACCACACATGCAATTATAACATATATCCCGGAAAACGGTAGGCTAACTACACACCTGATAACTTGAAGTACTACGCTCTCGGTCCCGATGCTATCACTAAGCGACACTGCTGCTATCTGCCTACTTTCCTGCTCTGACGCTGGCCCACACCCCTGTGGCCAATCCCGAACTGCAGAGACTGCTCTCCTCTTAAACTTAGGGATAGGGACTACCCCTTGTCCTCCTTGACTGGTATTCGCCTCTATCAACGATACTTAATCAGATCAAACGGTTATTCAGCAAAGTCATACTCTAAATATCGAATCTTACTAAATATCCCTTACCGAAACGAACTTGAATCCCGGAGGCTCCTATTTACTTCTGTCGATTTGCCCCTAAACCATTATAGACAAATTCGGTCAACACTTACTAACCAAAATATGGCCTATGGCCGAATATCAACACTTCCTTACCTTGCTTACCAAATCCCGAAATACTTGCTGGCTCCTTGAGACTGTCGAAATCTTATATGCCATTGTTAGAAACGGCTTTAGGCATTTAATCCATAAAAATGGCCCTTGGCCGAATGCTATACTTACTTACCTTGGTTACTCAAATACTTCTTCCAACGTTGGCTACAAGAATCCCGAAAGACCTCCTTTAATGCTCCCTGTCGTTGGCACAAACAAAAGAAACACTAGATCATGGCTTATGAATATTCGGCTAACCTTAGATCAAGGCCCTATTAAGGTTCGGCCAACCCAAATACCAAAGCCAACCATTGATTTTGACATACTAAATGAAGAAGAAGAGAATCTGATTGCTAAGGAAGAACATACTTACCACTTCACGTTGCTTACCACTAACGCTTGCTTGAAAAGACCAAAAGACACGGGGTTTCAGCTTCCAAAACTTGCGACAGAGATGAGAGAATATGGCCACAGAAGATTCGGCTAAGCCCTTCAAAAGGTGATAGAATATTCGGCTATCTCAAGAATAGGTATCGGTTTTAAGACTATCAAAGAAATAAAAGAAAGGTAGGAAGAGAAAGGTAGATTCGGCCAAGAAGTAGAGAGGTTTCGGCTTATCAAAAGAAAAGAAGAAGTTTGGGAAGAAGTTATAGGTTCGGCCAAGAAACAAATAGGAAGAAAAGAATAAAATGCAAATGGCCCTAATGCACCTTGATGTTTCGGTCACAAACAAAAGAGAATGGAACCCGAAACTAGATAGCTTTTTCTCAAAAAGAAAACGGCACAAATCGGAAAAGAGAAAACTAAATTTCGGCACACTCTCCTTATTAAGCTTCAAAATCAAAAATGCACACCAAGAGAGTCCCTTGGCCGACCACCATATCTTCACTTATCATATCCTTTATTAATCTGCTCATTTATCTCTTATCTATCCATTTGAAACAAAATAAAATAAACCAACATTTATCCCTTACCTTATAGCCGAATTTTCAAAAGATAAACAAGCCTTTATCTCATCCTTTTGAAGTCCCATTGCCGTCCAACACTCCCCCTCTCTACCTTGACGCAAAAGCAAAATAAAAGCCACACCTTAGGCTGCCATCAAGACTCGAACCTCCTCCCTTCCCCCTTGCTTGAGGCGTCATTCACCAAGGCCCTAAGTGGCGCCTTGCAGCCACTTTACCAAGCCAATCTTCGTGTCATAATCTTCACCAATTAATCCCTTAAGGCCTTACACCCTTAGCTCCCCTTTTAGAACCTAAAATCCAATAATTTCTTAAGGCATTCCCCTACATCCTAGGGTTTTCAAAACCCCTAAAACACACCCGACCATGCACATAGCCTACCATCACTTGAATTATGCACCAAACGCATAACCCCTAAATCTAGGATATTACACTTGTCCTCAAGCAAAATTCTCAACTTACAATTAAAACAAACTTTCCATAATTCATAATTCCTATCAACAGTGTCTCATCATAATTCATAGATAATTTATACATGGATAATTTAACTTAAAGAGTCCTTAAAGGTTCAAACTGTATAAGTCATACATTTGTATCACGAAAACATAGGTGTCTCCCCTTATCTAAATAAGTACATTTAATTCAAAACCGACAAGGATTGACATCCTCACAAAAGATTCACTCAAATCACTCGAAGTGTTTAAGGTTCAGTAAAAGAGCACTCAAGAGTCGAACATGAAAAGTTAATCCCATAGGCTTGCATGAGAATCAAATCTCCACCACCATAAAATGAGATGATACACAAATCAAAAGGTTTTTAACAGGGTTGTAATGGGGCTAGGGTTAAAGGTGTGGATAAAGGCTGAATTAGAAGGTTAGAGTCGAGATTGACTTGACAAATTACCTAACTAGAAAAATGAACTAATCTTGAATAATTATATCAATTGAAAACTAATAATACGAGCTTTTTCTTCAAGATTTGAAATTTAAACATGTAAGCTCACTTAATCATAGAACTAATAATGAATATACTTCGTTTTTTTAGAACAAATCATTACAATAATAAGAAAAAACTTTAACAACTTAAATATAGAACATAGTTAGGTAACTGCTCACAATCACATCTCGACAAAAAGGGTAATCAGAAGGATGGTAATAACAAATACATAGGGTTTTGGGTTAATATTAGTGGGTGAGTCAACAAAAAGGGTTGTTAGATCAACGGGGTTCACTAGGGGTTAATTTATGGAGGTAGGCTATTTAGTGGGGTAAGTGGGTTAAAACCTAGGTGCCTCTATCATCTCGGTATATCAAATCATAGGTGTGGTTTCGACATGTATAATCGAAGCAAGTTCTAGAATAACGGTTCAATGTTGACACACTCATAATCAAAAAGTGAGCACGAAAAAGGATATATGCTCTATAAGGCTCAAAATCTCACAAAAATTATGGGTAATTGATGTCAACTTCGTAAATTTCAAATTTCAAAGTAATATTCAAATTTAGGTTAACAACCTAGCAAAAATTTTAATTCTGAAAAATAGACTTATTCTGCTTGATTCTCTAGTATCTTAAAATTTCAATCATCAACGCACAATTAACTATGACTTACTCAAAAACATGTCAATAAAAATCATAAATCATCAAAAATTTTATCCTAATTAGTAATATGAGGAAATTACTTAAGAACAAAGCATAATTGAGGGAATTGAGAATAATGAAGAAAGTTAGGCCGAATTTGAGAATAATGCTAAAAGTTAGGCACTTTCTCAAAATAAATATTCACCCCCCACATTTAAGATGTACATTGCCCTCAATGTACAAACATGTATATTAAATTTAATAGAGAGAGGGAGGTCAGACTTCCTGAATTTGGATGATTTCCTGGAGTTGAAGTCGATAGGGGTGGTGTTTGCTACCGAGTTCTGAGCTAGATGAAGAAATTGGGGAGCTCGTAGAAAATTAGCCAGGAGTTATTAAGGCACATTTAAAATGAACCAAATATATAAATAAAGACAAGAAAGATAAAGAGAAAGAGACTAAGAAGGAAAAATAAACTAAGGTTAGAAGATAAAGGGGCTTAAGAATCCTTATTGATAGATGGTTCGCGAGGTGGGTGTGACTTCTAAGGCGACGGAGGTGCTGGCGGTGGCGGAAGTGGCGTGATTCCCAAGCAGCCTTTTGAACCTGACACTAATAAACTAAAATTAAATAAACTAAATTAAGCATAAGATAGTCAAAGGGAAGGAAATTGAAGCAAAAGAGAAAAGAAAAATAGAAACTAAATGGTCTCAAAGACCCTTGGCTTATTGTTTGGATGAAGCGGCCGGCATGAACTTATATATAGGGGTCTCCTTTGAGGAGACTACGTTTGTCATCTTCCGCTTCTTCGACATGGATATGTGTAGCACAAGAAGTTGGAGACTTTGTTATGGAGAGGGGAGAATTCTGAGAGAAAAAAGGAAGAAAAGAGGTGGAAAGTAGATGAGAAGAATAGGGAGGGGGTGGGTTTAAATAGAGTTTTGGAGTCTGATGCTCCCCCATGCTCGTGGACAGAGGGCGTGTCGATTCACACGGTCGCTTCGTATGGTCGTGTGTCAAGGCGTGTTGATTCACCCACACCCGTTTTACAGATTGCCACGCCCATTGGTGATAAGTCAGTGTCGTTCACGGCCGCGTCGCACGGCCGTGGTGCTTTGTCGGTGCCCATGGTGGGGTGGTTGGGTCCGTGATTCGAAAATTAGTTGGGATTGATTCATACTGCCTCTGTTATGTTAGTACAGAGGTTCTGTACTTCCACATGGTCACGGCTACGGCCGTGTCCAAGACCGTGTGGTCTGGAAATCTGCACATTTGGTTAGTTTACACTAGGTGTTCAGAAAGAAGAAAAGAAAATAAAATGAAAGCAAAAATGTGAAAATAAATTGTTAGTGCTCGGGTTGCCTCCCAAGAAACGCTCGTTTATAGTCTTAAGCTAGACTTTCCTTGTATATAAAAAAAATCAGGGAGGTTTAAAGGTTTGAATATCTTCCCTCATGCTTACAGTTCTATTCTCTTGACAAAGTTTAAGTCGAGAAGCGTTTACCTTAAAAGTGCCGAATATAGGATATCTTACTTTGACTGTTCCGTAT
Organism: Gossypium australe; assembly: GCA_005393395.2. Lineage (NCBI taxonomy): Eukaryota > Viridiplantae > Streptophyta > Magnoliopsida > Malvales > Malvaceae > Gossypium > Gossypium australe. The sequence continues at coordinate 84,199,874 of CM016617.1, read as the reverse complement.
AGGAAGATATTTTGTACCTCAAGAGGGATTTCTTTGTTCGTGTTCAGGTCTGGTGTGGTGATGCGAGGAACTGTGTAACACCCCAAACTCGGCCCAAACACCAGGGCCGAATCCGGAATGTTACTGGAAAAGTGTGTAAAACGAATTCTGTCTTGATGGTGAGAATAGATTAAATTTTAAAATAAACCTTCCGCTTAAAAGGGGTTTGTCATTTTTTCTTTTTTTAAAAAAAATAGTAGTTTGCCGACGAATGAAAACTTCCAAGTTGTGTAAAGTTCGGTTCGTTATTTGTGCTGGAGTTTCGAGAAAGCAATTGTTTATAAGTAATCCGAATTTTTTTTAAAACTTCATTTTGATTCTCATGTGGTAAATATTTTGAAGTCACTTTTTGTTTAATTACCTGATAGCAAATCCTTCATAAAACCATAATATCCCAAAACATTTAAGGTGGCCTTATTACATAATAAAATATCCCAAGTAGTAACCAGCAGTTTAAAATATAGAGTTAACAAAAACAACATCTGCATGGCCACCTCGAATCCACTCCAGCCCGGTCTCATGAGTCATGAATTACCTGCATTGTTTTGAAAAAACAAGGTGAGTCACCAAACTCAGTGTGCAATTAGTCCACACAAATCCACAAATGGGCTGGGCCCCAAATCCATATCAAATCGATATACCACACACAAAGATGCAATATGTTAACCCAACCCAGCCTAGTATCCATCCGCTACACACCACCCGTACATCCAACCTCATACACACCTGGGGATTTCTACAATCGACCCTCCATCCGTTACACACCTCTTTGGCAGTCTATGCTGACAGACACACTGCTCAAAGTCCACATAAGTGGTCTAGCCACTGATCCACGTGATTAAATCACAAATATCCACGATGAGACTCGAGGTCATCATCAACCGTGACAGAGTCACCCACATATATATACACTTCCCCTTTAATCATTATATCCAGAACCCCCATGCACATGCAGCTTAATATGGTAAATGGTGATATAATAGAATTTGAACACATCCAGATACATATATAACATGCTTACATGCATCTACAACCATTTATCCTCAACTGTGATGTAGATAGTATACTAACCTGGTTTACCGGATTACCCAATGTGGGTAACAACACCACCACAACCACTATTGCGGCTACCACACATGATACATACATTTAATTAAAACAACTAATGGAACAGTGTGGTAATTACACACCTGAAAACCTGAAGAACTAGACGATCGATCTCCCTAACGTCCTCACTCGAAGTGATTACAGCAATCTGCTTATCCTTTTCAGACGCTGGTCCACAGCCCGGTGGCCAATCCCGAACCGCTGGAACTGACCGCTTCTTGAACTTAGGGGTAAGGACTACGTGTCCAACCCCTTCCTTCAATTGACTGGTACTCGATTCCATCAAATAAGATCTTGGTCAGAAGACCTGGTTAAAACGTCGAATAAGATCATAATGAAACCAAAAGAATACTTTGATTGAAAGAACACCCTTACCAAAGTTGACAGAATCCCGAAGGCTATTCACTTGCGCTTAAAGGTTAATGAAGTCCCTACATGAACCCTTGTTAGATTCGGCCTAACACTTATGGTCCAAACAAAGTGGCCTTTGGCTGAACAAAAAGTGTACCCTTCTTACTTAGATAATCGAACCCAATTGATCCCTAATGCCCCTCACGCTGGCTACAAACAACATGCATGAAATCAAACCCTCCAAGAATTTGGCCAAGGTTCCAATAGATAGCAGAGTTATTCGGCTCTTGAAGTGAAAGTTTAAGGTTTATCAAAATGAAAAAGAAAAGAGAATAAGAGGGAGATATGGTTCGGCTTAGAGAAGAAGTAGAGAGAAGAGAAGATGAACAAAAAAGCACCAAATGATCACTCACACTTTCGGCTTTTGACTATAGGAAAAGAAGAAAGAAAAAGAATGACTCTTGCTTAACACTTTCGGCAAAGAAACTAGAGAAGAAAAGACTCAAGAGCAAAAATGATCACACTCCCTACCACAACACCTAATTTCGGCACCTAAAGCCCCCCAACCGAAACACTACACCCATGACCAAAAATCCTCTCCCTAGAATCCAATATTCGGCCAACATTCAAACCCCTCTCCTCGTCCTTTCTTTCTCTCCTACATTTCCTCCCCTCACTCATTCAAACAAGTTTGAATGATTCAAACTTCATGCCTCACTCTCCACCATCCATTCAAACCATTTGACCCTTTCAAACCTCCTCCTTCCAAGTGCCCTTGCCGAATCCATCTCCTACCCCTCCAGACGCAAAAAAAACCCCAAAATGCTACTCCTGCAACTCGAACTCCTTCCCCCTTGTAACTCCCTTCTGACGCAACCTCCATGCTCCCCAATAGTGACGCCACCTTGCCACTCCACCACTTCACTTGTTGCGTCACTAACCACAAATTCAAATCCTTAATAGCCTGGCTCCCCTAGCTTTCCCCTAAAGCTTAAAATCAAAAATTTTCCCTAAGGCTCAGACTTAACCTCTAGGTTTCCCGAAGCCCCTAACCACACTCAACAGTCATGCAACACACAACAACACATAGATACGAGATAAAATGCAAGACCCCCAAATCCCGGATGTTACAGTTCTACCCCCTTAAAGAAATTTTGGCCTCGAAATTACCTGATCAAAAGAGATGAGAGTATTGTTGATGCATTGCCTCCTCCGGCTCCCACGATGCTTCCTCCGAGCCAAGGTTCCGCCATAACACCTTGACTAAAGGAACTGATTTCTTCCGTAGTACCTTCACATCTTGCTCCAAAATCTGAATTGGCTCCTCCTCATAGGACAAGTCTGGCCTTAACTCAACTTCCTCTACTGGCTCCACATGAGACGGATCCGATCGGTAACGTCTTAGCGTCGAGACGTGGAACACATCATGCATCCGCTTCAACTCTGAAGGCAACTCCAACTGGTACGCTACTGGCCCCACTCGCTTCAAAACTCGATAAGGCCCTATAAATCTGGGACTTAGCTTACCCTTACGCCCAAATCTCATCACCTTCTTCCATGGCGAAACTTTCAGGAATACCTGATCACCCACTGCAAACTCTATCTCTTTCCGCTTAAGATCTGCATACGATTTCTTTCTGTCCGATGCCTCCTTCAACCGAGTTCGAATTACCTTAACTTTCTCCTCTGATTCTGCCACCATTTCCGGACCCAAGATATGGCGTTCCCCCAATTCCGTCCAGCAGATAGGAGTACGACACTTCCGCCCATACAATGCTACATACGGCACCATCTGAATACTAGCTTGATAACTGTTGTTGTATGCGAACTCTGCTAAGGGCAAGAATTCTTCCCAACTACCTCTGAAGTCGATAACACATCCCCTCAACATATCCTCCAACACCTGAATTACCCTTTCAGACTGTCCATCCGTCTGAGGATGAAATGCCGTGCTAAAATCCAGCCTGGTGCCCAAAGCTTGATGCAACGCCCTCCAAAACCACGACGTGAACCTAGGGTCCCTATCTGATATGATTGACACTGGTACCCGATGTAGCCTCACAATTTCTACCACATACAACTTAGCTAACCTTTGAAGAGAATAATCGACCCGAACAGGTATGAAATGAGCGGATTTTGTCAACCGATCCACAGTCACCCATACTGAGTCTTTCTTAGTAGGCATAAGAGGAAGCCCACTAACGAAGTCCATCGTGATTCTCTCCCACTTCCATTGTGGAATCTTCACCGGTAGCAGCAACCCTGAAGGCACTTGGTGTTCAGCTTTGACCTGCTGACACGTCAAATACTTCCCCACAAATTCCGTAACTTCCCGCTTCAATCTAGGCCACCAGAACTGTTCCCGTAGATCCCGATACATCTTACTTCCTCCAAGATGCATAGCATAAGGGCTACTATGCGATTCCCGAAGAATCATCTGCCTTAACTCCACATCCCTCGGCATACAAACTCTTCCACAAAAACACAAAACTCCGTCGCTGTTCACACTGTAATCCTCTATTCCCCCATCCTGTACTTGCAGAAGTCGAGCACTAAGAACCTCATCCACCAACTGTTTCTCTTTTACCTGACTTATCCATGTCGGCTTCACCTGCAGCTCTGCTAATAAACTCCCATCGTCATAAAGGCTAAGATGAGTGAACATCGCTCTCAGATCCGATACTACCTTCCGACTTAGTGCATCTGCCACCACATTCGCCTTACCTGAGTGGTATTCAATCGAGCAGTCGTAATCCTTCAACAGCTCTACCCACCTTCGCTGTCTCAAGTTCAGCTCCTTCTGAGTCAGTAGATACTTTAAACTCTTGTGGTCAGTGTAGATCACCGACTTCTCTCCATACAAATAATGTCTCCACACTTTCAAAGCGAAGACTACAGCAGCCAACTTCGGGTCATGTGTGGGATAGTTGATCTCATGCGGTCTTAATTGTCGAGACGCATAAGCAACAACCTTTCCCTCCTAAATAAGTACACAACCTAACCCCGTATGAGAAGCATCACAATACACCACAAAATATTTCCCTGCTTCAGGCTGAATTAAAACCGGAGCCTCTTTCAAAATCCTTTTTAACTTCTCGAAACTCTCCTGCTGCTTGTCCGTCCACACAAAAGGTACCTCCTTTCTCAACAACTTAGTCAAGGGTGCCGCTATTGAGGAAAAACCTTCGAAAAACCTTCTATAATAACCTGCTAACCCCAGAAAACTTCGAATCTCCGCCACCGACTTAGGTGGTTTCCAATCCAGCACCGCCTCGATCTTCCGAGGATCTACTCTTATCCCTTCCGCAGATACTACATGCCCCAGAAAAGTAACTTCTCTTAACCAAAATTCGCACTTACTAAATTTGGCATACAATTTCTTCTCCCTTAAAATCTGTAAAACTAACCGAAGATACACATCATGCTCCTCCCCTGACTTGGAATATACTAGAATGTCATCTATGAACACCACGATGAACTGGTCCAAATAGGGTTGAAAAACCCGATTCATCATATCCATGAATGCAGCTGGTGCATTTGTCAACCCAAATGGCATCACCAAAAATTCATAGTGCCCGTAACGAGTTCGGAAAGCTGTCTTATGAATATCTGCTTCCTTCACCTTAAGCTGGTAATATCCCGACCTTAAATCTATCTTCGAAAAATCGTAGCCCCTTTTAGCTGATTAAACAAGTCGTTTATCCTCGGCAGCGGGTACCTGTTCTTGATCGTTAGCTTATTCAACTGGCGGTAGTCTATGTACATACGCATAGATCCGTCTTTCCTCTTTACAAATAACAGCGGTGCTCCCCATGGAGACACACTGGGTCGAATGAAACTGCGACCTAGCAACTCCTGGATTTGAGCTTTAAGTTCAACCAGCTCCTTTGGTGCCATCCTATAAGGAGCGATGGACACAGGCGTTGTACCTGGCAGAAGCTCGATTCCAAACTCCACCTCACGATTCGGAGGCAACCCTGGAAGTTCTTCTGGAAAAACATCTACAAATTCCTTTACTGTTCTAACCTCCCCCACAGCTGCTTCCTTTGCATCCAAGGCACTAACAAACATTAAGAAAGCCATTCACCCCTTCTTCACCATTCTCTCCGCCTTAAGAGCAGACACTACATTAAACAAGTAGTTTCTCCTCTCACCTATCACCAAAACTTCATCGTCCCCGGAAGTCTTCAACGTCATACGCTTAGCAGCACAGTCCAAATTCGCACGATACCTCACTAACCAGTCCATGCCTAGGATCAAGTCAAATTCTCCGAACGGTAGTTCCATCAAGTCATCCGGGAACACTGACGCCTGAGCCTCTGAAGGCACATCTCTAAAAAGTTTATCTACCACTACCGATTGCCCTAAAGGACTAAGTACAGTCATCTTCCTAGAGACAGTTTCAGGATTCACATTCAAGGTTCCAGACACCATACTAGCAATATAAGAGTGAGTCTATTCAACATCAATTAGAGCAGTAAAGGGTAACCCAAAAAAGAGAAACGTACCCGTTATAACATCTGGTGCATCCCCCTCTTCACGACGTCTGGCCGCGTAAACCAACCCAGGCTGTCTGGCCTCAGTACTCCCTGTACCTCTACCCGGTGTGCCACGACCTCGGCCAGAACCATTCCCTCCTCGGTTCGGACCACGACCTCTTGGCATCTGTTGACCACCCCTTTCCGGCTGCGTATACCCTTGACCTACCATCCGAGCCCTAGCCATGTCTTGAGGACAGTTCTTAATCAAATGGTCCTTTGACCCACACCTGTAGCACTCCTTACTTCTTCCCCAGCACTCCCCTACATGAGACCTCCCACACTGAGCACACTGTCGAAACTGACTTCCAGCAGCTGGCGTAGAAATACGAGCAGGTTCCTCAACCCTAGGCTTTTTCTGAAAACCCCCCGATGATGCTGACGGTCTATAACTCCTCTTATTCCTGCCTCTGTTCTTATCTCTGTTTTGCCTCTCAGTTCGCTTAACCTCCTCAGCTATCCTAGCTTTTTCTACCAAAATAGCGAAGTCCCTCTCCCGCTGAGGAGCTATCAACACCCGCAGCTCGTCTCGCAGCCCATCTTCAAATCTCACACAGCGCTCGTAGTCGGTTCCAACCATCCCTCGGGCGTACCGGCTTAACCACAAGAATTCTGCCTCATACTCCGCTACGGACTTACCCCCTTGAACTAAATTCAGGAATGCCTTCCTCTGCGCATCCACATAACTGGCCTCGACATACTTCCCCTCGAATTTCATCTTAAAGAAACCTCAGTCTACCCTGTCTGCCGGAGTACCCTCTCTGACAGTGAGCCACCACTAGTAGGCCTTATCTCGAAGTAGAGAAACAACGCCCTTCAACTTCTCTTCAGCTGTGCAGTCCAAGTCATCCATGATCCTCTCGACCACCTCTAGCCAATACTCTGCCACATTCGGAGCTACCCCAGAGACACCCCTAAATATTTCAGCTCCATTCGCCCGGAGTCACTCAGACACGGATTTCTGGGCCCCAGTACCCATTTTTGCCCCCGCAACTCTCTCCAAAACTCGTAGCATGGCCTGAGACATCGCGTCGTCTCTACCCGTTTGATCCTGAAACTCTGCTTCCACGGTCGGCGGTGACGCTTCATTCCCTGATCCATGACCAGACCCAACTGGTTCCAACACAGTCATCCTGCCTCTACCACGCCCACGCGCATTACGTCCACGTCCCCTAGTACTCATGTCTATTGCCGCATTTTAATCTATTTTAAATAAATTTTATGCATTAGTCTTTCTTTCCACTTGTTGATTAAAGGGGTAGTTTTATGACACAGAATTTCAAGTTCTTCTTTCGTAAAGTGCATACAATCCTAGAGGTTTAGGTCTCTAAAGAGAATATCCTAAATTCTAACATTCATAACAATGCATCATATAACCACCTCCATACAATACATTTAACAGTCAGAAGACTTACCTGGTGGACTTGGCCGGGAACTCGAGTGCCATGCTATCACAAGACCATTTCATGAAAAATTTCTTTTAACCAATTTTAAATAGAAAATTTGAAAACGTTGTGGGCCTCAAAACCCAAAGGCCGAGTTTAAAACCTGGCTCTGATACTAAATTGTAACACCCCAAACCCGGCCCAAACACCACGGCCGAATCCGAAATGTTACTGGAAAAGTGTGTAAAACAAATTCTGTCTTGATGGTGAGAATAGATTAAATTTTAAAATAAACCTTCCGCTTAAAAGGGGTTTGTCGTTTTTTCTTTTTTAAAAAAATATAATAGTTTGCCGACGAATGAAAACTTCCAAGTTGTGTAAAGTTCGGTTCGTTATTTGTGCTGGAGTTTCGAGAAAATAATTGTTTATAAGTAATCCGAATTTTTTTTAAAACTTCATTTTGATTCTCATGTGGTAAATATTTTAAACTCACTTTTTGTTTAATTACCTGATAGCAAATCCGTCATAAAACCATAATATCCCAAAACATTTAAGGTGGCCTTATTACATAATAAAATATCCCAAGTAGTAACCAGCAGTTTAAAATATAGAGTTAGCAAAAACAACATCTGCATGGCCACCTCGAATCCACTCCAGCCCGGTCTAATGAGTCATGAATTACCTGCATTGTTTTGAAAAACAAGGTGAGTCACCAGACTCAGTGTGCAATTAGTCCACACAAATCCACAAATAGGCTGGGCCCCAAATCCACATCAAATCGATATACCACATACAAAGATGCAATATGTTAACCCAACCCAGCGTAGTATCCATCCGCTACACACCACCCGTACATCCAACCTCATACACACCTGGGGATTTCTACAATCAACCCTGCATCCGATACACAACTCTTTCGCAGTCTATGCTGACAGACACACTACTCAAAGTCCACATAAGTGGTCTAGCCACTGATCTACGTGATTAAATCACAAATATCCACGATGAGACTCAAGGTCATCATCAACCGTGACAGAGTCACCTACATATATATACACTTCCCCTTTAATCATTATATCCCAAACCCCCATGCACATGCAGCTTAATTTGGTAAATGGCGATATGATAGAATATGAACACATCCAGATACATATATAACATGCTTACATGCATCCACAACCATTTATCGTCAACTGTGATGTAGATAGTATACTAACCTGGTTTACCGGATTAGCCAATGTGGGTAACAACACCACCACAACCACTATTGCGACTACCACACATGATACATACATTTAATTAAAACAACTAACGGAACATTGTGGTAATTACCCACCTGAAAACCTGAAGAACTAGACTATCAATCTCCCTAACGTCCTCACTCGAAGAGATTACAGCAATCTGCTTATCCTTTTCAGAGGCTGGTCCACAGCCCGGTGGCCAATCCTGAACCGCTGAAACTGACCGCTTCTTGAACTTAGGGGTAGGGACTACGTGTCCAACCCCTTTCTTCAATTGACTAGTACTCGATTCCATCAAATAAGATCTTGGTCAGAAGACCCGGTTAAAACATCGAATAAGATCATAACGAAACCAAAAGAATACTTCGATTGAAAGAACACCCTTACCAAAATCGACAGAATCCCGAAGGCTATTCACTTGTGCTTAAAGGTTATCGAAGTTACTACATGAACCCTTGTTAGATTCGGCCTAACACTTATGGTCCACACAAAGTGGCCTTCGGCCGAACAAAAAGTGTACCCTTCTTACTTAGATAATCGAACCCAACTGATCCCTAATGCCCCTCACGCTGGCTATAAACAACAGGCATGAAATCAAGCCCTCCAAGAATTTGGCCATGGTTCCAATAGATAGCAGAGTTATTCGGCTGTTGAAGTGAAAGTTTAAGGTTTATCAAAATGAAAAAGAAAAGAGAATAAGAGGGAGATATGGTTCGGCTTAGAGAAGAAGTAGAGAGAAGAGAAGATGAACAAAAATGCACCAAATGATCACTCTCACTTTCGGCTTTTGACTATAGGAAAAGAAGAAAGAAAAGGAATGACTCTTGCTTGACACTTTCGGCAAAGAAACTAGAGAAGAAAAGACTCAAGAGCGAAAATGATCACACTTCCTACCACAACACCTAATTTCGGCACCTAAAGCCCCCCAACCGAAACACTCCACCCATGACCGAAAATCCTCTCCCTAGAATCCCATATTCGGCCAACACTCAAACCCGTCTCCTCATCCCTTCTTTCTCTCATACATTTCCTCCCCTTCACTCATTCAAACAAGTTTGAATGATTCAAACTTCATGCCTCACTCTCCACCATCCATTCAAACTGTTTGACCCTTTCAAACCTCCTCCTTCCAAGTGCCCTTGCCGAATCCATCTCATACCCCTCCAGACGCAAAAACAAACCCCAAAATGCTACTCCTGCAACTTGAACTCCTTCCCCCTTGTAACTCCCTTCTGACGCAAACTCCATGCTCCCCAATAATGACGCCACCTTGCCACTCTACCACTTCACTTGTTGTGTCACTAACCACAAAATCAAATCCTTAATAGCCTAGCTTCCCTAACTTTCCCCTAAAACTTAAAATCAGAAATATTCCCTAAGGCTCAGACTTAACCTCTAGGTTTCTCGAAGCCTCTAACCACACTCAACAGTCATGCAACACATAACAACACATAGATACGAGATAAAATGCAAGACCCCCAAATCCCGGATGTTACAAACTGCTTTATCTAACAGTACCTGGTCTCTTATTTTGAAATGGTTTGATGTTCCAATGAGCTCTTCTGGGGGCTCCTTTGGTTCCTCTTCGTGCGGTTCTGGTTCATCTTTAAAGTGTGTCGTCGACTCTTCCAAATTATCGGTCTAAAGGCTTTGTTCCTTGTGTGATCCTTCAGTGTTGGCATGGGGTCCATGATTCGACTTAAATTTGTATCCTTGTGGTGTTTCTTGTGGTGAAAGTTGAACAACCTGGTTATCAACTGAATTTGCTTTTTCACCTTCATCAATTGTTGTCCTGGCCGAGTCAAGAGCTTGTAAACTGATCGATTCATCACCTATCTGAAGTATGAGTTCTCCTGTGCTAACATCAATTTTAGTCCTAGCAGTTGCTAGAAAAGGTCTTCCTAAAAGTAAGGGAATCGAATTATCCTCATCCATTTCTAAGACAATGAAATCTACTGGAAAACGAATTTATCAATTTTTATAAGAACATCTTCGATAATATCCCTAGGAATTCTAACAATTTTATCAGCTAATCAAATGCTCATCCTAGTATGTTTGGGTTTCCCTAGACCTAGTTGTTTAAACAATTTATAAGGCATGACATTTATACTTGCCCCTAAATCAGCTAATGCATTGTCAACAATTAGTCTACCAATTAAACATGGAATTGTAAAACTCCCTAGATCTTTTAGCTTTCATGGTAGTCTATTTTGTAACATTACTGAGCATACTGCGTTTAATTCCACATGTGGTTCCTCGTCTAATTTGCGCTTGTTCGTCAAGAGCTATTTTAAGAATTTCCTCGAATCTGGCATCTGAAAAAGAGCTTCAAGAAGAGGTAAGTTGATATGTAATTTCTTTAAAAGTTTAAGAAACTTACCGAACTGTTCCTCTGTATCGTCCCTCTTTAACGCTTTGGGATAAGGTATGCGAGGTTGGTACTCTTTGATTACCGATTTTGGCTTTTCTTGTGTTACCTTTACTTTACCTTCTTCTACCTCGTTTCATTGTATTGAATTATGTTCATCTAACCGTATACTATCATGAGCTGTGATGGCTTGGATTTGCTCCTTTGGGTTAATCTCAGTGTTGCTTGGTAGACGCCCTTGCGGTAGTTCGGAAATTAACTTTGCAAGTTGTCCAACTGACTTAGTGACTTCCCCAACTGACTTAATAAGTTCCCCAACTTGGCTCTTGATCTCTTCAATCGATGTTTGTTGATTTTTAAGTGTTGTCTCAGTGTCTTGGAAACAGTTTTCTGTGGCTGCCATGAATTTTGTTAGCATCTCTTCAAGGTTTGGCTTCTTTCCCTGCGGATAGGGCTGATTTTGGAAATTTTGTGAAGGTTGTTGTCTTTATTTCCTTGATTTCCTTTACCTCCCCATGAAAAATTTGAGTGGTTCCTCCAACCTGGATTATAAGTATTACTATAAGGGTTATTATTAGATCTGAAATTATTACCTATATAGTTAATCTGTTCGCTTTCTGTACCCAGTTGGTAGGGTGGGTATTCAGGATTCGCCACAGTTCCACTTGCGTCACACTGCATTACTGGATGTGCCTGTGAAGAACACAAACTATCAAGCTTTTTATTCATCATCTCTACCTGTGTTGATAGCATGGTTACTGCATCGAGGTTAAAAACTTCGGCTGATTTTGTTGGTTTTTTCCTTGTAACCTGCCACTGATAGTTATTCGTGACATCTCTTTAATAAACTCGTAGACTGCTTCAGGAGTTCTGCTGTTCAGGGTTCCACCGGCGGCTGAATCAATAAGTTGCCTCGTTGAGGGGTTTACACCGTTATAGAAAGTTTGGACTTGGAGCCACAAGGGTAAACCATGGTGCTGACATCTTCTCAAGAGATCCTTATATCTCTCCCATGCATCGTATAATGTCTCTAAATCCATCTGCACAAAAGAAGAGATGTCATTCCGTAATTTGGCCGTTTTGGCCGACGGGAAATATTTTAATAAAAATATTTTGAAGGTATCACATAACTCTAAAAAATTAGCTATATGAGTGTTTGGGTCTTCGTCCTGCAAACCATCAAATTGAACAAATTGTTGAATCATTTGTATAGTGTTAGGCTTTAATTCAAAATTATTAGCAGCTATAGCAGGCCTAACAATACTTGATTCTACTCCTGTTAAATGAGGTTTAGCATAATCATACATAGTATGCGGAGCATTATTTTCTGCCACATCTTGTGATGGTGGATTATTCTCATCCATTCCTTCAGTAGGATTGGATCTGCCTTCTCACTCTTCTGCTGTGTAATTTAAGGCTCGCCTAATTTCTTTGCGATTCCTGCGAGCGGTTGCTTCAATATCACTGTCGTATACTAGTGGTCCTTTCGGGATTCTTCTAGTCATTAATTAGAGGTACCTGCTGAGAAAAGAAGGAAAGTAAATTTAGCAAAATCAAAATTTAACCTAAAGAATAAAAATAAAAGTAAGTTACGGAAAATAAAAAATAATGGCTAAAGTAATAAAAATAGAGCTTTCTTAATATTTTAGTTTCCCGGCAACGGCGCCAAATACTTTATCGTTGTTTTGTCGAGTTTTAAAATTTATAAAGAGAATGATCGAACCTGGAAACTAACTCTAACAACGATTTAAGGAAAGTGCACCTATCGAACAGTAGTATAACTTAGGCACAACCGAATTGTCGAACCCAAACGAACTAAAAGTACTGATACTAACTTTCTTTTTAATATCTAGCCTAAAATAAGTGAAGTTGTTGTTTAATCTAAAATTAACTAATTACTAAGCTAAAGACGCAAAGAAAAAAAGAATGAATTGGGGAAATACTGTTGGGAAAACTCAGTTGATTAAGTGATACCCTTAGGAAGAATCCACCTAGACTTCTCTTGTTATCTAACACTGAACCAGATGATTTATTCACTTGACTTGATCCGTAAAATTCCCTAAGTTATATTAAACCCTCTCTCGAGGCGAATAACGTCTAACCCTAGGATGATTAATTGAAATCTCTTTCTAATTAAAACCCCTAGAATCGCATTAACTCGATATATGGACTCCCATATTAGGTTTCACCCTAATCTGGCAAAATCTCGTCACCCTATCTCTAAGCACGCGTTCAACTCCGCTTAATTATGCTAGATCTACTCTTAAGCAGGAACTTTTTCTCCTCCACCTAAGCACATCATACTTGAATTAATATCCCGGAAATATTAACACAAGAATTAAGCACACATAATTAAGAACAAATCAAGTATTTATCATATAGTTCAGAAAACAATAACAAGATCTGTCTTAGGTTTCATCCCCTTCAGGTATCTGAAGGGTTTAGTTCATGACAATAAAAGAAAACATCTCAGAAGAAAAGATAAAACAAAACATAAGAAATCCCTAAAACTGCCTGAAGGAATTGAAGGAGAGATCAGCCGTTTTGAGTAGAATTCTGGCTTCTTGAGATGGATCAACTGGCTATCCTCGAGTGATTCCCACAAATCTGACCTTTTCGGCTCGGCTCCTTGGCCTAGCTAATCGCCCCCTTTTCAGGTTACACTTAGGGGGTTTATATAGGCTTTTGAAATAGTTTTCTTTGCCCCTAAGCATCCTTTTCCGAGTAGAATTACTCTTCTCCATGACAGGGACATCGGGGTCAGGCCGTGTTCTAGTTGCGCAATGAGACACAGCCGTGTGGGCTTAAGTCCAGGCTGAGTCAATTTCCACTTTGGCCCAATTTGGTTCGTTTTAGGCCCGTTTCTCGTTCTTTCCATCCTCGGGTGCTTTCCTGAGTATAAGACATGAAAAGAAAGGATTAAGAGTACCTTTTTACATAAATCAAGGGATAAATCATCCAAAAGTAAGCTAAATGTGGGATTAAAATATGTTACTTTTATAGTTTATCACATATCCCCACACTTTTCTAATCTCATATCTAACATCCTTATAATGGGCCTACAGGGCCCTAAACATACCTCTGGAAGGTTTCGGAAATAAATCGGAAACTTTTACACACTTAGAAATCTACCAAATTCAATCCATTTAGATCGTAAGTGTTCTCAATCATACAGTGCACCAATAAGCAACAACATATGTATTTAAGATGCATCGTTTGCACATGAACTTACCTCGGTCCAAAATGCGTTAACTTGCGGTTTAATCCGAAATCTTGCCTTTTCCCCGGTCAAGGTTAATTCCGCGCTCTCTTGATCTATAACAAAAAAATTTCACTCATTCATTCATTTTATGACCATAATACATCATAGTCTCTACTTAGGCAAAAATGATCGTTTTGCCCTTATACTATGGCAAAATTACGATTTTACTCCTAGGCTCGTAAATCATTTTTCATCAGATTCTCTCATTAAACAAGCCTAGCTTAACATTTATTACTCTTACAACTACTCATAGTTCCAATTATTTCATGCATTTATTACACAATTTCAATCTTTGCATTCAAGTCCTATTTAGGTGTTTTCATGCTAACACCCTTCATAAAAGTTGCTTCTCATCTCACTAACATTCATTTTCTTCCATAAAAACTCAGTTAAAAACATAAACTCTCTCATGGCAAGTCCCTAAACTTTTAACCATGTAACAAATTAGTCCCCTCATTAGCTAGCTTAAGCTGTGGGGACTCTAAAAGTACAAAAATCATCATCAAAAGGACTTACTTGCAAGGATGAGATGTAGCTGAAATTTTCAAGCTTTCAAACCCTTACGCTTGCTGATATTTTCGGTGGGAGAAGAAAAGAAAATGAACAGATGATAGCCCTTGTTTATTTAATCTTATTTTATTCATTTTGTTAACTAATGTCACCAACCCTTGTAAAATTTTAATTCCCTTGTCCCCCTTGGCCGGCCATCACCTCTAGGAAGGCATAATTGCACTTTAAGGACCTCCATTCTATATTCTATAACTATTTGACACCTCTAGCTTGTAATTTGAAACTTTCACACTTTATGCGATTTAGTCCTTTTTCGCAATTAAGCCTACAATCGCTAAAATTAAAGCACCAAAATTTTCATGCATGAGTTTGAACATGTTATAATATTATTAAAAATAATTTTCCTCAACCTCGGATTAGTGGTCTCGAGACCACTGTTCTGACTAGCCCCAAAATCGGGCTGTTACACTCTACCTTTACCTTTGCTGGTAGATGGTCCAGCTAGTTCACAACATGCACAAATACACACAAATTACTTCAACAAACAAAACTTACAAAATTCATACATGCAAGCGAACTTAGCTTTCTGGACAACAAACCCTAGTTGCTACGAACTTGATTCTGAACAAAGACTTGACAACAGAATAACCGATGAGAGAATCTTCTTGGAATAAGGGTTGTATTTATAGTCACTAAGTGCCTTAATATTCTTAGGATACCCTACTTGACTTAGGAAATCCTAGTCGGTTTAGAAGAAGGTTACATGAACAAAAAGTATCCTAAATACAAAATATCTTAATTTCTGAATTTAAGTCTGAATTGACTTAAACTGGCGAACTGAGGCAAACCCGAGCTCACCAAACCAACTAACGAACACTACTTGTAATAAATTTGGGGCACCCCCTTACCATATCTTTTGGCGTACACTGTTCCGTTGTATTTCTAGAAAACTCCTTATTGATATTTTTTTGGCATGCCCCCAATTCACCGAAACATTGGCGAACCCTTACTTGTGAGGCCAAAACTTCCAAGCCTTATCTCGAGATTTTACAGTACTGAATTGCAAATTAGTTCCCAATGATCCCTACAATTGCTTCCAAAATCTTGAAGTAAACCTTGGGTCTTTGTCTGAAACTATGGAAGATGGGATGCAGGCACACTATCTCTGAAACATAGAGCTCAATTAACTTTTACAGACAATAAGTAGTGTGCAAGAGCTAACTTATTAAATCAATCTACTATCACCCAAACTAAATTCTTCTTTGAAGGACTAAGAGGTAACCCTGAACAAAATTCATGGTAATTCTATCCCATTTTCGTTATGGTCAGGGGCGAATCCAAAATATTTTTTTGGGGGGCCAAATGAAATTTTAATTTTTTATAGTCTATATCTTTATAATGTTTAAAGGATTAAATCAAATTTTTATAATTTTAGGGGGGCCAAAGTCAAATTTTACCTTTACTAATTTAAATTTTAAAAAATTAGAGGGCCTAAATGGTAATTTTTCATTTTACAGGGGGCTGGGGCCCATGCTAGCCCTCCTAGAATCGCCTTTGGTTATGGTATCTCTAAAGGAAACAACTTACCCAAGGGAACTTGATGTTTTGGTTTTAGTCTTTAGCAAGTCAAACAGGCTGAAACATATTCTGTGATTTCCCTTTTCATTCTAAGCCACTAGTATAAGATTTTCAAATCTCTATACATCTTGATACTCCTTGGATGTAGTGAAAATGATCCTCCATGAGCTTCCCTTAGTAGTTTTTTTCTTAAGCCATTCCCAACTAGTACATACATTCTTCCCATGGATCACAGTTCACCATTTTACCCAGACTAAATTTTGATACATTACCAAACATCATACGTTGCTTATACATATCACACTGTGCATCCTTCATCTTCTCTTCCAAAATTGAGAGAGAAAAGTTGCCTTAACAGTTAACTCTACTAATAAGGATCCATCATCAACTATACTCATTTTTGCTCATAGTGATGTTAATGTTGGCACTATTTTTCTACTCAAAGCATCAGCCACAACACTTGCTTTTCCAGTGTAATACTCTATAGCCAAATCATAATTTTCATAATCTTTTAGCAATTCCATCCAATTTTTTTGGAGTAGATCCAAAAAGCTTTCTGTGCCAACAAATACTTCAAACTCTTGTGATCAAAGAATACACAACACTTTTCTCCGTACAGATAGTGTCTCCAAACCTTCAACGCCAATACTATTACTGTAACATCCTTAAATCGGGGTCTCTGCATTTTTGTGTGTTTGCATGTGTATTGTATGGTAGGTGTGTTATTTTGGACTACTTCAGGGTCTAGCTCGAGTTTTGGATAGGCCAGAGCCATAGTAGAAATTTTTGTTTTGAGTGCTTGGAAGAGGAGCTGATAGAGCTAGGGGTTAAGTATATTTGGTGGCAGGTTTTGTCGTAAGAGGAGCCTTGGTGGAGTGGCAAGGGACGCCACTTAAGGCTTGGAGAAGTGACGCCACAAGGGGGAGCAAGGGAGCCTCGGTTCGAGCTGCAGAAATCCCTTTCTGCTTATTATTTTTGACGCCAAAGCTAGGTAGGTGGTATGCTCAGGATGGGCTCTCTTGGATATGTGTTGAAGGAGTCAACACATTTGAATTGTGTGGTGGAGAGAGATTTGTGGAGTTTGAAATATTCAAACTTGTTTGAATGGTTGGCCAGGAGAAAAACAAGGAGAAGATGAGGGGATTGAGTTGGGAAGGTGTGTTAGCCGAATTTGAGTGGTGTGGGTGTGTGCATTCGGTTTTGGAGAGTGGTAAGGGGGTGTGCCGAATTTGGGGTTCTCTTTAGGTAGTATTTTCGGCTAGCTTAGAGGGCATTCATCGGTTTCTTTTCTTTTGTCAAAACCAAAACCTCTCCTACATCTCTTCTCTCTTTTTCTTTTTACCTTTTCGGCATCTGTTGGTATTTGGCCGAACCAACCTTGTTCTTTTCATCTTTTGCGTTTCACCTTCGTGCCATTTCCTTGAAAAGCCGAATATTTCTTCTCCTATAGCCGTTTTCATTTCTTCTTTTCTTTATCCCAAAACCAAAAATCCCCTAACCCCTTATCATCTTCAACCTTTGTGCAAAGAGCCGAATATCTCTTGTCAATATTTTCTTTTCTCTTTAGGCGTTTCCTCTTAACCTTCTCTGGTGCCGAAATCTATCTCTTCTTCGGTTCTCAAAGTCAAACTTCAACCCATAGTCAGGTGAGATTCTGTTGTTTCTTCTTCTTTTCTTTGCTATTATGGCCGAATATTCTCAGTGCTCTTACATCCCTATTTCTTTCCCTGATTTCGTTTGCTGGGGTAGTGAAAGCCGAATTCTCTAGCACTCAAACTTTTTTGTTGGACTGTTGTTGCAGTGGATCTGTAACGTGGGATTGCCATTGTCTCCAATCGGATTTGTTAGAGCTGTGGTAAGTGTCTCTGCTATTCAATGTTTCCTATTATGTTTAAGTGCCGAAGGCAGTGGCTAATCCTGTAGATCTTGGCCGATTGGAGGGTGTTAAGGAGGCTTGGCATTAGTCGACTGGGAATTCAGGTGGTGCTTTGATTTAAGTCATTGATCTTCAGGAATTGATCAATCTAGGTAAGGGATTTATTCATTCGGGGTTGATATTCTTAGTCATAGTTACTTTCTGTGTTAACCTGGTTTAGTGATAAGGTGTTATGGATCCTATTACCAGTCGAACATTAGGAGGGGTCAGATCTGAGACCCCAGCCCCTAAGTTCAAAAAGAGAGCAGTGTCTGCGGTTCTTGACTGGCCACTTGGGTGTGGACCAGCATCTGAGCAGAAGAGTAGGCAGATCGTGGTGGTGTCGATTGACGACAGCATCAGCGTAGGTAGTGCCGTATTACGGGTAATCAGGTGTGTAACTCTTACACACTTCGTAGGTTAATATGATTTTGTTATGTGATTTGCTAAATGCCGGAATAGTGGCGTAAAACAATGTTTTATGATGTGCTACCCTCATGGGTATAAGCGAGGACTCCGGGTATGTCCCTTCTGATTTGATTGATGTTAAATGCCTTGGTTAAAAGCTGTATATGCCATGATATGTGACTATTGTATGCTAAGCTTGACATTCATGCCATGGAAAGTATGTTCATTGATGTGGGTATGATGAGAGGAGGGGGAAGGATGATTTAGACTGTCACCAGTGGTTTTGACCACACAGTGGGTTGGCCCCACTTTACATATATTATTGTGACTAACTCTCAGTGGTTTTGACCACCAGTGGTTTGGTACCACATATTGCTATTTTGTGACTCGTCCCAGTGGTTTGGTACCACAGTGGGTTGGCCCCACAAAAATTATCATACGGGATTGTCATCAGTGGTTTTGACCACATTATGGGTAGGCCCCATAGATACTATTGTGACTACGATCACCAGTGGTTTTGACCACACCGATATTATTTGTGACTACGGTCACCAGTGGTTTTGACCACCAGTGGTTTTGACCATACGGATAGAAAAGGAGTATGGATGGTTAGGTTCGGGTTGCATGACTTGCATGTTGGCTTATGAAATTGTGTAAGAGCATTGATATTCTCGGGTTGGGGACTTATACACTGAGTCTCGGTGACTCACCCCTTCTTTTACATGTTTCAGGTGACTCGTAGATCGCGGATGTGGAGCCGGGACAGACTCGAGGTGGCCATGCTCATTGCTTTGGGTTTTGATTTAAATTACAATCTGGATTTTGCTTTACTCTTAATTTGGTTTTCGGGTTGTAATAAGGCCATTAACTTTCACTTTGAAGTTTATCTATCTGCTTAAACTATCACGAAAATGTTTGCATAACTTAAACAAAACGGCATGCCTAAATAACCTTTAAAATGGAAGTTTTCTAAAATTTACAACTTAACGGGTTTTCTAAAACTTTACCATCGGGTAACGACAAACAAGTAGCATCAATAGGTTAACTCGGTTTTCTTAAAAACTGCAAACGGTTTGACAACTGGGCTAAAACTATTTCAGATTTTCAATAAAAACCAATGGTTTTCATAAAATAAGAAACTACACACAACTTTCCAAACCATGTTTTTACTAAATCAAACAACTCGTTTTAAATAATGACCCCTTCTTTCAAAATTAAATCTACAAACTGTTTTCTTAGAAATCGTTTCCTCCTGTGACATACCAGATTCGGTCGTGATGTGTTCACCAGGTTTGGGGTGTTACAATTGTGGTATCAGAGCCAAGTTCAAAATCTCGGCTGTGGGCCCGAGGCCCAAAATGTTTTAATAATCGCTTTACAAAATAGTTTTGGATAGAAATGCATGATTTTGGGAAGCATGGCATCGAGTCTCCGGCACCGATCCGCCCAGGTAAGTACCCCTAACTACTATGT
The DNA here is from genome assembly GCA_005393395.2 of Gossypium australe. Classification (NCBI taxonomy): domain Eukaryota; kingdom Viridiplantae; phylum Streptophyta; class Magnoliopsida; order Malvales; family Malvaceae; genus Gossypium; species Gossypium australe. The sequence continues at coordinate 84,179,699 of CM016617.1, read as the reverse complement.
ACTTGATTATGATGTTTGTGATATGAGTAATAGTGATAGGATGTTATTTTAGAGACTGAGACCATAGGGCTGTGTGCACTTAAGAAAACAACTACTCCATTAAACCATTCATAAAACTGTGCTGTAATAACAGCGGAATAAGTCTAATTCATAAAATTTCTTAAACCAGATTAATTCATAAACGCCAGTCATGAGTACTCGAGTACGTGGTCGTAACACGCGTGGACGAGGTAGAGGTAGGATGGCTTTGTCTGAGCCAGCCAGGTCTGGCCATGGGTCGGGAAATGAGGGACCACCACCGCCAGCTGAGGGCGCAGAGTTTCAGGATCAGACGGGTGGTGATGACGCAGTGTCACAGGCGATGCTGCGGGTTCTGGAAAGAGTAGCTGGAGCAGGTGGAGGTATGGGGGCTCAGAAATCTGTGTCAGAACGACTCCGGGCTAATGGAGCTGAGGTATTCAAGGGTGTGTCTAGAGTGGTTCCCAATACGGCTGAGTATTTGCTGGAGGCGACAGAACGTATAATGGACGACCTAGACTTTACGGCTGAGGAAAAGCTGAAGGGGATAGTAACTCTTCTCCGGGATGAATCTTATCAATGGTGGCTCATGGTCCAGGATGGCGCGACAGTTGATGATCTCACTTGGGATTTCTTCAAGGTAGCTTATCAAAAGAAGTATGTTGGGTCTAGTTATATTGATGCACAGCGTAAGGCGTTCTTGAATTTGGTTCAATGGAGTAAGACAGTATCGGAGTATGAGGCAGAGTTTCTTCGATTAAGTCGTTATGCTCGGGGTATTGTAGCTATGGAACACGAGCGTTGTGTCAGATTTGAGGATGGGTTAAGAGATGAGCTGCGAATGTTGATTGCACCACAGCAGGAGAGAGAATTTGCGGTCTTGGTAGAGAAGGCCAAGATTGCTGAGGAAGTGAAACAGTCAGTGAGACAGAACCAGCATAGCAATTGGTCTAAGAGGAGTTCTGGGTCATCAGGGTCTGTTGGGAATTCACAGAAAAGGGTTCGTTATGGTGGGCCGAATCAAGCTACAAGGCCTGCTACTGCTACTCAGTGGCCGCCACGGTGTGGTCGATGTGGGAAGTCTCATACGGGAGAATGTTGGACCGGAAACAGAGGGTGCTTTGAGTGTGGGTAGATGGAGCACCGGGTAAGGGATTGTCCGTGAAGATCAGCTAGGATACAGTCTGAGGGTCAAGGTCGTGCGCAATTCAGGAGGGATGGACAGCCACCTCAGAGGAGTCGAGGTTCAGTAAGGGGTGGTAATGGTAATGGACGAGGTCGCGGGGCACAGAACAGAGGTGCCGGGAATACTGATGCAAGACAGCCTAGATTGGTCTATGCAGCGAGGCGTCAAGAGGAGGGTGACGCACCGGACGTCATAACCGGTACGTTCTTCATTTTTGGACTACCTTATATTGCTTTAATTGATGTTGGTTCGACGCACTCGTATGTTGCCAGTAGCATAGTGGAAACTCTGAACTTAGACTTTGAGATTGCTTCTAGGGAGATGACAGTAATTAGCCCTCTAGGTCACTCTGTAGAAGTAAACAAAATTTATAGAGATGTACCCCTAGAACTCCAAGGGGTCGTGTTTTTAGCTGATCTGATGAAACTGCCATTCGGGGAGTTCGATTTGAACCTAGGGATGGACTGGCTAGTGAAGTACCAAGCGAGTTTGGACTGCACAGCTAAGCGTATAGTATTGAGAACCGTTGAGGGTGAAGAGGTCATGATGATAGGTAATAGAAGAGATTATCTATCCAATGTTGTGTCTGCTTTGAAGGCCGAGAAGATGGTGACGAAGGGATGTCAGGCGTACATAGTTCATGTTTGTGCTTCAGAGGCTAAGGAATCAGTGGTAGAGAATGTTCGCACGGTAAAAGAATTTACCAATGTATTTCCAGAAGAGCTTCCAGGTTTACCCCCAGATCGCGAGGTTGAATTTGGGATAGATCTGTTACCGGGAACTGCTCCAGTGTCTATTGCTCCATATAGGATGGCGCCGAAAGAGTTAGTAGAACTGAAAACACAGATTCAGAAATTGTTGGACCGGGGCTTTATCCGGCCGAGTGTTTCGCCTTGGGGAGCTCCTGTGCTTTTTGTTAAGAAGAAAGATAGTACGATGCGGATGTATATAGACTACCGACAGCTGAACAAGTTGACGATCAAGAACAAGTATCCGTTGCCAAGGATAGATGATCTGTTCCATCAGCTTAAGGGTGCATCAGTCTTTTCAAAGATTGATTTAAGGTCGGGGTATCACCAGCTCAAGGTGAAGGAGGCTGATATTCACAAGACAGCGTTTCGTACTCGGTATGGGCACTATGAGTTCTTGGTAATGCCGTTTGGGTTGACAAATGCGTCGGCAACGTTCATGGACATGATGAATCGGGTGTTTCAGCTGTACATGGACCGGTTCGTAGTAGTATTTATAGACGACATTTTGGTGTACTCGAAATCAGAGGAGGAGTATGATGAGCATCTACGTGTGGTTTTACAGATTCTGAGAGAGAGGCAACTTTTCGCAAAGTTTAGCAAATGCGAGTTTTGGTTAAAGGAGGTAGCTTTCTTTGGTCATGTGGTGTCAGCTGAGGGGATTAGAGTGGATCCTCGGAAGATTGAGGCGGTGTTGGATTGGAAACCACCTAAGTCGGTGGCAGAAATTTAGAGTTTCCTGGGCTTGGTAGGATATTACAGAAGATTTGTAGAAGGGTTTTCCTTGATTGCAGTGCCATTGACCAAGTTGCTGAGGAAAGGAGTTCCATTTGTGTGGTCAGACAAGTAGCAGGAAAGTTTTGATAAGTTAAAGAGGATTCTGACTAAAGCTTCGATTTTGATTCAGCTGAGGCGGGGAAGGAGTTCACGGTTTACTGTGATGCGTCACATACTGGTCTTAGATGTGTGCTGATGCAAGAGGGTAAGTTAGTGGTGTATGCGTCTCGACAGTTGAGACCTCATGAAGTGAATTACCCGACGTATGATCTGGAGTTGGCTGCAGTAGTTTTTGCCCTGAAAATTTGGAGACATTACTTGTGTGGGGAGAAGTCTATCGTCTACACGGACCACAAGAGTTTGAAGTATCTGTTGACACAGAAAGAGTTGAATTTGAGGCAGCGAAGGTGGATCAAGTTGTTGAAGGACTACGACTGCTCGATTGAATATCATTCGGGTAAGGCTAACGTAGTGGCTGACGCATTGAGTCACAAGGTGGTAGCAGACTTAAGAGCGATGTTTGATCACTTGAGTTTGTATGATGACGAAAGGTTGCTAGCAGAGTTGCAAGTGAAGCCGTCATGGGTTAGTCAGGTTAAGGAGAAGCAGTTGGTGGATGAAGACTTAAGTGCTCGGTGTTTACAAGTGCAAAATGGTGGATTGGAGGGTTATAGCTTGAGTGGTGATGGAACATTATGTTTCCAAGGGAAAGTTTGTATGCCGAAAGACGTTGAGTTAAGGCAAAAGATTCTCCAGGAGGCACATAGCAGTCCATACGCTATGCATCCTGGGGGTAGCAAGATGTATCGAGACTTGAGGGAACAGTTTTGGTGGCCGGGGCTGAAGCGCGAGGTAACAAAATTTGTGGGTAAGTGTCTGACGTGTCAGCAAGTCAAAGCTAAACACCAGGTACCTTCAGGTCTGTTTCAGCCGATCAAGATTCCGCAGTGGAAATGGGAAAGGATTACGATGGATTTCGTCACTAGGTTACCTCTTACGCCTAGCAAGAAGGATTCAGTTTGGGTGATTGTGGATTGTTTGACTAAGCCGGCTCATTTTATACCGGTTAGAGTGGATTATTCGCTTCAAAGGTTGGCTAAGTTGTATGTGGCGGAAATAGTGAGACTGCATGGAGTACCAGTATCGATTATTTTGGATAGGGATCCCAGATTCACGTCAAGGTTTTGGAAAGCGTTGCATCAGGCTTTGGGTACAAGACTGGATTTCAGCATGGCATTTCATTCGCAATCAGACAGACAGTCGGAAAGGGTAATCCAGGTTTTAGAGGATATGCTAAGGGGTTGTGTTTTGGATTTCAGGGGTAGTTGGGAAGAATTTCTACCGTTGGACGAGTTCGCGTACAACAATAGCTATCAGGCAAGTATCCAGATGGCACCGTATGAAGCACTGTATGGACGGAAGTATCGCACTCCTACGTGTTGGACAGAGTTGGGTGAGCGTCAGTTGTTGGGTCCAGAGTTAGTGACTGAAACAGAAGATAAGGTTAAGCTGATTCGAGCTCATCTAAAAGAGGCTTCAGACAGGCATAAATCTTATGCCGATCTCAAGTGAAGGGATATAGAGTTTACAGTGGGTGACAAGGTCTTTCTTAAGGTATCGCCATGGAAGAAGGTGCTAAGGTTTGGTCGGAAGGGCAAGCTGAGCCCTAGGTTCATCGGGCCGTATAAAGTACTGAAATGTGTGGGACCAGTAGCTTATCAGCTCGAGTTGCCAGCAGAATTGAGTTAGATTCACGACGTGTTTCATGTTTCAATGCTTAGGCACTATCGATTAGATCCATCGCATGTTGTGCCAGTGGAGGATATTGAGGTGAGTCCGGATTTGTCCTTCGAAGAAGAACCAGTGCAGACTCTGGACCGGGACGTCAAGGTCTTGCGTAGGAAGTTGGATCCTTTGGTGAAGGTTCTTTGGCAGAATCAGGGAACCGAGGAGGCCACGTGGGAACCAGAGGATGTGATGCGGCAACAATACCCTCAACTCTTTTGACCAGGTAATTTCGGGGCCAAAATTATTTTTAAAGGGGTAGAACTGTAACATCCTTAATTTGGGGTCTCTGCATTTTTGTGTGTTTGCATGTGTATTGTATTGTAGGTGTGTTAGTTTGGACTACTTTAGGGTCTAGGCTCGAGTTTTGGATAGGCCAGAGCCATAGTAGAAATTTTTGTTTTGAGTGCTTGGAAGAGGAGCTGATAGACCTAGGGGTTAAGTATATTTGGTGGCAGGTTTTGTCACAAGAGGAGCCTTGGTGGAGTGGCAAGGGACGCCATTTAAGGCTTGGAGAAGTGACGCCATAAGGGGGAGCAAGGGAGCCTCGGTTCGAGCTGCAGAAATCCCTTTCTGCTTATTGTTCTTGACGCCAAAGTTAGGGAGGTGGTGTGCTCAGGGTGGACTCTCTTGGATATGTGTTGAAGGAGTCAACACATTTGAATTGTGTGGTGGAGAGAAATTTGTGGAGTTTGAAATATTCAAACTTGTTTGAATGGTTGGCCAGGAGAAAAACAAGGAGAAGATGAGGGGATTGAGTTGGGAAGGTGTGTTAGCCGAATTTGAGTGGTGTGGGTGTGTGCATTCAATTTTGGAGAGTGGTAAGGGGGGTGTGTCGAATTTGGGGTTCTCTTTAGGTAGTATTTTCGGCTAGCTTAGAAGGCATTCATCGGTTTCCTTTCTTTTGTCAAAACCGGCTAGCTTAGAGGGCATTCATCGGTTTCCTTTCTTTTGTCAAAACCGAAACCTCTCCTACATCTCTTCTCTCTTTTACTTTTTTACCTTTTCGGCATCTGTTGGTATTTGGCCGAACCAGCCTTGTTCTTTTCATCTTTTGCATTTCACCTTCATGCCATTTCCTTGAAAAGCCGAATATTTCTTCTCCTATAGCCGTTTTCATTTCTTCTTTCCTTTATCCCAAAATCGAAAATCCCCTAACCCCTTATCATCTTCAAGCTTTGCGCAAAGAGCCAAATATCTCTTGTCAATATTTTCTTTTCTCTTTAGGCGTTTTCTCTTAACCTTCTCTGGTGCCGAAATCTATCTCTTCTTCGATTCTCAAAGTCGAACTTCAACCCATAGTCAGGTGAGATTCTGTTGTTTCTTCTTCTTTTCTTTGCTCTTATGGCCGAATCTTCTCAGTGCTCTTACATCCCTATTTCTTTCCCTGATTTCGTTTGCTGGGGTAGTGAAAGCCGAAATCTCTGGCACTCAAACTCTTTTGTTGGACTGTTGTTGCAGTGGATCTGTAACGTGGGATTGCCATTGTCTCCAATCGGATTTGTTAGGGCTGTGGTAAGTGTCTCTGCTATTCAATGTTTCCTATTGTGTTTAAGTGCCGAAGGTAGTGGCTAATCCTGTAGATCTTGGCCGATTAGAGGGTGTTAATGAGGCTTGGCGTTAGTCGACTGGGCATTCAGGTGGTGCTTTGATTTAAGCCATTGATCTTCGGGAATTTATCAATCTAGGTAAGGGATTTATTCATTCGGGGTTGATATTCTTAGTCATAGTTACTTTCTGTGTTAACCTGATTTAGTGATAAGGTGTTATGGATCCTGTTACCAGCCGAACATTAGGAGGGTCAGATTTGAGACCCCAGCCCCTAAGTTCAAAAGGAGAGCAGTGTCTGCGGTTCGTGACTGGCCACTTGGGTGTGGACCAGCATCTGAGCAGGAGAGTAGGCAGATCATGGTGGTGTCGATTGACGACAGCATCAGCGTAGATAGTGTCGTATTGTGGGTAATCAGGTGTGTAACTCTTACACACTTCGTAGGTTAATATGATTTTGTTATGTGATTTGTTAAATGCCGGAATAGTGGCGTAAAACAATGTTTTATGATGTGCTACCCTCATGGGTATAAGGGAGGACTCCAGGTAAGTCCCTTCTGATTTGATTGATGTTAAATGCCTTGGTTAAAAGCTGTCTATGCCATGATATGTGACTATTGTATACTAAGCTTGACATTCATGCCATGAAAAGTATGTTCATTGATGTGGGTATGATGAGAGGAGGGGGAAGGATGATTTAGACTGTCACCAGTGGTTTTGACCACACAGTGGGTTGGCCCCACTTTACATATATTATTGTCACTAAGTCTTAGTGGTTTTGACCCCCAGTGGTTTGGTACCACATATTGCTATTTTGTGACTCGTCCCAGTGGTTTGGTACCACAGTGGGTTGGCCCCACAGAAATTATTATACAGGATTGTCATCAGTGGTTTTAACCACATTATGGGTTGGCCCCATAGATACTATTGTGACTACGGTCACCAGTGGTTTTGACCACACCGATATTATTTGTGACTACAGTCACCAGTGGTTTTGACCACCAGTGGTTTTGACCACCAGTGGTTTTGACCACACGAGTAGAAAAGGAGTATGGATGGTTAGGTTCGGGTTGGATGACTTGCATGTTGGCTTATGAAATTGTGTAAGAGTATTGATATTCTCGGGTTGGGGACTTATACACTGAGTCTCGGTGACTCACTCCTTCTTTTACATGTTTCAGGTGATTCGTAGATCGCGGATGTGGAGCCGGGACAGACTCGAGGTGGCCATGTTCATTGCTTTGGGTTTTGATTTAAATTATAATCTGGATTTTGCTTTACTCTTAATTTGGTTTTCGAGTTGTAATAAGGCCATTAACTTTCATAAGTTAAACAAAACGGCATGCCTAAATAACCTTTAAAATGAAAGTTTTCTAAAATACACAACTTATCGGGTTTTTTAAAACTTTACCATCGGGTAACGACAAACAAGTAGCATCAATAGGTTAACTCGATTTTCTTAAAAAGTGCAAACGGTTTGACAACTGGGCTAAAACTGTTTCGGATTTTCAATAAAAACCAATGGTTTTCTTAAAATAAGAAGCTACACACAACTTTCCAGACCATGTTTTTACTAAATCAAACAACTTGTTTTAAATAATGACCCCTTCTTTCAAAATTAAATCTACAAACTGTTTTCTTAGAAATCATTTCTTCCGGTGACATACCAGATTAGGTCGTGGTGTGTTCACCGGGTTTGGGGTGTTACAATTATGGTATCAGAGCCAAGTTTAAAAGCTCAGTTGTGGGCCCGAGGCCCAAAATGTTTTAATAATCAGTTTATAAAATAGTTTTGGATAGAAATGCATGATTTTGGGAAGCATGGCACCGAGTCTCCGGCACTGATCCGCCCAGGTAAGTACCCCTAACTACTGTGTCCTTGATTATGATGTTTGTGATATGAGTAATAGTGATAGGAGGTTATTTTAGAGACTGAGACCATAGGACTGCGTGCACTTGCGAAAACAACTACTCCATTAAACCATTCATAAAACTGTGCTGTAATAACAGCGGAATAAGTCTAATTCATAAAATTTCTTAAACCAGATTAATTCGTAAACGCCAGTCATGAGTACTCGAGGACATGGTCGTAACACACGTGGACGAGGTAGAGGTAGGATGGCTTTGTCTGAGCCAGCCAGGTCTGGCCATGGGTCGGGAAATGAGGGACCACCACCGCCAGCTGAGGGCGCGGAGTTTCAGGATCAGACGGGTGGTGATGACGCAGTGTCACAGGCGATGCTGCGGGTTCTGGAAAGAGTAGCTGGAGCAGGTGGAGGTATGGGGGCTCGGAAATCTGTGTCAGAACGACTCCGGGCTAATGGAGCTGAGGTATTCAGGGCTGTGTCATGAGTGGCTCCCAATACGGCTGAGTATTGGTTGGAGGCAACAGAACGTATAATGGACGACCTAGACTTTACGGCTGAGGAAAAGCTGAAGGGGATAGTATCTCTTCTCCGGGATGAATCTTATCAATGGTGGCTCACGGTCCGGAATGGCGCGACAGCTGATGATCTCACTTGGGATTTCTTTAAGGCAACTTATCAAAAGAAGTATGTTGGGTCTAGTTATATTGATGCACAGCGTAAGGCGTTCTTGAATTTGGTTCTGGAGAGTAAGACAGTATCGGAGTATGAGGCAGAGTTTCTTCGGTTAAATCATTATGCTCGGGGTATTGTGGCTACGGAACACGAGCGTTGTGTCAGATTTGAGGATGGGTTAAGAGATGAGCTGCGAATGTTGATTGCACCACAGCAGGAGAGAGAATTTGCGGTCTTGGTAGAGAAGGCTAAGATTGCTGAGGAAGTGAAACAGTCAGTGAGACAGAACCAGGATAGGAATTGGTCTAAGAAGAGTTCTGGGTCATCAGGGTCTGTTGGGAATTCACAGAAAAGGGTTCGTTATGGTTGGCCGAATCAAGCTGCAAGGCCTGCTGCTACTTAGTGGCCGCCACGGTGTGGTCGATGTGGGAAGTCTCATACGGCAGAATGTTGGACCGGAAACAGAGGGTGCTTTGAGTGTGGGTCGATGGAGCACCGGGTAAGGGATTGTCCGTGAAGATCAGCTAGGATCCAGTCTGAGGGTTAAGGTCGTACGCAATTCAGGAGGGATGGACAGCCACCTCAGAGGGGTCGAGGTTCAGTCAGGGGTGGTAATGGTAATGGACGAGGTCGCGGGGCACCGAATAGAGGTGCGGGGAATACTGATGCAAGACAGTCTGGATTGGTCTATGCAGCAAGGCATCGAGAGGAGGGTGACGCACCGGACGTCATAACCTGTACGTTCTTAATTTTTGGACTACCTTATATTGCTTTAATTGATGTTGGTTCGACGCACTCATATGTCGCCAGTAGCATAGTGGAAACTCTGAACTTAGAATTTGAGATTGCTTCTAGGGAGATGACAGTAATTAGCCCTCTAGGTCACTCTGTAGAAGAAAACAAACTTTATAGAGATGTACCCCTAGAACTCCAAGGGGTCGTGTTTTTGGCTGATCTGATGGAACTGCCATTCGGGGAGTTCGATTTGATCCTATGGATGGACTGGCTAGTGAAGTACCAAGCGAGTTTGGACTGCGCAGCTAAGCGTATGGTATTGAGAACCGTTGAGGGTGAAGAGGTGGTTATGATAGGTAATAGAAGAGATTATCTATCCAATGTTGTGTTCGCTTTGAAGGCTGAGAAGATGGTGAGGAAGGGATGTGAGGTGTACGTAGTTCATGTTTGTGCTTTGGAGGCTAAGGAATCAGTGGTAGAGAATGTTTGCACGGTAAAGGAATTTACCGATGTATTTCCAGAAGAGCTTCCGAGTTTACCCCCAGATCGCGAGGTTGAGTTTGGGATAGATCTGTTACTGGGAACCGCGCTAGTGTCTATTGCTCCATATAGGATGGCGCCGAAAGAGTTAGTAGAACTGAAAGCACAGATTCAGGAATTGTTGGACCGGGGCTTTATCCGGCCGAGTGTTTCGCCTTGGGGAGCGCCTGTGCTTTTTGTTAAGAAGAAAGATGGTACGATGCGGATGTGTATAGACTACCGACAGCTGAACAAGTTGACGATCAAGAACAAGTATCCGTTGCCAAGGATAGATGATCTGTTCGATCAGCTTAAGGGTGAATCAGTCATTTCAAAGATTGATTTAAGGTCGGGGTATCACCAGCTCAAGGTGAAGGAGGCTGATATTCACAAGATAGTGTTTCGTACTCGGTATGGGCACTACGAGTTCTTGGTAATGCCGTTTGGGTTGACAAATTCGCCGGCAACGTTCATGGACATGATGAATCAGGTGTTTCAGCCGTACGTGGACCGGTTCGTAGTAGTATTTATAGACGACATTTTGGTGTACTCAAAATCGGAGGAGGAGCATGATGAGCATCTACGTGTGGTTTTACAGATTCTGAGAGAGAGGCAACTTTTCGCAAAGTTTAGCAAATGCGAGTTTTGGTTTAATGAGGTAACTTTCTTGGGTGATGTGGTGTCAGCTGAGGGGATTAGAGTGGATCCTCGGAGGATTGAGGCGGTGTTGGATTGGAAACCACCTAAGTCGGTGGCAGAAATTTGGAGTTTCCTGGGCTTGGCAGGATATTACAGAAGATTTGTAGAAGGGTTTTCCTTGATTGCAGCGCCATTGACCAAGTTGCTGGGGAAAGGAGTTCCATTTGTGTGGTCAGACAAGCTGCAGGAAAGTTTTGATAAGTTAAAGAGGATTCTGACAAAAGCTTTGGTTTTGATTCAGCTTAGGAGGGGAAGGAGTTCTCGGTTTTCTGTGATGCGTGGCATACTAGTCTTGGATGTATGCTGATGCAAAAGGGTAAGGTAGTGGCGTATGCGTCTCGGCAGTTGAGACCTCATGAAGTGAATTACCCGACGTATGATCTGGAGTTGGCTGCAGTAGTTTTTGCCCTGAAAATTTGGAGACATTACTTGTGTGGGGAGAAGTCTATCGTCTACACGGACCACAAGAGTTTGAAGTATCTGTTGACACAGAAAGAGTTGAATTTGAGGCAGCGAAGGTGGATCAAGTTGTTGAAGGACTATGACTGCTCGGTTGAATATCATTCGGGTAAGGCTAACGTAGTGGCTGACGTATTGAGTCGCAAGGTGGTAGCGGACTTAAGAGCGATGTTTGCTCACTTGAGTTTGTATGATGACGAAAGGTTGCTAGCAGAGTTGCAAGTGAAGCCGTCATGGGTTAGTCAGGTTAAGGAGAAGCAGTTGGTGGAAGGAGACTTAAGTGCTCGGTGTTTAGAAGTGCAGAATGGTGGATTGGGGGGTTATAGCTTGAGTGGTGATGGAGCATTATGTTTCCAAGGGAAAGTTTGTATGCCGAAAGACGTCGAGTTAAGGCAAAAGATTCTCTAGGAGGCACATAGCAGTCCATACGCTATGCATCCTAGGGGTAGCAAGATGTATCGAGACTTGAGGGAACAGTTTTGGTGGCCGGGGTTGAAGCGTGAGGTAATGGAATTTGCGGGTAAGTGTCTGACGTGTCAGCAAGTCAAAGCTAAACATCAGGTACCTTCGGGTCTGTTTCAACCGATCAAGATTCCGCAGTGAAAATGGGAAAGGATTACGATGGATTTTGTCACTAGGTTACTTCTTACGCCTAGCAAGAAAGATTCAGTTTGGGTGATTGTGGATCGTTTGACTAAGTCGGCTCATTTTATACCGGTTAGAGTGGATTATTCGCTTCAAAGGTTGGCTAAGTTGTATGTGGCAGAAATAGTGAGACTGGATGGAGTACCAGTATCAATTATTTTGGATAGGGATCCTAGATTCACGTCATGGTTTTGGAAAGCGTTGCATCAGGATTTGGGTACAAGACTGGATTTCAGCACGGCATTTCATCCGCAATTAGACGGGCAGTCGGAAAGGGTAGTCCAGGTTTTAGAGGATATGCTGAGGGGTTGTGTTTTGGATTTCAGGGGTAGTTGGGAAGAATTTCTACCGTTGGCAGAGTTCGCTTACAACAATAGCTATCAGGCAAGTATCTAGATGGCACCGTATGAAGCACTGTATGGACGAAAGTATCGCACTCCTACGTGTTGGACAGAGTTGGGTGAGCGTCAGTTGTTTGGTCTAGAGTTAGTGACTAAAACAGAAGATAAGGTTAAGCTGATTTGAGCTCGTCTGAAAGAGGCTTCAGACAGGCATAAATCTTATGCCGATCTCAAGTGAAGGGATATATAGTTTGCAGTGGGTGACAAGGTCTTTCTTAAGGTATCTCCATGGAAGAAGGTGCTGAGGTTTGGTCGGAAGGGCAAGCTGAGCCCTAGGTTCATCGGGCCGTATAAAGTACTGAAACGTGTGGGACCAGTAGCTTATCAGCTCGAATTGCCAGCAGAATTGAGTCAGATTCACAACGTGTTTCATGTTTCAATGCTTAGGCGCTATCGATCAGATCCATCGCATGTTGTGCCAGTGGAGGAGATTGAGGTGAGTCCGGATTTGTCCTTCGAAGAAGAACCAGTGCAGATTCTGGATCGGGACGTCAAGGTGTTGCGTAGGAAGTTGGTTCTTTTGGTGAAGGTTCTTTGGCGGAATCAGGGAACCGAGGAGGCCACGTGGGAACCAGAGGATGTGATGCGGCAGCAATACCCTCAACTCTTTTGACCAGGTAATTTCGGGGCCAAAATTATTTTTAAGGGGGGTAGAACTGTAACATCCTTAAATTGGGGTCTCTGCATTTTTGTGTGTTTGCATGTGTATTGTATGGTAGGTGTGTTAGTTTGGACTACTTTAGGGTCTAGGCTCGAGTTTTGGATAGGCCAGATCCATAGTAGAAATTTTTGTTTTGAGTGCTTGGAAGGGGAGCTGATAGAGCTAGGGGTTAAGTATATTTGGTGGCAGGTTTTGTCGCAAGAGGAGCCTTGGTGGAGTGGCAAGGGACGCCACTTAAGGCTTGAAGAAGTGACGCCACAAGGGGGAGCAAGGGAGCCTGGGTTCGAGCTGTAGAAATCCCTTTATGCTTATTGTTTTTGACGCCAAAGCTAGGGAGGTGGTGTGCTCAGGATGGACTCTCTTGGATATGTGTTGAAGGAGTCAACACATTTGAATTGTGTGGTGGAGAGAAATTTGTGGAGTTTGAAATATTCAAACTTGTTTGAATGGTTGGCCAGGAGAAAAACAAGGAGAAGATGAGGGGATTGAGTTGGGAAGGTGTGTTAGCCGAATTTGAGTGGTGTGGGTGTGTGTATTCGGTTTTAGAGAGTGGTAAGGGGGTGTGCTGAATTTGGGGTTCTCTTTAGGTAGTATTTACGGCTAGCTTAGAGGGTATTCATCGGTTTCCTTTCTTTTGTCAAAACCGAAACCTCTCATACTTCTCTTCTCTCTTTTTCGTTTTACCTTTTCGGCATCTATTGGTATTTGGCCGAACCAACCTTGTTCTTTTCATCTTCTGCATTTCACCTTCATGCCATTTCCTTGAAAAGCCGAATATTTCTTCTCCTATAGCCGTTTTCATTTCTTCTTTTCTTTATCCCAAAATCAAAAATCCCCTAACCCCTTATCATCTTCAACCTTTGCGCAAAGAGCCGAATATCTCTTGTCAATATTTTCTTTTCTCTTTAGGCGTTTTCTCTTAACCTTCTCTGGTGCCGAAATCTATCTCTTCTTCGGTTCTCAAAGTCGAACTTCAACCCATAGTCAGGTGAGATTCTGTTGTTTCTTTGCTCTTATGGCCGAATCTTCTCAGTGCTCTTACATCCCTATTTCTTTCCCTGATTTCGTTTGCTGGGGTAGTGAAAGCCGAAATCTCTGGCACTCAAACTCTTTTGTTGGACTGTTATTGCAGTAGGTCTGTAACGTGGGATTGCCATTGTCTCCAATCGGATTTGTTAGGGCTGTGGTAAGTGTCTCTACTATTCAATGTTTCCTATTGTGTTTAAGTGCTGAAGGTAGTGGCTAATCCTGTAGATCTTGGCCGATTAGAGGGTGTTAAGGAGGCTTGGCATTAGTCGACTGGGTATTCAAGTGGTGCTTTGATTTAAGTCATTGATCTTCGGGAATTGATCAATCTAGGTAAAGGATTTATTCACTCGGGGTTGATATTCTTAGTCATAGTTACTTTCTGTGTTAACCTGATTTAGTGATAAGGTGTTATGGATCCTGTTACCAGCCAAACATTAGGAGGGTTCAGATCTGAGACCCCAGCCTCTAAGTTCAAAAGGAGAGCAGTGTCTACGGTTCGTGACTGGCCACTTGGGTGTGGACCAGCATCTGAGCAGGAGAGTAGGCAGATCGTGGTGGTGTCGATTGACGACAGCATCAGCGTAAATAGTGTCGTATTGTTGGTAATCAGGTGTGTAACTCTTACACACTTCGTAGGTTAATATGATTTTGTTATGTGATTTGTTAAATGCCGGAATAGTGGCGTGATTTATGATGTGCTACCCTCATGGGTATAAGCGAGGACTCCGGGTAAGTCCCTTCTGATTTGATTGATGTTAAATGCCTTGGTTAAAAGCTCTATATGCCATGATATGTGACTATTGTATGCTAAGCTTGACATTCATGCCATGAAAACTATGTTCATTGATGTGGGTATGATGAGAGGAGGGGGAAGGATGATTTAGACTGTCACCAGTGGTTTTGACCACACAGTGGGTTGGCCCCACTTTACATGTGACTAACTCTCAGTGGTTTTGACCACCAGTGGTTTGGTACCACATATTGCTATTTTGTGACTCGCCCCAGTGGTTTGGTACCACAGTGGGTTGGCCCCACAGAAATTATTATACGGGATTGTCATCAGTGGTTTTGACCACATTATTGGTTGGTCCCATAGATACTATTGTGACTACGGTCACCAGTGGTTTTGACCACACCGATATTATTTGTGACTACAGTCACTAGTGGTTTTGACCACCAGTGGTTTTGACCACCAGTGGTTTTGACCACACGGGTAGAAAAGGAGTATGGATGGTTAGGTTCGGGTTGCATGACTTGCATGTTGGCTTATGAAATTGTGTAAGAGCATTGATATTCTCGGGTTGGGGACTTATACACTGAGTCTCGGTGACTCACCCCTTCTTTTACATGTTTCAGGTGACTCGTAGATCGCGGATGTGGAGCCGGGACAGACTCGAGGTGGCCATGCTCATTGCTTTGGGTTTTGATTTAAATTATAATCTGGATTTTGCTTTACTCGTAATTTGGTTTTCGGGTTGTAATAAGGCCATTAACTTTCACTTTGAAGTTTATCTATCTGCTTAAATTATCACAGAAATGTTTGCATAAGTTAAACAAAGCGACATGCCTAAATAACCTTTAAAATGGAAGTTTTCTAAAATTCACAACTTATCGGGTTTTTTAAAACTTTACCATCGGGTAACGACAAACAAGTAGCATCAATAGGTTAACTCGGTTTTCTTAAAAACTGCAAAAGGTTTGACAACTGGGCTAAAAGTGTTTCGGATTTTCAATAAAAACCAATGGTTTTCTTCTAATAAGAAACTACACACAACTTTCCAAACCATGTTTTTACTAAATCAAACAACTTGTTTTAAATAATGACCCCTTCTTTCAAAATTAAATCTACAAACTGTTTTCTTAGAAATCGTTTCTTCCTGTGACATACCAGATTCGATCGTGGTGTGTTCACCGGGTTTGGGGTGTTACAATTGCTGCAAATTCCAAATCATGGGTCGGATAGTTCTTCTCATGAGGTTTGAGTTGGCGCGATGCATAAGCTATAACCTTACCATTCTGCATAAGCACAATACAAGCCCATTCAGATATGCATCAGCATAAACAGTATACTCCATACCAGACTCTGGTTGTGCTAAAACTGGAGCTTCAGTCAATATTGCTTTCAACTTCTCAAAACTTTGATGACACTCATCAGTCCATTCAAACCTTTCTTTCTTTTTCAACAGTCTAGCGAGAGGAGTTTTCAACATTGAAAAGCCTTTCACAAACCTTCTGTAATAGCCTGCTAGCTCCAAAAACTTGCAAAATTTAGTAACATTTTTAGGCGGATTCCATTCAAGTATTGCTTTCACCTTATCATGATCTACTTTAATACCTTCAGTAGAGATCACATGGCCCCAAAAATGTACTTCTCTTAGCTAGAATTCAAATTAACTGAACTTGGCATATGAATGATTTTCACATAATGTTCTCAACACAATTCTCAAATGTTCCTCATGATTAGCTTCATTCTTAGAGTAAACCAAAATATTATAAATAAAAACCACCACAAACTGATCCAAATATTGTTGAAACAATGTATTCATCAAGTCTATGAATACTACAGGCGCATTAGTTAAAACAAAGGGCATTACTAAAAATTCATAATGGTCATACCTTGATCAAAAGGCAGTTTAAGGCACATCATCACCTCTGATCTTCACTTGATAACATCCAGATCTCAAATCAATCTTAAATAAAATTGTAGCCCCGCACAACTGATCAAACAAATCTTCATTTTTAGGCAAAGGATACTTATCCGGCTGACGATAACCTATACATAGGCGCAATGTTCCATCTTTCTTCTATACAAACAAAATTGGCACACCCCATGGTGACACGCTCAGTCTTATAAATCTTTTATCCAATAGATCTTACAACTATGCTTTCAACTTTTTCAGTTCTAAGGTGTTATTTTGTAGGGAGTCTAGGAGATAAGTTGTAATATCTGGGATTTAGGGGTTATGCGTTTTAACTTAATTGTATGTGGTAGCATGCCTATGTGTGGTTTGAGTGTGTTTTGGGAGCTTCGGGAATTTTAGAATGTAGGAGAATGCCTTAGAAAAATATTAGATTTTTAATTCTTAAAAAGGGAGCTAGTCAAGATAGGCCTTAAGAAATTTTATTGGAGGTTTTAGACATAAGAATTCAGTTGGCAAAGTGGCAAGGGAGGGGCCACTTAGGGCCTTGGAAAGTGACGCCACAAGTAGTGTGAGGGGGGCTTAGGTTCGAATCCCATGGATGGCAATTAGGTGACTTTTATTTTTACATTTGTATGGCATGTATTGGTCAAACTTTAATTAAGGTAAGGTTGGACTTTTTCATTTATGGTTAGTAGACTTAAGGTTATGGTAAGCATGAATAAGGGATAGAATTGCTTGATTGTGGGGATAGAATTTCTTAAACTTTGGGAAAGTAGAGGATTACAAGGCAAGTATCAAGGTGGATGTTTTGGAAATTATTTCATGGCCATTTTGACCATGAACTTGGACGGTTTTATGGATTAGGGGGGTGGCCAAAATTTTGAAGGCTTTTGGATGAGTTAGGAGTTAGTTGTGCACATCTTTCTTTTAGTCATTTTGTGTCACACAAAGCATTTCTCTCTAATATTCCTCCTCTTAGCCGAATGTATATTAGACAAAAGGTAAACCTTTTTCTTTTCTTTTGGTCATTTGAGTTTTGACCATTTCAGTTTTGAGTTGTCCTTTTTCTCCAAATCATATCTTCTTTTCTCTCTTCTTTGTGACCGAAACCAAATAGCCATTTTAGACCATTTCTTTTCAACTCTTCTTTTCTCTTCATAACTCTCAATAGCCGAACCTCTATTGAACCTCCCCAAATTTCTTTGTTTCACTTTTCTTCTTCAAAGCCGAAAATATCATAGGCCGAAATCTGCTCCAATCGATTCTCTATAGTGGGTAAGAGATTTCTTTTAATCGTTTTTCTTTTACCTCTCTTGGTTGTCGAAAGTTAAATATCTTACTCCATTCTCTCTGTTATGGCCGAACCCATGAAAGGTGATATCGGGATTTCTGTAGGCTAACGTTAAAGGAGTAGAGATCTTTCGGGATTGGAGTGATCAAGGTAAGCAAGGAATATTGTGGGGCCGAAGGCCATTTCATGTGTTCTTTTGGGTTGAGCCGAATCTAACATAGTTGTGTAGGAGGGAGTTCAACAAATCGCAAGGTGCAAATTGTGTAGGCTACGGGGTTCGGGTTTAGGCGATTTTTGCTTATAAGGTGTGTAGTTATCGCACTGCTCTCTTGTTGTTTGTATGTGTTGTTATATATATGTGTATATGATATGTGTGGTGGCCGGAAATATGGCTAAGATGGTGACTACCCATGGTGGGTAATCGGTTAATCAGGTCAGTATTTAATGATATTAATCTACCTGTAATTTATGTGTAAAATTGTGGTAAGCATGTGATGTATACTCATCTTAAAATTGTTTTGTCATGATATATATATATATATATATATATATATATATGCATGGGGATTGGGATATGACTATTGAAGGACAGGGTGTACATTTATGTACGTGGTCTGATGTTAGCCTTGAGCTACATTGGCGCTTGATGTTGGCTATGTGCTTCATCAAGGTGGGGTGTTGGCTATGTGCCACATCGTGGGTGGATGATAGCTGTGTACATCACCGTGGATTGAGGATGACCTTGAGTCACCTCGTGGATACAGATATGTGGGGTCACTTAGGTGATCGGTGGCTATGCCACGGCCTTGCGCAGCAGGTCTGCCAAGGCGGTGTGTAGGGTTGGAGGGCGATTTAGTAATCCCCTGGTGTGTGCGGCAGGTACGGGGGTGTGTAGCGGATGGACTCTAGGTTGGGTTGGGATTCATTTTGCATGATTGATTATGTGGACTGTGTGGATGTGGGCCAAGCCCATTTGTGGAGGCATGTGAAATAATTACACACTGAGTCGGTTTGACTCACCCTATTTTTCCAAAAACAATGCAGGTGATACATGATTCTTGGACCAGGCTGGAGCGGATACGAGGTGGCCATGCAGAAGATGTTTTATTTGTTTTAAACATTTTATATTTTAGTACTTTTGGGTAAATCATTATTGTAATAAGGCCATTTAAAGTATTTTGGGGATTTTATTATGTTTCCGATGGATTAATTATCGAGCTAATAACTGGGAATGTTTTCTTTCAAACAATTCATATCTTAGAAACTTATATTAAAGTTTTAATTCCGGGAATTTGTAACAACTTAGTTTTATTTAGAATTTTAAATATACCATGTTTTATAAATGACAGAAAATTATTAAGTTTTCACCTTTATGTTAAATTCTTCTCAAACTTTTTCCGCAGTAGCCTTCTAAATTCGGCCGCGATGTTTGGGCCGGGTTTGGGGTGTTACAATTTGGTATCAGAGCCTGGTTCAAAACTCGGCTTTGAGGGTTTTTGGGCCAAAAACATTTTTTTCAAAGATGGGCTTTTCAAAAACATAGACTTTCATGAACTATTTCAGGTTTATTCTGGCATGGCACCTGTATCTCCGGCCCGAAGTCCACCAGGTAAGTACCCCTAACAACTGAAGTGATTGGTATGTGAAACTTTATGCGCATTATGGGATCGTAGATTAGTAGATTAGGAGTTATTGAACCCTAGGGCTAGCTTACTCCAACACAAGATACATAAGACTTAAATACAACCAAACATACCTGTGAGTAAGTCACCGAGTTAGGGTGTGGCAACAGTTGAGCGCATGTCTAGGATTGGATTCGGTGGGAGCTTGGTATTTAAGCAGTCCTAGTGACTCACCTCCTCTTCACTCGAATCCTACCTGGTGCGTAGTGACGGTTCACCCTAACCAAGAGGACCTATTCACCGACTTAACCCGATAATTAAAACCCGAAAGGGACTAGTTACACTATTTTGTAAAAACTACCTTAAGATTTGAAAATGACCAGAATATCCCGGTTTAAAAAAAAAAAATTCTAAATTACCCCTGATTTACAAAATTACCGAAATAACCCCGATTTCTGAAATTTCCGCAATGCCTTTGATTTCGAAAAAAATTTCAAAATAACCTTGAGTTTTGAAAAATCTGGAATGCCTTTGATTTATAAAGATATTTTTTTACCCTGATTTATTACTAAAATACCCCTATAGGATGAATTACGAAAATACCCCTGGGTTGGGAACGGCAAAATGCCCAAAGTAGTGTAGTGGATTTTGTTGATGACTGAATGTGACTCTTAGAATTAGAGTAGAAAACTTGAGATGAAAACTTTGGTTGATCGAAAGAACTACTACTAAAAACTTCTTTACATAAAATTGTTCGCGGATAATCAGTGGAACAAAATACTAATGCATAAAATTTCTTAAATCAGATTAAATCGCGATAGTAGACATGAGTTCTAGGGGACGTGGTCGTCGTGGATGCGGCAGAGGCAGAATGGCTGTGTCGGAACCAGTTGGGTCTGGTCAGGGTTCCAAGAGTTAGTTAGAAAGTACATTAGTTTTATTAAGATCAGAGTGCACAGCAAAAGCGTAGTGTGGTGAGTGAGGATGCACGACTGTTAGTTAGTTGGTAATTTCGAGGTCGAAATTATTTTTAAGAGGGGTAGAATTGTAATATCCGGGATTTAGGGGTTATGCGTTTTAACTTAATTGTATGTGGTAGCGTGCCTATGTGTGGTTTGAGTGTGTTTTGGGAGCTTCGGGAATTTTAGAATGAAGGAGAATGCCTTAGAAAAATATTAGATTTTTAATTCTTAAAAAGGGAGCTAGTCAAGATAGGCCTTAAGAAATTTTGTTGGAGGTTTTAGACATAATAATTCAGTTGGCAAAGTGGCAAGGGAGGCGCCACTTAGGGCCTTGGAAAGTGACACCACAAGCAGTGTGAGGGGGGCTTAGGTTCGAATCCCATGGATGGCAATTAGGTGACTTTTATTTTTGCATTTGTATGGCATCTGTTGGTCAAACTTTAATTAAGGTAAGGTTGGACTTTTTCATTTATGGTTAGTAGACTTAAGGTTATGGTAAGCATGAATAAGGGATAGAATTGCTTGATTGTGGGGATAGAATTTCTTAAACTTTGGGAAAGTAGAGGATTACAAGGCATGTATCAACGTGGATGTTTTGGAAATTATTTCATGGCCATTTTGACCATGAACTTGGACGGTTTTATGGATTAGGGGGGTGGCCAAAATTTTGAAGGCTTTTGGATGAGTTAGGAGTTAGTTGTGCACATCTTTCTTTTAGTCATTTTGTGTCACACAAAGCATTTTTCTCTAATATTCCTCCTCTTAGCCGAATGTATATTAGACAAAAGGTAAACCTTTTTCTTTTCTTTTAGTCATTTGAGTTTTGACCATTTCGGTTTTGAGTTGTCCTTTTTCTCCAAATCATATCTTCTTTTCTCTCTTCTTTGTGACCGAAACCAAATAGCCATTTTAGACCATTTCTTTTCAACTCTTCTTTTCTCTTCATAACTCTCAATAGCCGAACCTCTATTGAACCTCCCCAAATTTCTTTATTTCACTTTTCTTCTTCAAAGTCGAAAATATCATAGGCCGGAATCTTCTCCAATCGATTCTCTATAGTGGGTAAGAGATTTCTTTTAATCGTTTTTCTTTTATCTCTCTTGGTTGTCGAAAGTTAAAGATCTAACTCCATTCTCTCTGTTATGGCCGAACCCATGAAAGGTGATATCGGGATTTCTGTAGGCTAACGTTAAAGGAGTAGATATCTTTCGGGATTGGAGTGATCAAGGTAAGCAAGGAATATTGTGGGGCCGAATTTCATGTGTTCTTTTGGGTTGAGCCGAATCTAACATAGTTGTGTAGGAGGGAGTTCAACAAATCGCAAGGTGCAAATTGTGTAGGCTACGGGGTTCGGGTTTAGGCGATTTTTGCTTATAAGGTGTGTAGTTATCGCACTGCTCTCTTGTTGTTTGTATGTGTTGTTATATATATGTGTATATGATATGTGTGGTGGCCGAAAATATGGCTAAGATGGTGACTACCCATGGTGGGTAATCGGTTAATCAGGTCAGTATTTAATGATATTAATCTACCTGTGATTTATGTGTAAAATTGTGGTAAGCATGCGATGTATACTCATCTTAAAATTGTTTTGTCATGATATATATATATATATATATATATATGCATGGGGATTGGGATATGACTATTGAAGGACAGGGTGTACATTTATGTACGTGGTCTGATGTTAGCCTTGATTATGTACGTTGGGATTCATTTTGCATGATTGATTATGTGGACTGTGTGGATGTGGGCCAAGCCCATTTGTGGAGGCATGTGAAATAATTACACACTGAGTCGGTTTGACTCACCCTATTTTTCCAAAAACAATGTAGGTGATACATGATTCTTGGACCGGGCTGAAGCGGATACGAGGTGGCCATGCAGAAGATGTTTTATTTGTTTTAAACATTTTATATTTTAGTACTTTTGGGTAAATCATTATTGTAATAAGGCCATTTAAAGTATTTTGGGGATTTTATTATGTTTTCGATGGATTAATTATCGAGCTAATAACTGGGAATGTTTTCTTTCAAACAATTCATATCTTAGAAACTTATATTAAAGTTTTAATTCCGGGAATTTGTAATAACTTATTTTATTTAGAATTTTAAATATACCATGTTTTATAAATGACGGAAAATTATTAAGTTTTCACCTTTATGTTAAATTCTTTTCAAACTTTTTCCTCAGTAGCCTTCTAAATTTGGCCGTGGTGTTTGGGCCGGGTTTGGGGTGTTACATAGGTGTTGTACGAGGTTCAAGTTCAATTGAAAACTCTACTTCTCTTTCAGGTGGCATCCTTGGAAGTTGTCCTGGAAACACATCTGGAAATTCTCTTACCACTAGAACTTGACTAATATCCTTTCTTGACTCAAATGAATCCATAATGTATGCCAAATAAGCACCTACGCCCTTAACTATTTTCTAGTGGATACAACAAAAATTATTTTGTTCACCAAAACAGTCTGTACATCAGGCATTAATACTTCCTTACCCTTAGAAGTCAATAGATGCACACCTCTAGCACGATAGTATATAATAGCATTATGTCTAGTGATTCAATCCAATTCCAAGATAGCATCAAACTCATGGAAACGTAGTAACAACAATTCTGTCAAGAAAGCATATTCACCAAACACCAACGGGCAATTCTCTATCATTTTATTAACCACAGTACTTTGACCCAATGGATTACTTACTAACACATTCATCAGAATATAAAAATTCAAGCCTTAAACCCTTTACAACCTTAGTACAAATATAAGTAGGAGTGGATCCTGGATCTATCAACGCATAAATATTGTTTCTGGGGGAAGAAAATTTACCTGTTATAACTTCTGGTAGATCAACATCTTTCTTTGCTTTCATTACATACGCTCGGACGGACACTTTAGAACTTGGCTTACTAAAATTTTTCATTGGTTCTCCCTGCACTGAGCTAGACTTTGCTACCACTCCAGATTTGGTCTCTTGCTCAAACTTCTGAGGCCTATGAACAGACTGCTCTATGCTTGCTTCTATCTTGGAGGGACAATCCTTAACCAAATGTTCCTTTGATCCACATCCAAAACATGCCCCAGAACGTCTCTAACATTCTCCTCCATGGCTTCTGCCACAATGTTCACAGTGAATATTTTTCATTACTCTAGACCCTTCAAAGCTTTCCATAGAAATAGTTAATCTACTAATTCCTTCACGCCTAAAACCCGTAGACTATGAATCTCTTCTTGAAGTTGAAAAGGTTTGATCTCTAGGCTTATTAAAACTTGTTGGAGGTGGAGGGCCAGACATTCTTCTTTTCATCCTTTCTCTTTTAAAGTTTCTTCTCTTGTCTCTAATAGTTGTTTCCATCTTATGAGTTTTGGCTGCCATAGCTGCTAAAATCTTACAATCAGAAGTTATTACCAGAGCATGAATTTCATCTCTTAATCTCAACTCAAACTTATCACACATTTCCTTCTTTGGCCAGAACATGCTTTTAGCATATCTAATCAGTCTAACAAATTCCCATTCATATTCCATCACAGACATCCTTCATTGCCTAAGATACAAAAATTCTTTCTTTATCTGGTTCACATACCTTTCTTTAAATCCATAGAAATAACATTCTTGTTTTCCACCACTAATAAATGTTTTCCACCACTGATAGGCTTCTCCTTCCAAAAATGAAATAGCACACAAGAAATTATCTTCAATTGTACATTTCAGTACCTTTATCACCCTACAAACTCGAGACAACCATTGCTCAGCCACAGTGGGATCATCACCTTTATCACCCATAAATTCTTTAGCACCCCTCTTATGAATTTCTTTCATAAGGTTTCCTTTTGGTGGAGTCACAATAGGTACTAGTGGTGTAGGTTGTGATGGGCGAACCACTTATGGTTGCAGTTGCTGAGGCTGTTGAGGTTAGGGCGCTTGAGTATTCCCCATAAACTGGTCAAACATATGTGTCATCGTCGTAAAGAAAACATTCCTGAAAGCATTTCCAGCTACTTCCAAGCCAACTGTAGGTGCTTGTTTTGGAACAAGAGGCACATGACTTTCACTTTCTTCTTCGGTCTACTCTCTAGATCCATCAAATATCTTTTTCAAAGCTACAAGAAAATTTAGGTTAGTTTAACACACTCAGGGACTAAGCCAGAGGCGTATCATGCAATGGATCGTGACTCAGCCTTTGGTTTTTCGAGAATTTTCTTAACCTTAGCTCTAATACCAAACTTTTAACACACCAAACCCGACCCTATAATAGGATCTAGTATGGTGTGTCACAACTTAAAATCAAACTAACTTTTAAACATTTTGGCGAAAGCTTTATTTACTTCTTACAAAGTTATATATAAAACAATATTAGTTGTTATTTTACAAAGGTTTGAATGAAAACATCAATAGTTTAAAAATATTCCATATAGCGTATAAGTTCAAATACAATAACTTCATTAAACAAAATGTATTAATTTAAAACCAACTATTAATACTTCATGGCAATCTCATAAAAACAGAGTCTTATAAAAATAGAAGTTCTTTGTACAAATCATCTCCAAATACACTTATGTGCCACTCCCATGAGTCATGCATGATACGAAATAAAACAGTCAGCTCATAATAGTACAAGCACTCCAGCGTAGTCCTTCAAACAAAACCTTCCTTCAGTCAGCAAGCCTGAGAAGGAGAAGGTAACAAAGTAAGTTCATACAAACTTATTGAGTTCCAAAGAGAAATGAGACATAACATTACTAATAGTACATCTAAACCTTTCTGAAAGATTTACAATTCACATAGTATGCCTAATGACGTATACAGAACATAGACAGACTTAGTATGGCAACTTACTTATCACTTGGGCGTATACTATACGCCAGCTCAACAAAACTCAGACAAATCCGTTCTCATGCCAACCACGTACCCAAAATTCAAAATCAGAAGCATAACATTCAATCTTATCTATATGCATTCTCTCCCTTAACTCCCCATATCATTTCCATTCAGAATTGCATGTTTTCTCGTGATCTATCAATCCAGTTTGCAATATGTCTTCCCTACCAAAGGCTACACAAACATATCTCCTCATCTCCATCACCTCATATCATTTCATATCATATCATATCATATCATCCATATCAAAAGCATATGGTAGTGGCTTAAGCATGAAGAATGGGGCTTATTTTATATCATTGATAGAATACACTCAGACTGAAGACTTTGTATAACCATTACCCACACAACATCTTTCATCCATTATAGAGGAGGATTACTTACCGTACACGATTTTAAAATAAAGAAAATTACAATACGTGGAAGTAATAAGGAACTCACCAGAAACTTTAAGTCAAGTCTATAAAGCAAGTCATTTGTCTTTATCACTTGGACCTTTGTTAACTTCTTGAGCTAAAATCAAGATAATTAAACATATCAGACCATCATTCTGTTACTACAAATCTCCAGCGAGGAAAATCTCAAACACACGAACGAAACTCGAACAGAAAAAGAATAAATAGGATAAGGCTCAATGAGTGTATCAAGCCACTGTCTTTAACATTATATTTTCCCCCACCTATCTTCGGTGTGTAAACGGGTTTCAAGCAAATTAACCTCGAGGATACAATAAAGCCAATGACTATTTGCATTTTGCACTGACGAGAATAGTCCACTAAGCACTGAGTAATATATAACAAGAAACTCAATTTCTACAAAGAATTTCTGCAATAAATATTTATAGAACAATCTAATAATATTAGAAAATGGGGAAGGATAGAAAGAACATTTGGAACTTGTTAGTGTGATTTCCAAATGAAATCTCATTCCTATTTATAGGAATTTTCATGTCTCTTCATAGAGACATCTTTCAATAGGTGTCTTTATGAATAAATAAATAATAATACTTATTCATTTAATTTTATAACTATTCAAGTAATATTGTTTGAATAGTTATAATTCTTTTTCAAAAATCAAATGATATAACTTTTGACCAATGATCAAAAGATTTATCTTTTGATTAATTACACCCATTCATTTATAGTTATTGGGATACTATAAATATTTGAAAATGTTCTAACAATCTCCCCCCATTTTTAAAACATTTTAGATTTTGATATTCTTGGAAATCAATTTGCATAAATAAAGGTGTTTTACGATTGAACCTTCACTTAGTGAAAATATGTTAAATTTAATCAAAATTGTATGGTAGACTAAGCTTTGAACCAACTATTCCATTTGACTAACCAAACACATCTCACACAATGATTTCAACATCGGTCAATGCATAGTATCTCGGGACATTATTATGGCCATGTGTTTGTGTCCTTTTTTCATAAGTGCAATCAAAGCCAAGCCCTTGAGCTCCTAGAAGCGACCACATTTCCACTCACATAGGTAGATCCCATCAAGAGTGTTCCCATACTAATGATGTACATTACTATCATGGGTTACAGGTCCATTAAGAGTACATTACTATCATTCCCTTATCATTACGGGTACCTAGCACTTTAATCTTAGGATGGATTTATTTATAGTGCTAACAGTCACATACTAATGATGTACTTTGTCTCATTGAACTCAAGACTTGACGTTATACCAAGCGTTGAGTTGAGTTTCCATCATGGGTGACTTTAATTAATGGGCTTAAGTCCCATCCTTTTTTATGTCCTTTTTACTACATCTCTAGCAAGACTTTTTGTCAAAGAATCCGTGATAAACCATAATTCACTCATATTTTAACCCCATCCTTGGCTTATTTTTGGATGAATTTTTATTAGATTTGATGAATCCGATGCTCCTAATCCTTTAATTTCATATTTTATACTCAAGAGAGCTTAGGGAGTCGAAAAGATCAATAAACGGGCCAAAAAGGAGCAAAATGGGCCTACCTAGGAAATCAGCATGGCTTGGACCATTGAACACGACCGTGTGTTACGAGCAGGATTAAACACGGCCTGGAATGTCGCACATGGGTAGACCACACGGCCGTGTATGGCAAGCAGAAGCGAGCACGACCTAAGGCCATCGAACAGGGGCATGTCACACGGGCGTGTCCCTGTCGATCCTAGGTTTAATCCTATTCTGAAAAGGTTGCTTGTGGGCCAAGAAAGGCATTCCAAAACCTATATAAACACCCTAGGGGGTAACCTAAAAGAGGACACCGAGTAGAAGGCAGAAAATACTCGAAGACAGCCGTCGAGAGTAGCTTAGGAGAAGGATCTCCATCAAGACTGAAGATCTCCTATCAATTTCTCTTGAAGTTTTTTGGGTTTTCTTATGTTTTCTTGTTTTTCCTATTTTAAGATGTTTCCCTCTATCATTATGAACTAAACCTCTCAAATACTTGAGGGGATGAAACCTAACACAGATCTTATTATTATTTGATTTATAAGATAAATACTTGTTCTTATTCTTAATTGTGAGTTTTTATTCTTGTTTTGATAAATCAGGTTATTGATTCAAGTCGAATGTGCTTATTCAGGGGAGTAAAAGTCCCTATTTAAGAGTAGATCAACACAATTAAGCGGAGTTGATTGCAATCCTAGAAATAGGTCGACATAAATCTGCCGAATTAGGGTCAAATCTAATAAGGGAATCCATAGATCGAGTTAATGCGACAATAGGGGTTTTAAGTAGAAAGAGATTTCAATTAATCAACCTAGAGTTAGTTGTTTTTAGTCTTGAAAGAGATATTAACATGAATCAGGGATTTCTACAGATTAAGTCAAGTGAATAAATCGTATGAATCAAAAGTAATAAGTGAAGTCTAGGTGGATTCTTCCTTAGGTATTGCCTTTATCATATAAGTTGTCTAAAAGTATTTTCTTAATTATTTCTTTGTTGTGTTTTTAATTAGTTTTAGTTTAAAAAGAAACCACTACAATTCTTAGGCTAGATAATAAAAAGATAGTAATTACAAGTACTCTTGGTCCTTGTGGATACGATATTACCCGTCTTACTATAACTATACTATTGAACGATAGGTGCGCTTGCCATTAGTGTGATCATGGTTAGTTTTAGACCACATCAAGTGTTGGCGCCGTTGCTGGGGATTAAGATATTAGGAACACTAAATTTTTATTACTTTATCCATTCTTATTTCTATTTTTAGTTTACTAACTTCTTTCTTTTCTTTGCTTCTGGCAGGAACATTTAGTTTATGACTAGAAGGAACCCGTCAGGACCATTACTTTTTAACAGTGAGATTGAAAGTACAGCTCGTAGAAACCAAAGAGAAATAAGGCAAAGTCTACAATAAATAGAGGAAGAGCAAGAGGACGAAACCAATACTACCGAAGAGATGGAGGATAATAATAAGCTACCTCCTATGGTTGCCGCAAATCCGGTGAATCAAAATCCTACTCCTTGTACTATGTATGATTATGCTAAACCTAAATTAATAGGAACCGAATCAAGTATTGTTAGACCTGCTATTGCTGCAAATAATTTTGAACTGAAACCTAACACTATACAGATGATTCAGCAATTTGTTCAGTTTGATGGTTTGCAGGATGAGGATCCAAACAATCACTTGGCAAATTTTTTGGAATTCTGCGACACTTTCAAAATTAATGGCATTTCTGATGATGCCATTCACCTTCGGTTGTTTCCTTTCTCGTTGAGGAACAAAGCTAAACAGTGGTTGAACTCGTTACCACGAGGATCAATCACTACATGGGACCAAATGACCGAAAAATTTTTACTTAAATATTTTCCGCCGGCTAAAATGGCTAAGTTGAGGAAAGATATTTCTTCTTTTGTGCAGATGGCACAAGAAACACTCTACTAAGGAGATGCCCTCACCATGGGTTACCTTTGTGGCTACAGGTTCAAACCTTTTACAATGGTGTGAACCCCTCAACTAAACAGTTGATTGATTTAGCCACTGGTGGAACCTTAAATAACAAGACCCCTGAAGTGGCTTATGAGTTTATAGAGGAGATGGCATTGAATAACTATCAGTGGCAAGTTTTGAGGACAAAGCCAACAAAAGTCGCCAGTGTTTTCAACCTCAACGCAGTAACCATGCTATCAAACCAGGTAGAACTTTTAAGCAAAAAGATTGATGGTTTGTGTGGTTCTTCGCAGGTACATCCAGTGATGCAGTGTGATACAAATGGAGGAGGGACGAACAATACAGAATACCCACCCTACAACCCTGGCATAGAAAGCGAACAGATGAACTATATGGGTAACAACTCTAGACCTCAAAATAACCCTTATAGTAACACTTACAATCTAGGTTGGAGGAACCACCTAAACTTCTCATGGGGTGGTCAAGGAAATCAAAGACAACAACCCCCTCTAGGCTTTCAACAACAACCTTACCCATAAGAGAAGAAGCCGAATCTTGAGGAGATGCTAATAAAATTCATCGCGGTGTCAGAAACTCGTTTCCAAAACACTGAAACAATGCTCCAAAATCAGCAAGCATTGATTCAAGGGCTCGAGAACCAATTAGAACAACTTGCTAAGCTCATATCTGAACGGCCACAAGGCAGCTTGCCAAGCAACACTAAAACTAACCCAAAGGAGCAATTTCATGCCATTACTGCTCACAATAGTAAAGGGTTAGATGAACCAAAATGGAGGCAAGGGAATGTGGTAGAGGAAGGTAAGGTTGAGATAAGCCATGATAAACCAAAATTGGTAAGTACGGAATACCAACCTCGTGTGCCATATCCCAATGCGACAAAGAAAGACCGCACAGATGAACAATTCGGTAAATTTCTTAAACTTTTTAAAAAATTATATATTAACTTACCGTTTATTGAAGTTCTTTCGTAGATGCCCAATTCGAAAAAAATTTTAAAAGAGCTTTTGACAAATAAAAGGAAGCTAGACAACACGTCGCATGTGGAGCTAAATGCAATGTGCTCCGCAATTTTACAAAATAAACTACCTCAAAAGTTAAAAGATCCAAGGAGTTTTACAATTCCTTGCTTAATTGGTGGCTTATCTGTTAATAATGCTTTAGCTGATTTAGGGGCAAGCATCAATGTTATGCCTTATAAAATGTTTAAACAGCTAGGTCTTCGGAAACCCAAATAAACTAGGATGAGCACTCAATTGGCTAACAAAACTATTAGAGTTCCTAGGGGTATAATTGAAGATGTACTAGTAAAATTTGATAAATTCATATTCCCAGTAGACTTTATTGTTTTAGACATGGATGAGAATAGTAATGTTCCTTTAATTTAGGAAGACCCTTTTTAGCAACTGCGAAAACTAGAATTGATGTTGGTACAGGTGAACTCACACTTCGTGTAGGTGACAAAACGATCACTCTTTAGGCTCGTGACTCAGCTAGGACATCGAGTAATAAAGGTGAGAACATAAATTCTATTAATAACCATTTGGTTCAACCCTCTTTTCAGGAAGCACCACGAAAATACTCAACTGAGCCACATCCTAGACCTCGTGCCAATAACGAAATAACTCATGAGGAGCGAAGGCTTCAAATCAATGAATTAGATGAATGGCGAACACACGTCAAAGAAAACCCGAGGCAACTCCATAACGAACTTAAAGATGAATCAAACTACTTCAAGGTTGGAGATCGAGTTCTAATGGATAATACAGATCCTCGTGTTGCCACTTCTGAACCTAATGGAATAACTCCTTTCACAGTACTTAATACTTTCCCATACGGTACAGTTGAGGTAACTCATTCTCAATTTGGCACCTTCAAGGTAAATCGTACTCGTCTAAAACCTTATTTTAATACAATTGATAGCAAGAATGAGGAGTTTCAACACCTCAAACCACCATGATTATGCGAATGAAAGGTAAGTCTAGCTTAAGACTTTAAACGAGTGCTTCTCGGGAGGCAACCCGAGCACTAACTTCACTAATACCGTTATTTTTAATTTTGTTTTAGCAGCTAACTAAAAACTAACCAATTTAATAGGCCCAGTCTCCCCGTGCGCGACCACTTTACATAAGTTCATGCTGGCCGCTTTATTGACTCGACAAGACAAGGACCTTTGAGTCATTCATTTTTTCTTTTTCTTTTATTTTCATTTTTAACTTATTTTCCTTTATCTTTCTTGTCTTTAATTTATATTAGTATATTTTGATTTCTTTAATTTAGGTTCAAGGGGCTATTACGGAACGACCACACCACCACTGGAGTATCCACCACCCCTGCCCAACTTTACACAGTTTCTTTTCTTTGACTCCATCCAAAATTCAAGAAGTTTCACTTCTCTCCTTCTCTTATGATCTTCTTACTATATTGTCATTATTTATCTTTGTACATTGAGGACAATGTACATCTTAAGTGTGGGGATGTTATTGATTTCATTACCAGAAAATCCCTGAATTTAGTCTTGTTCTTAAGTAAATTTTCTCATATTAATAATTAGAATGAAACTTCTTTTGACTTATGATTTTTATTGATATTTTTTGGATTAAGTCATAAGTAATTGTGCATTGATGGCTTAAACTTTGAGGTATTAGAGAATCAAACTGATAAAGTCTATTTTCAGAATTAAAAATTTATTAGGTTGTTTCCCTAAATTTGAATATTACTTTGAAGTTTGAAATTTGCAAGGTTGACATAAAAAAATCATAATTTTTGTGAGATTTTGAGCCTTTTAGAGCATATTCTTTTCTTGCTCACTTTAATGATTATGAGTGTGTCAACATTGATTTGTTATTTTAGAACTTGCTTCGATTATACATGTCGAGACCACACCCTTGATTTGATATACTGAGATGATAAAAGCACCTAGGATTTAACCCACTTACTCTATAAAAAGCCTACCCTCATAATTAATCCATAGTGAACCCTTTTTAGCCTAATAAACCGTTTCTTGACTCACCCATTAATATTAACCCAAAACCAAATTTTTACTTCCCTTAATCTTTTTACGTCCCTTTTGTCGAGATTTGATTTGATTAGTTGCCTATCTATATTCTTTTACTTGTTCTTATTCTTAAAAAAATTAAAGTATATTCATTATTAGTTCTATGTTTTATAAGCTTAAACGGTTAATTTCACGTCCTTAGCAGAAGCTCGTATTATTAGTAATAAGTTTTCAATCGATATAGTTATTCAGTATTAGTTCATCTTTTCTAGTCAGGTAATTTGTCAATTCAATCTCGATTCTAACCCTCTAATTCAGCCTTTATCCACACGTTTAACCTAAGCTCCATTACAACCCTTTTAAGACCTTTTGATTTGTGTATCATCTCATTTTATAGTTGTGGATATTTGATTTTCATGCAAGCCTATGGGATTAACTTTTCATGCTTGACTTTTGAGTGCTTAATATGAACCATAAACACTTTGAGTGATTTGAGTGAATCCATAATGAGGATGTCAATTCTTGTCGATTTTGAATCAGATGTAATTATTTAGGTAAAGGGAAACACCTATGTTTTCGGGCTATAAAAATTTATGACTTAGATTGTTTAAATCTTTAGGACTCTTTTAGTTAAATTATCAATGTATGAACTATCTATGAATTATGATGAGACATTATTGATGAGGATTATAAATTGAGGAAGTTAATTTTAATTGTGGGTTGAGGATTTTGCTTGAGGACAAGCAAATGCTTAAGTGTGGGGATATTTGATAAATCATAATTGACACATATTTTAACCCCATGCTTGGCTTATTTTTGGATGAATTTTTATTAGATTTGATGAATTCAGTGCTCCTAATCCTTTAATTTCATGTTTTATACTCAAGAGAGCTCAGGGAGTCGAAAAGATCAAGAAACGGGCCAAAAATGAGCAAAATGGGCCTACCTAGGAAATCAACATGGTCTGGACCATTGAACACGACCGTGTGATACGAGCAGGATTAAACACGGCCTGGAATGTCATACACGGGTAGACTACACGGCCGTGTATGGCGAGCAGAAGCGAGCACGGCCTAAGGCCATCGAACACGGGCGTGTCACATGAGCGTGTCCCTGCCGATCCTAGGTTTAATCCTATTCGGAAAAGGTTGCTTGTGGGCCAAGAAAGGAGTTCCAAAGCCTATATAAACACCATAAGGGGTAACCTAAAAGAAGACGCTGAGTAGAAGGCAGAAAATACTCGAAGACAACCGTCGAGAGCAGCTTAGGAGAAGGATCTCCATCAAGACTAAAGATCTCCTATCAATTTCTCTTGAAGTTTTTTGGGTTTTCTTATGTTTTGTTGTTTTTCCTATTTTAAGATGTTTCCCTCTATCATTATGAACTAAACCTCTCAAATACCTGAGGGGATGAAACCTAACACAGATCTTATTATTATTTAATTTATAAGATAAATACTTGTTCTTATTCTTAATTGTGAGTTTTTATTCTTATTTTGATAAATCAGGTTATTGATTCAAGTCGAATGTGCTTATTCAGTGGAGCAAAAGTCCCTGTTTAAGAGTAGATCAACACAATTAAGCGGAGTTGATTGTAATCCTAGAAATAGGGCGACATAAATCTGCCGGATTAGAGTCAAATCTAATAAGGGAATCTATAGATCGAGTTAATGCAACAATAGGGGTTTTAAGTAGAAAGAGATTTCAATTAATCAACCTAGAGTCAGTTGTTTTTAGTCTTGAAAGAGATATTAACATGAATTAGGGATTTCTACAGATTAAGTCAAGTGAATAAATCGTATAAATCAAAAGTAATAAGTGAAGTCTAGGTGGATTCTTCCTTAGGTATTGCCTTTATCATATAAGTTGTCTAAAAGTATTTTCTTAATTCTTTCTTTGTCGTGATTTTAATTAGTTTTTGTTTAAAAAGAAACCACTCCAATTCTTAGGCTAGATAATAAAAAGATAGTAATTACTAGTACTCTTTGTCCTTGGGGATACGATGTTACCGGTCTTACCATAACTATACTATTGAACGATAGGTGCGCTTGCCTCTAGTGTGATCATAGATAGTTTTAGACCACATCAATCCGCCAACTTTTCATTTGACCTCACATAATTAATAGTGATCACTCCTGATGCCAATGTGTCTAGACTTTCCATTATATACTTGGCTATATGCCTTTATTAGACTAGCCTCACTATCACAACGGATAGAAATAGGTGAAATTATCTTAGGCAATAAAGGTACATCATAAAGAAAATTTCTTAACCATTTTGCTTCTTTAGATGCAGCAGCTAATGTAATAAATTCTACTGCCATGGTGGAACCAAAAATACATGTTTGTTTGTTGGAACCTCAATAAATGGCTCTTCCACAAAGAATGAAGATCCATCCACTAGTAGATGCATGATCTTTCAAACTTGTAGTCCAACTAGAATCCGAATACCCTTCTAAAACTAGAGGATATCCATTATAACACAATCAATGTTTAATAGTTTTCTTTAAGTACCTAAGTACTTTATTTAAAGCTTGCCAATGCAAACTACTTGGATTACTTGTGTACCTACACAATTTCCCAACAGCATATGCAATATCTGGTCTTGTACAAGTCATTATGTACATAAGACAACCAATTAGACTTTTTATGTCCATGGGTGTAGATGTTGGTATACAGTTGAAAAGATCAAACTTTTTAGGTACCTTTTCAATGTAATGTGATTGTGATAAAGCTATAGTGCTTTCATCTCGGGTTATTTTAATCCCAAGAATAACATCTGCTACACTTGTAACGCCCCAAAACTTAAGTATTTATTTTTTCATGTTTGTATCACAAATATCTACTTGTCTTAGGGGCTAAGTGATTTCGGAGTGTCTGAGAAGTCCTGGGTTCAAGCCTAGGCTTGTGCAAAATTTTGGTTTTTAGCGAATAAAACCCTTGCCTTTAGTTAGTAGGCTTTTAAATAATGCTGGGTAAAGCATGACATAAGGAGCTTGCTGGTCTAGGGGGTAAGTGGTGTGTTACCTATGCACTGAAGTGGTTGAGCTGAATTCGAATTTAATGGTTGAAGGGAGGTGTGATCAAGTGGAGAGATTTAAGGAGGGATTTTAGGAGGAAATCAAGGAAGTAAGGGGAGAGGTAGAAGTGTGCCGAAAGTGGACTTTGGCACTCAAGAATTTGGCTAGTGGTGGATTCTCAATTTCGGTTTTTCTTGGTGAGTGTTGTGCTCTCTGCCAAAATTTCTTTTCCCCATTTTCGATTTTTGCATTGTTTTCTCTCTGTAGCCGAATGTGGTAAGGGTGTTTACTCTTTCTTCTGTTGCATTTTTTTGACAATATTTCTCCTTGGCTAAATACATCCTTCTTTTCTTTTCATATCCTCTTTTCTTCTTTCCCCTGTGTTGGCCGAATAAACCTTAGAGCCTCATTCGATTTATTTTCGCTCTTCCCCCTAAACTGATTCCTCTCTTCTCTCTCAAGTGTTGTGCTGCCAATTTTCAGTTCTGATTACTGCCGAAACCAGTCCTCTCTTCTGCCGATCGACTCATTTCTTTTTCACTAAGTGAGTATGGCATTGGAAGTTTCGCCTTTTGAGTTACTAAAGTGGGGTTTTGTTTAATTGTGTTTGATAGCTATAAATTGAAGGTGAAAGGATGTGCAAGTGCCGAACCCATTCTTTATTCAGTTCTTTTGCTCTCCTTCGGTAAGTTCTATAAAAGAATCATCTTTTCACTTTCTTCTTCTGCCTTAGATGTAAACTGATAATAATTGCATGGCAGTTAAGGAAAGACTCTGGAAACTCCTAATCAATCGTTGAAGACTAAGATTTGTAGGGAATCACCGTGGTTCGATTGAAGGTAACGCTACTCTATGAATGGATTGTTGATTTCGGGTTTCTTGATAACCGTAAAGTAGGACTAATGGTGGTGTGTGATTGACCAAATGTAGGTTGGTGAGTGCTTGAGCGACTATTCGTGACGAATCAAAACCAGGTGTGTAAACACTGCCAAATCGTAAATCGGCAAAAGCTGGAAAAAGTATAAAATTTGACACTACACAAACGTGCCCTCGCTCGTGTGGTGAATCGAACGCATAAAACGTGGGCGTTAGGCTGTTGAGGCCACCATGACCGATTTCGTGGTCTTAGGCTGTTTAGGGCCACGTTGGAACGTGTGGGCCCAACAGCCTTATGGGCCCACACGGGTAAATCACATGAACATGTGGAGATTTTTGGGCCAAGCTGTGTAATTAAGATGGCCAAGGCCAATTCTGGGTTGTGGACCACACAGGCGTGTGGGCCCACATGGGCCCGAATTATGGGCCTTGGGCCCATTTGCACTGTTTGACTGTTAAGGTTGCACGGGTCACTCGAGACGCCTGTGGACCTACTGATGGGTCGGTAAGTATACCTAAACCCAAACTAATAAAATGACTGTTCTCGCCTATGGTAAAATGACTGTTATGCCCCTATGTTATGTATGACCGTATATGAGCATGCCATGATATATATGTATGTTGCATCCATGTGTTATATGTTGCATGGGATGGGATTATTATGATTGGAGGAAGTGTACTATACTGGCAGCTCTGTTGCAAATACTGTTTAGTGCCACCACTGTGCTAATTTTTGGAGTGTAGGGATGGGTGGGTGGTTTTATCCCCACATGGAGTGTTGGGCTGGACGGAGTGGAGTGTAGAGGCTGGATGGGTAAGATTTCTGATTGCATGCTTAGACCATTACTGACACTGTTATGGGCTAAGGCCCACACTGATACTGATACTATAATGGGCTAAGGCCCAACTACACTAAACTGTTATTGATTTGGGCTTGGGCCCAGACTGTATGTGCTTAAGGCATGATTGGCTATTTACTTGCATGGGGTTACACACTGTGTTTTCATAAATTCACCTCACTATTTATCTGTACAAGTAATTCACAGTCCTAGACGGATCGGTGCTGCGAGGGATTCGGAGGTTGCCACACAACTGCACCTATTTTTATATTTAAGTTTATTTCCTATAAATTTAATTTGGGTTTTTGTTATGTAATAAGGCCTCTTTAATTTTTAACTTTTAATTTGGGGATTCTACCTATTTTAATTTACATCTGAGTAATGATAGAACGCGGTTTTCCAAAAGATAATTGGTTTCCAAAACACCACGTTTTCGTAACTTATAATAATAGCTTCCGTATCAAACTTGGTTTTAAAGTATAGTAACAAACTAATATGATCAACGTTCTACTAAAATAACTTGAGTTTTAAAAGAACAAGATACCTTAAATTTTTGTTAAAGATACATAAATGAGGTTTAATAATAAGCATGGATTTTCTAAAGAAGCGATATTTCTGAAAAACACTTCAATGTGATATCTCCAGATTCGGCCATAACGTCTGGGCCGGGTTTGGGGTGTTACAACACCCATATCCTTCATAGCAAATTTGTTTGACAAGAATTTCTTTCTTTTTTTCTATTGGTTCCAAATCTGTGCCAAAAATGAGCATGTCATATACATATAAGCAAATTATGACACCTTTTCCATTGTTATATATGCACTTATCGGATTCATTTATTTTATAGCCATTAGCTAAAATAGCCTCGTCAAACTTTTGGTGTCATTTTTTTGGTTCTTTTTTAAGTCCATATAAAAATTTAACAAGCTTACATACCTTATGCTCCTGTCCTGGAACAACAAATCCTTCTGGTTGTTCCATTACACTTCCTCTTCCAATTCACCATTTAAAAATGCTCTCTCGAATGAGAGTGTCACGAGTACTCTCTCGAAACTGAGGCCGTAAAGGGCTAAGTGGGCCCAATGGGCTAGTGGGCCCACATGAGCAAAATCGATGCAAAATTGCCGAATAACTGATACGACTGCGAAGTCCGCAAAACTGAGACTGAAAATGAGCAGAATGGGCCACACGAGCGTGTGGGCCAGATTGGGCCAAAATTGGGCTTTAGGCCCAACTACACTATTTTGACCAAAAAGTGGTCTTGTGTCGCTCGAGGCGACAGTTAGCCTCCAGAAGGGCTATTAAGTGGCCAAATTATCAAAATACCCCTAAAGGGTAAATTACTGAAATACCCTCGATGGGTAAAATTACCGAAATACCCCCAAAGGGGTGAAAATTACATTTATACCCTCGATTGTGGTTAAATATCTTGTATGTGATTTATATATATATGTTTATAAATGTGTTACACTGCATTCATACCATGTTGCATGGGTTAGGCTTGATGATTGGAGGAAATGCTGTTTTGAGTGGCTCTGCCACATACCGTTTTAGTGGCTATGCCACATATCGTTTTGGTGGCTCAGCCACATATACCGTGATTAGCAGCTTGACTACAATATTGGTGCGTTTGGCAGGGTGGGTTGACTTGATCCCCACATGGTGTGATTGGTTGGTACGAGTGGTATGATGGTTGGATTGGGTTGGGCTGCATTTTTGTTTGCATTATCATGATTATAGGGCTTAGGCCCAGACTGATACCGTAAGGGCTCAGGCCTAGATAGTGACCGTTATAAGGGATTACGTGCTGAGTTCTCGTAACTCACCCCTTTCTATTAACCGTCCAGGTAATCCCCAGCGTTAGAGGATTTGGAGTTGTGGAGGACTCAGAGGTGGCCATACAACGGATTTGCTTCTAAATGAAACTTAGATAAATGATAAATGATCTTAAGTATTCTCCACCTCTATCTGATCTTAAGCATTTGATAAATGATTCACACTGAAGTTCAACTTCAGATTTATAAACTTTAAGTTTACCAAGTGCTTCATCTTTTGAATGTAATAAATATACATAGCAATATTTAGAACAATCATCAATAAAAATAACATTCTTTCTGCCTAATGTTAGAGTATTATGCATATCACATAAATCATTATGTATCAAATCAAGCAATTTTGTTTTCCTTTTACCATTAGGGAAAGGGTTTCTTGTAATTTTAGTCAACATAAGAGTGAGTCGATCCAACATCAATTAGAGCAGTAAAAGGTAACCCAAAAAAGAGAAACGTACTCGTTATAACATCTGGTGCATCCCCCTCTTCACGACGTCTGGCCACATAAACCAACCCAGGCTGTCTGGCCTCAGTACTCCCTGTACCTCTACCCGGTGTGCCACGACCTCGGCCAGAACCATTCCCTCCTCGGTTCGGACCACGACCTCTTGGCATTTGTTGACCACCACTTCCCGGCTACGCATACCCTTGACCTACCATCCGAGCCCTAGCCATGTCTTGAGGACAGTTCTTAATCAAATGGTCCTTTGACCCACACCTGTAGCACTCCTTACTTCTTCCCCAGCACTCCCCTACATGAGACCTCCCACACTAAGCACACTGTCGAAACTGACTTCCAACAGCTGGCGTAGAAATACGAGCAGGTCCCTCAACCCTAGGCTTTTTCTGAAAACCCCCCGATGATGCTGACGGTCCATAACTCCTCTTATTCCTGCCTCTGTTCTTATCTCTGTTTTGCCTCTCAGTTCGCTTAACCTCCTCAGCTATCCTAGCTTTTTCTACCAAAATAGCGAAGTCCCTCTCCCGCTGAGGAGCTATCAAAACCCGCAGCTCGTCTCGCAGCCCATCTTCAAATCTCACACAACGCTCGTAGTCGGTTGCAACCATCCCTCGGGTGTACCGGCTTAACCGCAAGAATTCTGCCTCATACTCCGCTACGGACTTACCCCCTTGAACTAAATTCAGGAATGCCTTCCTCTGCGCATCCACATAACTGGCCTCGACATACTTCCCATCGAATTTCATCTTAAAGAAACCCCAGTCTACCCTGTCTGCCGGAGTACCCTCTCTGACAGTGAGCCACCACTAGTAGGCCTTATCTCGAAGTAGAGAAACAACGCCCTTCAACTTCTCTTCAACTATGCAGTCCAAGTCATCCATGATCCTCTCGACCACCTCTAGCCAATACTCCGCCACATTCGGAGCTACCCCAGAGACACCCCTAAATATTTCAGCTCCATTCGCCCGGAGTCACTCAGACACGGATTTCTGGGCCCCAGTACCCATATTTGCCCCCGCAACTCTCTCCAAAACCCGTAGCACGGCCTGAGACATCGCGTCGTCTCCACCCGTTTGATCCTGAAACTCTGCTTCCACGGCCGGCGGTGACGCTTCATTCCCTGATCCATGACCAGACCCAACTGGTTCCAACACAGTCATCCTGCCTCTACCACGCCCACGCGCATTACGTCCACGTCCCCCAGTACTCATGTCTATTGCCGCATTTTAATCTATTTTAAATAAATTTTATGCATTAGTCTTTCTTTCCACTTGTTGATTAAAGGGGTAGTTTTATGACACAGAATTTCAAGTTCTTCTTTCGTAAAGTGCATACAATCCTAGAGGTTTAGGTCTCTAAAGAGAATATCCTAAATTCTAACATTCATAACAATGCATCATATAACCATCTCCATACAATACATTTAACAGTCAGAAGACTTACCTGGTGGACTTGGCCGGGAACTCGAGTGCCATGCTTTCACAAGACCATTTCATGAAACTTTCTTTTAACCAATTTTAAATACAAAATTTGAAAATGTTGTGGGCCTCAAAACCCAAAGGCCGAGTTTAAAACCTGGCTCTGATACTAAATTGTAACACCCCAAACCCGGCCCAAACACCACGGCCGAATCCAGAATGTTACTGGAAAAGTGTGTAAAACGAATTCTGTCTTGATGGTGAGAATAGATTAAATTTTAAAATAAACCTTCCGCTTAAAATGGGTTTATCGTTTTTTTCTTTTTTTAAAAAAAATAGTAGTTTGCCGACGAATGAAAACTTCCAAGTTGTGTAAAGTTCGGTTCGTTATTTGTGCTGGAGTTTCGAGAAAACAATTGTTTATAAGTAATCTGAATTTTTTTTAAAACTTCATTTTGATTCTCATGTGGTAAATATTTTAAAGTCACTTTTTGTTTAATTACCTGATAGCAAATCCGTCATAAAACCATAATATCCCAAAACATTTAAGGTGGCCTGATTACATAATAAAATATCCCAAGTAGTAACCAGCAGTTTAAAATATAGAGTTAGCAAAAACAACATCTGCATGGCCACCTCGAATCCACTCCAGCCCGGTCCAATGAGTAATGAATTACCTGCATTGTTTTGAAAAACAAGGTGAGTCACCAGACTCAGTGTGCAATTAGTCCACACAAATCCACAAATAGGCTGGGCCCCAAATCCACATCAAATCGATATACCACATACAAAGATGCAATATGTTAACCCAACCCAGCGTAGTATGCATCCGCTACACACCACCCGTACATCCAACCTCATACACACCTGGGGATTTCTACAATCGACCCTCCATCTGATATACAACTCTTTGGCAGTCTATGCTGACAGACACACTACTCAAAGTCCACATAAGTGGTCTAGCCACTGATCTACGTGATTAAATCACAAATATCCACGATGAGACTCGAGGTCATCATCAACCGTGACAGAGTCACCTACATATATATACACTTCCCCTTTAATCATTATATCCCAAACCCCCATGCACATGCAGCTTAATTTGGTAAATGGCGATATGATAGAATATGAACACATCCAGATACATATATAACATGCTTACAAGCATCCACAACCATTTATCCTCAACTGTGATGTAGATAGTATACTAACCTGGTTTACCAGATTAGCCAATGTGGGTAACAACACCACCACAACCACTATTGCAACTACCACACATGATACATACATTTAATTAAAACAACTAAGGGAACATTGTGGTAATTACACACCTGAAAACCTGAAGAACTAGACTATCGATCTCCCTAACGTCCTCACTCGAAGAGATTACAACAATCTGCTTATCCTTTTCAGACGCTGGTCCACAGCCCGGTGGCCAATCCTGAACCGCTGAAACTGACCGCTTCTTGAACTTAGGGGTAGGGACTACGTGTCCAACCCCTTCCTTCAATTGACTAGTACTCGATTCCATCAAATAAGATCTTGGTCAGAAGACCCGGTTAAAACATCGAATAAGATCATAACGAAACCAAAAGAATACTTCGATTGAAAGAACACCCTTACCAAAGTCGACAGAATCCCGAAGGCTATTCACTTGCGCTTAAAGGTTATCGAAGTCCCTACATGAACCCTTGTTAGATTCGGCCTAACACTTATGGTCCAAACAAAGTGGCCTTCGGCCGAACAAAAAGTGTACCCTTCTTACTTAGATAATCGAACCCAACTGATCCCTAATGCCCCTCACGCTGGCTATAAACAACAGGCATGAAATCAAGCCCTCCAAGAATTTGGCCAAAGTTCCAATAGATAGCAGAGTTATTCGGCTCTTGAAGTGAAAGTTTAAGGTTTATCAAAATGAAAAAGAAAAGAGAATAAGAGGGAGATATGGTTTGGCTTAGAGAAGAAGTAGAGAGAAGAGAAGATGAACAAAAATGCACCAAATGATCACTCTCACTTTCGGCTTTTGACTATAGGAAAAGAAGAAAGAAAATGAATGACTCTTGCTTGACACTTTCGGCAAAGAAACTAGAGAAGAAAAGACTCAAGAGCAAAAATGATCACACTCCCTACCACAACACCTAATTTCGGCACCTAAAGCCCCCCAACCAAAACACTCCACCCATGACCGAAAATCCTCTCCCTAGAATCCCATATTCGGCCAACACTCAAACCCCTCTCCTCATCCCTTCTTTCTCTCATACATTTCCTCCCCTTCACTCATTCAAACAAGTTTGAATGATTCAAACTTCATGCCTCACTCTCCACCATCCATTCAAACTGTTTGACCCTTTCAAACCTCCTCCTTCCAAGTGCCCTTGCCGAATCCATCTCTTACCCCTCCAGACGCAAAAACAAACCCCAAAATGCTACTCCTGCAACTTGAACTCCTTCCCCCTTGTAACTCCCTTCTGATGCAAACTCCATGCTCCTCAATAATGATGCCACCTTGCCACTCCACCACTTCACTTGTTGTGTCACTAACCACAAAATCAAATCCTTAATAGCCTAGCTTCCCTAACTTTCCCCTAAAGCTTAAAATCAGAAATATTCCCTAAGGCTCAAACTTAACCTCTAGGTTTCCTGAAGCCTCTAACCACACTCAACAGTCGTACAACACATAACAACACATAGATACGAGATAAAATGCAGGACCCCCAAATCCCGGATGTTACAAACTGCTTTATCTAACAGTACCTGGTCTCTTATTTTGAAGTGGTTTGATGTTCCGATGAGCTCTTCTGGGGGCTCCTTTGGTTCCTCTTCGTGCGGTTCTGGTTCATCTTTAAAGTGTGTCGTCCACTCTTCCAAATTGTCGATCTAAAGGCTTCGTTCCTTGTGCGATCCTTCAGTGTTGGCATGGGGTCCATGATTCGACTTAGATTTGTATTCTTGTGGTGTTTCTTGTGGTGAAAGTTGAACAACCTGGTTATCAACTGAATTTGCTTTTTCACCTTCATCAATTGTTGTCCTGGCCGAGTCAAGAGCTTGTAAACTGATCGATTCATCACCTACCTGAAGTATGAGTTCTCCTGTGCTAACATCAATTTTAGTCCTAGCAGTTGCTAGAAAAGGTCTTCCTAAAATTAAGGGAATCGAATTATCCTCATCCATTTCTAAGACAATGAAATCTACTGGAAAACGAATTTATCAATTTTTATAAGAACATCTTCGATAATATCCCTAGGAATTCTAACAATTTTATCAGCTAATAGAATGCTCATCCTAGTTTGTTTGGATTTCTCTAGACCTAGTTGTTTAAACAATTTATAAGGCATGACATTTATACTTGCCCCTAAATCAGCTAATGCATTGTCAACAATTAGTCTACCAATTAAACATGGAATTGTAAAACTCCCTGGATCTTTTAGCTTTCATGGTAGTCTATTTTGTAACATTGCTGAGCATACTGTGTTTAATTCCACATGTGGTTCCTCGTCTAATTTGCGCTTGTTCGTCAAGAGCTATTTTAAGAATTTCCTCGAATCTGGCATCTGAAAAAGAGCTTCAAGAAGAGGTAAGTTGATATGTAATTTCTTTAAAAGTTTAAGAAACTTACCAAACTGTTCCTCTGTATCGTCCCTCTTTAACGCTTTGGGATAAG
Organism: Gossypium australe; assembly: GCA_005393395.2. Classification (NCBI taxonomy): domain Eukaryota; kingdom Viridiplantae; phylum Streptophyta; class Magnoliopsida; order Malvales; family Malvaceae; genus Gossypium; species Gossypium australe. The sequence goes on along the minus strand of CM016617.1, from coordinate 84,135,535 downwards.
GTATGCGAGGTTGGTACTCTTTGATTACCGATTTTGGCTTTTCTTGTGTTACCTTTACTTTACCTTCTTCTACCTCGTTTCATTGTACTGAATTACGTTCATCTAACCATATACTATCATGAGCTGTGATGGCTTGGATTTGCTCCTTTGGGTTAATCTCAGTGTTGCTTGGTAGACGCCCTTGCGGTAGTTCGGAAATTAACTTTGCAAGTTGTCCAACTGTCTTAGTGACTTCCCCAACTGACTTAATAAGTTCCCCAACTTGGCTCTTGATCTCTTCAATCGATGTTTGTTGATTTTTAAGTGTTGTCTCAGTGTCTTGGAAACAGTTTTCTGTGGTTGCCATGAATTTTGTTAGCATCTCTTCAAGGTTTGGCTTCTTTCCCTGCGGATAGGGCTGATTTTGGAAATTTTGAGGAGGTTGTTGTCTTTGATTTCCTTTACCTCCCCATGAAAAATTTGAGTGGTTCCTCCAACCTGGATTATAAGTATTACTATAAGGGTTATTATTAGATCTAAAATTATTACATATATAGTTAATCTGTTCGCTTTCTGTGCCCAGTTGGTAGGCTGGGTATTCAGGATTCGCCATAGTGGATGTGCCTGCGAAGAACACAAACTATCAAGCTTTTTATTCATCATCTCTACCTGTGTTGATAGCATGGTTACTGCATCGAGGTTAAAAACTTCGGCTGATTTTGTTGGTTTTGTCCTTGTAACCTGCCACTGATAGTTATTCAGTGACATCTCTTTAATAAACTCGTAGGCTGCTTCAAGAGTTCTGCTGTTCAGGGTTCTACCGGCGGCTGAATCAATAAATTGCCTCGTTGAGGGGTTTACACCGTTATAGAAGGTTTGGACTTGGAGCCACAAAGGTAAACCATGGTGCGGACATATTCTCAAGAGATCCTTATATCTCTCCCATGCATCGTATAATGTCTCTAAATCCATCTGCACAAAAGAAGAGATATCATTCCGTAATTTGGCCGTTTTGGCCAGCGGGAAATATTTTAATAAAAATATTTTGAAGGTATCACAGAACTCTAAAAAATTAGCTATCTGAGTGTTTGGGTCTTCGTCCTGCAAACCATCAAATTGAACAAATTGTTGAATCATTTGTATAGTGTTAAGCTTTAATTCAAAATTATTAGCAGCTATAGCAGGCCTAACAATACTTGATTCTACTCCTGTTAAATGAGGTTTAGCATAATCATACATAGTATGCGGAGCATTATTTTCTGCCACATCTTGTGGTGGTGGATTATTCTCATCCATCCCTTCAGTAGGATTGGATCTGCCTTCTCACTCTTCTGCTGTGTAATTTAGGGCTCGCCTAATTTCTTTGCGATTCTTGTGAGCGGTTGCTTCAATATCACTGTCGTATACTAGTGGTCCTTTCGGGTTTCTTCTAATCATTAATTAGAGGTACCTGCTAAGAAAAGAAGGAAAGTAAATTTAGCAAAATCAAAATTTAACCTAAAGAATAAAAATAAAAGTAAGTTGCGGAAAATAAAAAATAATGGCTAAAGTAATAAAAATAGAGCTTTCTTAATATTTTAGTTTCCCGGCAACGGCGCCAAATACTTTATCGTTGTTTTGTCGAGTTTTAAAATTTATAAAGAGAATGATCGAACCTGGAAACTAACTCTAACAACGATTTAAGGCAAGTGCACCTATCGAACAGTAGTATAACTTAGGCACGACCGAATTGTCGAACCCAAACGAACTAAAAGTACTGATACTAACCTTCTTTTTAATATCTAGCCTAAAATAAGTGAAGTTGTTGTTTAATCTAAAATTAACTAATTACTAAGCTAAAGACGCAAAGAAAAAAATAATGAATTGGGGAAATACTGTTGGAAAAACTCTGTTGATTAAGATGATACCCTTAGGAAGAATCCACCTAGACTTCTCTTGTTATCTAACACTGAACCAGATGATTTATTCACTTGACTTGATCCGTAAGATTCCCTAAGTTATATTAAACCCTCTCTCGAGGTGAATAACGTCTAACCCTAGGATGATTAATTGAAATCTCTTTCTAATTAAAACCCCTAGAATCGCATTAACTCGATCTATGGACTCCCATATTAGGTTTCACCCTAATCTGGCAAAATCTCGTCACCCTATCTCTAGGCACGCGATCAACTCCGCTTAATTATGCTAGATCTACTCTTAAGCAGGGACTTTTTCTCCTCCACCTAAGCACATCATACTTGAATTAATATCCCGGAAATATTAACACAAGAATTAAGCACACATAATTAAGAACAAATCAAGTATTTATCATATAGTTCAGAAAATAATAACAAGATCTGTCTTGGGTTTCATCCCCTTCAGGTATCTGAAGGGTTTAGTTCATGACAATAAAAGAAAACATCTCAGAAGAAAAGATAAAACAAAACATAAGAAATCCCTAAAACCCCCTGAAGGAATTGAAGGAGAGATCAGCCGTTTTGAGTAGAATTCCGGCTTCTTGAGATGGATCAACTGGCTATCCTCGAGTGATTCCCACAAATCTGACCTTTTCGGCTCGACTCCTTGGCCTAGCTAATCGCCCCCTTTTCAGGTTACACTTGGGGGGTTTATATAGGCTTTTGAAATAGGTTTCTTTGCCCCTAAGCATCCTTTGAAATAGGTTTATATAGACCGTGTGTCGAATTAAATTCCAATTTCAAGGTGCAGACTTCAAACGGCTTGGGCACACGCCCATGTGCACGGCCATGCCTCCCACACGGTTGAGACACACGCCGTGTACCTTCCCGTGTGTTTACTACAAAGCTTACTGACTTGTAAAACTAACATACAGGGAACACACTGCCTGGTCACACACCAATAGGACTAACCATGTGTCACACACGGCCTAGACACACGCCCGTGTGCCTACCCATATAGACAAGAATAAGGCTATTTTCCAAGCTCTTTCATCACCCTAATTCATTCAAGCATAAATCATAACCAAACAACTCAGTCATATACCCTACACAATCATGAATAACCTCATCTTTTCAGTGATTTATAATATTGAGCCATTAACTATGGCCATGTACAAAAAAATTTCATCTATATGGAGCCAATACACACTCCAAAATAACAAACATTTCACCTAGTCAGCCCCTATACATGCCATACTCAAAATGCTAATTCAAAATATACCAAGATGAGCTGATAGTGTGGGTGGTCTTCCGATTATCTTCGTATCCCGACTTGGTTCTTTGACACTATAAAACAAGGGAAAAGAAAGGGAGTAAGCTTTACGCTTAGTAAGTTTACATGTAAACAATAAACATCATAACATGTGCTAATTAATAAATAGCATTTCACAATCCAAGATAATGCTTACTTATTCATCTCTTACCACAATACAACCATATCACAACCAAATACTCTTATTATTTAATATACATCCCTGCACTTGATCACCATATGATCGCATGAAACAACATATCATAATTACACAATAAACCATTCTTAGTAATACCAAACACTCGGTGGTTTCGCACTTAGCCCACTGTTTATCTTTAACTGGGTGGTATCGAACATAGCCCACCAAATGGTAATATTAACGATGGTATCGCACACAGCCCATCGTGAATAAGTAAATAGGTGGTATCGCACATAGCCCACCAGCAAGAATAATTAAGGTGGTATCACACAAAACCGACCATTATTTACTACGGATAATATTCTGCACTTACATATCTATTTCAACATTCATCCGGAATTTATTCATTTTCTACCTAATTCATTCCATTTAAATCGTAAGTGTTCTCAATCATACAGTGCACCAATAAGCAACAACATATGTATTTAAGATGCATCGTGTACACATAAACTTACCTCGGTCCAAAATGCGTTAACTTGCGGTTTAATCCGAAATCTTGCCTTTTCCCCGGTCAAGGTTAATTCCGCGCTTTCTTGATCTATAACAAAAAAAATTCACTCATTCATTCATTTTATGACCATAATACATCATAGTTTCTACTTAGGCAAAAATGATCGTTTTGCCCTTATACTATGGCAAAATTACGATTTTAGCCCTAGGCTCGTAAATCATTTTTCATCAGATTCTCTCATTAAACAAGCCTAGCTTAACATTTATTACTCTTACAACTACTCATAATTCCAATTATTTAATGCATTTATTACACAATTTCAATCTTTGCATTCAAGTCCTACTTAGGTGTTTTCATGCTAACACCCTTCATAAAAGTTGCTTCTCATCTCACTAACATTCATTTTCTTCCATAAAAACTCAGTTAACAATATAAACTCTCTCATGGCAAGTCCCTAAACTTTTAACCATGTAACAAATTAGTCCCCTCATTAGCTAGCTTAAGCTTTGGGGACTCCAAAAGTACAAAAATCATCATCAAAAGGACTTACTTGCGAGGATGAGATGTAGCTGAAATTTTCAAGCTTTCAAACCCTTACGCTTGCTGATATTTTCGGTGGGAGAAGAAAAGAAAATGAACAGATGATAGCCTTTGTTTATTTAATCTTATTTTATTCATTTAGTTAACTAATGTCACCAACCCTTATAAAATTTTAATTCCCTTGTCCCCCTTGGCCAGCCATCACCTCTAGAAAGTCATAATTGCACTTTAAGGACCTCCATTCTATATTCTATAACTATTTGACACCTCTAGCTTGTAATTTGAAACTTTCACACTTTATGCGATTTAGTCCTTTTTCGCAATTAAGCCTACAATCGCTAAAATTAAAGCACCAAAATTTTCATGCATCAGTTTAAACATGTTATAATATTATTAAAAATAATTTTCCTCAACCTCGGATTAGTGGTCTCGAGACCACTGTTCTGACTAGCCCCAAAATCGGGCTGTTACACTCTACCTTTACCTTTGCTTGTAGATGGTCCAGCTAGTTCACAACATGCACAAATACACACAAATTATCAAAACTTACGAAATTCATACATGCAAGCAAACCTAACTTTCTGGACAACAAACCCTAGTTGCTACGAACTTGATTCTGAACAAAGACTTGACAACAGAATAACCGATGAGAGAATCTTCTTGGAATAAGGGTTGTATTTATAGTCACTAAGTGCCTTAATATTCTTAGGATACCCTACTTGACTTAGGAAATCCTAGTCAGTTTAGAAGAAGGTTACATGCACAAAAAGTATCCTAAATACAAAATATCTTAATTTTCAAATTTAAGTCTGAATTGACTTAAACTGGCGAACTGAGGCAAACCCGAGCTCACCAAACCAACTAACGAACACTACTTGCAATACATTTGGGGCACCCTCTTACCATATCTTTTGGCGTACACTGTTTCGTTGTATTTCTAGAAAACTCCTTATTGATATTTTTATGGCATGCCCCCAATTCACCGAAACATTGGCGAACCCTTACTTGCGAGGCCAAATCTTCCAAGCCCTATCTCGATATTTTACAGTACTGAATTGCAAATTAGTTCCCAATGATCCCTACAATTGCTTCCAAAATCTTGAAGTAAACCTTGGGTCTTTGTCTGAAACTATGGAAGATGGGATGCAGGCGCACTATCTCTGAAACATAGAGCTCAATTAACTTTTACAGACAATAAGTAGTGTGCAAGAGCTAACTTATTAAGTCAATCTACTATCACCCAAACTAAATTCTTCTTTGAAGGACTAAGAAGTAACCCTGAACAAAATTCATGGTAATTCTATCCCATTTTCGTTATGGTCAGGGATGAATCCAAAATAATTTTTTGGGGGGCCAAATGAAATTTTAATTTTTTATAGTCTATATCTTTATAATGTTTAAAGAATTAAATCAAATTTTTATAATTTTAGGGGGGCCAAAGTCAAATTTTACCTTTACTAATTTAAATATTAAAAAAATTAGAGGGCCTAAATGGTAATTTTTCATTTTACAGGGGGCTGGGGCCCATGCTAGCCCTCCTAGAATCGCCTTTGGTTATGGTATCTCTAAAGGAAACAACTTACCCAAGGGAACTTGATGTTTTGGTTTTAGTCTTTAGCAAGTCAAACAGGCTGAAACATATTCTGTGATTTCCCTTTTCATTCCAAGCCACTAGTATAAGATTTTCAAATCTCTATACATCTTGATACTCCTTGGATGTAGTGAAAAAGATCCTCCATGAGCTTCCCTTAGTAGTTTTTTTTCTTAAGCCATTCCCAACTAGTACATACATTCTTCCCATGGATCACAGTTCACCATTTTACCCAGACTAAATTTTGCTACATTACCAAACATCATACGTTGCTTATACATATCACACTGTGCATCCTTCATCTTCTCTTCCAAAATTGAGAGAGAAAAGTTTCCTTAACAGTTAACTCTACCAATAAGGATCCATCATCAACTATACTTATTTTTGCTCATAGTGATGTTAATGTTGGCGCTATTTTTCTACTCAAAGCATCAGCCACAACATTTGCTTTTCCAGTGTAATACTCTATAGCCAAATCATAATTTGCATAATCTTTTAGCAATTCCATCCAATGTCTTTGGAGTAGATCCAAAAAGCTTTCTGTGTCAACAAATACTTCAAACTCTTGTGATCAAAGAATACACAACACTTTTCTCCGTACAGATAGTGTCTCCAAATCTTCAACGCCAATACTATTACTGTAACATCCTTAAATTGGGGTCTCTGCATTTTTTGTGTGTTTGCATGTGTATTGTATGGTAAGTGTGTTAGTTTGGACTACTTCAGGGTCTAGGCTCGAGTTTTGGATAGGCCAGAGCCATAGTAGAAATTTTTGTTTTGAGTGCTTGGAAGAGGAGCTGATAGAGCTAGGGGTTAAGTATATTTGGTGGCAGGTTCTGTCACAAGAGGAGCCTTGGTGGAGTGGCAAGGGACGCCACTTAAGGCTTGGAGAAGTGACGCCACAAGGGGGAGCAAGGGAGCCTCGGTTCGAGCTGCAGAAATCCCTTTCTGCTTATTGTTTTTGACGCCAAAGCTAAGGAGGTGGTGTGCTCAGGATGGACTCTCTTGGATATGTGTTGAAGGAGTCAACACATTTGAATTGTGTGGTGGAGAGAGATTTGTGGAGTTTGAAATATTCAAACCTGCTTGAATGGTTGGCCGGGAGAAAAACAAGGAGAAGATGAGGGGATTGAGTTGGGAAGGTGTGTTAGCCGAATTTGAGTGGTGTAGGTGTGTGCATTCGGTTTTGGAGAGTGGTAAGAGGGTGTGCCGAATTTGGGGTGCTCTTTAGGTAGTATTTTCGGCTAGCTTAGAGGGCATTCATCAGTTTCCTTTCTTTTTTCAAAACCGAAACCTCTCCTACATCTCTTCTCTCTTTTTCTTTTTACCTTTCGGCATCTGTTGGTATTTGGCCGAACCAACCTTGTTATTTTCATCTTTTGCGTTTCACCTTCATGCCATTTCCTTGAAAAGCCGAATATTTCTTCTCCTATAGCCGTTTTCATTTCTTCTTTTCTTTATCCCAAAACCAAAAATCCCCTAACCCCTTATCATCTTCAACCTTTGTGCAAAGAGCCGAATATCTCTTGTCAATATTTTCTTTTCTCTTTAGGCGTTTCCTCTTGACCTTCTCTGGTGCCAAAATCTATCTCTTCTTCGGTTCTCAAAGTCAAACTTCAACCCATAGTCAGGTGAGATTCTGTTGTTTCTTCTTCTTTTCTTTGCTCTTATGGCCGAATATTCTCAGTGCTCTTACATCCCTATTTCTTTCCCTGATTTCGTTTGCTGGGGTAGTGAAAGCCGAATTCTCTGGCACTCAAACTCTTTTGTTGGACTGTTGTTGCAATGGATCTGTAACGTGGGACTGCCATTGTCTCCAATCGGATTTGTTAGGGCTGTGGTAAGTGTCTCTGCTATTCAATGTTTCCTATTATGTTTCAGTGCCGAAAGCAGTGGCTAATCCTGTAGATCTTGGCTGATTGGAGGGTGTTAAGGAGGCTTGGCATTAGTCGACTGGGCATTCAGGTGGTGCTTTGATTTAAGTCATTGATCTTCGGGAATTGATCAATCTAGGTAAGGGATTTATTCATTCGGAGTTGATATTCTAAGTCATAGTTACTTTCTGTGTTAACCTGATTTAGTGATAAGGTGTTATGGATCCTATTACCAGTCGAACATTAGGAGGGGTCAGATCTGAGACCCCAGCCCCTAAGTTCAAAAGGAGAGCAGTGTCTGCGGTTCGTGACTGGCCACTTGGGTGTGGACCAGCATCTGAGCAGGAGAGTAGGCAGATCGTGGTGGTGTCGATTGACGACAGCATCAGCGTAGGTAGTGCCGTATTGCGGATAATCAGGTGTGTAACTCTTACACACTTCGTAGGTTAATATGATTTTGTTATGTGATTTGTTAAATGCCGGAATAGTGGCGTAAAACAATGTTTTATGATGTGCTACCCTCATGGGTATAAGCGAGGACTCCGGGTAAGTCCCTTCTGATTTGATTGATGTTAAATGCCTTGGTTAAAAGCTGTATATGCCATGATATGTGACTATTGTATGCTAAGCTTGACATTCATGCCATGAAAAGTATGTTCATTGATGTGGGTATGATGAGAGGAGGGGGAAGGATGATTTAGACTGTCACCAGTGGTTTTGACCACACAGTGGGTTGGCCCCACTTTACATATATTATTGTGACTAACTCTCAGTGGTTTTGACCACCAGTGGTTTGGTACCACATATTGCTATTTTGTGACTCGTCCCAGTGGTTTGGTACCACAGTGGGTTGGCCCCACAAAAATTATTATACGGGATTGTCATCAGTGGTTTTGACCACATTATGGGTAGGCCCCATAGATACTATTGTGACTACGATCACCAGTGGTTTTGACCACACCGATATTATTTGTGACTACGGTCACCAGTGGTTTTGACCACCAGTGGTTTTGACCACACAGATAGAAAAGGAGTATGGATAGTTAGGTTCGGGTTGCATGACTTGCATGTTGGCTTATGAAATTGTGTAAGAGCATTGATATTCTCAGGTTGGGGACTTATACACTGAGTCTCGGTGACTCACCCCTTCTTTTACATGTTTCAGGTGACTCGTAAATCGCGGATGTGGAGCCGGGACAGACTCGAGGTGGCCATGCTCATTGCTTTGGATTTTGATTTAAATTATAATCTGGTTTTTGCTTTACTCTTAATTTTGTTTTCGGGTTGTAATAAGGCCATTAACTTTCACTTTGAAGTTTATCTATCTGCTTAAACTATTACGGAAATGTTTGCATAAGTTAAACAAAACGGCATGCCTAGATAACCTTTAAAAAGGAAATTTTCTAAAATTCACAACTTAACAGGTTTTCTAAAACTTTACCATCGGATAACAACAAACAAGTAGCATTAATAGGTTAACTCGGTTTTCTTAAAAACTGCAAACGGTTTGACAACTGGGCTAAAACTGTTTCAGATTTTCAATAAAAACCAATGGTTTTCTTAAAATAAGAAACTACACACAACTTTCCAAACCATGTTTTTACTAAATCAAACAACTCGTTTTAAATAATGACCCCTTCTTTCAAAATTAAATCTACAAATTGTTTTCTTAGAAATCGTTTCCTCCTGTGACATATCAGATTCGGTCGTGGTGTGTTCACCAGGTTTGAGGTGTTACAATTGTGGTATCAGAGCCAAGTTCAAAAGCTCAGCTGTGGGCCCGAGGCCCAAAATGTTTTAATAATCGGTTTACAAAATAGTTTTGGATAGAAATGCATGATTTTGGGAGGCATAGCACCGAGTCTCTGGCACCGATTCGCCCAGGTAAGTACCCCTAACTACTGTGTACTTGATTATGATGTTTGTGATATGAGTAATAGTGATAGGAAGTTATTTTAGAGACTGAGACCATAGGGCTGCGTGAACTTGCGAAAACAACTACTCCATTAAACCATTCATAAAACTGTGTTGTAATAACAGCGGAATAAGTCTAATTCATAAAATTTCTTAAACCAGATTAGTTCGTAAACGCCAGTCATGAGTACTTGAGGACGTGGTCGTAACACGCGTGGACGAGGTAGAGGTAGGATGGCTTTGTCTGAGCCAGCCAGGTCTGGCCATGGATCGGGAAATGAGGGACCACCACCGCCAGCTGAGGGCGTAGAGTTTCAGGATCAGACGGGTGGTGATGACGCAGTGTCACAGGCGATGCTGCGGGTTCTGGAAAGAGTAGCTGGAGCAGGTGGAGGTATGGGGGCTCGGAAATCTGTGTCAGAACGACTCCGGGCTAATGGAGCTGAGGTATTCAGGGGTGTGTCTAGAGTGGCTCCCAATACGGCTGAGTATTTGCTGGAGGCGACAGAACGTATAATGGACGACCTAGACTTTACGGCTGAGGAAAAGCTGAAGGGGATAATAACTCTTCTCTGGGATGAATCTTATCAATGGTGGCTCACGGTCCAGGATGGCGCGACAGCTGATGATCTCACTTGGGATTTCTTTAAGGCAGCTTATCAAAAGAAGTATGTTGGGTCTAGTTATATTGATGCACAGCGTAAGGCGTTCTTGAATTTGGTTCTGGGGAGTAAGACAGTATCGGAGTATGAGGCAGAGTTTCTTCGGTTAAATCATTATGCTCGGGGTATTGTGGCTACGGAACACGAGTGTTGTGTCAGATTTGAGGATGGGTTAAGAGATGAGCTGCGAATGTTGATTGCACCACAGCATGAGAGAGAATTTGCAGTCTTGGTAGAGAAGGCTAAGATTGCTGAGGAAGTGAAACAGTCAGTGAGACAGAACCAGGATAGGAATTGGTCTAAGAGGAGTTCTGGGTCATCAGGGTCTGTTGGGAATTCATAGAAAAGGGTTCGTTATGGTGGGCCGAATCAAGCTGCAAGGCCTGCTGCTGCTACTCAGTGGCCGCCACGGTGTGGTCGATGTGGGAAGTCTCATACAGGAGAATGTTGGACCGGAAACAGAGGGTGCTTTGAGTGTGGGTCGATGGAGCACCGGGTAAGGGATTGTCCGTGAAGATCAGCTAGGATCCAGTCTGAGGGTCAAGGTCGTACGCAATTCAGGAGGGACGGACAGCCACCTCAGATGGGTCGAGGTTCAGTCAGGGGTGGTAATGGTAATGGTCGAGGTCGCGGGGCACCGAACAGAGGTGCCGGGAATACTGATGCAAGACAGTCTAGATTGGTCTATGCAGCAAGGCGTCGAGAGGAGGGTGACGCACTGGACGTCATAATCGGTACGTTCTTAATTTTTGGACTACCTTATATTGCTTTAATTGATGTTGGTTCGACGCACTCATATGTTGCCAGTAGCATAGTGGAAACTCTGAACTTAGACTTTGAGATTGCTTCTAGGGAGATGACAGTAATTAGCCCTCTAGGTCACTCTGTAGAAGTAAACAAACTTTATAGAGATGTACCCCTAGAACTCCAAGGGGTTGTGTTTTTGGCTGATCTGATGGAACTGCCATTCGGGGAGTTCGATTTGATCCTATGGATGGACTAGCTAGTGAAGTACCAAGAGAGTTTGGACTACGCAGCTAAGCGTATGGTATTGAGAACCGTTGAGGGTGAAGAGGTGGTGATGATAGGTAATAGAAGAGATTATCTATCCAATGTTGTGTCCGCTTTGAAGGCTGAGAAGATGATGAGGAAGGGATGTAAGGTGTACGTAGTTCATGTTTGTGCTTTGGAGGCTAAGGAATCAGTGGTAGAGAATGTTCGCACGGTAAAGGAATTTACCGATGTATTTCCAGAAGAGCTTCCGGGTTTACCCCCAGATTGCGAGGTTGAGTTTGCGATAGATCTGTTATCGGGAATCGCGCCAGTGTCTATTGCTCCATATAGGATGGCGCCGAAAGAGTTAGTAGAACTGAAAGCACAGATTCAGGAATTGTTGGACCGGGGCTTATCCGGCCGAGTGTTTCGCCTTGGGGAGCGCCTGTGCTTTTTGTTAAGAAGAAAGATGGTACGATGCGGATGTGTATAGACTACCGACAGCTGAACAAGTTGACGATCAAGAACAAGTATCCGTTGCCAAGGATAGATGATCTGTTCGATCAGCTTAAGGGTGAATCAGTCTTTTCAAAGATTGATTTAAGGTCGGGGTATCACCAGCTCAAGGTGAAGGAGGCTGATATTCACAAGATAGCGTTTCGTACTCGGTATGGGCACACGAGTTCTTGGTAATGCCGTTTGGGTTGACAAATGCGCCGGCAACGTTCATGGACATGATGAATCGGATGTTTCAGCCGTACATGGACCGGTTCATAGTAGTATTTATAGACGACATTTTGGTGTACTCGAAATCGGAGGAGGAGCATGATGAGCATCTACGTGTGGTTTTACAGTTTCTGAGAGAGAGGCAACTTTTCGCAAAGTTTAGCAAATGCGAGTTTTGGTTAAATGGGGTAACTTTCTTGGGTCATGTGGTGTCAGCTGAGGGGATTAAAGTGGATCCTCGGAAGATTGAGGCGGTGTTGGATTGGAAACCACCTAAGTCGGTGGCAGAAATTTGGAGTTTCCTGGACTTGGCAGGATATTACAGAAGATTTGTAGAAGGGTTTTCCTTGATTGCAGCGCCATTGACCAAGTTGCTGAGGAAAGGAGTTCCATTTGTGTGGTCAGACAAGCAGCAGGAAAGTTTTGATAAGTTAAAGAGGATTCTGACAAAAGCTTTGGTTTTGATTCAGCTGAGGCGGGGAAGGAGTTCACGGTTTTCTGTGATGCGTCGTATACTGGTCTTGGATGTATGCTGATGCAAAAGGGTAAGGTAGTGGCGTATGCGTCTCGACATTTGAGACCTCATGAAGTGAATTACCCGACGTATGATCTGGAGTTGGCTGCAGTAGTTTCCGCCCTGAAAATTTGGAGACATTACTTGTGTGGGGAGAAGTCTATCGTCTACACGGACCACAAGAGTTTGAAGTATCTGTTGACACAGAAAGAGTTGAATTTGAGGCAGCGAAGGTGGATCGAGTTGTTGAAGGACTACAACTGCTCGATTGAATATCATTCGGGTAAGGCTAACGTAGTGGCTAACGCATTGAGTCACAAGGTGGTAGCGGACTTAAGAGCGATGTTTGCTCACTTGAGTTTGTATGATGACGAAAGGTTGCTAGCAGAGTTGCAAGTGAAGCCGTCATGGGTTAGTCAGGTTAAGGAGAAGCAGTTGGTGGATGAAGACTTAAGTGCTCGGTGTTTACAAGTGCAGAATGGTGGATTGGAGGGTTATAGCTTGAGTGGTGATGGAGCATTATGTTTCTAAGGGAAATTTTGTATGCCGAAAGACGTTGAGTTAAGGCAAAAGATTCTCCAGGAGGCACATAGCAGTCCATATGCTATGCATCCTGGGGGTAGCAAGATGTATCGAGACTTGAGGGAACAATTTTAGTAGCCGGGGCTGAAGCGCGAGGTAACGAAATTTGTGGGTAAGTGTTTGACGTGTCAGCAAGTCAAAGCTAAACACCAGGTACCTTCGGGTCTGTTTCAGCCGATCAAGATTCCGTAGTGGAAATGGGAAAGGATTATGATGGATTTTGTCACTAGGTTACCTCTTACGCCTAACAAGAAGGATTCAGTTTGGGTGATTGTGGATCGTTTGATTAAGTCGGCTCATTTTATACCGGTTAGAGTGGATTATTCGCTTCAAAGGTTGGCTAAGTTGTATGTGGCGGAAATAGTGAGACTGCATGGAGTACCAGTATCGATTATTTTGGAAAGGGATCCCAGATTCACGTCATGGTTTTGGAAAGCGTTGCATCAGGCTTTGGGTACAAGACTGGATTTCAGCACGGCATTTCATCCGCAATTAGATGGGCAGTCGGAAAGGGTAGTCCAAGTTTTAGAGGATATGCTGAGGGGTTGTGTTTTGGATTTCAGGGGTAGTTGGGAAGAATTTCTACCGTTGGCAGAGTTCACGTACAACAATAGCTATCAGGCAAGTATCTAGATGGCACCGTATGAAGCATTGTATGGACAAAAGTATCGCACTCCTACGTGTTGGACAGAGTTGGGTGAGCGTCAGTTGTTGGGTCCAGAGTTAGTGACTGAAACAGAAGATAAGGTTAAGCTGATTCGAGCTCGTCTGAAAGAGGCTTCAGACAGGCATAAATCTTATGCCGATCTCAAGCGAAGGGATATATAGTTTGCAGTGGGTGACAAGGTCTTTCTTAAGGTATCTCCATGGAAGAAGGTGCTGAGGTTTGGTCGGAAGGGCAAGCTGAGCCCTAGGTTCATCGGGCCGTATAAAGTACTGAAACGTGTGGGACCAGTAGCTTATCAGCTCGAATTGCCAGCAGAATTGAGTCAGATTCACGACGTGTTTCATGTTTCAATGCTTAGGCGCTATCGATCAGATCCATCGCATGTTGTGCCAGTGGAGGAGATTGAGGTGAGTCCGGATTTGTCCTTCGAATAAGAACCAGTGCAGATTCTGGATCGGGACGTCAAGGTCTTGCGTAGGAAGTTGGTTCCTTTGGTGAAGGTTCTTTGGCGGAATCAGGGAACCGAGGAGGCCACGTGGGAACCAGAGGATGTGATGCGGTAGCAATACCCTCAACTCTTTTGACCAGGTAATTTCGGGGCTGAAATTATTTTTAAAGGGGTAGAAATGTAACATCCTTAAATTGGGGTCTCTGCATTTTTGTGTGTTTGCATGTGTATTGTATTCTAGGTGTGTTAGTTTGGACTACTTTAGGGTCTAGGCTCGAGTTTTGGATAGGCCAGATCCATAGTAGAAATTTTTGTTTTGAGTGCTTGGAAGGGGAGCTGATAGAGCTAGGGGTTAAGTATATTTGGTGGCAGGTTTTGTCGCAAGAGGAGCCTTGGTGGAGTGGCAAGGGACGCCACTTAAGGCTTGGAGAAGTGACGCCACAAGGGGGAGCAAGGGAGCCTCGGTTCGAGCTGCAGAAATCCCTTTCTGCTTATTGTTTTTGACGCCAAAGCTAGGGAGGTGGTGTGCTCAGGATGGACTCTCTTGGATATGTGTTGAAGGAGTCAACACATTTGAATTGTGTGGTGGAGAGAAATTTGTGGAGTTTGAAATATTCAAACTTGTTTGAATGGTTGGCCAGGAGAAAAACAAGGAGAAGATTAGGGGATTGAGTTGGGAAGGTGTGTTAGCCGAATTTGAGTGGTGTGGGTGTGTGCATTCGGTTTTGGAGAGTGGTAAGGGGGGTGTGCCGAATTTGGGGTTCTCTTTAGGTAGTATTTTCGGCTAGCTTAGAGGGTATTCATCGGTTTCCTTTCTTTTGTCAAAACCGAAACCTCTCATACTTCTCTTCTCTCTTTTTCTTTTTACCTTTTCGGCATCTGTTGGTATTTGGCCGAACCAACCTTGTTCTTTTCATCTTTTGCATTTCACCTTCATGCCATTTCCTTGAAAAGCCGAATATTTCTTCTCCTATAGCCATTTTTCATTTCTTCTTTTCTTTATCCCAAAATCGAAAATCCCCTAACCCCTTATCATCTTCAACCTTTGCGCAAAGAGCCGAATATCTCTTGTCAATATTTTCTTTTCTCTTTAGGCGTTTTCTCTTAACCTTCTCTGGTGCCGAAATCTATCTCTTCTTCGGTTCTCAAAGTCAAACTTCAACCCATAGTCAGGTGAGATTCTGTTGTTTCTTCTTCTTTTCTTTGCTCTTATGGCCGAATCTTCTCAATGCTCTTACATCCCTATTTCTTTCCCTGATTTCGTTTGCTGGGGTAGTGAAAGCCGAAATCTCTGGCACTCAAACTCTTTTGTTGGACTGTTGTTGCAGTAGATCTGTAACGTGGGATTGCCATTGTCTCCAATCGGATTTGTTAGGGTTGTGGTAAGTGTCTCTGCTATTCAATGTTTCCTATTGTGTTTAAGTGCCGAAGGTAGTGGCTAATCCTGTAGATCTTGGCCGATTGGAGGGTGTTAAGGAGGCTTGGCGTTAGTCGACTGGGTATTTAAGTGGTGCTTTGATTTAAGTCATTGATCTTCGGGAATTGATCAATCTAGGTAAGGGATTTATTCACTCGGGGTTGATATTCTTAGTCATAGTTACTTTCTGTGTTAACCTGATTTAGTGATAAGGTGTTATGGATCCTGTTACCAGCCGAACATTAGGAGGGGTCAGATCTGAGACCCCAACCCCTAAGTTCAAAAGGAGAGCAGTGTCTACGGTTCGTGACTGGCCACTTGGGTGTGGACCAGCATCTGAGCAGGAGAGTAGGCAGATCATGGTGGTGTCGATTGACGACAGCATCAGCGTAAATAGTGTCGTACTATGGGTAATCAGGTGTGTAACTCTTACACACTTCGTAGGTTAATATGATTTTGTTATGTGATTTGTTAAATGCCGGAATAGTGGCGTAAAACAATGTTTTATGATGTGCTACCCTCATGGGTATAAGCGAGGACTCCGGGTAAGTCCCTTCTGATTTGATTGATGTTAAATGCCTTGGTTAAAAGCTGTATATGCCATGATATGTGACTATTGTATGCTAAGCTTGACATTCATGCCATGAAAAGTATGTTCATTGATGTGGGTATAATGACAGGAGGGGGAAGGATGATTTGGACTGTCACCAGTGGTTTTGACCACACAGTGGGTTGGCCCCACTTTACATATATTATTGTGACTAACTCTCAGTGGTTTTGACCACCAGTGGTTTGGTACCACATATTGCTATTTTGTGACTCGTCCCAGTGGTTTGGTACCACAGTGGGTTGGCCCCACAGAAATTATTACACAGGATTGTCATCAGTGGTTTTGACCACATTATGGGTTGGCCCCATAGATACTATTGTGACTACGGTCACCAGTGGTTTTGACCACACCGATATTATTTGTGACTACGGTCACCAGTGGTTTTGACCACCAGTGGTTTTGACCACACGGGTAGAAAAGGAGTATGGATGGTTAGGTTCGGGTCGCATGACTTGCATGTTGGCTTATGAAATTGTGTAAGAGCATTGATATTCTCAGGTTGGGGACTTATACACTGAGTCTCGGTGACTCACCCCTTCTTTTACATGTTTCAGGTGACTCGTAGATCGCGGATGTGTAGCCGGGACAGACTCGAGGTGGCCATGCTCATTGCTTTGGGTTTTGATTTAACTTATAATCTGGATTTTGCTTTAACCTTAATTTGGTTTTCGGGTTGTAATAAGGCCATTAACTTTCACTTTGAAGTTTATCTATCTGCTTAAATTATCACGGAAATGTTTGCATAAGTTAAACAAAGCGACATGCCTAAATAATCTTTAAAATGGAAGTTTTCTAAAATTCACAACTTACCCGGTTTTCTAAAACTTTACCATCGGGTAACGACAAACAAGTAGCATCAATAGGTTAACTCGGTTTTCTTAAAAACTGCAAAAGGTTTGACAACTGGGCTAAAACTGTTTCAGATTTTCAATAAAAACCAATGGTTTTCTTCTAATAAGAAACTACACACAACTTTCCAAACCATGTTTTTACTAAATCAAACAACTTGTTTTAAATAATGACACCTTCTTTCAAAATTAAATCTACAAACTGTCTTAGAAATCGTTTCTTCCTGTGACATACCAGATTCGATCGTGGTGTGTTCACCGGGTTTGGGGTGTTACAATTGCTGCAAATTCCAAATCATGGGTCGGATAGTTCTTCTCATGAGGTTTGAGTTGGCGCGATGCATAAGCTATAACCTTACCATTCTGCATAAGCACACATACAAGCCCATTCAGATATGCATCAGCATAAACAATATACTCCATACCAGACTCTGGTTGTGCTAAAACTGGAGCTTCAGTCAATATTGCTTTCAACTTCTCAAAACTTTGATGACACTCATCAGTCCATTCAAACCTTTCTTTCTTTTTCAACAGTCTAGCGAGAGGAGTTTTCAACATTGAAAAGCCTTTCACAAACCTTCTGTAATAGCCTGCTAGCCCCAAAAACTTGCAAAATTTAGTAACATTTTTAGGCGGATTCCATTCAAGTATTCCACCACAAACTGATCCAAATATTGTTGAAACAATGTATTCATCAAGTCTATGAATACTACAGGCGCATTAGTTAAAACAAAGGGCATTACTAAAAATTCATAATGGTCATACCTTGATCAAAAGGCAGTTTAAGGCACATCATCACCTCTGATCTTCACTTGATAACATCCAGATCTCAAATCAATCTTAAATAAAATTGTAGCCCTGCACAACTGATCAAACAAATCTTCATTTTTAGGCAAAGGATACTTATCCGGCTGACGATAACCTATACATAGGCGCAATGTTCCATCTTTCTTCTATACAAACAAAATTGGCACACCCCATGGTGACACGCTCAGTCTTATAAATCTTCTATCCAATAGATCTTACAACTATGCTTTCAACTTTTTCAATTCTAAAGTGCTATTTTCTAGGGAGTCTAGGAGATAAGTTGTAATATCCGGGATTTAGGGGTTATGCGTTTTAACTTAATTGTATGTGGTAGCGTGTCTATGTGTGGTTTGAGTGTGTTTTGGGAGCTTCGGGAATTTTAGAATGTAGGAGAATGCCTTAGAAAAATATTAGATTTTTAATTCTTAAAAAGGGAGCTAGTCAAGATAGGCCTTAAGAAATTTTGTTGGAGGTTTTAGACATAAGAATTCAGTTGGCAAAGTGGCAAGGGAGGCGCCACTTAGGGCCTTGGAAAGTGACGCCACAAGCAGTGTGAGGGGGGCTTAGGTTCGAATCCCATGGATGGCAATTAGGTGACTTTTATTTTTGCATTTGTATGGCATGTATTGGTCAAACTTTAATTAAGGTAAGGCTGGACTTTTTCATTTATGGTTAGTAGACTTAAGGTTATGGTAAGCATGAATAAGGGATAGAATTGCTTGATTGTGGGGATAGAATTTCTTAAACTTTGGGAAAGTAGAGGATTACAAGGCATGTATCAAGGTGGATGTTTTGGAAATTATTTCATGGCCATTTTGACCATGAACTTGGACGGTTTTCTGGATTAGGGGGGTGGCCAAAATTTTGAAGGCTTTTGGATGAGTTAGGAGTTAGTTGTGCACATCTTTCTTTTAGTCATTTTGTGTCACACAAAGCATTTCTCTCTAATATTCCTCCTCTTAGCCGAATGTATATTAGACAAAAGGTAAACCTTTTTCTTTTTTTTTTGGTCATTTGAGTTTTGACCATTTTGGTTTTGAGTTGTCCTTTTTCTCCAAATCATATCTTCTTTTCTCTCTTCTTTGTGACCGAAACCAAATAGCCATTTTAGACCATTTCTTTTCAACTCTTCTTTTCTCTTCATAACTCTCAATAGCCGAACCTCTATTGAACCTCCCCAAATTTCTTTGTTTCACTTTTCTTCTTCAAAGCCGAAAATATCATAGGCCGGAATCTGCTCCAATCGATTCTCTATAGTGGGTAAGAGATTTCTTTTAATTGTTTTTCTTTTACCTCTCTTGGTTGTCGAAAGTTAAAGATCAAACTCCATTCTCTCTGTTATGGCGGAACCCATGAAAGGTGATATCGGGATTTCTGTAGGCTAACGTTAAAGGAGTAGAGATCTTTCGGGATTGGAGTGAACAAGGTAAGAAAGGAATATTATGGGGCCGAAGGCCATTTCATGTGTTCTTTTGGGTTGAGCCGAATCTAACATAGTTGTGTAGGAGGGAGTTCAACAAATCGCAAGGTGCAAATTGTGTAGGCTACGGGGTTCAGGTTTAGGCTATTTTTGCTTATAAGGTGTGTAGTTATCGCACTGCTCTCTTGTTGTTTGTATGTGTTGTTATATATATGTGTATATGATATGTGTGGTGGCCAGAAATATGGCTAAGATGGTGACTACCCATGGTGGGTAATCGGTTAATCAGGTCAGTATTTAATGATATTAATCTACCTGTGATTTATGTGTAAAATTGTGGTAAGCATGTGATGTATACTCATCTTAAAATTGTTTTGTCATGATATATATATATATATGCATGGGGATTGGGATATGACTATTGAAGGACAGGGTGTACATTTATGTACGTGGTCTGATGTTAGCCTTGAGCTACATTGGCGCTTGATGTTGGCTATGTGCTTCATCAAGGTGGGGTGTTGGCTATGTGCCACATCGTGGGCGGATGATAGCTGTGTGCATCAACGTGGATTGAGGATGACCTTGAGTCACCTCGTGGATACAGATATGTGGGGTCACTTAGGTGATCGGTGGCTATACCACGGCCTTGCGCAGCAGGTCTGCCAAGGCGGTGTGTAGCGGTTGGAGGGCAATTTAGTAATCCCCTGGTGTGTGCGGCAGGTACGGGGGTGTGTAACGGATGGACTCTAGGTTGGGTTGGGATTCATTTTGCATGATTGATTATGTGGACTGTGTGGATGTGGGCTAAGCCCATTTGTGGAGGCATGTGAAATAATTACACACTGAGTCGGTTTGACTCACCCTATTTTTCCAAAAACAATGCAGGTGATACATGATTCTTGAACCGGGCTGGAGCGGATACGAGGTGGCCATGCAAAAGATGTTTTATTTGTTTTAAACATTTTATATTTTAGTACTTTTAGGTAAATCATTATTGTAATAAGGCCATTTAAAGTATTTTGGGGATTTTATTATGTTTCCGATGGATTAATTATCGAGCTAATAACTGGGAATGTTTTCTTTCAAACAATTCATATCTTAGAAACTTATATTAAAGTTTTAATTCCAGGAATTTGTAACAACTTAGTTTTATTTAGAATTTTAAATATACCATGTTTTATAAATGACGGAAAATTATTAAGCTTTCACTTTTATGTTAAATTCTTCTCAAACTTTTTCCTCAGTAGCCTTCTAAATTCGGCCGCGGTGTTTGGGCCGGGTTTGGGGTGTTACAATTTGGTATCAGAGCCTGGTTCAAAACTCGGCTTTGAGGGTTTTTGGGCCAAAAACATTTTTTTCAAAGATGGGCTTTTCAACAACATAGACTTTCATGAACTATTTCAGGTTTATTCTGGCATGGCACCTGTATCTCCGGCCCGAAGTCCACCAGGTAAGTACCCCTAACTACTGAAGTGATTGGTATGTGAAACTTTATGCGCATTATGGGATCGTAAATTAGTAGATTAGGAGTTATTGAACCCTAGGGCTAGCTTACTCCAACACAAGATACATAAGACTTACATACAACCAAACAAACCTGTGAGTAAGTCGCCGAGTTAGGGTGTGGCAACAGTTGAGCGCATGTCTAGGATTGGATTCGGTGGGAGCTTGGTATTTAAGCAGTCCTAGTGACTCACCTCCTCTTCACTCGAATCCTACCTGGTGCGTAGTGACGGTTCACCCTAACCAAGAGGACCTATTCACCGGCTTAACCCGATAATTAAAACCCGAAAGGGACTAGTTACACTGTTTTGTAAAAACTACCTTAAGATTTGAAAATGACCAGGATATCCTGGTTTAAAAAAAAAATTCTAAATTACCCCTGATTTACAAAATTACCGAAATAACCCCGATTTCTGAAATATCTGCAATACCTTTGATTTGGAAAAAAAATTTTCAAAATAACCTCGAGTTTTGAAAATTCTGGAATGCCTTTGATTTATAAAGATATTTTTTTACCCTGATTTATTACTAAAATACCCCTATAGGATGAATTACGAAAATATCCCTGGTTTGGGAACGGCAAAATGCCCAAAGTAGTGTAGTGGATGTTGTTGATGACTGAATATGACTCTTAGAATTAGAGTAGAAAACTTGAGATGAAAACTTTGGTTGATCGAAAGAACTACTACTAAAAACTTCTTTACATAAAATTGTTCGCGGATAATCAGTGGAACAAAATACTAATGCATAAAATTTATTAAATCAGATTAAATCGCGATAGTAGACATGAGTTCTAGGGGACGTGGTCGTCGTGGACGCGGCAGAGGCAGAATGGCTGTGTCGGAACCAGTTGGGTCTGGTCAGGGTTCCAAGACTTAGTTAGAAAGTACATTAGTTTTATTAAGATCAGAGTGCGCAGCAAAAGCGTAGTGTGGTGAGTGAGGATGCACGACTGTTAGTTAGTTGGTAATTTCGAGGCCGAAATTATTTTTAAGGGGGGTAGAATTGTAATATCCAGGATTTAGGGGTTATGCGTTTTAACTTAATTGTATGTGGTAGCGTGCCTATGTGTGGTTTGAGTGTGTTTTGGGAGCTTCGGGAATTTTAGAATGTAGGAGAATGCCTTAGAAAAATATTAGATTTTTAATTCTTAAAAAGGGAGCTAGTCAAGATAGGCCTTCAGAAATTTTGTTGGAGGTTTTAGACATAATAATTCAGTTGGCAAAGTGGCAAGGGAGGCGCCACTTAGGGCCTTGGAAAGTGACGCCACAAGCAGTGTGAGGGGGGCTTAGGTTCGAATCCCATGGATGGCAATTAGGTGACTTTTATTTTTGCATTTGTATGGCATGTATTGGTCAAACTTTAATTAAGGTAAGGTTGGACTTTTTCATTTATGGTTAGTAGACTTAAGGTTATAGTAAGCATGAATAAGGGATAGAATTGCTTGATTGTGGGGATAGAATTTCTTAAACTTTGGGAAAGCAGAGGATTACAAGGCATGTATCAAGGTGGATGTTTTGGAAATTATTTCATGGCCATTTTGACCATGAACTTGGACGGTTTTATGGATTAGTGGGGTGGCCAAAATTTTGAAGGCTTTTGGATGAGTTAGGAGTTAGTTGTGCACATCTTTCTTTTAGTCATTTTGTGTCACACAAAGCATTTCTCTCTAATATTCCTCCTCTTAGCCGAATGTATATTAGACAAAAGGTAAACCTTTTTCTTTTCTTTTGGTCATTTGAGTTTTGACCATTTCGGTTTTGAGTTGTCCTTTTTCTCCAAATCATATCTTCTTTTCTCTCTTCTTTGTGACCGAAACCAAATAGCCATTTTAGACCATTTCTTTTCAACTCTTCTTTTCTCTTCATAACTC
Organism: Gossypium australe; assembly: GCA_005393395.2. Classification (NCBI taxonomy): domain Eukaryota; kingdom Viridiplantae; phylum Streptophyta; class Magnoliopsida; order Malvales; family Malvaceae; genus Gossypium; species Gossypium australe. Next base: position 84,112,710 of record CM016617.1, on the reverse strand, counting down.
TCAATAGCTGAACCTCTATTGAACCTCCCCAAATTTCTTTTTTTCACTTTTCTTCTTCAAAGTCGAAAATATCATAGGCCGTAATCTGCTCCAATCGATTCTCTGTAGTGGGTAAGAGATTTCTTTTAATCGTTTTTCTTTTATCTCTCTTGGTTGTCGAAAATTAAAGATCTAACTCCATTCTCTCTGTTATGGCTGAACCCATGAAAGGTGATATCGGGATTTCTGTAGGCTAACGTTAAAGGAGGAGAGATCTTTTGGGATTGGAGTGATCAAGGTAAGCAAGGAATATTGTGGGGCCGAAGGCCATTTCATGTGTTCTTTTGGGTTGATCCGAATCTAACATAATTGTGTAGGAGGGAGTTCAACAAATCGCAAGGTGCAAATTGTGTAGGCTACGGGGTTCGGGTTTAGGCGATTTTTGCTTATAAGGTGTGTAGTTATCGCACTGCTCTCTTGTTGTTTGTATGTGTTGTTATATATATGTGTATATGATATGTGTGTGGCCGGAAATATGGCTAAGATGGTGACTACCCATGGTGGGTAATCGGTTAATCAGGTCAGTATTTAATGATATTAATCTACCTGTAATTTATGTGTAAAATTGTGGTAAGCATGCGATGTATACTCATCTTAAAATTGTTTTGTCATGATATATATATATATATATATATATATATATATATGCATGGGGATTGGGATATGACTATTGAAGGACAGGGTGTACATTTATGTACGTGGTCTGATGTTAGCCTTGATTATGTACGTTGGGATTCATTTTGCATGATTGATTATGGGGACTGTGTTGATGTTGGCCAAGCCCATTTGTAGAGGCATGTGAAATAATTACACACTGAGTCGGTTTGACTCACCTTATTTTTCCAAAAACAATGCAGGTGATACATGATTCTTGGATCGGGCTGAAGCGGATACGAGGTGGCCATGCAGAAGATGTTTTATTTGTTTTAAACATTTTATATTTTAGTACTTTTGGGTAAATCATTATTGTAATAAGGCCATTTAAAGTATTTTGGGGATTTTATTATGTTTCCGATGGATTAATTATCGAGCTAATAACTGGGAATGTTTTCTTTCAAACAATTCATATCTTAGAAACTTATATTAAAGTTGTAACATCCCCAAACCCGGCCCATTCACTACGACCGAATCTGGTTATGTTAGTGAAAATATTTCTGACTTAGAGTAAAATAGTAAAAATTTATTTTATCTTGGAACCTATGTTCCTTTGGAAAAAATATATATATATATATATACTTTAGACTTGATATTATAAAAATGTCCATATTAAAACACTTTATTATCTTATGAATACTTTAAATAAGTAGATTAGGGTAAAATCATTTTCACTAGCTAGTAATTTAATTTTACCAAGTCATAATCAAATTAAAATAAAATAGTACCCAAAATAATAATTAAGCAATTTCCAAGGTAGATAAAAATAAATAAAAGTCAAAAGGCCCTTATTACATCCATAATTAAAAGATCAAGTACTTAATATAAATAAACTTAAAACAACGCCTTCGGCATGGGCCACCATGTGTCCTCTCCAATCCCGGTCCAACTCATGAATCACCTGAAATGTCGGGAAAATAATTGGGTGAGTCACAGACTCAGTGCATAATTATCACACATGCCTCCACATATGGGCTTAGCCCATATCCACACAGATCATGCAAATCAACATGCAATTACGAAATCAAGCGTAGCGTCTTTTCTCTGTTAATCGGGTGGGATTTCGACAAGCTTTTAGGTGCAACGTGTGACTTCGAGGTTTAGTTGATTGTATCAAACAGGTGCGTAACTATCGCACTGTTTCTCCTGTTTTGTGTATTAATATATATGTACATATGTTTTGCGTATGATGTGTGATAGCCGACAGTAAAGGCTGAAGTGATGGATACCCACGTGTGGGTAATCGGTTAACAGGTTGGTAAATTGTGATGTTAAAATTATTTATGAGCATGTGATGTATATTCATTCTATACGTTGATTTGATATGGTACTTTGACATATATGCATGGGGGTTGGATTTGAGCAAAGAAGGACGGGGAGTACATATTATGTACGTGGTCTAATGTTAGCCTCGTGCTACATTAGCGCTTGATGGTTAGCTGTGTGCTTCATCAAGAGAGATGTTGGCTAGGTGCCCATCTCGGCGGTTGATAGCTGAGTGCATCACCGTGAATAGATTATTGTGAGGATCACGATGTGATCGGTGGCTCAGCCATGGCCCGGTGCAGCAAGGTCTGCCAAGGTAGGATTTTGTGGGATCACTCGGTTGTGATCGGTGGACTAGCCACGGCCTTGAGCAGGGAGTCTGCTAAGGTTGGTGTAACGGATGGACTTAGGATGGGTTGGATTTCGTAATTGCATGTTGATTTGCATGATCTGTGTGGATATGGGCTAAGCCCATATGTGGAGGCATGTGTGATAATTATGCACTGAGTCTGTGACTCACCCAATTATTTTCCCGACATTTCAGGTGATTCATGAGTTGGACCGGGATCGGAGAGGACACATGGTGGCCCATGCCGAAGGCGTTGTTTTAAGTTTATTTATATTAAGTACTTGATCTTTTAATTATGGATGTAATAAGGGCCTTTTGACTTTTATTTATTTTTATCTACCTTGGAAATTGCTTAATTATTATTTTGGGTACTATTTTATTTTAATTTGATTATGACTTGGTAAATTAAATTACTAGCTAGTGAAAATGATTTTACCCTAATCTACTTATTTAAAGTATTCATAAGATAATAAAGTGTTTTAATATGGACATTTTTATAATATCAAGTCTAAAGTATATATATATATATATATATTTTTTTTTTTCCAAAGGAACATAGGTTCCAAGATAAAATAAATTTTTACTATTTTACTCTAAGTCAGAAATATTTTCACTAACATAACCAGATTCGGTCGTAGTGAATGGGCCGGGTTTGGGGATGTTACAAAAGTTTTAATTCCAGGAATTTGTAACAACTTAGTTTTATTTAGAATTTTAAATATACCATGTTTTATAAATGACAGAAAATTATTAAGTTTTCACCTTTATGTTAAATTATTTTCAAACTTTTTCCTCAGTAGCCTTCTAAATTCGGCCGTGGTGTTTGGGCCGGGTTTGGGGTATTACATAGGTGTTGTACGAGGTTCAAGTTCAATTGAAAACTCTACTTCTCTTTCAGGTGGCATCCTTGGAAGTTCTCCTGGAAACACATCTGGAAATTCTCTTACCACTAGAACTTGACTAATATCCTTTCTTGACTCAAATGAATCCATAATGTATGCCAAATAAGCACCTACGCCCTTAACTATTTTCTAGTGGATACAACAAAAATTATTTTGTTCACTAAACCAGTCTGTACATCAGGCATTAATACTTCCTTACCCTCAGAAGTCAATAGATGCACACCTCTAGCACGATAGTATATAATAGCATTATGTCTAGTGAGTCAATCCAATCCCAAGATAGCATCAAACTCATGGAAACGTAGTAACAACAATTCTGCCAAGAAAGCATATTCACCAAACACCAACGGGCAATTCTCTATCATTTTATTAACCACAGTACTTTGACCCAATGGATTACTTACTAACACATTCATCAGAATATAAAAATTCAAGCCTTAAACCCTTTACAACCTTAGTACAAATATAAGTAGGAGTGGATCCTGGATCTATCAATGCATAAATATTGTTTCTGGGGGAAGAAAATTTACCTGTTATAACTTCTGGTAGATCAACATCTTTCTTTGCTTTCATTACATACGCTCGGACGGACACTTTAGAACTTGGCTTACTAAAATTTTTCATTGGTTCTCCCTGCACTGAGCTAGACTTTGCTACCACTCCAGATTTGGTCTCTTGCTCAAACTTCTGAGGCCTATGAACAGACTGCTCTATGCTTGCTTCTATCTTGGAGGGACAATCCTTAACCAAATGTTCCTTTGATCCACATCCAAAACATGCCCCAGAACGTCTCTAACATTCTCCTCCATGGCTTCTACCACAATGTTCACAGTGAATATTTTTCATTACTCTAGACCCTCCAAAGCTTTCATAGAAATAGTTAATCTACTAATTCCTTCACGCCTAAAACTCGTAAACTATGAATCTCTTCTTGAAGTTGAAAAGGTTTGATCTCTAGGCTTATTAAAACTTGTTGGAGGTGGAGGGCCAGACATTCTTCTTTTCATCCTTTCTCTTTCAAAGTTTCTTCTCTTGTCTCTAATAGTTGTTTCCATCTTATGAGTTTTGGCTGCCATAGCTGCTAAAATCTTACAATCAGAAGTTACTACCAGAGCATGAATTTCATCTCTTAATCTCAACTCAAACTTATCACACATTTCCTTCTTTGGCCAGAACATGCTTTTAGCATATCTAATCAGTCTAACAAATTCCCATTCATATTCCATCACAGACATCCTTCATTGCCTAAGATGCAAAAATTCTTTCTTTATCTGGTTCACATACCTTTCTTTAAATCCATAGAAATAACATTCTTGTTTTCCACCACTAATAATTGTTTTCCACCACTGATAGGCTTCTCCTTCCAAAAATGAAATAGCACACAAGAAATTATCTTCAATTGTACATTTCAGTACCTTTATCACCCTACAAACTCGAGACAACCATTGCTCAGCCACAGTGGGATCATCACCTTTATCACCCATAAATTCTTTAGCACCCCTCTTACGAATTTCTTTCACAAGGTTTCCTTTTGGTGGAGTCACAATAGGTACTAGTGGTGTAGGTTGTGCTGGGTGAACCACTTATGGTTGTAGTTGCTGAGGCTGTTGAGGTTGGGGCGCTTGAGTATTCCCCATAAACTGGTCAAACATATGTGTCATCGTCGTAAAGAAAACATTCCTGAAAGCATTTCCAGCTACTCCCAAGCCAACTGTAGGTGCTTGTTTTGGAACAAGAGGCACATGACTTTCACTTTCTTCTTCGGTCTATTCTTTAGATCCATCAAATATCTTTTTCAATGCTACAAGAAAATTTAGGTTAGTTTAACACACTCAGGGACTAAGCCAGAGGCGTATCATGCAATGGAGCGTGACTCAGCCTTTGGTTTTTCGAGAATTTTCTTAACCTTAGCTCTAATACCAAACTTTTAACACACCAAACCCGACCCTATAATAGGATCTAGTATGGTGTGTCACAACTTAAAATCAAACTAACTTTTAAACATTTTGGCGAAAGCTTTATTTACTTCTTACAAAGTTATATATAAAACAATATTAGTTGTTATTTTACAAAGGTTTGAATGAAAACATCAATAGTTTAAAAATATTCCATATAGCGTATAAGTTCAAATATAATAACTTTATTAAACAAAATGTATTAATTTAAAACCAACTATTAATACTTCATGGCAATCTCATAAAAACAGAGTCTTATAAAAATAGAAGTTCTTTGTACAAATCATCTCCAAATACACTTATGTGCCACTCCCATGAGTCATGCATGATACGAAATAAAACAGTCAGCTCATAATAGTACAAGCACTCCAGCGTAGTCCTTCAAACAAAACCTTCCTTCAGTCAGCAAGCCTGAGAAGGAGAAGGTAGCAAAGTAAGTTCATACAAACTTATTGAGTTCCAAAGAGAAATCAGACATAACATTACTGATAGTACATCTAAACCTTTCTGAAAGATTTACAATTCACATAGTATGCCTAATGACGTATACAGAACATAGACAGACTTAGTATGGCAACTTACTTATCACTTGGGCGTATACTATATGCCAGCTCAACAAAACTCAGACAAATCCGTTCTCATGCCAAGCACGTACCCAAAATTCAAAATCAGAAGCATAACATTCAATCTTATCTATATGCATTCTCTCCCTTAACTCCTCATATCATTTCCATTCAGAATTGCATGTTTTCTCGTGATCTATCAATCCAGTTTGCAATATGTCTGCCCTACCAAAGGCTACACAAACATATCTCCTCATCTCCATCACCTCATATCATTTCATATCATATCATCCATATCAAAAGCATATGGTAGTGGCTTAAGCATGAAGAATGGGGCTTATTTTATATCACTGATAGAATACACTCAGACTGAAGACTTTGTATAACCATTACCCACACAACATCTTTCATCCATTATAGAGGAGGATTACTTACCGTACACGATTATAAAATAAAGAAAATTACAACACGTGGAAGTAAGAAGGAACTCACCAGAAACTCTAAGTCAAGTCTATAAAGCAAGTCATTTGTCTTTATCACTTGGACCTTCGTTAACTTCTTGAGCTAAAATCAAGATAATTAAACATATCAGACCATCAATCTGTTACTACAAATCTCCAGCGAGGAAAATCTCGAACACACGAACGGAACTCGAACAGAAAAAGAATAAATAGGATAAGGCTCAAGGAGTGTATCAAGCCACTGTCTTTAACATTATATTTTCCCCCACCTATCTTCGGTGTGTAAACAAGTTTCAAGCAAATTAACCTCGAGGATACAATAAAGCCAATGACTATTTGCATTTTGCACTGACGAGAATAGTCCACTAAGCACTGAGTAATATATAACAAGAAACTCAATTTCTACAAAGAATTTCTGCAATAAATATTTATAGAACAATCTAATAATATTAGAAAATGGGGAAGGATAGAAAGAACATTTGGAACTTGTTAGTGTGATTTCCAAATAAAATCTCATTCCTATTTATAGGAATTTTCATGTCTCTTCATAGAGACATCTTTCAATAGGTGTCTTTATGAATAAATAAATAATAATAATTATTCATTTAATTTTATAACTATTCAAGTAATATTGTTTGAATAGTTATAATTCTTTTTCAAAAATCAAATGATATAACTTTTGACCAATGATCAAAAGATTTATCTTTTGATTAATTACACCCATTCATTTATAGTTATTGGGATACTATAAATATTTGAAAATGTTCTAACAATCTCCCCCTATTTTTAAAATATTTTAGATTTTGATATTCTTGGAAATCAGTTTGCATAAATAATGGTGTTTTACGATTGAACCTTCACTTAGTGAAAATATGTTAAATTTAATCAAAATTGTATGGTAGACTAAGCTTTGAACCAACTATTCCATTTGATTAACCAAACACATCTCACACAATGATTTCAACATCGGTCAATGCATAGTATCTCGGGACATTATTATGGCCATGTGTTTGTGTCCTTTTTTCATAAGTGCAATCAAAGCCAAGCCCTTGAGCTCCTAGAAGCGACCACATTTCCACTCACATAGGTAGATCCCATCAAGAGTGTTCCCATACTAGTGATGTACATTACTATCATGGGTTACAGGTCCATTAAGAGTACATTACTATCATTCCCTTATCATTACGGGTACCTAGCACTTTAATCTTAGGATGGATTTATTTATATTGCTAACAGTCACATACTAATGATGTACTTTGTCTCATTGAACTCAAGACTTGACGTTATACCAAGCGTTGAGTTGAGTTTCCATCATGGGTGACTTTAATTAATGGGCTTAAGTCCCATCCTTTTTTATGTCCTTTTTACTACATTTCTAGCAAGACTTTTTGTCAAAGAATCCGTGATAAACCATAATTCACTCATATTTTAACCCTATCCTTGGCTTATTTTTGGATGAATTTTTATTAGATTTGATGAATTTGATGCTCCTAATCCTTTAATTTCATATTTTATACTCAAGAGAGCTTAGGGAGTCGAAAGGATCAATAAACGGGCCAAAAAGGAGCAAAATGGGCCTACCTAGGAAATCAGCATGGCCTGGACCATTGAACACGACCGTGTGTTACGAGCAGGATTAAACACTGCCTGGAATGTCACACACGGGTAGACCACACGGCCGTGTATGGCGAACAGAAGCGAGCACGACCTAAGGCCATCGAACAGGGGCATGTCACACGGGCGTGTCCCTGTCGATCCTAGGTTTAATCCTATTCTAAAAAGGTTGCTTGTGGGCCAAGAAAGGCATTCCAAAGCCTATATAAACACCCTAGGGGGTAACCTAAAAGAGGACACCGAGTAGAAGGCAGAAAATACTCGAAGACAGCCGTCGAGAGTAGCTTAGGAGAATGATCTCCATCAAGACTGAAGATCTCCTATCAATTTCTCTTGAAGTTTTTTGGGTTTTCTTATGTTTTCTTGTTTTTCCTATTTTAAGATGTTTCCCTCTATCATTATGAACTAAACCTCTCAAATACTTGAGGGGATGAAACCTAACACAGATCTTATTATTATTTGATTTATAAGATAAATACTTGTTCTTATTCTTAATTGTGAGTTTTTATTCTTGTTTTGATAAATCAGGTTATTGATTCAAGTCGAATGTGCTTATTCAGTGGAGCAAAAGTCCCTATTTAAGAGTAGATCAACACAATTAAGCGGAGTTGATTGTAATCCTAGAAATAGATCGACATAAATCTGCCGAATTAGAGTCAAATCTAATAAGGGAATCCATAGATCGAGTTAATGCGACAATAGGGGTTTTAAGTAGAAAGAGATTTCAATTAATCAACCTAGAGTCAGTTGTTTTTAGTCTTGAAAGAGATATTAACATGAATCAGGGATTTCTACAGATTAAATCAAGTGAATAAATCGTATGAATCAAAAGTAATAAGTGAAGTCTAGGTGGATTCTTCCTTAGGTATTGCCTTTATCATATAAGTTGTCTAAAAGTATTTTCTTAATTATTTCTTTGTTGTGTTTTTAATTAGTTTTAGTTTAAAAAGAAACCACTACAATTCTTAGGCTAGATAATAAAAAGATAGTAATTACAAGTACTCTTGGTCCTTGTGGATACGATATTACCTGTCTTACCATAACTATACTATTGAACGATAGGTGCGCTTGCCATTAGTGTGATCATAGTTAGTTTTAGACCACATCAAGTGTTGGCGCCGTTGCCGGGGATTAAGATATTAGGAACACTAAATTTTTATTACTTTATCCATTCTTATTTCTATTTTTAGTTTACTAACTTCTTTCTTTTCTTTGCTTCTGGCAGGACCATTTAGTTTATGACTAGAAGGAACCCGTCAGGACCATTACTTTTTAACTGTGAGATTGAAAGTACAGCTCGTAGAAACCAAAGAGAAATAAGGCAAAGTCTACAATAAATAGAGGAAGAGCAAGAGGATGAAACCAATACTACCAAAGAGATGGAGGATAATAATAAGCTACCTCCTATGGTTGCCGCAAATCCGGTGAATCAAAATCCTACTCCTTGTACTATGTATGATTATGCTAAACCTAAATTAACAGGAACCAAATCAAGTATTGTTAGACCTGCTATTGCTGCAAATAATTTTGAACTGAAACCTAACACTATACAGATGATTCAGCAATTTGTTCAGTTTGATGGTTTGCAGGATGAGGATCCAAACAATCACTTGGCAAATTTTTTGGAATTCTGCGACACTTTCAAAATTAATGGCATTTCTGATGATGCCATTTACCTTCGGTTGTTTCCCTTCTCGTTGAGGAACAAAGCTAAACAGTGGTTGAACTCGTTACCACGAGGATCAATCACTACATGGGACCAAATGACCGAAAAATTTTTACTTAAATATTTTCCGCCGGCTAAAATGGCTAAGTTGAGGAAAGATATTTCTTCTTTTGTGTAGATGGCACGAGAAACACTCTACTAAGGAGATGCCCTCACCATGGGTTACCTTTGTGGCTACAGGTTCAAACCTTTTACAATGGTGTGAACCCCTCAAGTAGACAGTTGATTGATTTAGCCACTAGTGGAACCCTAAATAACAAGACCCCTGAAGTGGCTTATGAGTTTATAGAGGAGATGGCATTGAATAACTATCAGTGGCAAGTTTTGAGGACAAAGCCAACAAAAGTCGCCAGTGTTTTCAACCTCAACGCAGTAACCATGCTATCAAACCAGGTAGAACTTTTAAGCAAAAAGATTGATGGTTTGTGTGGTTCTTCGCAGGTACATCCAGTGATGCAGTGTGATACAAATGGAGGAGGGACGAAAAATACAGAATACCCACCCTACAACCCTGGCATAGAAAGCGAACATATGAACTATATGGGTAACAACTCTAGACCTCAAAATAACCCTTATAGTAACACTTACAATCCAGGTTGGAGGAACCACCCAAACTTCTCATGGGGTGGTCAAGGAAATCAAAGACAACAACCCCCTCTAAGCTTTCAACAACAACCTTACCCACAAGAGAAGAAGCCGAATCTTGAGGAGATGCTAATAAAATTCATCGCAGTGTCAGAAACTCGTTTCCAAAACACCGAAACAATGCTCCAAAATTAGCAAGCATTGATTCAAGGGCTCGAGAACCAATTAGAACAACTTGCTAAGCTCATATCTGAACGGCCACAAGGCAGCTTGCTAAGCAACACTGAAACTAACCCAAAGGAGCAACTTCATGCCACTACTGCTCACAATAGTAAAGGGTTAGATGAACCAAAATTGAGGCAAGGGAATGTGGTAGAGGAAGGTAAGGTTGAGATAAGCCATGATAAACCAAAATTGGTAAGTACGAAATACCAACCTCGTGTGCCATATCCCAATGCGACAAAGAAAGACCGCACAGATGAACAATTCGGTAAATTTCTTAAACTTTTAAAAAAATTATATATTAACTTACCGTTTATTGAAGTTCTTTCGCAGATGCCCAATTCAAAAAAAATTTTAAAAGAGCTTTTGACAAACAAAAGGAAGCTAGACAATGCGTCGCATGTGGAGCTAAATGCAATGTGCTCCGCAATTTTACAAAATAAACTACCTCAAAAGTTAAAAGATCCAAGGAGTTTTACAATTCCTTGCTTAATTGGTGGCTTATTTGTTAATAATGCTTTAGCTGATTTAGGGGCAAGCATCAATGTTATGCCTTATAAAATGTTTCAACAGCTAGGTCTTGGGAAACCCAAACAAACTAGGATGAGCACTCAATTGGCTGACAAAACTATTAGAGTTCTGAGGGGTATAATTGAAGATGTACTAGTAAAAATTGCTAAATTCATATTCCCAGTAGACTTTATTGTTTTAGACATGGATGAGAATAGTAATGTTCCTTTAATATAGGAAGACCCTTTTTAGCAACTGCGAAAACTAGAATTGATGTTGGTACAGGTGAACTCACACTTCGTGTAGGTGACGAAACGATCACTCTTCAGGCTCGTGACTCAGCTAGGACATCGAGTAATAAAAGTGAGAACATAAATTCTATTAATAACCATTTGGTTCAACCCTCTTTTCAGGAAGCACCACGAAAATACTCAACTGAGCCACATCCTAGACCTCGTGCCAAAAATGAAATAACTCATGAGGAGCGAAGGCTTCAAATCAATGAATTAGATGAATGGCGAACACACGTCAAAGAAAAACCGAGGCCACTCCATAACGAACTTAAAGATGAATCAAACTACTTCAAGGTTGGACATCGAGTTCTAATGGATAATACAGATCCTCGTGTTGCCACTTCTGAACCTAATGGAATACTCCTTTCACAGTACTTAATACTTTCCCATACGGTACAGTTGAGGTAACTCATTCTCAATTTGGCACTTTCAAGGTAAATCGTACTCGTCTAAAACCTTATTTTAATACAATTGATAGCAAGAATGAGGAGTTTCAACTCCTCAAACCACCATGATTATGCGAATGAAAGGTAAGTCTAGCTTAAGACTTTAAACGAGTGCTTCTCGGGAGGCAACCCGAGCACTAACTTCACTAATACCGTTATTTTTAATTTTGTTTTAGCAGCTAACTAAAAACTAACCAATTTAATAGGCCCAGTCTCCCCGTTCGCGACCACTTTACATAAGTTCATGCTGGCCGCTTTATTAACTCGACAATACAAGGACCTTTGAGTCATTCATTTTTTCTTTTTCTTTTATTTTCATTTTTAACTTATTTTCCTTTATCTTTCTTGTCTTTAATTTATATTAGTATATTTTGATTTCTTTAATTTAGGTTCAAGGGGCTATTACGGAACGACCACACCACCACCGAGTATCCACCACCCCTGCCCAGTTTCTTTTCTTTGACTCCATCCTAAATTCAGGAAGTTTCACTTCTCTCCTTCTCTTATGATCTTCTTACTATATTGTCATTATTTATCTTTGTACATTGAGGACAATGTACATCTTAAGTGTGGGGATGTTATTGATTTCATTACCAGAAAATCCCTGAATTTAGTCTTGTTCTTAAGTAAATTTTCTCATATTACTAATTAGAATGAAACTTCTTTTGACTTATGATTTTTATTGATATGTTTTGGATTAAGTCATAAGTAATTGTGCATTGATGGCTTAAACTTTTAGGTATTAGAGAATCAAACTGATAAAGTCTATTTTCAGAATTAAAAATTTATTAGGTTGTTTCCCTAAATTTGAATATTACTTTGAAGTTTGAAATTTGCAAGGTTGACATAAAAAAACCATAATTTTTGTGAGATTTTGAGCCTTTTAGAGCATATTCTTTTCTTGCTCACTTTAATGATTATGAGTGTGTCAACATTGATTTGTTATTTTAGAACTTGCTTCGATTATACATGTCGAGACCATACCCTTGATTTGATATACTGAGATGATAAAAGCACCTAGGATTTAACCCACTTACTCTATAAAAAGCCTACCCTCATAATTAATCCATAGTGAACCCTTTTTAGCCTAATAAACCGTTTCTTGACTCACCCATTAATATTAACCCAAAACCAAATTTTTACTTCCCTTAATCTTTTTACGTCCCTTTTGTCGAGATTTGATTTGATTAGTTGCCTATCTATATTCTTTTACTTGTTCTTATTCTTAAAAAAAATTAAAGTATATTCATTATTAGTTCTATGTTTTATAAGCTTAAACGGTTAATTTCACGTCCTTAGCAGAAGCTCGTATTATTAGTAATAAGTTTTCAATCGATATAGTTATTCAGTATTAGTTCATCTTTTCTACTCAGGTAATTTGTCAATTCAATCTCGATTCTAACCCTCTAATTCAGCCTTTATCCACACGTTTAACCTAAGCTCCATTACAACCCTTTTAAGACCTTTTGATTTGTGTATCATCTCATTTTATAGTTGTGGATATTTGATTTTCATGCAAGCCTATGGGATTAACTTTTCATGCTTGACTTTTGAGTGCTTAATATGAACCATAAACACTTTGAGTGATTTGAGTGAATCCATAATGAGGATGTCAATTCTTGTCAGTTTTGAATCAGATGTAATTATTTAGGTAAAGGGAAACACCTATGTTTTCGGGCTATAAAAATTTATGACTTAGATTGTTTAAATCTTTAGGACTCTTTTAGTTAAATTATCAATGTATGAATTATCTATGAATTATGATGAGACATTATTGATGAGGATTATAAATTGAGGAAGTTAATTTTAATTGTGGGTTGAAGATTTTGCTTGAGGACAAGCAAATGCTTAAGTGTGGGGATGTTTGATAAATCATAATTGACACATATTTTAACCCCATGCTTGGCTTGTTTTTGGATGAATTTTTATTAGATTTGATGAATTCAGTGCTCCTAATCCTTTAATTTCATGTTTTATACTCAGGAGAGCTCAGGGAGTCGAAAAGATCAAGAAACGGGCCAAAAAGGAGCAAAATGGGCCTACCTAGGAAATCAATATGGTCTGGACCATTGAACACGACCGTGTGATACGAGCAGGATTAAACACGGCCTGGAATGTCACACACGGGTAGACCACACGGCCATGTATGGCAAGCAGAAGCGAGCACGGCCTAAGGCCATCGAACACGGGCGTGTCACACGAGCGTGTCCCTGCCGATCCTAGGTTTAATCCTATTCGAAAAAGGTTGCTTGTGGGCCAAGAAAGGAGTTCCAAAGCCTATATAAACACCCTAAGGGGTAACCTAAAAGAAGACGCTGAGTAGAAGGCAGAAAATACTCGAAGACAACCGTCGAGAGCAGCTTAGGAGAAGGATCTCCATCAAGACTGAAGATCTCCTATCAATTTCTCTTGAAGTTTTTTGGGTTTTCTTATGTTTTGTTGTTTTTCCTATTTTAAGATGTTTCCCTCTATCATTATGAACTAAACCTCTCAAATACCTGAGGGGATGAAACCTAACACAGATCTTATTATTATTTGATTTATAAGATAAATACTTGTTCTTATTCTTAATTGTGAGTTTTTATTCTTGTTTTGATAAATCAGGTTATTGATTCAAGTCGAATGTGCTTATTCAGTGGAGCAAAAGTCCCTGTTTAAGAGTAGATCAACACAATTAAGCGGAGTTGATTGTAATCCTAGAAATAGGGCGACATAAATCTGCCGGATTAGAGTCAAATCTAATAAGGGAATCCATAGATCGAGTTAATGCGACAATAGGGGTTTTAAGTGGAAAGAGATTTCAATTAATCAACCTAGAGTCAGTTGTTTTTAGTCTTGAAAGAGATATTAACATGAATTAGGGATTTCTACAGATTAAGTCAAGTGAATAAATCGTATGAATCAAAAGTAATAAGTGAAGTCTAGGTGTATTCTTCCTTAGGTATTGCCTTTATCATATAAGTTGTCTAAAAGTATTTTCTTAATTCTTTCTTTGTCGTGATTTTAATTAGTTTTTGTTTAAAAAGAAACCACTCCAATTCTTAGGCTAGATAATAAAAAGATAGTAATTACTAGTACTCTTTGTCCTTGGGGATACGATATTACCGGTCTTACCATAACTATACTATTGAACGATAGGTGCGCTTGCCTCTAGTGTGATCATAGATAGTTTTAGACCACGTCAATCCGCCAACTTTTCATTTGACCTCACATAATTAATAGTGATCACTCCTGATGCCAATGTGTCTAGACTTTCCATTATATACTTGGCTATATGCCTTTATTAGACTAGCCTCACTATCACAACGGATAGAAATAGGTGAAATTGTCTTAGGCAATAAAGGTACATCATAAAGCAAATTTCTTAACCATTTTGCTTCTTTAGATGCAGCAGCTAATGTAATATATTCTACTGCCATGGTGGAACCAAAAATACATGTTTGTTTGTTGGAACCTCAATAAATGGCTCTTCCACAAAGAATGAAGATCCATCCACTAGTAGATGCATGATCTTTCAAACTTGTAGTCCAACTAGAATCCGAATACCCTTCTAAAACTAGAGTATATCCATTATAACACAATCCATGGTTAATAGTTTTCTTTAAGTACCTAAGTACTCTATTTAAAGCTTGCCAATGCAAACTACTTGGATTACTTGTGTGTCTACACAATTTCCCAACAGCATATGCAATATCTGGTCTTGTACAAGTCATTATGTACATAAGACAACCAATTAGACTTGCATTTTTCAATTGATTAATTTTCCTGCCAGTATTAGATGCTAATTTTATTTGAAGATCCATGGGTGTAGATGTTGGTATACAGTGGAAAAGATCAAACTTTTTAGGTACCTTTTCAATGTAATGTGATTGTGATAAAGCTATAGTGCTTTCATCTCGGGTTATTTTAATCCCAAGAATAACATCTGCTACACTTGTAACGCCCCAAAACTTAAGTATTTATTTTTTCATGTTTGGATCACAAATATCTGCTTGTCTTAGGGGCTAAGTGATTTCGGAGTGTCTGAGAAGTCCTGGGTTCAAGCCTAGGCTTGTGCAAAATTTTGGTTTTTAGGGAATAAAACCCTTGCCTTTTGTTAGTAGGCTTTTAAATAATGCTGGGTAAAGCATGACATAAGGAGCTTGCTGGTCTAGGGGGTAAGTGGTGTGTTACCTATGCACTGAAGTGGTTGAGCTGAATTCGAATTTAATGGTTGAAGGGAGGTGTGATCAAGTGGAGAGATTTAAGGAGGGATTTTAGGAGGAAATCAAGGAAGTGAAAGGAGAGGTAGAAGTGTGCCGAAAGTGGACTTCGGCACTCAAGAATTTGGCTAGTGGTGGATTCTCAATTTTGGTTTTTCTTGGTGAGTGTTGTGCTCTCTGCCAAAATTTCTTTTCCCCATTTTCGATTTTTGCATTGTTTTCTCTCTTTAGCCGAATGTGGTAAGGGTGTTTACTCTTTCTTCTGTTGCATTTTTTTGACAATATTTCTCCTTGGCTAAATATATCCTTCTTTTCTTTTCATATCCTTTTTTCTTCTTTCCCCTGTGTTGGCCGAATAAACCTTAGAGCCTCATTCGATTTATTTTCGCTCTTCCCCCTAAACTGATTCCCCTCTTCTCTCTCAAGTGTTGTGCTGCCAATTTTCAGTTGTGATTACTGCCGAAACCAGTCCTCTCTTCTGCCGATTGACTCATTTCTTTTTTAGTAAGTGAGTATGGCATTGGAAGTTTTGCCTTTTGAGTTACTAAAGTGGGGTTTTGTTTAATTGTGTTTGATAGCTATAAATTGAAGGTGAAAGGATGTGCAAGTGCCGAACCCATTCTTTATTCAATTCTCTTGCTCTCCTTCGGTAAGTTCTATAAAAGAATCATCTTTCACTTTCTTCTTCTGCCTTAGATGTTAACTGATAACAATTGCATGGCAGCTAAGGAAAGACTCTGGAAACTCCTAATCAATCGTTGAAGACTAAGATTTGTAGGGAATCACCGTGGTTCGATTGAAGGTAACACTACTCTATGAATGGATTGTTGATTTCGGGTTTCTTGATAACCGTAAAGTAGGACTGATGGTGGTGTGTGATTGACCAAATGTAGGTTGGTGAGTGCTTGAACGACTATTCGTGACGAATCAAAACCAGGTGTGTAAACACTGCCAAATCGTAAACCGGCAAAAGTTGGAAAAAGTATAAAATTTGACACTACACAAACGTGCGCTCGCTCGTGTGGTGAATCGAACGCATAAAACGTGGGCGTTAGGCTGTTGAGGCCACCATGACCTATTTCGTGGTCTTAGGCCGTTTAGGGCCACGTTGGAACGTGTGGGCCCAACAGCCTTATGGGCCCACACGGGTAAATCACACGAACATGTGGAGATTTTTGGGCCAAGCTGTGTAATTTACATGGCCAAGGCCAATTCTGGGTTGTGGACCACACAGGCGTGTGGGCCACATGGGCCCGAATTATGGGCCTTGGGCCCATTTGCACTGTTTGACTATTAAGGTTGCACGGGTCACCCGAGACGCCTGTGGACCTACTGATGGGTCGGTAGGTATACCTAAACCCAAACTAATAAAATGACTGTTCTCGCCTATGGTAAAATGACTGTTATGCCCCTATGTTATGTATGACCGTATATGAGCATGCCATGATATATATGTATGTTGCATCCATGTGTTATATGTTGCATGGGATGGGATTATTATGATTGGAGGAAGTGTACTATACTTGCAGCTCTGTTGCAAATACTGTTTAGTGCCACCACTGTGCTAATTTTTGGAGTGTAGGGATGGGTGGGTGATTTTATCCCCACATGGAGTGTTGGGCTGGACGGAGTGGAGTGTAGAGGCTGGATGGGTAGGATTTCTGATTGCATGCTTAGACCATTACTGACACTGTTATGGGCTAAGGCCCACACTGATACTGATACTATAATGGGCTAAGGCCCAACTACACTAAACTATTATTGATTTGGGCTTGGGCCCAGACTGTACGTGCTTAAGGCATGATTGGCTATTTACTTTCATGGGGTTACACACTGTGTTTTCATAAATTCACCTCACTGTTTATCTGTACAAGTAATTCGCAGTCCTAGGCAGATCGGTGCTGCGAGGGATTCGGAGGTTGCCACACAACTGCACCTATTTTTATATTTAAGTTTATTTCCTATAAATTTAATTTGGGTTTTTGTTATGTAATAAGGCCTCTTTAATTTTTAACTTTTAATTTGGGGATTCTACCTATTTTAATTACATCTGAGTAGTGATAGAACGCGGTTTTCCAAAAGATAATTGGTTTCCAAAACACCACGTTTTCGTAACTTATAATAATAGCTTCCGTATCAAACTTGGTTTTAAAGTATAGTAACAAACTAATATGATCAACGTTCTACTAAAATAACTTGAGTTTTAAAAGAACAAGATACCTTAAATTTTTGTTAAAGATACATAAATGAGGTTTAATAATAAGCATGGATTTTCTAAAGAAGCGATATTTCTGAAAAACACTTCAATATGATATCTCCAGATTCGGCCATAACGTCTGGGCCGGGTTTAGGGTGTTACAATACCCATATCCTTCATAGCAAATTTGTTTGACAAGAATTTCTTTCTTTTTTTCTATTTGTTCCAAATCTGTGCCAAAAATGAGCATGTCATATACATATAAGCAAATTATGACACCTTTTCCATTGTTATATATGCACTTATCGGATTCATTTATTTTATAGCCATTAGCTAAAATAGCCTCGTCAAACTTTTGGTGTCATTTTTTTGGTTCTTTTTAAGTCCATATAAATATTTAACAAGCTTACATACCTTATGCTCCTGTCCTGGAACAACAAATCCTTCTGGTTGTTCCATGTACACTTCCTCTTCCAATTCACCATTTAAAAATGCTCTCTCGAATGAGAGTGTCACGAGTACTCTCTCGAAACTGAGGCCGTAACGGGCTAAGTGGGCCCAATGGGCTAGTGGGCCCACATGAGCAAAATCGATGCAAAATTGCCGAATAACTGATACGACTGCAAAGTCCACAAAACTGAGACTGAAAATGAGTAGAATGGGCCACACGAGCGTGTGGGCCAGATTGGGCCAAAATTGGGCTTTAGGCCCAACTACACTATTTTGACCAAAAAGTGGTCCTGTGTCGCTCGAGGCGATAGTTAGCCTCCAGAAGGGCTATTAAGTGGCCAAATTATCAAAATACCCCTAAAGGGTAAATTACTGAAATACCCTCGATGGGTAAAATTACCGAAATACCCCCAAAGGGGTGAAAATTACATTTATACCCTCGATTGTGGTTAAATATCTTGTATGTGATTTATATATATATGTTTATAAATGTGTTACACTGCATTCATACCATATTGCATGGGTTAGGCTTGATGATTGGAGGAAGTGCTATTTTGAGTGGCTCTGCCACATACCGTTTTAGTGGCTATGCCACATATCGTTTTGGTGGCTCAGCCACATATACCGTGATTAGCAGCTTGACTACAATATTGGTGCGTTTGGCAGGGTGGGTTGACTTGATCCCCACATGGTGCGATTGGTTGGTACGAGTGGTATGATGGTTGGATTGGGTTGGGCTGCATTTTTGTTTGCATTATCATGATTATAGGGCTTAGGCCCAGACTGATACCGTAAGGGCTCAGGCCTAGATAGTGACCGTTATAGGGGATTACTTGCTGAGTTCTCGTAACTCACCCCTTTCTTTTAACCGTCCAGGTAATCCCCAGCGTTAGAGGATTTGGAGCTGTGGAGGACTCGGAGGTGGCCATACGACGGATTTGCTTCTAAACGAAACTTAGTAATTTTGGGTTTTAATTTATTTTATATTATTACTTTTGGGTTAATATTTGGTGTAATAAGGCCATTGGATTTTTCTTTTTAAACTTCCATTTGATAATTCTGCTAGTTATGAATTGTTAAACGATTAAACACTGGTTTTTAAAACAATAACAATTGTTTTCAAAATATCACATTTCTGCAATTCTTTAAGTCAGACTGCTACAACAAACAAAGTTTTCGAAAATAATAACATCTTTACAAGAATACACTTTAAGCAAATCTTGTTTTTTTACAAACAACGAAATTCGGAGTTTCAAAAAGGGTACAATGTTTTTAACAAACGCATAGCTTTTGAACAACCTTTTGATGTGACATGCTAGATCTGTCCATAACGTCTAGGCCGGGTTTGGGGTGTTACAATCAAATTCCGTATTATAACAATAAGGTGTCTTATTGCATATACTTTCACCTTTTCCTTCTACAAGAAACATAATGATATCTGGTCCAAAATCTTTGACCTTTTTAATCCTCTTACTTCTTCTTAATTCCTAAAAAGATTCATCATTATTATCAATTTGTTCCAATGGAATCTCATTCTCATTTGAAGAATGAACCAATTATTGTGGCTGTAATTGTCTTGAAATAGAATTAAATCTATTTTCATTAAAAATAGCATCTTTTGATTCTATAACAGTATTAATTGGAATTGAATCATTTGGTTCAATTATCATGAACCTATATGGCTTGCTATTATGTGCATATCCTACAAATATGCATTCAATTCCTCTTTCGCCTAACTTTTTACGTTTAGGTTTTGGAACTTCAACAATAGCTCTACAGCCCCAAACCTTCAAATAGTTAAGGTTTGGTTTCCTTTTCTTCCATTGTTCATAGGGCTTATTTTAGTTTCCTTATTAGGAACTCTATTCAATATATGACAAGCTGTTAAAACAGCTTCTCCCCAAAAACATTATCCAAGACTTGAATATGATACCATTGAATTTACCATTTTAGTCAAGACTCTATTTTTCCTTTCATCTACACAGTTTTGTTGTGGTGTTTAAGGGGCTGAAACTTGATGGAAAATTCCAGTGGATTCAAAAAAAATTCGATTAAAGTATTCTCCACCTCTATCTGATCTTAAGCATTTGATAAATGATTCACACTGAAGTTCAACTTCAGATTTATAAACTTTAAGTTTACCAAGCGCTTCATCTTTTGAATGTAATAAATATACATAGCAATATTTAGAACAATCATCAATAAAAGTAACATTCTTTCTGCCTAATGTTAGAGTATTATGCATATCACATAAATCATTATGTATCAAATCAAGCAATTTTGTTTTCCTTTTACCATTAGGGAAAGGGTTTCTTGTAATTTTAGTCAACATACATGTATTACATTTTTCAATAATATTATTAAAAATAGGAATTAAATCTAACTTATGCATGTCATTCAATTTTCTATAATTCAAAAGACCTAATCTATAATACCATAAACAAGAAGATTCAACCATATAAGCAGAAATAACATTTTTGTTCTTATTAATAATATTGAGTTTGAACATGCTCTCATACATATATCCTTTCCTTACAAAAATTCCTCCCTTAGACAAAATAAACTTATCTGCCTCAAAAACAAGTTTGAAACCAAACTTATTCAATAGACTTCTAGACACTAAATTCTTCCCAACTTTTGGTATATGAAGTGCATCAGTCAAGGCTAAAACCTTTCTAGAAGTGAATTGTAGTTCAACAGATTCTTTGCCTTTGATTGTTGCGGTGGAAGAATTTCCCATGTACAAGACATTGTCACTTTCACATTGTGTGAACTTTGTGAACATGTTTTTATCTTTGCATACATGTTTGGTTGCTCCGGTATCAATCCACCATGCGTTATCATCTTGTGCCATAATAATTTCAGATATCATTGCAATGAACTTTTCATTATTATCAACCTTAGAAGATGATTTCTTCTTTAAAAATAGACATCCATTCTTGATATGTCCCAACTTACCATAATGATAGCATGAACCATTTTGTTTCTTTTTTAACTTAGGTGCTCTATCAGTCTGTTTGAACTTTCTCTTGAATGGTTTAGTAGTCTGTACTTCCTCCGTAACATACACTTTGCATTTTCAGAATTTAGGTTATGGTCTTGCTTTCGATATTCTTCTTCAAAACGAAGATGATTTGCCAAAGCCTCAAGAGATATTTTGTAACAGCCCGATTTAGGGGCTAGTCGAAACAGTGATCTCGGAATCACTAATTCGAGGTTAGTTAAAATTATTTTCATGTTATGTTATGTGTTATAACATGTTTATAAGGATGCATGAAAATGTTGGTGCCTTAATTTTACTGAATTCTAGCTAAATCGTGAAAAATGACTAAATCGCATAAAGTGTGAAAGTTCTATTTTATTTGTTAGAGGCGCCAAGTAGCTATGGTTTATAAATTGGAGGTCCCAAATGTGCAACTAAGCCATAGGAATTAGCTTGGCCAGTCAAAGGAAGACAAAGGGGACAAAGGCGTTAAATGTGGTCGTGTTAGGTAATTAAAAAGAAATAAAATAATATGAAATAAGCAAAAAGCTATCATCTTTTTATTTCTTCTCTTCTTCCATCGAAAATACCAACAAGAATGGGGGTTTTTGAAGCTCAAAATTTTAGCAAGCATTTCTCCTCACAAGTAAGTGATTTTGATGATCTTTCTTGATAATTTTTGTCCTTTTGGAGTCCCCAAAGCTTAAGCTTCCTAAAGAGGGGACTATTTTGCAACATGGTTGAAAGTCTAGGGACTTGCCATGAGAGAGTTCATGTTGGTTGCTGAGATTTTATGGAAGAAAATGAATGATAGTATGATGAGAAACAACTTTTGTGAAAATTGTTGTCATAAAAACACCTAATTAGGATTAAAATGCAAAAGTTGTAATTTGTTCATTAAGACATGAAATAGATGGAATTGTGGATAGTTGTAAGAGGATTAAATGTTTAGCTAGGCTTATTTAACAAGAAAATGTGATGAAAATTTATTTACGAGCCTAGGGGCAAAATCGTAATTTTGATGGTAATTTTGCCTAAAGTGTAGATTATGGTGTATTATGATTTATAAGTGATTAAATCAGTAAATTTCATTGTTCTAGATCAAAGAAAACGAGTTTCGGACCTAGAACGGGTGAAAAGAGAAATGTGGGTGAAAAGTCTCTTTCGGCCCTTTCGACATCGAGGTAAGTTCATGTGCAAACGTTGCAATTACGTGCGAGTTAATTTAATACTCCAATGTCGTATGAAATGTATATTTATTCTAGGAATGTATGAAATATATCTTGATGAGATGACAGGAGAATTGAATCTAAGAGAAATGGGAAATGTATATAGCCTGATATGATGATAGTTAAAGTCTCGAGTAAGACCATATTAGAATATGGCCTAGGTGTAAGAATTCGTATAAGACCATGTCAAGGACATGGCATCGATATGTAAATGCAAGTAAGACCCTACTGGGGTACGATGTCAATGAGACACTAGATGTATGATACTCAAGAGAGTTATTTAATAATTTGAGTGATTTAACGGGTGTGTCAAAAATGAGAAAGTATGTGGTTGTACCACGAGAAGCACAATTTTACGTTAGAATTGAATTGAAATGAATTTAGTATATGATGAACCCTTAGTGGGTTAAGTGTGATTAATGCACCTTAATTGTATGCGATAGATTTATGGATGCATTGTGTGATTTCGAACGAGTATTGTAGAAAGTTAAGTAAGAATAGTAGTGAGTGAGGATGCTCTGGAATGAATATTTGAAATAAACGGTGAGCTATGTATGATATCACCTTATTAATGGTTAGTGATGGACTGTGTGTGATACCATCAACCATATTATTATCGGTGGGCTGTGTGCATTACCACCTAATTAACTATGAATGATGGGCTGTGTGCGAAACCATCAATCATATTATTATCGGTGGGCTGTGTGCGTTACCACCTGATTATCTAATAATTGATGGGCTGCGTGCGATACCATCGCTTATAAAGTCATTTGGTGGGCTAAGTGCGATACCACCATAAGTATAAATGATTGGTAGGCTATGTACGATACCACCTTATTAGAGGTTGATGGTGGGCTAAGTGCGAAACCACCGAGAGATTAGTAGAATGAGTGGCTTATTGAAAATGCTTGATGTGTTGTTTATATGATCATGTGTGATCAGTGCAGGAATGTATGCTATTTAAACGAGCAAATTGGCTTGTGGCATGGTAAGAATGTGGTAAGAGATAGAATGAGTAAGCTTCAAGGATGATTGAGTAAGTAACCATGGGCAAATGAGAAAAACTCGACATATTACCTTGTAGTTACATTTATTCAGTGAACATCAATAATTGTCAGATTATGCAGATGAACGTACTAAGCATTATTGCTTACTCCTCTTTTTTTCTCATCTCTTATAGGTTATTTTAGCTAGCTTGAATTGGAGATCATAGGAGATGTTTTCAGACTATCGAGCAGACATTTGGTATGAGGTATCAAGTCTTTATGAGTCATGGCATGTATAGGGCCAGTACCTAAGGTTGATTAAGTCATCGTTAATGTGCCAAATGTGTTGGCCTAATTGAGTTATGAGACGATTGTATATAGATATAGATGATGACAAGAGTCGATTGAAATTGTAACACCCCAAACCCGGCCCATTTGCTAAGACCGAATTTGAAATGCCACTGCGGAAAACGTTTGAAAAACTTTTGACTTAGAATTAAAAACATAAAATTTTGTTTTCTTTACTAAAACATTGTGTAATTAAAATTTCAAGTAAAACTAAGTTGTTTAAAATAAAACATTTTAAACTATAATATAATCAACAAACCAACTTAAAACATAATAAAAGTCCTTAAATACTTAAAATGGCCCTTATTACAACCAATACTTAAAACAAAATACTCAATATTAAAATGCTTAAAATATTGAAACATAAATTGTATAAAGAGAATCCATTTCTGCATGGGCCACCTCGTATCCGCTCCAACCCGGTCCAAGCTTTATGCATCACCTGAAAGGGTTGAGAAAAATTGAGTGAGTCCACAGACTCAGTGCATAATCATCACACATGCCTCCACATATGGGCTTGGCCCAAATCCACACAGTTCACATACATAAATATGCAAAATGACGCCCAACCCAACCTAATTCCATCCATTACACCAACCCCGGCACACCTGCCGTCCAAGGCCGTGGCTAATCCACCGATCAAATAGTGATCCTTATATCTTACCTTGGCAGACTTGCTGCTCAAGGCCGTGGCTAAGCCACCGATCACATAAGTGATCCCAACATTAATTCGTCTACGGTGATGCACACAGCCATCAACTGCCGAGATGGGCACCTAGCCAACACCTCCCTTGATGTAGCACACAACTGATCATCAAGCGCTAATGTAGCACGAGGCTAACATTAGACCACGTACATAAATATGTACACCCGTCCTTCCTTGATCAAATCCAATCCCCATGCATATATGTTAATGTATCATGCCAAATCAACATATAGAATGAACATACATCACATGCTCATTATCATATTACACAGTCACCATAAATAATTTAATATCACATATTACTGACCTGTTAACCGATTACCCCAATCATGGGTTTTCACCACTTTAGCCTTTGTTGTCGGCTGTCACACATCATACAAGAATATATATATCAATACACAAAACAGGAGAAATAGTGCGATAACTACGCACCTGCTAAGGCACAAACGATCAAATCCCGAAAATGTCACTTGATTAAGAACTCTGCCAAAATCCCTAAATGGGATCATATTAGTTTCGGCCTCTATACCAAAAACATTAGAAAGTGGCCTACGCCCTCAAGAAAACGACATAAAAAAAAGAAAGGAAAAACGACCATAAACACTTACCTATCTTCCAAAACCGATTGAAGAAAACCCAAAAATGAAAGCCTACCCTTTGAATATTCGGCCAACAAAAATAATACTAACAAGGAAGTAGAAGATTCGGCTATGGTTTTGAATGAAGATAACAAAAGATATTATGGAGAAAAAGAAATAGAGTATGTGAATAGCAAAGAAAATGAGAATGAGAGGGAGAGATTCGATTTTAGAAATAATGGAAGAAAAGAAAAGAAAAGAGGATTTGGGGAAGAAAGAGGTTCGGTCAAGAAGAAAATAAAAAGGAAAAAGTGATGTTGAGCAAATACCAAAAGTAAGAAAAGAGGAAGAGAGATGGGAGAAAGAGTGCACAAAAGTGCAAAAGATGTTTTCAGTTTCAAAGGAAAAGATGAGAGAAAGAAAATATAAATTTTGGTTCAAACAAAATGAAGGCTAACCAAAAGCAAAACTTGCACAAAATGTACAATACTCATTCGGCCAAACAAAGGATTTTTGGAGAGGGAAAACAAAAATGCAAAAGATGTTCAAAAGGAGAATTGGCCAACTATTCCCCCCCAAGCTACCTAACAAAATTCGGCCACCCCCTAGACACCCATACCTTCCACATTCAAGCACTAAAAGCATAGGAATTGTTTCCAAAACATTTTCCACAAGCCAAGCCTTTGTCCCCTCAATATACCATAACTTTAAGATATCCTTCCATAACCTTAAAAATCTTATCCCATAACTTAAGCTTTCCTTAAACAAAAATTCAACTTACCAAAAGTTATTAGTCCACCTATCATAAACATAGGTTGACCGGCCATTAATGCTAGAACACAAAAAAAATAAAGTTTTCAGAATGCTAAACATGCTACTCGAACCTCTAACCTCAAGCCACCTTTCAAGCTCCTTAACCAACTTACCACTTACTCCTCTTATGCTATAAATGAACACTTAAATTAACTTAAGTGCTAAGCTCACTAAATCCACTTCATTAAATAAACCATACTAAAAATTATTCTAGCTTCCTAATTAAAATCAAGCCTTCACAAGACTATACTAACACACCAAATTCATACCTAAGCCAACACAAGAATAAATAATATTCTAATTTTCCTAAAGCTCAAGGCCCAATCCTACTAGGCCCAATTTTGGGATGTTACAGAAATTGTACTAGAAATAGTTCTACCCCATGTATGGGAGGAAGATTTCATTTTTATGAATCAAATGTGTTAATTCTTGTGTTTTGGTTGATGATTTGAGATTGATTTGAAATAGCATATGAAAGTATGCAATGTAGTGTGAAAAAGGGCTTGGTAGATAGCCTGATAATTTTCCACATGGGTAGACACACGGGCGTGTGTCTAGACCATGTGGGAGGCACGGCTAGCACATGGACGTGTGTCCAGGCCTTGTGAAGTCTGCATCTTGAAATTGGAATTTGAATTGTCACACGGTTGAAGCACACGGGCATGCCCAGGCCGTGAGGTAATAATCAGAGGCGACCACGGACAGCCATATGGGCGTGTGTCCAAGTCGTGTGACTCAAGTCAATGTCGTCCACGGGTGTCGAACACGGGCGTGTGACTAGGCTTTGAGACCGTGTGTATGTAGTTAGTATTCACCACGGTTGAGGAGCATGAGCATGTGTGTCTACACACAGGCGTGTCTCATTTTACACGGGCGTGTGAGCCCTGTATAAAAGAGAAATTTTGTAAGATTTGAAAAAGTTCTAGTATAGTCTCGAGAGTCCTCATGTGTATGAGTAAGGCCTCGTAAGTCGAGAATAAGGTTGTTAAGGTGACTAGAGAGAGTAGTCACAATGGACCTAAGTGGCGATCATGAGGATTTTATTAAGGTAACGCCTTGAGCCGGGTTCCGGCGTAGAACACGGGTAAGGGGTGTTACATATTTCCTCTTTCTTATGTTTTAGACTTCTTTTAAAGTCTTTCCACGATGGAGGAAGTTTGTCTATTATGGAGGATACAACAATCATTTCCTCCATTTTCATATCATATTGCTTAAATTGATTCAGCATCTTTTCAATATCACAAAATTATTCCATAACAGAATGACCATTAACCATTTGATAATTATTGAAATGACTGACAAGAAATTTCTTACTTGTAGAATCCTCAGTCATGTATCTTGTCTCCAATTTGTCCCATAATTATTTTGCAGTGACCTTATTTTGGTAGGTGCAGATAAACCATTGAATATGTGGCCCGTGCACATATAATCAGCATTGTCCCATTTTTGCCTTTCTCAGGTTGTAGCAACAGATTCATTTTCATTCTCTTCAGTCTTGGAGTATCCAAAACATAGGCAATCTTCAAAATTAATAATAAGAAGTGCATCTTGTTTTGCCATCGTCAAAAATTGCCACCATCAAACCGATCAAGTTTGACAAAGTTGGAAGCCAAACTCCCTTAGTGTTCTACTTTCATGTGTTGTGGTAGTCATCATGAAACATAACCTTAAAATTCTTAGTACAAACCTCTGGTGAGAAAAATCTCAAACACACGAATGGAACTCGAACAGAAAAAGAAGATATAGGATAAGTCTCCAAGGCGTGTATCAAGCCACTATCTTTAAGGTTATATTCGCCTCCACCTATCTTCGGTGTGCAAATGAGTTTCAAGCAAATTAACCTCAAGGATACAATGAAGCCAATGACTATTTGTGTTTTGCACTGACGAGAATAGTCCACTAAGCACTGAGTAATATATAACAAGAAACTCAATTTCTACAGTAAATCTTTATAGAAAAATCCTATAATATTAGAAAATGGGGAAAGATAGAAAGAACTTTTAGAACTTGTTGGTGTGATTTCCAAATGAAATCTCATTCCTATTTATAGGAATTTTCATGTCTCTTCATAGAGACATCTTTCAATTGGTGCCTTTTTGAATAAATAAATAAATAATAATAATAATAATAATAATAATAATAATACATTTAATTTTTTAACTATTCAAGTAATATTGTTTAAATAGTTATAATTCTTTTTCAAAAATCAATGACATAACTTTTGACTAATGACCAAAAGATTACACCTATTCATTTATAGTTATTGGAATATTATAAATATTTGAAAATGTTCCAACACAATTGATCAAATCTGATCATGCAGGCAAGAATCAACAACACTTAATCTAGAATCAGGAAGTTTCTTTCCTCACATACTATTCTAACATCTATGCATGCAGAACGAGAAACACGTAAATGACTTAGTGAGTAACCTAGGATTCATCAATAATTCCTAGTGAGTTGGTACTAACGTAGAAGTTAGTTGAATATTGTGAACCTTACTTCGAAGAGGTTTTTTGAACTTAGGTTTTTAAAGAGTTTTCAATGAAATTAGTGAAGAAAAAGAAAACGTAAAAGTGTTCAGAAAGACCACCGTTATTCTTATATACTTAAGCTCGGACACAAGGATTACTGGAAAAATTAGATAATTCCACTCTCTTGATTTCCATGATTAAGTGCACTTAACATAATTTAAGTGTTATAATCTATAGTAGTCTAGTTCGGTTCTAACTAAATCTCAACTTAACTAACCAAATTACCATACTTAAATAATAAACAAATCTAAACAGTTGTGATCTTAACTAGTTTACCCAACGCATCTGGGTTGGGTGAATACTTAACAGAAGAGTCCACCAAACCACAGAACGCATCAAAACTAAGAGTACACCAAATGGCACAATACACATAATTCTATATTTAGCCAAAACAAACATTTTACTTACTCATATCTATTCTTATTTTACCAACTATACGCCAAACAGTAACCAAATACAAAGACTTTACCGAGAAAGCTGTTACATCATATATATATATAATATGAAAGTACAAACTGTAATTGTTACTCGTCTACAACTATCGCCTTTCCTTTCTTTCGGGACGACCCGACATCTTCTTTAGTTACGTTCAATAATTCAATTACAAAAATGGTATTAGTTTCCACTCAATTACATGAAAAACATATAATTATACATATTTTTATTTTATTCATTTTAGTCCCTACTTCCAAAATACTTATATATTTCGTTATTTAACATCGGATCGAATTTTGATTTCATATCCTTCTGTTAGGGACCTTATACTTTTAACCTCTATCATAATTTCTTAATAACTCTCAATTTATTCAATGTAGTCCCTAATGTCAAAAATAACTAAACTTTCAATTCTAAACTAATCTAATATATTCTAATACAATTTCAACTAAATCTAAACTTAACAATTACATATCTACTAATTTCAAGCTTTAATCTCACAAACCTCAAAATAACAAGTTGGTATAAAATTAACTATATCAAAATCTAAGCATTGGGTTAACTCGATTAAGCTTAATGGATCATGGATCTGTAAAAATCTTTAAGAAAAGTGCTAAATTACCTTGGTAATTTAGATCAAATTGAAAAAAGGAAACAGGTCTTCTTCCCTTCAACCATGGACAGAAAGCTTTTGGAGAAATATGATGAATTCATTCTCTCTCCACTATTTGATATATTTAACTTAGATTAATTACTTAATTAATAAACTTAATCATGTTTAGGTTTGTTTATTTAAGGCGTATATATTATAATTAAAATCACAAAGTTAAATGACTATCATCATTACCATCCAATATCCTATAAGAAACAATGGTTTAATAACCATTTAAGTCCCTTGGTTAATTACATTAGGTCCTCAAGCATTTTCTACTATAAAATTTAGTAGTGATTAGACTTTTACAATTTAGTCCCTAAACTTTAATTAACGATTTCTCTTGGTTAAATTTCTTAACTGATATTTAATATATTTTCGTACTAACTCTGTAAATCCTCCTAGTATAATCTCACAGACTCGATGTAACATCCTAAATTTATGGGCCTATGCATTTAGTGTAGGGATATGTTTAATATGTTAGTTTAAGTAATAGGAGTCCAAATTGGGCTCAGGATTAGGCAAAGGCCTTGGTTAAATTATTAGATTGGGCATTATAGAGTTAAAAGGTGGTAATTATGTTTAAAATACCAAAGTGGGCTTGTGGCCCAACAAGTGGTGGCACTGCAAGGGAATTAAAAGGTGGCGTCATTAACAATTAAAGAGGCCCAAGTTTTGGCCGCAAGAAGCCCATGTTTTTAGGCTATTTTCGGCACTTAAAAAGGAGCAAGGGGTGACGCCACAACAAGGGATTTAGGGGCCCAAAATTTAAGTTTCATAGAGCCCAAATATTTTAATTTTAGTTAGCTAAATTCGGCATTAGGGTTAGGTGAGTTGGACGGCTTCAAGGCTCAAAAATAGGAGGATTTATATGGATTTTATAATTGATAATTTAGAAGATAAAAAGGAGAAAAGATAGGAGTCTATCTAAAAGGAAGGTGATGGCCTAAAATCCACCACTTAGAGGAGTAAAGAAATCGGCTACTGCATGGCAAAGGGGTGCCGAATTTTCCCTTTCATTTAGCTTGAATTTTAATTAATTAGGAAGGGCATTTTCGGTTTTATACAGGAGGTGCTGAAATTCCTATAAATAGGGGGGATAGCTCCTTGATTCTGGCATTTAAAACCCTAATTCTCTCCTTATTCCTTGTGCCGAAAATCCCTAGCCTCTTCCTCTACAATTTCTTTCTTTAAATTCTTCAAAAGCCGGAACCTCTCCCTTCACTCTCTTTTCTCTCTTTTCCATTCTTTTCCCCTTGAGCCGATTTCTCTAAAAAGCCAAAATCTCCATAGTTTTTCTTTATTCATCCTATTTCAGAATTAGTTCTATTCTTCCGGCATTTAAATCTTTCTTTGACATTGCCGGATCTTCTCTCCAAGTGCTAGCCGAATTCCCCGTATTAAGGTAAGTGTCGACTTCTGTTAGATCTCATCTTCTATTTCGGTTCTTGAAAGGAAAAAGCCGAAAAGCTAATAGTATAATGGTTCTATGTTGGGCGGCATTCTAGGATTTGAAGGAAACTTGGTCGTCTAAATCTAAAAGCCGAAAATCACTAGTCTCCAATTTCGGGATTTTAAGGTAAGAAGATTTCCCTAGATTCCTACTAGATTTATTCATTGTATACAAGATCTTAACTTTATGATAAGGATTAACGATCAAATATTGTGATAGTAGTTCTGATAAGGACTTGTGATGGAATTAAATATGGATCAAGCAAAGGAGAGAATCCCTAAGTTTAAGAAACGAGCGGTATCTACTGTTCGAGATTGGCCACTTGGTTGTGGACCGGCTTCTAAACAACACCTTAGGCAGATAGCAGTGGTGTTGGCTACGGATAGCGTCAACTTAGAGGGTCTCGTTCTAACGGTAATCAGGTGTGTAGATCCTTATCACATAAGTTTTATTTTGTATTATACCTGTTAGGGGCTGAAAAGCCGGAAAATGAGGCTGTATGAACAGTCGTGTGTAGATCTCTAACACACTATTTATCCTGTATCTATGTTTATATATATATATATATATATATATATATATGTTATGGGCTAAAAAGCCGGAAACAGGTTGTATAGACAGTCGAATGGAACCCTAAATGGGGTAGGCAAGGATGCCAGGTACGTAACCATAGAACTCTCTATGTGTATCGAAATATATGTTAGTCTGCATGATGTTTTCTTTATGTGTGTATGCATGGGGGGAAATTTATGATATTGAAGGGAAAGTGCATGATAGGTCACTTGGTGATCGGTGGTAGAAAACCCACAAATATAAATGATAGGTCACATAGTGATCGGTGGCTATGCCACGTTTAATGATTCCTGAATAACAGGAATAGGCAGTACGGCTGTCGTTATGGTGTGTAGCGGATGGAGGCTTGATTGTAGAAATCACCAAGGTGTGATGGTTGGTACGGGTTGGTGTGTAGAGGATGGAAACCGAGGATGGGTTGGGTTATTATTCATTATTTATGAAACACCCCAAACCCGGCCCACGAGCCTCAACTGGATCTGGTATGTTCCTTGAGTAAAACATTTTAAAAACTTGTTTGTTACTTTGGAAAAATTTTAGTGATTTTGAAGAAAATTTGACTTGTGTTGATTTCAAATTGAAAGCAATGTTATTCTTGAAATCTAGATCTTAATAAAACTTTATTTTAGTACTGGAAAACAATAAGTTAAAAGTATTCAATTTATCTTTGAGAAAAGTTATTTAAAACCTGAAATAATAATCATATCATAATGAAATCAAATAAAATGCAGGCATAAAAACAATTCAATAGTAATGGCCTTATTACAACTGAAAAATACCAAATAAATCCCGAAAATAAAATAACAGAAAACGCAAGTTCAACTGTTTGAAATCCCGAAAATATTCAGCATGGCCACCACCTAGTCTCCGCCGACCCGGTCCAAGTCACTGTATGTCACCTGAAAAGATATCCCACAACGGGGTGAGTCAAACAGACTCAGTGTGTAACAGTCAACACAAAGTCCCAACAGATTTAGGAATATCAAAACATACATATATATATATATATAGCAAATAGAGATAATGATGCAATCCCGAACCCAAACCTAAATATCCATCCTCTACATATCACCCGTACCAACCAATCACACCGTGGGGATTACTAAATCGACCCTCCATCCGCTACACACCATCGAAGGCAGTCGCTGCAGACGACTTGCACATCGCCCTTATAAATTGTGGCATAGCCACCAGATAATGTGACAAAGTCACCAGATAACAATATGTGACATAAGTCACCACATTCAGATTATGTGACATGAGTCACCAGATATTGTGGTAAAAACCACCAAATCACTTCCCCTTCACATATCACCCTTATGCCCATATGTCATACAAAACATGCAAAAATCATGCCATATATCTTATCAATGTTCATAACGAATTCACTTATATGTCATATTCAATCTTCATAACACTATTAACATAATATTAAAAGTGAACGTACCTGGGTACTCTGTACCATCATATGGTACCTTTAGCCATATCTTTCATATTTTCATTAACACATATAGTAAATTAATACCGTAAATCTATTAGGAAACAATGTAGGGTTACACACCTGATAACAGAGATAACTATACTTTCCCGCTCGTCGATACCTAAATATTTATCACTCTTGATTAGAACACTAATACTCATAAAAACTATACAAATGATAAGTAATCTAAATCCTTACCCTCGGAATCTCGAACAACAACTATATGCGATTTCTCTCCGATTGATGGTTCATAACTTGATGAAGAACCACGAACAAACAATGGCTCGGGGGTACGTACGACTTCAAATAATCGATTTTCACCGGCAGAGGGTCCACATCCCGGTGGAAAGTCTCAGACTCCCGACACAGCCCTTCGTTTGAAATTTGAGGGTATTGCAGAACCACCCCTCTTCCAAACACTATTTACTGCTCCTTTCGAACCCATTTGATTGCCCCAAAAATTTTAACACTTCGATTCAATTTTTCTAACGAGTCACGAAGATTATGAAGAGAAAAGGTTGAGATTTGATGCGATTAAGCTTTGGTATCCAAAGAGATATTCGGCCTTAACAAATAAGAAGGAAAAGAAGTGGAGTTTAAAGAGATTTGGCAATGATAGTGTTTTGGGTAATAAAAAGAAAAGAAGGGAAGAGAAGAGAAGAAAGATGGTAGATTCGGCTTAACAAAAGAATAAAAAGAAGAATAGTGTGAGGCTTTAGAAGAGAATAGCAAGGGGTTATTAATTCGGCTTTCACAAAAGAGAAGAGAGAGATGGGAGGTTTAAGGTGTTGCGGCAATGGTGGGATTGGGACATAGAAGTTTCGGCCTTAGCAAGGTAAAAGAGAAGAAGATGCACAAATGGTTTCGGCTTTAAGTCAAGAAAGAAAATAGTGCACAAGTGATCTCCTATTTCGGTTTCCAAAAGAAAAACACACAAGCTTTCTAGACAACAAAATAGCACAAAAAGAATGCCCAAACCTCACTATGCATATTCGGCCAAGAGGAAAAGATGAGAGAAACACTATTGCTTTTGGGTGAGCAAAAAGACCAAAATGAAATTTCTCCCAAGCTACCAACCTTTCCCAAAACTCAACACAAAATCGGCTCCTCCCTTAGTCCTCAAAACCGTCCATGTTCATGGACAAAATGCCATTAAAAAGTTTCCAAACCCCATCCCTTAATCCATGCCTTATGTCCCCTTATCATACCAAAAGCTTAGGATTTCATTCCTGAAGTTAATCACTTGCCTTTTTCCCTTAGTCTACTATCCATAAAAGAAAATAGTCCAACCTTACCTTAATTAGAGTTGACCGACACATGCCATACACATGCAAAAATAAAAGTCACCTTATTGCCATCCATGGGATTCGAACCTCTTCCCTCATACAATTACTCATGCGCCAACACCACTTTACTACTTGCTCACTTATGCTAACATTAAACACTTAAATTAACTTAAGTATCAGAGTCACTTGATCCACTTCACTAAATTCTCCATACTAAAAATTATTCTAAATCCAATTTAATTCCAAGCCTTCGCAAGACTATATTAGGCACATAATAAAATCATTCCCGAACTAACACAAGCAACAAGATGATACTCAAATTTTTCCTAAAGCCCAATTAAACCCGAGAATTCATAGAAACCTCGTAACCTTCCAAATCCACTTAACTAATTAATCCAATTTGCAAAAACACCATTCTCATATTCTTGAAGATTTTAAACACTCCTAAGCCCAAGGCCCAATCGGCCCAATCCTACTAGGCCCAATTTCGGGATGTTACAATTCTACCCTCCTAAAAAAAAATTTCGTCCTCGAAATTTCCAACCAACTACTAACTCACTGCTCAAATCACACCACTATGCTTTCGCTGCGCACTCTGCCCTTAAAAACCACAATGTACTTTTAACATAATCTAGAATCCTTTTTCACACAACCAAACATCTAACCACAATAGCAAACCGTTATCTACCACTTATACCAAAAATTTTCCTACATTCAATCATCACTTCCAACCAAACCATACCTGACTTGAGGGTGAGGAAACAATCCCGAGCCTTATGCTCCTTAGTCCCACATCTCAAGCATGCTCCTAACCTCCTCCAGCATTCTCCCGGATGACGCCTCTTGCGAAAATCACAAGCCGGATAGTTTGGTCATGCCCTGACATGCTTTACAGAACGAGATTGTGACCCTAGAGAACCGTGATCTCTTTTCTTCTTACAGTCCACAGACCCAACTCGAAGTGCTTCACCGATTCCTTTAACCTCCTCCAATACTTCCTTAACTATCTGAGTCAGCTCATTAATCCCAACTCGATCATGAAACCCTGTCAGCCACTAGCGATGCTAACGCCTCCTTTTCGGAAATATGCCTCGGTGCCGAAGATCTAGCCCTAGCACCTCGGCCTTTACCACGTCCATGACGACCACGTCCCCTAGAATTCATGTCTACGATCGCGATTTAATCTGATTTAAGAAATTTTATGCATTAGTCTTTGTTCCGCTGATTACCCGCGAAGAAATTTTATGAAAAGAAGTTTAGTAGTAGTTCTTTCGATCATTTCAAAGTTTTCGTTTCAAGTTTTCTACCCTAATTCGGAGAAAACACATTCATTCGATAGTACCTATTACACACACATATTCACCACTCAAGCATTTTTGTTCATTCTAATCCCAGGGGTATTTTTGTAATTCGTCCTATAGGGGTATTTTGGTAATTTTCCAAATCGGGGTATTTTGATATTTTGCAAATTAAGGGTTTTGGTATTTTTGTAAAGTAAGAATACTTTAACAAAAGTCGAGGGTATTATGGTAATTTTATAATCCAATGGTGTTTTAGTAATTTTTTACAAACCAGGGGTATTTGGGTAATTTTGTAAATCAGGAATATTTTGGAAAAATTTTCAAAAAAAAATAATTTTCCTACAAATCAAAGGAGTAATTTGGTGAATTTAAAACTAAGGTTTTTATAAAACCGTGTAGCTAGTCCCTTTCGGGTTTTAATTATCGAGTTTAGTCCCGTGAATAAGTCCTCTTGGTTAGGGTGAACCGTCACTACGCACCAGGTAGGATTCGAGTGGAGAGAAGGTGAGTCACTAGGACTACTTAAATACCAAGCTCCCACCGAAACCAATCCTAGACATGCGCACAATGATTGCCATACCCTAACTCGGCGACTCACTCACAGGTTTGTTTAATTAGGCTTTAAGTTTTATGTAACTCTGTGTTGGAGTAAGCTAATCCTAGGGTTCAATAGTTCCTAGTGTACTAATCTACGTTCCCTTATACCCAACCATACAATAAGTCATACAACAGTTATGGGTACTTACCTGCTGGACTTCGGGTCGGAGACTTAGGTGACATGTCAGAAAACCTGCTCATTTCCAAAATTTTTCACAAAATCTTAATTGGGCTTAATTTTGAAAACGTTGTGGGCTTTAAACCCAAGGCCGAGAGTTTAAAAATTGAGCTCTGATACCAAGTTAAAACACCCCAAACCCGGCCCACGAGCCTCAACCGGATCTGGTATGTTCCTTGAGTAAAACATTTTAAAAACTTGTCTGTTACTTTGGAAAAATTTTAGTGATTTTGAAGAAAATTTGATTTGTGTTGATTTCAAATTGAAAACAATGTTATTCTTGAAATCTAGATCTTAATAAAACTTTATTTTAGTACTGGAAAACAATAAGTTAAAAGTATTCAATTTATTTTTGAGAAAAGTTATTTAAAACTTGAAATAATAATAATCATATCATAATGAAATCAAATAAAATGCACGCATAAAAATAATTCAATAGTAATGGCCTTATTACAGCTGAAAAATACCAAATAAATCCCGAAAATAAAATAATAGAAAACGCAAGTTCAACTATTTGAAATCCCTAAAATATTCAGCATGGCCACCACCTAGTCTCCACCGACCCGGTCCAAGTCACTGTATGTCACCTGAAAAGATATCCCACAACGGGGTGAGTCAAACAGACTCAGTGTGTAACAGTCAACACAAAGTCCCAACCGATTTAGGCATATCAAAACATACATATATATATATATAGCAAATAGAGATAATGATGCAATCCCGAACCCAAACCTAAATATCCATCCTCTACACATCACCCGTACCAATCAATCACACCGTGGGTATTACTAAATCGACCCTCCATCCGCTACACACCATCGAAGGCAGAAGCTGCAGACGACTTGCACATCGCCCTTATAAATTGTGGCATAACCACCAGATAATGTGACAAAGTCACCAGATAACATTATGTGACATAAGTCACCACATTCAGATTATGAGACATGAGTCACCAGATATTGTGGTAAAAACCACCAAATCACTTCCCCTTCACATATCACCCTTATGCCCAGATGTCATACAAAACATGCAAAAATCATGCCATATATCTTATTCCATGTTCATAACGAATTCACTTATATGTCATATTCAATCTTCATAACACTATTAACATAGTATTAAAAGTGAACGTACTTGGGTACTCTGTACCATCATATGGTACCTTTAGCCATATCTTTCATATTTTCATTAACACATATAGTAAATTAATACCGTAAATCTATTAGGAAACAATGTAGGGTTACACACCTGATAACAGAGATAACTATACTTTCCCGCTCGTCGATACCTAAATATTTATCACTCTTGATTAGAACACTAATACTCATAAAAACTATACAAATGATAAGTAATCTAAATCCTTACCCTCGGAATCTCGAACAACAACTATATGCGATTTCTCTCCGATTGATGGTTCATAACTTGATGAAGAACCACGAACAAACAATGGCTCGGGGGTACGTACGACTTCAAATAATCGATTTTCACCGGCAGAGGGTCCACATCCCGGTGGAAAGTCTCAGACTCCCGACACAGCCCTTCGTTTGAAATTTGAGGGTATAGCAGAACCACCCCTCTTCCAAACACTATTTACTGCTCCTTTCGAACCCATTTGATTGCCCCAAAAATCTTAACACTTCGATTCAATTTTTCTAACGAGTCACGAAGATTATGAAGAGAAAAGGTTGAGATTTGATGCGATTAAGCTTTGGTATCCAAAGAGATATTCGGCCTTAACAAATAAGAAGGAAAAGAAGTGGAGTTTAAAGAGATTTGGCAATGATAGTGTTTTGGGTAATAAAAAGAAAAGAAGGGAAGAGAAGAGAAGAAAGATGGTAGATTCGGCTTAACAAAAGAATAAAAAGAAGAATAGTGTGAGGCTTTAGAAGAGAATAGCAAGGGGTTATAGATTCGGCTTTCACAAAAGAGAAGAGAGAGATGGGAGGTTTAAGGTGTTGCGGCAATGGTGGGATTGGGACATAGAAGTTTCGGCCTTAGCAAGGTAAAAGAGAAGAAGATGCACAAATGGTTTCGGCTTTAGGTCAAGAAAGAAAATAGTGCACAAGTGATCTCCTATTTCGGTTTCCAAAAGAAAAACACACAAGCTTTCTAGACAACAAAATAGCACAAAAAGAATGCCCAAACCTCACTATGCATATTCGGCCAAGAGGAAAAGATGAGAGAAACACTATTGCTTTTGGGTGAGCAAAAAGACCAAAATGAAATTTCTCCCAAGCTACCAACCTTTCCCAAAACTCAACACAAAATCGGCTCCTCCCTTAGTCCTCAAAACCGTCCATGTTCATGGACAAAATGCCATTAAAAAGTTTCCAAATCCCATCCCTTAATCCATGCCTTATGTCCCCTTATCATACCAAAAGCTTAGGATTTCATTCCTGAAGTTAATCACTTGCCTTTTTCCCTTAGTCTACTATCCATAAAAGAAAATAGTCCAACCTTACCTTAATTAGAGTTGACCGACACATGCCATACACATGCAAAAATAAAAGTCACCTTATTTCCATCCATGGGATTCGAACCTCTTCCCTCATACAATTACTCATGCGCCAACACCACTTTACTACTTGCTCACTTATGCTAACATTAAACACTTAAATTAACTTAAGTATCAGAGTCACTTGATCCACTTCACTAAATTCTCCATACTAAAAATTATTCTAAATCCAATTTAATTCCAAACCTTCGCAAGACTATATTAGGCACATAAGAAAATCATTCCCGAACTAACACAAGCAACAAGATGATACTCAAATTTTTCCTAAAGCCCAATTAAACCCGAGAATTCATAGAAACCTCGTAACCTTCCAAATCCACTTAACTAATTAATCCAAATTGCAAAAACACCATTCTCATATTCTTGAAGATTTTAAACACTCCTAAGCCCAAGGCCCAATCGGCCCAATCCTACTAGGCCCAATTTCGGGATGTTACAATTCTACCCTCCTAAAAAAAATTTCGTCCTCGAAATTTCCAACCAACTACTAACACACTGCTCAAATCACACCACTATGCTTTCGCTGCGCACTCTGCCCTTAAAAACCACAATGTACTTTTAACATAATCTAGAATCCTTTTTCACACAACCAAACATCTAACCACAATAGCAAACCGTTATCTACCACTTATACCAAAAATTTTCCTACATTCAATCATCACTTCCAACCAAACCATACCTGACTTGAGGGTGAGGAAACAATCCCGAGCCTTATGCTCCTTAGTCCCACATCTCAAGCATGCTCCTAACCTCCTCCAGCATTCTCCCGGATGACGCCTCTTGCGAAAATCACAAGCCAGATAGTTTGGTCATGCCCTGACATGCTTTACAGAACGAGATTGTGACCCTAGAGAACCGTGATCTCTTTTCTTCTTACAGTCCACAGACCCAACTCGAAGTGCTTCACCGATTCCTTTAACCTCCTCCAATACTTCCTTAACTATCTGAGTCAGCTCATTAATCCCAACTCGATCATGAGACCCTGTCAGCCACTAGCGATGCTAACGCCTCCTTTTCGGAAATATGCCTCGGTGCCGAAGATCTAGCCCTAGCACCTCGGCCTTTACCACGTCCATGACGACCACGTCCCCTAGAATTCATGTCTACGATCGCGATTTAATCTGATTTAAGAAATTTTATGCATTAGTCTTTGTTCCGCTGATTACCCGCGAAGAAATTTTATGAAAAGAAGTTTAGTAGTAGTTCTTTCGATCATTTCAAAGTTTTCGTTTCAAGTTTTCTACCCTAATTCGGAGAAAACACATTCATTCGATAGTACCTATTACACACACACATTCACCACTCAAGCATTTTCGTTCATTCTAATCCCAGGGGTATTTTTGTAATTCGTCCTATAGGGGTATTTTGGTAATTTTCCAAATCGGGGTATTTTGATATTTTGCAAATTAAGGGTTTTGGTATTTTTGTAAAGTAAGAATACTTTAACAAAAGTCGAGGGTATTATGGTAATTTTATAATCCAATGGTGTTTTAGTAATTTTTTACAAACCAGGGGTATTTGGGTAATTTTGTAAATCAGGAATATTTTGGAAAAATTTTCAAAAAAAAATAATTTTCCTACAAATCAAAGGAGTAATTTGGTGAATTTAAAACTAAGGTTTTCATAAAACCGTGTAGCTAGTCCCTTTCGGGTTTTAATTATCGAGTTTAGTCCCGTGAATAAGTCCCCTTGGTTAGGGTGAACCGTCACTACGCACCAGGTAGGATTCGAGTGGAGAGAAGGTGAGTCACTAGGACTACTTAAATACCAAGCTCCCACCGAAACCAATCCTAGACATGCGCACAATGATTGCCACACCCTAACTCGGCGACTCACTCACAGGTTTGTTTAATTAGGCTTTAAGTTTTATGTAACTCTGTGTTGGAGTAAGCTAATCCTAGGGTTCAATAGTTCCTAGTGTACTAATCTACGTTCCCTTATACCCAACCATA
Source organism: Gossypium australe (assembly GCA_005393395.2). Classification (NCBI taxonomy): domain Eukaryota; kingdom Viridiplantae; phylum Streptophyta; class Magnoliopsida; order Malvales; family Malvaceae; genus Gossypium; species Gossypium australe. Next base: position 84,071,677 of record CM016617.1, on the reverse strand, counting down.
CAATAAGTCATACAACAGTTATGGGTACTTACCTGGTGGACTTCGGGTCGGAGACTTAGGTACCATGTCAGAAAACCTGCTCATTTCCAAAATTTTTCACAAAATCTTAATTGGGCTTAATTTTGAAAACGTTGTGGGCTTTAAACCCAAGGCCGAGAGTTTAAAAATTGGGCTCTGATACCAAGTTGAAACACCCCAAACCCGGCCCACGAGCCTCAACCGGATCTGGTATGTTCCTTGAGTAAAACATTTTAAAAACTTGTTTGTTACTTTGGAAAAATTTTAGTGATTTTGAAGAAAATTTGATTTGTGTTGATTTCAAATTGAAAACAATGTTATTCTTGAAATCTAGATCTTAATAAAACTTTATTTTAGTACTGGAAAACAATAAGTTAAAAGTATTCAATTTATTTTTGAGAAAAGTTATTTAAAACTTGAAATAATAATAATCATATCATAATGAAATCAAATAAAATGCAGGCATAAAAACAATTCAATAGTAATGGCCTTATTACAACTAAAAAATACCAAATAAATCCCGAAAATAAAATAATAGAAAACGCAAGTTCAACTATTTGAAATCCCTAAAATATTCAGCATGGCCACCACCTAGTCTCCACCGACCCGGTCCAAGTCACTGTATGTCACCTGAAAAGATATCCCACAACGGGGTGAGTCAAACAGACTCAGTGTGTAACAGTCAACACAAAGTCCCAACCGATTTAGGCATATCAAAACATACATATATATATATAGCAAATAGAGATAATGATGCAATCCCGAACCCAAACCTAAATATCCATCCTCTACACATCACCCGTACCAATCAATCACACCGTGGGTATTACTAAATCGACCCTCCATCCGCTACACACCATCGAAGGCAGAAGCTGCAGACGACTTGCACATCGCCCTTATAAATTGTGGCATAACCACCAGATAATGTGACAAAGTCACCAGATAACAATATGTGACATAAGTCACCACATTCAGATTATGTGACATGAGTCACCAGATATTGTGGTAAAAACCACCAAATCACTTCCCCTTCACATATCACCCTTATGCCCAGATGTCATACAAAACATGCAAAAATCATGCCATATATCTTATTCCATGTTCATAACGAATTCACTTATATGTCATATTCAATCTTCATAACACTATTAACATAGTATTAAAAGTGAACGTACTTGGGTACTCTGTACCATCATATGGTACCTTTAGCCATATCTTTCATATTTTCATTAACACATATAGTAAATTAATACCGTAAATCTATTAGGAAACAATGTAGGGTTACACACCTGATAACAGAGATAACTATACTTTCCCACTCGTCGATACCTAAATATTTATCACTCTTGATTAGAACACTAATACTTATAAAAACTATACAAATGATAAGTAATCTAAATCCTTACCCTCGGAAACTCGAAAAACAACTATATACGATTTCTCTCCGATTGATGGTTCATAACTTGATGAAGAACCACGAACAAACAATGGCTCGGGGGTACGTACGACTTCAAATAATTGATTTTCACCGGCAGAGGGTCCACATCCCGGTGGAAAGTCTCGGACTCCCGACACAGCCCTTCGTTTGAAATTTGAGGGTATAGCAGAACCACCCCTCTTCCAAACACTATTTACTGCTCTTTTCGAACCCATTTGATTGCCCCAAAAATCTTAACACTTCGATTCAATTTTTCTAACGAGTTACGAAGATTATGAAGAGAAAAGGTTGAGATTTGATGCGATTAAGCTTTGGTATCCAAAGAGATATTCGGCCTTAACAAATAAGAAGGAAAAGAAGTGGAGTTTAAAGAGATTCGACAATGATAGTGTTTTGGGTAATAAAAAGAAAGGAAGAGAAGAGAAGAGAAGAAAGATGGTAGATTCGACTTAACAAAAGAATAAAAAGAAGAATAGTGTGAGGCTTTAGAAGAGAATAGCAAGGGGTTATAGATTCGGCTTTAACAAAAGAGAAGAGAGAGATGGGAGGTTTAAGGTGTTGCGGCAATGGTGGGATTGGGACATAGAAGTTTCGACCTTAGCAAGGTAAAAGAGAAGAAGATGCACAAATGGTTTCAGCTTTAGGTCAAGAAAGAAAATAGTGCACAAGTGATCTCCTATTTCGGTTTCCAAAAGAAAAACACACAAGCTTTCTAGACAACAAAATAGCACAAAAAGAATGCCCAAACCTCACTATGCATATTCGGCCAAGAGGAAAAGATGAGAGAAACACTATTGCTTTTGGGTGAGCAAAAAGACCAAAATGAAATTTCTCCCAAGCTACCAACCTTTCCCAAAACTCACCACAAAATTGGCTCATCCCTTATTCCACAAAACCGTCCATGTTCATGGACAAAATGCCATTAAAAAGTTTCCAAGCCTCATCCCTTAATCCATGCCTTATGTCCCCTTATCATACCAAAAGCTTAGGATTTCATTCCTTAAGTTAATCACTTACCTTTTTCCCTTAGTCTACTATCCATAAAAGAAAATAGTCCAACCTTACCTTAATTAGAGTTGACCGACACATGCCATACACATGCAAAAATAAAAGTCACCTTATTGCCATCCATGGGATTAAAACCTCTTCCCTCATACAATTACTCATGCGCCAACACCACTTTACTACTTGCTAACTTATGCTAACATTAAACACTTAAATTAACTTAAGTATCAGGGTCACTTGATCCACTTCACTAAATTCTCCATACTAAAATTTATTCTAAATCCAATTTAATTCCACAAGACTATATTAGCCACATAATAAAATCATACCCGAACTAACACAAGCAACAAGATGATACTCAAAATTTTCCTAAAGCCCAATTAAACCCGAGAATTCATAGAAACCTCGTAACCTTCCAAATCCACTTAACTAATAAATCTAATTTGCAAAAACACCATTCTCATATTCTTAAAGATTTTAAACACTCCTAAGCCCAAGGCCCAATCGGCCCAATCCTACTAGGCCCAATTTCGGGATGTTACAATTTATTTTTTATCATGTGATTATGATTGATACCTTTATGTATGGGCCAGGGCCCATAATGTGTTTGTGGGCTCAGGTCGTTGTGTGCTTTGAGATTTATACACTGAGTCTTGGTGACTCATGCTTTCCTTTTTCTCTACTCTTCCAGATGAACAGTAGATCGTGGTCATGGGAGCCGAGACGGACTCGAGGGGCCATCAAGTTCTTTTATTTCTACAAGTTAATTTGGGGTTTCTTTAAGTTTATTTTATTACATTTTGGGATAATTTATGTAATAAGGCCCCCTAGTTTTTATTCAACTAAGTAGATTTCAATGTTCTGAAATTATGAATTTATGACAAGGTTTATTTATACTTAATAATAATAATACAAAGGAGTTTATTTTTAAAAATGTCATTTATTTAGTCAAATCATGTCTAGATAACTTACGACTTCTAAAACCAACAAAGCAAAAGTTTTATTGTACAACTCATAGCATACCAGATCTAGTCGAAACGCATGGGCCGAGTTTGGGATGTTACATTTTGGTATCAGAGCCCAGTTCAAAACTCGGGCTGTGAAATGGGTCTAGTAATGTTTTGTAAAGTGATGTGCATTTGAAAAAAAATGTCTTGGTTGAAGATATGGCCTTCGAGTCTACCGGCACCCGATCCACGCAGGTAAGTATTCTAAACTCTTGCTGTGTTATATATATGGGTTTGATGGGCTGTAAGGGACGTAGATTAGTATGATAGAATTAATGGACCATAGGCTTAGATGAACAACTCTTAAATTCCATAAGATTTAATCCAACTAAACAAAACCCGTGAACAAGTCGATAGGTTAGGGTGTGGCAACAAGCATGCGCATGTCTAGGAGTGGATTCAGGGTTGGTACTTAAGCAGTCCTAGTGACTCACCTCCTCTTCACTAGAATCTTACCTGGTGCGTAGTGACTGTTCACCCTAGCTACGAGGACTTGTTGATGGGCTAAACTTTATAATTAAAACCTGAAAGGGACCAACCACCCTATTTGAAAAAAAAACTCCAAGTTTTGTAAGATTTTCAAGATACACTTGTTTTGTGAAAATTTCCAACGCGCCATGAATTTATAAAATACCTATGTTTGAAAACTTCACCCGAAAACCTCATGTTTACAAGAATAACCCGGTTTATGAAATGAGATTTTTTTCAACGTACCCCTATTTCAAAAAAAAAACGTCAGCAACAATAACATCAAAATATCCCTGGTTTGTAAATTACCAAATTACCCTTGTTTTGCAAAATGACCCAAATTATCCCTGATTTGTGAAATGACCAAAATACCCCCAGATTTGCAAAATTACCGAAATACCCCCGAATTTGCAAAATTATCGAAATACACTCGGATTTTAAAATTACCAAAATACCCTTAGATTGCAAAATTACCAAAATACCCTTATTTCATCAAATCACCAAGGAACCCAATTATGGAAAATTACGAAAATACCCTTATAGGACAAATTACGAAAATACCCCTGGGTAGTGAAACAACGAAAATACTCTTACGTGATGAATGTAAGTTCATGGCTGTTATTTGTATGTTGATGATTGAATGTATGTGATTCCTAGAATTAGAGGAGACAAACTTGAGACTGAATTGTGAATGTAATTGCGAATTCGAAAGAACTACTCTTAAAACTACTATTCATAAAACTGTTCGTGGTTAATCAGTGAAAGAAAACTAATAATTCATAAAATTTCTAATCAGATAAACGCAAAGCGGTAGAATGAGTACAAGGGGTAGAGGACGTCCGCCACGTGGTCGTGGTAGGGGTAGGATGACTGTGTCGGAGCCAGTAGGATCTGGCCATGGATCTGGGAACGAGATGCCAGTTCCACCAGCCGCGGAGGAGGAATTTCAGGATCAGACTGCCGGAGATGATGCGGTATCTCAGGCAATACTAAGGGTTTTAGAGAGGGTTGCTAGGGCTAGTATGGCCGCAGGAGCCCGGAAATCTGTGCCGGAGCGGCTTAGGGCAAATGGGGCAGAAGTGTTTAGGGGAATTTATGGTGTAGCCCCAAGTTCAGCTGAGTATTGGTTGGAGACAGTAGAACGCATAATGGATGATTTGGATTTCACGGAGGAGGAGAAGTTGAAAGGAGTTGTATCTCTCCTACGGGATGAAGCCTATCAATGGTGGCTTACGGTTAAGGATGGTACAATGGCTAACCGTATCACTTGGGATTTCTTTAAAACGGCGTTTTAGAATAAGTACATTGGATCGAATTATGTGGATGCGCAGCACAGAGTATTTCTGAATTTGGTGCAAGGAAGTAGGTCAGTGGCTGCGTATGAAGCTGAATTCTTACGCCTTAGCCGTTATGCTCGAGGGATGGTAGCCACGGAGCATGAACGTTGTGTTAGGTTCGAGGATGGCCTGAGGGATGATTTGCGTGTTTTGATAGGCCCACAGCGGGAGAGGGAATTTGCTGTCCTAGTGGAAAAGGCTAAGATAGCCGAGGAGGTTAAGCGAACGGATAAACTGAATTGGGATAGAGATAGGGACGGAAGTAAGAGGGATTTTGGATCGTCAGGGGCAGCTGGGCGTACTCAGAAAAGGCCTAGGTCAGATAGGCCGAGTCGGGATGAGAGACCTGCTGCTGGTAGTTAGACACAGAAGTGTGCTCGATGTGGCAAATTTCATGCCGGTGAGTGTTGGGCAGGCACTGGGAAGTGGTTTAGGTGTGGATCTATGGACCATCAAGTTAGAAATTGTCCGTAGCAACGGGGCAGTGAAGGGCCCACAGATCAAGAGAATGCACCGCCGAGAAGAGGAGGTCAACAACCACCAAAGAGCCGTGGTCAAGTCAATGGTGGCAATGGCACAGGACATGGTCGTAGAGGTGCAGGTTATACTAAGGTGAGGCAGCCAGCTTTGGTCTATGCAGCATGTCGCCAAGGGGACGAGGACGCTCTAGATGCGAATATCGGTGCGTATTCTACCATAGTATACTAAGTGTTTCTTTTGGCTTTAGAATTTGAGTGTGCAACGAAAGCATAGTGGTGAAACTTGGGTAGTACGATTAATAGTTAGTTGGAAATTTCGAGGACAAAATTTCTTTAAGGGGGTAGAACTGTAACATCCTAAATTTATGGGCCTATGCATTTAGTGTAGGGATATGTTTAATATGTTAATTTAAGTAATATGAGTCCAAATTGGGCTCAGGATTAGGCAAAGGCCTTGGTTAAATTATTAGATTGGGCATTATAGAGTTAAAAGGTGGTAATTATGTTTAAAATACCAATGTGGGCTTGTGGCCCAACAAGAGGTGGCACTGCAAGAGAATTAAAAGGTGGCGTCATTAACAATTAAAGAGGCCCAAGTTTTGGCCGCAAGGAGCCCATGTTTTTAGGCTATTTTCGGCACTTAAAAAAGAGCAAGGGGTGACGCCACAACAAGGGATTTAGGGGCCCAAAATTTAAGTTTCATAGAGCCCAAATCTTTTAATTTTAGTTAGCTAAATTCGGCATTAGGGTTATGTGAGGTGCACAGCTACAAGGCTCAAAAATAGGAGGATTTATATGGATTTTATAATTGATAATTTAGAAGATAAAAAGGAGAAAAGATAGGAGCCTATCTACAAGGAAGGTGATGGCCTAAAATCCACCACTTAGAGGAGTAAAGAAATCGGCTACTGCATGGCAAAGGGGTGCCAAATTTTCCCTTTCATTTAGCTTAAATTTTAATTAATTAGGAAGGGCGTTTTCGGTTTTATACAGGAGGTGCTGAAATTCCTATAAATAGGGGGAATAGCTCCTTGATTCTGGCATTTAAAACCCTAATTATCTCCTTATTCCTTGTGCCGAAAATCCCTAGCCTCTTCCTCTACAATTTCTTTCTTTAAATTCTTCAAAAGCCGAAACCTCTCCCTTCACTCTCTTTTCTCTCTTTTCCATTCTTTTCCCCTTGAGCCGATTTCTCTAAAAAGCCAAAATCTCCATAGTTTTTCTTTATTCATCCTATTTCAGAATTAGTTCTATTCTTCTGGCATTTAAATCTTTTCTTTGACATTGTCGAATCTTCTCTCCAAGTGCTAGCTGAATTCCCTGTACTAAGGTAAGTGTCGACTTCTGTTAGATCTCATGTTCTATTTCGGTTCTTGAAAGGCAAAAGCTGAAAAGCTGATAGTATAATGGTTCTATGTTGGGCGGCATTCCGGGATTTGAAGGAAACTTGGTCGTCTAGATCTAAAAGCCGAAAACCACTAGTCTCCAATTTCGGGATTTTAAGGTAAGAAGATTTCCCTAGATTTCTACTTGATTTGTTCATTGTATACAAGATCTTAACTTTATGATGAGGATTAACGATCAAATATTGTGATAGTAGTTCTGATAAGGACTTGTGATGGAATTAAATATGGATTAGGCAAAGGAGAGAATCCCTAATTTTAAGAATCGAGCGGTATCTACTGTTCGAGATTGGCCACTTGGTTGTGGACTGGCTTCTGAACAACACCTTAGGCAGATAGCAGTGGTGTTGGCTACGGATAGCGTCAACTTAGAGGGTCTCGTTCTAACGGTAATCAGGTGTGTAGATCCTTATCACATAAGTTTTATTTTGTATTATACCTGTTAGGGGCTGAAAAGCCAGAAAATGAGGCTGTATGAACAGTCGTGTGCAGATCTCTAACACACTATTAATCCTGTATGTATGTCTATATATATATATATATGTTATGGGCTAAAAAGCTGAAAAGAGGTTGTATAGACAGTCGAATGGAACCCTAAATGGGTTAGGCAAGGATGCCAGGTACGTAAACATAGAACTCTCTATGTGTATCGAAATATGTGTAAGTCTGCATGATGTTTTCTCTATGTGTGAATGCATGGGGGGAAAATTATGATATTGAAGGGGAAGCGCATGATAGGTCACTTGGTGATCGGTGGTAGAAAACCCATAAATATAAATGATAGGTCACATAGTGATCGGTGGCTATGCCACGTTTAATGATTCCTGAATAACAGGAATAGGCAGTACGGCTGTCGTTATGGTGTGTAGCGGATGGAGGGTTGATTATAGAAATCCCCAAGGTGTGATGGTTGGTACGGGTTGGTGTGTAGAGGATGGGAACCTAGGATGGGTTGGGTTATTATTCATTATTTATTGTTTATCATGTGATTATGATTGATGCCTTTATGTATGGGCCAGGGCCCATAATGTGTTTGTGGGCTCAGGTCGTTTTGTGCTTTGAGATTTATACACTGAGTCTTGGTGACTCACGCTTTCCTTTTTCTCTACTCTTCCAGATGAACAGTGGATTGTGGGCATGGGAGCCGAGACGGACTCGAGGGACCATCAAGTTCTTTTATTTCTACAAGTTAATTTGGGGTTTCTTTAAGTTTATTTTATTTCATTTTGGGATTATTTATGTAATAAGGCCCCTAGTTTTATTCAAATAAGTAGATTTCAATGTTCTGAAATTATGAATTTATGGCAAGATTTATTTATACTTAATAGTAATAATACAAAGGAGTTTATTTTTAAAAATGTCATTTATTTAGTCAAATCATGTCTAGATAACTTACGACTTCCAAAACTAATAAAGCAAAAGTTTTAATGTACAACTCGTAGCATACCAGATCTGGTCGAAACGCATGGGCCGGGTTTGGGGTGTTACACTCGATTTATGGAATTTGGAATTTGAAACCGCATTTTTTGACACCGACCAAAATCAAGTTGTTACAAAACTCATCACCAAGTGCGAAAGCTTGATTTGGTAGATCATATAGCTTTAAATAAAACTCATCAAGAGTCTCACTTTCATGTATTTTAAGTATCGCAAATTTGGTGGTCAACATCTACAACTTTGATTGTTTTCACAGTGATGGGTCTTTAATGGGTTATTTCAAGAATATTCCAAGCCATATGAGCAAAAATACACTTAGAGATGCACTTGAATTCTTGAGGATATACATTGTTGAAGATAGCATATAAGGTCTCCAAGTTAAAATTGGACTTTTGTCATCATTTGTGGTCCAAGTAGTTTTAGGTTTGATAGCTCAAGCTCCGTCTATTTCTTTCATAAGTGGCTCCCAACTTAATAAAACAACCTTCTAAGCCTTCTCATCAATTGACTTTATAAAAGCTCTCATACATGTCTTCCAATAGGCATAATTTAATCCATCGAACATAGAGAGACATGAAACTGATGAACCTTCCATTACAAGCAAATATCGGCACCAGTAAACACCACTAGCTACGTTAAGTGGGAGGCTCTAATAATTGAGAGAACAAAAATGATAATTGCAAGTAAATTAAGTATGTACCAACTAGTTTTGGCATTAGTGAAGAACAAGGTAGAAAAATAATGAACACATAATATGTTTACACCATTCGCTTTCCCTACACTTGCAGGGCCTTGCCTAGGAAGATAATTTGCTACCTTAGTAACTCATACAACAAGTCATTACAACCTCTAATAATTACTAGATTAAAATCCTTACGTTTGCACCTAAGAGCTAAATCACTCTCCTCTAAGTTTTCCCCTTGGAAACTTGGGATAAAAACCAAGTAGCACATTTGGTTTTACACTCAATACACCCTACAGAAATGTCCCTCAATGAACAAAACTGAGTGTTTTCTAATTAGTACATCACATATACAAGTCTCTTCAATTTATAAGGAATTGAACTTGCTAACATATAATATCAATTACAATCAATCTTCCTAATAAAACAGTAGGGTAACCAACTCTCAAAATATTTTCAATAAGTCTAGGATAAGTCTTTAATCTTCAGCGTATGCTTCCAAGTTTAGCCAATCCGAACCAATCACTTCAAAGTAAGGAAATTGATTTCCTTATATGATCCAAACCAATCTTCAGGATATGTTGCTATAAATTATTTTGATATCATAGATGGACTTGCATACATCCATAAAGTCAGTAAAGATCAAAACCCAATGATTTTGTTACTAAAATTTGACAACACAAAATATTACAAGTTTTTTAGTTGAGCAATGCCAGACGCCAGTAAGCATTACTCATTGGCACTGCTTAAAAACTACCTTACCATAGTCTACCATAGAAAATCTGTCCATATTTAAGTTACAGTTCCTTTTTAGGTGTGACATTCATGAATCTATCAACTACTATAAGAATCATGAAATCTATTAGCAATAAAAACATGCCTAGCATGAGCTCTATTTTAGGAGGAGGTTCAATGGTTAAGATGTTACTCTGCATGTTTCAACAAATAAGTTCAACAATAACAAAAATTTAATGAAAATATTAATAAGCGAAGAATAAGTTAGAACGATCTCACCAAATTTTTCAAAGTTGTTTCCTTGATCTCTTGTTGAATCTTCTCTTTTCTCTTGAACTCAAAAGAAGTTTAAAACAAGACTAAAGTGATATAAGTTTAGCATAATAACTATATACAAACTTAAAGGCTAGGTCTAAGTTTAATTAACATATAATAATTATTGAAAATTTAAAAATATCCTTTAACCCTAATTTTGAGCGACCCAAATGGCTTTAGGTATGTCAAAATAACAAAAACAGGAAAAAATAGGTTTAGGGCAGACCACTGTAGCGCTTGGCCGAATGCCATGGCACACAGACAACTTGTCAATCAAGGGCGTCGTGGCACTTAGCTAAGGCTCCGTTTGTTTTCCAGTAAAATGTTTTCCGGAAAATAATTTCTGGAAATTGATTTACTTTTCTTGTGTTTGGATGAATCTGTGTAAAATATTTTCTGTTGTTTGGCTGATTTCCTGAAAATATTTTCCGGAAAAGCTGTTTTTACATATATTAATAAATTTATATTTTAAATTATTTTTACATATATTGCAATGATTTATTTATAAATAAATAATCAAATTAAATATATAATAATACTCAATTATTAAGCAAGAATATTAACCGTCATAAATTGAAAACAACCAAAGTCAAATAAATTATTTGTAATTGTGTTATAAAAAACAAAAAACAAGGATTGAATAATTATAAATTAGCTTCCAAACCACAATTAATACTAAAAGTTGATAATATTATCCAAATACATAATTAGTAGTACAGCACATAATAACAACAACATTGTCCAAGTGCATAACTAATATTACACCACATTAGAAGAATCAATATCTTCAACCTTGAAAAAAATTTTGAAGCCAAATTTTTCTATGCTTCTTATTTTTAACTATAAACGCTTTGCTCTCGGATTCATGACTCACTAGATAATCAAACACAAACAGGAACTCATCATCAAATCCTTCTTCCTCCATCGACATCACTTCTTTGTAAAGATGTGGTGTCTTATCCGCAGTAAATTGTTCCAAAGCATTAGCAATTTTGCCAAGTTGTTCACCCACAAATTTAATTTGTTCATCAACGACACTTTCTTGAACATTTTTTCTTTTACGTTTGGATGTGCCAGATGAAGATACTTTTGTTCTTACCTCTTTAGTTTCTTCATTGTCGCAGTCTATAGGCACTGAATCTTGGCTACCATCATCCAAATCTATGTCAGCAAATGTTCTGACAAAACTCCCTTTTGCCATATCTTTGCCAACAACCAAAGCCATTTCATCATAATGATCAATGCTTTTATTCAAAAATGGTTCATACTTCTTGTGTGCCTGTTGGATATTATACACAATTAGAATAACAAGTAAAAAACAATTGAAATATACTTAACATATATATACATATATTACCATCACTGCTGCACCATATGTCGCTCTATCACATGTGATCATTTTCATGTTATCATCCCATCCAAAACCACTTTAACCTCGAATTTTACATATAATCTGCCACTGGTTTTTTACAATCCTCAAATGATTTTCCACATGCTTCGCATCGCATTGGACTTGAAATCTTTCAAAAATAGCTTCGACAACTCAATTAATAGAAACTTCTTTGAAAGTATTAGAAGGCTTATTTCATTTCTGGGCCTCCTCTGCTAAAATTTCAAGAAAAATATGTTCCATCGGTTTTGTCCACCTGAATTGCTTGGAGGTCCCTTCTTTGTTGCCCTTACCCATTCTACATTAATAATTGTCATTGTCAATCATTTCAATATCCAACAAGCTTAAAACATAATAAATGCAACATCTAGTAAGCTTAAAACATAATCAATAGCTAACAAATTCAAGACATAATAATTTCAAAATCCAACAAACTAAAATTTCAATATCATTATCCAACCAACATTAACGAAAAAAAACAATTTTAATACTAAACCATACATAACATAGAAATAATAACCCTAAGCCCTAAACCTACCTAATATTTCTAGCCATATAATCAGTCTACATAGTTTGTGCAATTTTGTCTCTCTTAGTAAACCATTCTCTTGCTTCTTCTCTTTCTTCTCGCTCCGTAAGAGTTGGTATTATCAAAGCAGACTCGTGCTCCTCGTATAATCCTTGATTAAGTAAATCACTAGGATCAACTCTCATTATATGATTATGAATGATACAATAAGCCAAAACTATATCTACTTGAGTTTGAAAATTCCAAAATGGTTTAGCATCTAATACACGAAACCGTTTCTTCAAAATTCCAAAAACATGTTCAATAATGATTCACAATGATGAATGTCGAAGATTAAAGAGTTCCTTTGCATTTTTAGGCCCCTGAGCACTAAACTCTTTTAAATGATATCGAACACCACGATATGGGGTAATATATCCATTTCGGATGCCATATCCAGCATCAGCAAGATACTATTTACCTACAGCTTTACAAAACATAATTAAGCCTAATAAATTATGAGCTTACTAGAACTATTTGGTATTTAATGATAAGTATTACCTTTCGGAATTCTTAATCCTCTTGGGCGTGAAAGTGCATCACTTAAAAAACGAGCATCAAGTGCACTACCTTCCCAACCAGCTAGAACATAGGAAAATTTTAAATCAAATGTAATGGCAGCAAATACATTTTGTGTCGTCCCCCCTTTACAACTACGAAATCTTCCTTGAATGCTAAGTGGAAAGGATGCACGAACATGAGTTCCATCTAATGCTCCAATACAATCTTTAAAATAAGGATAAAACCATGGATTGTATTTGATTTCACTAGGAGTTAACTCATCAGGTAATCTAATAACTAGTTTATACAATTTCAAAATAGTTCTCAATACAACCCTAAAGTAACGGTGAATTTGTAACATCCTAAAAATTGAGTATCGATATGTTCCATGTTTTTGGTGCTTAGTTTGTGAATGATTTAATTTGTGTGTTTAACATAGTCTTGAGAAGGCTCGGGATTTATACAGAAGTAGAATAAATTTTAGTAAGGAGTATTTTATTAAAGTGGAACAAGTGACCCTGATGTTTAAGGAAATTAAGTGGCAAAAGATAGCATAATTGAGCTATTGGTTAAGAGGTTATGCGCTACATGTATGGTCTTGAGGGGAGAGGTTCGAATCCCCTAGTATGCATTTTGTGAATATTAATTTTTGCCCCTTCCTAGCAACTGTAGGCCAAGCATCATATTTTTGGTAAGTTAGACTTTTATTTTAAGGTATGATGGCTAAAGGATATGGTAAGAGTGAACTTAAGGTAGGGAATCATGAGTCTATGGTATGTAGGGGGAACACAAGGCATGAAACAAAGGTGATGTTTTGGAAACTTTTGGGTGGCTAAAACTTTGACTTTTGGCCAATGTACTTGGACGATTTTGGGGCTAGAAGGGGGTTGGCCGAATATTGGTAAGGATTAGGAGCTAGTTGGCCATAATGCTTTAGCAAATTAGTGCATTTTCCTTTTCTCTTCACAACTTCTGTCCCTAGCCGATTGTGTCTTGTGCAATGGGTAAATTTTGTTTTGGTTTTGGTCATTTCTTCTAGACCAAATTGATACCATCTTTCATTTTTCCCAAGTTTCTCCTCTTTGTGCCGAAACCATACCATCTTGAAAGGTCATATTCTTTTCTTTCTTTTTGGCCGAATATGCACCAACCCCAAGATCATTTCTTTGTTCATCTTCCATTATTGAAAATTTACACATAAACACTTTCTCTTTTATTTCTTTTCTCCTTTCTTTCTTCTTGTAAAGAACTCTTAACATCACTATTTCTTTTCCAAAATCTTCTACCATGGCCGAATGTTAATAACCATCCTCATAGCCAAAATTTCCATTTCTCAAACATTTCTACTCAATCATTTTTCTTTGCATTGTTTTGAATAATCGGTAAGAATCCTCTTCGATTCTTTATTTCTCTTCTTTTCTTTAGTCAAATATACACATTAGTTTGGGAGGGTCTTTTAACCGAAAATAGCATCCTCTATCCCTTCCTCTCAAACAATCTTTTCGTCTTTATAGTGATAAAGTGAAGGCCGAAACTCAGAGTATTCGTAATCATCGTGAATCGTTAGGATTCGGTCCAAAGTGTTAAGGGACGTTATTGCTCGATTTTCATCCCGTGAACGCAAAGATATTTTTGTGGTAAGTCGATTTCACCCTTAAAACCAATAGTCTTAAATTCCAATATATTAGTTGGACTAATAATCTTTTGTCAATGGAGGCAAACAAGATAGGGTCGAAAAGAGTGGTGAATAGTGTTCGGAAGAGGGGCGATTTTGCTATTCCCTCTAGATTCAAGCGAATGGCTGTTTCGGTAATCTGGGATTTTCCACCGGGTTGTGGACCCTCATCCGAGGAGAATCGATTATTCGAAGTTGTTCATAGTTCGGAGCCATTAGCTGTTCGGGATTTCCCATTGGGTTGTGAACCGTCAACCAGAGAGAACCGACAAATAGTTGTTGTTCGAGATTCTGAGGGTAAAGATCTAGATCGCTTATATTTAGTATAGATTTATATTAAGTATTAGTGTTCTAATCAAGCGTGACACGTATTTAGGTATCGACGAGCGGGAAAGTATAGTTCTCACCGTAATCAGGTGTGTAATTTCACACTTATCTCATGGTTAGATGTTATACCGTTATTAAGCATTAGACTAATAATCGCCAAGTTGGTAAAATCGAAAAAATATGGTTTATGAATACTTTAGTGTAAGTGCATGAAATCTGTATTAAAATCGTGAAAGTTACGAAATCGCCCTTAATGGGCTAATATGATAAAAATTGATATATGGGCCTCATGTGAAATGGGCCAAATTATGAAATGGGCCAAATTGTGTAATGGGCCAAATTTTAATATGGTCCTGATGTTAAAATTACCATATGAATAAATTGTTGTACATTGTATATACATGATTGCATGGGTTGGGATATTTTGATGAAGAGAAGAAGGCTTCGTGCCCAGTTTAAATGGCTTAATGCCTGCGTGTTAATGGCCACTGCCCTGCGAATCATTGATTTAAATGGCATTTTGCCTGCGAATTAAATGGCTTAATGCCTGCGATTGGTGTGTTGGCGGGGTGGGTTGACTTGATCCCCACAGGTGTGCTGGTTGGTACGGGAGGTGTGTAGCGGATGGAAATTTAAGCTTGGTTGGGAATTGCATTTCACATGCATTTTTAATTACTATATTGTTATATTCCTTAATGGGCTCAAGCCCAATTAAATGCTTAAATGATTTGGCCCAGTGGACTTGGTAAGTGGGTTACACACTGAGTTCTAAGTAACTCACCCCGTTTTCTTACCCTTCTCAGGTAATGATAATTGATGGAGGCTTGGGCCGGGGATGACTTCGCGGGGGCCATACTTCAAATGATGGTTTTTATAAACTTTGAACTACTCTTTAATATTTTTACTTAAATAAATTTTTCAGTTGTGATGTAATAAGGCCTCTGGTATTATTTTTATGGATTTTTAATCGTGGATGGATTTTAATATGCTTTAGATACTAAAAGGGGACTATTTTAATTTTATAATGTTTTCTTTAATTTACGTATAAAAAGGGGGTTTTCTTAAATATCTCAAACTCGTAAAAATTTCTGTGAAAACTCTTTTATGAATTTTGTTTTCAAATTCCTTTTGAATTCTTTTTAAACTTCTTTAAAAATTTAACCAATTATTTCTCTGAGATCAAATTATAAACTCTTATGCTCTAAAATCATAGATTTCAAATTAACCTCGGTTTTTGATAAACTCCATCTCCAAAATAGTTTTTGAAGATCTATTTTCTTTAAATCATTTGATGACTAGATGTGTGTTCGATTTGTGTGGCATACCAAGTCTGGTCTTAACGCATAGACCGGGTTTGTGGTGTTACATTTAATGGTATCAGAGCCAGTTTCAAAACTCGGCTGTGGTTTGGGTTCAACAACAATTTTCATTTAAAACTGTTTCAAATTTATAGAATTTATGTTTTAAAGGTAGTATGGCACCACGAGCATCCGGCACCAAGTCAAGTAAGTATTCGTATATTGAATGTTTATAAGATCATAGGAACACTCTAGAACTTCTAATTTTAGGTGTTGAAACTGTAGAGATTGAGACTATAGGATATGATTGCGAAAACAACTCTATCTCTTATATCTCATAAAATATCATTAATAAACACTGAAATAGTTTTCTAATTCATAAAACTTGTAATCAGATTAAACCGAATTAGTCATTATGAGCGCTAGAGGACGTGGACGTGGTAGACGTGGACGTGGTAGACGTGGCCGTGGTAGAGGCTGAGGTGCTAGAGCCGTGTCTGAGGCATCGGGACATATCCCGAAAATGAATGCACCGGTATCACCGGTGTCGGAAAATGGATCACAAGACCATAAGAGAGAGGACAATGCTTTGACCCAAGCAATGTTGCGAGTCCTAGAAAGGGTCGCTGGGACTAGAACTGGGCCAGCAGCTAGTGGATCAATATCAGAACAACTTAAATCAAGTGGTGCTGAGGTTTTTAGAGGTGTCTCTGGTGTAGCTCTGAATGTAGCGGAGTATTGGCTCGAGGTAGTGGAGCGAATTATGGATGATCTGGAGCGCACCGTCGAGCAGAAACTGAGAGGAGCGGTGTCCTTGTTAAGGGACGAGGCGTATCAATGGTGGCTTACTGTTCGAGAAGGCACTGAGGCTGCATTTGTTACTTGGGATTTCTTCAAAGCTGCTTTCCAAGAGAAGTATGTCGGGACAAGTTATGTGGATGCCCGGAGGAAGGAATTCCTGAATCTGGTTCAAGGAAATAAGACGGTGGCAGCTTACGAGGCAGAATTTCTACGCTTGAGTCGTTATGCTCGGACAATAGTGCCAACTGATCATGAGCGCTGTGTACGCTTTGAAGATGGGTTGAATGATGAGTTGCGGGTACTGATAGCCCCACAACAAGTAAGGACTTTTTCCATGCTTGTGGAGAAAGCCAAGATAGCTGAAGAGGCTAAAAACTCAGAACGCCAGAACCGGGAAAGAGTCAGAGGCAAGAGGGACTTTAAGTATTCGGGTTCTTCTAAAAGGTTCTAAAAGAGGCCTCGAAATGATGAGCCAGCTCAAGCTAGAGCACCTGTGGCTACCAATCAGAGTCGAGACTGTGCTGACTATGGGAAACGACACCCCGGGGAATGCTGGAAGAGAACTGGTGGTTGTTTTAAATGTGCTTCCAAGGATCATCAATATAGGAATTGCCCTCGACGGACTGCTCCGACTCAGGAAGCTCGTAACTCTGATGCACAGCCAGCTAGAGGCACTCAGCAGCCACCGAGAGGCCATGGATCAGGTCGTGGTAGTAATGGTGCTGGACGTGGTCAAGGTGCACCAGGTCGAGGTAATGGCTTTAGAGGTAATGCGGAGGCAAGACAGCCGGGGTTGGTCTATGCGGTCAGGCGTCGTGAAGATGGCGATGCACATGATGTGAAAACTGGTACGTTCTTCATCTTTGATGTACCTGTTACTGCTTTGATAGATATCGGGTCTACCCACTCGTATGTTGCTAGTGCCATATCTGGAAACCTGAATATTAGATCTGAGGTTACTGATAGAGAGATGACGGTAATTAGTCCTTTAAGACAGTCTGTAATCGTGAATAAATTGTATAGAGACGTGCCTTTGGAAATTCAAAGAGAAATATTTTTAGTGGATTTGATGGAATTGCCTTTCGGCGAGTTCGATCTTATTTTGGGCATGGATTGGT
This sequence comes from Gossypium australe, assembly GCA_005393395.2. Classification (NCBI taxonomy): domain Eukaryota; kingdom Viridiplantae; phylum Streptophyta; class Magnoliopsida; order Malvales; family Malvaceae; genus Gossypium; species Gossypium australe. Next base: position 84,053,675 of record CM016617.1, on the reverse strand, counting down.
TGGTGAAGCATCGAGCGCAATTGGATTGTGCTGAAAAGCGGATGTCAATAAGGACTGTGGATGATGAGGAGGTAGTAATGATAGGCGAGCGAAGGAACTTTTTGGTAAATGTGGTATCTGCTTTAAAGGCAGAAAAATTGGTGCGAAAAGGGTGTGGAGCATTCCTAGCATTCATTAGTGCTTTGGATGCCAAGGAATTATCAGTGGAAGGTGTAAGAACGGTGAAAGAATTTCCAGATGTCTTTCCCGAAGAACTTCCCGGTCTACCTCCAGATCAGGAAGTAGAATTTGGCATTGAGCTTTTGCCCGGAACGGCTCCGGTGTCCATTGCTCCTTATAGAATGGCGTCGAAGGAGTTAGCGGAGCTTAAAGCTCAAATTCAAGAATTGTTGGATTGGGGATTTATCCGACCGAGTGTGTCTCCGTGGGGAGCACCGGTTTTGTTCGTCAAGAAGAAGGATGGGTCGATGCGTATGTGCATTGATTATAGGTAGTTGAATAAATTGACGATCAAGAATAGGTATCCTTTGTCGAGAATCGATGACCTGTTTGATCAATTGAGAGGAGCTTTAGTTTTCTCCAAGATTGATTTGAGATCGGGTTATCATCAACTCATGGTTAAGGAGGCAGATATTCATAAGACGGCATTCTGAACTCGTTATGGACATTATGAGTTTTTAGTGATGCCATTCAGGTTAACCAATGCACCAGCTGCATTTATGGACATGATGAACCGAGTCTTTCAACCCTATCTAGACTGGTTCGTGGTGGTGTTCATAGATGATATCTTGGTATATTCAAGGAATGAAGAAGAGTATGACTCACATTGGTGCATAGTATTGCAAATACTACGAGATAAACAACTTTATGCCAAATTCAGTAAGTGCGAATTTTGGTTGAAGGAAGTGACTTTCTTGGGTCATGTGGTGTCAGCCGAAGGAACAACAGTTGATCCTCGGAAGGTAGAGGCTGTGTTGGATTGGAAACCACCAAAGTCAATGGCTGAGATTCGGAGTTTCTTGGGTTTGGCTGGATATTATAGACTCTTCGTTGAGGGGTTTTCGTTGATTGCTGCACCCCTAAGTAAGCTGTTGCGAAAGGGAGTACCGTATGTGTGGACCGATAAACAACAAAAGAGTTTCGAGAAATTGAAGAAGATTTTGACGGAAACGCCAGTACTGATTCAACCTGAGGCTGGAAAAGAGTTTACCGTTTACTGTGATGCGTCACACATGAGTTTAGGATGTGTGCTGATGCAAAGTGGAAAAGTGGTGGCTTATGCTTCTCGACAGTTGAGGCCGCACGAAGTAAACTACCCTACTCATGACTTGGAGTTGGCTGCGGTGGTGTTTGCTTTAAAGATTTAGAGGCACTATCTCTATGGTGAGAAGTCTATCATTTATACGGACCATAAGAGTCTTAAGTACCTCCTTACCCAAAAGGAGTTGAACTTGAGACAACGGAGATGGGTGGAGCTGTTAAAGGATTATGACTTATTAATCGAGTACAATCCTTGAAAGGCTAACGTAGTGGCAGACGCATTGAGTCGTAAGGTAGTATCGGAGTTAAGATCAATGTTTGCTCATCTTAGCGTGTATGAGGATGGTAGTTTGTTAGCAGAACTTCAGGTGAAGCCTTTGTGGTTAGAACAGATCAATGAAAAGCAGATATCGGGTGAAAAGTTGGGTCCATTAATGCAACAAGTTGAAAGTGGTGTAATAGGGGACTTTGGAATGAACAAGGATGGAGTGCTGTGTTTTTGTGGAAGAGTTTGTATGCCTATGGATTCAGATTTGAGACAAATGATTCTGCGGGAGGCGCATAGTAGCCCTTATGCTATGCACCCTGGAGGAAATAAGATGTATCGAGACCTTCGAGAACAGTATTGGTGGCCAAGGTTAAAGCGGGAGGTTACTGATTTCGTGGGTAAGTGCTTGACTTGTCAATAAGTGCAGGCGGAACATCAATTACCATCGGGCTTATTGCAACCGGTAAAGATTCCTTTATGGAAATGGAAGCGGATAACAATGGACTTTGTTAGTGGGTTACCATTAACACCTACTAAGAAAGATTTCGTTTGGGTGGTAGTAGATCGATTGACGAAGACTGGTCATTTTCTACCAGTTCGTACGGATTACTTGCTGCAGAAGTTGGCTAAGCTGTATGTATCTGAGATCGTGAGGTCGCATGGTGTACCAGTGTCTATCATATCGGACAGGGATCTTAGGTTTACATCACGATTTTGGAAAGCTTTGCATGAGGCTTTGGGAACAAAGTTAAACTTCAGTACGCCTTTTCATCCTCGGCCAGATGGTCAGTCAGAAAGAGTAATTCAGATTTTGGAAGACATGTTAAGGGGTTGTGTAATTGACTTCAGAGGTAGTTGGAAGGTTTTCCTACCGTTGGCAGAGTTCGCGTATAATAACAGTTACCAATCCAGTATCCAAATGGCGCCCTATGAAGTGTTATACGGTCGTAGGTGTCGTACCCCTACTTGTTGGACTGAATTGGGGGAACGACAGTTGTTGGGTCCTAAATTGATATTTGAGACGGAAGAAAAGGTAAAGGTGATTCGAGCACGGTTAAAGGAAGCTTCGGATAGACAAAAGTCGTATGCAGATCTAAAGCGTAAGGATATTGAGTTTGCGGTGGGAGATCAGGTCTTTCTGAAAGTCTCACCTTGGAAGAAAATTTATAGATTTGGAAGGAAGGGCAAGTTGAGCCCTAGGTTCATTGGACTGTACCGTGTGTTGAAGCGTGTTGGACCAGTGGCCTATCAGCTTGAATTACCTCTGGAGTTGAGTCAGTTTCAGAGTGTCTTTCATGTTTCTATGCTGAGGCGTTATAGATCGGATCTGTCTCACATAGTACCGGTAGAAGAAGTGGAGTTAAGGCCAGACTTATCTTTCGGGGAGGGACCAGTGAAAATTTTAGACCGTGATGTTAAGGTGCTAAGAAAGGAGACTGTGCCATTGGTTAAGGTTCTATGGCGTAATCACGGAGCGAAGAAAGCTACGTGGGAGCCTGAGGACGCAATTCGGCAACAATATCCTCACCTCTTTTAACCAGGTAAATTTTGAGGACGAAATTTTCCTTAAGGGGGTAGAATTGTAACATCCTAAAAATTGAGTATCGATATGTTGCATGTTTTTGGTGCTTAGTTTGTGAATGATTTAATTTGTGTGTTTAATATAGTCTTGAGAAGGCTCGGGATTTATTCGGAAGTAGAATAAATTTTAGTAAGGAGTACTTTATTAAAGTGGAACAAGTGACCCTGATGTTTAAGGAAATTAAGTGGCAAAAGATAGCATAATTGAGCTATTGGTTAAGAGGTTATGCGCTACATGTATGGTCTTGAGGGGAGAGGTTCGAATCCCCTAGTATGCATTTTGTGAATATTAATTTTTGCTCCTTCCTAGCAAGTGTCAGCTAAGCATCATATTTTTGGTAAGTTAGACTTTTATTTTAAGGTATGATGGCTAAAGGATATGGTAAGAGTGAACTTAAGGTTGGGAATCATGAGTATATGGTATCTAGGGGGAACACAAGGCAAGAAACAAGGGTGATGTTTTGGAAACTTTTGGGTGGCTAAAACTTTGACTTTTGGCCAATGTACTTGGATGGTTTTGGGGCTAGAAGGGGGTTGGCCGAATATTGGTAAGGATTAGGAGCTAGTTGGCCATAATGCTTTAGCAAATTAGTGCATTTTCCTTTTCTCTTCACAACTTCTCTCCCTAGCTGATTGTGTCTTGTGCAATGGGTAAATTTTGTTTTGGTTTTGGTCATTTCTTCTAGACCAAATTGATACCATCTTTCATTTTCCCAAGTTTCTCCTCTTTGTGCCGAAACCATACCATCTTGAAAGGTCATATTCTTTTCCTTCTTTTTGGCCGAATATACACCAACCCCAAGATCATTTCTTTGTTCATCTTCCATTATTGAAAATTTACACATAAACACTTTCTCTTTTATTTCTTTTCTCCTTTCTTTCTTCTTGTAAAGAACTCTTAACATCACTATTTCTTTTCCAAAATCTTCTACCATGGCCGGATGTTAATAACCATCCTCATAGCCGATTTTCATCGTGAATCATCGTGAATCGTTAGGATTCGGTCCAAAGTGTTAAGGGACGTTATTGCTCGATTTTCATCCCGTGAACGCAAAGATATTTTTGTGGTAAGCCGATTTCGCCCTTAAAACCAATAGTCTTAAATTCCGATATATTAGTTGGACTAATAATCTTTTGTCAATGGAGGCAAACAAGATAGGGTCGAAAAGGATGGTGAATAGTGTTCGGAAGAGGGGCGGTTTTGCTATTCCCTCTAGATTCAAGCAAATGGCTGTTTCGGCAATCCGGGATTTTCCACCGGGTTGTGGACCCTCATCCGAGGAGAATCAATTATTCGAAGTTGTTCGTAGTTCGGAGCCATTAGCTGTTCGGGATTTCCCATTGGGTTGTGAACCGTCAACCGGAGAGAACCGACAAATAGTTGTTGTTCGAGATTCCGAGGGTAAAGATCTAGATCGCTTATCTTTAGTATAGATTTATATTAAGTATTAGTGTTCTAATCAAGCGTGACACGTATTTAGGTATCGACGAGCGGGAAAGTATATGATACGGGCCGGCTCGGGGTGAGTCGAAACGTATATGAGTTGCCCAATCGTCTACGAGTAGGGATCAAGCCTTATGAAGATATTCGGAAAATATGGATGAATTTGCGGAAGCTTAAGTGAATAAATTAGGTGATGGTTCGGTTTGGAGGAACAAAATAAAAATAAAAATAGATAAAAGATAATTTTGATGGAAGCGGATAAACGACTTAAACGAGAAGCGATTCAACACTAAAAAGTGTCACCCCGGATTCTATAATATTTAAGGTGGAAAATGGTAATCGATGATGGAAATGGAAATACAAGCTTAACTTAAGAAAGATTCAACACTATATAACAGTGTCACCCCGTTTCTTATATCGTTAAGGTGGATAGATGAAGATAGGTTGATGAACGCCACACCAAACAAAATTTGGTGATAAGTTCAAACAAGTCGAAGACGCCACAAGCAAGCTTGATAAGTCTAACGAAACTTGTACGAAAACGAAGAGGAGATAAACTCACTCAAATGAACAAAGTTCATAAAATTTCATTCATAAAAATTCTGTCCTTTTACAAATAAAAGTAACAAACTATTTATAGCCAAACTAGGTAGCCGAATTGCAAATTAATGGCTAAGAAATTCAGCCATGAGCATACAACCTTACCGTCCAAATCTTGTTCATGATTTAAGCTTGTGCCGTCCAACTCAAAGGCATGAAATCATGGGAATTATTTAATCCAATATGCTTTGCCGTCTAAGTCATAAAGGATGGAAATTCATATCCAATAAATAAATGAATCATGCTTCCATCTATTTTTGTCTCCAATAAATAAATGAATCATGCTTCCATCTATTTTTGTCTTGCTTAATGCTTTAAATTTCAGCCATGCATCCAATTGTTTAAGTTTCAAGCTCCCATTTGGCATTGAAGTTCCCAACCTATAACTCCATGTTCCACGTGAAAAAAAAACCATGCTTGCTCTTCAATTATTTATTCTCCCATTAACAAGCCTTGCCGCCCATATATTATCTCCCATGAATTTGGACCTAAACAAATATTGTTCAATTAATTAAAAAATGTTGCCATTGTTTAATCATCCAACAATCTCCTTGTTGCCGTCCATGCTATCTTCAATCTTGCTTTCACGCATGCTTCCTCAAATACATTATTTTATGCTTCATGCTTCTAATAATTTATTCATCCCAAGTTCAATTAATCCCCCAAATTATGCCGTCCAATTTTTCTCAACAAAGCTTGTCTTCCACATTTCTATTAAACTTAATCATCCATCCATTTGTGTCGTCCAAGTAGATTTATTCCACTAAGCAATTACACCTTTTTTTTTAAATCATTCACCACATGTTGTTCTTTCATCTTCATATAGTTCAATTCACGTGGTGCCTTCCATTTGCATTCTCTTGCCACCAAAATGCACTTGACCATCATGGATTATTTAATTCTCATGCTTGCATTTTAAATCACAATGTGTGCCACCCCTTCTCCATGTCCTTTGCCAACATTTCATGCATTTGTTTATTTAATGCAAAGCTCCCATTTAATCCTTCAATTTTCGGCAAAGACATGTTTGAAGTTGCTGTCCATTTCCAATTGCAACCTTGCGTATTTGCCTATAAAAACACATAACCAAACATTAATTTTGAATAAAATTTAACTTGAACCAAAAATTAAAATACTTTATTTTAAACACCAGACATATTAAAAAACTATATTAACTAAACAATTTAATTAATATGAAATAACATGTAGCAAAAATAATAAATGACTGAATTAATTAATTAACTTAAACTAAATTAATTAAATTTCATTTTAGCAATTTAATTAACTTAAATTAAGTTAACTAATTTTTATTCCAACAATTAAATAATTAGAATGAGCTAAGAGGTGAGCTAATAACGAGCTCTACAAATTAAAATTCGTTGGTGCCCCGGGCGTGCTCGTATCAGTATAGTTCTCACCGTAATCAGGTGTGTAATTTCACACTTATCTCATGGTTAGATGTTATACCGTTATTAAGCATTAGACTAATAATCGCCAAGTTGGTAAAATCGGAAAAATATGGTTTATGAATACTTTAGTGTAAGTGCATGAAATCGGTATTAAAATCGTGAAAGTTACGAAATCGCCCTTAATGGGCTAATATGATAAAAAGTGATATATGGGCCTCATGTGAAATGGGCCAAATTATGAAATGGGCCAAATTGTGTAATGGGCCAAATTTTAATATGGTCCTGATGTTAAAATTATCATATGAATAAATTGTTGTACATTGTATATACATGATTGCATGGGTTGGGATATTTTGATGAAGAGAAGAAGGCTTCGTGCCCAGTTTAAATGGCTTAATGCCTGCGTGTTAATGGCCACTGCCCTGCGAATCATTGATTTAAATGGCATTTTGCCTGCGAATTAAATGGCTTAATGCCTGCGATTGGTGTGTTGGCGGGGTGGGTTGACTTGATCCCCACAGGTATGCTGGTTGGTACGGGAGGTGTGTAGCGGATGGAAATTTAAGCTTGGTTGGGAATTGCATTTCACATGCATTTTTAATTACTATATTGTTATATTCCTTAATGGGCTCCAGCCCAATTAAATGCTTAAATGGTTTGGCCCAGTGGACTTGGTAAGTGGGTTACACACTGAGTTCTAAGCAACTCACCCCGTTTTCTTACCCTTCTCAGGTAATGATAATTGATGGAGGCTTGGGCTGAGGATGACTTCGCGGGGGCCATACTTCAAATGATGGTTTTTTATGAACTTTGAACTACTCTTTAATATTTTTACTTAAATAAATTTTTCAGTTGTGATGTAATAAGGCCTTTGGTATTATTTTTATGGATTTTTAATCGTGGATGGATTTTAATATGCTTTAGATACTAAAAGGGGACTATTTTAATTTTATAATGTTTTCTTTAATTTACGTATAAAAAAGGGTTTTTCTTAAATATCTCAAACTCGTAAAAATTTCTGTGAAAACTCTTTTATGAATTTTGTTTTCAAATTACTTTTGAATTCTTTTTAAACTTCTTTAAAAATTTAACCAATTATTTCTCTGAGATCAAATTATAAACTCTTATGCACTAAAATCATAGGTTTCAAATTAACCTCGGTTTTTGATAAACTCCATCTCCAAAATAGTTTTTGAAGATCTGTTTTCTTTAAATCATTTGATGACTAGATGTATGTTCGATTTGTGTGGCATACCAAGTCTGGTTTTAACGAATAGACCGGGTTTGGGGTGTTACAGAATTGTCTCAATTGATCTATAATATCTAGATCCAATCACTCAAAACCTTACATTATGACCTATTATATGTAAAAATATAACTACTTGCTCCCTAATATTCACAGATTTAGTTGATTGTAACAAATTATTCCTACTAAGAATATCACACAAAATAAAAAAGGCAATCGGTCTCATCCTTATCACATTAATACAATGTTGGTCACCACTATATAAAATACTATTAATATAATTTTCTCTTTCATAATCTCAATTCACACGAGGGTGAGAAGCAATTTCCTTCCTAGTTTTTAATTTTTTTAATCCAAAGAGCCCCAAAAGCTAAAACTGAAGCCACGACTCTAACAATTGCATTTTAATCTTGACTACGATCCATCTACACAAAATAATACCACACAAATATTTGATCACTACAAAAGAGGTGTAAGCTTTTCATAAGATCACATATATGAATAAATAAAGAAATACAAAGAAATACAAAGGGGAAAAATTATTATATAAATATTCAAATTTAAAATTTCCATATAACAGTCAAAGGGGAAAACTAATATTTTTTTTATCACACAACAGTTTCCAAAATAATCTAAAATAAAGTTATCTACATACCGCCATAAGAAACCAAAAACCTTATTCTTTAAGAATTTTATTTATTTATTTAGAAAAGATAGAATCACTCCAACTTACAAATAATAAAACATGGCTGCACATTTATACTGATCGTGTCTGAAAGTCTTAAAATTTATATAATGAATGACCGAGCCTAGAAACTAACTATCACCACGATTGAGGCAAGCGCACCTATCGAACAGTAGTATATTTAGTGGCAAGACTGGAATGTCAAACCCAAGGGAACCAAAAGTACTAATACTGACTTTCCTTTTATTATTTAGCCTAAGAATTAAGGGAATTGTTGTTTAACCTAAAATTAAGTAACTACTAAGCTAAAGATGCTAAGACACAGTGAATGAATTGGGGAAAATACTTCTGGGAAAAACCAATTGATTAAGACAATACCCGAGGAAGAATCCACCTAGACTTCACTTGTTATTTAACTCTGAACCAGACGATTTATTCACTTGACTTGATCCGTAGGATTCCCTAATTTATATTAATACCTCTCTCGAGGCTACTAACGTCTAACCCTAGGTTGACTAATTGAAATCTCTTTCTAATTAAAACCCCTAGAACTGCATTACCTCGACCTATGGACTCCCATATTAGGTTTGACCCTAATCCGGCAGATTTTCGTCATCCTATCTCTAGGGTTGCGATCAATTCCGCTTAACTATGCTAGATCTACTCTTAAACAGGGAATATTCCTCCACTGCCTAAGGGCATCAATACTTGAATCAATATCCTGAAATATTAAAACAAGAATTAAGAACACGTAGTTAAGAACAAATCAAGTATTTATCATATAGTTCAAAAAATAATAACAAGATCCATCTTAGGTTTCATCCCCATCAGGTATTTGAGGGGTTTAGTTCATAATCATAAAAGAATACATATCAGAAGAAAATATAAAACAAAACATAAGAAAAACCCTAAAACCCCCTGAAGGAAATTGAAGGGAAGATCTTCCGTCCTAAGTATGATTCCAGCTTCTTGATATGAATCAACTGGCTTTATTCGAGTAAATTCCACAATTCTGACCTCTCTGGCTTGGCTCCTCAGCCTACCTGCACACACTTTGAAGGTTGGCCTCTAGGGTGTTTATATAGGCTTTTGGAATGTCTTTCTTTGCCTCTAAGTACCCTATTCCGAATAAAATTAAAACAGATCATGTCAGGGACACGCCCATGTGGCACGGCCGTGTGAATCAAATCCAGGCCGTGGTCAGGTCTGCTAAAGAGGCACGGTCGTGTGGCATGGGCCCAGGCCGTGTGCATTTTGTGCTTTGGCCCATTTTCCCTGTTTTTGGCCCGTTTCTCGTTATTTTCATCCTTCAGTGCTCTCCTAAGTATAAAACATGAAATTAAAGAATTAGGAGCTCCAAATTCCACAATTCGAGGGATAAATCATTCAAAAGTATGCTAAATGTGGGATTAAAATATGTATATATCACGGTTTATCAAATACCACCACACTTAAGCATTTGCTTGTCCTCAAGCAAAATTCTCAACTCACAATTAAAATGAACTTCCTCAATTCATAATATTCATCAATAGTGTTTCATCATAATTCATAGATAATTTATACATTGATAATTTAAGTAGAACGGTCTTAAAGATTCAAACAATCAAAGTCATAGTTTTTGTAGCATGAAAAAAAAAATCGGTGTTTCCCCTTGCCTAAATAATCACTTTTAATTCAAAATCGACAAGAGTTGACATCCTCACTAAAGATTCATTCAAATCACTCAAAGTGTTTAAGGTTCAAAATTAAGCTCTCAAAAGTCGAACATGAAAATTTAATCCCATGGGCTTGCATGAAAATCAAATCTCCACCACTATAAAATGAAATGATACACGGATCAAAAGGTCTTTAAAAAGGGTTGCAACGGGGCTTAGGTTAAAGGTGTGGATAAAGGCTAAATTAAAGGGTTAGAATCGAGATTGAATTGACAATTTACCTAACTAGAAAATTGAACTAATCCTGAATAATTACATCAATTGAAAACTTATAATACTAATAATACGAGCTTCTTTTTCAAGATGTGGAATTTAAACTTATAAGCTCACTTAATTATAGAACTAATAATGAATATACTTCGATTTTTTTTTAAGAACAAATCAACAATAATAGGAAAGAACTTTAACAACTAAAATATAGAACATAGTTAGGCAACTGCTCAAAATCAAATCTCGACAAAAAGGGTAGTGATAACAAATACAAAATGGGTTTTGGGTTAATATTAGGGGGTGAGTCAATAAAAGGGTTGTTAGGATCAAAGGGATTCACTAAGGGTTTATTGTGAGGGTAGGCTTTTTAGTGGAGTGAATAGGTTAAATCATAAGTGCCTTTATCATTTCTGTATATCAATTCAATGATATGGTCTTGACATGTATAATCGAAGCAAGTTCTAGAATAACAAATCAATGTTGACACACTCATAATAAATAAAGTGAGCAAGAAAAGAATATATGCTCTAAAAGGCTCAAAATCTCACAAAAATTATGGGTTTTCGATATCAACCTTGTAAATTTCAAACTTCAAAGTAATATTTAGATTTAGGTAGACAACCTAACAAAATTTTAATTTTTGAAAATAGACTCATCATGTTTGATTCTCTAGTCTCCTAAAGTTTAAATCATCACTCCACAATTATCAATGACTTAATCCAAAACATATCAATAAAAATCATGAATCAAAGGAAATTTCGTTCTAATAGTAATATGAGAAAATTACTTAAAAACAAGACATAATTCAGGGATTTGAGAATAATACAAAAAGTTAGGAACTTTTCGAAATAAAATTCCCCCCAACACTTAAGACGTACATTGCCCTCAATGTACAAAGATATATAAGAAATCATAAGAGAAAGGGAGAGGTGAAACTTCCTGAATTTTGGATGTTTCCTTGAGTTGACAGTGGTCGTGGTGTGGTGGCCGCCAACAATCTCTGCGCTAGATAAAGAAATTGGGAAGCTCGTGAAGAATTAGCCAGGAAATAATAAGAGTAATTCAAAATATACTAATTATATATTTAAAGAAAAGAAAAATAAAAAGAAAGAATGTAAAAAGTAAAATAAAAAGAAAAGATCAATGGACTAAAAAGCCTTTATTGTTAGATGGTTTACAAAGTAGGTGTGATTTCTAAGGCCGTGGTGTGGTGATTCCCAAGCAGCCTTTAGAATGTAATATCCTGAAAATGGGCTTGTGCATTTATGCTTAATTATATGAAATAGCATGCTTGAGTATGTTGTGAATGTGTATAATGAAATTTGTGAACTTTAGAAATAGGAGAGTGCCTTAGAAAATATTGAGTTTTAAGTTTAAAAGAGGGAGCTAAAGCAAGGTGGCCTTAAGAGGAATTGTAGGTGAAATATATCACACAATTGGGCTTGGAAAGTGGTTGGAGGCGCCACTTAAGGCCTCTGGAATTGATGCCACAAGCTGGTGCAATTGGGCCTAAGATCGAGTCGCGTAGGAAGCTAAATAAAGCTTTTATTTTTACGGCGCAAGGGGAGGTAATGGACGGTAAAGGGAGACTGGGGAAGGAGTTTAAGATGAGGTCCAATTCCCTTGAAAATTTTGGCTAAAGCAGATGATAATTGAAGATTTATTATTAATTATTTTGAATAAATGAAGAAGAGATAAAATGGGAGGGAAACAAGGGATATGATAGTGATGGCCGAATAGGGGACTCTAGGCTTAGTAATTTCGGCAGAAGGAGAGGCCAATTTTCATTCTTTCTTTTCTCTTTTGTTCATCTGCCGAAATCCTCTAGCAAAATTCCCCTCTTCTCTTTTGTCAAAAGCCGAAACCATAAGCATTCATACCCGATTTCTTCATCAAATCCAAGCCGAAATCTTATTCCTCTTCATTGCCGAATCTTGTGCACTCCATTCTCTTCTTCTTCTCACAAGTTCTTTGAAGCCGAAACTAAGCACTTGTTAGACCCTAGCCGATTGTTCATTGAAGGCCAAAGCCGAATCTTTTGTGGTGTCAGACAAGGGTGTTGTCAATTTCTTCAGTAGGGGTAAGATCAAATTTGGTTTCCATTCTTTTTCTCTTAGGCTTGTCGAAAACTAAGATCTAATCTCTACTACTGTTCTTTGGCCGAATCTTGGAAGGTAGTTTCGGGATTTAGGTGTTGTCGAGTTCAGAGAAGGATCCTTCGGGATTGACAAAGATCTAAGGTAAGTTATGTATTCGGCCAAGGGCCATTTAGCAATATTTAAATGTTAGAAGTGGATCTAACATGTATCCTGTAGGTTTCGACAACTTCATAGCCAAGAGACTACTTTCGGGATTTGTGAATCGCAAGCCGATTTCAAGGGTGGACATCACAAGTTTCGGGATTTAATCCAATCGGCAACAAGGTAAGTTTTGGTGCGATAATCCTTCGGGATTTGGTCTTGTAGCCGAATAGGCTTTTTGCTAATATGCCTAGTGTTGGCCGATTATAGGGGCTAAAGGATCTAAGGCTTTAGATCAGGCTTTTCAGGATTTGGAGTAAACTTGCTAAGTATATCAGGTGTGTACCCCACCCTAAGCCTAATAGTTTTATGGTATTGATTATATGCATGTGTTAATATGATTGTGGAAAATATGGCTAAGTACCATGCAATGGTACAAAGTACTCAGGTACGTTTCCTACTCCTACTGTGAGTATGAATTATGGCACATAAGTAAATGTGATATGAATGTGAAATAAGGCTTAAGGCATGATATTGCATGATATGTATGACATGGGGCATTTGGGTGATTATGAAAGGGGAAGTGAATGTGGTGACTATTGTCACGATATATGAATGTGGTGACTTTGGTCACATTATCTGAATGTGGTGACTTCGGTCACATTATCTGAATGTGGTGTCACATGACACAAAATATTATCTGGTGGTTATGCCACGAATTTTATAAGGGCGATGAGCACGTCGACTGCAGCGACTGCCTTCGATGGTGTGTAGCGGATGGAGGGTTGACTTAGTAGTCCCCACGGTGTGCAGGTTGGTATGGGTGATGTGTAGCGGTTGGTAACTAGGCTTGGGTTCGGGAATGCATCATTAATTGTATATTTTGATATGTATGTGTATGACTTGATATGCCTAACTCTATTTGGACTTAGTGTTTGTGTACACATTGAGTCTGTTGACTCACCCCGTTGTGGGAACATTTTTCAGGTGACGATCAGCAATGGACCGGGCTGGCAGAAGCTTAGTGGTGGCCATGCTCAGCAAGGAAATTATTTTATTTGTACATTTTATCTTATTTAAGCACTTTAAATTATTTGGGTTTGTTTTTGATGTAACAAGGGCATAGTATGAACTATTTTATGCATGCATGTTATTTATTTCAGTACGATACAAATTTTATCAAATCTAAGGTCAAGTAATTTTTCTTAAAATAAACCTTCAAATATTGCGACATCTAAATTCAAATGTTTTCAATGCAAAGGTAAAATCTTTAAAACAAAAATCGGCATGTCTTTTAACATTAAAAGCAAAGTTTTTATAAAACCCTAACTTCAAAAGAATAAAGTGGTTTTCAACTTGAGCCCAACCCAATTCGAGTTTTCTTCCAAAATCACTTAAAGATTCCAAAGAACAAACGAATTTGAACCGATTTTTCTTAAGGAACATACCAAATCTGGTCGAGGCTCGTGGGCCGGGTTTGAGGTGTTTCAGCTTGGTATCAGAGCCCAGTTTTAAACTCTCGGCCTTGGGTTTAAGGCCCAAAATGTTTTCAAAATTAAGCCCAAAAGAATTTTGTAAAAAAAAATATTTTTTGAAATAAACAGGTTTTCTGGCATGGAACCTAAGTCTCCGACCCGAAGTCCACCAAGTAAGTACCCCTATCTCTTGTGTGATTTATATTATGACTTGTAGAAGGGTAGAACTGGAACGTAGAATAGTATATTAGGTATTTGAACCCTAGGACTAGCTACCCCAACAATTACATAAGACTTAAGTGCCTAATTAAACAAACCTGTGACTAAGTCGCCGAGTTAGGGTGTGGTAACCATTGTGCGCAAGTCTAGAATTGGTATTCGGTGGGAGCTTGGTATTTAAGCAGTCCGCGTGACTCACCTCCTCTCCACTTGAATCCTACCTGGTGCGTAGCTTCGGTTCACCCTAACCAAGAGGACTTATTCATAGGCTAAACCCAATAACTAAAACCCGAAAGGGACTAGCCGTATTTTGATAAGAACCCTAGTTTTAAAACTCTTAAAATTACCCTTTTAATTTGTAAAAACTATTTTACAAAATTTTCCTGAAATATTCTTGATTTACAAAATTACTAAAATACCCCTAGTGGTAAAATTACCACAATGTCCTTGGTTTCTAAAATTTCCATATTACCCTCAATTTCAATAAAATTTTCTTACTTTACAAAAGTATCCAAAAACCCTGTTTCGCGAAAATCCAAGATACCCTGATTTGGAAATTTACCAAATTACCCCTGCTTTACAAAATTACCAAAATGACCCCCGATTTCTAAAATTTCTGCAACAACACCGATTTGGAAAACAAGTTCTCAAAAAGAACCCTAAGTTTCGAAATACCTTTGATTTATAGAGATTTTTTTTCAAATTGACCCCGATTTAATTACCAAAATACCCCTGTAGGACAAATGACGAAAATACCCCTGGGATAGGAAAAGACAAAAATGTTCCAAAAAGTGAATGTGTGTGGGAGGTATTATGGAATGGATGTGTTTTCTTTGAAGTAGGATAGAAAACTTGAACTTTGATTGATCGAAAGAATTACTTCTAAACTCTTTACATAAAACCCCTTCGCGAATAATCAGTGGAATAAAGGCTAATTCATAAAATTTCTTAATCAGATTAAAGCGCGAACGTAGATATGAGCTCTAGGGGATGTGGTCGTAATGTGCGAGGATGCGGTAGAGGCAGAATGGCCGTGTCGGAACCCGTTAGATCGGGTCAAGGGTCTGACAATGAGATACCACCACCAGCTGTTGGTGTTGAGCAGCAAGCACAGACAGGGGATGATGCTGTATCGCAGGCTGTGTTGCGAGTTCTTGAAATGGTGGCTGGCGCAGGTGGAAATATGGGAGCTCGGAAATCTGTACCCGAGCGACTCTGAGCCAATGGGGCTGAAGTGTTCCGTGGAGTATCTGGTGTGGCACCCAGTACGGGTGAATATTGGTTAGAGGCGACGGAACGAATCATGGATGAGTTGGATCTGACCCCTGAGGAGAAAGTGAAAGGGATGGTGGCACTGCTACGCGATGAAGCGTATCAATGGTGGCTCACAGTTCAGGATGGTGCCACAGCTGAGGATCTTACTTGGGAATATGCTAAGGCAGCGTATCAGAAAAAGTATGTTGGAACCAGATATACTGATGCACAGAGGAAGGCTTTTCTGGGGCTGGTTCAAGGGAACAAGTCCGTAGTGGAGTACGAAGCTGAATTTCTAAGGTTGAGCCAGTATGCTCGAGGAGTAGTGGCTACGGAGCATGAGCGGTGTGTCCGGTTTGAGGACGGACTAAGGGATGACTTGAGGTTGTTAGTCGCTCCACATCAAGAGCGGGAGTTTTCTGCGTTAGTAGAGAAAGCTAAGATAGCGGAAGGAATTAAGGACTCTGTAAGGCAGCACTCTGATCGGAATAAGCAAAAAAGAGGATTTGGGCCGTCAGGGTCAGCTGGGAATGTTCAGAAAAGACCTAGAGTTGATGGGCAGCGAGGTCATCAAGCTGGTACTGGAGGGCAATATCGTACTTGTGATCAATGTGGGAAGAAACACTTAGGGGAATGTTGGAAGAAGACAGGAGGATGCTTTAAGTGTGGGTCAAAGGACCATATGATTAAGGACTGTCCTATGAGGCCAGAGGGGAATCGACCAGTAACTCAGAATGTTAATCAGGCTGGTAGAGGTAGACAGCAGCCTCAGCGAGGCCGTGGTCCGAATGGCCGAGGTAACGGTGCTGGAAGAGGACGTGGAACACCTGGCAGAGGTGTTGGTAATACAGAGGCAAGATAGCTGGGCTTGGTATATGCAGTTCACCGCAGGGAAGATGGAGACGCGCCGGACGTCATAACCGGTATGCTCCTTATTTGTGGCAAGCCTTATTTTGCTTTGATTGATGTGGGCTCGACCCATTCGTATGTTGCATGTAGAGTAGTTGAAACTCTAGACATAGCTTCTGAACTTTCTGCTAGGGAGATGACTGTAGTAAGCCCACTAGGTCAAACTGTAGTGGTGAATAAGATGTTTCAGAAAGTACCTTTAGAGGTTCAAGGAGTAGTATTCTCTGCCGATTTAATGGAACTACCTTTCGAAGAATTCGATATCATACTTGGAATGAACTGGCTAGTAGAGCATCGAGCCATACTGGATTGTGCGGCTAAGCGAATGGAGTTGAGGACTCCAGAGGATAAGGAAGTTGTTGTGATCGGAGAAAGAAGAAACTACTTCTCTAACGTAGTTTCTGCTTTAAAGGCTGATAAGATGGTCCGGAAAGGGTGCAAGGCATTTCTGGCCTTTGTTAGTGCGTTGGATAAGGAGGAAGAAGGTGTTAGTGGAGTTCGAACTATAAGGGACTTTGAAGATGTGTTTCCAGAAGAATTACCTGGAATACCCCCAGATAGGGAGGTGGAGTTTGGAATTGATCTGCTACAGGGAACAGCTCCTGTGTCAATCGCTCCGTACAGAATGGCACCAAAGGAGTTGCTTGAGCTCAAGGCTCAAATCCAAGAATTACTTGATCGTGGGTTTATTCGACCCAGTGTGTCTCCATGGGGAGCACCGGTCTTGTTCGTAAAGAAGAAGGACGGAACTATGCGTATGTGCATAGATTATCGTCAGTTGAATAAGCTGACTATCAAGAACAAGTATCCCTTGCCAAGGATAGACGACTTGTTCGATCAGCTGAAGGGAGCAGCGGTGTTCTCAAAGATCGATCTAAGGTCTGGATATCATCAGCTTAAGGTGAAGGAAGCTGATATCCACAAGACAGCTTTCCGAACAAGGTATGGGCGTTTTGAGTTTGTAGTAATGCCGTTTGGGTTGACGAACGCCCCAACTGCGTTCATGGATATGATGAACCGGGTTTTTCAAGCATACTTGGATAGGTTCGTCGTGGTGTTTATCGACGACATCTTGGTGTACTCCAAGTCTGAAGAGGAGCATGATGAGCATCTACGGATTGTGTTGCAAGTGTTGAGGGAAAAGAAACTCTATGCCAAATTCAGCAAGTGTGAATTTTGGCTTAAGGAAGTTGCGTTTTTAGGACATGTAGTGTCTGCAGAAGGAATAAGGGTGGATCCTAGGAAGATTGAAGCGGTGTTAGATTGGAAACCACCTAAGTCTGTGGCTGAGGTTCATAGTTTCTTGGGATTCGCAGGCTACTACAGAAGGTTTGTAGAAGGGTTCTCATCAATAGCCGCGCCTTTGACAAAGTTGTTAAGGAAGGAAGTACCTTTCGTTTGGACAGATAAGCAACAGGAGAGCTTTGAGAAGCTTAAGAGGGTCTTGACTGAAGCTCCAGTTTTGATTCAGCCTGAGGCAGGAAAGGATTTTGTGGTGTACTGTGACGCCTCTCATACAGGATTGGGATGTGTTCTGATGCAAGACGGGAAAGTAGTCGCTTATGTGCCTCGGCAATTAAGGCCACATGAGGTTAACTACCCAACTCATGATTTGGAATTGGCGGCTGTGGTCTTTGCTCTTAAAGTGTGGAGGCATTATCTTTATGGAGAGAAGTTAGTGATCTACACAGACCACAAGAGCCTTAAGTATCTGTTGACTCAGAAGGAGTTGAACCTAAGACAGCGAAGGTGGGTGGAACTACTGAAGGACTATGACTGTTTGATAGAGTATCATCCGGGCAAGGCGAATGTAGTGGCGGATGCCCTAAGTCGGAAAGTAGTGTCGGTTCTGAGAGCGATGTTTGCACATCTAGGTTTGTATGATGATGGAAGTCTGCTGGCAGAGCTGCAGGTTAAGCCGACGTGGTTAAATGAAGTGAGAGAGGGACAGTTGGATGATGATGATTTAAGTGCTAAGCTACAGCAAGTGCAGAATGGAGAGTTGGAAGATTATGGTATTAACGACGAGGGAGTATTGTGTTTCAAGGATAAGGTCTGTATACCTAAGGTTCAGGAGTTAAGACAGAGAATTCTTCAGGAATCGCATAGTAGCCCTTATGCTATGCATCCTGGAGGTAGTAAGTTGTACAGAGATCTAAGAGAGCAGTTTTGGTGGCCTGGACTTAAGAAGGAAGTTACCGAATTTGTAGGCAAGTGCTTGACGTGTCAGCAAGTTAAGGCTGAACACCAAGTTCCGTTAGGATTACTTCAACTGATAAGGATTCCGCAGTGGAAGTGGGAGAGAATCACCATGGACTTCATTAGTGGGTTTCCCCTACGCCTACTAAGAAGGACTCGGTGTGGGTAATAGTGGATCGTTTGACAAAGTCCGCGCATTTCATGCCAGTGCGGGTTGACTATTCTTTGCAGAAGTTAGCAAAGTTATATGTGGTAGAGATTGTAAGGTTGCATGGAGTGCCGGTGTCTATCATCTCGGATAGGGATCCAAGGTTTACTTCTCGGTTTTGGAAGGCGCTACATCAAGCTTTAGGCACCAAGTTGGATTTCACTACTGTGTTTCATCCACAGTCAGATGGGCAATCTGAACGATTAATCCAAGTGTTGGAGGATATGTTGAGAGGATGTGTGATAGACTTTAGAGGAAGTTGGGAAGAATATTTGTCGTTAGCAGAATTTGCGTACAACAACAGCTATCAAGCTAGCATTCGGATGGCACCGTATGAAGCGATGTATGGACGGAAGTGTCGAACTCCTACGTGTTGGACAGAATTAGGGGAACGTCGAGTTTTAGGTCCAGAGTTAGTGGCAGAATCAGAGGAAAAGGTTGAGATAATTCGAGCTCGGTTAAAGGAAGCATCTGATAGACAGAAGTCGTACGCGGATCTCAAGCGAAAGGAAATAGAATTTGATGTGGGAGATCAAGTGTTCCTTAAAGTTTCGCCTTGGAAGAAGGTGATGAGATTTGGTCGAAAAGGGAAGTTAAGTCCAAGGTTTATAGGACCTTATAAGGTTTTGAAGCGGATTGGACTGGTGGCATATCAGTTGGAGTTCCCACCAGAATTGAAGCAGATGCACGATGTATTCCATGTTTCCATGCTACGTCGTTATCGATCAGATCCATCTCATGTGATTCCGGTTGAAGAGGTGGAACTAAGGCCAGATTTGTCCTACGAGGAGGAGCCGATTCAGATTTTAGAACGAGATGTGAAAGTGCTACGAAGGAAGTCAGTTCCCCTCGTCAAGGTTTTATGGAGAAATCATGGATCGGAAGAAGCTTCGTGGGAGCCAGAGGAAGCAATGCGACAGCAATACCCTCACTTATTTCAGCCAGGTAATTTTGAGGACGAAATTATTTTAAGGGGGTAGAACTGTAATATCCTGAAAATGGGCTTGTGCATTTATGCTTAATTATATGAAATAGCATGCTTGAGTATGTTGTGAATGTGTATAATGAAATTCGTGAACTTTAGAAATAGGAGAGTGCCTTAGAAAATATTGAGTTTTAAGTTTAAAAGAGGGAGCTAAAGCAAGGTGGCCTTAAGAGGAATTGTAGGTGAAATATATCACACAATTGGGCTTGGAAAAGTGGTTGGAGACGCCACTTAAGGCCTCTGGAATTGACGCCACAAGCTGGTGCAATTGGGCCTAGGATCGAGTCGCGTGGGAAGCTAAATAAAGCTTTTATTTTTGCAGCACAAGGGGAGGTAATGGACGGCAAAGGGAGACTGGGGAAGGAGTTTAAGATGAGGTCCAATACCCTTGAAAATTTCGGCTAAAGCAGATGATAATTGAAGATTTATTATTAATTATTTTGAATAAATGAAGAAGAGATAAAATGGGAGGAAAACAAGGGATATGATAGTGATGGCCGAATAGGGGACTCTAGGCTTAGTAATTTCGGCAGAATGAGAGGCCAATCTTCATTCTTTCTTTTCTCTTTTGTTCATCTGCCGAAATCCTCTAGCAAAATTCCCCTCTTCTCTTTTGTCAAAAGCCGAAACCATAAGCATTCATACCAGATTTCTTCATCACATCCAAGCCGAAATCTTATTCCTCTTCATTGCCGAATCTTGTACACTCCATTCTCTTCTTCTTCTCACAAGTTCTTTGAAGCCGAAACTAAGCACTTGTTAGACCCTAGCCGATTGTTCATTGAAGCCCAAAGCCGAATCTTTTGTGGTGTCAGACAAGGGTGTTGTCGATTTCTTCAGTAGGGGTAAGATCAAATTCAGTTTCCATTCTTTTTCTCTTAGGCTTGTCGAAAACTAAGATCTAATCTCTACTACTGTTCTTTGGCCGAATCTTGGAAGGTAGTTTCGGGATTTAGGTGTTGTCGACTTCAGAGAAGGATCCTTCGGGATTGACAAAGATCTAAGGTAAGTTATGTATTCGGCCAAGGGCCATTTAGCAATATTTAAATGTTAGAAGTGGATCTAACATGTATCCTGTAGGTTTCGACAACTTCATAGCCAAGAGACTACTTTCGGGATTTGTGAATCGCAAGCCGATTTCAAGGGTGGACATCACAAGTTTCGGGATTTAATCCAATCAGCAACAAGGCAAGTTTTGGTGCGATAATCCTTCGGGATTTGGTCTTGTAGCCGAATAGGCTTTTTGCTAGTATGCCTAGTGTTGGCCGATTATAGGGGCTAAAGGATCTAAGGCTTTAGATCAGGCTTTTCAGGATTTGGAGTAAACTTGCTAAGTATATCAGGTGTGTACCCCACCCTAAGCCTAATAGTTTTATGGTATTGATTATATGCATGTGTTAATATGAATGCGGAAAATATGGCTAAGTACCATGCAATGGTACAAAGTACTCAGGTACGTTTCCTACTCCTACGGTGAGTATGATTTATGGCACATAAGTAAATGTGATATGAATGTGAAATAAGGCTTAAGGCATGATATTGCATGATATGTATGACATGGGGCATTTGGGTGATTATGAAAGGGGAAGTGAATGTGGTGACTATTGTCACGATATATGAATGTGGTGACTTCGGTCACATTATCTGAATGTGGTGACTTCGGTCACATTATCTGAATGTGGTGTCACATGACACAAAATATTATCTGGTGGTTATGCCACGAATTTTATAAGGGCGATGAGCACGTCGACTGCAGCGACTGCCTTCGATGGTGTGTAGCGGATGGAGGGTTGACTTAGTAGTCCCCACAGTGTGCAGGTTAGTACGGGTGATGTGTAGCGGTTGGTAACTAGGCTTGGGTTCGGGAATGCATCATTAATTGTATATTTTGATATGTATGTGTATGACTTGATATGCCTGAATCTATTTGGACTTAGTGTTTGTGTACACATTGAGTCTGTTGACTCACCCCGTTGTGGGAACATTTTTCAGGTGACGATCAGGAATGGACCGGGCCGGCAGAAGCTTAGTGGTGGCCATGCTCAGCAAGGAAATTATTTTATTTGGACATTTTATTTTATTTAAGCACTTTAAATTATTTGGGTTTGTTTTTGATGTAACAAGGCCATAGTATGAACTGTTTTATGCATGCATGTTATTTATTTCAGTACGATACAAATTTTATCAAATCTAAGGTCAAGTAATTTTTCTTAAAATAAACCTTCAAATATTGCGACATCTAAATTCAAATGTTCTCAATGCAAAGGTAAAATCTTTAAAACAAAAATCGGCATGTCTTTTAACATTAAAAGCAAAGTTTTTATAAAACCCTAACTTCAAAAGAATAAATTGGTTTTCAACTTGAGCCCAACCCAATTCGAGTTTTCTTCCAAAATCACTTAAAGATTCCAAAGAACAAACGAATTTGAACCGGTTTTTCTTAAGGAACATACCAAATCTGGTCGAGGCTCGTGGGCCGGGTTTGGGGTGTTTCATAGAACCTAAATAAAAAAACAAAATAAAATAGATTAATTTAAGTAAAAGAGCAATAAAGAAAAGGAAAATAAAGGAGAAGAGAAAAGAAAAAGAAGAATGAAATGGATTCAAAGGTCCTTGCCCTGTCGAGTTAATGAAGCAACCGGCATGAACTTATGTAGATCGGTCTTGCAGAGGAAAACTGTGCTAGGATCCTTCCGTTTCTTCGACATGGATAAGGTGTAGAGCAAGAGTTTGGAGAATGAAGAAGGGTAAAAATGAAAAGGGAGGGGAGTGTAAAGGGTATGGAAGAAGGGAAATAGGTAGTAGGTGAGAAGGGGAGAGGGGTGTTTTAAATAGAAATCTCAAATCTGGTGCCCGTGTTGATAAAACAGTGTCGACCACGGCTGTATCGCATGGCAGTGGTGTTTAGTCGAAGCCTGTGGCTTGAAGATATTTTTTCGTCCTGTTTTGTACTATCTCTGCCACATCGGTACGGAAATCTATGGTGTCCACACAGCCACGACCACAGCTGTGTGCAAGGCCGTGTGGTATGGAAATCTGCACTTTGGTTAGTTTATAGTTAGGTGCTAAAAAGTAAAAATAAAAAAATGTAAAAATTAATGGGGTTAGTGCTCGGGTTGCCTTCCGAGAAGCGCTTGTTTAAAGTCTTAAGCTAGACTTACCTCTCATTCGCATAATCATGGTGGTTTGAGGAGTTGAAAATCTTTTCTCATGCTATCAGTTTTATTATCAGTATATAGTTCGCGTCGAGTAGCATTTACTTTAAAAGTGTCAAATATAGGATTACTTACCTCCACTGTTCTGTATGGGAAGACATTGAGTACCTTAACAAGGATTTCTTCTTTTGTATTAAGGTTGGGAGGAGATAATCGAGGGTCTGTCTTATCTAACAATACGTGATCTCCAATCTTAAATTTATTTGTCCCACGAAATGGCGTTGGTTCTGCTTCGTGTATTCCTAGTTTCTCCTTGAAATGTGTCTTCCACTCGTCTATTTCATCGATCTGAAGCCGTCGTTCCTCGTGAGTTATTTCTTTGTTGTCATGTGGTATAGGATCTGGCTCAATTGTGTGGTTCCGTGGTGCATCCTGAAAAGAAGGTTTAACTGAATGGTCATTAATAAAATTAATTTTCTCACCTTGATTACTTGATGTCCTAGCTGAGTCGAGAGCCTGAAGACTGATTGATTCGTCACCTACACGGAGTATGAGTTCACCTGTTCCAACATCAATTTTAGTTCTTGCAGTTGCTAAAAAGGGTCTTCCTAAAATTAAGGGGATACTATTGTCCTCATCCATGTGTAAAACTACAAAGTCTATTGGGAATACGAATTTATCAATTTTCACGAGTACATCTTCAATTATACCCCTAGAAATTCTAATAGTTTTTTCAGCTAGTTGAATGCTCATCCTAGTTTGTTTGGGTTTCCCTAGACCTAGCTGTTTAAACATTTTATAAGGCATAACATTTATACTTTCCCCTAAATCAGCTAAAGCATTATCAATAGATAAACTACCAATTAAGCATGGAATTGTAAAACTCCCTGGATCTTTTAATTTTCGTGGTAATTTATTTTGCAAAATTGCTGAGCACACTACGTTTAGTTCGACATGCTACTCTTCGTCTAACTTTCGTTTGTTTGTCAAAAGCTCTTTTAAAAATTTCCTTGAATCTGGAATCTGCGAAAGAGCTTCAAGAAACGGTAAGTTAATATGTAATTTCTTTAAAAGTTTAAGAATTTACCGAATTGTTCATCAGTGTTGCCTTTCTTCATCACATTGGGGTATGGTATAAGAGGTTGGTACTCTTTAATTACCGGTTTTTGTTTGTCATGGTTTACCTCAACCTTATTTCCTCTACCACATTCTCTTTCCTTAATTTGGACTTATCTAACCCTTCACTGTCATGAGCTATTATGGCTTGAAGTTGCTCATTTGGGTTAGTTTCAGTGTTACTTGGCAAGCTGCCTTGTGCTCGCTCTGATATGATCTTAGCAAGTTGACCTAACTGGTTCTCGATCCCTTGAATCGATGCTTATTGATTTTTAAGTGTTGTGTCAGTGTTTTGGAAACGTGTTTCTGGCACCGCTATGAATTTTTTCAGCATCTCCTCAAGGTTCAGCTTCTTTTCCTATGGGTAGGGCTGTTGTTGGAAGTTTGGAGGGGGTTGTTGTCTTTGATTTCCTTGACCACCCCATGAGAAATTTGGGTGGTTCCTCCAACCTGGATTATAAGTATTACTATACGGGTTATTTTGCAGTCTAGAATTATTACCCATATAGTGAACTTGCTCGTTTTCAGCGCTTGGGTTGTAAAGTGGATATTCTGTATTGCTCATCCCTCCTCCATTCATATCGCACTACATAACTGGATGTACCTGCGAAGAACCACATAAACCATCAATCTTTTTAGTTAAAAGTTCTACCTGGTTTGATAGCATGGTTACTGCGTCGAGGTTGAAAACACTGGCGGCTTTTGTTGGCCTTGTCCTTGTGGCTTGCCACTGATAGTTATTCAGTGACATCTCTTCAATGAATTCGTAGGCAGCCTCAGGTGTTTTGTTATTCAAGGTTCCGCCGGCAACTGAATCAATCAATTGCATGGTTGAAGGGTTCACACCATTATAAAAAGTTTGAACCTGCAGCCACAAGGGTAATCCATGGTGTGGGCACCTTCTCAATAGATCTTTGTATCTCTCCCATGCATTGTAAAGTGTTTCTAAATCCATCTGCACAAAAGAAAAGATATCATTCCTCAACTTATCTGTTTTAGCTGGCGAAAAATATTTCAATAAAAAATTTTCGGTCATTTGTTCCCATGTAGTGATTGATCCTTGTGGAAGAGAATTCAACCACTGTTTAGCTTTATTCCTCAAAGAAAAAGGAAATAACCGAAGATGATGGCATCATCAGAAACGCCATTTATTTTCAAAGTATCGCAAAATTCTAGGAAATCCGCCAAGTGATTATTTGGAACTTCAACCTACAAACCATCAAACTAACAAACTGCTGTATCATCTGAATTGTGTTAGGTTTCAGTTCAAAATTATTTGTAGCAATAGCAGGTCTAACAATACTTGACTCAGTTTGTAACGCCCGGAATTTGGGCCTAGTAGAATTGGGCCCATTAGGCTTTGGGCACGAGAGCGTTTAAAATTTTTGAGAACAAGAGAATGGCGCTAATGCAAGTTGGACCTATTAGGTGAGTGATTTTGGAAGCTTAGGGGGCTTCCATGAAGCCCTGGGTTCAAACTTGGGCTTTAGGAAAATTTTGGTTTTAGGTGAATAAAACCTTGGGAGTTAGTAAATAGGCTTTAAGAATAAAATGTGAAGAAAAATGACACGAAAGGAGTTGTGGTCTAGTGGTAAATGGTGCCACATGGGAGACAAGGAAGTGACACCACACAAGGAAGAAAGGGGTCCAAGGTTCAAGTCTTGGCGCTTGCATTTCATTTTGATTTATATTTTTAAGTGAACTTAGACGTTGGCCATAGACTTATATTTAGTTGCGCATGATTTTAGACACAAGAGGAGCTTGTGGCCTAGTGGCTAGCGACGTGGATTAAGTTACAGGGGAGCCTGAGTTCGAATCCCATCGCAAGCAAAAAGGGATATTTATTTAGCTAAGTTGGGACTGCCAGAGTTTGTGTTGGAATTAAACTCTGCTAAAGGAGGGATCCCACATCGGGAAGCTAGCAAGAGGGAAGGTGAGAAGCTGGCTTTAAATAGAGCAATCTATGTGGGGAGGAGGCATACCTTGGTTGGCGTTGGGCATAGGAGTGGTCGGAGCGCGGATCAACTCCAGATTCCTATCAGGTGTGTATTTCGCACTACTCTAGTTGTAGAGCAGCAAATGCCGAAATGCCAGTCACACGGTGATGGAAGCCACACGAGCGTGCGAGCGCACGTGTGGGAGCTTCGACGCGATAGTTGAGGCCACCGTGAGTATTCTTGTGGGTTGATGCTGTTTGGGCCAAGTGGGCCCAATGGGCCCATGGGCCATATGAATAAATTGTATGATTGTGTAGTAGATAGTGAATTGGTCTATGTGAATCTCATATCTATGGCTAGATTTGGGCTAAATGGGCCACATGAGCATGTGGGCCCATTTGGGCCGAAAATGGGCCATAGTCCCATTCGCATCATTATCTCTGCTTAGAATACCTCGGTTTACAAAATTACTGGAATACTCTTGGTTTACAAAATTACTAAAATACCCTTGGTTTACAAAATTACTGAAAAACCCTCAATTTGCGAAATTACCGAAGCACCCCCGGTTTGTAAAATTACCGACACACCTTTGATTTGTAAAATTACCGAAATACCCCTAATTTGTGAAATTATCGAAAGACCCCTGATCTACTAAATTACCGAAATACCCCTAGTTTGCAAAATTATCGCAATAGCCTTGGTTTACGAAATTACCGAAATACCTTTAATTTGTGAAATTACTGAAATACCCCTAGTTTGCAAAATTATCGAAATACCCTTGGTTTATGAAATTATCGAAATACCCCTAGTTTGTGAAATTACCAAAATACCCCTGATTTGTAAAATTACCAAAATACCTCGACTCACAAAATTACCAAAATACCCCCGATTTGTAAAATTACTAAAATACCCTCAAGTTGTAAAATTACCGAAATACCCCCATTTTATGAAATTACCAAAATACCCCTAGTTTGCAAAAATTACTAAAATACCCCCAGTTTACGAAATTACTAAAATACCCCCAGTTTACAAAATTACTGAAATACCCTCAGTTTGTAAAGTTATCGAAATACCCCTAACTTGTGAAAATACTAAAATACCCTCGGTTTGTAAAATTATCGAAATACCCCTGTAAGGTTGAATTACCGAAATACCCCTGTATGGTAGAATTATCGAAGTACCCCTGAAGGGTAGGATTACCGAAATACCCTTATAGGCTAAATGACTGTTTTGCCCTTGTGAGTAAATGACTGACTTGTGCTATGATTTGACTGATTTGACTGTGATCGTATGACTGTATTTTAACTGACTTGACTGTGGACGTGTGACTGATATGCTGTTAATATGTGTTGAAATGACTGTTACTGAGCATGGCCATTTTGCATACACGTGTAATGATTGAGCATGACATACACGACATATTGCATGGGGTTGGGACATTGATACGGAGGAAGTTCTGATAGGGTCACACGGGTCGCATGACGACTGTGGATCCAGTATTTATTTGTTAAGGTCGCACGGGTCGCACGACGACTGTGGACCAACGGACGGCTTAAAGCCGCGTAATCTGAATATGGCTTCGTGCCAACCTAAATATGGCTCTATGCCATCTTGATTATTGCTTTGTGCCAATCGTATTTACCCGTGGCTATGTGCCTAACAGATATCGATGACTCTGTGTCGATCATATTTACCCATGGCTGTGTGCCGATTACATTACCGTCGCTGATGGCTATGTGCCAAACATAATACTGTTACTGATGGCTCTGTGCCAATTATAATACCGCTATTGAAGGCTTAAGAGCCGCATATATATACTGAAAGCTCGGTTGCGATCTTGGTGTGTAGACCTGGGTGGATTGACTTGGTCCCCACAAGTGTGTAGGGTTGGTAAGTGTATTCTGGTGGCTCCGCCACATTTGTTGTAGTAGCCATGACACATATATTCTGTTATTCTGGTGGCTCCACCACAAATTCTGTGATTAGCAGCTTGTCTGCTATATTGGTGTGTAGGGCTGGGTGGATTGACTTGATCCCCACAACTGTGTAGGGTTGGTATGGGGGTGTGATGGTTGGTTTGGGATGGGATGCATCCTCATACTATTGCATATCTGTTATGAGATCTGTTATTGGTTTGGGCTAGGCCCAATTGATTCTGTTATGGGTTGTGACCCAAATAATATTGTAGTGGGCTTGACCCACGTATGCACTAATCTTTACTGTACTGTTACTATTAAAGGGCTTTAGCCCAGACTACTTCGGGTTCTGTTTCTATATACTGACTGTTACTCTAAAATGGGGATTACACACTGAGTTTTCATAAACTCACCCCGTTTTTAACTGTGCAAGTAATCCCCAGCCTTAGACGGTTCGGAGCTGTGAGGGACTCGGAAAAGACCACACTCTGCTTATGTTTTCCATTTTGATTATCTACTTTGAAATATTTTGATTTGGGTTGTAATAAGGCCTTTTAAATTTTTCGCACTTTAAATTTCAGATTGGTTTTATTTTAATTTATATTTGTTAAAAGTAAATCGCAGTTTTCCGAAATGTTAACTGTTTTAAAACAACACTACTTTTTCGCAACATTTTTTTAAATGGTTTTATGACTTAATCTTTTCGTAAATAAATTACTATCGAAATTGGCTTCCGCAACTGAAAAAAATGTTTTGGGAATAAAACTAACGTAACTGGGATTTTACTTAAGCTTTTAAACAAGAAGGGTTTACAATGAAAACATGGTTTTCGAAAAACATTTCAATGTGACACGCCAGATTCGGGCCTAACTTCTAGGCCGGGTTTGGGGTGTTACATTTAATGGTATCAGAGCCCGGGTTGCAAAACTCGGCTGTGGATTGGGTTTCAAAATTGAATTTCTGAAAGTATTGTTTCAAAAAAGGCTTGAAAAGATTTAAAGTTCCAAAATGTTGTATTGACCGTTTCCTGAAAGTGTGGTACACCGAGTCTCCGGCGCCGAATCCGTAAGTTTCCTGGATACTTTTGTCTGTTTAGAAATTGAAATGCAGTGAGTTAGAACTACGGTGGTTTCTTTAGATTTTGGACTGAATTTTTTTTTGGTATTTATTCTGTGTGTGTTTGGTTTGGATGTGATGTTTGGATATTGAAATTGGTTGCGTATGAGATATCTGTCTGCTTTAATGGTTAGGTGTTTTGAGTATGTGTAGGGAGTTCCAGATTCTAGTTAAAATGTGATAGGGATATTAGAATCAGAGTACGCAGTGGTAGCGTAGTGGGGTAGTTGTTACACGACTACCCTGTTAGCTGGAAATTTTGGGGATGAAATTTCTTTAAGGGAGGTAGATTTGTAACGCCCCGAATTTGGGCCTAGTAGAATTGGGCCCATTGGGCCTTGGGCACGAGAGTGTTTAAATTTTTTGAGAACAAGAGAACGGCACTAATGCAAGTTAGACATATTAGATGAGTGATTTTGGAAGGTTAGGGGGCTTCCATGAAGCCCTGGGTTCAAACTTGGGCTTTAGGAAAATTTTGATTTTAGGTGAATAAAACCCTAGGAGTTAGTAAGTAGGTTTTAAAAATAAAATGTGGAGAAAAATGAAACAAAAGGAGTTGTGGTCTAGTGGCAAATGGCGCCACAATGGGAGACAAGGAAGTGAGCCACACAAGGAAGAAAGGGGTCCAAGGTTCAAGTCTTGGCGCTTGCATTTCATTTTGATTTATTTTTTTAAGTGAACTTAGACGTTGGCCATAGACTTATATTTAGTTGCGCATGATTTTAGACACAAGAGGAGCTTGTGGCCTAGTGGCTATCGGCATGGATTAAGTTACAGGGGAGCCTGAGTTTGAATCTCATGGCAAGCAAAAAGGGACATTTATTTTGCTAAGTTGGGACAGCCAGAGTTTGTGTTGGAATTAAACTCTGCTGAAGGAGGGATCCCACATCGGGAAGCTAGCAAAAGGGAAGGTGAGAAGCTGGCTTTAAATAGAGAAATCTATGAGGAGAGGAGGCATACCTTGGTTGGCGTTGGGCATAGGAGTGGTCGGAGCGCGTATCAACTCCAGATTCTTATTAGGTATGTATTTCGCACTACTCTAGTTGTAGAGCGGCAAATGCCGAAATGCGAGTCACACGACGATGGTAGCCACACGAGCGTGCGAGCGCACGTGTGGGAGCTTCGACGGGATAGTTGAGGCCACCATGAGTATTCTTGTGGGTTGATGCTGTTTGGGCCAAGTGGGCCTAATGGGCCCATGGGCCCATATATTGTATGATTGTGTAGTAGATAGTGAACCGGTCTATGTGAATCTCATATCTGTGGCTAGATTTAGGCTAAATGGGCCACATAAGCGTGTGGGCCTATTTGGGCCGAGAATGGGCCATAGGCCCATTCGCATCGTTATCTCTGCTTAGAATACCTCGGTTTATAAAATTACTGAAATACCTTTGGTTTACAAAATTACTGAAAAACCCTCAGTTTGCGAAATTATTGAAGTACCCCCAGTTTGTAAAATTACAGACATACCCCTGATTTTTGAAATTACTGTAATACTCCTGATTTGTGAATTTACCGAAAGACCCCTGATTTGCGAAATTATCGAAATATCCCTAGTTTGCAAGTTTACCAAAATAGCCTTGGTTTACGAAATTACCGAAATACCCCTGGTTTGTAAAATTACTGAAATACCCCTAATTTGCAAAATTATCGAAATACCCTTGATTTAAAAAATTACCAAAATACCCCTAGTTTGTGAAATTACCAAAATACCCCTGATTTGTAAAATTGGTAAAATACCTCGACTCGCAAAATTACCAAAATACTCCCGATTTGCAAAATTACCAAAATACCCTCAAGTTGCAAAATTACCGAATACCCCCAATTTACAAAATTATTGAAATACCCCTAGTTTGCAAAATTGTCGAAATACCCCCAGTTTACGGAATTATCGAAATATCCCTATTTTACGAAATTACCGAAATACCCCCAATTTGCGAAATTACTAAAATACCCCTAACTTGTGAAAATACTAAAATACCCTCAGTTTGCAAAATTATCGAAATACCCCTGTAGGGTTGGATTACCAAAATACCCCTGTATGGTAGAATTACCGAAATACCCCTAAAGGGTAGGATTACCGAAATACCCTTATAGGCTAAATGACTATTTTGCCCTTGTGAGTAAATGACTGACTTGTGCTATGATTTGACTGATTTGACTGTGATCGTATGACTGTATTTTAACTGACTTGACTGTGGACGTGTAACTGATATGCTGTTAATATGTGTTGAAATGACTGTTACTGAGCATGGCCATTTTGCATACACGTGTAATGATTGAGCATGACATACACGACATATTGCATGGGGTTGGGACATTGATACGGAGGAAGTTCTGATAGGGTCGAACGGGTCGCATGACGACTGTGGTTCCAGTATTTATTTGTTAAGGTCGCACGGGTCGCACGACGACTGTGGACCAACGGACGGCTTAAAGCCGCGTAATCTGAATATGGCTCCGTGCCAACCTTAATATGGCTCTATGCCATCTTGATTATGGCTTTGTGCCAATCGTATTTACCCGTGGATATGTGCCTAACAGATATCGATGACTCTGTGTCGATCATATTTACCCAAGGCTGTGTGTCGATTACATTACCGTCGCTGATGGCTATGTGCCAAACATAATACAGTTACTGATGGCTCTGTGCCAATTATAATACCGCTATTGAAGGCTTAAGAGCCGCATATATATATTCTGGTAGCTCGGCTGCGATCTTGGTGTGTAGGGTTGGTAAGTGTATTCTGGTGGCTCCGCCACATTCTCTGTAGTGGCCATGCCACATATATTCTGTTATTCTGGTGGCTCCGCCACAAATTCTGTGATTAGCAGCTTGTCTGCTATATTGGTGTATAGGGCTGGGTGGGTTGACTTGATCCCCACAGGTGTGTAGGGTTGGTACGGGGGTGTGATGGTTGGTTTGGGATGGGATGCATCCTCATGCTATTGCATATCTGTTATGAGATCTGTTATTGGTTTGGGCTAGGCCCAATTGATTCTGTTATGGGTTGTGACACAAATGATATTGTAGTAGGCTTGGCCCACGTATGCTCTGATCTGTACTGTACTGTTACTGTTAAAGGGCTTTGGTCCAAACTACTTCGGGTTCTGTTTCTATATACTGACTGTTACTCTAGAAAGGGGATTACACACTGAGTTTTCATAAACTCACCCCGTCTTTAACCGTGCCAGTATTCCTCAGCCTTAGACGGTTTGGAGCTACGAGGGACTGAGAGAAGACCACACTCTGCTTATGTTTTCCGTTTTGATTATCTACTTTGAAGTATTTTGATTTGGGTTGTAATAAGGCCTTTTAAAGTTTTCACACTTTAAATTTTAGATTGGTTTTATTTTAATTTATATCTGTTAGAAGTAAATCGCAGTTTTTCGAAATGTTAACTGTTTTAAAACAACACTACGTTTTCACAACATTTTTTTAAATGGTTTTAGGACTTAATCTTTTCGTAAATCAATTACTTTTAAAATTGGTTGCCGCAACTGAAAAAAATGTTTTGGGAATAAAACTAATGTAACTGGGATTTTACTTAAGCTTTTAAACAAGAAGGGTTTTCAATGAAAACATGGTTTTCAAAAAACACTTCAATGTGAGACGCCAGGTTCAGGCCTAACTTCTAGGTCGGGTTTGGGGTGTTACACAGTTCCTGTTAAATTAGGTTTAGCATAATCATACATAGTTCAATGAGCATGATTTTCGACCACCTCTGGAGGTAGCGAATTATTCTCAACCATCTCTTCGGTAGTATTAATATCGTCTTCTTGCTCTTCTTGTATGTATTGTAGGCTTCTCCTTATTTCTCTTCGGTTTCTGCGAACTGTGCTTTCAATTTCACTATCGTAAAGGAGAGGTCTTGACGGGTTTCTTCTAGTCATAAACTAGAATACCTGCCAGAAGCAAAGAAGAAAATTTAAAAAAGTAAAAATAAAATATGGCTAAAGTAATAAAAATTGAGCGTTCTTAATATTTCAGTTCCCCGACAACGGCGCCAAAAACATGATCGTGTCTGAAAGTCTTAAAATTTATATAATGAATAATCGAGCCTAGAAACTATCACCACGATTGAGGCAAGCGCACCTATGGAACAGTAGTATAGTTTAGTGGCAAGCCCGGAATGTTGAACCCAAGGGAACCAAAAGTACTAATACTGACTTTCTTTTTATTATTTAGCCTAAGAATTAAGGGAATTTTTGTTTAATCTAAAATTAAGTAACTACTAAGCTAAAGATGCTAAGACACAGAGAATGAAATGGGGAAAATACTTCTGGGAAAAACCAATTGATTAAGACAATACTTGAGGAAGAATCCACCTAGACTTCACTTGTTATTTAACTCTGAACCAGATGATTTATTCACTTGACTTGATCCGTAGGATTCCCTAATTTATATTAATACCTCTCTCGAGGCTACTAACATCTAACCCTAGGTTGATTAATTGAAATCTCTTTCTAATTAAAACCCCTAGAATTGCATTAACTTGATCTATGGACTCCCATATTAGGTTTGACCCTAATCCGGCAGATTTTCGTCATCCTATCTCTAGGGTTGCGATCAACTCCACTTAACTATGCTAGATCTACTCCTAAACAGGGAATATTCCTCCACTGCCTAAGGTCATCAATACTTGAATCAATATCCTGAAATATTAAAACAAGAATTAAGAACACGTAGTTAAGAACAAATCAAGTATTTATCATATAGTTTAGAAAACAATAACAAGTTCCGTCTTAGGTTTCATCCCCCTCAGGTATTTGTGGAGTTTAGTTCATAATCATAAAAGAATACATCTCAAAAGAAAATATAAAACAAAACATAAGAAAAACCCTAAAACCCCCTGAAGGAAATTGAAGGGAAGATCTTCCGTCTTGAGTATGATTCCGGCTTCTTGAGATGAACCAACTGGCTTTCTTCGAATAAATCCCACAATTTTGACCTCTCTGGCTTGGCTCATCGGCCTACCTGCACACCCTTTGAAGGTTGGCCTCAAGGGTGTTTATATAGGCTTTTGGAATGTCTTTCTTTGCCTCTAAGTACCCTATTCCGAATAAAATTAAAACAGATCACGTCAGGGACACGCCCGTGTGGCACGGCCGTGTGAATCGAATCCAGGCCGTGGTCGGGTCTACTAAAGAGGCACGACCATTTGGCATGGGCGCAAATCGTGTGCATTTCGTACTTTGGCCCATTTTTTCTATTTTTGGCCCGTTTCTCATTCTTTTCATCCTCCGGTGCTCTCCTAAGTATAAAACATGAAATTAAAGGATTAGGAGCACCAAATTCCACAATTCAGGGGATAAATCATCCAAAAGTATGCTAAATGTGTGATTAAAATATGTATATATAAAGGTTTATCATATACATAATTAATTATGTAAATATTAGCGACCAATTCATTTATACTAATAACATAAATCCATAAACCATACTGTGAAAGAGCTTAGCAATCACCATTTAGATTTGTCTCAACTGTTAGAACCCAAGTGCCACAGGGAAAAAATACAAAGAGGAGAGAACGAGAAAGAAAAAAATGTAACTGGGAGGATTGCGATGGCTTAGAATACAAAGCCAAGGTGCACTCAGTTGTTAACATCGTCTGCAACTTGCAATTCATAAACCCATGAATGGCAAATTATCCTTATAACTACCACAAAGTATGCAACCAAATAGAAGTTGGTCTGCCTAAGCGATTTCGAATTGAAGCCTTTCCAACATTTCTCTCCCGTATTGAATCAAAGACACTTCAAGACAAAACATCTCATCTATGTACCCCTTTTTTCTATATCACTCAATCCCTCACTTAAGGCATATTATCACCACATTCATAACAATACACAATAAAGAAATAAACACATGTACATACAAATGAATAATCAATAATTAACTTAATGGTACAAATAATTAGATTAAACATCAATCTTTGAATTGAATTTACAATTATGTAAATCTTGATTAAGTAAAAAATTTGGCTTCAGCCATAGAAGCTAGAAAAGCACAAGAAATACAAAGAAATGGCCGAAGGAACTAGACTCAATACCCATTCTAGATTCAACTGGACATACGTAAGGCATCTAACAACTAGAAAGATGCTAACTTTGTGGAAAATCAAGAGCATATCAGTAGAATTTTGGAGTTAATGGATAAAAAAGGACTACTGGCAAACCAGAATCCTGGGAGCATAGTACCTATGCTGATTTAGATTCCACTGTAGCTACCCAGTCAAAGTGAAGGTAAGAAATTTGTAGAAGTTACAGTCACTAATGCACAAGTTAAATATACCTATAAGCATCATGACTAGATAACCATGTTTCACCTGAAACCAGTAAACCAGCTTATAGAACAATAAGACTAATATATCATGATTCAGTCAGATGCACATCTTACAAGGGATAATGGTGAGCCATTCAACGATCTTAAGAGAGGATAGTTGGGAGATTAAACTATATCATTGTGACTCATTTAGATATTGATTTTATTGTGTGTTGTTAGCTAGTCCATGTCCACACCGATAGTCAAACAGTAGGTAGCTCTATAACAGATCCTATATAACTTGAAAGGAGCCTAAGCTTGGCACATTGTACAACAATCATTGACACAATCACATTGAAAGTTCTGCAGCTGTTGGTTGGGCTGGATCCAAGATTGATATGAGGATCCCAATTGACAAGGTGGAGTACTTGCTAGATCAGCTAAAGAGTAATACATTTTTCACAAAAATAGATTTAAGATCTAGCTATTGGCAAACCAGAATCAAGAAAGAAGACATTCAGAAGACGCTCAACACCAACCTCTTATGAAAATATCAACCAAGGCCACTAACATGAGTAAGAATGCTGAGGTAAAGCCTAGGAAAGGAGCTATAGCAAGAAATGTATAGTTGGAGGTCAAGCATAGAAAGAAATTAGAACTGTTTGGAGCTGGATAAACAAGGAAATTGACATAAGGAGCTAAAGGGAGAGAGAATCAAGCATAGCTTAAATTCTTTTTCCTAACCACACAGATCATATATTGGCCAAGTCTTAATTTCTTATTGGCCATTACTTTCAGCTGTTAGCGAAAGAATTATTATCAGATACTGCACATGAACAAACTCATATTTTAATAATTTAATTTAATCCTTTAATCTCTTTGTTAATATTAGAAATTCAATTTAGACCATTTTAATACAAAATTTTATTTTTATTTCATAATTTCTGGGATACAGGAGAAAAAGAGAATGGCAGTTAATTGAAGTTGTCAATAGACCAACTTTCCACAAGAGGCCCATATAGATCCTCTTGCAATCCAAGCTTTAGAAAAAAAATAGAGTTGGCAAGGTGTACAAGGAAGAATTGTACATGGTATCAACTTACTTCAAAGCTAAAATTTGAATAAAAAAAGGAAAAAAAAAGGGAAGAAACTGTACAGATGCCAAGTAAATGACAGTGTGCGAAGAAAGGTGAACATAAAGTGAGTAGACAAATTGGTCATTTCAATAACTTTATATAATACTGGTAATTTGTTTTGTGTTAAAGTAAGCTAGTTGATACGATATCTTTAAAGCCAACCATGCATATAACCCACCTATAGCAGGGGAAAGAGAGCCATCATTGGAAAGAAAAAGGGCAAAAGGCAAAGAGAATTGGAAGAAGGAAAAGCAGGATTGGGGTGGGGGACTAGTGGCATTAATAGCAACACCAAAGCAGATATGGGAACAACAGCAATCCCAGATACAGCGCGTAAAGAACTCGGGAATCATCCTTACCAATGAAACTCCATTGAGAGATGACAAGGAAGAGGAAATGGCCAAATCTGCATTGGCTTTGTTTTGAGCCAAAGAAGAAGAGATTAAGAGGAAGAAGATGGAGGTGAGAGACAAGGTTCAGGCTTATATTGTAACAGCCCGATTTTGGGGCTAGTTGGAACAGTGGTTTCGAAACCACTAATCCAAGGCCAGATAAAATTATTTTTATATTATTTTATGAGTTATGGCATGATTGTATGAAAGCATGAAACTTTTTGTGCACTGGTTTTAGCAATTTCATGCTTAAGTTCGAAAAAGGACTAAATTGAATAAAGTGCGAAAGTTTTATTTTACAAGTTAAAGGTGCCTAATAGCTAAAGAACATTAATTGGAGGCCCTCAATGTGCAAGTAGATCCTTATAAATAGAGTGGCCGGCCATAAGGGACAACAAATGTCAAAATTTGGTCAAAGTGGGTGAATTAGGTGACTAAATTAAAGGAAATAAATAAAATAAAGAAAAAGATGATATCACCATATTCATTCATCTTCTTCCACCGAAAATATCAGCCAATGTAACAACCCAAACCCGGCCCAAACTTTATGGCCGAATCTAGCTTGTTACAGTGGAAAACATTTTTGAGAGAATCGATTTAAGTTGTTGAAAATCTTTTTGTTTGATCGTTTTGTAAAAGCTTTACTTAGGGCTTATTTGAAAAAAAAAATTTATTTAAGCCGAGTTATATTGAAATTACAAGTGTGCCCGATGACACGATAAAACATTTTCGTGTTAATTTAGGAAAACATGCGGTTTTAATTTAATTTTTATGATATAGTTTTAAACAAAATATCCAACATATGAGAAAAATAACAAAAATAAAGTATAAGGAGGCCTTATTACATCCAAAATAAAATAACCAATACCAAAATAAAATAACTAAATTTGAAGTTCAATTAATTCAAGTCCACTGCATGGCCACCTCGAGTCAACCCGGCTCCATATCCGCGATCTATGTGTCACCTGAAAAATATAAAGGAGAAGGTGAGTCACCAGGACTCAGTATGTAACCCTTCCCCCGTTCTAAAAAAAACATTTTTCATACACAACATATAACAATTAATATGCAAAATGTCATGTGTCCCAACCTACCCAGCCATACGCCACTGTCTACCCCGTTGTGGTACCAAACCACTGGTGACATATAGTCACAATGTGTTACCAAAACACTGGTGTCCGTAGACACAAATCGGGTGATGGGGCCAACCCATCGTGTGATACCAAATCACTGGCAGACGATCCCATAACTCAAGTGGGGCCAACCCACGGTGGTGTTAACCACAGGGATAAATCGCTATGAGGTGCCAAACCTCTGGAGGTACCAAACCTCTGGTGACCTTAGTCACGGTGTGTTACCAAAACACTGGTGCCCGTCGGCACAATATCACTGCCCCCTCCACTCAGTCAATCCCACATCAATCACATAATTATATGTTACATGCCATCATATGTATAAATCAGTACATCATGCTTCCCAAAAGCATTAATAATAATTCACATTAACAGGTACTTACCTGAATTGCCATCTATACCGATATGGTATATCATCCAATGCTACATAAATCAAGTAAGCATTTACAATATTCAGCACATTTAATAAGTTATAGTGTGTATGTACACACCTGTCACCAACAAGGAGTCTAAATCCCGGAAAGAAGAGTCGGCCTCTCTAGATCTACTGATCCCTAAATTCGGCCAAATACCCGGGTTAGTACTATGGCCTAATCGGCCAACCAATTAATTTGAGAGGGTTCCTTGTAAACCCGAATCCTTACCTTCACACTTTTAGATACTAATCGCAATACTTGATTCCCAAATCTGCTCGTCAATCACCATTGATTAGTAAGTAAAACTAATAGCCTTCGGCTTTTAATCGAATTGTTATAATAAAGAAATTGGTCTTACCACCACTTACCAAAATCGAATGCTAGAGATCAGGGCTTGAGTCGACTGCTTTCGTTCCCTGAGCACCTAGAAGAATCGTTCACTACTCGATTAGAAGCCTTATAACCTTTGCCGAAATCGGCACCTCCCCTTGTAAAAGAAATCGACAGAAAAAAGAAGGAAAAGGGGAGATAGATATTCAGCCATTACTTACCTTGATCCAAATCGATTAACAAAGGAGATGCAGAAAGATACTATGCTCAATATTCGGCCAACAGAGAGGTAAAGAAGGGATGATGGGATTACAGCAAAAAGGGAAACAAAAGATTGAGGTTTTGGAATTTTGAACACGTTTGAAAAAGAAACGAAAATAGCAAGGTTTCTTTCTAGGGAATTCGGCTATGTGCATGGATGAAGAAAAGGAAAATAAGGTGTTAGGTATGTGCCTTAAATAGGATTCGGCCCCCCTAGTAGCCTCTTGCCGTCCACTTCTCCTTGCTCAAGGAGTTCAAATTTCGGCTACCACCTAAAAATCCTCTTAGCCACTCATTTGATTTAATTCAAAATAACTTGAATTAATCTCCATAATCCATTAATTATCCCTTTTATCTACTATTATCAAAATAAAACTATTATTATCTAATTATCCCTAGAATTAAACAAATAAAATCCAATTAAAAAGCTCACATTATCCTATTATCTAAATAGATAATGAAAAGAATTTAAGGAGAGAAAATCTCTCCCCCATGTCCCGTCCAAATGAAGAACAAATGGGAGGATTTCTGTGACTCGAACCAAGGTTCTCCCTTGCTCCTTGGTGGCGTCACAAGCAGCTCTTAAGTGGGCTTACTTCGCCACTTATTCTAGGCTCATCTTATGTCCAAATTATCCCCATTTATTCTTATAACCCCCTTCTGCTAAGGCTCCCTACCTTAAAAGTTAAAAACTGAAATTTTCTACCAAACCGAGCCAACACAATGCCTTAAATTAATCATTATTATTCCATAAATAATATCACAGCAGTTCATACATAAGAAAAATAATTTATTTCCAAATAGCCCCATTTTTAAGATGTTACAGTTCTACCCCCTTAAAAATAAATTTCGTCCTCGAAATTCCTTGATCAGAAAAGATGGGGGTATTGCTGCCGCACCACATCCTCGGGCTCCCACATAGCTTCTTCCACACCATGGTTCCACCACAGCACTTTCACTAAGGGCACTGACTTCCTACGTAGAACCTTCACATCACGATCTAAGATCTGGACTGGTTCTTCTTCAAAAGATAAGTCCGAGTCCACCTCGATCTCAGCCACTGGCACAACATGCGAAGGATCTGACCGATACCGTCTCAACATCGATACATGAAATACATCATGGATCTGATTCAGTTCTGCCGGCAACTCTAGTTGATAAGCTACCGGTCCTACTTGCTTTACAACTGTATATGGCCCGATGAACCTTGGGCTTAGCTTCCCTTTCCGGCCAAATCTCAACACCTTTTTCCAAGGTGACACTTTCAGAAAAACCCTGTCTCCTACAGCATACTCCATTTCCTTGCGTTTTAAATCAGCATAGGACTTCTGCCTATCTGATGCCTCCTTCAGACGAGACCGAATCACCTTGACTTTGTCTTCAGTCTCTGTTACCAATTCTGGACCCAGAATTTGTCGTTCCCCCAACTCCGTCCAACATGTAGGAGTACGGCATTTCCGTCCATATAGGGCTTCATACGGAGCCATCTGAATACTCGCTTGATAACTATTATTATAAGCGAATTCTGCTAGTGGTAGGTACTCCTCCCAACTACCACTGAAATCCAAGACGCATCCTCTTAACATATCTTCTAAGATCTGTATCACCCTTTCCGGTTGTCCATCAGACTGTGGATGGAAGGCTGTACTGAAATCCAACCGTGTACCCAAAGCTTGATGCAACGCTTTCCAGAACCTTGACTTGAATCTGGGATCCCTATCCGAGATGATCGATACTGGCACACCATGCAATCTCACTATTTCCGACACATACAACTTAGCTAGCTTCTGAAGAGAGAAATCCACTCTTACCGGTATGAAGTGCGCTGACTTAGTCAGACGGTCCACAATCACCCAAACTGCGTCTTTCTTGCTAGGCGTCAGGGGTAGCCCACTGACGAAATCCATAGTGATCCGCTCCCACTTCCATTGAGGGATTTTTACCGGTTGAAGTAACCCTGAAGGCAATTGATGTTCAGCCTTAACCTGCTGACATGTCAGACACTTTCCCACAAATTCAGTTACCTCACGCTTCAACCCGGGCCACCAGAACTGTTTTCGTAGATCTCCATACATCTTGCTTCCTCCCGGATGCATAGCGTATGGGCTGCTATGTGCATCTTGAAGAATTTTCCGCCTCAACTCCACATCCTTCGGCATACATGCTCGCCCTTGAAAACATAGTACCCCATCACTAGATAGATTGTACCCTTCCAGACCACCATCCTGAACTTGCACCCTTTTAACATTCAACCCCTCATCCATTAACTGTTTGTCCTTAATCTCCTCGATCCACGTTGGCTTAACTTGAAGTTCTGCCAAGAGACTTCCATCATCATATAGACTCAACCGAGCAAACATCGCTCTTAAGTCCGTCACAACCTTCCGGCTCAACGCGTCAGCTACCACGTTGGCCTTCTCCGGATGATACTCGATCGAACAATCGTAGTCCTTTAAAAGTTCAATCCACCGACGCTGTCTCAAGTTTAGATCCTTTTGGGTCAAGAGATACCTCAAACTCTTGTGATCCATGTAGACTATTGACTTCTCCCCATAAAGGTAATGTCTCCATATCTTCAAAGCGAAAACGACTGCGGCTAACTCCAAGTTGTGCGTTGGATAGTTCAATTCGTGTGGTCTTAACTGTCGAGATGCATAGGCTACTACCTTCCCTTCTTAAATCAGCACACATCCCAAACCAGTATGGGATGCATCACCATAGACTGTAAATAACTTCCCTGCCTCCGGCTGCACCAAAATCGGAGCTTCCGTCAGAATTCTCCTTAGCTTATCAAAGCTTCCTTGCTGCTTCTCCGTCCATACAAATGGAACACCTTTCCTTAGTAGCTTAGTCAACGGCGCGGCGATTAAGGAGAATCCTTCTACAAATCTCCGATAGTACCCCGCTAAACCCAGGAAACTTCGGATCTCCGCCACTGACCTAGGCGGTTTCTAGTCCAACACTGCTTCAATCTTGCGAGGGTCTACTCTAATTCCGTCCGCTGACACTACGTGACCTAGGAAAGCCACCTCTCTAAGCCAAAATTCGCACTTACTGAATTTGGCATATAATTGCTTTTCCCTCAACACTTGTAAAACTATACGTAAGTGCTTATCATGCTCCTCCTCCGTCCTTGAGTAAACCAAGATGTCGTCTATAAATACCACGACGAATTGGTCCAAGTACTGCTGAAATACCCTATTCATTAGATCCATGAATGCTGCCGGTGCATTGGTCAACCCAAATGGCATCACCAGAAACTCGTAATGTCCATACCGAGTTCTGAATGCCGTCTTGTAAACATCAACTTCCTTCACCTTAAGTTGATGGTAACCCGACCTAAGGTCTATCTTTGAGAATACCGAGGCACCCTTCAATTGATCAAACAAGTCGTCAATCTGAGGCAACGGATACTTGTTCTTGATCGTTAACTTGTTTAACTGACGGTAGTCGATGCACATTCGCATAGAACCGTCCTTCTTCTTGACAAACAACACAGGTGCTCCCCACGGAGATATGCTTGGTCGGATAAACCCTCTATCCAAGAGCTCCTGAATTTGAGCCTTCAACTCTACCAATTCCTTTGGTGCCATTCGATACGGTGCTATAGACACAGGTGCCGTTCCGGGTAGCAAATCTATACCGAATTCAACTTCCCGATCTGGAGGCAGACCCGGAAGCTCTTCTGGGAACACATCAGCGAATTCCCCTATCGTTCGAACCTTTCCAACTACTGATTCCTTAGCTTCCAAAGCACAGATTCGAACCAAAAACGCCTTGCAACCCTTCTTGATCATCCTTTCAGCCTTCAAGGCAGACACTACGTTGGATAGGTAATTCCTTCTATCACCTATCATAACCACTTCATCACCTTCAGCCGTCTTAAGAACCATGCGCTTAGCCGCGCAATCCAAATTTGCCTGATACTTAACCAGCCAGTCCATCCCAAGGATCAAATCGAACTCTCCTAATGGTAGTTCCATCAGATCGGCTACAAATACGACCCCTTGGAGTTCTAGGGGTACGTCTCTATAAAGTTTGTCTACCACTACAGAATGACCTAAAGCGCTAACTACAGTCATCTCCCTAGAAGCAGTTTCAGAGTTTAGGCCCATAGTTCCTACCACACTACTAGCAATGTACGAGTGCGTCGAGCCCACATCAATTAATGCAAAATAAGGAAGACCAAAAATTAAAAACGTACCGGTTATGACATCCGGTGCGTCTCCCTCCTCGCGACGCTTCGCCGCGTAGACTAAGCCAGGCTGCCTAGCCTCTGCGTTACCCGCACCTCTGCCCTGAGTTCCACGACCTCTATTCGGACCATTTCCTCCTCGACCATTACCGCGACCCTTCTGTGGTCCCACATTTCTGTCTTGAGTACGGTTCTGCCCTTCTGGCTGATTCTTAGCTAGTTTCCGGGGACAATCTCTGACACGATGCTCCAAAGACCCACACTCGAAACATCCTCTATCACCGGTCGAACAACTTCCCCAATGGGTCTTTCCACAGCGG
Source organism: Gossypium australe (assembly GCA_005393395.2). Taxonomy (NCBI): domain Eukaryota; kingdom Viridiplantae; phylum Streptophyta; class Magnoliopsida; order Malvales; family Malvaceae; genus Gossypium; species Gossypium australe. Next base: position 84,010,080 of record CM016617.1, on the reverse strand, counting down.
TTACACTAAGTCGGCCTCTGATTAGCAGTCATGGGCCTTGCCGCCTGATTTGGCCCACTTGGCCTAGCCTTTTTCTGGACACTACCACTGAATCCAGCTGACCCAAATCCTCTCTTCTGATTATTCCTACTATAGCTTTGCCTTACAGCCTCCTTGATCCCTTCGGCTACCTTAGCCTTTTCCACTAGAGATGAGAACTCACGAACCTACTGCGGGGCAATCAGTAACCTCAAATCATCTCGGAGTCCATCCTCAAAACGGACACAGCGCTCATGCTCAGTAGACACGATCCCTCTAGCATACCTACTCAGTCTTAAAAACTCCGCCTCATATTCCGCTACTGACTTAGTTCCTTGCACTAGCCCTAGAAAGGCTTTCCTCTGAGCATCCGTATAGCTGGTGCCCACATACTTCTTTTGATAGGTGGTTTTGAAATAACCCCAAGTCAGATCATCAGCCATAGCGCCATCTCGCACTGTCAGCCACCACTGATACGCTTCATCCTTTAGAAGCGATACGGCCCCTTTCAGTTTTTCTTCCTCAGTCAGGTCAAGATCATCCATGATCCTTTCAGTTGACTCTAGCCAGTATTCTGCTGCACTGGGTGCCACTCCTGCCACACCCCGGAATACCTCAGCTCCATTAGACCGAATTCGCTCGGGAACCGATTTCCGAGCTCCTAGATTTCCACCAGCCCCAGCCACCATTTCCAAGACTCGCAAAACAGCTTGCGACACAGCCTCACCACCGGTCTGATCCTGCTCCTCAGCTCTAAAAGTAGGAGGTGGTGGTGGCGGTGGTACCTCATTTTCAGAGCCTTGTCCCGATCTGACGGGCTCAGACACCGTCATCCTACCCCTACCGCGTCCATGGCGTCCACGTCCTCTGGAACTCATTCTATCTACCACGCTTTTAATCTGATTAAGAAAAATTTTATGCATTAGCATTTGTTCCACTTTCTTATTCGTGAAGAAATTTTATGGATAGAGTTTTAATCAGAGATTCTTTCGAGCAAACAAGGTTTCAGTTTTCTATCCTAGTTCACACAAAGGAGTTCATGCATCCATTCCTTAATACTTTCCATACCTATTCGCGCTTCGGACATTTCTGCCCCTTTCTAACCCAGGGGTATTTTCGTCATTTTTCCTACAGGGGTATTTTCGTAATAAAAGAAATTTTAAAACTTTAGTAAAGTAGGTCATTTTGAAATTCCCAAAACTGGAGGGCATTCTGAAGATTTTGTAAAATTTGAAGGTATAACATCGTTTCGGAAACCAGGGGTATTTTAGTAATTTTGTCAATCAGGGGCAATTTTGTAATTTTGATCAATCAGGGTTCTTTTTAACGGTTGTAAAACTTTGGGGGTTCTTTTGAAAGTTTTCCTTCCCAACCGGGCTATTTTGTGAATATTTCGAATCCAGGGGCATTTTGGTAATTTTCACAAATTGAGGGCATTTCCGAAATTTCCAAAATCAAAATATTTGATTACTATTTTGCAAAGCAGGGTTCTTGAATGGTTGTAAAATCATTGAAATTTTGGGCAAAACCACTGAGTTGAGATTTTATGAACTAGGGGCGTTTTAGTAATTTTTACCCCTAAGGGCATTTTCGTAATTTTCCACAAATCAAGTTTTTCGAGAAGAACGTTGTAAAAGTGATGTTTTCCGATTTGAAAGAGTTTATTGCAAAAGTTTTGAAAACATTTGAGTTTTTGTTGTTTCATTCATTTCAAAACGTGGCTAGATCCCTTTCGGGTTTTAGTTATTATATTAGGCCTATGACCGAGCCCTCTTGGTCAGGGTGAACCAAAGCTACGCACCAGGCAGGATTCGAGTGAAGAGGAGGTGAGTCACGCGGACTGCTTAAATACCAAGCTCTCACTGAACCTTTCTAGACATGCGCACAGAGGTTGCCACACCACTGAGCCCTCTGAGTTAGGGTGAACCGATGCTACGCACCAGGTAGGATACCTGCGAAGAGGAGGTGAGTCACGAGGACTGCTTAAATACCAAGCTCTTCCGGATCCACTCCTAGACATGCGTACAGGGGTTACCACACCCTAGCTTAGTGACTAAGTCATAGGTTGGTTTAGTTCCTTAAGTCTTATGTTTGGTTTGTATATTTGAGAAATCTAATCCTAGGGTTCAAGTTCCTACAAGTCTATCTACGTTCCATGCTTCCTACCCTTCTACAGAATATAATTCACAGAGAGGTTTAAAAGTACTTACCTGGGCGGATCGGTGCCGGAGACCCGGGCCATGCTGCTTAAAAACCAAAAACAATTCAAAAGGCCTACTAAAACATTTTTGGGCCTTGGGCCCCCACAGTCGAGCTTTGAACTTGGCTCTGATACCAATTTTGTAACAACCCAAACCCGGCCCAAACTTTATGGCCGAATCTAGCTTATTACAGTGGAAAACATTTTTGAGAGAATCGATTTAAGTTGTTGAAAATCTTTTTGTTTGATCGTTTTGTAAAAGCTTTACTTAGTGCTTATTTGAAAAAAAAAAATTATTTAAGCCGAGTTATATTGAAATTACAAGTGTGCCCGATGACACGATAAAACATTTTCGTGTTAATTTAGGAAAATATGCGGTTTTAATTTAATTTTTATGATATAGTTTTAAACAAAATATCCAACATATGAGAAAAATAACAAAAATAAAGTATAAGGAGGCCTTATTACATCCAAAATAAAATAACCAATACCAAAATAAAATAACTAAATTTGAAGTTCAATTAATTCAAGTCCACTGCATGGCCACCTCGAGTCAACCCGGCTCCATATCCGCGATCTATGTGTCACCTGAAAAATATAAAGGAGAAGGTGAGTCACCAGGACTCAGTATGTAACCCTTCCCCCGTTCTAAAAAAAACATTTTTCATACACAACATATAACAATTAATATGCAAAATGTCATGTGTCCCAACCTAGCCAGCCATACGCCACTGTCTACCCCGTTGTGGTACCAAACCACTGGTGACATATAGTCACAATGTGTTACCAAAACACTGGTGTCCGTAGACACAAATCGGGTGATGGGGCCAACCCATCGTGTGATACCAAATCACTGGCAGACGATCCCATAACTCAAGTGGGGCCAACCCACGGTGGTGTTAACCACAGGGATAAGTCGCTATGAGGTGCCAAACCTCTGGAGGTACCAAACCTCTGGTGACCTTAGTCACGGTGTGTTACCAAAACACTGGTGCCCGTCGGCACAATATCACTGCCCCCTCCACTCAGTCAATCCCACATCAATCACATAATTATATGTTACACGCCATCATATGTATAAATCAGTACATCATGCTTCCCAAAAGCATTAATAATAATTCACATTAACAGGTACTTACCTGAATTGCCATCTATACTGATATGGTATATCATCCAATGCTACATAAATCAAGTAAGCATTTACAATATTCAGCACATTTAATAAGTTATAGTGTGTATGTACACACCTGTCACCAACAAGGAGTCTAAATCCCGGAAAGAAGAGTCGGCCTCTCTAGATCTACTGATCCCTAAATTCGGCCAAATACCCGGGTTAGTACTATGGCCTAATCGGCCAACCAATTAATTTGAGAGGGTTCCTTGTAAACCCGAATCCTTACCTTCACACTTTTAGATACTAATCGCAATACTTGATTCCCGAATCTGCTCGTCAATCACCATTGATTAGTAAGTAAAACTAATAGCCTTCGGCTTTTAATCGAATTGTTATAATAAAGAAATTGATCTTACCACCACTTACCGAAATCGAATGCTAGAGATCAGGGCTTGAGTCGACTGCTTTCGTTCCCTGAGCACCTAGAAGAATCGTTCACTACTCGATTAGAAGCCTTATAACCATTGCCGAAATCGGCACCTCCCTTTGTAAAAGAAATCGACAGAAAAAAGAAGGAAAAGGGGAGATAGATATTCAGCCATTACTTACCTTGATCCAAATCGATTAACAAAGGAGATGCAGAAAGATACTATGCTCAATATTCAGCCAACAGAGAGGTAAAGAAGGGATGATAGGATTACGGCAAAAAGGGAAACAAAAGATTGAGGTTTTGGAATTTTGAACACGTTTGAAAAAGAAACGAAAATAGCAAGGTTTCTTTCTAGGGAATTCGGCTATGTGCATGGATGAAGAAAAGGAAAATAAGGTGTTAGGTATGTGCCTTAAATAGGATTCGGCCCCCCTAGTAGCCTCTTGCCATCCACTTCTCCTTGCTCAAGGAGTTCATTTCGGCTACCACCTAAAAATCCTCTTAGCCACTCATTTGATTTAATTCAAAATAACTTGAATTAATCTCCATAATCCATTAATTATCCCTTTTATCTACTATTATCAAAATAAAACTATTATTATCTAATTATCCCTAGAATTAAACAAATAAAATCCAATTAAAAAGCTCACATTATCCTATTATCTAAATAGATAATGAAAAGAATTTAAGGAGAGAAAATCTCTCCCCCATGTGCCGTCCAAATAAAGAACAAAAGGGAGGATTTCTATGACTCGAACCAAGGTTCTCCCTTGCTCCTTGGTGGCGTCACAAGCAGCTCTTAAGTGGGCTTACTTCGCCACTTATTCTAGGCTCATCTTATGTCCAAATTATCCCCATTTATTCTTATAACCCCCTTCTGCTAAGGCTCCCTACCTTAAAAGTTAAAAACTGAAATTTTCTACCAAACCGAGCCAACACAAGGCCTTAAATTAATCATTATTATTCCATAAATAATATCACAGCAGTTCATACATAAGAAAAATAATTTATTTCCAAATAGCCCCATTTTTAGGATGTTACAGCCAAGGAGGGGTTTTGGAAGCCTAAAATTTTCAACAATTTCTCACCCTTGAAAGTAAGTGATTTTGGTGTTCTTTCTTGATAATTTTTGTACTTTTGGGACCCTTGTAGCATGATCTAGCTAATTAAGGGACTATTTTGCAAAATGGTTAAAAGTCTAGGGTTTTTCCATGGGTGAAAATATGTTGTTTGCTAAATTTCTATGGAAAAAATGAATCTTAGTTATTAAATAAATAACTTTTATGAAAGGTGTTTCCATGAAAACACCTAAAAGAACCTTTTTGTAAAGGTTGTAAAATAGGTGGTAAATGTGTGAAATAATGAGTATTGGGAGTTGCTATGAGAGTAATTAATGTTCATCTAGGCTTGTTAAAGGAGGAAATTTGATTAGAATCGATTTACGAGCCTAGGGGTAAAATTGTAATTTTGTAAAAGATTAGGGGCAAAATGGTAATTTAGCAAAAGTATGATTTTTGAAATGTGTTAATTAATGTGGTAATTAAAATGAGTGAATTTGTTATTATAGATCAAGAAGAACGTGGAATTAACCTTGACCGGGGAAAAGGCAAGGTTTCGAACTAGATTGCAAATTTGCATATTTTGATACCGAGGTAAGTTTGTGTGAAATTACAACTACATAATGCTATTATATTCGTAATTGCTTGATATCATGAGATATGTATATTATTTCTATGAAATTGATTAATGATGCCTCAATGAAAGTATAATGAAATTATACAAAGTTGAAGTCCCGATTGAACATTAGGAATAGCAAGGATACTATTTTCACAACATGAGACAAAGAAGGTCTCGTATAAGACCATGTCTGAGACATGGCCTCGGCACCGAAAGGAGATCTCGTGTAAGACCATGTCTGGGACATGGCATCGACATCGATATGCAATCTTGTATAAGACCATATCTAGGATATAGCATCGACATCGAGACATGAGATCCCGTTTAAGACCATATCTGGGATATGGCATCGGCATCGAGATGTGATCCTATGTAAGACCATATCTAGGATATGGCATTGGCATCGGGTTACATGGATGATGAGATTGAGTATCCTTCGATATTCCAAGTAGTTCAACGGGTAAAGAGATAAGTCTATGTTCAAGAGATTAAAAGTGCTATACTTATGTGATGAAGTGATACAGGTACCTATGAGTAACTTACGAGTAATAAATGCAAAAATGTGATATGCGATTTGGTAAGAGTAAGCATGAGTAAGTTATACTGATGAGCTTAAGAACTTGTGTATTATTTAATGTGATGAACGGATGTTATCATGAACCTTTATGTTGCTATCTATTTCATGCAAACTTACTAAGCTTCATGCTTACCCCTCTCATTTCTCTTTTCCTTGTAGTATCGCCAAGCTAACTCGGGGATCGTAGGACGTCGGAGTTCGGATCACACTATCAACTCCTCTTTGCTATAGCAAAGTTTGATTAATTTGAGTATTGCATGTATAGGAACTTGGTTATTTTGTGATATGTCATATTTGTTAGCCAATGTGTGGCTATTATTGTCATTCAATTTACTTTGTAAATGGCCATTGGAAATTGGCCAATACTTGATAAGTTTTATATATATATTCAATGATGATGAAGTTTATGAAGTGTAAGTTTATGCAATTGAATGAGTACTGTGTGAACTTTTATATATGCTTGATGAAGTACTGAATATTAGAGGTGCTTAAAGTCATGTTATGTGTTACTTCAGGGTGGCAAAGGGCTTGGTAAATAGCCTTGTATTTGTCCACACGGGCAGACACACGGGCGTGTGTCTAGGCCGTGTGTGACACACGGTCAGCCCCATGGGCGTGTTGATAGGCCGTGTGTACCCCTGCATACTAAGTTGGCAATTTAGTATGCCTAGTAGTAACCACACAGGTAGAGACACGGTCGTGTGTCTCAACCGTATGGAAGACACGACCATAGAGCATGGGCGTGTGCCCAGGCTGTGTGAAGTCTGCACCTGAATTTAGGATTTTAATTCAACACACTGTCTAAGGTCACAAGCGTGTGCATTGGCCGTGTGACCTTATTAAGATGATGACGTTAGAAACAAAATGTCAAGGTTTTTGCACACGGGCGTGTCTAGGCCGTATGAAGGACACGGGTAATGGACACGGGCGTGTGTCCAGCCGTGTGAAAAACCCTGTAGGTTCAAAATGAAAAATAAAACCCACACAGACTAGGGACATGGGCGTGTGTGACCACACGAGCGTGTCCCTTACCACACGGGCGTGTGGCCCTATTTTAAGCAAAAATTTTCTAAGTGTTCAAAAGTTTCCGGTTTAGTCTCAAACTATTTTGTATGTATGCTTAGGGTCTCGTGGACCTATAATAGGGACATTATGATCTCGAATGATAAGTTTTAAGCCGAAATGAATTTGTATGACTCGATGTCGTATATTAGAGCAAGTTAGGTACGGTAATGCCTCATACTCGGTTTCAGTGTCAGATTCGGGTAAGGGGTGTTACATTTAGTGGTATCAGAACTGCATTTTAGTCGATTCTCGGACTAACGTAGCGTAAGTATGAGTCTAGCTATACATGCCATAAGTATAAGTATTTACACAATGATAGTGTGACGACTCCTGATGATTGAAATTGTGTTTTTATATAGTAAATGGGTCCCGACCGAGCTACGGCCGATGATGCTGCAAGTAATGCGTCGGCTCCCGCGCAAGGGACCGCGCTAGTAGAAAGGAGACCCGAGACTTTGGGTCAGGGAGAAGAGGCTCGAGAAGCCTTTCTCCATATGATGAGCAACTGGTACACTGAATTTGTTCGAGCAAATCCTATTTCTCAACCTCTTCCACCCCCACCTATTCCTCAGCCTACCCCTGTAGCTCCCCAAGTGTTAGAGGTAGTAAGAAGAGAAAATCATCCGGTTGATAGAATCTGGAAGCAATGAGCTAAGGAATTTTGTGCTAATAAAGATGATGATCCGGAAAAAGAAGAATTTTGGCTTGAAAATACCATTATGGTATTTGATGAATTGTCTTGCACACCCGAAGAGTGTATGAAGTGTGTCGTATCTCTCTGAAGAGATTCAGCTTATCAGTGGTGGAACACCCTTGTGTCGGTTGTACCAAGGGAGAAAGTTAACTAGGAATTCTTCTAAGAAGAGTTCCGGAAGAAGTATATTAGTCAAAGGTTCATCGATCAGAAAAGAAAGGAATTCCTTTAATTAAAGAAAGGTAGAATGACGGTGACTGAATACGAACATGAGTTCGTAAGGCTTAGTAAATATGCTCGGGAGTGCGTGTCCACTGAGGCCATCATGTGTAAAAGGTTTGAAGACGGATTAAATGAGGATATCCAATTGTATGTTAGTGTCCTAGAACTAAAAGAATTTGTTGTGTTAGTAGATAGAGCTTGTAAGGACGAGGAGTTGGCCAAAAAGAAAAGAAAAGCTGAAATTGAGTCCTGTGACTCGAGAAAGAGAAAAGTGAGTAAGTCATTCCAATCCTCATCCAAGAAGTCAAGAGATTTCACTACTCGATCAGCCACTTCAGCTGGGTTTTCAAATAGAAGTAAGGGTAAACAGTACTCGGGATCTAAAGCTCAGACCACTTCGGTTGCTAGTGTTGGCAACGCTCGACCAAATACACCAGAATGTCCACAGTATGGCAGACGTCATCCCGGGTAGTGCCGACAAATTAGAGGGCCTATTTTAAGTGTGGATCCTCAAACCATTTTATCAGAGATTGCCCCGAGGTGGGTAAGAAAGAGAAACCTCAGAGTGTAAGATCGGGAAGTACTACTAGAGGAAGGTCGCAGAGAAACCCGGGAAACGAAATGAGTAGTAAGAATACATCTAGAGAGTAGACTGCAAGATCTGAGGGTAGAGCATCAGTGAGAACATATTCCATTCGCGCTCGCAAAGAGGCGTCCTCCTCTGACGTGATCACGTGTACATTTTCTCTCTATGATACTCATGTTATAGCTTTAATTGACCCGAGATTTACCCACTTGTATATTTACATGAAATTAGTCTCTAGCATGAACATGCCTGTAGAGTCTACAGAATTTGTGATAAAAGTGTCAAATCCCCTAGGCAAATGTGTGTTAGTTGATAGAGTATGCAAAGGTTGCCCTTTGATGATTAGAGGTCATTATTTTCTAGCTAATCACATGTTATTGCCGTTTGATGAATTCGATGTCATCCTTAGGATGGATTGGTTAACTACTAATGATGTAATAGTGAATTGTGGAAGGAAATTTATTGAGTTAAAATGTGAAAACGGGGATATTCTTCTTGTCGAATCAGATGAGCGAGATAGATTACCTGTAGTGATATCTTCCATGTTGACTAAGAAATACCTGAGAAAAGGGTACGAAGCTTACCTTGCCTTTATGATGAATGCTAAAGAGACCGAGTTAAGAATTGAATCAGTGCCGATAGTATGTGAGTATCCAGATGTATTCCCAAAAGAATTGCAAGGGTTACCCCCGGCTAGAGAGATTGAATTTGGCATTGAATTAGCCCCTAGTACTACACCTATACCGATTACTCTATATAGGATGGCTCCAACTGAATTGACAGAATTGAAGGCACAGTTACAAGAGTTAACGGATAACGGCTTCGCAAGACTAAGTTATTCTCTGTGAGGTGCTCCCGTATTATTTGTGAAGAAGAAAGATGGTTCCATGAGGTTATATATAGATTATCGGCAGCTTAATAAGGCAACCGTAAAGAACAAGTACCTGTTGCCAAGAATTGATGATTTGTTTGATCAATTGAAGGGAGTCACGGTGTTTTCCAAGATAGACTTGAGGTCTGGATATTATTAGTTGAGAGTCAAAGACTCGGATGTACCGAAAACGGCATTTCAGATAAGGTATGGCCACTACGAGTTTTTAGTCATGCCTTTCGGTTTAACCAACGCCCCTGTTGTGTTTATGGATTTGATGAACAGTATCTTTCGGCCATATTTGGACAAATATGTTGTAGTCCTTATTGATGATATACTGATTTACTCTCGTGATAAGAATGAGCATGCCAAACACTTGAGGACGGTTCTACAAGTCTTAAGGGATAAATAGTTATATCCCAAGTTTAGTAAGAGTGAACTTTGGCTTAGAGAAGTTGGATTTTTGGGGCACATTGTCTCGGGAGATGGAATCTGAGTTGACCCGAGCAAGATTTTAGCTATTGTTGATTGGAAACCGCCAAGAAACATATCCGAGGTTAGAAGTTTTATGGGCCTAGCTGGTTATTACTGACGGTTTGTGAAGGGATTTTCTATGATAGCTATTCCAATGACGAGGCCATTGCAAAAGGATGTGAAGTTTGAGTGGACAAAAAAGTGCCATCAGAGTTTTGAGAAGTTGGAGGCATTGTTGACCGAGGCTCCAGTTCTAGTACAACCCGAACCAGGAAAAGAATTTGTGGTCTTTAGTGATGCATCCTTGAATGGATTGGGGTGTGTACTCATGCAAGAAGGCAAAGTGATAGCTTACGCCTCTAGACAGTTAAAGCCGCACGAGAAGAATTACCCGACCCATGATTTAGAATTAGCCGCAAATTGTATTTGCACTAAAGATATGGAGACACCATTTGTATGGTGAAAAATGTCGGATATTCATTGATCATTGAATCTAAGGCAAAGAAGATGGTTAGAGCTAATAAAGGATTATGAGCTAGTGATTGACTACCATCTGGGAAAAGCGAATGTGGTCGCTGATGCCTTGAGTAGGAAATCCTTTTTGCATTGAGAGCCATGAATACACAGATGGCTTTGTCAGATGATGGTTCTATTCTAGCCGAGTTGAGAGCTAGACCGATGTTTCTCCAAGATATTTGTAAAGCTCAGAAAGGGGACAGTGATTTACAAGCCAAGAGAGTTCAGTGTGAGCTGGGTGTTGAGTCAGACTTTTGGATTAATTCTAAATGATGTTTGATGTTTCGAGATAGGGTCTATGTACCCAGAGATGATGAGCTTATTCGGAAAATTTTGCACGAAGCACATAGTGGACATCCAGGCAGCACGAAGATGTATAATGACTTGAAGAAATGGTATTGGTGGCCAAGTATGAAGAAATACATTTCTGAGTTTGTATTGAGATGCCTAATTTGTCAACAAGTGAAGGCTGAACACCAAGTACTTTCGGGTCTTCTTCAGCCTATTATGGTTCCCGAGTGGAAATGGGACTGTATTATTATAGACTTTGTGATGGATTTGCCCTTGACACCGAAAAAAAAAGGATACTGTATGGGTCGTAGTTGATAGACTCACAAAGTTGGCCCATTTTGTACCGGTACGCATTGATTATTTGCTTGATAAGTTGGCGGATTTGTATGTGTCAGAAATAGTAAGACTTCACAGAGCACCATTGTCGATTATTTCGAATAAAGATCCGAGATTTACGTCACGGTTTTGGAAAAAGCTGCAAGAGGCCTTAGGCACAAATTTGAGCTTTAGTACAGCTTTCCATCTGTAAACCGACGGGCAGTCTGAAAGAGTAATATAGATACTTGAAGACATGCTTCAATGTTGTGTTTTGGAATTCCAAGGTAATTGGGAGAAATACTTACCATTGCTGGAATTCGCCTACAATAACAGTTTTCAGTCGAGTTTGAAGATGGTGCATTATGAGGCATTGTATGGGCGTAAGTGCTGAACGCCCTTGTATTGGACCGAACTCAGAGAAAACCAAATTCAAAGGGTCGATTTGGTCAGAGAAACTGAAGAGAAAGTAAAGGTGCCTCAGATAGACAAAACTCCTACGCGGATTTGAAACGGAAAGAGATTGAGTTTCAAGTTGGTGATAAGGTATTTTTAAAAGTGTCGCCATGGAAGAAAGTTCTCAGATTTGGCCGGAAAGGAAAATTAAGTCCGCGTTTTATCGAACAGTATGAGGTTACCGAGAGGATAGGATCGGTAGCTTATCGTTTGGCTTTGCCATCTGAATTGGAAAAGATTCATGATGTGTTCCATGTGTCTATGTTACGTCGCTACCGATCAAACCCTTCGAATGTGATTGTACCAACAGAGGATACATGGGGTAGAAGAGGATACATGGGAGCCCGAGGAGACTATGAGAAACCAATATGCCAACCTTTTTACCGGTAAGATTTTCGGGGACGAAAATCCTTAAGGGGGAGAATTGTAACAGCCCGATTTTGGGGCTAGTTGGAACAGTGGTTTCAGAACCACTAATTCGAGGTCAGAGAAAACTATTTTTATACTATTTTATGAGTTATGGCATGATTATATGAATGCATGAAAATTTTGGTGCATTAATTTTAGCGACTTCATGTTTAATTTCGATAAAGGACTAAATCGCATAAAGTGCAAAAGTTCTATTTTACAAGTTAAAGGTGTCTAATAGCTATAGAATATTAATTGGAGGCCCATAATGTGCAATTAGACCCTTAGAAATAGAGTGGTCGGCCATAGGGGAAAAGAAATGTCAAATTTTGGTCAAAGTGGGTGAATTAGGTGACCAAATTGAAGGAAATAAATAAAATAAAGAAAAAGATGATATCACCCTATTCATTCATCTTCTTCAATTTAAAAAACCAACCAAGGAGGGGTTTTTGGAAGCCTAAAATTTTCAGCAACTTCTCACCCTTGAAAGTAAGTGATTTTGGTGTTCTTTCTTGATAATTTTAGTACTTTTGGGACCCTTGTAGCATGATCTAGCTAATGAGGGGACTATTTTGCAAAATGGTTAAGAGTCTAGGGTTTTTCCATGTGAGAAAATATGTTGTTTGCTGAATTTTTATGGAAGAAAATGGATCTTAGTTGTTAAATAAACAACTTTTATGAAAGGTGTTTCCATGAAAACACCTAAAAGGACCTTTTTGTAAAGGTTGTAAAATAGGTGGTAAATGTGTGAAATAATGAGTATTGGGAGTTGCTATAAGAGTAATTAATGTTCAGCTAGGCTTGTTAAAGGAGGAAATTTGATTAGAATCGATTTACGAGCCTAGGGGTAAAATCGTAATTTTATAAAAGATTAGGGGCAGAATGGTAATTTTACCAAAGTATGATTTTTGAAATGCCTTATTAATGTGGTAATTAAAATGAGTGAATTTGTTATTATAGATCAAGAAGAATGTGGAATTAACCTTGACTGGGGAAAAGGCAAGGTTTCGGACTAGATTGCAAATTTGCATATTTTGATACCGAGGTAAGATTGTGTGAAATTGGCATCGGGTTACATGTATGATATTGAGTATCCTTCGATATTCCAAGTAGTTCAATGGGTGAAGAGCTAAGTCTATGTTCAAGAGATTAAAAGTGCTATACTTGTGTGATGAAGTGATACAGGTACCCATGAGTAACTTACGAGTAATAAATGCAAAAATGTGATATGCGATTTGGTAAGAGTATGCATGAGTAAGTTATGCTGATGAGCTTGAGAACTTGTGTATTATTTAATGTGATGAACGGATGTTATCATGAACCTTTATGTTGCTATCTATTTCATGCAAACTTACTAAGCTTCATGCTTACCCCTCTCATTTCCCTTTTCCTTGTAGTATCGCCAAGCTAACTCGAGGATCATAGGACGTCGGAGTTTGGATCACACTATCAACTCCTCTTTGGTATAGCAAAGTTTGATTAATTTTGAGTATGGCATGTATAGGAACTTGGTTATTTTGTGATATGTCATATTTGTTAGCCAATGTGTAGCTATTAATATCATTCAATTTACTTTGTAAATGGTCATTGGAAATTAACCAATACTTGATAAGTTTTATATATATATTCAATGATGATGAAGTTCATGAAGTGTAAGTTTATGCAATTGAATGAGTACTGTGTGAACTTTTATATATGCTTGATGAAGTAGTGAATATTAGAGGTGTTTAAAGTCATGTTATGTGTTACTTGAGGGTGGCAAAGGACTTGGTAAATATCCTTGTACTTGTCCACACTGGCGTGTGTCTAGGCCGTATGTGACACACGGTCAGCCCCATGGGCGTGTTGATAGGCCGTGTGTACCCCTGCATGCTAAGTTGGCAAGTTAGTATGCCTAGTAGTAACCACACGAGCGGAGATACGGCCGTGTGTCTCAACCGTGTGGAAGACACGGCCGTAGAGCATGGGCATGTGCCTAGGCCATGTGAAGTCTGCACCTGAATTTAGGAATTTAATTCGACACAGGGTCTAAGGACATGGGCGTGTGCATTGGCCGTGTGACCTTATTGAGATGATGACATCAGAAACAGAATGTCAAGGTTTTTGCACACGGGCGTGTCTAGGCCGTGTGAAGGGCACGGGCAATGGACACGGGCGTGTGTCCGGTCGTGTGAAAACCCCTATAGGTTCGAAATGAAAAATAAAACCCACATGGACAAGGGACATGGGCGTGTGTGACCACACGGTCTGCCCACACAGGCGTGTCCCTTACCACACAGGCATGTGGCCCTGTTTTAAGCAAAAAAAATTTTAAATGTTCAAAAGTTTTTGGTTTAGTCCCGAACTATTCCGTATGTATGCTTAGGGTCTCGTGGACCTAGAATAGGGATGTTATGTTCTCGAATGAGAAGTTTTAAGTCGAAATGAATTTGTATGACTCAATGTCATATATTGGAGCAAGTTAAGTACAGTATTGCCTCATACTCGGTTCCAGCATCGGATACGGGTAAGGGGTGTTACATATATGGGACGCGTAGAAGAAACTACTCGCCTCTTGTCTGACATTCGAGATGTAAGTTATTCCCTTCTTTTCTTCTCTTATTTTCTAGCCTCTCTTCTCAATTCTTGATTATATAACACAACCCAAGCTCCCTGATTTCTTATCTTTCTAAAACGTACAATAAACTAGACATGGAAACAAGATTCACTAACAAAGGAGCTGCCAGGAAATAATAAAAAAAGATGAATCAACAATTAAACCCAAAACAAAATCTCTAATCAAAGCTCAGTCCTAACAAAAGTAAATAAAGGCGAAGAAAAGGATTGCTTTTATTTTATTTTAATTTTTTGATTTAGAATTAAACCAACCTTGTTTATTCAGCAATAATTTCTTCAAGGACTAACTACGATCAAGAAAACAAATGAAAGAAAAATTAAGGAAAAAATTCATCTTAAATACTAACAGTTGAGTCCAAGCTAAGATCAAGCAACACAAAACTGTAGCTCAAATTGATCGATTAAGACAAAGTTGAAAAACGAAGGGCTTCGATTTTTCTTTTTTATTATTTAAAAAAATTTGTATTACATGAAACAAAAATTAGAGAGAATAAAGGAAGGAAAACATGAGAGTAATCGATTAGAGATGAGACATTAGAGAAATATGCAGATACCTCGAGGAGATCAAAGATGAATTTTTCCAAGAGATTAAGCCAAGACCCAGCGAAATGAAGGAGGAACCGAAAAATGTCTGAGAAAGAGAGAAAGAGATTTGCCTGAGAAAGAATGAAGGAAGAAAAGGAATGAAGAACGGAAGGAGAAAGACTTACCTAGATGGAGGAGGAACCGAAAAATGTCTTACAGATATGAAATTCGTAAGATATTTTTCCTAAAATGTAAGACATTTTACCCGTGTATTGGAAAACATTTTCTTTGGAAAATATTTTCAGTCAAACAAACACTAAAAAATCAGGAAAACATTTTCTGAAAAATATTTTCCTGCAAACAAACGCACCCTAAATGTCGCGCCCTTATATCCTTTCCCAGTGCTATTGCTTTTTAAGCTCTAGCCACTCATTTCAGCCTCGAAATATCCTTGAGTGCTTGTTTTACTCGATATTCTTAGGCTTACATGACACAAATACTAAAAAGGAAATTAGAAAGTAAAAGGACACTGAAATAAATCAGTCATGCAAAATGCAATGCAAAAATAGAAGAGAGAGCGTTTAAGAGAGAGTAGTTCTTAACTTAGAACTATTTCCCCATCTTTGATTAGGA
Source organism: Gossypium australe (assembly GCA_005393395.2). Lineage (NCBI taxonomy): Eukaryota > Viridiplantae > Streptophyta > Magnoliopsida > Malvales > Malvaceae > Gossypium > Gossypium australe. Next base: position 83,994,392 of record CM016617.1, on the reverse strand, counting down.
CCATGTGAAGATAATATTTTTACACATGTAAAATAAAAACAATTATCTATAAAAATAACTTTGTCGTTTAGTTTACATTTAAAAATGTCTGCCCCCTGGTGTCAGATTCCTCTCTTTGAAGTCTTAAAGTATTGCTATCTGCCGAAGCCATAAGAGAGAGAAAGAGAGAAGTTCCTGCAAAAGCTTTTTCCAAACTCTCTTTTTAACACATCAACAAAACAGACCCCAAAACCCAAATAAAAATCTATCTGTGTCAAAATAGCCCCCGCCCCCCCCCCCCCCCCCCCCAACCAACCAAAACCCCCAAAGCACCTCTATTTCTCTTTCCATGGACTTGCATCTGAAGCAATGTAGAAACCAGCATGAGTCAGACCATCAACAACCACCACCTTCTGCAAATATACCAAAACTTCACCTTCATCATCATCATCACCAACACCCATCTCCTCTTCCTTTGCTTGTACCTCATCACCACTGCAAATCCAGCAGCAACAACCTGCCATCACTTCCTCATTCGTCCTCCACGTTTCCCAGCAGTGAGATTTTCTTCCTTTTTCTTTACACCTTTTTTTTTTCTTGGCAGGATTCTCAGAAAAGTTTTCAACTCCTAAGTTTGGGAAGTTTCTGGCTAGCTTGCTTACTTGATTTTTGCCTTCTAAGTTACCTTTTTGCTTCTCCCTTTAGGGATGGGAAGTTTCTTCAGCTTGTCTCAATGGCAGGAACTGGAGTTACAAGCTTTGATCTTTAGATACATGTTAGCAGGCGCAGTTGTTCCTCCCCAACTCCTCCTATCAATCGAGAATACTACTATTCTTCACTCTCCATATTTCCTCCACCGCCCTCTTCGACACTTCTGCCATTACCAGCCACCTTGTGAGTGATTATATTTATGAAATGTGTGACCTGTCCTTGCTTTTATATTTTTATGAAATGCGTACTTTAGCACTTTCTCATCAAATTTATAAAGAAAATAAGTACATGGTAAAAGAGATTGATGGATAAATGATTTTATAGTATTATATATATATATATATATATATATCTACACGGTCTACCTAAGTGAACTTAATGAATCTGTCCAACTAGTATGTACTTAAAAGATATGAAGAGTATGAGGATGTCGGATCAGTGTTGCAATCAGGGTATTGGGGAAGAGCAGCAATGGATCCAGAGCCAGGCCGATGCCGGAGGACTGACGGGAAGAAGTGGAGATGCTCGAGAGACGCGGTGTCTGGCCAGAAGTATTGCGAGCGCCACGTGCACCGTGGCCGCAACCGTTCAAGAAAGCCTGTGGAAATGCTAAAATCTAGTGGCGCCTGCACCACCATCATCAACAACAATACTCTTGTTGGTGCTGCTGCTGGTGTTGTTGATGTTGGATGTGGTGGCCTTAAACCCACTTCTCTGATTCCCATTTTACCCTTAGAATTGGCTGGTGATAGAGCCAACAGTTTTCTCCTTTCAGGGCATTCCCCTCCTGTTGATCTTCTTCGCCTTAATTATAGGTAACTTCTTTTAATTGGATTTGAATTTTTTTAGGTGGAAAAAAGCTGAAAATTAAAGAAAAAATTTGATTTGTGAAACACATATAAATTACATAAAATCATACTTCATACAATCTCTTTACATTTTTAAAGTTTGCTAATATTTGCTATCTATTTTGTAGAAAGTAAATTGTTTTAAAGTAGCGATGATGATTACTCCTTGGTAGGACCCTAATCAATATCTGACCAATGGATGTATCTCAAAATCTGGGCAGGGGGTTTAGACTCTGTACAAGCTGACCCCAACGACTTCTTTAGTCTTTATAACGTGCTTTCTTTATGCTCCAGTACAATATATGTTCGTGTTTCTTTTGTCTGGCAGTTCCTCAGATTCCAAAAATGTTCATAAGGGCCTTTTCGAAGCCCAAAATGAAGTCAATAACAGATCTGATGGTCAAATGTTGAGGCATTTTTTTGATGATAGGCCTAGATCCTTACAACAACCTGACAACCATGCTGAAAGCCCGATGAGTTCTGCAACATGCCTCTCCATTTCAATGCCTGGAAATTCCTCATCAGATGTGTCGTTGAAGCTGTCAACTGGCAATGGAGACCAATTGAATTGGGCTGCTGGGTGGGCCTCAAACCAGGTGACTTCGGTGGGAGGGCCCCTTGCCGAGGCTTTAAGATCATCCATATCCAATTCACAACCTTAAAGGCTCTGCATCTCAAACTAACATTGTTACCACTTGAATCTTTTTAGACACTCCAAGACTTAAAGTAAATTGCTTGCACTCTGTTTTTTACTTTTATTGAACCAAACTGACTACAACAATGGTTCCTTGAAAATTAAGTTTGCGAGAAAAATAAGCACATAAGTTGTTTCAGAACATGCTAAACAGGGCTCTTGAGCATAATTCAGATAACACACCGATAAACATTTGCAAGTGACCAACTGAAATTTTACTAATTATCAGATGGATAATCAACTGTACTGCACGTGAAAGAAAAATCCCTTTTGAATGGCGATCATTTCATCTCCTGGATACCGAAACTCCAAGGTCATGGACTTCTACATTCTGTGTAATTTGTAGGCCCTAAAACAGCAGGCTGAGTTAGGGTAGCTCCTCAATAAGAGCTTCTGTAATAGAGAAAGTTTAGCAGTCCAAAGGTTCTGATTCTTCCACAGGTTTCGATGCCTTCACAGCTTTGGCTTCTTCAACTGTTTTTAACGTTTTCAGGAAGTTGTAAATTGCCAGTTGCTTTTGGTTCATCTTCAACTAGCGCATAAACCACCGCTGTTCTATTTGGTGCATACACCAATAAGGAACGAGGGCGGTTATCATACCATCCATCCTGGAAAAGCCACCATTAGGTTTTTCTAAGTTAGAGAACCCTTGGTGAATTGAAGACAATGGTATGTAGGAAGAGTATGCAGAATTCAGCAATCAATGTTCAGAGAATTTACTTACAGTGCTGAAAAACTCAACGTCATGGTTAAGCCTGTTGAACCCTCCAAATAATAGATCATCTGAATCCAGTACAATCTGGAAGAGCAACAAAAAAGAAGTTAAATTATGATTAATGAAGAACAGGGTAAACATTTGTCACTATATTCCAAGAGTCAATAACAAGATGTAAAATAAATGATTAATAGATATGAATAATCAGGATGGATTAGATGAGAAAACAAAAGGCTATAAACCACAAAACCCTATACCTTGTACTTTCCTGGCTTTGAGCAACCAACCCGGTAACCGCAATAGCTTTCATGCCAGTGAAAGTTGAACACAAAAACCAGGTTGCCCCTTTCAAAGACAATTACTCTTTCACCTTCATCCTTCCGTGATATATATTGGTGCTCAGAAGTCATGAACTGAATAAACAACAGAACATCAATTTTACATTCTAAACAAGTAAAGCTTTTTGGCTACCCAGACAGCACCGTTCGGGCAAATCACTTTGCATGAAACAGGTGTTAATTGTACAAGACCATGAAAAGAAACTTAATAGTAAATCAGAGGTCTAACATTGTATTCCAAGAAGTATGAAATAACAGTAATAGAATAATCCAAAAAATTTCTGAAATCTGAATTATTTCCTTTTGTCTTCATGTAGAAGAGAGTATCTAATAGAATCAGAGTGCCCACACAGGCATATATAATGGCGAACTTTGGAAGGTTTATATATCAATGACCATGAAACAGTTTTAAATGAAATCATTTAACGATATTTTTTTTCAAAAAGCTTTAAGGAATGACTTGACTTTAAGAAGAATAATAACTTAAAAAAAAAAAAAAAAAATCTATTTGTAAGTAAAGAATATAATCAACATTTCTGAATATCGTTTCCTCTCTTCTATAATCTCCACTCATTTTCAATTTTATCATTCCTTTATTTTAAAATTTCACATGTAATTTTTGTGTGATTAATCACTAGTACAGAACAATTATTAAATAAGAAAAAAATGTACGGTTCCACTATCTCATAATTCATCAGAAAGTATAAACCAACAAACCAATAAGCATCATCATACTTACGCCATACTTAGCTTCAACATGCTGCATTGCCTGATCAAATTGTTGCATCCCCTTATACCTCAGATAATCTGCATCCCCCTATTTGCATATAACCAAATATTTAATTGTTGATTGTAAAACACAAATACCCGCTCAGGCCCAGCCTGTTTTAAAGTTTATGATACTTTATATTATGTTATTTTTATATAGTATGTAATTTAGAACACATTAAAAAATAAAACTATACTAATATATAATACTACTCTTATGTAAACATTAAAATAAACTTACGACTATATAAAAAATTTCAATAAATAAAAATGTATAAATTTATTAAATATTAAAATAATATAATATAAATATTAAAAAAATAAAAAATAATATGGGCGGGCCTAAAATAGGCTTGGGTTAGTCTTTTGCAAATATGGGCAAGTTTAGACAAAATTTTAAGCCCATATTTCGGGTCGGGCTGGGCTTGGGCAAGCATAAAGTATGTTAATATCATGCTTAAACCCGACCCATTAACAACTCTAGCTGCCAGTTGCCAGATAAAAGTAAAATCATGTTTACCTTCAAACTTTTAATGAATTGTAGCACAAGCAAAAAGTGAATTCAAGAGAAAACTTACAAGATCGAATCTACGCCGACATTTATCATAACTGAAATTATTCCCAGGAATTACTTTGCCACTAGGAAGATGTTGCTCTCCCCTTGGAAAATCAATCCACTCTGAGGAAAAGAATAGCTAAGAAATTATATTACAGCATTGAAATTAAAGAATGATGAGATGTCAGGAAGAGTTGCAATCAGTTGATCTTACCAGGATGTCCAAATTCATTTCCCATGAAATTCAAATATCCTTCTCCACCTAGTCCCATGGTAATAAGCCTAATCATTTTATGTAATGCTATTCCACGATCTATAAGTGGAGTACTTGGTCTGTCCAGAGACATAAAATCATACATATCCTGCAAAAAGGAATTGAAACTAAAAAAATTATAATGCTGAATCAGACTGATAATATACAGTTTCTCTATTTAATGAAAAGCATAACTTTTTACAGTTGTATTTAACTTTGCAAGGAAGCAATATAATTGCAAAATTTTAATAGCTAAAGAAGTCAAAGAAAGAAAAGATGATCAAGTAAAAGCATTTCTTTTAGCCTGTTAGCTTTCTAAGTGCATAATACTCATCAGCATGAATATAAGTAGAACATATTTAACCTTATCCATCAACCAGAATGCTATTGTTTTATCACCAACTAGAGCTTGGTCATGACTTTCAGCATAAACAACACACTTTTCCAACCACCTCCTGTTGACGAGTGTGTAAACAATGTCACCCATTTTCCAGTCTTCATCCCTCTTCCTATATGAAAAAACAAGGCAAAAAAAGTACACATTAGTTTAAAACAAAATACATTTAACAAGATTTTATATCTGAAGTCATAACATGGTAAAAAGTTTTGAGTTGGAAAGTTAAGCACTTGAGAAGCTCAATCCATTTATCAGCAACAGCCATGTGCAATCGGTAATCAAATCCCACACCACCATCTTGCACAGGAAGGCAAAATGTAGGCATTCCACTCACCTGTATAATATATAATTGAATGATTACCAAAAAGAAAACAAAGACTACTGACATTTTCCAGAGAATTTCCGATCTTTGTAACATTCCTCTTAGTGTTATTATTTTACTGGTTTTTGTTATTATGCAATTGTTTTATTTATGACAGATGACAATTTAAGAAGGTGGAAATCTACTTTCAACTTTTGTTTCTTATCCAACCATCTTGCCTGAATGTTCACAGAACTTTCAGAATGTTATTCTGCAAATAATATATGAAAGTATGAAGCAAAATCACTCCACTAATCTATTTATTTATATAAAAGGGTCACTCCAAAATAGCATTTTGTTAACTAAATGTTCAGTACAAAACAATGCTAATGTCTCTTTCATTTTCTTGTGCTAGTAGTCCTCTAGGTATTCTTCGCACAAAGGATGAAATTTGTGAAACAGCAAGAATATTTTAAGGTTTCTAGAGATTCTTGTTACTTCCCTCCTATTGTTTTTGGCATCTTTAGTTGCTATGTTTCCATAACTCTTGGTCTAAAATAAAATTTAGTTCAATTTGCAACAGGTATTTTAAGAATTCTTCATTTCATTCTACAATGGTCAAATTCACTTAATTACTAGCAGGGTAAACCTACTTATTCATATAGTGGCATACGAGCACACTGGAACAATGAAGAGAGGTGATAAAGCAGAAGAGAATTAGTAAAACATGCACTATACGCAAAAGTTTGGTAGGCTATTTGTACCCTTAACATCCACATGCATGCAAAATGTTTTGGACAGAATGTTGCTTTAGAAGAGACAAGAGGACTTAAAATTGAATGTCTAGTTCAGGAATAGACAAATGATTACAAGTCGAAGGATACTCAACATGACTCAAAAGGAGTTATAGAACATACATCTTCACCAATGGTGACAGCCTCAGGATAGAGTCCATGAATCATATCATTAACCAGCATCAGATAAACAACAGCATCTACATCAGTTGCATATCCAAAGTACTCATTGTAATTTCCAGTAAATGCTACCTACAGAAAGTTCAGGAAAGCAAATGTTAAGATGGGATAATACATTGTAAAGATGCAGAGCCACTGACATCCTTCAGTCCTCCAGAATATCAAACCATGAATGAAGAAAGCCGTGCGAGAAAAGGAAAAGCAAGATTTAGTTAACATAGAGAAATAAGGAAAAGCAAGATTTAGTTAACAAACATAGAGAAATGTTGCTTCATCATTAGAAAGAATGGTGAATGAGCAAATATCCTCCCATGTTTTAAAATGTCACTTTATCCTCCTTGACTATTCAGGATGTTAAAAAATTGGTGAGAATTCATACCTTAATTATGAAAACCCAAAACCCATACCCTTCACAGATTTGAAAAAGAAATTGAAAATATAATTTCTTCTAGGACTGAAGCAGAAAAATAAGGATATCAGAAAAGAGCTTAGATCCATTCGTATGGCATAACTGTGTTGCATCTAGAGGTGCTCATGGGCCGGATCAGGCTGGGTTCAAGCCGAGCCTTAGTATGATATTAACATACTTTATGCTTGTCCAAGCCCGCCCAGCCTGAATATGGACCTAAAATTTTACCTAAACCCGCACATATTTGTAAAAGACTAACCCAAGTCCATTTTAGGCCCATCCATATTATTTTTTATTTTTATTTTTAAAAAAAATTTATATTATATAATTTTAATATTTAATAATTTTATACATTTTTTTATATATCTCAGCATTATTTTAATGTTTAGATTAAGAGTAATATAGGTTTATTTTTTTAACGAGTTCTCAATTATAAAAATATAAAGTATTATTAACTTAAAAATGGGTCGGGCCGGGCTCAAGCTTTGAATGTTAAAGCCCAAGCCTGGCCCATATTTTAAACGGGCTTAATTTTTTGCCTAAACCCTCCCAATTTCAAGCGGGTCTTTAGGCCTGGGCGGGTAGCCCGGCCCATGAACAGGTCTAGTTGCATCCATGGTTCAAAAGCCACTCATACTCCAAAGTCTTACTCTCCTTAAGGCAATGCAAGGCCACGCTTATATTTGGGTAACATAGCCCTGGGGTATGATTAAACTGACATATTAACTAATAATGTAAACAGTCAAAAGGGGAAAGTAACATTCTAAAACAAGATGGCAGCTTTGTGACCATCATATTATGTATTGGGTTTTGCGTATTTCACCCATGCAGGAACCAAAAATTGCATAACTCAAAACTTTGACAATTAATATCTGGACATGCAAGTAATTTATTTTATGACACCAAGCAAAAATAGAATTATCCAAACTCACGAGGGTAATACCTGCAACCCATGATGGGTGTACATCATTGAAGTCACGCCATCAAATCTGAACCCATCAAACTTGTATTCTTCCAGCCACCATCTTGCATTTGAAAGTAGAAACCTTAGTACCTAAAGCAACATGTAAAAAATTAGATACAATAGGATGGAAGGAACCCAAATTCCTTCAACAATGTATGACAAACTATTATACAAGAGAAGTTTCAACAGAAGTACATACTTCCCAGCTTCCATAATTAAAAAGGCGAGAATCCCACATCCAGTGGTGACCCTTTGACCCCGAATGGAAGTAATGAGCATCAGTTCCATCAAACATGTTCAATCCATCCAAAACATTATTAGATGCATGGCTGTATTCATAAAAGATCAGTCAGATAAAAAGATGGATGAAAAATTTTTATTAGTAACTTGAGTAAAATTTTATTAGTAACTTAATTAATGACTCTAAAGATAAAACTTTCTTTGTAAAACAATATGCTAAGGTACCATTTGTCATTTGGTTACTGTTTTTGCTACCAGTTTTTTGCTTCCACAAGGAAAAAGTACATTTGGATAGGAAAGAAATAAAATAATTAAAAGTATTTATATATATCATTTCTTTTAGAACAAAATAATTTGATTTTTCTTTTAATAGAACAGTTATACTAGAAATTTCGTTACATTTTAGTCATATATTTTCAATCAATTATGACTTTGCTTTCTCCCTTTCCACTTTTCAGCAGCCTTTTAAAAAATCAAAAGCTCCAAAAGAAGACACAAGTTTGAACCTTGGAGACAAAATTGTTGGGAGGGACAATCGCGAATCCCGAACACGGACCATAAAATGGACATGGAGAATACCAAAATACAAGAAACAAAAAGCATATTTGTGGAAATCTGGGATTCTTTTCCAAGAATCTCGGGATTTGATAGGCTAAATTGAAGACAGACTAAATTATAGGAGATTGTGTATGGGTAATTGATTCTTTAGGAGAGATTTTCTTTCTTATTGTAGCTTATTTTTTGTGCATAAGGTTGGTTTTTCAGGCTGTAAAATTTAAAATATAGAGAAAACTTCTATTTCTTCATCCTAATTCCTCTTTAGAATTCTACATGAATTCTTCATAATCTTCTGAAAATTTCTACATGGTACCAGCGTCATTTGGCTTTCTTTGGTTCAGACTTCATCCATGTTTTGCCTCTATTATTCAATCTATCCAAACCCTCATGGCCTCAGAATCAGGCCATATCTGGAAGCATGTCTGGTCAGGAAGTTTTGAGCAGTGGAGATCAGAGGACTCTGTTATGCTCATCACTTGGCGCATATCAGAATGATTACCTCACTAGTGCTGCCATTCCCCCAAGACAGGATGATCCATGTTTCAGAATTTGGAAATCAGAAAATAATATGGTTTTCTCATGCTAGGGACAATAACATCAACAATGCCTAAAAAAGTTCAGCGGGGAACCAATTCAGTCTATGCTGCAAAGCAAAAGAAAAACAGGTCTAGGTGTGATCATTGCCGCAAACCAAGACATACTTGAGACACATGCTGGAAAATTCATGGTAAGCTGACAGAATGGAAGCTAAATAAGGACAAAGAACCCCATGGTTTTGCAGCTGCTTCAAAGAATAAGGATAAATCTGACAGTTAAACTACCTTGGTCAACATGTAGTAGGTTGAATGGCTACAAAAAATGTTTGGCTTAAATTCAAACTCTACCACAATTGTCTCTACTAGATCCACTGCCCAAAATGATAATTTTTTCGCTGATCACCATGTTAATGCAGATGATACAGCAGGCTGGATTATCAATTCTGGATCTCAGACCACATGACAAATGACGCATCTTTATTACAAGATTGCAGTCCATGTCACAATAATTATGAAGTCAGCATTGCTGATAGGTCACTTTCCTAGTATATCTGACACATTAATACTTCAATCTATCCTTTTGCTTCCAAAGTTAACATGCAACTTGCTGTTTTAAATAGTAAACTTACTAGATTCAAAGTGAATTCCAAAGTTTTCGTCTTCTCATTGCATGTTTCATATTTGGATTCTTGGGAAGATGATTGACAATGCTAAAAAAAGTTGGTATTTACCAAATTAAGGCCAAGGATCCTCAGAAGGCTCAAACTCATCATGTTGACTCCTGTACGATCAATGTTTCAGGTTCATCATTTTCTTGTTCCAATTAAGATGGTACAATAATGCTATGGCACTTTTGTCCAGGACACCCAAATTTCATGTACTTGCTCAAGTTGGTTCCATCATTATTCATCAATAAAAATCCAAAATCCTTCCAATATGAGGTTTTCATTTGTAAAACCATTGTTGTAACACCTATCTGCTTCAAGAATACAAACCATCTCAACCTTTATCAATCATCCATAGTGATATTTGGGGACCTTTAAATTTGATCAATAAAACGCCATCACAGACCTTTAAATTTGGTACCCCGTGTCAAGTCCTATGTAAGTCTGTTCAACAAAATAGTCATGACAGATATTTCACCAAGAGTCTTTGGATGTTTAGCCTATCTCCATGTCACCCTCTCATCAATGAAGTAAATTTGATATGAAGTCCATCAAATGTATCTTTCTAGGGTTCTCACCTCATGAGAAGCGTTATAACTATTACACTTGACTAGTTGACAGCTGACAGTATATAATTGACAGTTTGTATAACTTATTTCTAAGGATTAATTAGATTCAATCAGCTTGTGTTAGGAATTTTAGTCATTACTAATTTCCTTTTCTCTTCCTACTTTGCGTATATAAATAGCTATGTAACCTACTCATTGAAACACATAAATACAAAGAAATCTTCTCCTATTCTTCATTTTTGCTGCCCCCTCTGGTTTTAACATGGCATCAAAGCCAAATTTCCAGATTTAGGAAGAAATTTTTCAATTTTTTTGAAATCTCTCAAAACCATAGAACTAAAAAATTTGGTACTTACCTCTTTAGGTCCATTTTCTTTTTTTCACTGCCCACACTAGAGATGTCAGAACCCCATTGCCAACAAAACCCTTGATTCCGGTGGCCAACAGACCTGCGCATAAGTCCCATGCACCTTCATCAGATTCTAGTTGCTTCCTCATGACCAACGCATGTAGCTCACCCTGCCAGAGTTTCTTCTCTGCCACCGCCATCGATATTGGGGCAGTATTTCCAGCCTAGCCCTCTGTTTTGACTCCATTTGGTGGTGGTCAGATTTTTTTATTTTTTGGCCTATTGTTGGGTAACTATATTGGCTACTGTTAGCCTTTAGGGGATAAATACTTGTTGCTAAATTGAAGGGATTTGATAGACAAAATTATAGATTGTGTATAGCTGATTGATTCTTTAGGAGAGATTTTCTTTCTTATTATATAGCTTAATTTTATTCAGGCTGTAAATTTTAGAATATAGAGAACTTTTATTTCTTCATACTAATTCGTCTTAGAATTCTCCATGAATTCTTCATATCTTAAAGCTTCTATTTGCATAAAGCCTACGGGAGAGGAGCATAGAATATAGGCAGGAAAAGAAGAATTTATATTCAGTTTTTGTCGAAAAAATATGGGACAAAAACCATTTAGATAAAAAATGTAATAGAATTTACAACTAAGGAGCACATTTCTATAAAATATATCTCCCGAAAACCTAATTTGTTTACCTGTGCACAATATCCATAAGAACAAGTAGACCCAACTCATGAGCCCTGTCTATCAAAGACTTAAGATCATCCGGGGTTCCAAAGCGGCTGCTTGGTGCAAAGAAATTTGTCACATGATACCTGCAACATATTAAATGCAAATTGGTAAAGTAAAAGAGTTTAGTTTCCATAACGGAAACTAAATTGTAAAGACATTTTATTTTTACGTCACAACATAGCAGAGTTTAGTATAAGTTAACAAAACATAAACAGCAAGAAATAGATTTGAGCTAATATTATGATTGAGATAATACCCAAAGCTTGCGTAATATGAGTGCTCTTGAATAGCCATGATCTGAACTGCATTATATCCAAGTCTTTTAATGCGGGGAAGCACATTATCTCTAAAGTTGGCATAGGTGTTAATTACTGGCTCCTGCATCTCAAAGTTGATAATATTAAGAAAACTAGGAAATGGAATAACTATACCATAAGGTAGCATGGAAAATAAAGGCTGGAGATGTTTATGATAAAAATGTTCTTTGAACAACATTATGCAGGAAAATTCAGCTACTTAAAAAATGAGTAAAATTTACACAATGATCAGTAAGGGGCCAAAAACCACAAAGCATGTTAGACTTATATTATATGCACATACCACCACCACCGCATTTTGAGGCAACATATAAGACTAAGTTTGATTAATGCAGAATCAATGCCAACTACCAAGAAAAGAAAGAGCAGACTAAAGAAAGGCTAAAGATTAGTTGACAGAATCTACTTTTTTAAAAGCAAACATCTTAAAACGCACTACACTGTTATTTATGGCTTTCTTCGTAACAACAAAGGTTTTGCCTAGTGGTTGTTACGTCTCATCAAATAGGTCTGAGATCTAAGGTTTGGATCCCCTCTCCCTTCTTAGACTTCTTCACATGCATGTATGCCACAGAGGCATACTGGTTTTCAGCATCTACAGGTAATTCATTAACAGAAAATCTATAAGTAATTTGGAATGAATAAAATTTTCTATAGGTTGTTTTATTTTTAGATGAGTTAAACATAGTTTATGCATGTCTAGAAATTTTATTTCACTAAATTAAATTCTTTAAAGCTAATACATATCAGTAACATGTATCTTTTTATAGTGTAGGAATGATGTAATAAATACAAGGTGAGATATAACTTAAATATTAAGTTATTAAAACAGCAAAAATCAAGTTCTTTTTACCTACAAAAAACTTCCAATTAATGCCTATATTTATGTAATTTAAAGGAAATCCATAAGTTCAATATACAACCAATAAAATCTCTTCAAAATTAAATTAACATTTTACCGTATTTGCAATACGACAAATTTCTTTGTAAATGTTCTCTACCTCAGGAACAGTTATGCAACCTAGCTTTCTAAAGTTATGCCTACAAAGAATATGACCCGTGACAACAAATTCAATTTTATTAGTCATAAATAATTAAACTGAATTTACTTATCCCAAAAAATAAAGAAGAATAACATGTGAATACCAGGGATGCCATAAAAATCTTGAATAAAGAGAGTGAGATATTGAGAAGGATAAAAAATTTGTGTATATTAAGGTTTTGAAAAAGGGTTTTGTAGTAAAAATGATGCTAAATTTATTTTTTTTTTAAATTCTCTTGGACATTGTTCTCTATGCAATGCAATTTTGAAGTGGTATTTGCAAAAGATTGCATTTAGTATCCTTTTTTCCCCTACAGTAGGACAAAATCATAAAACTGTCCAAGCATTTGGTTCAATGATAAATGTGTTCCTTTACTCAAATAGTTGGGTTATTTTCCTTCTTCATAATCAAATTCTATAAAAGGTTAAACTCATATTTAGTGCACTGAACTACATTAATTCAATTTTTAAAGAGAAAAGAAAAACACAAAACACATTTGGTCTTAGCTTCATATTAAAAACATGTCGTGGAGAAATCTGAAGATACTTCTAGAACCAAAATAATTAAAAATCTACCTAAACACAAATTAGGCCTGAAACTAAAATTCCGAGAGAAAAAACTAATGAGAACCAAGAAAAAGACAAAAGGAATGGTCACACTGATACAATAACAGTTTGTGAGTGCTAAAACAGTAACTTGGATTGGGTTTTAGCATATTTAGTAACATGTAGCAAAAATGAAAAGAATGGAATGGTTGTCTTCTACATTTTAAGAATATTAATTGTCTGTAAGATGCATACAACTTAGCTTATTAAGACGCAAGAACCTCTAAAAGCCCTTAAAACTATATATTTGTAATACCATGTCACAGGACCTTGTGGACCCAGATAGACACCTTAGTTAATAACCATCATAAGGACAAGAAGATAAAAAATAGTTCCAGATTTTGGTTTAATTGCAAATCCAGGCTTCTTAATAGGTTTCAGAAATGGGTGAAGAATCCTAATGAAATGCAATTAATCCAACTTTAATTTTGTTGATTTCTAACTGCTAAGTGAGATATTTACACAAAGCAGTTAACAGAGATCCAAGGGACTAGTTATTTGGCATTTGCAATATCATTTACAGAAGAAATACTCAATATTTAATGCAATCCAAATGGAAGACAGTCTAATTTCCTTTAATCAAAGAACAAGGGAAGTAGGCCACATACACCTACAAGGGTTTTGGAAAGCTTAATCCATCCTTTTCTCTTTAGGAGAGGTCACTCTGTCATTGGGATTCAGACTCATTTTAAAATTAAAAGGTTTCTTGAGACAGCTATACAGATTGATGCACTTCCCAGTGCATGTTTTTAAATATAATACCAAGATGATTTTTCAGTATAAAAAACTCCTGCTTTTCTTTTCATTCTCAAAGTCTTGGAGGAACATGTCATATAAAATATTGGAAGAAGCAGTACAAGAAATATGGCATGATAGCAATTAACAACAATTTAGAACCGTTAAGCAATGTGACAGAAGAGTGGAATAACAATTCATGCAAGGGAAAAGAGAGATGCATACCGTGCTACTCATTCCAACATGTGATTCATAAATTCTAAGTGATTTTGGTCTTTTTGGATGGGGGTGTTTGAATACGTACTTTTCCTGTCGCAATATAAATTCCATTAGTCACAAAAGAGAGTAACAAAAATTTGAGATTAGATACATATAACTGCCTGAATCTGGCAGTGGTTAAACATGCACATGCAATAACATAACTTAAAAACTGATTTCACATACGAAAGTGAACCAACCAAAATCGGTTAGTTATAAACTTTTTTAAGGGAGTTGATTCTTAACACCAACACTACGTTCATAAAAAACATCCTCCTTGCATAACTATTCAAAGAAGTATAAGAAATTATTTCTCTTTAAACTCGATTTTTCATGCATGCTGATGCATCTTCACACTTGTGCATTCATTTTAAAAGTATTACAAACATTAGTTGGTACTTCTGATTTTACCCAGGCTCCAATTATTTCAGCAGCTCATGGTTTGAAAAGAATTAAGTCATTTAATATTTCCAAGCAAACCACACTAAATATACCTCTTCTGGTGGATCATAATATATTCCACTGTATGGGATTTCACCAGGTGCTTGAACAGAGAACTTGATCCAAGCAGGAATAGAATCCTTAACCCCAGATTGAGTTTCCATGCGAATCTACAATCATATGGTCAAAACGTTAAAATGCACAAATGGAAAAGGAACTTTAATAAATGGTAATTGACATTATCATAACAGCTAACCAGAACAGGGGCAAAAAATCTCTTCTGTTCTTTTTTTTTTTCTTTCTGTTTTTTAAGGCTGGAGTTGGTTGGATCTCAGCTAACTTAAATAATTTTGTTTGACTTCGAGCACCCATTAAATACATTAATGCCAACAGATACAAAGCTTTACACAGACAGATTATAGAGGTATTTTGCTCCATTCCATTTTTTTCTGACGAAGTTTCCAACGATTTTAAATTTGCATAAATGATCTTAGAAGCAAGTTCTACAACAGGAAGAGCTTAAACAATAGAACTTATAATCTCAATTAGTGAAAAGAGTAACATATATATTTTGAGATTCTTTAATATCTTAATATGATATCAAAGCCCAGGTTTTTCCTGATCCTCCTACCCCCCATGTGAAGTTTTACTAGCCCTTGAGAGGTTGTACATATCTATGACCCTGTGGGGCTACATGTAAGGGGAAGTGTTAAGTGGTATTATCTCTCATCTGTTAAGTCTTGGTTTTACTGTTTGTCTTGTTTTCAAATCAGGCCCTTCCACTTATAGCCAACTGGTTTCAGGTTGGATGCTTAACACAAGTCATGTAAACTTGGTGTTACTTTTAAAATGTTCAACTCATGTCCACCAAACTCAGCAATTAGCCTTCTCAGTTCTCACACCTCTTATTTTTCTCATTACATTACAAATTATTCCCACAATTACTATTCTCTATTTCAATAATAACAGAAGAAAATTATCTCACTTTTTCAATTTAGTAGCACACTTTTGTGTACTGAACTCTTGTTAAATTAATTATTGTAAACGTTGTAGTACAACCCAAGGTTCAAAATTTTATACTGAGAGCTTTTATTCAATAGATATTTCTGCCAATTAGATGAGCAAGACGATCAGTTCCTGGTTCACAGGTCATGACCAAAAGGTTAAATACATTATTTATTCAGAAGGAAGAGTTGCAAAATTTTATAGTTCCATTTTGCTCTGAATTCACAAAAAGGGGGAAAAGGATTTTTTTTTTTTTTTTCAATAGCATTTGAATGTACACACAATAACATTCAAGAGCCAAATTTATATTCATTTACTGATAACTTACCTTCACTCGAGAACCATGGGGAATTGCTGGTGAACCATCAGCAGTATTAGGCAAAAAGATCTCCCAGACACCAAACTCATTCTGTTAAAATATAATTGATGATTATAGAATTAAGCAATAGATGGAAAATAAAAGGCAGTAAAATCAACACATCACTACCAATGTAATTTACATGGCTTTCTAAGAACTTAGCACATAGTCATGTTCCCTTTTATGCTTGGGGGACTTGGGGCTGCGTGGCATTAAATTTTAAATACATGAATCTGCATGGCAAGGTGACATCTCATTATAAAAACTTTGATAGTGTTTATCTTCTTAACTTTTCCATTGGGAGCTTGGAAGCATACCAACTGCACCAGACTATGCACCTAATCTTTGGTCCATTGAGAAGCTTATTTGTGCTCACATACATACAAAAAGATCGATGTTTACATTAGCGTTAAGCCAAGTTTTTGAAAACCAAGCTTAAATCTCTTTAAACTTCTTTCAGCACATGCATTGAGACAAGATATAAGCATCAACTTATGAACAGCCAACAATGCAAATATTCAGTTCCCAAAAGCATTAATCTTGAAAGCAGACTAATCAGAGACGGTGAGAAAAGCAGCAGAGCAGTAGCTCAATAAAAGCAACACAAATGATGTGGAGTTCAGAAACAGATATAACATAGCAAGAAGACCGCCTAAAAAATATAGTGCTGAGTTGCTGATGTTTTGAGATGTCAGCAGAACCAGCTAAATCTTATGGCTGCATAATTTAAGACATGCATAGAGGAGAAAGTTCACATAGCAATAAAAGAAAATGCTTTTAGTAAATATAGGACTTCAATCAAGCTGAACCCTAACAACAAGAAGCTTGAGCTCAACATCAAACTTGATCAAGTTTCATTTTTAAAGCTTGAGCTCAATTAGAGATAAAATTCGAATCATTGGAGCTTGCACAGTCAGGTTCGTTTACCTAGTCAAAAATTAATTCTTATGCTCAACTTCAAACTCAATATTATGCTAGAGCTTGAGTTTAAACTTGAAAATATTTTCTTCTTCAGCAATTGAAAATAATCAAATAGATATTTAAGAAATCTAGATCAGGCTCATGTGTTACTCAAGTAGGGCATTAAGATGCTCGAACTTGACTTGCTCGATTACTTGAGCTACTCAAGATCAACTCCACAATGACCGAGCTGAATTTTAATTTTTTCTGAGCCGAATTTAAATAGCTTGCAAGCACAGGTAACCCATTTACACCAGCTAGGTGCACCTAATAAAACATGATTCTGCTAGTATGTACTGCACTACACTTCATTCAAGTAATCCTCCATCTACAGCAGGACATTTCTTACAGACATAGGTAATATAAATTCAATTAATAAGTAATGCACAGGTAGCAATTGTTCTTGCAGAAGAAAGCATAACATACCTGGCTCATCGTATCTGCACTAGGGTTCCAATTGTTAAAATCTCCAATCAGTGCTGCTGACTGAAGCATAAAATGCAGTAGAACAATCACAACTTTGAAGTAAAACAGAATTCTAAAAGTTAATAAGATTTTTTATTGGATAGAAGATAAGACGACTAATTGTTAAAGTCTCAAAGTGTTGTAATGGTGCATAACAAACCTTAGCTCCTGGGGCCCACTCCCTGTAAGTTATTCCTGTCTCACTGAAAGCCGGATGAGATTATATTAGAAGAGCAACATCATGTTATCATAAAACAACTTCTAAGACATAAAACATGGAGTCAGCATTTTTCTAAAAATTGAAGCTAACAAGATAGCTATTACAATTGTAATACAAAAAATTGTAAAGGAAACATGGAGAAGACATTCAGAACTACATAAACAAATAAAACATATAAAAGTGACACATTGAGGAAAGGACTAAATCTAAGGGCTGTAATAAAATTCGTCAATTTTTACTTGCACCAAAGAAACAAATACTTGCTCCATATTTTGAGCATCAAGGAACTTGATTTCTTTCTTAGATTAATCGGCCTGAATTTTAAACATAAAAAAGTAAAAGATGAGGAAGATCATGGACGCTTTTCCAACACAAAAAAGTTACAAGAATATTCCAACACTAATTCATTTAATGAAAATTGTTTGTTTGAATAAATCAAAATAAATTGCACTTATCATAAAAAGCGATGACATGAAACCATGAGGGCTACAACCAATATGCCACACTAGGTATTGGAAGGAAAGTAACCTGCGCATGAAACCAAGCTTCTCATAGCCACGAGAAAACACTTCCAAGCCACCTTCATACTTGTCAATTTCCTTGCGTATTTTTTTATATTGTGCATACCTATAATGGATAAAATATACAAAGTAATCAAATCTTGACAAAGTTATTAATTGTATTCCGGATATGAAACAGTGCAGAAAAATGAGGTATAGCACAGATTAAATAAGAAAAAAGGAAAAAACAGATAGTACAAGCTAATATAACACCGGAGAGCTATGCAGTGAAAACAAAACATATTACTGACAGTAAAAACTAAAGCTGGCAAGTCAAATCACACCTAAAACAAGCAAACTAATCAGATACATCTTTTTTACATTTTCAGAATATTTTCCAATAAGAAACTCTAACTCCTCCCCCTGCAGTTCAAGGGGACATATAATCATAAGACCGTAAGCAGCAATATCCACTTGTGTTTGAACACAAGTACAATGATAAGATCAATAAGTAGCTTATTGCTTTAACAATTTAAGCCAGTCAAGAATAGCAACATAATTCAAAAATCAATTATATTTGATTCCGTTACAGATTCTAGCAAACGAGAAAGAAAGCAGAGCGACTTGCTTGCTTGTTCAATCAGATAAAATCTAGTTAAAAAACAAAATAATAGAAATAGACAACCCACAAAAGGCCCTAAAATAATAAAGCAAACGCAAAAATGTAATGAATTCTGAGTGCTTTTCCAAGTATTGCTTCTCAAAAGTCAAAGCATAGAATAAATATTAACAGCTAATAGGAGACATGAAAATACAGATTTATTCACTGAGTTCCTATCCAAATACCAGCATGGACATCCAAGTACCACGTGCAAGTCTGCTGTAGTGAAGATAGGCAATCACAGTACACAGGCAACTATAACCAATATGGCAAAAATATCCAAGAAACTAAAGAACTAAAACCTACAGCTTCCTTCTAAAGCCCGGAGAAGAGTAAACACTTGAATTCAAATTATCAGATGAGACGCATACAAGTAAATAAAAGAAGATTATATTACCGGTAATCAATATGGTCACGGAAACCCAACAATAGTGAATCTATTTCATATATTTTCTGCCCTGCACCAGGAGGGGGAATGGACCTTGGTTTTGCTTCACTTTTCTCAGTACTTGCGTTCCTGTGTAAAGGGACTGATGGCTCCTCGGCATGAGCTTCTTCATCATTTTTTGCAAACACAGACGGAAAAGATTCTTGTTCTTCAACTTCAATCTTTTTATCATCTTCCATTCCTTCACTATCTACATTATGAATTACCTATAGTAGAATCATAAAGAGATAAGGACTTTTACTCTTTGCATTTGATTTAGTTGCCTAAAATGTAGAACTTCAAAGATAAAAGTAAAACTAAGAACATGCCATTCCTCAACCTTAGTCCTCAGCGGCTCAACTTTTATGTCTGTTTACTATAAATTTTTCTTCCAAAACAGTAATTGTTCAGAATCAGAGTCACAAGTTTTCAAAAAAAAAAAAAGAGGTTAAAAACTGTTTTAGAGAACCAACAAGCTTGAATGACTTCATCAAAGATATAAAAACCAAGAACATACCGTTCCCAAACATATCCTTATATGTTGTTTATTATAATTTTACTTCTAAAAGATTCGGAGTTCAGACATTGAACCACACGAATCAACAGGCTTGAATGGCATAAACACCATCCCAGAATTTCATTTTCCAAATTTACTCCCAAGTATAAACTCATGAAAATTCAACTGCACTCAATCTAAAAGAAAAGAGTAATATTTCTGTAAATTCAAAATACAGTACGCATTATTTTCAGAAAATTGCAAACCTGAGGATCATCTGAAATAGTGCTAGGACTTTCCAGTTGATCTGTCATGGGTGAAGAAGCATCACCCTGACCACCGGGATCAAGCACTTCCTTGGATGCAGCAACGGTTAAGGATGAGAAGGCTGAATAAGAAGAAGACTTTTCTATAAAGATCCTCCCTACAAGCAAGCATCAAATCAATTCTCCACATATTGTGAAGCCAATGTCTATAAAAGCAGTCACCATTCATAGAGAACTCTTTTTCCAGTACTAAAATTATACTAACAAATTCAGATCCGTCTTCATTACAGAAAAAGAGAAATCAGAATCAACAGCCATAACGGGAAACTCAGAAAATAAAGGAAATGATCCAACCATGACTTTTGACAATAGGCTGATGATGCAACAAATTATACGCCTATAACACTTTTAACAGTTACGATTTTATTTTCTGCTTAAGGTTCCCTAACTGCGAAATTAAATTATCGTCCTTTTTTACAGTTCCTTCCATATGCAATTAGTACTTTTTCATTTCATAAACCAGAAACTTCGTTGCCATTTTTTTTATTGCAACAAGTTCAGCGGTAACATTTTTAGCATGCTGATCAGTTGTTCAACAATCCATGTTTCTTCCAATATTAACAAATCACCTGCTGGCGATCGCGATAGCCATAGCGTGCATCAAAGAATATTTAAATATCCATACTTTAATTATAAATTTCATTAAAGGACACAATATTTGAATTCTTTCCGTTTCTTCGTTTGGATCATCTACAACTCGGAACTCCTTTTCGCCATTGTTTCCAACTTTATTTTTATTTTCTTTAAAATAAATCAAGCATTATAGTTTTGAGTAATAAAACTTGCTAAAGCTAACCGATTACTGTTTCATAATAATTTTTTTTTATTAATAGGAAAATGAAAACAAGATTAGATCAGTTATAGAAAAATAGAAGAAGTTATGAAAGTTGGAGCTGAACAAAACAAGATATATAGAGAAAATAGAGAAGAGAAGGGAGGCTGAATACGAGAAAAGTGATGCTTCTTCAACAAAAGCGACAAACTGCAACTCCTAGAAGCGCCATTGAAGCTTGACGCACAGAACCTGTAGACTGGAGACACACGAGGAAACCGTAAACCAGATACACTAAAAAGCATTATGTTTTCACGGTTTCTTTTTTTACTTTTTCTGATTCGGAAGCTAGAGGAAAAGTGTTTTTTTCTTTAAAAATAAAATACAGATCCGTGGGAGAGAGAGAAGAGCAAATATCGGCAATGAAAAGCGTGAAATATGAATGAAAAATCTAAAATCAAAATTGAGGAAATTAAATTAAATGAATGGACATGTGCCGTGGAGAATTGCATGGGAATGGGTGATTTGGACTGTGGGACCTACCTATTATTCATTATCATTTATCGGCCGTTCATCTAACTCATTCGATCTTTTCATGAAATTGGAACCGTTAACCGATGCCTTAGTCGAGTGGGTTCTGCTTAATAAGCAATAGACAGGAACAACGGCTGGTGAAACCACTGCCATCATTTCCATTACTTTATTACCAGTTTTCTTTTTGTTTTTTTTGAAAAATATTACCAGTTTTCTAAGTGGCATGATGAGGGAGCTAAACAAAATCAAGGTGGTCGTAATTCCCAAAACGAAATAAGATGTGTACAAATTTGGGCCCATAAATTACTGCAGCTTTTCATATAAAATTATTTCAAAACATACTTGTTAGTTGGATTAAAACATTTTATTGGAAAGTTAATTACATCAAGAATCTTTGTATGGCCCTAATGGATGAGACTTCTTTAGTTTCTGACATGATTAATGACTATAATATTTAGGAATGGGGTAAATTTGCTGGTAATATTGGTTAGAAGGCTCTCTTACATATACACGGCACTTCTATTTTTTTCTAAGTTGGGGTTGATATTTGTAAGTGGACATGGTTAGCATTGAGTAGTGTACTGTCTTGG
This sequence comes from Gossypium australe, assembly GCA_005393395.2. Lineage (NCBI taxonomy): Eukaryota > Viridiplantae > Streptophyta > Magnoliopsida > Malvales > Malvaceae > Gossypium > Gossypium australe. Next base: position 83,972,112 of record CM016617.1, on the reverse strand, counting down.
TTGCTTATCAGCAACTTATCTAGGATGAATGGGACCCTAAGGATCATGCTTGGAAGGTGATGTGGTCATATAAAGAACCCTAGTGGATTCATCAATTTCCTTGGTTGGTATGATAAGGGAGGCTTCATAATAATGTTGCTCGTCTAAGAAAAGGTATGGTTGTAATACTTTTTATCCGTCTCGACATATACTACGAGTCGGAGGTACTATTGAAGCACATTTCAAACCATAGTAAAAAAATTCTTTTAATAAAATACCATTTGGCAACTTTATAAAATTTATAAAACAATTCCCAATATTTAAGAAAGTATCAATTTATGATTTGAAATTATTTTGGGCCATTGGATACATATTAGGACTCATTTAAATTCTAAGCCAAGTGTTTGAAGCTTATCGGCGTAAAATGAAATCATTCGAATTGAGAGAAATAAAAATTTTACTAAACTTGAAACTTTAAAACATTTTTATAAAATCATTAATCCAATTTTAGGACAATTAAAAGTCTTTAAAGACAATTAAAATCATTTTGAAGATGCTAGGAGGTGGTAGAGACCCAAAACAAAACTCAAAAAGTCAAAACGACTCAAAACAATGCAGTTGCTTGAGTCTAAGGCACTTGTTGTGGTACAAGTCCCTAGATGTACCAATACAAGTCCCTGGACTGTAGCAATTTGGATTGTGTTTGCCTTGTTGCGGTACTACTAAGCCCAAGTATTCATACTAAGGCCCTTAGCTAAAAGTTTGTCCTAAAACACTCCAAAACATATCCAAACATCACCATATCATTTCAATATGTTCCAAAACATTATAAAAAAAATGTAAACTCATTTAAACTCTAATGCAGAGCATAAACACATTCACAGATAGAATAGCATTCAAAATTGTAACAATCTGATTTTAGTGGTACCGAAAACGATGGTTCTAGAGCCCCGTTTACCTGTGATTGAGTTTGTAAGTTTTAATATTTAATATCTACTAGTCTATTATAGTGTTATATGAAATCTTGGTTTGTTAATTTGATTGAATAAATAATTGATTTTAATATAGAGATTAAATCGTAAAGGTGGTAAAAGTTAGTCGACCTTAACCTCTATGAGTTAAAAGGGTTTTATGTGGCAAGTATCCACTTTTCATTTTAGTGGAAAATTAATGCATAGTATTGGATGAAACATATGTTAAAATATTAATGTTTTGGGCTATGAATTCCATTGTTGTGAGTGACGCTACATACTACAAAAGTCATACACCCAACGCACCAGCTTTTTCCTTATCTATTTGAAATCAGGTTTTTACATCAAAGTCTACAAGTCATGCATACATAGCCCGTCATCCACTCAGGATTTAAGTATGCCACACTATAAACGTCACAAGTGAATAAATCTATAAACAGATTCAAGATCTATTCTACTTGGGTTATGTCTGATGTACTACCAGTCTAGTCAGTCACATCTATGACTATTTTTTAGAGTCATCTGCTCCGATGCCCAATACAAGGCATCTCCCCAATTGGACTTGATAGAAGACATATTAGCCTTTTAATTGGTTTACTCATTTTTTATTAGACTAAGGACATGTTTAGGTTTGTTTGCTAATACAAGTTGTATTTCCATATTATGAATCGACCATATAAGATCGTTTAGTATTAGTTAAACATTTAAATAACCAATGAGTAACATTTGCTTCCATTTTTCTTTGCGTGCAAAAACCATGTAAGGAAAATTTTACAAAATATATTAATGTAATCGATGAATTTGTTTAACCAATCTATTCAAAAAAAGTACAAGTGTATATTGATGAAAATACTACACTTAGGGCATTGGATCCAACACATACATACTTCCCCTTAACTCCTCATATCGTTTTCATTTAGATTAGCATGTTTTATTGTGATCTGCCAATCTGGTTTGCAAAATAGCTGCCTTACCAGAGGCTACCCAAACATATCTCCTCTTCTTCAACACCACAAATCAGATCATATTTCTCATATCAGAAGTAGATGGTAGTGGCTTAGGCATGAAGGATGGCGTTCATTTTATATCACTAACTGACTGAACTCAAACTGATGACACTGAATGACCATTAATCACACATACACCATTCATACATTACAAAGGTGAGTTGCTTACCTTACACGAATTATATAACAAAGAATTTTACAATATATGGGAGTAAGAAGGAACTCACTAGAAATTCTAACAAAAGTTTACAAAGCAAGTCATTTGCCTCTATCGCTTAGACCGTCGTTAGCTTCTTGAGCTAAAACAAAGATAATTGAACACATCAGATCATTAATCTATCAAATCTTGACATGTATAAAATAATTGATAGCACAAAATCAAGAAACAATAAGCTTCCTTCCTCTCACACCATTCTGTTACCTATGCATGCAGTATCGAAAACACGTAAATGACTTCAATGATAACCTAAGGGTTCATCAGTAATTAGCAGTGAGCTGGTACTAACGTAGAAGTTAACTAGATATTATGAACCTTTACGTTGATGAATTTTTCTAAAATTAGGTTTTCAAAAACTTTTAAAGGAAATCAAGAAAGAAGAAGAAGACGTAAAGGTGTTCAAAAATACCACCACTATCCTTATATGCTTAAGAAATGGAGACAATGATTAGTGGAAAAATCAAATAATTCTACTAACACTATTGATTCTTGTGATTAAGTGCACTTAACAAAATTTCGGTCTTATCATTTGATAGTAGACTAGTTCTATTCTAACTAAATCTCAACTTGACTAGCCAAATCATCATACACTAAAATAATAAACAAATCCAAGCAATTGTGAACTTAACGAGTTCGCCCAAAGCATCTGGGGTAGGTGGATACTTAATAGAGGAGTCCATCAAACCCTAAAGCTTGCCAAAACTAGGAGTTCGTCGAATGGCGAATTACATAGAATTTTATACTTAGCTAGTACAGATACTTTACTTACTCAAATCTATCCTTAATTTACCATATATATGCCAAACAATAATCAATTACGGAGACTCTTCCAGGCGGGCTATTACAAAACCCCATATCCTCCGTTAATCAAATCCTCATCCACTTGTTAATCTCCCCTAGGGGATTTAGCCAGTCATGTTATTCATAATTTCAACTTCGATTGAAAAAATAATGTAAAGAACATGATTGATTCGGAGAAGAAAAGATATTTGAATAATCATGGATTGAATATCAAATAGGGAGCAGAGTAGTAAATCTTTCGATTGGAATAAAAAAATAAAATGAATGAAAAGGAAAATATAAACCAAAAAATTTAATTAAATAAAAAAACTCTTGAATCAAAACTGATTCAAGAAGAAAAAGAAAGAAGTTATGAAAAGCCTAAAAGAAAATAAACTAAAACTACTTCTAAACTACGAGAGTTTTTGAAGGCGTCTAAGACGACTTGATTACATTAAACCCCTAATTTCTTATTTATAAAGGTGTTGGAAGCCCAAATTAGGTCTTCGACACATCCTAGGTCTTTGAATAATTTTGATTGCGCTGACAAAAATAACCCCAAAATACTTGGGCAGCACGTTGACCTTGTATTGCGCTATACCCCTTGCATGATGTGACACTACACCCCCATACAACCTTATGTCGTTCTTTTGGTACTTTGATGTCCCGAGAAGCTTGTGCATCACTCAACCTCTACTTCCACATCAATTGGGCCGTTATATATTCATCTTATACACTCAATTAAACCAAATAGCACAACCTAAGGCCCATGTCGGCCTATTGGGTCACAACAACTACAAAACATGTTAAAAACACTTATTTTTATTAACTTTCTATCCTAAATCCTAATTACTGAAAACGTAAATTAAAATCCTAAATTGTTGAGAAAACAAACTCCTTAAGTGAGGAATTGACCCAAATTGACTACTACATTTGATGGCAAGTCAAATACTCCCAAACTTAAGTCTTTGCTTGCCCTCAAGCAAACTATCCAAAATAAAAACTGAAAATAAACTAAAACGAAAAACAAGAAAAAAACATACAAAGAAGATAAGTTGTACATGAGTCGGTTTGATACATGAGATTAGATCGGAGCATCGACATTAGGGAGAGTTGCCTAAATATATAACTCTAGCTAGAAATTTAAACAATTTACAGTTATTAAATTTAAATAGATTAGTTCAATAAATTACAAAGTAAATAAGTTAAAGAGAATTAAATATATTTATCCATCAAAACGTATATACGAATATAGTATTTATTTTTGCATAGTATAGCTAATTCGAATAGTTTTTTTCCTACTCGATTTGTTTTTATCCATGCTTTGAACTCTGATGCAGTAATATTTCGCTAATAACCCTTATGATGTTTTTTTATTATTTAATATTTATTTGTGTCAATACTATCGAGATTTTTCTTAGGCACTTTTTATTAGGGTTATACTAGTCATACTACACCATTCCAATAATCATTGATTTTACCGAGTCTTTTCTCTTTAATTCGAACATCCTATACTTCTACAAATATAACTACCTTTTCATATCTACCTTTATTACCTGGTATATTTAATCTCTTTTACCTATTTATAGTCTAATGAACTGAACTAATTAGTCTAAATATAAACAACCTAAGTTATTTAGTTTCACAATAAATTTACAATTTACGCAAACAACCTAGGTATACGCTTATAACCAATCACTTGTATTTCTACAAGCTCAAGCTCAAGCTCAAACATGCAATTAAAAAGAAAGATTAAAAATTTAAAACTAAAAATAAAGAAAAGAAAATAACTGAAAAGAATTCTCTTTTTAAATTTTCCTAAGTCACCCCCACACTTTATTCAACACATTATCCCTAATGTGCAATTAAAAATATAAAGAAAAGAGGTTACCCGATTGACGTGATACGTGCAATATCAATTGGTTGGACTATTCTTTTCAATTTTAGCTTGTGAATGTGGTGTCGTAAAAATTGTGGGGTTCCTACAAAGAAAAATAAAAAAACACACACATATATAGAAATACTAAATCCTAGCTACTTAAAACTAAAGAAATAAAATTATAAATCATCCCAATTAAAAATATAGTATAAAAATCCAAATATAAAAATGTTCAAAATAAGTTGGACTCAGATTTTGACTTCTCCATCATTTGGGCCTTGCCCCTATTGCGCCCCACCAACACTTTTGTAGCCCACCTTCTCGAAGTCTGGGCCAGGTTGTGCTGGCTTAAGTTACGGATAACCATGCCCTTCGTCGACAAGCAGTCTAGGCAAAATACTAGCTCATAGTTCAATGTTGTGATAGGGGTCTCATCTTTCTCCTCATTATCGAAACCCTTCTCGCTTGGTGGTGGGAACCTCTCGAACATGTCGGGGTGTAACACCCTTTACCCGTGTTCAACACCGAAACCGAGTACGAGGCATTACCGGACTTAACTTGCTTAAACAAACAACATTGGGCTATAAAATTTCATTCCAACTTAAAACTTTTCATTCATATACATACATGCGGAAGGTTTCAGAACTAAATCGGAAACTTTTGCGCCCTTAGAAATTTTTTTGCCTAAACAAGGCCACACGCCAATATGAAATGGAACACGCCCGTGTGGGCAAGCCGTATGGTCACACACGCCCATGTTCCTAGCCCTTGTGGAATTTATTTTTCATTTCGAACCTACAGGGGTTTTCACACGGCCAGACACACGGCTATGTCCTTGGCCCGTGTCCCTCACACGGCCTAGACACGCCCGTATCTTCACCCGTATGTGAAAAACCTGGGTATTCTGTTTATGATGTTAGCAACCTCTTAAAGGCACACGGCCTAGGCACACGCCCTTGTGCTGGCCCGTGTGACGAATCGAATTCTCGCAATTGGATACAAGGGACGCATGGCCTATCAACACACCCATGGGGCTGACCGTGTGTCACACAGGGCATAGACACACGCCCGTGTGTCTACCCGTGTGGACAATTAGAAGGCTATTTTCCAAGCCAATTTCCACCCTGAAACATAAACACGCATATACCAACACATGCAACACATAACATGGTAATAATACACTATGAAGAATCTCTAATCATCATTCATACGCTTCAAATTTCACTCCATCGGTTGCATGAACTTTCACTTCGTAGACTCATCATCATTAAATATATGAAACTTGACAAATATTGGCCAATTTCCAATGGCCATTTACAAAATGAGTGTGTAACATAAGTAGCCAACACTTTGGCTTCCAAATATGACATAACACAAGATGACCAAGTTCCTATACATGCCATACCCAAAATAAATCAACTTTACTAAAACAAAAGAATGATTGATAGTGTGATCCAAGCTCTAACGTTCTATGATCCCCGAGCTAGCTTGGCGATACTACAAGGAAAAGGGAAAAGAGAGGGGTAAGCATATAGCTTAGTAAGTTTGCATGAATTAAAATAGCAACATAAGTACTCATAGTAAAATCCATTCATCTCATAGAATGATAACAAAACAAGTTCTCAAGTACTTTAGCATATTTACTCATACTTACTCTTACTCATCACATATCACATTACGGTTTCATAAATCATATTTTACTCAGGGGTACCTGTATCACTTCATTACATGGTTTAACACTTATGCTATCATGAACATAAACTTAACTTATTATAATTGTAACAGTCTAGTTTATACCCTAGTCGGAACAGTGGTTTCGGGACCACAAATCTAAGTTCATATAACTTTTTAATATTATTTTCTGTGTATCTGATAAGTGATTATGCATGTACTAAAGTTTCGTAAGTTAAATTGCTCGTTTGTGTGTTTAATTTGATGAAAAGGATTGAATTGCATTAAAAGTGAAATTTGCATGTTATTTGTTAAAGCACTTATATGTTGTGGCTTTGAAAAGATGAAGGTCTTATTTGGCAATTAAGCCTTTCATAAGTTGGTGGTTTGTTAAAGGTCATAAATGACCATGTAACTATGTGTAATATATATATTATTATGAAAGGTTATTATGGTAAATTAGTTTATATCATAATATTAAGTAATCAAAAGCTTAAAATAAGCTTAAATATTATGTTTTTCCATCGAATGCATGAAAGAAAAGAAATAAGAATAGCTTGTTACATTCGGCTAGATTGAGACACAAATTCAATGTGTGTTTTAGTCGGTTTTTGATAATTTCTACGTTTTTGCAATCATTGCTTTGAGAGCTACAAAACCCATGCTTCAATTTTGTGTATTGATGATATTTTTGAGATATGGCATGGATGATATGTTAAGCTTTGTGATGAGTTTAATGGTTAAATGAAAGATTTGAGCTAGATTAACATACTTTGTTCTTGAATTTTTGATGAATTTAGCTAATTAGGGCTAAATTGAGAAAATAGTAATTTGAAGGACTAAATTGCAAATTTGATGGAAAATATGGGCTTGTATGATATATATATATATATGCATTCGGCTAAGCTTGGATGTGTGATGATTTTGTGAATTTGATGTTTTGAGAAAAATAGACTAAATTGAAAAATTGTGCAAATGTGAGGGTTAATTTATAAATAGCCTTAAATGTGTGTCTTTGGATTGAATTGAATGAATTAGAGAATAAAAGGGTTAATTCTGAATTTGTTTAGATCAAGAACAGAGGAAAAATGACTTAGATCGCGGGAAAGCGAAAGTAACCGAGTAGCCGTTTCCGTTTCTGTTAAACCAAACTCGAGGTAAGTCATTAGGCAAATAAACGTATTCGTATTGAATTATGTATGTTCTTATGACTATTGTTATCGATGAATACTTGTGATATGATCTGTTCGTGAATTCTGAGATAAGGATTACTTAGTAACAATGTCCGAGAAGTCCCGTACAAACCTAGGAATAGATAGGATTAGCTATGTCATGACATAGGTATCTGTTCTGTTTTATCATGTAAGACCACGTCTGGGACGTTGGCATTGATTCGAGATTTCGTGTAAGACCTCGTCTGGGACGTTGGCATCGATATGATCTTTTCGTGTAAGACCTCATCTGGGACATCGGCATCGTATTGATTAGTGTAAGACCCTGTCTGGGACAGTGGCATCGATATCTGAGTGCATATAAGACCTCGTCTGGGACGTTGGCATTGTACAACTATTTCGAGCTTTCTGAGTATCCTACTAGGTTCCTTACGGTTCAACAGGCAAGTCTGTGATATGAAATGGCTATGTAAATAGTGAATCCATTTCAGGTACGTTGATTTATACACTAAGTGTGTATATAAGGTAAGTACCTATGTGATCTTACTATGATGATTATGTATATTGGAATAACAGTATGATATGTGAAAGTAAGCATGAAAGAGCTTTGTATATATAAGACTTTTGAATTGATGAATGTCGCAAATATGACCAAGTACATGGATCAAAGCATATATGTGATAGTTTGTTAAGTAATTAAGATGTGCCAATGTACCTATGTGCACATATGCCTTCCATGCTAAGTTTGTTTGTATTATGACTTACTAAGCTTTTGGAAAGCTTACTCTCTGTGTGTGTTTTTCTCTGTTTTATAGGTCGTCAAAGCTACTGAAGGCTCGGGACCGTCAAGGATCGTCATCACACTACTAAACTAATTTTGGTACACTTTGGAAATGTATATAGCTAGATATGGCATGTATAGGCTAGTATTTGATATAAGTTTGTTATATGAACTTCGCCATGTGATTTGGCTAGTAATGAGTTGAGAATTTGCTTTAATGAATGTGATATGTGAAGTATGTTTTTGGCATGATTAGTTGATTCATGAAATGGTCAAGTTTTGATTAAGCAAATGAATGAATTATGCTTGTGATGAGTTGAGTTTTAGTCTTGTAATTTGGATGGTTATTTTGGTATGTTATTGGTTGCTAAATAGGCATGAGATGTCTTGATGATTTTGCTTGTAGGTAAGACCCATGTAGGTGGCATTTTGGCCTTACAAATGGCCATTTTGCCACACGGTTGTGGCACACGGGCATGCCTAGTGATAGTGGGACAAAGTCAGTAGCTAGCAGAAGAGTACACGGCCTTGGCACACGGACGTACCTAGTAGCTGTGTGGTTTTCAACAGGATCGACCACATCCAAGGTACACGGTCGTGTTTGGTGGCCGTGGAGCAAAGTCAGTTTCGACCACAAGAAGGAAAACTTTGATTTCTGTTGTTCCGAAAGAGCGAGTTACATGGGACTTCTTTCAGATCGAGTTTCGAAAGAAATATATCAGTGAGAGATTCGTTGATCAGAAACGAAAGGAATTTCTGGAATTGAAACAAGGCCGTATGATTGTTACAGAATATGAACGAGAGTTCGTGAGACTGAGTCAGTATGCTCGAGAATACGTATCATCTGAAGCTATAATGTGCAAAAGATTCGAAGATGGTCTTAATGAAGATATTCATCTGTTAGTTGGGATATTAGAAATAAAAGAGTTCGTTATACTCGTTGATCGAGCGTGCAAAGCTGATGCACTCGGGAAAGATAAAAGAAAAGCTGAGTCTGAAGCCCGAGATAGGAGAAAGAGATTTCCAAGCAAATCATTTCAGTCTGCTTCAAAGAGATTCAGAGATGATCAAGGTCTTTCAAGAGATAATGTGGGACATTCGAACAGAAATCGAGCTAGATCGCAAATGAGTTTCAAAACCCCAACAACTTCAGTGGCCCGTGTTGGTAATGTTTGGACTGAGAGACCTGAATGTAAATATTGTGAAAAGAGGCATCTAGAAAACTGTAGATTAAATGACAGAGCTTGTTTCAGATGTGGATCACTTGATCATTTTATCCCTGATTGCCCTGAGTCGGTTGAGCCAGAAACTATTCAGAATCTGAGATTGGATAACGCACCTGTGAGAGGAAGACCTTCGAAGAATGTAAGAAATGTCAGTGATAGTCAGAGAACTACGAAAGACACTGTTGCAAGATCTGAAGCTAGAGCGCCTGCCAGAGCGTATGCTATTCGAGCTCGTGAGGAAGCTTCATCACCAGATTTTATAACGGGTACTTTTACTCTTTATGATACTTCCGTGATTGCATTGATAGACCCTGGTTCTACGCATTCGTATATATGCATGAATTTAGTATTCAATAAGACTTTGCCTGTAGAGTCTACTGAGTTTACTTTAAAAGTATCGAACCCCTTAGGTAAAAGTGTCCTGGTTGACAAAGTATGCAAGAACTGTCCATTAATGCTTCGAGATATCTGTTTCCCTGTTGATCTGATGCTTTTGCCATTTGATGAGTTCGATATCATTCTGGGTATGGACTGGTTGACTTTGCATGATGCTGTTGTAAATTGTAAAACAAAGACTATTGATTTGAGATGTTCGAATGATGAGATTGTACGAGTTGAGTCTAATGATTTGAATGGATTGCCTGCTGTGATATCTGTTTTGAAAGCTCAAAGTTATGTGAAAAAGGGTTATGAGTCAAATTTTGCTTATGTGATTGATTCGAAAGTGTTTGAGAAGAAAGTTGAATCGGTGCCTATTGTTTGTGAGTATTCTAATGTGTTCCCTGAAGAGTTACTGGGTTAACCTCCGATTCGTGAAGTCAAATTTGGTATTGATTTACTACCTGATACTACACCTATATCAATAGCTCTGTATAGAATGGCACTAACAGAGTTGAAAGAGTTAAAGTCACAGTTGCAAGAATTGACAGATAAAGGGTTTGCTAGACCGAGTTTTTAGCCTTGGGGTGCTCCTGTTCTGTTTGTGAAAAAGAAAGATGGCACGATGAGAATGTGCATCGATTATCGTCAGTTGAACAAGGTGACCATAAGGAATAAATATCCGTTGCCTAGAATTGATGACTTATTTGATCAGCTAAAAGGGGCTACGGTATTTTCCAAGATTGATTTGAGATCAGGATACTACCAGTTGAGAGTGAAGGATTCAGATATGCCGAAAATTGCTTTCAGAACGAGGTACGGGCATTATGAGTTTTTAGTTATGCCATTTGGACTAACCAATGCTCATGCTGTTTTTATGGATTTGATGAACAGAATTTTCAGACCGTACCTAGATCGATTTGTGGTGGTGTTCATAGCTGACATTTTAATTTATTTACGTGATGAGGCCGGACATACTGAGCATTTGATAATCGTGTTGCAAACTTTAAGAGAAAAGAAATTGTACGCGAAATTCAACAAATGTGAATTCTGGTTACACGAGGTTAGTTTTCTGGGACATATTGTGTCAGCTTCTGGATTCCGAGTGGATCCGAGTAAGATTTCTGCTATTCTGAATTGGAAACCTCCGAGAAATGTATTTGAAGTCCGTAGTTTTCTGGGTTTAGCTGGTTATTATCGTCGATTTGTAAAAGGATCTTCAGTGATAGCTACTTTGTTGACTAGATTACTTCAGAAAGATGTTAGATTTGAATGGTCAGATAAATGCCAGAAAAGTTTTGATCAGTTGAAAACTCTGTTAACAGAAGCTCCAATGTTAGTACAGCCAGAATCCGATAAAGAATTTGTTATATACAGTGATGCTTCGTTAAATGGTCTAGGATGTGTTTTGATGCAGGAAGGCAAAGTTGTAGCTTATGCCTCGAGACAATTGAAGTCTCATGAAAAGAATTATCCGGCACACGACCTTGAGCTAGCTGTGATTGTGTTTGCACTTAAGATTTGGCACCATTATCTGTACGGTGAGAAATGTCATGTGTTTTCAGATCATAAAAGTCTGAAATATCTTATGACTTAGAAAGATTTGAACCTGCATCAAAGAAGATGGTTAGAGCTGTTAAAAGATTATGAGCTCGTGATAGATTATCATCAGGGTAAAGCGAACGTTGTTGCTGATGTGTTGAGTAGAAAATCATTATTTGCACTACGTGCTTTGAATGCTTAGTTAGATTTGTCTGATGATAGTTCTGTGTTAGCTGAGTTAAAAGCGAAACCGTTGTTTCTACAGCAGATATGTGATGCTCAGAAATATGATAATGAGTTATTAGCAAAACGAGCTCAGTTTAATTTGAATTCTGAATCTGAATTTCGAGTTGTTAATGATTGTTTGAGATTCTGAGGTCATATTTGTGTTCCAAGAAATCCGGAGTTGATTCAGCTAATTCTGAGTGAAGCACATAACAGTTGTCTATCTGTTCACCCGGGAAGTACTAAAATGTACCATGATTTGAAGCGACATTATTGGTGGTCTGGTATAAAGCGTGATATATCTGACTTTGTTTCAAAATGTTTAATCTGTCAGCAAGTCAAAGTTGAACATCAAAATCCGTCTGGGTTGCTACAACCGATTCTGATTCCTGAGTGGAAATGGGATAGAGTGACAATGGATTTTGTTTCTGGTTTTCCTCAGACTCCGAGAAAGAAAGATGCGATTTGGGTCATAGTTGACCGATTGACGAAATCTGCCCATTTTATTTCGGTAAGATTTGACTATTCACTTGATAGATTAGCCGAGCTTTATATTTCTGAGATTGTTAGATTACACGGGGTGCCACTATCCATTGTGTCAGATAGGGATCCGAGCTTTACATTGAGGTTCTGGAAGAAATTGCAAGAAGCTTTAGGCACGAAACTGCATTTCAGTACAACTTTTCATCCGCAAACAAATGGTCAATCCGAGCAGATCATTCAGATTCTCGAAGATATGTTAAGATGTTGTATACTTGAGTTTAACGGTACGTGGGAACAGTATCTGCCATTGACTAAATTTGCATACAATAATAGTTTTCAGTCAAGCATCAAAATGGCACCTTATGAAGCTTTGTACGGACGTAAATGTCGTACACCTCTCTATTGGACCGAGCTTAGTGAAAATAAGCTTCATGGAGTCGATTTGATAAAAGATTCAGAACAAAAAGTGAAACTGATCCGAGATTGTCTGAAAGCAGCATCTGACCATTAGAAGTCTTATGCAGACTTGAAACGAAAAGATATAGAATTTGAGATCGGCGACAGAGTATTTCTGAAAGTATCTCCGTGGAAAAAAGTGCTTCGATTCGGTCATAAAGGCAAGTTGAGTCCGAGGTTCATCGGGCCATATGAAGTTATTGAACGTGTTGGACCCATTGCATATAGATTACGGTTACCTTTTGAGCTAGAAAAGATACATAATATATTCCATGTCTCGATGCTTCATAGATATCGATCCGATCCGTCACATGTAATTGCCCCATCTAAAATTGAAATTTGATATGATATGTCTTATGAAGAAGAACCAATCCGTATATTAGCTCGTGAAGTAAAATAGTTGAGAAACAAGAAAATTCCATTAGTGAAAATATTGTGGAATCGACACGGAATAGAAGAGGCTACATGAGAGCCTGAAGATTCAATGAGACAGCAATATCCGAATCTGTTTAACGGTAAGATTTTCGGGGACAAAAATACCTAATGTGGGAGAATTGTAACAGTCTGGTTTATACCCTAGTCGGAACAGTGGTGTCGGGACCACAAATCCGAGTTCGTATAATTTTTTAATATTATTTTCTGTCTTTGATAAGTGATCATGCATGTACTAAAGTTTCGTAAGTTAAATTGCTCGTTTGTGTGTTTAATTTGGTGAAAAGGATTGAATTGCATTAAAAGTGAAATTTGCATGTTATTTGTTAAAGCACTTATATGTTGTGGCTTTGAAAAGATGAAGGTCTTATTTGGTAATTAAGCCTTTCATAAGTTGGTGGTTTGTTAAAGGTCATAAATGACCATGTAACTATGTGTAATATATATATATTATTATGAAAGGTTATTATGGTAAATTAGTTTATATCATAATATTAAGTAATCAAAAGCTTAAAATAAGCTTAAATGTTATGCTTTTCCACCGAATGCATGAAAGAAAAGAAATAAGAATAGCTTGTTACATTCGGCTAGATTGAGGCACAAATTCAAGGTATGTTTTAGTCAGTTTTTGATAATTTCTACGTTTTTGCAATCGTTGCTTTGAGAGCTACAAAACCCATGCTTCAATTTTGTGTATTAATGATATTTGTGAAATATGCCATGGATGATATGTTAAGCTTTGTGATGAGTTTAATGGTTAAATGAAAGATTTGAGCTAGATGAACATACTTTGTTCTTGAATTTTTAATGAATTTAGCTAATTAGGGCGAAATTGAGAAAATAGTAATTTGAAGGACTAAATTGCAAATTTGATGGAAAATATGGGCTTGTATGATATATATATATATATATATATATATATGCATTCGGCTAAGCTTGGATGTGTGATGATTTTGTGAATTTGATGTTTTGAGAAAAATGGACTAAATTGAAAAATTGTGCAAATGTGAGGGTTAATTTGTAAATAGCCCTAAATGTGTGTCTTTGGATTGAATTGAATGAATTAGAGAATAAAAGGGTTAATTCTGAATTTTTTTAGATCAAGAACAGAGGAAAAAGGACTTAGATCGCGGGAAAGCGAAAGTAACCGAGTAGCCGTTTCCGTTTCTGTTAAACCAAACTCGAGGTAAGTCATTAGGCAAATAAACGTATTCGTATTGAATTATGTATGTTCTTATGACTATTGTTATCGATGAATACTTGTGATATGATCTGTTCGTGAATTCCAAGATAAGGATTACTTAGTAACAATGTCCGAGAAGTCCCGTACAAACCTAGGAATAGATAGGATTAGCTATGTCATGACATAGGTATCTGTTCTGTTTTATCATGTAAGACCATGTCTGGGACGTTGGCATCGGTATGATCTTTTCATGTAAGACCTCGTTTGGGACGTTGGCATCGATATGATCTTTACGTGTAAGACCATGTCTGGGACATCAGCATCGTATTGATTCGTGTAAGACCCTGTCTGGGACAGTGGCATCGATATCTGAGTGCATATAAGACCTCGCCTAGGACGTTGGCATTGTACGACTATTTCGAGCTTTCTGAGTATCCTACTAGGTTTCTTACGGTTCAACGGGCAAGTCTGTGATACGAAATGGCTATGTAAATAGTGAATCCATTTCAGGTACATTGATTTATACACTAAGTGTGTATATAAGGTAAGTACCTATGTGATCTTACTATGATGATTATGTATATTGGGATAATAGTATGATATGTGAAAGTAAGCATGAAAGAGCTTTGTATATATAAGACTTTAGAATTGATGAATGTGGCAAATATGGCCAAGTACATGGATCAAAGCATATATGTGATAGTTTGTTAAGTAATTAAGATGTGCCAAGGTACCTATGTGCACATATGCCTTCCATGCTAAGTTTGTTTGTATTATGACTTACTAAGCTTTTGGAAAGCTTACTCTCTGTGTGTTTTTTTCTCTGTTTTATAGGTCTCAAAGCTACTGAAGGCTCGGGACCGTCAAGGATCGTCATCACACTACTAAACTAATTTTGGTACACTTTGGAAATGTATATAGCTAGATATGGCATGTATAGGCTAGTATTTGATATAAGTTTGTTATATGAATTTTACCATGGCTAGTTATGAGTTGAGAATTTGCTTGAATGAATGTGATATGTGAAGTATGTTTTTGGCATGGTTAGTTGATTCATGAAATGGTCAAGTTTTGATTAAGCAAATGAATGAATTATGCTTGTGATGAGTTGAGTTTTAGTCTTGTAATTTGGATGGTTATTTTGGTATGTTATTGGTTGCCAAATAGGCATGAGATGTCTTGATGATTTTGCTTGTAGGTAAGACCCATGTGGGTGGCGTTTTGGCCTTGCAAATGGCCTATTTTGCCACACGGTTGTGGCACACGGGCGTGCCTAGTGACCGTGGGACAAAGTCAGTAGCTAGCATAAGAGTACACGGCCTTGGCACACGGACGTGCCTAGTAGCCGTGTGGTTTTCAACAGGATCGACCACATCCAAGGTACACGGTCGTGTTTGGTGGCCGTGGAGCAAAGTCAGTTTCGACCACGGGGAGGACACACGGGTGTGTCTAGCGGCCGTGGGAGGCACACAGCCTACCCACACGGGCGTGTAAGCCCTGAAACTTAGAAAAGTTTTAAAGTTTCGAGAATTTCTGTATGTGTTCCGGTTTAGTCCCAACCCTATTTCTGAGCATACTTTAGGTCTCGATGACCTACTGAAGGGACACTATGATGGTAATTGATGAGATACTTGATGAAATGTCTGATTTAGTTTCCGATCTGTCAGGTAACATTCTTTACCCTAATCCGACGACGGACACGGGATAGGGGTGTTTCAATAATCCTTAACTTACATGTAGCTCTTAGCCCGTTGAACTATTCAGAATATCAGAGGATACTCGATCTCATCTTACGTGTATTACGATGCCAATGCCATATCCCAGATATGGTCTTACATGGGATCACCTCTTGATGCCGATGCCATATCCCAGATATGGTTTTACACGAGATCTCTTAACTCGATGTCGATGCCATGTCTTAGACATGGTTTTATAGGAGATCATACATAGATGTCGATGCCATGTCCCAGACATGGTCTTATACGGGACCTTCCTTATTCGATGCCGATGCCATGTCCAAGACATGGTCTTACACGGGATGTACGTTCGAATCCGATGTCATGTCCCAGACATGATCTTATACGGGACCTACGTTCGATGCTGATGCCATGTCCCAGACATGGTCTTATACGGGACCTTCCTTATCTCATGTCATGGCATAGGTATCCTCGTTATTCCAAATCTTCAACCGAACTTCAACTTGACATATTCTCATCATTTTCTCATCGAGGCATCATTAGTCGATTTTCATAGATATGATATTCTTTGTCATAGTATCAAGAAATTTAAAATATAAAAATACTATGAAGCTTTAATTTCACACAAACTTACCTCGATACTCAAAACGTGTGTAGATATTCAATTTAGTCCACAATCTTGTTCTTGCCTCAGTTTCGATCCAGGCTTCGTGTTTCTTGATCTATAATAATAATTTCACTTGTTTAATACTCAAATTGACTAAATTGACTCATGAATCATACTTTGATAAAATTACGATTTTGCCCCTAAACTTTCACATAATTACACTTTGCCCCTAGGCTCTTAAAATGATTTTTATTCAACTTTCTTTTATTTTAAGCCTAGACGAATTATTTTCTTAACTACAATAGCCCCCAATTTCCACTATTTCACTCATGTATGACCACTTTTATAACTTTTACAATTTGGTCCCTTTTATGCATTTTTCATGAAAATCACTTAGAAAAATATGTTTATCATACATCAAACTTTCATATTCTTCCATAAAACATCAAAATATATGGGTAAATTTTTGAACATAAACCCTAGCTCAAAATATAGCTAGAAATAGCTAAATCGAGCTACGAGGATCTCAAAAATACGAAGAACATTAAAAATGGGGCTTGGATGCACTTACTATCAAGCTTGGAAGTTGAAGAAACCCTAGCTATGTCTGCTTGCAAATTTCGGCACTTAGAGGAAGAAGATGGACAAGATTTTGACTTATTTTTCCCTTTTTAATTCATTAATTAACCAAATGACTAAAATGCCCTTAAGGCCCTTTCTTGAGATTTTTCCTTCCCATGTCCATTTTTGTCCATCTTGACATTTAATGGTCTAATTGCTAAATAAGGACCTCTAGTAATTTTTATAATTCTATTTCATACTTAAATCTTCTAGAATATCATATTTTCTAATCTTTGTAATTTAGTCCTAATGGATAATTTAATCGCTAATAAATAAAATTTCCTTATAAAATTTTCACTCAATCATGAAAACACATCATAAGCCTCTTAGAAATCATAAAACATATATTTCTACTTCGGATTTGTGGTCTCGCACCACTATTCCGACTAGGCCCTAAATCAGGCTGTTACACGGAGAGTGGTTGTAACATCTCACCCAGTATAATCTAGGGCATTTGAGTATTGTTCATAGAGATAGGCTTATAGAATAAATTCTAAGCAAATAAAATGTTAAGAACTTGCTAAATGCTTGAGGACTATGAGTACGTCCTCGGGCGAAGTCCGTGTTAAGGCGAGCTTGGTGGTTGGCAAAGCTCCTTTACAGAGTGTATGCCACCCAACTGATAGACGTTAGTGATTCTTTCTTAGTATTGTTAGCCTTATTATTTTGGTTGAACTAGATAGTTGGCTTGGAGAGGGTTAGCCTTATTATTTCTTAGTATTTTTAGCCTTATTAGTCAAGGTTGTCGAAGAAGGGGGTAGTGGGGAGAATAAACTTGCCCATTAAGTTTTCCTTCCGTGCGTACCAGTGTAAAACCAATATTTGCTTCTTGACCAAGTTTTATGCTTTCTTTAGTAAACTTTATTTTCTCTCTAAATTCTCTCTACGACACCCGAGAAAACTCTAGAACTAAGGCTAGCTTAAAGGTTTGGGTTTGCTTTATTTAGCAAACTCTATCGATGTTTGATACCTGGTAAATATCGATGAAACTTAAGCTACTATCATGGTTATTTATAGGGCCTTAGGGTTTCATGCTCTATGGTCAGTTTAGAAGGAAAGAGGGAGGAAACTTCCAGATTCTGGGTTTCCTCAATTTAGTATTCTTGAAAACTTGCTTAGCTTTTCTGAAGAACGTAATCTGATAAGTTAACTATTTATGTCATACTTAATAAACTCTTGAAAACTCTTGAGACAAGGGCAAGGGACCTGCGGTTTAAGCCTTGTTGTATTTTCTGGTGAGTTCATTTATACCCTATGTGTGTGTATCGTGCTTCTGTTCATGTCTATTTCAAGGTAAGTTCATCTGTTCGGTGAAAACTGTAGTCTTGTATGTCCATGAAAGTGATAGAGAACCTTACTTCGTGTTGAATCATTACCATTTTATCTAACAAATGAAACATATGGTCAAAATAAAGAAAATGATTCATCACGTTGCCTTTGATGAAATATCCATCGAACTGGCAGATCGTGGTACATAAAACTTGACGCTGTGATGAATTCATGGCATTGCCTTCGATGTAAAGTGCTTTGAATTGGCAGATTGTGGTACATGAATAATGGTTATGTAGCTTCTGGTAAGGTAGGTACGTTGCAAACCAGATTGGCAAGTATAGAGTAAGAAACAAAATGAATGAATGATTTTTAAATACGGACCAAGGTTTTGGCTAACTCGAAGAAGGTTGTCTACATGAATGTATGGGCGTAGTGTATACGCCAAAAGGCTTAGTTTTTCATAAATCTGTGTAAGATTGGTCTTCGCTAGTGGGTGAAATATATTTACCACGGAGTAATGAGGGTCTATTTGTTTACCTGACATATAGTTATCCTAGTTTCTGCTCTGGAACTCACTAAGTTCTATGAACTTACGCCGTTTATCTTTCCTTCTTAGAACCACCCATGAAGTAGGAAGGCTTTAAGGATTCTGCCAGAAAATATCATTTGTTGTGAGAATTCTGATGTTTGGTACTATACATGAAATATATGAAGAAGGATGAGTTCACCGATTTATTGTTTTCAAAGAACTGTTATTTTGTAACTAAACTCTTATATTTTCCCAATTGTAGTGCTCTTTAGTTTTTTGTTTTTGGAAAAACTTTTATGTTAGAAATGTTTTGGCCCACTAAATATGAGTGTTCAATATTATTACCTTACGCATATCTAGTTGAATAATTGAAACTCAAGTCTTCATCTAATGTGTTCCCAAAAAGAAAAGATTTTCTTTTGGTTGTAACGCGCCAATCCTGGACCCTTCACAAGGGATGGGTTTGGGGCGCTACAGTGATGTTGGTGTGGGCAACCCATTCTGCTCTAAACGTGAATCAGAAGGTCTCCCACGTCTTGCATCCAATGAGTCTACCACTCCGATACCGGCATATCAATAAGGCCCACCATCTTCAATGTGTGTGCCTTACCCTTCCTCTTGAAGGACCTTGATCATCTCTGAATCTCTTTGAAGCAGACTGAAATAATTTGCTTGGAAATCTCTTTCTCATATCTCGGGCTTCAGACTCAGCTTTTCTTTTATCTTTCCCGAGTGCATCAGCTTTGCACGTTCGATCAACGAGTATAACGAACTCTTTTATTTCTAATATCCCGACTAACAGACGAATATCTTCATTAAGACCATCATCGAATCTTTTGCACATTATAGCTTCAGATGATATACATTCTTGAGCATACTGACTCAGACTCACGAACTCTCGTTCATATTCCGTAACAATCATACGACCTTATTTCAATTCCAGAAATTCCTTTCGTTTCTGATCAACGAATCTCTCACTGATATATTTCTTCCGGAACTCGATCTGAAAGAAGTCCCATGTAACTTGCTCTTTCGGAACAACAGAAATCAAAGTTTTCCACTATTGATAAGCTGCATCTCGGAGTAACGATACAACGCACTTTATGCATTCTTCTAGAGTCAAAGACATCTCATCAAATACTCGGATCGTGTTTTCTAACTAGAACTCAGCTTTCTCGGCATCGTCATCACTGGTAGCCCTGAACTCTTCTGCCCCATATTTACGGATTTTATCAACCGGAGGCTTATTCAACAGATTCGGATACATAACCGGTGGCACAACTGTAGTCTGAGGGGGAATAACCGAGGGCGGGGGTTGCGAAACAGTCGGGTTATTCTTTACGAACTGAGTGAACCACTCACTCATCATCTGGAAGAAAGCTTCTTTAGCTTCTCCCTCATGACCGCTCGTAGCCGGTCTCAATTCAGATGGCGCTGTCCCTTGCGCGGGAGCAGGCACATTAATTTCTACGTCATCAGCTACGGCTCTTTCGGGATCCATTGCTATACAAAAATCACATTTTATGCCTCAGGATTCATCACACTATCACAATTCAGATATATGACATGTATAGCTAGACTCTGACACGCTACGTTAGTTCGAGAATCGACTAAACCGTAGCTCTGATACCAACCAAATGTAACACCCCTAACCTGTATCCGTCGCCGGACTAGGGTTAAAGGCGTTACCGAATAGATCGGAAACATTTACAAAAATGTCATACAATTAAATATTAACCTCAAACATAATGTCCCCTTAGTAAGTCATCGAGATCTAAAACATGCTATAAACCGGGTCGGGACTAAACCGGAACACATACAAAATTTCATGGAAATTTAAAGCTTTTCTAAGTTTCAGGGGTTACACGCCCGTGTGGGCAGGCCGTGTGCCTCCCACGGCTGCTAAACACACCTGTGTGTCCTCCCCGTGGTCGAAACTGACTTTGCTCCACGACCACCAAGCACGCCCGTGTACTTTGGCCGTGGTCGATCCTGTTGAAAACCACACGGCTACTAGGCACGTCCGTGTGCCAAGGCTATGTACTCTTATGCTAGCTACTGACTTTGTCCCACGGTCACTAGGCACACCCGTGTGCCACAACCGTGTGGCAAAATAGGCCATTTGCAAGGCCAAAATGCCACCCACATGGGTCTTACCTACAAGCAAAATCACCAAGACATCTCATGCCTATTTGGCAACCAAGAACATACCAAAATAACCATCCAAATTACAAGACTAAAACTCATCTCATCACAAGCATAAATCATTCATTTGCTTAATCAAAACTTGACCATTTCATATATCAACTAACCATGCCAAAAACATACTTCACATAACACATTAATCCTAGCAAATTCTCAACTCATAACTAGCCAAATCCCATGGCTAAGTTCATATAACAAACTTATATCAAATACTAGCCTATACATGCCATATCTAGCTATATACATTTCCAAAATGTACCAAAATGAGTTTAGTAGTGTGATGATGATCCTTGACGGTCCCGAGCCTTCGGTAGCTTTGACGACCTATAAAACAGAGAAAACACACACACAGAGTAAGCTTTCCAAAAGCTTAGTAAGTCATAATACAAATAAACTTAACATAAAAGGCATATATGCACATAGGTACATTGGCACATCTTAATTACTTAGCAAACTATCACATTGATAAACCGTAAAAGTAACATATTTTAATGCTATATTTAGCATACTTTTGGATGATTTATCCCTTGATTTATGTAAAAAGGTGCTCTTAATCCTTTCTTTTCATGTCTTATACTCAGGAAAGCACTTGAGGATGAAAAGAATGGAAAACGGGCCCAAAACAGACCAAATTGGGCCAAAGAGGAAATTGACATGGCCTAGACTTAAGCCCACACGGCCGTGCCACGTCAATCTACTAGAACACAGCCTGACCTCGATTCACATGACCGTGTCTCATTAAAGAAGTCCGAGAACGGCCTGGCCACGATCCACACGGGCGTGTGCCATGGCCGTGTCCCTGTCGCGACAAAGAGCAATTTCAATCAGAAATGGATACTTAGGGCCAAACAAATCTATTCTAAGAGCCTATATAAACACCCTAAGTGTTACCTGAAAGAGGGCGGTTAGCTAGGCCAAGGAGCCAAGTCGAAAAGGTCAGATTTGTGGGAATCACTCGAGGATAGCTAGTTGATTCATCTCAAGAAGCCGGAATTCTACTCAAGACGGCGAATCTCTCCTTTAATTCCTTCAAGGAGTTTTAGGGATTTCTTATGTTTTGTTTTATCTTTTCTTCTGAGATGTTTTCTTTTATTGTTATGAACTAAACCCTTTAGATACCTGAAGGGGATGAAACCTATGACGGATCTTGTTATTGTTTTCTGAACTATATGATAAATATTTGACTTATTCTTAATTATGTGTGCTTAATTCTTGTGTTGATATTTCCGGGATATTGATTCAAGTATGATGTGCTTAGGTGGTAGAGCAAAAGTCCCTTCTTAAGAGTAGATCTAGCATAATTAATCGGAGTTGATCGCGCACCTAGAGATAGGGTGACGAGATTTTGTCGGATTAGGGTGAAACCTAATATGGGAGTCCATAGATCGAGTTAATGTGATTCTAGGGGTTTTAATTAGAAAGAGATTTCAGTTAATCAACCTAGGGTTAGACGTTATTCGCTTCGAGAGAGGGTTTAATATAACTTAGGGAATCTTACGGATCAAGTCAAATGAATAAATCGTCTGGTTCAGAGTTAGATAACAAGTGAAGTCTAGGTGGATTCTTCCTAAGGGTATCGTCTTAATCAATTGGTTTTTCTTCCAAGTTTTTTTTCCTTAATTCATTTTTTTTGTTCTACGTCTTTAGTTTAGTTGATAGTTAAATTTAGATTAGATAACCATTCATTTAATTCTTACGCTAAATAATAGAAAGAGAGTTAGTATTAGTACTTTTGGTTCCTTTGGGATTCGATATTCCGGTCTTGCCTAAAATATACTACTGTTCGATAGGTGCGCATGCCTTAAAATCGTTGTCAGAGTTAGTTTCCAGGTTCGATCATTCTCATTATAAATTTTAAAGCTCTGATTTCGACGATCAAGTTTTTGGCTCCGTTGCCGGGGAACTGAAATATTAAGAACGCTTAATTTTTATTACTTTAGCCATATATTTTTTTCATTTTTATTTTTGCAATTAAATTTTCTTTTTCTAAATTTTTTCTCTTCTTTCTTTTGTCCCTTTCAGGTACCTCTAGTTTATGACTAGAAGGAACCCGACAGGACCTTTGCTTTACGGTAGTGATATTGAAGGTACTGTTCGTAGAAATCGTAGAGAAATAAGGCGAAGCCTAAACTACATAAATGAAGAGCAAGAAGCCGATATAAATACCATAGAAGAGATGGCAGAGAATAATTCGCCACCTCCAGAGATGGCCGAACATCATGCTCCATGTACTATGTATGATTATGCTAAACCTAGTTTAACAGGAACTGAGTCTAGTATTGTTAGGCCTACTATTGCTGCAAATAATTTTGAACTGAAACCTAACACTATATAGATGATACAACAGTTTGTTCAGTTTGATGGTTTGCAGGATGAGGATCCTAACACACACTTAGCAAATTTCCTAGAATTTTCCGACACCTTCAAGATAAATGGCGTTTCTGATGATGCCATCCATCTTTGGTTATTTCCCTTTTCCCTGAGAAATAAAGCCAAACAGTGGTTGCATTCTTTTCCACGAGGCTCAATCACTACATGGGATCAAATGACCGAAAAATTTTTATTAAAATATTTTCCACCGGCCAAAACGGCCAAATTAAGGAATGATATCTCTTCGTTTGTGCAGATAGATTCAGAGACACTATACGATGCATGGGAGAGATACAAAGATTTGTTGAGAAGGTGCCCACACCACGGACTACCATTGTGGCTACAAGTCCAAACTTTTTATAATGGTGTGAACCCTTCAACAAGGCAACTAATTGATTCAACTGTCGGTGGAACCCTGAACAACAAAACTCCTGAAGCAGCCTACGAGTTTATAGAGGAGATGTCACTGAATAACTATCAGTGGCAAGTTACAAGGACAAGGCCAGCTAAAGCAGCCGGAGTTTTCAACATTGACGCAGTGACCGCGCTATCAAATCAGGTAGAATTGCTACATAAAAAATTTGATAGTTTCTATGGTTCTTCGCAGGTACATCCAGTAATGCAGTGCGACGCAAGTGAATGAGTGGTGAATCCTGAGTACCTACCCTACGAACAGGGCATGGAGAGTGAGAAGATGAACTATATGGGTAATAATTTTCGATCTAACAGTAACCCTTATAGTAATACTTATAATCCAGGTTGGAAGAACCACCCCAATTTCTCATGGGGTGGTCAAAGAAATCAAAGATCACAACCATCCCAAAACTTCCAACAACAGCCCTACCCACAGGAAAAGAAGCCGAACCTTGAAGAGGCGCTAACAAACTTCATAACAGCCTCAGACACACGTTTCTAGAAGATAGAAACAAAACTTGAGGCATTATCACAAGAGTTCAAGGATCAATTTGGGCAACTTTCTAAGCAGATTTCTGAGAGACCACAGGGAAGACTACCGAGCAACACCGAGACTAACCCAATGGAGCAAGTTCAAGCCATAACAGCTCAAGATAGTGAAGGGTTAGACGCGCCTAATTCAGAACAAAAGAAGGTGGTAGAAGAAGATATGGTTGAGGTCAATAACAAGCCGAAACTGGTAATCAAAGAGTACAAACCTCGCATACCATATCCCCAAGCAATAACGAAAGACGACACAGAGGAACAGTTCGGTAAGTTTCTTAAACTTTTAAAGAAATTACATATCAACTTACCTCTTCTTGAAGCTCTTGCACAGATGCCAGATTCGAGGAAGTTTTTAAAACAACTCTTGACGAACAAGCGCAAATTAGACGAGGAACCACATGTGGAATTAAACGCAGTATGCTCAGCAACGTTACAGAATAGACTACCGCGGAAGCTAAAAGATCCAAGGAGTTTTACAATTTCATGTTTAATTGGTAGACTAACTGTTGATAATGCATTAGCTGATTTAGGGGTAAGTATAAATGTCATGCCTTATAAAATGTTTAAACAACTAGGTCTAAGGAAACCCAAACAAACTAGGATGAGCATTCAATTAGCTGATAAATCTGTTAGAATTCCAAGGGGTATTATCAAAGATGTTCTTGTAAAAATTGATAAGTTCATTTTCCCAGTAGATTTTGTTGTCTTAGACATGGATGAGGACAACATGATCCCCCTAATTTTAGGACGTCCATTTTTAGCAACTGCCAGAACTAAAATTGATGTTTACGTAGGAGAACTCATACTCTGTGTAGGTGACGAGACAGTAACTCTTCAAGCCCTCGATTCAGCTAGGTCATCGAATAGCCAAGGTGAGAAGGTAAATTCTATTAATAACCACTCGGTTAACCCTTCTTTTCAGGAAGCACCACAAAAAAACACGATTGAACCTGATTCTAAACCTTGTTCCAACAAAGAAATAACTCACGAGGGACAAGGGATACAAATTGATGAAATAAAAGAGGGGAAGACGTATTTTAAAAAAGAACTAGGAATACCCGAACCAGAACCAAAGCCACCCTACGAGGCACACGAGTTCAAAATTGGAGATCAGGTATTTCTAGATAAAGCAGATCCACGAGTGTCCCCTTCTGATCCTAACACTAGCAAGGAAATCCCTTTTAAGGTAATCAATGTTTTTCCATACGGAACAGTCGAGGTAAGTAACCCTATTTTTGGCACTTTAAGAATAAATGCTACTCATCTTAAACTCTATCATGATAAAGGAGCTGCTAGCATGAGGAAGGACTATCAACTCCTAAAACCACCATGAATAGGCGAATAAGAAGTAAGTCTAGCTTAAGACTATAAACGAGCGCTTCTCGGGAGGCAACCCGAGTACTAACCCCAGTAACTTTATACTTTTTTTATCTTATCTATTATATTTCATTCTTTCTTTTTATCACCTAACTTTAAACTAACCAATGGTGCAGATTTCCAGGCCACACGGCCTTGCATACGGCCGTGGCCGTGGCCGTGTGTACCTCAAGAATCTTTGTACCAACATGGCAGAGGCGGTACGAATCAGACTCAACTAATTTTTGAAGTTCAGGGACCCAACCACTCCAACACGGGCACCGACAAAAGCCCACGGCCGTGCGATGCGGCCGTGGTCGATACTGACTTCTCAAAAATGGGCGTGGCAATCTGCAAAATGGGCGTGGGTGAATTAACACGCCTAGACATACGGCCGTGCGAGGTGACCGTGTGAAGCGACACGCCCACGGTCCACGGGCGTGGGGGAACATCAGACTCCAAAACTCTATTTAAACCACCCCTTCCATTCTTCCCACACCCATCCTTTTTTCTTCATTTTTTCCCCTCTCCATAACAAAGTCTCCAAACTCTTGAGCTACACATATCCATGTCGAAGAAGCGGAAGAAGGCAAGCGTAGTCTCCTCAAGGGAGACCCCTATACATAAGTTCATACCGGCCGCTTCATCCAAACAACAAGCCAAGGGTCTTTGAGACCATTTAGTTTCTATTTTTCTTTTCTCTTTTGCTTCAGTTTCCTTCCCTTTGACAATCTTATGCTTAATTCAGTTTAATATATTTTAGTTTCTTAGTGTCAGGTTTAAAAGGCTGCTAGGGAATCACCACGACCACGACCATAACCATGCCACTTCCGCCATCGCCAGCACCTCTGCAACCTTAGATGTCACACCCACCTCGCGAACCATCCAACAATAAGGACTCCTCGGTCCATCCGCCTTTCCTTTTAACTTTATTTTACTTTCTATTTTCCTTCTCTTTAGTTTTCGTGTCTTTAGATATATATTTAGTTTATTTTAAATATGTCTTAATAATCATTGGCTAATTCTTCACGAGCTCCCCAATTTCTTCATCTAGCGTAGAGCTCGTTAGTAACCGCCACAATAAAAGACGACACCTCTAACGTATTCTACACATCCTCCAAGGAATCCATCCATAATTCAGGGAGAGTCACTTTTTCCCCTCTCTTTTGATTATCTAATAGCTGATATTATCTATCTTTGTACATTGAGGGCAATGACATCTTAAGTGTGGAGGGTAAAAGTGCCTAACTTTCTGCATTATTCTCAAATCCCTGAATTTAATCTTATTTTAAAGTAATTTTCTCATATTATGATTAGAATGAAATTTCCTATGATTTATGATTTTTATTGACATGTTTTTGAGTAAGTCATAGTCAATTGTGCATTGATGACTGAAATTTTAAGATGCTAGAGAATCAAGCATGATATGTCTATTTTTCAGAATTAAAATTTTTGCTAGGTTGTTAACCTAAATTTGAATATTATCTTGAAATTTGAAATTTACAAGGTTGATGTCAAAACTGTAACAGACCAATATTGACCCTAATCGGAACGGTGGTTTTGGGACCACGAATCTGAACCCGATAAATATTTTTAATATTATATCTTGTGTCTATTATAGGTGAATTTATGTATGTGAAAGTTTCGTAGAAGAATTTAAACGTTTGAGTATTTATTGGCTAAAAAGGATTAAATTGCTAAGAAGACCAATGTAGTGAGCATGAATTAAAAAAAGCTAAGTGACTTGTTTATTAAACATAGGGATTTGCATGTCAAATTCCCCATATTTAATATGGTGGACGGTAAGCATGCAATGAATAATCTATTGTCTTAGTATAATATTTTTTTTAAGCATTATTAAATTATAAGCATGCCAAGAATATTATGTTTTCTAAGTATATTATAATTTAAGTATTATTATATTAAAAGCATGCTAAAATAATGTGTTAATAGATTTAAACAAAAAGGAAATTATTTTCAATTCTCTTCCTTCATTCATCTTCCACCCGAAACCATCTTCAAGAAGAGAAGAAAATTTCTCTTCTTCATTCGGCCGGTTGCATGTGTTAAGCAAGGTGAGATTTTGAACTTTAACTTAACAATCCATCTTTGAAATTGGTTGATTTCTTTGATCACCATTGAAAACAAATAGAAATTGATAATGTTAGGCATGATGAAGTTCGGCCATGGTGATGATTTATGATTTGGTTTGTTAATAAACTTAGATAATATGAGAAGAAGTAGCTTGAGCTTGTAAGAAAATTGTTTTAAATTTAGGCATGGGAATGCCCTTATATTCGGCCGAATGTGAGACCACCATTCATGAACTCTTTTCTCTTATTTTGATGTTCGGTCATACATGTATACTGTAATTGGCCATGGATGATTAGTTATACTTAGATATAGTTATTGGGTGAGCTAAGTATAAGAGTCAATTGCTTGAAGTAAATTAGAGGAAGGGGTAAAACGATAGAAGGAAGAATTTTACAGAATTCTAGGGACCTAATGATCATTCGGCCATTGAGGAGAAATCCCAATTGGTTGCAATAAGTATTGCGGTGCATTGTGAGTTAAATTGATTAAGTTGAATGTTTAAATTTTTGTGTGATTATTGTTTTAAAATTTAATAAATGAAGTAGGAAATTCGGTTCCTTGTTTTTCTTAAATTAAGCTATGTGCATTTTGTTTTGTTGAGCAAATGGATGGAATGAATGTAAATAAAACTTATTTGACATTTCTTAGATCGGGAACAAAAAGAGAAAGAACTAGATCGAGGCAAAACAAAGGTTCTTGAAAAGCCGATTTACACGGACTATCAACAACCGAGGTAAGTCCTTTAGTTAAAATATGTTAACGATTTAATTATGATTATATACAATAGTATGAATTGCTGAATTTTTTGTACCTATTTATATTATGGCTGAATGTATAGAGGCATAGTAGGTTGATGATTAAAGTTGGTTATGTGAAATAAATTGTTGGATTGCATAATGATATAGTGATTTTATTGGTTTAATGTGAACGAGCCCAATTGAATTAGACATATGTATATAATAGTTATGAAGAGTGTGTGGAGAATGTTTGATTACATTGATTTGCTTCGGGCTTTTACGCCTAGCAGGCTTTGTGCCGGTGTTACTTATCGGGCCTTTACGCCTAGCAGGCTTTGTGCCGGTGTTACTTATCGGGCTTTTACGCCTAGCAGGCCTTGTGCCGGTGCTACTTATCGGGCCTTTGAGCCTAGCAGGCTTGAAGCCGGTGATGTGTTTTGCAAAAGAGAAACCGAATATTTGTTCAAGGCAAATTAAAGCTAATTTATTTAGTCAATGGCTCAGGTAAGTATGTAAGGTATGTTATATTGACATTTCTTGGGTCAAGCTAATTCTATGAGAACTACGTTATGTATGTTGAGGTTAAAATGCATGTGTGTGAGTATCACATGATTGAAATTGAGAGTAAATGTGCTATTATGGAAATTTGGTTTTCAAGTATAAATGTTAAGAATAAAGGAAATTTCCATGTGATATACTTATAGGAAATTTAAAGAAATGTAGGTCGAAGGAAATGATTTCTGATTTACTTGGGTTAATGAATTATTAGTATTCGGCCTTGTATAAGTAATATACTTAAGTGCTTATGTGAAATGCTATAAGTTGAATGTTTTAATTTCGCTAATATTTGAATGTTTTATTATCATGAGTTTAGGACTTACTAAGCTAGTAAGCTTATTTGTGTGAAATGTTCTCCTTTGTTTTATAGATTTTAGTTACGTTACGGACTCGAGAAGGATCTTCAAGAAAGCCAACCACACTATCGTCTTCCTTTGGTATTTTTAAATTTTGGCTATGACTAAAAAGGCATGTATAGGCTAGATGAAGTTTTCGAAACATACAATGTTTGATCTTGTACATGAATATAGCCATGCGAAAATGGCTATTTCCTTTGGTTATGTATCGTTTCTATGTTTGAATTTTATAACTTGCTTGTATGTAAATGGATGTTTTAAATTTGATCATGGCCTAAATTATATATGGGATTTGTTTTTGGTATACATATATATGTATGGTTAAGGTATAGAGTTTAAATAAATTGAGTAAGGAAGTTATAAACTAGTTAATCATATTTTTGTTATGAAACAGTTTTTAGTTGCAGCAGTGATGTGATTTTGAAAAATCACCAAAAATAGGAGAAAGTGAATTAGAAAGTGAATAAGATATAGAATTAAATTTTATTGTGTCTATTTTGATATGAAAGAAACAAGTTAGGCAAAGAAATTATATATTATGAGATATTTAAGTTTTAGTGAGACTTGTCCTGAATGAATTCGTGAGTCCTTGTTCTGTCTTGGAAAAATTGTTAAAAATTGTACAAAAAATAATTATGGAGCAAAGTTTATATTTTTAGAATCCTTAATGAGTCTATTTTTGATTGGAATAAAAAAGAATATTATTGAAATTTTGTGCAATGAGATAACTGAGTTTTTGTAAAGATAGGTCAGAATTATCAAACAGTGAAATAGGGATAACTTTGATGAATAAACTGTACTAATTGGCCACATGAAAAATTCTGGAAAAATTATGGTAAAAATTTATATGAGTCTAGTTTCCAGGAAAATTTACGGATCTAAATTTCGAGTTTTGTAACTCGAGTTATGGTCAATTTAGTCAGCCTGACGCAGTTGGACAGCTTTAAATTTTTTTATGCCCAAACTAGTAGTCAAGTCTAGTAATGCCACATACTCGACTCCGGCAAAGGTTTCGGGTAAGGGGTGTTACATTTGATTGGTATCAGAGCTTACGGTTTAGTCGATTCTAGGACTACCGTAGCGCGTGTGAGTCTAGCTATAAATGCCTTTATTATATATTGATAGTGTGGTGACTTCTGACAGCCTGAACTTTGTTTTATATAGTAAATGGACACTGATCCTAAAAGAGTCGTAGCGGATGATGTAGAGAGTGTAGCGCCTGACCGTGCACACGGATCAGCGCCGGTAGACTCTCGACCTGTTTCGGGTAGCCACGAAGGAGAGACTAAACAAGCCTTTTATCAGATGATGAATGAGTGGTTTGCCCAATTTATTCAAACTAACCCGGCTGTACACCAACCTCCACCCCCGAATAATCCAACTCCGATTCCTTCAGCACCCCCGATGTTAGATCCGGTGAGATCTAGTAGGCCCCCAGTTGATAAAATCTGAAAATTTGGGGCCGAAGAATTTAAAGCCAATGATAATGATGACGCAGAGCGAGCCGAAATGTGGCTTGATAACACTATTCGGGTACTTGATGAGCTATCTTGTACTCCAGATGAATGCCTGAAATGTGCTATATCCTTACTGCGGGACACTGCATATCACTGGTGGAATACACTAGTATCAGTAGTTTCGAAAGAAAAAGTGACATGGGATTTCTTCCAAAATGAATTCCGCAAGAAATATATCAGCCAAAGATTCGTTGATCAAAAACGAAAGGAATTCCTTGAGCTGAAACAAGGACGAATGACCGTGACGGAATATGAACGGAAATTTGTCAGGCTCAGCAGATATGCTAGAGAGTGTGTTTCTACAGAAGCTATTATGTGCAAAAGATTCGAAGATGGCCTGAATGAAGACATAAAGATGTTTGTTGGTATTCTTGAAATTCAAGAATTTGTGACACTAGTAGATCGAGCTTGCAAAGCAGAAGAGCTCGGGAAAGAGAAAAGAAAGGCTGAGACAGAAGCTAGAGACATTCGTAAAAGATCTTCAGGTAAGGTCTTCAATTCCACATCCAAGAAGTTTAGAGATGACCACAGTCGACATAAAGCTACTTCAGAATTACCTAGACGTGATCGACCTCCCGTGGACTCCCGAGCTACCTCGATGGCCAGTGTTGGTAACATTCCACAGAATCGAGTTGAATGCAAGCACTGTGGGAAATGGCATTCTGGGAGTTGTAGATATCATGATCGGTCTTGCTTTAAATGTGGATCATCAGATCATTTTATTAGAGAATGTCCGATGTTGGCTGAACAGAATACAGTTCAGAACACTAAGCCGAGCAACACGTCAGTGCGGGGCAGACCACCCAGACATTCCGGCAATGTAGGTGGTAGTCAGAAAGGAACGAAGAACACTACAGTTCGATCTGAGGCTAGAGCTCCAGCTAGAGCTTATGCTGCACGAGCCAGAGAGGATGCTTCCTCCCCCGATGTCATTATCGGTACTTTCACCCTTTATGACACTACTGTAATTGAATTAATTAATCCTGGTTCGACTCACTCATATGTGTGTGAAACTTTAGAATTCGGAAAGACTCTACTAGTTGAGTCTACCGAGTTTGTGATACGTGTGTCCAACCCTTTGGGTAGATGTGTGCTTGTTAATAAAGTGTGTAGAGGTTGCCCGTTGATGATTCGGGATTATTGCTTCCCAGCTGATTTAATGTTGTTGCCCTTTGACGAATTTGATATAATCTTGGGTATGGACTAGTTAACTTCACATGAGGCAGTAGTGGATTGTAAAAGAAAACTTATTGATTTGAGGAGTCGAAACGGTGAGACCATTAGAATTAAATCCTGTGATGTAAATGGGTTGCCTATAGTAATATCTTCAATGTTAGCCCGAAAGTATGTGAGAAAAGGGTGTGAAGCTTATCTGGCTTATGTACTGGATAATAAAATGTCAGAGAAACAAATCGAATCTGTATCAGTTGTATGTGAATACCCCGATGTGTTTCCTGAAGAACTACCGGGTTTACTCCCAGTACGAGAGATTGAGTTCGGCATTGAGTTAGTGCCGGGTACGACTCCGATTTCGATAGCTCAGTACCGAATAGCACCTACTGAATTAAAAGAATTGAAAGCACAGTTGCAAGAGTTGACAGATAGGGGCTTTGCGCGACCGAGCTTCTCTCCTTGGGGTGCACCGATTTTATTTGTGAAAAAGAAAGATGGGACTATGCGAATGTGTATCGACCACCGGCAACTAAATAAGGTAACCATAAAGAATAAGTACCCGTTACCTCGGATTGATGATTTGTTTGATCAGTTGAAGGGGGCTTCAGTGTTTTCGAAGATAGATTTGAGATCGGGTTATTATCAGTTGCGAGTCAGAGATACAGATGTGCCAAAGACTGCATTCCGAACGAGGTACGGACATTATGAGTTTTTGGTTATGCCTTTTGGACTCACTAATGCACCTGCTGTTTTTATGGATCTAATGAACCGAGTCTTCCGACAGTTTTTGGATCGGTTTGTAGTAGTGTTTATTGATGATATACTGATCTACTCCAAAAATGAAACAGAACATGCTGAGCATTTGAGATTAGTACTACAAAATTTGAGAGATCAACGATTGTATGCAAAGTTCAGTAAGTGTGAGTTCTGGATGAATGAGGTCAGCTTCTTGGGTCATGTTGTTTCAGTGTCAGGTATTCGGGTGGATCCAAACAAAATAGCAGCTATACTCGATTGGAAACCACCAAAGAATGTTTCCGAGGTCCGAAGTTTTCTAGGCCTTGCGGGATATTATAGACGATTTGTAAAAGGTTTTTCTGTAATAGCTACACCTTTGACGAAACTATTACAGAAAGATGTCTGTCAGAAAAGTTTCAAGCAGTTGAAAGCCTTTTTGACCGAAGCTCCCGTGTTAACTCAGCCTGAATCGGGTAAAGAATTTATTGTTTTTAGTGATGCTTTCTTGAATGGGTTGGGTTGCGTTTTAATGCAAGAAGGCAAGGTGATAGCCTACGCTTCGAGACAATTGAAGCCGCATGAGAAAAATTGTCCAACTCACGATCTGGAGTTAGCAGCCATTGTGTTCGCATTGAAAATTTGGCGTCACTACTTATTCGGCGAAAAATGTCATATTTTTTCAGATCATAAAAGTCTAAAATATTTGATGACTCAGAAAAATCTAAATTTGAGACAACGCAGATGGTTAGAATTGCTGAAAGACTATGAATTAGTGATTGACTATCATCCGGGGAAAGCTAATGTTGTTGCGGATGCGTTAAGTCGAAAATCATTATTTGCTCTTCGTGCAATGAACGCACAGATGGTTATGTCTGATGATGGTTCGATCATAGCCGAGTTACAAGCAAGATCGATGTTTATTCAACAAATTCGTGATGCACAGAAGGTTGACAAAAATTTGATTGCTATTCGGATTCAGTGTGAAAACGGTACAGATCAGATTTTTAGATTGATGCAAATGATTGTTTGAAATATAAAGGCCGATTGTGTGTTCCAAAGAACTCAGATTTGAATTAGATGATCCTGTGTGAGGCTCATAGTGGTCGATTATCGATACACCCGGGTAGCACTAAAATGTATAACGATTTGAAACAGTTCTATTGGTGGCCTGGCATGAAACGGGATATATCTGAGTTTGTTTCCAAGTGCCTAATCTGTCAACAAGTAAAAGCTGAGCATCAAGTACCGTCCGGACTACTTCAACCAATCATGATACCTGAATGGAAATGGGATAGAATTACAATGGATTTTGTATCCGGTCTTCCTATGACACTGAATAAGAAAGATGGCGTATGGGTTATTGTTGATAGATTGACTAAATCAGCTCATTTTGTACCGGTACGTACCGACTATTCACTTGATAAGCTTGCCGAATTGTATGTGTCGCAGATTGTAAGGTTACACGGTGTACCGAGTTCCATTGTTTCAGATAGAGATCCGAGATTCACATCGCGGTTTTGGAAGAAATTACAAGTTGCTCTAGGTACTAAACTTCATTTTAGTACCGCCTTCCATCTGCAAACAGACGGTCAGTCTGAACGAACTATTTTGATACTTGAGGACATGTTGAGGTGTTGCATTCTCGAATTTGAAGGTACGTGGGAACGATACCTACCTTTGATTGAATTTGCTTACAATAATAGCTTCCAATCTAGCATAAAAATGGCGCCTTATGAAGCCTTGTACGGGCAAAAATGTCGCACGCCGTTATATTGGACTGAACTCAGTGAAAATAAGATACACGGGGTTGATTGGATTAAAGAAACAGAACAGAAAGTGGTTGTTATTAGGAGTAATTTGAAAGCCGCTTCGGATCGTCAAAAGTCTTATGCCGATTTGAAACGTAAGGACATTGAATTTCAGGTCGGAGATCGGGTGTTCTTAAAAGTTTCTCCGTGGAAAAAGGTGCTCCGATTTGGTCGGAAAGGCAAGTTGAGTCCGAGATTTATCAGACCGTATGAAGTCATTGAACGTATTGGGCCGGTTGCTTATAGATTGAGATTGCCCTCTGAGTTGGAAAAGATGCATGACGTATTTCACGTTTCGATGCTTCGTAAGTACAGATCCGATCCGTCTCATGTGATTATACCGGTAGAGATTGAAATCCGATCTGATTTGACATATGATGAGGAACCGATCCGTATCTTAGCTCGAGAAGTGAAAGAGTTAAGAAATAAGAAGATTCCACTAGTAAAAATATTATGGAATAGACACGAGGCTGAAGAGGCTACGTGAGAGCCCGAAGATACAATGAGGCAGCAATACCCGAAATTGTTTAACGGTAAAATTTTCGAGGACGAAAATTCTTAAGGGGGAGAGTTGTAACAGACCAATATTGACCCTAATCGGAACGGTGGTTTTGGGACCACGAATCCGAACCCGATAAATATTTTTAATATTATATCTTGTGTCTATTATAGGTGAATTTATGTATGTGAAAGTTTCGTAGAAGAATTTAAACGTTTGAGTATTTATTGGCTAAAAAGGATTAAATTGCTAAGAAGACCAATGTAGTGAGCATGAATTAAAAAGAGCTAAGTGACTTGTTTATTAAACATAGGGATTTGCATGTCAAATTCCCCATATTTAATATGGTGGACGGTAAGCATGCAATGAATAATCTATTGTCTTAGTATAATATTTTTTTAAGCATTATTAAATTATAAGCATGCCAAGAATATTATGTTTTCTAAGTATATTATAATTTAAGTATTATTATATTAAAAGCACGCTAAAATAATGTGTTAATAGATTTAAACAAAAAGGAAATTATTTTCAATTCTCTTCCTTCATTCATCTTCCACCCGAAACCATCTTCAAGAAGAGAAGAAAATTTCTCTTCTTCATTCGGCCGGTTGCATGTGTTAAGCAAGGTGAGATTTTGAACTTTAACTTAACAATCCATCTTTGAAATTGGTTGATTTCTTCGATCACCATTGAAAACAAATAGAAATTGATAATGTTAGGCATGATGAAGTTCGGCCATGGTGATGATTTATGATTTGGTTTGTTAATAAACTTAGATAATATGAGAAGAAGTAGCTTGAGCTTGTAAGAAAATTGTTTTAAATTTAGGCATGGGAATGCCCTTATATTCGGCCGAATGTGAGACCACCATTCATGAACTCTTTTCTCTTGTTTTGATGTTCGGTCATACATGTATAGTGTAATTGGCCATGGATGATTAGTTATACTTAGATATAGTTATTGGGTGAGCTAAGTATAAGAGTCAATTGCTTGAAGTAAATTAGAGGAAGGGGTAAAACGATAGAAGGAAGAATTTTACAGAATTCTAGGGACCTAATGATCATTCGGCCATTGAGGAGAAATCCCAATTGGTTGCAATTAGTATTGCGGTGCATTGTGAGTTAAATTGATTAAGTTGAATGTTTAAATTTTTGTGTGATTATTGTTTTAAAATTTAATAAATGAAGTAGGAAATTCGGTTCCTTGTTTTTCTTAAATTAAGCTATGTGCATTTTGTTTTGTTGAGCAAATGGATGGAATGAATGTAAATAAAACTTATTTGACATTTCTTAGATCGGGAACAAAAAGAGAAAGAACTAGATCGAGGCAAAACAAAGGTTCTTGAATAGCCGATTTACACGGACTATTAACAACCGAGGTAAGTCCTTTAGTTAAAATATGTTAACGATTTAATTATGATTATATACAATAGTATGAATTGCTGAATTTTTTGTACCTATTTATATTATGGCCGAATGTATAGAGGCATAGTAGGTTGATGATTAAAGTTGGTTATGTGAAATAAATTGTTGGATTGCATAATGATATAGTGATTTTATTGGTTTAATGTGAACGAGCCCAATTGAATTAGACATATGTATATAATAGTTATGAAGAGTGTGTGGAGAATGTTTGATTACATTGATTTGCTTCGGGCTTTTACGCCTAGCAGGCTTTGTGCCGGTGTTACTTATCGGGCCTTTACGCCTAGCAGGCTTTGTGCCGGTGTTACTTATCGGGCTTTTACGCCTACCAGGCCTTGTGCCAGTGCTACTTATCGGGCCTTTGAGCCTAGCAGGCTTGAAGCCGGTGATGTGTTTTGCAAAAGAGAAACCGAATATTTGTTCAAGGCAAATTAAAGCTAATTTATTTAGTCAATGGCTCAGGTAAGTATGTAAGGTATGTTATATTGACATTTCTTGGGTCAAGCTAATTCTATGAGAACTACGTTATGTATGTTGAGGTTAAAATGCATGTGTGTGAGTATCACATGATTGAAATTGAGAGTAAATGTGCTATTATGGAAATTTGGTTTTCAAGTATAAATGTTAAGAATAAAGGAAATTTCCATGTGATATACTTATAGGAAATTTAAAGAAATGTAGGTCGAAGGAAATGATTTCTGATTTACTTGGGTTAATGAATTATTAGTATTCGGCCTTGTATAAGTAATATACTTAAGTGCTTATGTGAAATGCTATAAGTTGAATGTTTTAATTTCGCTAATATTTGAATGTTTTATTATCATGAGTTTAGGACTTACTAAGCTAGTAAGCTTATTTGTGTGAAATGTTCTCCTTTGTTTTATAGATTTTAGTTACGTTACGGACTCGAGAAAGATCTTCAAGAAGGTCAATCACACTATCGTCTTCTTTTGGTATTTTTAAATTTTAGCTATGACTAAAAAGGCATGTATAGGCTAGATGAAGTTTTCGAAACATACAATATTTGATCTTGTACATGAATATAGCCATGCGAAAATGGCTATTTCCTTTGGTTATGTATCGTTTCTATGTTTGAATTTTATAACTTGCTTGTATGTAAATGGATGTTTTAAATTTGATCATGGCCTAAATTATATATGGGATTTGTTTTTGGTATACATATATATATGTATGGTTAAGGTATAGAGTTTAAATAAATTGAGTAAGGAAGTTATAAACTAGTTAATCATATTTTTGTTATGAAACAGTTTTTAGTTGCAGCAGTGATGTGATTTTGAAAAATCACCAAAAATAGGAGAAATTGAATTAGAAAGTGAATAAGATATAGAATTAAAGTTTATTGTGTCTATTTTGATATGAAAGAAACAAGTTAGGCAAAGAAATTATATATTATGAGATATTTAAGTTTTAGTGAGACTTGTCCTGAATGAATTCGTGAGTCCCTGTTCTGTCTTGGAAAAATTGTTAAAAATTGTAAAAATATAATTATGGAGCATAGTTTATATGTTTAGAATCCTTAATGAGTCTATTTTTGATTGGAATAAAAAAGAACATTATTGAAATTTTGTGCAATGAGATAACTGAGTTTTTGTAAAGATAGGTCAGAATTATCAAACAGTGAAATAGGGGTAACTTTGATGAATAAACTGTACTAATTGGCCATATGAAAAATTCTGGAAAAATAATGGTAAAAATTTATATGAGTCTAGTTTCAAGGAAAATTTACGGATCTAAATTTCGAGTTTTGTAACTCGAGTTATGGTCAATTTAGTCAGCCTGACGCAGTTGGACAGCTTTAAATTTTTTTTATGCCCAAACTAGTAGTCAAGTCTAGTAATGCCACGTACTCGACTCCGGCAAAGGTTTCGGGTAAGGGGTGTTACAAAAACACCCATAATTTTTGTGAGATTTTTGAGCCTTATAGAGCATATAGTCTTTTTCGTGCTCACTTTTTGATTTTGAGTGTGTCAACTTTGAATTGTTATTCTAGAACTTGCCTCATTCATACATATCGAGACCACACCTTTGATTTGATATACAGAGATGGTTAAGGCACCTAGGATTTAACCCACTTAATCCATAAAAAGCCTACCTTCACAATTAACCCCTAGTGAACCCCGTTTAATCCTAACAACCCTTTTTTATTGGCTCACCCACTAATATTAACCCAAAACCCTTTGTATTTGTTATCACCATCCTCCTTGACCCCCCTTTTGTCGAGATTTGATTTTGAACAGTTGCCTAATTATATTCTATATTTCAGTTGTAAAAGTTCTTTCCTATTATTTGACTTGTTCTTAAAAAAAACGAAGTATACTCATTAAATGAGCTTATATGTTTAAATTCCACTTATTGAAGAAGAGGCTCGTATTAGAGTATTATCAATAGTAGTATTATTAGTTTCCAATTGACGTAATTATTTAGGGTTAGTTCATTTTTCTAGTTAGGTAAATTGTCAGGTCAATCTCGATTCTAATCTCCTAATTCAGCCTTTTTCCACACCTTTAACCCTAGCCCCGTTACAACCCTGTTAAAGACCTCTTGATCTGTTTATCATCTCATTTTACAGTGGTGGAGATTTGATTTTCAGGCAAGCCTATGGGATTAACTTTTCATGTTTGACTTTTGAGTGCTTAATTTTGAACCTTAAACACTTCGAGTGATTTGAGTGAATCTTTTGTGAGGATGTCATTCCTTGTCGGTTTTGAATTAAAGGTAATTATTTAGATAATGGGAGACACTTACGTTTTTGTGCTACAAATGTATGACTTTGATTGTTTGAATCTTTAGGACTCTTTAAGTTAAATTATCCATGTATAAATTATCTATGAATTATGATGAGGCATTGTCGGTAGGAATTATGAATTATGGAAAGTTCGTTTTAATTGTAAGTTGAGAATTTTGCTTGAGGACAAGCAAAAGCTTAAGTGTGGGGGTATTTGATAAACCGTAAAAGTAACATATTTTAATCCCATATTTAGCATACTTTTGGATGATTTATCCCTTGATTTATGTAAAAAGGTGCTCTTAATCCTTTCTTTTCATGTCTTATACTCGGGAAAGCACCTAAGGATGAAAAGAACGGAAAACGGGCCCAAAACGGACCAAATTGGGCCAAAGAGGAAATCGACACGGCCTGGACTTAAGCCCACATGGCCGTGCCACGTCAATCTACTAGAACATGGCTTGACCTCGATTCACAAGGCCGTGTCTCATTAAAGAAGTCCGAGCACGGCCTGGCCACGATCCACACGGGCGTGTGCCATGGCCGTGTCCCTGTCTTGGCAAAGAGCAATTTCAATCAGAAAAGGATACTTAGGGCCAAACAAACACATTCCAAGAGCCTATATAAACACCCTAAGTGTTACCTGAAAGAGGGCGATTAGCTAGGCCAAGGAGCCAAGCCGAAAAGGTCAGATTTGTGGGAATCACTCGAGGATAGCCAGTTGATTCATCTCAAGAAGCCAGAATTCTACTCAAGACGGCGGATCTCTCCTTCAATTCCTTTAGGGAGTTTTAGGGATTTCTTATGTTTTGTTATATCTTTTCTTCTGAGATGTTTTCTTTTATTGTTATGAACTAAACCCTTCAGATACCTGAAGGGGATGAAACCTATGACAGATCTTGTTATTGTTTTCTGAACTATATGATAAATATTTGACTTGTTCTTAATTATGTGTGCTTAATTCTTGTGTTGATATTTTCGGGATATTGATTCAAGTATGATGTGCTTAGGTGGTGGAGCAAAAGTCCCTGCTTAAGAGTAGATCTAGCATAATTAATCAGAGTTGATCGCGCGCCTAGAGATAGGGTGACGAGATTTTGCCGGATTAGGGTGAAACCTAATATGGGAGTCCATAGATCGAGTTAATGTGATTCTAGGGGTTTTAATTAGAAAGAGATTCCAACTAATCAACCTAGGGTTAGACGTTATTCGCTTCAAGAGAGGGTTTAATATAACTTAGGGAATCTTACGGATCAAGTCAAATGAATAAATCGTCTAGTTCAGAGTTAGATAACAAGTGAAGTCTAGGTGGATTCTTCCTAAGGGTATCGTCCTAATCAATTGGTTTTTCTTCCAAGTTATTTTTCCTCAATTCATTCTTTTTGTGTCTGCGTCTTTAGTTTAGTTGATAGTTAAATTTAGATTAGATAACCATTCACTTAATTCTTAGGCTAAATAATAGAAAGAGAGTTAGTATTAGTACTTTTTGTTCCTTTGGGATTCGATATTCTGGTCTTGCCTAAATTATACTACTGTTCGATAGGTGCGCTTGCCTTAAAATCGTTGTCAGAGTTAGTTTCCAGGTTCGATCATTCTTATTATAAATTTTAAAGCCCTGATTTCACGATCACACATATATGCTTTGGTCTATGTACTTGGCCATATTTGCCACATTCATCAATTCAAAAGTTTTATATATACAAAGTTCTTTCATGCTTATTTTCACATATCATAATGTCATCCTAATATACATAATCATCATAGTAAGATCACATAGATACTTACCTTATATACACACTTAGTGTATAAATCAACGTACCTGAAACGGATTCACTATTTACATAGCCATTCGTATCACAGACTTGCCCGTTGAATCGGAAGGAATCTAGTAGGATACTCAGAAAGCTCGGAATAGTCGTACAATGCCAACGTCCTAGACGAGGTCTTATATGCACTCAGATATCGATGCCACTGTCCCAGATAGGGTCTTACACGAATCAATACGATGCCGATGTCCCAGACATGGTCTTACACGTAAAGATCATATTGATGCCAACGTCCCAGACGTGGTCTTACATGATAAAAACAGAACAAATACCTATGTCATGACATAGCTAATCCTAGGTTCATACGGGACTTCTCGGACATTGTCACTAAGTAATCCTTATCTTGGAATTCATGAATAGATCATATCATGAGTATTGATCGATAACAATAGTCATAAGAACATAATAATTCAATACGAATACGTTTATTTGCATAATGATTTACCTCGG
Source organism: Gossypium australe (assembly GCA_005393395.2). Taxonomy (NCBI): domain Eukaryota; kingdom Viridiplantae; phylum Streptophyta; class Magnoliopsida; order Malvales; family Malvaceae; genus Gossypium; species Gossypium australe. The sequence continues at coordinate 83,930,187 of CM016617.1, read as the reverse complement.
ATTTGATTTACCGGAATGGAAACGACTACTTGGTTACTTTCGCTTTCCCGCTATCTAAGTCCGTTTTCCTCTGTTCTTGATCTAAACATATTCAAAATTAATCCTTTTATTCACTAATTCATTCAATTCAATCCAAGGACACATATTTAGGGCTATTTACAAATTAACCCTCACATTTGCACAATTTATCAATTTAGTCCATTTTTCTCAAAACATCAAATTCACAAAATCATCACACATCCAGGCTTAGCCGAATGCATATATATATCATACAAGCCCATATTTTCCATCAAATTTGCAATTTATCCCTTCAAATTACTATTTTCTCAATTTAGCCCTAATTAGCTAAATTCATCAAAAATTCAAGAACAAAGTATGTTCATCTAGCTCAAATCTTTCATTTAACACCATAAATCATCACAAAGCTTAACATAACATCAATGGCATTTCTCATGAACAACATCAGTTCATCAAATTGAGACATGGGCTTGACAGTAGACTAAGCAACAATCTCAAAAACATAAAAATTATCAAAATCCAACTCAAAATCATACCTTATTCAAGCTTGAAATGGTCGAATATGCAAAGCTTTAAAACCTTCTTTTTCTTACTAGTTTCAGTCAAAACAAAAGAAAATAAAAGATGAACACTTTCATCTTTGGTTTCATTAATAATATGTTAATAATTCATTTACCTTTTTAGCCATTTAAAAGACATTTAACACCATTAGACAATAAGGGTATATTCGGCCATTTACCATCCATTATCTTATTGATGGCTTAATTGCCATATAAGGCAATCACCTTTACAAATCCACAACACATTGGTACTTTAACAAATAGCAAGCAACTTTCACATTTAATGCAATTCAATCCTTTTGTCAAATTAAACACACAAACGGACAAATTAACTTACAAAAATTTAACACATGCTTAAACACTCATCAATGGCACAAAAAATAATATTAAAATATTATTTAGACTCAGATTTGTGGTCCCAAAACCATTGTTTCGACTAGGGTATAAACCAGACTGTTACAGGAATGTCTGATTGGCGACATAAGGCAGTAATCAAATGTGGGAAGTATATACTTTGCTTTCAGTGTCATATGCACTTGAGCATGTCTTCTTTGATCCAATGACTGATGCAAATTTGTTCTTTTTGCAATATGGAATAAAGCATAAACGCTTGATTAGTGATAACATCAGAGGCATTATGGGTGAGCTACAAACGGGTGTCAATAAATTGCATCCACATGATGGCCCTGTTAAATTTTAGGGGCACCTCAGAATTAGCTTGGCTAGTCCACTCGCCACGCCCTTCTGTCAAGTAATTAATTATTCCCTCCATATCAAAGTCTTCAAATGTGACTTAATCTAATAGATACAAATGGTAATGGGTATAATACAGGGCATCATAGTATTGGAAAATCACGTGATGTGCAATCGAAACCTCTTTGCCCTGCACAACCA